>OZ007521.1:9497096-10854132 GCA_963931895.1 Eupithecia pulchellata
ATTTTGTGCGCCCGCACATATTTATAGAAAAATAAATGAAAATAAATGAAAAATCAAAATGAAGATTTTCCATACAAATTTTGAAATCGAAATTTTAAATGGGACGTACAAAGTCGAAAGTGGTATCAAATGAAAGGTACTCTTTTGTAGATTTCAAAATAGTTTTTGAAATTTTGGTAGATTTTATACTTTTTAAAATATTTTGAAAAAAGGTCAAAAAAATGACCATTCCAAGTCTGTAAAAATAATACTTTTTGAAATATGGTCAAAAAGGGGGGGGGGGGTAATTTTCTAAAGGGGAGACTATATATGTTTATATATTTTTGCATTTGCTTTTTTTAAGTAGGTAATATTTTTCAAGAAATATATTAAGAATGGATGAGCTTATGAAGGCTATCACTGCCATTGGACAGCAAATTAAAGAAACCGATGCCAAACTTTCTTCAAAAATCGACGACCTAAATGAAAAAATAAGCACTCTCCAGCCACAACTGGACGAATTAAAAATTAATCAACAAAAGCAAGAAGAACGGCTAGATCGTCTTGAAAAAGAAGTAAGAATTAGGAATTTAGTGTTTTTCGGAGTAGCGGAGAAAGAAAATAACTACATGGAGCTAGAAAAAACAATACTAAACGTTTTAAACAATGATCTCAAAATACAAACACATTCAAGTGAGATTCAGCATGTTCGACGTATTGGGAAAAAAGGAGAAAACCCTAGACCAATAAACGTGGGCCTTTCCACATACAGCAAAAAAATCACAATTATAAAAAATAAACACAAACTTTCACAAACCGGCATGTAGGTACCTGAAAGAAGATTTCCCGCCAAAAATACTACAAGAAAGAAAACAACTCCAAGAACAATTGAAATTAGAAATTGAAAAAGGAAACAATGCGTTTATCAAATACAACAAAGTAATCGTTCGAGGACCAAACTCTGCTATAAAAGCACCAATTAGAGAACCAAACCACAAGAAGAGAACTCTTTATTGCGAAAATGGACCAAGTACGAGCAACCGAGAGAGTATTAGGGCAGCCAAAAAGAACAAAATGTACAATGACAATAGAAATATTACAGAATACCTGACGACACAGACGAAGGAAAACAACACAAAATCATAGCAAGTAGCGGCACCTTCTCCAAATATCGACAACAAAAATCAACAAACGAAAAGAAGCATCCCAACACGGCTGGTCACCGCGGGAGAGCTAGACCAAAACCCTCCAGCTCATATAAAAATAAGGAGAGTGTTATTATATTTATGTACTTACAACGCAAGATCACTTTCTCATGAACATAGAATGGAAACATTTAAATATATTAAATACGACATCATAGAACTATGCGAGATCCGAGACGAATAAAAAAAAATCTGTAAACACAAAATTGGTCCAGCGTCGCAGAAGACCACAAATACTGGATAGAGCTGGAGGAGGCCTATACCCGAGAGGGGTCCTAACTACATACAAAATATTAATACTTATCAATCCATACTATGTATATAATATACCTAATATTAAGCTGTTATTTCAATTAAATAAATCTTAAACAAAAATTATATTATACTTGACATACATATTTAATTAATTTCAATCAATTTCTTTATAATGGTTATGATTGATCAATGTTTTATAAGGTTCTGGAATAAAAGGCTTTTTTATTTTTTTTTTATTTTATCATTTACCCACAAGCTAAGCAAAGCTTGTGTTATTAGTATTACTAAGATAGCTGTTATACTTAATAAATATATAAATATCACATTAGATGATTTATTTTTGTGTACAGAAAAGGACTAGAACACCCGAACAAATAATCTGAAGATCCTACAAATATTAGTCCCGAGGCAGAAATCAAACCGCAACCTCCTGCGTTGTAAGCCCACCGTCATATACAGCTACCTACCTAAACGACAAAAGTTCAAAACCCTCGGCGCGCGAGTTACACTCGCGCTTGTCGTACTTGTTTACGTTAACTGTGTTTTTTGTCACTGTAAGGATCAGTCAGCCCATGAAGACAAGCACGCACCAAAGGTCCTGCCGGGAAACCAGCGTTGCTTGACTTCTGTTGAGCAACATTATGCTGAGGGAGGAACTTCTAGGTTGAAATGTTGGATACACATGGCTAACGATAGGTATTTTAAAGGTTCGAACCCGCGCCCACCGCGCCACTGAGGTTATGTTTTCTGGTTTCTTCATCAGTGCAGCATTCAAAGATCCAGTAAACACGTTCAAATTGCCAAAACTTCGTTTTGCGAGGTGTTCCCAACATTTGTAGTCTTTTAGAATGATCAGTTCGTACGACGAGTCTGTTATCGACAGTTGACCAAGCACGAGGTAAGATAATGGTAGCCCGAAACAAAGCTTCTTAGCTAGAAAAAAATATCTTGTCTCAGTCGCGATCTTTGTTATCTTGTAGCCAGATGCCAGGACCTTCCTAGGACATTAGTTTTTTAACGTGCTTTTCTGTAAGGAGCGTATTTTCAAAGTAGGTACCATTATAACTTATTTTATTAACCAGCATCTTTGTGCAAATGAGTGGTAGATAGAAGCGGATTTAAAAAAAATCGGTTTGATAACGTTACTCCTTGGAGGATGACGTCTTTTTTAGTTATACCATGATTTGGTAGGTCTTCATGGTCTTCAAGTTGTTTTGTAAGTAAATACTTTGCAGAGTGATCGCGTGCAAATTTTGTTCCTTTGGGGTCCGAACAAACAAACACTGCCTCATAGTAGGAGCATACGTACGCGGCACTCATCTTGGGAAATGTGCTGTGTGAAATAAAAATAATAACTGGATAGTTTTTTAAACGGTGGGCTATCTGCTCATTTCTTTTTCTATAGGTACTAATATTATAAAGAGGAAAGATTTGATTGTTTGTTTGAATTGAATAGGCTCCGAAACTACTGGACCGATTTGAAAAATTCTTTCACCATTTGAATCCTAAATTTTACGTGATGAACATAGGCTATATAATATTTTCAAAAAAGTTAGGGATCTGCATGAAGAATTTCAATAATTAAACCGTGCGCCGTATATTCAACCTCTTTTTCTATTATAGCGCGTCAGAAAAGAAAAGGAGGTTGAATAAGCGCACGGTGCTTGCTTTTTCTCTACGGTCAGTGTCAGTTATGGAGTGTCGAGTAAATGTCAAAAATCCCAATGCTGTTAAAAAAAGTAAGGGATCCGTATGAAAACTGTGAAACCCATCGTGTTAGTGTGTATAATTTGTGCGAAGCCGGGGCGGACCGCTAGTATTTTATAAAAAAGGCCTGATCACATATAATTTACGGTGGTCCCACAATGGTCACTTTCTTGTAAGACTGTATGAACACTCCACATAACAGACAGACAAACCAAATTATACATTCATGGAGAGTACCTATAGGTACAGAGGCTGTTTGTCTATCATCTTTCTTAAGGATATGAACTGAGTGAAGTAAGAGCTAAGAAGATAGACTTCAGTATTACAAATTACAACTGGTCTAGACTCTTCTCTCGGAGAAAATAAACATGATATTTTTGTACAAGGTAAATTACGGCGGATTAATTGAATGTTCTGAACTTACATACACGATTACCAAAAGCCAAAGAATAAATAAATAATAAATAAATAAATAATGCTGGACAATCTACACAGAATATGATATATACTCTCTATACCATTTTTCTAGCACTATGTTTCAAAAAAACATCTTTTAATATGTGTTTTGATGGCATTGTCATAAATTAGGTAAATAAATAAACGAAGAAAAAATCAACACTGCTCAGGATGCCGTAGGTAGGTAGGTACCTACCTACATTAGTATGTACTTAATTTCTTTGGTAAAATTGATTATTTAGGTGGTGGCTTTATTTAAGATATGTAAATAAATAAAATAGTGTTGGTAGGTAGCTACTGAGATTAACTGCAGCAGCAGCCGGTTTTTACTTGAGTTTAAGTATGTGAAGACATTACTTTCATGGTCAATCAAACTTGCACAACTAAAGAAACCACTCAGCACTGGAATTATCTATCACCACAGCCCTGATATAAAAGTAGGTAGCCTTCGTTCTTGTCGCCCTATCACAGACCTGGGACCAGACACATACCTATTTGCCAAAGAAGTCAAGTCTTTCCTTATGATCCTTAGGAATCCCTATATCACTTGAGCGGTGAGCCTATCTACCTATCTTCCAAACATGCGATGTACTCTTCATAACCTACCATTGTTAGACACTCAATCTTTTCTATCAAGTTTTCTGAATCCTTTTTTTCATAAACGCTATTTTATTGATGTTGATTTCTATCAAAATTTTGAATTGATTATGTAGTAATGCGGGAATCGGGCATTGGTTGTTTGTTTGTAGCTCAGACGAAGGAATAGAATTTCTATAAATCTTCTTAATCTATATTACTATCTTCTGTAATCTTTATAAAAATTCCTTCGTCTTCTGCACCAGAACGAAGAACGTAGGTAGTGATTATATGATCTGTGTTCTGCACACACAGACAGAACACTAATTAATATCATAACTGGTCTTGTGTCTTTTTTTTTTTGGCAATTTTATTCCTCTTGGTGATTTGAGGAAACTTTTGCCAACTTCACGTACTAGTTCAAGGATCGTTTAAATAAATAAAAATAAACAAAAAAGATTAGTAACTCGTAAATATGGGATTTATCAGTAAATAGGCCCATTACAGTCTTGTGTCTGACGACTGAGGTCTTCGAGGTCTGCATTTGCAGGGGTGCGTTCAGACTTTCAGAGGCTCAGTTCGGTGCGGTTGTTTGGTGTAAATTCTAACCTCAGACTAAGGAAGACTTGAAATACCTACGAAAAAAACGTGCATACCTAAAGTTAGTCTGGCACAAAGATGGCGGCTTGCCGTAGAGTTGCGCGTATTTTAACATTGAATATCGATAAGTAAGTAATTGAGTTGCACGGAGTTGAATTCAAAATTTTCGAATATGAGTAAGTAGAAGAATAAGTATATTTAAGCTCTGTTCAGTTTTATTAAGGTTTCTATACCTACGTGATCCGTAACGGGTCATTAGCATTACATTACCCTCCGTCCTATCGTCTAGAATGAATACAAAATACAGGTGTTCCGTTCCCCTGAAACATTTTCAATAAGAGTTTATATAAACAATGTTTCATACAATATTCCCCTACAAAGAATGTGTCGATAAAAACCATTGTAGATTTAAGCGTAGTATAAAAAGATCTTGTAAAGCTATTATTTATTTGTCTAACTAAGTTGATATATTATGTCTTTTTTCTCTTTATTTATGTAAGTAATTTTATTATTAATGCATGCAACATTATTGATTTTCTCTGTGTTCAAATAATTGATTTCAATCTAGATCAGAATTGTAAATACCATAAGTTTAATGTAAGTAATTTGATTGTTATCTGATTTGTGAATGAATAAATAATAAATAAAAATAAATAAACGTGTAAACGTTGTACCTTGATGGCGTGTGTGGAAGAGTCTTAGACAAACACTGACCTATCAAGCCCATTCCATCAAAAATTCTGTCCCTGGCACTACACCTTTGAATCTTGGTTCGCGGTGCCTGTCCCTTGTTACGCAATGGCGGAGAGGCTGCACTGCACTTCCCGCAGCGCAGGAGCTATCGCGATCGCGATGCAATAAAAAAAAACATGAAGAAATACCCCGACACATAGAATTCCAAAAATACAAAAAGGTCTAACTTTGTATTTGAAACTGATTTATTTAACTTACCTGTATACTCCAGCTTAAACTAACGTTTTTACAATAAAGGTCAGTGACCTTGTGTTCGAAAATGATTGATTTAACTTTCCGGCGTCGACTCCAGCAAAAACCAACGTTTTTACAAAAAAGGTCAGTTTTTGATGGAATGGGCTTGATAGGTCAGTGATTGTCTAAGACTCTTCCACACACGCCATCAAGGTACAAGCTGCAGAAACTGGCAGTCCACACGAAACTTACCTTGGGCCGAGCGCGGCAACCTAAATAATTGTCTTATATGAACATATTAGTATTAGTACTGAATATAGAGGATATTCATTGAATTGAGTGCCAGCCAAAGCTTGGGGAAGTTGTAGTGTTAATATTAACTGAATTGAGCTGTACTGTACGTAGTAAATAGCGTTTTTTATTGAACTTGATGAAATCTATTGTAGTATCCCGTTTTTAGACGATAGGACGGAGGGTAATATAATGCTAATGACCCGTTACGGCCGTTACGGATCACCAAGGTATAGAAACTTAAATAAAACTGAACAGAGCTTAAAGATAGGTACTTATTCTTCTACTTACTAATATTCGAAAATTTAGAATTCAACTCCGTGCAACTCAATTACTTACTTATCGATATTCAATGTTAAAATACGCGCAACTCTACAGCAGGCCGCCATCTTTGTGCCAGACTAACTTTAGTATGCACGTAGGTATTTCAGGTCTATATATTCGTTCGTCTGAGATAACAACCGAGCGTTTCTCCTGAGGTTATGAACGACCTAGTTGCACTCCGAGCGCGCTCGAGCGTAGGTTGTGAACGCAGCCCAGCTCAATTTGCAGCTTTGCAGTATGTTATGTAGGTGACACTGATTGATGATAGAAAATTAACAGTTGACTGAGACAAATCCTCTTGGACGGACGAAACTCCCCTCACTTTGGTTTCTTTACCAACCGACGTTGTATGCCGGCCGACTTAGGCGCTGCGCCAGATACTAGCCAGCTCTCGGGTCACACGATACATTGTACTGTGTAGTATTGCTATGACGGATAAACTACCTTTTGAAAACGAATTGGGCGTTTTGTAAAATTGAATTCGATGAGGCGATGATGGTTACGTGGAAACAATAAGTAAACTTGACTTGACTTCTTCGTTACGGCAATAGGTATGTGTCTGATTTGCCACTTTGCTGTCAGTGTCCAGTTCATGGAAATGTCTTAGTCATGGAAAGGAGGCAATCTCTTAGATTATTAATGGGCAATCTTAATAAATAGAAATGACGTAGCAAAGAAGTCAAGTCAATAGAAATGACATATTTTACACAGGGTCAGTAACTGACGTCAGTCGACTGCCGAGTCAGTGCTGGCTGACCTGGCACTGCCATCGTATTAATAGGGATGATGACAGATTTTGGAAAACTGTTTTATTATATTCGAAAATACATATTATTTACAATGAATAACATTTTTCTGCAGAAATTAAAGGTTTAGTAGGAAAAAACTAACAATTTAGTCTTTTAATTTAAAATTCGCACCAAAACGCTTGTCCGTGTCATGGCGTCGCTTGTGACGTCACGTCTGACTAAACTAAACGTAAACACTAGGCGTTCATTGAATAATTTTGTTTTTTGTGTTATTAAATATGAATTCGCAAGTGTACAAGTGGTGTGCGGTCCCTCAGTGTAAGAATACATCAATAAAAACTCCTAATAAGTTATTTGTGTTCGTTCCGCATAAGAAAACCATACGGGACAAACTTGCAAGGCGGGATTCAACAGCGATATTGCCTAGTACTCAACTTTCATTTTTGTGAAGATTATTTTTTACTTTAACTATTATGTTTTTTTAAATATTATTGATATACTTACATGGAAGTTTTTACATTTCTAAATTCTGCTGAACAAAAGTCTTTATTTGATGCCAAAAACTCGCCCAAATTATTGCTATTCCCCTTAGTGAATCCATTTTCCATCGTGACTCGCGTTATTTCACTTTCGATTTAATAAAACCACCAGACCTAACTCGGTGAAAACAAAGTTGAATCGTAAATAATACAGATAACCAGTGCTGCTAACGAAACAAGATGCTTGTATGTATAGTCAACTCAGAGATGACGTCATTCGCTCTGATTGGTGTTCAGCCTATCATGGCGGATTGCCGTATTTCGTAGTTTTATTTTATTAAAATAAATATCAATCTCACTCTTAATAAAAAAATAAATGCGTGTTTTGTATTCCATGACCCAAGTTTTATTAAATAAATAAATAATTTTAGTGATTTTTAGTTACTGTCATCATGCCTATTGAATTCAAGTCAGGACAGTACTGTCGCGGTGGCACTGACTTCAATATTCCCGCTTCATATTTTCGGCGTCAGTCTGCTCCCCCCGTCACCCGCGCCAGCGCAACTGACGCCGTGTAAAATGTCGAGGTCAGTCGCTGCCACTGTATTTTACGGTGACCACGCTGCGAAAATCTTAGCGTGATTTCGAGTTTCACTTTGGCTGGCAAGGCGTCTCTCATAAATGTGTCTTGACGCTGAATGGAGCTTGATAGCAACTTAAGCAATTCGTCGAAATCTTTTCTGTTTGGATAATTCTTCTCTTAACATACCATTTACTTTTTGCATCATGCACAGGGATCGGAATAGGTTGAGTTTTTAAGTACCTAATGACGTAAAAAGCCAAGGATAACATAACATGGATATGCTTTTTTAATCCCTGAATCGGAAATTGATAAAATGTTTTATAAATTTCAGGGATTAATATTATTGTCTTCTAAACCTCTTTTTTCATAAGTTAAACACAGATTAGGTAGCGTAAAACACCTGGGCTTCCTCCAGTACCAAACTTTTAGTATGTAAAATTAGTAAGATATTTTGGATAGGCACATAAAATAGCAATTTTAGATACAACAGGGGGAAGGAAATTGGTGTGGGGGTTTGTCAGATTGGGTGTTTTACACTAGGACTTTTTTTAGAGAAGATTGTATAAACAAAAAAATTGACAATCAGATAATAGAATGAAGAATATGAAGCATAATATTATTATTTACCTACAATTGAGCTCACTCCAGACTATTGCAAACAACCTAGAGGTACCTCAACTGATACGTCATATTAATACCAGTCAGAACTGTCCCCAAGACGCTGGCTGCATTGTCTCGCCATTCAGAAACACGGGGATAAATAATACGAAGTTGACATTAAGTATATGTTTTTATTAATCAAATCAGTATCAACAAGTCAATGAAATGAAATAAGGAAAAAGTCTATCAGATTCTATTTCTACTAGGTTTTCAAGAAAGAAATACTGGCGGACGCTCAAAGTTCATCGCCCACATCATTTACTAACGAATTAAAATATATCATCACAATTTTTTCTAGTAACTAGTTTACTAGTCATCCCCTCGCCCCGCAACGTCCATTCCGCACCCCGCCTACTACAAGGCAGGGATAAAGAATATAGAAAGAAAAATAAAAGATGCCTATGTGGTCTACACGCTGTGTTGAGAAACAAAAACTGCTATCTGACTTACCGGGCAGGAATTAATGACTTTATTTTTATTTATAATAATAGTATAACTGCTTATATTATAGATACTTTTGGAATGAAATTTTCTTTTTTTGGAATCGAAGTTCTTACGTAAATAAGTTGAAGAATCTCGGGATTAATTTATAGTATTATGAATCCCGATATCATAAGGCATATCCATACTTAGCTATCGTTGTAGCATATATGACGTCATTTGTTACATAAAAACTCTACCTATTCCGATCCCTGAATGACAAACGTAAATTTTCTCAACAAATTATTTCGTTTTATATTTTGCTGTTTTCGAGAATTTATTTTTCCGCACTGACTTTATAGACGTGTGTACACTGTAAGAAATATCCTCTACTACTGACGAATTACTGACTGCGTCTCTCGTGTTATTTACACGAGGCAGTTTTCGGCGCCAGCACTGAGGACAGTTACTGACCCTGTGTAAATAAACCTGCCTTAACTTCAGTGCTGTCTGTATAATGTCAGTTGTTATGTCATTGTCAATTTGTCAGTCGCTCGCTTTGTATAGTTTGTATGGCGGGGTGGTGGTGAGCGGTGTTTTATCGGCCGCTCCTTTTTACCTCTGATTTAAATTAGCTCAGTTTCATTTCATTGCTAGTGTTGACTGTAGGTGTTGTGTCTGCTCTAATTAAATACATTGTGATACCAACAAACGCGAAGCAATGTCTGGTGATGATATTCAAAATAACAGAAAAATGGCACGACAAAACGGAATTGTGCAACCACTTCTCACTGGTATGTTTATTTTTATTTAGTTTTACATGTTAGAGTGAGAAACATAAAGTAAGCCCAGAAGCCAAATCTGAACGACAAAGAGCGGTAACTTTTTAACTTTATAACTAATTTAGCCACTTTATCCTGTACCTATCTAATAGATACGTATGAGTAAATCATAGGCTAGGTTGATTCTTAAGTACTTAGAGGAACCCTTGTAATAATTTGAACTTCTATGTCACCTGAAATTGTTAGATGCACTGCATTGGGCAATTTAAAATTTTTTAAAGTAATAGCAAAAATGCTGAAATAGCTACAAGTATAAAACACAAAGAGAGTTTCTTGTTCCGTTTAAGAACCCTAAAACAAGTAAATCCTAGGTTATTAATGTTTTTTTTGCCTCTGATCATACAATATGCTTATGTAATGTAATGAATCATTTTTGCAGATCTTTATCAGATAACAATGGCTTATGCCTATTGGAAATCAGGAAAAGTCAATGATGTTGCAGTTTTTGATCTTTTCTTCCGCACAAACCCATTTCAAGGGGAATTTACTATATTTGCTGGACTCGATGAATGCTTAAAGTTTTTGGAAAATTTTAATTACTCTGACAGTGGTAAGAACATTATTTTACTCAGCTGATAAATAAGCTTTAAAATATACAAATTATTTGTAGCTATGTGGAACGGTGGGTGAAGGTGCCTGCGGCGCAAAAGGTTGCGGGTTTGATTTTGCCTCAGGATAAATGTTTGTAAGATCTGCAGATATTTGTTCACAGTGTTGTGATAACTGATATACATATCAGTGATTTAGGACCCATAACACATGCTCTGCTTAGCTTGGGGCTTGGTGATGCTGTGTGGTTGTCCAGCATTATTTTATATTATTATTTACTAAAATCATTATGATTGTTTATTTCAGACATTGAATATCTCATGCAAACATTACCTGAAAATATTGAGCCAGAGTTCTATGCTTACTTAAAAGATCTGACTTGCAAAGATGTTAAAGTGAGCGCTATTGAAGAAGGCTCTGTTGTGTTTCCCAGGTATGCTTAAATTTATAAAAATTAATGTTTTAATACTTTTAAGTCTTTTAGTTTAGTAAAATCATAGTTTATTGACTAAATATGAATCATCTCTTAAGAATCTGTACAGATCAAAAGTTTGTTAGTACTTGTTAGAAAACTCCTACAGTGATTAATTCTGAATTCTAATTCTTTCCTCTATTAACCACAATGATGACAAGTAAACAAGCATCCTTAACAAGAATGAAGGCAGTTAGGCCTGCAGTACTCAAAAAATCAATAAACAATGCAAAATTAACAGAGGTACCATGGTTATATATTTTTTTTAGAAAAACTTACTGCTTAACACAATCAAAGAAATGAAATATAAATATATAGTTTTTACCTCTGTTAATTTTCCACGGACTTAGAGGCAGAATGTAAAAGACTAATTTAATAAACTATTGCCCACTGTACCTTCATTTGAATGAAAAAGTTAGGTATTATGATTATTAGAATGTATTATTATTTTCTAGAAAGTTGCTTATGTATGAATGATTTCAGGGTTCCTCTACTAAGAGTTGAAGGACCTCTTATCATTGGCCAAATATTGGAGACAACACTGCTCACATTAGTTAATTTTGCAAGGTGAGTTTTCAGTTGTTTATTTATTCAAGGAAATGCTTTGCCTGCAGGCAAATTAAAAAAAAATATTGTATTGATAATGTCCTCTTCACCGAATTTACTGGCCACAGTGGCTAGTCCCAATGTAAACAGACATATTGGCAGGACATTATTATAGTGCATGAGTGTGTACACAAACACAGATGCAATATCTATTCCTTAACCACACTCATCATAATATACTGACACAACTGGAGAGAAATCAGGTTCTGTGCCAATGACTTAACATGCTTTCTGAGGCACGGAGCTGGGGTGTGACACTGCCATCTCCTTGAGTCAGGAAGCTTATTGACCCCAGCATAGTATTTTGTTTTAAATTGGCAAAAAAGCCTTCATTAACAAATAAAATTACAATTATCTAAGATCTATTATGTTTTTGTTGCCAGTAAAGTTCAGATAAGCATCACAATTTAACCCATTCCGAAATATTCTAGTTACTAATACTAGTTGAAACTTGAAATGGAAACCCTAAATGTCATGTCGGTACAGACTAGCGAGCGTCTCGCATATTAAAGTGGTAAAAAAAGCAACTACTAAAAATATGTTATTTCCTCTTTTGTTTCATAAAACGTGTGATTTTGCAACTTTAGGCTTGTTGACCGAGCGTTAAAATGACACTTGTTGAAATGGAAACCCTAAATGTCACGCATGTCCGCATGACAATTGAATTTTTTGTTATATACCCGTGCGAAGCCAGGGCGGACCGCTAGTTAAGTATATTATATAGGTATACGGTACCTGGGTACTAAGTAAAAAAAAAACTATTTTTAGATGTTTTGTCTGTCGTAATGTTGACAAGACTGTCCCTGGCTGATACCTATGATGTTATATCAGTTACTTAATTTTATTCTTTTAATTTATAAAAGTAATGAGAGTTCCGTGCAAAACATAAAACCCACTAAATTGTGAATACACGAGCGAAACTGCGAGCACAGCTAGTAGTAATAGTGCTTCTAAATGCGAAACAAAATCTCCGTGTCACTTATTATAGCTATAAATATACAGCGCTTATTTGTTTCATGCTTAAGTAGGTCAGTGAATTGCAACTTGCAAACTCCTCGAAAAACTACTGGTTTGTGAACGCTAAGCTGATAAAATAACGTTAATTAGTGGCTGCTATCTTGTCTATAGCAAACACTATCTTACGCCCGCGTTTTCGACCGGTTTTTCATGATATAAAGTAGGTACTTAGATTCTGCCTTTCCCTGTGATACCATCTAACAATGCCTAATTTTGATTATGTTCCCGTTCAGGTGGCAATACGTAGACAGAATTAGTTCGCGTTTATAATATTACTGTAGGTAAAATATCATGCAGGCATTTTGAGGTAGGTTTTAGTTTTAAATAAATCTACTGCTTGGTTCCGTACATTACCAACACTACACAATCAAAACCGACAGTCACTACACGTTAGTGAATACGTGTTACCTAAAGAGAAGAAACTGAATACCTACCGACATATTTCTTTTATCAGGCACTTTTTACCAGTGCCATACCGTATCCTATATTTCCCTGGTTTGATGCCTTAAGGTTCCGGCGAGACATGAATTTTCCATACAAACGTAGTACCAAAATGATTTGTAATTTGAACATTATTTTCACCATGGTCTGATATTTTTTTATTGAAATAGTATTAACCTAGGATCCTGCCATAAACTTGTGTGTATGTTGTTGTTTGAATGTGTAGAGCTCCTGAGGACACCGGTCTCTTAAGACTCCGGGCAACAGGAGACTGAAGTGTATAAATTATGTTGGTGTCTGGGAAGAGGAGCTGTTTAGCCGGGTACTTGTAATAGGTCTTCCGTTTTCTCATATGAGAGGGAGAGAAGCCATTGACATACTTTTAGTTTGCATTTATAATGCTACTCTAATAAAAATATTAACAAACCATGATGAAAATATTCTCAAATTACAAATCAAATTGGTACGTTTGTATGGGAAATTGATCTGTAGCGGTCCCTTATTAAGAAACCTTTTAACTGGATATCTTATACATATCTTATATATATTTTTTCTTGCAGTCTCATGGCAACGAATGCAGCAAGGTATAGAATGGTAGCTGGAAAAAACGTATCATTGTTGGAGTTCGGATTACGACGAGCCCAAGGGCCCGACGGAGGATTATCGGCCTCGAAATACGCTTACGTCGGTTCGAATACCTTTTTACCTTCATTCTTCTATACTTGCGAAAATTAACTTGTCTTAGCATTCATTTATTGATTGCTTTAGCGTGTTCTGGCTGCGAAACTCGGTGCCTGGTACGAGGCTCGCCCTGACTGTTCAAACTAGTGCAATATAAAACACCCCACAGCGACATTGACTCATAAGAAGCCACAGTAGCTATTCTTCGGGTTAATAGGTTTCAATCAGGCAACTTTTGTGTGCCTTGGCCTTGAGACGCACCGCACATTGCTCATACCATCTAATTTATACTTGGAAATTACTTTTTCTAAAGTTAGACAACTTTCTACTTGGTGTATGGGGTTAGTTGAGATTAGATAACACCTCACCCCCTCATTTGCTTGCACGGCATGGCATGAAGGATTTTGTGGGTTTAGCCAATTAATTATGTTTCTAAAACTGAATATGTTACGGTGTGCTGTATAAGATACTCGGCATCGAAGTAATCTGATGACTTATAAAATTTTCAGGTGGTTTTGACGGAACAAGCAATGTGCTAGCCGGCAAGATGTTCAATATACCAGTGAGAGGAACGCACGCGCACTCATTCGTGACGTCATTCAGCACGCTGGACGACCTAGGGTCGGCAGTCGTGCTAAGGCATGCGGAAACCCAGAAACAGTGCAATCTGCTAGAACTGGGCAAAGAGTGGCGCTCTCGCGTCGCCTCAGTCGTAGACACGTCGCAGGAAGAGGCCAGCGACGGCGAACTAGCCGCTCTCATATCGTATGCCCTAGCCTTCCCGTCCGGCTTCTTGGCTCTAGTGGATACGTACGATGTCAAGAGGTATTATATTCAAGGCTTACCCTCACGACACGTGCAGCGTAACATGATTGGGCATTCTGGCTACAATAGCAACTGTGGATCCAATGGTACTCGAGTACAAAACTCACAGAGCATAAATAGTACATATGGAATTAGCACGGTCGAACGCACACTGAGGTAAAGATGCAATCGAAGCGCTCTTTGACATTATGGTGTCTTATTAACTTTATTATTATTGTTTTGCATTGTTCATATTGTATACGTTATGTGGAGTTTCGATACGTCTCGTCTATTAGATTGTTTAGAGGCCGGCTGTGGCCAGGCCTAGCAATACTCATTTAACATTTGTCATCGTTAGGACTCATACATGGGTACATACATGCAAGCACACTCTAACAGTACACGCCGGGAACCCACAGGGACTCTAATCAGATCCATGGCCGTAGTTTTTGATTTTATATTATTTTGGCTTTTTCAGTGAAGCGTATGTGGACGGCGCTTCATGTTCCGACCGAATGTAAATAATAAGAACACGTCTGAGGAGACTTTATATTTGCTTCAGTGTGACGTACTGTCCTGGACCCTGGACCTTGAGATAGGGGCAATTCTATGCATTGGGCACAGTTGCATTGTATAGGGATATGCACACATTCACAGTAATTATGTCAAGTATTCTGCATGTTAGATACTCATTACTACCATTTAGTATTAAGGCACTGGTTGCATAAATATCCTGTAATGTATAACTCATTAATATTAGTTTTATTCATAGTTGGTGCCTTAGCTTAATATCTACCCTTGATTGTATCGTATAACCCTTGATTGTATCGTATCTACCCTTGATTGTACAAATAAGATCATGCATTTTCGCATACGAAAACATGTCACTACAACTGGTAACTGTAACAGCTATATACTAGTGAATTGCTTTTGCACTCGGTAGTGTGCTACGTATGTTATATTGCGTTGTTTGAACGGTTATATTTGAGCTAGGTATATTGCTGCAAATATCCGTGTAAACGGCTTGATGATATGCATATTATTTTATTCGCAGGAGTGGTCTGCTGAATTTCTGCGCAGTTGCATTAGCTCTCAATGACTGTGGATACAGAGCTGTTGGTATTCGAATAGACAGTGGAGACTTGGCCTATCTGTCTGTATTGGCTAGAGAAACCTTTGAGAAGGTTGCAGAGGCGTTCGGACTGCCTTGGTTCTCGAAACTGACCATAGTGGCTTCTAATGACATCAACGAGGAGACGATTCTGAGTTTGAATGAGCAGGGCCACAAGATCGACTGTTTCGGCATTGGGACACATCTGGGCAAGTATTATTAAGATGTTTTATTATAGTGCGTAAGTTATCGCACACGGAGTACCTAATCTCTATAAAATAAATGCGTGCGTATGACCTTTCCGTACGAAGGTCAAGGATAAGGTCCCGCTGAAATTGGTAATTCGGGGATAATATTCATAAGAATCAGAATCATCATCATCATCTGCCTATATTAATCCACTGCTGGACATAGGCATCCCCTAATGAGCGCCATAGTGAATAGGAACGGTTGGTGGAATTTACAGGGTAGACTTAAAGTTAAGTACAGCTACATATTTATTAAGATGTTTAATTATATAATCTATAGTGCGTAAGTTATCGCACACGGAGTACCTAATCTCTATAAAATAAATGCGTGCGTACGACCTTTACGTGCGAAGGTCGAGGGTTAAGTCCCACTGAAATCGGAAATTTTAGGAATTAATATTAATAAGAATGGTTGGTGTAATTTACAGGGTAGCCTTAAAGTTGATTAGGCAGCTATTTATAAAACTAAACAATTTTAAAGAATATTTATCGGATATTTAACGCGTAGGTACCTTTTGTTTTATTTTCCCCTAAGGTACGCAATAAGTACCCGTTAAATATTCTTTAATAATGTCAACAAATCGTGAAAGTCTAAACAATTTTACTCGTACGACAACTTAACATTTAAAGTTAAAAGCTTATAGAACTTATTTACTTTAATGTAAGGAACTTAAGTTGTGAGATCATTATAATACAGTCAGATGTCTGATGATTGTACTTGTACCGTTCAAATGCTTTGTCTCGTCGGCACTTATCTTAATTGCACCAATTGCGGGGATTCTAATTATCAGTATAATAATAAGTTCAGTGGCCACAGAATATATATTCTGTGACGACATAATAGTCTAAACATATCTATGTATATTGTTTTATTCCATTACATTATCTGCGCTATTTATAATATTAGTATTGGTGGATAAAGAAGTTATGCCTAATTCTAAATTCAATGCAGATGCTTAGGCCAATTAGATTTAGAACATCTAAGATTAAAATATAACGTCTATTAAAAAAGATCATTAAAATCAAATAACCATTTATTAGAACTAGTATTAACAATTAAAATAATTCAGCTAACAGACTGTTGCAAACAATCTACGGTAGCTCAAGTGATTCATATCAAATGGACAACCCTAATGAAGCGTCCCCGATGCTGGCTGTATTACCTCGCTGTATGGCAATGCTGATACTAAAGTCATTTATAACGGGATATTTGCCATGATAAGAGTTTGGAGTTTTCCAATATTTCGGCACAGTTTCATGCGCCATGATCATATAAATGACTTTAGTGTTAATAACCATGATAGTTTCAAAAGTTTTATCAATGCTGATACGTTGCTCCAGATAAACTTCTAATTACTTACGTTCTCCATCAGTATTTTCATAATGGTATGGCATTACAGAATGGGACTAAATACATTTTATAAGTTTAAAAAAAGAACCAACAGATTCCTTACTAATATTATAAATGCGAAAGTGACTCTCTCTGTCTGTCTGTCTTTAATTGTCTAAATATTTTTAACATTTTTTTTATTTATTTGTATTTATTACAGTGACTTGCCAGCGTCAACCGGCCCTCGGCTGCGTGTACAAACTGGTTGAGATCAACGGGCAGCCGCGCATCAAACTCAGCCAGGACGTCGGGAAAGTCACCATACCTGGACATAAAGAGGTAAAGTCCTAGTTTACGATTAGTTAAAAAAAATATTTAAAAAAAAATATTTATTATATAAATAAGTTAGGCGCTATGGCGCTCAGCGCCCTATACAACCAAATAAATCATAAAAAATATAGAATCTACTTTAAAAACACGCGAAAACTACTAAACGGATTTTGATGAACTGGTATACAGATTCATTTATGACCTGGATAAGACCGCACTTTTTATCCCCGAAAATCCCACGGGAGTACGCAGAAAACCGCGGGTAGCCAGCTAGTAAGTAAATATTTAAAAAATCATTCTAATATACATAAAACAAACCTTTACCTACCTCATAGTGTCTGCGAGGTGTGTTACGCCATAATGTGCTGCGACCGGTAATCGGCCGCGAAAATGCCGGACCAGCAATCTTCGGCCAGAATTCTTCCTGTGTAGTGTGTAGTGAAGTTCGAAACGATATTGAAACCACCTATTTATTCGCTTTATACATCACCTTTTAAACAAAAACGCTTAATCAGACTCGTAATTCTTAATGGAGATCAAAATATTGGTAATTGGATACGTACCGTACCACAAATGATTTAAATTAAGGAAGACCTACTTAGGCGCTTTATGCAGCAGCATAACGCATAAGTAGGGAACGACGACTAAAATAAGTAGGTGAACCGGTGTGAACTGAAGCGTTTTCGTTTAAAAGGAGCACCTTTTAAACAAAAACGCTTCGGTTAAACAAAAGACCTTTTTGCGCCTATAGCACAAAAAATACAATAGTTGCTAAAAGATATGAAAAATCATAATTAATTAAAAATAACTGGCTTAGAACTGATAAATAAAGACCTTGAACTGATGCGTGTTATCATAGCCAACTAAAGTCATCAGAGGCCTCTTTAATAAATAAAAGATAAATAAATAACACTGGATATAGGTACACCACATCATCTAGCCTAACTAGACATAACAATATATTTAATAACTAGATATTTTTTTATTTTACGTAAATAGAACAACAACCAAAACAAATACCTGCAGATTGTATCTACATCTCTGCCGAGCAGGGCATAGAACTCTCCTGCGTCTCAGGCGGACTTTACCTAATAACAACCCCATAGAGGTCGTCAAAAATTATGTTAACACGATCGTTAACATAATCTTTGACGACCTCTATGGGGTTGTTGTTAGCGAAACTGTTGGAAGAAAACTTAATCGGAAGGACTTGTTGTATACGACCACGCCTGGTTCGACCCTCTGTCCCAAAAACGGAACCTGCGCCACCAACGAACGGCCCTTCACCCAACGCTAAGACTCGGAACATGTTACTCAGCCTATCATAAGTAATTTTTATCGATACAATTTAATCGATAGCGTCACTTACTTGCAGATTGTATTTTATTTTTTTTATTTTATTTTTGAAACAAAATCCACAGCTCTTAGATATAAATAATAAAAAGAAAAACTTATAATATAACCTACAGCCAAAATAGGGTTTACATTTTATACAGTACTATATACTACATTTGGCCCGAGCCGGGAATTGAACCCGCAATCTCTTGCGTCTCAGGCGGACTGTTGCTAACATCAATCCCATAGAGGTTGTCAAAGATTTTGTTAACAATCGTGACTGTCGTAAGAAAACTTCATCAGGAGTTGCTGTATACGACCACGCCTGGACCCTCTGTCCCAAAAACGGAACCTGCGCCACCAACAAACAGCAAACATAACTTACTAGCTGGGTACCCGCGGTTTCCCCCACGTAATTCTTCGATTCCGTGTGGTATACGGGATAAAAAAAAGTGGCTCATATGTTATTCCAGGTCATAAATTATCTGTGTACTAAGTTTCATCAAAATCCGTTTAGTATGTTTTGCGTGAAAGAGTAACAAACATCAAATATTAGTAGTATAGTAGAAAAGCCATGACCAGAACGTTAGAAACCAACCTTGGATACTTGACTACTTATACTCATGTTTCCAAGGTCTCGCAGCTATTGATTTTATTAGCTGACTTTTAGACAAAGAAGACTTAATTTGTTTTTCATTTTCCATTGAATGTTTTTATGCAGGATTATCGACTTTCACTACATTGTTGTGCGATTGATCCATGAAATATTTATATAACCATTATGTAACAGGGAACCTCGTAAAAATATGGGGTAGCAAGTTACATGTCTACTACGACTAAAACGTTGTGAAATACATATTTTATAATGCAAGTGCGTGAAAAAGATCACGAATCTGGAGAAAAAATACCTAATTATTATTTTTGAATACCAATTCAACATGTTATTCACAAGTTGGTCCCTATGGGGTCCATAATCACCCCCTTTTGGCTTAGTGTAGACGTTTCGTGCCCTGTAATCTTGATTACAGGGCAAGATCCCAGACTATAATAGGGAAATATTGAAAAGGTAATAGCAATTAGTTAGATACCTACTTACTGACTGTGCATATAAATCTATCTCTGTTTAAGTAACGGCCTCAGCCGGAAAAAAATCGATACTTAGTCCTCGTTCTGAAACTACAGATAAAATACTTTAAAACTTAACCTTATTCACTCTTTCGGTCAGTAAATAACATAATACTTAGTTGAGTTTATCTATTAAAATATGCGTATTAAATATTCCTTACATTTTTACCAGTTGTCTTGTTTAAATAGAGATTGCGCTATCGTTCATTAATCCGATATGATAACTTTAGGTACATTGTATTGTATTGGACCTACTATGTAACAGGTTTTCGTTATGCAATCCGCCAAGCATTAACATACTATCAATGACAAAGCGCTTGCGCGGTATCTTTTTATACTGAGGTATAAGCAGGTACAACGTTCAAAGTACAATCTTTCGTTCGCAATTTGTATTTATTTAGAAACCAGCATGATGACCCATTCAATAACATACTTATGATTTAGAACATTACATTATAAATAACTAGCGGTAGACCCAGGCTTCGCACGGGCGTTTAAAAACAGTTTCAAATATTATACATATTTTAACACACTCACGTTGGGTTACATTACTTTATTGACGATTTAATAAGATCCATACTTTTTAAATATTCTGTAGCCTATGTGAACATAGGCACCGGGATAATGTAGGATTCTAATGGTGAAAGAATTTTCAAATTGGTTAATAGTCTTGGAATTTTCAATTCATACCTACGTCTCTATCTTTTCATAACATAATATTCTTCCCAACGCATAACATGCCAACAAACTGTTACTCCTCATCAAAATTATATCATCATCATCAGCTTATGCTAGTCACTGCTGGACATAGCCCTCCTAATGAGCGCCATAGCGCCCTGTCATCTTCAAAATAGGTATACTTAGCAGAAATCTTTCCTTTTCAGGCATACAGATTGTTCGGGGCCGACGGACATGCCCTTATAGATCTACTGCAGAGGTCGTCAGAACCGCCTCCGGCTGTAGGACAGAAAGTGCTGTGCCGGCATCCCTTCCAGGAGTCTAAACGAGCTTACGTTATACCCAGCAAGGTGGAACATTTGTACAAAGTAAGTATTAATGCTGGATAATCCACACAGCATCATCTAGCCCTAAGCTAAGCAGAGCTTGTGTTATGGGTACTAGATAACTGATATATATAATATTATTGGAGTATATAGATAATAGAGAAGTATTGTATTCCCTTATTAATGAAAAAAATATTCAATTCTTATTTCTACGACACTTTAAACCGGTTTGTCTTGTGAAAAAAAATTAACCATTACAAGCCTTAATTATTCCTGATGAAAATAGGGTATAGAATATTTTAATTTTTTGGTATTAAAACTTCAATAATGTAACACAAATGATTAAATTTTTGTTAAAAACCCACGCGAAGCCGGGGCGAACCGCTAGTCCTATAAAAAATGAGAGGTCACGATCCTGTCTCGATGCTATCGCGAACTCGGGGGTTTAGCTCTGACCTAGTTATCAGCCGTTTTAATTCAGTCCCCCAATTGTGCTTAGGCTATTTGCCTAAAGCAAAGTGGAGCAATGGTCTTTACGACCTCTGTTTTCTTACATCAACTGTAATAAAACATTACAGAGGTATTTAAGTAATATTGATATCACACTGTCTATAGTGTAGTGAAAGTAATTAATTATATAGATAACTAGCAGTCCGTCCCGGCGTCGCATGGGTATTTAACAAAAAATATATGTTTCGTGGATCCCTAATTTTTTTTTAAATATTCTACTTATAGCCTAGGTTCATCAGGGAAAATTAAGGATTGTTATGGTGAAATAATTTTTCAAATCAGTCCAGTAGTTTCGGAGTTTATTCAGTTTAAACAAACAATCAAATCTTTCCTCTTAATAATATTAGTATAGATAGGTAAATGCACTTTAAGATATATCTTCGAATATGGTAGATGATATTTACCACATATTGATGGAATGTGCGCAGAACCTAGAATTTTCATTAATCGGTGTTTACAATAGTATCTTTCAAATCCTTTTTCTGATGATGCCAAAAAATTATATATTTAAGTAAGTAGGCGTTTAAATAATAGTAGTTAGATAAGTTAGCGGTTTGTGTTATTTTTAATGATCGGGGTGGCTTATTTGCCTTAGCGAACAAACCCTTACAGTGTAATAAATGATTAAGATGTTACTATATGGACTACTACCGTGTGGTGTCGGCATAGAATTTCACTACCCCCACTCTTCCCGTGGGTGTCGTAAGAGGCGACTAAGGGAGACACACCGGGGGCGGGCAGCAGCGCCCTCTGCAGAACAACTCCAACGAACTGCGATCACCAACCCGCATGCCCAGCGTGGGGATTATAGGCCTAAATGATAAATAATGCCATATATGGCGCTCATTAGGGGAGTCCTATGTCCAGCAGTGGACTGATATACCTAGGCTGACGATGATTATGATGGTGTTGGAAATAGTATTATTTCGAATTCTTTTTCTACTGATGTCAAAAAATTATATCTAAAAAAATTATATCTATTAAACCTTCAACTAAACTAACTACAGTTTAGTTAAAGGTTTATGTAATTTTTAATTTCAGGGTGGCTTCTTCGCCATACCGAAGAAACTACATTAAAGAAAAATATATATCTTTATGGGCTAACTTCTCTTAGTATTTTCATAAGTTTTTTCTCATCAGGTTTATTGGAAGGATGGCCGTGTGCTGATACCGCGGAAGCCGTTATCTGAAGTGAGAGAACGAGTGCACCTATCTCTGCGAACTCTTAGACAAGATATAAAGAGGAACTTGAACCCTACGCCTTATAAGGTAGGTGATAGGCAGATATTGACACTTGTTTATAAATCACTACAGTTAAAGCAAAGTCGCTTGCCGCTGTTTGTCTGTCTGTAATACAGAAGTTTAAAAGAATAGGGACAAACAGACTCTTTATGCCACCTATTCTTTTAAACTTCTTCCACTTGTGGACAAAAAATCAATAACTTCCTATTAATTATATTATAAAATTAACTGTATGTAATTTGATTGTCTTTGTGCTTATTTAGTAAGCCTAAAAAAATTAAGTTCTTTACTTAAACTACTTATTACTTAAATCTTTTAAAGTAAGCAACGGATTGATGCGGTTCTATTTAATGGGTAGAGTAATTCAAGGGGAAAGTTTATGTATAGCATGCAATATCAGGATTACACCCGTGCGAAGCCTGGGCGGGTCGCTAGTTCTATCTAAAAACCACATCATCATCCGGATTCAGTTATATCACGTGTCCTTGCACTACTACAGTAGCGGGAAACGACTTTGTTTTATACTATGTGTACGAACTACTTTCTTTCCGGCCCTTTGTGGGGGCACGGAGGGAGGTCTCGAGGCTATGCCTCTTTACCCCGGCTTCAACTCGAGGGGTGACGACCCCTCGGTCCTTGGGTTTGGACGGACGTGCTCTTTTGTCCGTCTGTTCTATATTTTTTTGTTTTTAGGCTGCAATTAGGTTTGTTTTTTTTATGTATATACTATGTAGTGATGTTTCAAGAGGAACGTTTATATGTATAGCATGCCATCTTATCAGCATTGCACCCGAGCGAAGCCGGGGCGCGTCGCTAGTATTATATAAATAAGTAGAAGACAATGTACTTACTTACGTTATTATGTTGACAAGATGATAATAGTAATGTTGATAATAAACGTCTCAGACTTTTATTGGGGCATTAGCGTTTCTCCTGATTTACTGCGCAACAAATATTTACAAAATGTATCGTTTACACTATTATGCGTTACGTTACGTTTACTGATTATGGCAACACCCCCTTTTTTGGGGGGAGGTACTTTCTGCTGATGAAGAAACTTTTATAGGGCAAGAAAATCTACGTCAAAGTAGTCACTACGTTGTTGATTTATTTCTTCTACTATCCTTGTTATCCCCTGAAGAGTATTAAGATAATAAAATATCTTTATTGAAAATATATTTAGGTACACACAACAAATATACTTAATTAAATTAGACTATGATTTATAAACTAAATTTTGCTGGAAAGAGGCAATAGTCTTGTTAAATCATAATTAAATAATAATACTTTACTTTTACTTTTTGACAGGTTAGGTGACTTAACGAGTGTCCAGTAGCTAGTTATAATATTTCTTTTCACCTAGCTTTGTAGTTATAATACTTCCTTCAAGAGATTGAAATAAACAGTTCTGTTTTCAGGTGGCAGTGAGCGATGATCTATACAGCTTCATACATGACCTGTGGCTTCAGAACGCGCCCATTGGAGAACTGTCATGATCCCCAACCGCGCGTAAATAACGCTTCTAAAACTAAGTCAATCGGAAAGTACAAAGCACGAAACGCAATCTAGTTTTTGAACCTTTTGTGTTGATTTCACTAGCTATAAACATATTGTCGATATATTTAGAACCTACAGCGTTTTATGTAAAAGTTTGCAAATATACCGTCCAGTTATAGATGAGTAGATTGTAGAGCGGAAGTTTCTAAGATCATCTGTTCCGAAGATCCTGTTCGTAAGATCATTGTGTTTTTCTTTTTTTTCATAATTATCTTGACCGACAAAGATCCGCCTGCGACTCAGGAGGTTGCGAGTCGATTCCCGCTCAGGGACAAATATGTTCCGGGTATTGTCTGTACATAATTTTATGTAATGTATCTATGAAGTATATACGAGATCTAGTAGCCATAGCTCCCCTTGGGGCTAGATGATGCTGTGTGGATTATCCAGCATTATTATTTAATACAATATAATTAATTGCACATGCAGATACATATAATATATCTACGTCTGTAATTAGCGCACCAATAAATGAAAAATACAGGAAAAAACGTTTACTTTGGCTTGCCGAAGATCGAGAAAGGTACATTGAATGTTCGATTTGATTGGTAGTAATAAATGTTGCTTATGCTAACGAAATTATTGCCATTGGTTCTTACTAGTCAAAATTTACCCGGATTCTAAAGACCTGTGTAAAAGTGCATTCCGTTAGTTTTGAAATGTCACAAAACCAAAGATTTCGTTCGATTGTAGTTCCAAGAACAAAATATTTATGAAATCGCAGATTTGAAACTCGACTCGTAGATTAAGTTTTATGTGCTTAGATACATTTTATATTGTAATAGTTGCAACATGTTAGCATGTTTGCAAGATATTTTGTTATAAATTTAGTGTTGGATTAGATTTTAATATTCTTCCTTTATAAAATAAAGTTAGAATCCTAAATTGTTCAGTAGCTGTAGACATTATTGTGCACAAAAGTTTTAAACGTAGGTTTACCAGTAGCTTGCATTAGGTAATAGGTATGATAGTTTTGACTGTCCTATATAATATTATGTTGTGTAATATATGAATGTATATATAAATAGGAACAGGAAATTTCTACTATAAAATCATGTTTAACGGGTAAAACCTTTACGATCAAAGAAAATGACAATGAAATAACCAAATTAGAAATAGTATTTACAATTGAAACAATTGAGCTAACTGCAGACTGTTCAAACTATCTTAGTTTCACAAATTCATATAGTTACGCATGTAAGCAAACCTAGTTTGTGCTGAAAGAAGACAAACTTGGAACTATTTTGTTGAGTTTTATAGATATTTATTAGACTTACATTTTAATAATAGTAAAAAAATCATTATATTATTAAGTAAACCATTCCCATTTGCAAATAAACTTAGTTCTTAGATATTGCATTTAGTTCAATTCCTTTTAGTGTAAGGAATGGTGGTTGTTATAAAAATTATATGGCTTGTCGAACATGAGAAAAAATAAAGTTTGCGCGGCTATAAAAAAATATGCAATAATTTAAGATTTACAGTAATGTAGTGAAACTAAAAATCATAATTTTATAATTAATGCAAATAGAGGTAAGGGCACAAAGCAAAATGATAGGTTAGGTATACTAATGTTACTTTGTGTATGTCAGATTCAGATGCCTAAAGGCCTGATTATTTAAACCTACGTATGCGTTTAAAGTGACCAGTAGGCCGAGCACGGGGATTGTTCTCTAGGGTAGGGTAGAATAGACAATAATGACATCGCATCGCCATACATTGCGTACATTATTGAAGTTGAAGAAATACATTTCAAATAATTTACGCATTGACAAAGTGACGTAATTTTTGTCTATTCTACCTTAGACAAGAAAGCCCGTGCTTGCCCTACAGATCGCGTAAGTTTAAAAAAAAGGTTAGGTATAATAATGTTACTTTGTGTATGTCAGATTCAGATGCCTAAAGGCCTGTTTAGACCTACGTATGCGGTAAAACTTAATGGGTTAAGGCTCCGGCGACGGATGAACTTTTCATACAAACGTAGTACCAAAATGATTTCTAATTTGAGCATATTTTCACCATGGTCTGCTATTGTTTGTATTAAAAGTGTATTTAACTAGGATTCCGCCATAAACTTTTTTCTTAATATTTTTCTGATATTATAAAATGAAATTGCATTTTAAGATCAAAGAAGACAATGTTTTAATAGTCTTTATGTTGTTAAGTACATTGAAAAAATAAAATGTGGCAAGAACCTAAATATATACAGTTTTAATATAAATAATAGTAAACCATAGTGAACTTATTCTCTGATTACAAATAATTTTGGTATTAGGTTCGTAGAAATTCATCCGTCGCTGGATCCCTAAGTCATTGTATGTGATACAGTCAGCTGCATTAATATGTAGATATAAGTTAGGTACCTTGTCACTTAAGTTGACTTTTACCTATTCGCGTTCTGTCCGTCAGCTAGCGAACCTTGGTATGACAAGGTACTGTGTAGGTACAGTCACCAGCATAAATATATGACTATGGGCAGCGCTGCAAAAATATCTGATCATAAATTGAACTTATAATTATGTGACGATACGTAGGATGTAGAAATATGTGATGATTTACATCCGGCAAAATAATCTTTTGTTTTGTAAAAGCATAATATCGGATCACGTAAAGACTGCATTAATATCTGATACAATTAACAGTAAGAAATATATCAACAATCTGCAAGAACGAACTTTATATACCTAAGCATAGAGCCGTGATTTGAACGAAACAGTATGACGCTTCTTGAAAAGAGCATCAATCTGTCATTGGATATTGCCGCTCACGTCACACGTTTTAAGTCATTATTTTAGCATTTTAGTCGTCGGTGGCCAGTGTTATGTTATATCTGCCTAAGGTCCGACTGCGTAGTGAACTGATGATATCAAGTGCGTCAAATAATTTAAATTTTAACAGTGTGTGATAAAAAATAATTATATAAATCCAATTTTTCTCATTTATTTATACTTATTAGCTCAAAAACAACATAAATTATTGTAAACTTAATATTCTATGCAGTATTGACACTAAGCTACGTTTTCAAAAATCCTCTATTATATTATAAATCAAACTATAGTTACATATTTAATTATATTACAATGTTAAAAGTCACGAACAGACGAAAAAAATTATAAAAACTCCTTCGTGTATGACCGTTGACATAACATTCGAAGATTCGAAAAGCCAGCATTATCACCATACCATTTTAACCAATGTAATCTCCTTGCCAAAAACTCTTCTTTTATCAAATGCTGACATCAACATTTCCCACCGCAGCGTTTAATAAACTAGAGGTCCGCCCTGCCTTCGCACGGATATTAAACCAAAACTTCAGATATATTTTACACACTAACGCGTTATGTTTCACAGTTTTCTTAAGGATCCCTTACTTTTTTAGCAGCATTGGGGTTTTGACACTGGACTTGGGACTGGCCGCAGAGAAAAAGCAAGCAGCGGAGCCATAACATATCAAGAAGTTGAATGTATTGCGCACGTATAATTATTAAACTTTACATGCGCATCCCTAATTTTTTTTAAATATTCTATCGCATGTTCATCACGGAAAACTAATTCTAATGGTGAAAGAATTTTTCAAATTTTGTCCACTAGTTTCGGAGCCTATTCAATTCAAACAAACAATCAAATCTTCCCTCCTTATAATAACAAATTCTTGTATTCATATTTATATTAGTAAAACGAAATCTGCTGAAATCATGTCATAACATAAAACGTGAGACAGCGATATCCAATGACAGGTTGATACTCTTTTCAAGAAGCGTCAAACTATTTCGTTCAAATCACGGCTCTATGCTTAGGTATATAAAGTTCATTCTTGCAGATTGTTGAGATATTTCTTACTTTTAATTGTATCAGATATTAATGCAGTCTTTACGTGATCCGATAATTATGCTGTTACAACGGTGCAAACGATTATTTTGCCGGGTGTAAATCATCACATATTTTTACATCCTAAGTATCATCACATAATTATACCTTCAATTGATAATCAGATAGTTTTGCAGCGCTGCCCATAGTCATATATTTATGCTGGTGACTGTACATATTAATGCCTCTGAGTGTAAAATATTTTAAGTACACAAATATATATTTTTGATTTCAAAGAATAGATAACTATTTTGTATTGATTTACTGGTAAAGTAAAAATGCCATCATGATTTATCGATTTTAATGTCTGCATTGTAGGTACGTTGTTGCAAGGGAAAATTCATGATGGTTCCTTCTAATCATCATGCAACCCTTGGAAGTCCCTGCGTTTCATGGTTAACTAAAGTTTTAGATGTTATTGTAAGCAGAGCTACTTAGTTTTATAATTAGGATAACCAGGCCTATTCCTTTAATGTTTCTGTGCCTTTTATGTACCAGCATAATAAATAATTTTAAACATTGCAATAATTGTGTTTTTTTTAAACTATCTCTATCTATTGAACTATCTAGTTATTTATAACTAGGGCAACAAGCCCCAGTTTCACCTTATATTTAGTGTGTTTAGTAATTTATTAAATAGATTTCTAACAGTGCTAAGATGATGGTAGAGGTCTGATCCACAGATGTCTGATCACATATTACGTCCATCACCGCTACCGCACAACGTAAAGAATGAGCGCTAATAAATCATTACACTGGCGGCGATCGTCTTATTACGCCTCTGCGCCAGGGGCTGTCAACTCGCTAAGCAGAAAATGCCAACAGCACAAGTACTTGGGCATAAAACATCAGATGAGATGGCGCTATACGTTAGAAAGAGAAAGAAAATCTATGCATAAAATCTTGACATGACAACCAAATGTCCATGTAACACTGTCATTAATTTGAATGAACGAAATCCGTGCCAAACGCCAAACGGTAGACCGTTCTATAGTTAATTGCTTATTTTGTGATCGTAAACAACAGAACATTTTAATAATCTTGAAAGATTTCGACTTTTTGAAAGGTTATTTCGATTGACAATGGCTTAAAACCGAAAGTGCGCTAAATGCCGTATTTCCACCAAAAACGGAACCGCAGATGTTTTAACTTGTGCTTTCACAGGTTTCCGCTACTATGACGTGAGTACATTAATACTTCTACATTAGTACCTATCCGTGTCTTTATCGTCCATCGATCCATCCTCAATAAGTTCATTAATGTCGAACCATCTTCAATGACTTCATTCCATGACTTCAGGGCATGAGTATGGGCTTAATTCTGTTTTCCAGCTGGGGACTGGTCCATTGAAAAATCTTTAAAAAGCTTGCAACAACAACTTTTATTATTATGTTATGCTATCTTTCTTTCAGGTGAACTTTCACAAAAAGCTAGGAGCACAACAATGATCATCGAAAAAATGGAGCAATTATTTGATGCGTTGAATGGAGACAATCCAGATCTTAAAAAGGGAAACAAATTTGACCTAAAGGAGTCATAATCAAAGTGCTTTATTTCCTTTAGACCTTACAGGACACTTGAGTCCCCATCTTAAACACTTCATCGAAATGAAGAGATTCTTTCAATGAGATTTGTTGGTGCCAGGTCTTGTTAGAACGCCGAATGCAGTTGAGCACCTAAAAATTTGGATAAATGGTATGGTGTGAAGACCTTGGCCACATGATGATGACTAAACTAAGACCTGCTTGAAAATTGTTATGGTTGCAAAAGAAAATAAACATATTACAAAACATTTAAAAATGCTTGTTTTTTAATTATCATCAAAATACTTAATGTGTGACTATCTATCAGGTGAATGGCGGATATTCAACAAAATGTTGAATATTCACCATTCATTTAATAGATAAATAGTCGCAAGAAAGTAAGCACCTTACAAAAGATTGAATTGCGCGCCTTTTCAATTCAAATTTCCCGCCAAACTTTAGTTACCGTGGGCATAAAGTAGCGGCGCTAGTGTGCTCTAGTGTTCGCATTTTTATTCTATGGAGTCTTACTTCTTTCCGTTAGGATATTAGTGTTCTGTGCTCTGCGCAAACCTCGCGCAAACTGTCCGCGTTTTAATAAGTCTTAATATTTCGATGACACTGAAATTTTGGTGAAATGTTGGTTCCTTAACTTTTTCTTTCGTCCAATAACAAACCGTCAAACAAATAGACATTGACAAGAAGCGCATTACGAAACTATAGTGAGTGCTGCCAACTGGAAAAGAATTCCCCGTTTTACAGGGAAGTGTGCCAGTCAGCGTCTTTGGGACACTTGCGAATTTTATATATTTCTATTGATAGGGGCACTTGATTTTTTGCAACTGGTTCAACTGTTTCGATTTTTTTTTCTGCCTTTCGTAATTAACTTTTTTAAAGGTAGATTAAGTAAGGTAGACATTTTAGTAAGAGTCCCGTACACGAATGGTGAAAACGGGACGGTATTAATATATTTTGAGACCTACAACATAAACCTAAATTTAAAAAATAAATGTTTTTTTTATAAGTCAGCAGGCTCTATTTCATAAACAGAAAAAGTAGGTGGACTTGTAAAATTTTTAAAGTTTATAGGGGTATTTATAATGGGTTTGGTATGTCAATAAAAAATATGAGAAAAGAGAGAATTAAAAAGTTATCTTATATAAATTTGATTTTTTACGAGATTATACGCACTCTATTATGCGAATTTACACTTATTTTTACAGCTATGTTTTTTATAGTAAGGTGTTTGCTGCTTATTATATGCATATAGCATTTCAACTTTTTGTGTGGCTAAATAAATAAAAACAATAATGATTTATTTCTTATAAAATCTGATTGGATTACCACTTACCTGCTTCGATTATTAGGTCAAAGTTGTTACTCTACGAAATAAATGACAGTTTTGTTGTAGGTAATTAATAAAGAAAGTTTTAGTTAACTTAGTACCTATTACAATCCATAAAATACCCATTAATACCTTAATATTTTAAAGCGAAAAATTCGTGATAAGTGTGGGCGGATGAAACTTTGAGAACTATAACTAAGCTGCCGGAAGAAATCGGACAAGAGAGTGTGCGTGCGCGCGCATTGCGCCGTACAAGATTCCAGGAAGGGAAAATGAAACATAGACGTTGGCAGTACTGACTGCGAAGGAATAAATGCAGCCAAAATAATAACCTCACTCAATCAAAAAGACAGTTATAATTTTGTATCAAAACACTGTATCATCCTTGCTCTTCTCAGTGTAAATTCTGTTTGTGTGGAGCAATAGCTGTATTGGTAAGTCTTAATTGTAGATTTGGCCATAATATCCATAATAATATGACTTTGTAATTAGCTCGGCAAGAGTTCGATCGAGGATGACGCTTCGTTCCCGGATTTGTTGATTTTCTTAGTTTATGTGCTTAAATTTGATTCATGGGCGTTTTACAGGGAGAATCGCCCACGCACAATTTATAGAGATGATAATAGAACCACATGACGCTATACTCCAAAGAATAGTCTCATCTTTGATTATGATACCGGTTTGTTAGCGATCGACGCTATACTTTCTAGGTAGGTACTATTTCGATTCTTCAGGATGTCTTAACAAATCTACTTATAAAACGTAATCAAACATAACTTTGAATCTTTATTCGTGAAAAAACTTACCTATCTACAATTGATTGTATATTTAATTTGGGAGTCCCAAAATGAGCACAAATTTGCTAAATTCTGTTGATGATGAGACTAGGGTTGCCACCTTTTTTTTGTACTAATAAAGTATATTGTTTAGTATAGGTAGAAAAAATAAAGTACTCTGCATCAAAATAAAGTATTATTTATTTTTTCCTCTAAAAACATATTTTTTATCACTTTTAGCAATTTGTAACAAATTTTTGTTGCTCTTAAAAAGGTTTACTGCATCTTTGCATTCTATGTTTAAGTTGAGATACACAAATAATTCGTTTTTAATTAAATTAAGGGACGCTTTATTCCTTTCATCCCGCCACTTGATATTCATCAAAGAAAATACTCTCTCCGTGAAAGCTGATGTAGCAGGAATAGACAACAGAAATGAAAGTATTTTAAACAAATTTTTGAAGTTTTCACTATCCTTACTAAATATTTGCTGCCATTTTTGTGCAGTGTTTAATTCAACAAAGCCTTCATTACTATTTATTAACTTATCTAATAACATATTCAGTAATGAAATTTCACCATACAAATCATCCATATGTATGCTTAGCTTGTGCAGCTTTAAGATTTCAATTATGTGGACCAAATGTTCATATTCTATACTCGTTTTTAAATTTATATTTTTTAATGAAAATAACCAATTTGTTTTACTAAAATCGAACCACTTGTTAATGTACAACAATGCTCTGTCAATAAATAATGAAAAATTATTGTTAATCTGCTCAGTTAGTTCAGGTGAAGACAACAGCTGAATTTGTTTTCTTGTTTGATATCCAAAAAAGTGATCATTTTTTCTTTGTGTTAGTTCATTTTTTAGATTTTCCATAATATTATACACATCCAAAATTGTTATGCAATTGCCTTCTAGGAATTTTACAGTTTTATTAAACACATTTAAAATGTGGCTACAAAAATGCAAGTAAATATGAATCAAGTCATATTCACTGTTGTTGAGCATCAATAAGTTTTGTATGATCATTGGACACTCATCTTCTAGGCTTACAAAATAACTTCTGAGGGCTTCCCAATTTAGCAATAAATTGTCTATGCAGGGTAAAAGAGAGAGCCATCTTGTGCCCACATGTCGTTTGAGTTCATGAAAGTCTCCATCCACTGATTCAATAAAACTTTTCAGTGCTTCTCTCCTTACAGCGGAGTGGGAAAAGTGAGCATAGATTTTCAAAATTACATTTTCAATATCATAGGTTAAAAAGGCCATGGCATGTTTCATGCAATTATGTACTATATGTGCATGACAGTTACCCTTAATCAACTCTGGTACCAAATCTCTCATATTTGTAAATAAAGAATGATTAACTCCAAAATTTGCATTAGTGTTGTCAGCACTTAGCCCTGATACATTATTAAAAGACAGATTGTATTGTTCCATTGACTTTTCAATTGCTTGAAACATGCCATCAGCAGATTCATTGCTGTTTTCATAGAAATCTAACAACTTGTTTTGAATGCCATCTTTTGGTGTAAAATATTGTACAACTAATGGAAAAAGTTTTATGTTTTTCTTGTTTGAGGCATCGGTCTGTAAACAGTAAAATAAATTGTGTGTATTTAATTCATCTATTACATTCTGTAAAGCAAATGGCCCCAATACCTCTGTAACTAAAGCTTCCATTTTGGTTCTAGCCAAATGAATACCTGTTGCTGTGCTCGAATTAACATAAATAATTTTGTTTAGCTTTACTGTGCAGTCCATACTGTTGTAGGACAAATTGTGTTTAACAGTGTGATATGTTAAAGCAAGCTCAGCTGCAGTAATATTATCTTTATCAGTGCAAGCTGAAGAACCTGATGAAGAGCCCAGAAACTTCTCAAGCATTCCAGATGTTCTTTTCAATTCAGATTTGGATTTATGTTGTTTTGTTCCCAGGTGTTGTTTTACCTAAAACAAAACAGTACAGCAATGAAACCACCACCAGACCACCAGTCACCAACCAACCATATCAAATGAAATCAAAACATAATGTTTTGATTCATTTTTGACATGTTTGATTCAGAGCATGCATACGTTTAATTCCTATAAAAAACAACACAAGTGCATGTTTTTCTACTAACCTGTCCTATTCCACCTGAAGCGATTGTAAATGTAACACCACATAATTTGCATTTTCCATTATATTCGTTTTGTGGATCTTTAGTTAACCAGGCACCATATTCATTTTCCCATATTGTTTTATACTTCTGCATACGTTTAGTGTTCTGTTTTGTATCCATATTCCTTGGGATTTTTGCCGGTGTATTATAATTGTCCTCACAATCACTATTTAATTGCGTTTCACGCCGTTTTGTAGAAATGCATGGAACGCTTTGTGTACTAGAGTTACCTTCATCCATGATTCCCTCTCTATACGTATTTCGCTGTCAAACCGAATAATTATAGGTATTTTTAATGCACTGAAATAACACAATTCACATTCCACAAAATAACAATAGGCGCGCGCGACAATGACAGATGACAACATGACATTTGGGGAGAGGTTAGGTTGCGTTCCAAAACAATGAGCTCTGTACTCCGTGCAAATGCGATGCGTTCCTTTATTATGCAAACTTCAATCAACTTTATAACTATGATTTATGAAATGTATTCTAGAGAAATTACAAACTATGTGAAATAAAGTATTTTCGCGTACTTTATTTTCCTCGTAAAGTATAGAGTACATTTACCCTGAAATAAAGTATATACTTTATTATAAAGTACGGGTGGCAACCCTAGATGAGACAAGCTTTATCCAAAACAAAAAAAATTAGAAACTACCACATTCAGTATTAAAGTCTACTTGTATGTCTTACTGAAATTCTAAATATTATCATTAGTGATTGTATATAATTGACACACATTCATGTTTTACAAAGTTGAATGGCTATACACTTATTGTTATCACTACATATATACATATATAGTTCTCCGCTGCATCTGTCTGAACATGATAAACATAAAACAATTTTGGGTAAGTGATTCATGAAGTAATATTTTTTTCCACTCAATAGTGGAGAAGCCCTGTTTGAGCCGCTGCACTAAGGGGTATTCGGCCCATAAAAGCGGTCAAAAGTCCGAAAACACAAAGTAAACAGTTCCTGGAAACGATGCTACCTGGGAGTACCGCAATGCATGGAGAACAAAAGCCGACAATCATTATAATTTTAACTGGCTTGTATTAGTTGCTGTTAGTCGTTATATTAGCATCTTACAGCGAACACGGAAATTAAGCAATAAGTGAACGATTTTTAAGTCGCATTCGGAACTCTTTTATGGAAGTGGTGTATTTAAAAGTGATTATTCTCGTAATGCATACTGTTGAGCCAGGTATGTACTATCGATATTACTTAATTGTATTAAAATATTGCGAGGATATTAGAAGATGTAGTGGTTTTTATGAACCGTAATACTTACTCGTGAGATTTTGAGTTATAATTAGACATAATAGAGTTTTTGTTATATTTCCGGGAGTTTCCCGGTACATGTTGTTTTTTCCTAGGTTGATATAACTATCCTTCTCTTAGAATAAGTTTAAATTGGGTGCCTAAATTTGCCTATTGTATTTTATTTTTTTTTTCTTCGATGAGCTCATTTTACAAAATTAAATTAATTATTTACACTTTATATTCTAATATCGTCTTTTTTTCTTGTTTAGGTGGATCCGGTGTCCTGGTTTGGACTCGAGAATATTTGTATAATATAGCGAAAAAGAGCACAGAAAGAGAATTAGCAAAAAAGTGGGAATTTGTAGAGAACGCGATAATTAATAGACCATCATTTCCCGTTGAAGAAGTACAAGTGTTTCGCCGCCAATTTTCTTATATTAAGGCAGAAATGAAGACCAGGTGGCTTGCTGCCAACAGGACTCAACGTGTTTTCTTAAAGAAAAATCATGATTGGTTGCAAGGCACAGTGGAAATTCCTTCCCAATGTACAAAAAAGCCGGGTCGTCCATCAAAGAAATTCGATGACTTGATCGTCTTTTTCGTCAGATCCATACATGAGCCGTATACTACGGCCAAAACCGCCAAAAAGATCAAAGCCATTTAGTGCAGCAGCTATGGAAATGTTATTACCGGGTGAAGTTGACGTTTCATACGAAGAAGTTGAAATTACCGAAGATATGGACGAAACAAATAATTCAAATGATGAAGACGGGTGGGACTCCTCCTCTGAGTAATGGAAGCAGTATAATTAATTATAATCATAAAGAAATTAAATATTATTTCTGAAGTTAACAACATTTTTTACACATTTTCCTAAAAAGTAGATTCTGTACGTCTCACACTTAGCTATTTTCTAAAGTAAGCAAGGTAAAAAAAAAAAAATGGTATACTTATTACTGTTATGGACTTATATAAACGATAAGATAGAAAAATATTTTTGTCCACATTTTTGGGTCAAATACCCCTATGTGCGCTGTGAGTTTTGCCTCAATAGGGAAGAGATCCCTATCGGGCTGATCATCTTTCTACTGTAACACACCAATGGTGATGTTGATTTGGCTTACATTTTTGTTACTTATAAGATACTAGAGACCCCCACCGGGATTGTATGGGTGCACATTATACATATAAACCTTCCTCCTGAATAACTCTTTCTATAAAAAAAAACTGCATCCAAATACATTGCGTAACTTTAAAGATCTAAGAGTATGGTAAGGAAAGACAGCAGGAAGCGACTTTGTTTTACAAATCAATATATTTTTTAATATTTTTTCCATCTGCAGTCAAAGTCATTTCATGATGGATCAGTAGGCCAAGCACGGGGATTGTTCTCTAGGGTAGAATAGCCAATAATGACATCGCATCGCCATACATTGCGTACATTATTGAAGTTGAAGAAATTAATTTCAAATAATTTACGCATTCGATGACAAAGTGACGTAATTTTTGTCTATTCTACCTTAGACAAGTAAGGCCGTGCTTGCCCTACAGCAGTTCTAGGTTCATCATTTATCTTCAAAATTTTAAGATTGCGAGCTCTGGATAAAGCTGTTCAATTTCATTATGATTTATGCTGTAAGAAAGTTTTATTGGAAAAACGATATACATAGTGATTATAATTATGAAATAATCTTAGTGATTATGTTTTAGGATAATGCAATAAAACAATAGTATAACTAAATAAAATTCAACCCTGTCTATTTGGACACCACCGGTGCGGTACACCTCATAAAGGTCACTTTTCGGAAAGCTCAAGTTTGTTTTTTTTTTAATATTTTTCTTGTTTCAACTAATTGCAATATGTTTATGTTAAAGCAAGGTAGGTAACTAGTGTTCGTCTACATTTTGAGTCAACGGAAAATACATCGAAAACTCGAAAATTTATGAATGAATCAATCAGAGCATTGTTCTAGTTAGAATGAGACGAGACGCGGGGAATAGATGTGTTTTGAACAACCAATGAAATGTCGTTATGGATAAAGACATTATATTGGTAGTTGCGAAATCACATAATCTCGTCCAGCTTAAGTGGATACCACCGAGCAGAGATGTATCATATTTGTATGCGAGGAGAGCAAAGAAACATAAGAAAGAATATGTTATTTACAAATTTACCTCGCAAACTGGCGAGACGTCATGTATGCGGAGACGAGAAATGATGTGAGCGGGGTGTGCAATGACCAGCAGCGCTAGTGCATTAATCTAAACAAACAGCTCAGTTCCACTCTAGCCTAGCCAGTACGCATCTCCGCACAGCTTCAGTGGAGACACCCTAGCTGCAAAATGTCTCTTGCCTCCACTTCGGATATCTTCGCACACCTCCGCTATGGTGAAGTCTGGACCTAATGACCTCCATAGCGCCCAGTCTTGTTAGAATGCGGTATACAAATTATCACATAAATTTATTTAAAAATTGTATCTTCGCAATGGAACGGCTTTATCATTATTACCATAAAACTAACTTACCGTCTCTTATTTTTATACATAATTATTAATGTGAAAATACGGTGAAAGCTATCTAAACGGACATTTTCGGCTCCCGAATCCCTCCCTCGAGATGATTCTCGTTGAGCGGGCGGGAGGCTAGATGCGCCGGGCGGGCGGCGCATCCGCCCTTGCGTCAGTGCCGACAGTCGCTCGCCGCCGCGTGCCGGGGTGCCCGCCAACCGAACACCCTTCGCTCTCGCACCCCTCTTACGACATAATTTATGGTACTCTTGTGAGAAAATCTGAATAACAAACAAAAATTTCCTAATACGTTTTTTGTATGAAAATTAATCATTTTGTTCCGTTGTGTTTGGCATGAATTTTCATAAAGATAAAATATACTTAAATAATTATGTTCAAAAGTTGTTGTGCACGACCGAATAAAAAAATTGTTAAAAGTAAATCCAAGCCCGAAAAAATGGATACAGAATCTGAATCCGACGCAGTAAATACGAAAGGAAAATTGTTAGAAGTTTCTACCATAACAGAAAGAGACGACACTGATAATGTTAATCACAAACAAATACCAGATATAAACAATGCTAAGAATGTCGATATTCCTCCAGTTGACGAAAAAACTATTGATGATACTTCGGATAACCATGCAATAGACGAAAACTCTGCCACTCCAAAAAATGAAGACTGCTCCGAATCTCCACCAAATAGTGATCAAAAGACACAGTCTATCCATGATTCCCCCAGTGACAATGAAGAAGATGACGAACTTGTATTTGCCAAAAGAGAAATTACCAAAAAGAGATATTCGATAGATTATAAGAGTCGTCGGATGGATTTCAAACGTTTTTCTGTGGATTGTCGGCGAGACTCTGTAACTCTCGAAGAACTGGCTCGACTAGAACAGGAACTAGCTAAGTCTACATTTGCAGTGCGTCCTGTAACCCGGCGTAAATCTACTGGTATTTTGAAGTCAACCACAAGCAGCAGCAATAGTGTAGTAGAGCAACGAGTGACGCCTAAACCACCCTCGGAGTCTGATGAGGATGACGAAGTATTTGAGGTTCAAGGTGCCAAGGACAGGGACAGTGAAGGTCCAAGGGAGCCGCCTGCAACGCCCGTTGGCCGAGATGAGCTGGCAATGCGCCGTCATCGGTTCTTCTCTGATTTAGTTTGCGCCGCACGCGCTGCTGTCGAACATCGTGTTCGGTTCGATCCGCTCGGTCCTGTTGTTGCTGATGGAGGTAAGATAATCTTCCTGATATCTCTAACCCAGAAGGCACAACCAATCCCAACAGTGTACAGATCTGGCATTGTTCAGTCTTGGCTGAATGCGCATGAATGAAATTACTAGCACTAATGCTAGCTGGGAACTTTAATTGTTTTGTTTACTCATGCTAACACGTTTTGACGTTTCTCTACATCCCTATCTTGTGAAATCCTTAACACGTTGCGGAAAATCGATGCGGTTGGCGCTAGCCCAAGTCAAAGCGGAGAGGTTATTTTATCTTTATAAATTTTCCGTTTGTAGGCCACAAATATATTTTGTCTTAAATCTTTGAAACTAGTCCAAGCATTATTTTGCAACTATGTTGTTGCGAAAGTATAATCGGGAATATTCCGTCAAACATTTATTTGATTTGTGTTTCCGTTTTAAAATTAATTTTTGTCGTCTTTTATACTACAGTATGTATGTGCCGTACCTAATAATATTAATATACATACATACTTAGACAACTACATTTATGCATCGTAAAATTTTAGACCGATCATCGGTTCAAAGGATCCGTTTTACTCGTTTTGGTATGAATATTTATTTAATAACTACATTCAAACTTTCGCATTTATGATATTATTGTGTTGTGAATGTGATAGGCCTGATAATTCAGATAAGTTGGCGTGACAACACTCATCATTATTTGCAATTTATCTACGTACTCTAGCTCATTATTCTGTAATCCAATTAGGTAGAGTCAATTAAAAGCGATATAGGTAGGAGCTAGCCATAGCCACCACTATCACTAGTTTAACGAGCGGATTACACGAGCTTTACCAAGCTCAGGCCTTCTGTTACGTTTTAATAAAAACATAGTATGAAACATAGTATGAAGGAAGTTAAAAATTGAAGTTTAGGAAATTGTAAGCTGTTTCAAGATCGAACAAATTTTCAAAGCATCTTAAATCAGTAGATTAAAGTAAGTAGTAAGGTATGTATGAGTTTTATTGAATACAATAGTATTTTTTAGAGTATATTTTAGGTTTATTTAATAACTAGCGGCCCGCCCCGGCTTCGCACGGGTATTAAACAAAAATTTCAGAAATTATACACACTGACACGATGTGTTTCACAGTTTTCATACGGATCCCTTACTTTTTCTAACAGCATTGGGATTTTTGACATTGACTCGACACTCCATAACTGACACTGGCCGTAGAGAAAAAGCAAGCACCGTGCGCTATTAAACCTCTTTTTCTATTCTGACGTGCCATAATAGAAAAAGAGGTTGAATATTCAGCGCAGGGTTCAATTATTAAATTTTTCATACGGATCCCTAACTTTTTTGAAAATATTATATTGCCTATGTTCATCACGGAAAATTTAGGATTCTAATGTTGAAAGAATTTTTCAAGTCGGTCCAGCAGTTTAGGAGCCTATTCAATTCAAACAAACAAACAAACAATCAAATCTTTCCTCTTTATAATATTAGTATAGATATTAGCCACTAATATTTAAAAATTCAAGGTTGAACTAGATGTTGGCTCTACCTTATAAATTAAGCATGGTTTACTACATTATCGGTTTATTGAATTGTCTATTCTATTTGTCGAGTTCTGTTTTAGAGAATATTCCAGAAGAAAAATACTTTGACCTTTTACTAAATGCGGACAACGTAAAATAATTGTGTGTCCCAATTTATGGCTTTGGTATTTTGCCCCCGAGGGATACGTTCCCTAATGCTCAGATATAATTTAATGAAGAAGCATTTCTTTAGCCAGTTCTATATGGTGTATTAATTTAACGATCATTATAAAAGTAAAATAAGTCCTACTCCATAACATGTAGATAAGCTATTTGAAAATCTGTGAATACTTATAGAGTGGGAATTTATAGATAGCCTACTATCCCTTCACATATCGTTATTAAATATACCTTATGTATATTGGGGTGAAAGATCTCTTAAGTAAACAAAACCACCTAACAAAGGTGATTTTGTTTATTGAAGGGAATCAAGATGATTCTTGGCGTCCTTCTATTGGTCACAGTTAAATAATTAGCTTAATGGTTCTTGTATCAATGTAATGGCTGATTGCGTGGTTGCCTCTACAATATTTTGTATGTATCACGTATTGTTTGACACACTGGCCGTACTCGCCACTCGGGCGTTTATAATATCCGACGTCATCGCGATATGAGTCACTTCTCGGCTGAGGCGATGAGATAGTGCTACTAGATGTTCCAAGAGCGTTGGGTTGCCATTGCCACTCGCTGGTGAAGTGGTGAATCACTGTCGTACTTCCGTCCGCGGCGGTCGACTCTACGGTCGTTTGAAAGCCGTACGCGCATACAACTGAACGAAGAACTTGTTTAGTATCCACCAGTGCTATCAGTGCATGAAAACAACGGTTTATTGTGCTTAAAGTGCTTGGCAACAGTGTTTTACTGGTTTGCATTGGATTTTTCGCGAACATTTGGTAAGCTAATTAATTAATGTTCAGACATATTTGCATAATGCAGTTGTTCAGACATATTTGTACGTATTCTGTGGTTAAATAAGTACAGGATATATCATTTACTTTAACAATAATTGATTTAATGGCGTAGTTACATCATGAATTTTGTTAAACAGAAATTAGTAAGTTTGTTAAATTTACTTTTATTGTTGAAATTAGTAAGTCAATTGGTAAAGTGATAGTGGTTTTACACAGCTATAAAAGAAAAATAGTACATAGAAGGAATAATACATTGGTAAGGTAGGTACCTAAGCTACCGTTTCATTAATCAAAAAAATTAATTTTTGATATAAAGATCTCATTAATATTTTATGAAAGTTTATTTGATTACAAAGTCGCGAACTGTCTCATATTAAATTTCGTGGTTGGATTTATTTCTGGCTATAAACTGGATAGACATTCAAATGACATTTCTCCAATTTTCCGTGTCAGGAGTTATACGTATCGTTAACGACCAACATTATCCACCATTTATCTATAAAATATTTGAATTCTATCGACAAAATCTTTTTTGTCTCCTCCAATCAAAAACTTGGCTTTTGCCAAATCAAATTTCTAATTATTTTAAGACTAAAAGAGAGATGGAAACTAATAATGAGTCAAGATCTTAATCGCAGCTCGAACATAGCGTTTCTCATTTAGAAGTCATTAAACTTGGATGTGCTCAGTTAAAAGATGTTTTATATTCGGAGCATATTTCAAGACAGACCTTCATCATGACATAACTTCACACAATAGCGTTGCATAATAATGTTAGTATAGGAAGTAATGTGTCTTCTTGTTTTATAATAATTATGTACATTCTACGAACAGCGAATCCACATTATCATTGTGTTTTAGTCTACTCGTGGAGTGGATTTTTAATAGCATTTTGATAGCTTTATTATTTTGCTTATTATAATGCTCCGACGGAATCAGCTAATCAGTGTCAAAGGGTCTTAAATATTCACAACCAGCTGACATCGGAGTATATTTTCAATAAGATTATGCAAAATAAACAATATCGCGGTTTGGGATGAAAAGCCGAATATTTAGACCATCTGGCTGGCACGAATCCCAAGCGTAACGTAAATATAGCTCGGAGAATATTTGCTGGAAAGTAATTTCTGACATCAGCTCTTGTAACGGCGCGCTCAGTGACCTCCCATATTATATTGATGAATGCCCTTGACGGAGTTCTGGGTCATCTTCTCATACAATTTGCATCAACTTGGCCTGGTTTCACTCACTAAATAATCTGAAGAGTTGCAACGTGTTTGAGAGCAAGAACCTCATTAAAATTAACATGAGTCTTTGTCGTTTAGTAAAACTGTACTATAGTTGTCAGATGTGGAGCAACTTGAGAGGGCACTTCATCTTTGAGCCGGTCGCCTAGTACTTCAGGGCTCTATAGAGTAATTTAGCTACCTTACCTTGGCTTCCACTTTCATAGTTAACAATGTATAAACTATGCTCTAGTTGGCTTTAGTCTGGCAAATTAAGTCTGGCTTGGATGATTTGTTAAAACTTTTTATAAAATATATACTCTCAAAATACAAAATATTTACTCAAAATGTAGGAACCTAATGTTTTTAAAAAGTGTTCAATATAATAAGGTTCATTGCATTCAGTGGTGATAGGTTCGAACAAACCAGGTCAAGCGTGGCGTGTCGCTTTACTGTAGATAATAATGTATAATGTGTGTATTCAAACAAAATGAACATATTAAACTACTGATAAAGCATCAATAGCCTAAATGCATAATGGGCTATGTATGTTATGTTTGCAGTCTTCCGCTAGTTCTAATTTGGTTCTGTTATATAATTATTGTTATTTCCTTTGTTAATAAAGTCTGCTGCTTACATTATTTCTCCTAATCATATCTTCTCGGAAAAGTTCATTATACTTGCCTGCTGTTTGATGTTTATTTTAATTGAAATATTGAACTGCGTGCACTTCGGATTAATTTTCTACAAACATATAGCAAGGCTCTAACTCAATTAAAAGTTGCCTTAATTAGTGACGTCAAAGGAGCGAAATTTTATCTCTTAATTTTAGCAAGAAACATAATTTAGGCTTTGAGTCTAAGGTTTTCCAAAAGAGATCTTTGAAAAGAGCTTGTTATTTAGGCGAAAGGATATTCTATATTATTGAATAGTAGAAAGTTACTTACCAGAATAAGACGTAGGTATCCTTCTATCGTAATTCCGTGTTATATTCAATACTTGTGGTTTCTTCATGCGGTGAGTGGTTGGACTGGATAACGGTTATATTCTTGTATTTTCTTGTAATACGAGTATTATCCGTATAGCGAAATTTTTTAAGCTAAAATCGTCGCCTATAGCAACAGCTTTTCAGACGCGAATGAACAGAGCTTTGCTCTTTCAGTTTCTTTGGGATAAAATCTATGAATTGCTAGAAGCAATAAAGTATTACACATAAAAGTAAGGTGAATGAAACGAAATGTTTGTGTCCAACGAAAATACTGTGCTATTTACATTTTTAGTTCAGACTACATAATAAAACACCGATTTATGATTTTATTTGGGTGCTTTTTACGAGCTTCGGCTAAAAAAGTTTTTAAATAAATACATTTTCCACAAAAACTACTCAACGTGTTAGAACTTTTATATTATTCTTACGGCTTTTCTCACTGGTTCATGATTTGTATCGATAAACATTTGATTTTAGACCCCGTGAAATCCGGCATACTTTGTGGTATTATACAATATTGTCAGCAACCGTATTCTATATGATGCTATGCGGATTTACCCTGCATTAAATGTATATTTATATAAAAAAAATAGCTGGTGAATGACATTAATGTTCCCACGTTTACCTACAGATAGGTCGGTAATGTCGATATTGATTTCCACTTCATGGAATAGAATATGCCACGACATGTTCTGCTAGGTCGTAATCCCAATAGTATTAAATAAAAGCTTTTCCTTTCTCTTACAAAGTTTGATGCGATAATAAAGAAGATAATACACAAAAAGATTATGTTCACAGGATCTTAAAAGATATACTCTATCTTAACCAAAAAATGCCGAAACATGTATAACAAAAGCATCTCATCTCCAAAACAAGGGGGGGGGGGGGGTTTGCTATAATCAGATAATAGTGGCAACACCCCCCTCCCTCTGTTTTTTCGTTTAGCAGGCGGATTGGTGGTCGCTGTTCGCAGTAGAAGTGTTAAAATACACAGGAACCCCCTGATATCAAATTGATCACCTCAAATAAAACTTTCGGGGCCCCCGTCATCCATTAAACCCTGATCAAAGTACATTATACCGCGTGTCTTGTCAACTTATGAAAGGCCTTTCGTAAACTTGGTACATTTGTGACTTTGATCCCGACCTTGGACATTTGAATGTACAGTGGCGATCTTCGTTAACTAGTAAACTAGTGTAATAATGACACTCTGAACCTGCCAGGGGGTCAGCTAAAGATGAATGCCATTGTACTAGAATAGGCGAGCGTCAATAGTACCTCTATAATGTAGTTTACAGTTTCCTACGAATCTCTATTAATATATGAATTGCATAATAAGTGTTGTAGTTATTCTTCCTATCACGGGGTTATATAGGGTAGAATCCAGACATTATTGAAGTTGAAGAATGAATTTCGAATAATTTACGCGCTTTTTATCGAATTTGACAAAGTTACGTAATTTTCTCTTCTCTTTCTACTAGGGAGCAGTTATTTATTTTGTAATTTTGTACAGGCAATGTGAAACTAGAGCGTGACTATGTACCGCAATTAAAGGGGCACTCCCTCAATAACATGTTATTTTCTATACTAATATTATAAAGAGGAAAGATTTGATTGTTTGTATGTTTGTTTGTTTGTTTGAATTGAATAGGCTCCGAAACTACTGGACCGAGTTAAAAAATTCTTTCACCATTAGAATCCTTAATTTTCCGTGATGAACATAGGCTATATAATATTTTCAAAAAAGTTAGGGATCCGCATGAAAAATTCAATAATTGAACCGTGGGCTGTATATTCAACCTCTTTTTCTATTATGGCGCGTCAGAATACTCAGAATAGAAAAAGAGTTTGTATAGCGCACGGTGCTTGCTTTTTCTCTACGGCCAGTGTCAGTTTTGGAATGTCGAGTCAATGTCAAAAACCCCAATGCTGTTAAAAAAAGTAAAGATCCGTATGAAAACTGTGAAACCCATCGTTTTAGTGTGTATAATTTCTGAAATTTTTGTTTAATACCCGTGCGAAGCCGGGGCGGGCCGCTAGTATGATATAATATAAGTTATGGTATAAAATTTTACTTGTCTATGTATAAGCACTTAGTGTTTGTCAGCCTTAAGGACAATCTGACAACAATATTTTTCTATTGTTGGTTTTCCTACTTAGCGTAGAAAATAACCTACGACTTTACACCGAGTTCCATTCTCCTTCATTGAATATATTGAAACTTGCTGAACAAAGGAACAAAGTGATTGTCGGTCGTTTAAACTTTAATTCTCTTTAATTATTAATTATGTGTCCTAGCGAACGATAGCAACTCTCTAACTAAGCGAACCTCAACTTGATGAATTAATGACCAATTACGTTTTATCGCGGCATGATATTTGCCGTTTCTAGTTTCTTCGTAGTTCATAATTTGCATTTTAAAGAGTAGGTATTATATCAGGAGTGTCCTTAAGCAGGGCAAAGACCTCCTTCCATATTCATGTTGGTTTTCTGTAAGAAAGATCCCCTTTTCATGAAATAGTTCGAGCTCATCCTGCTCATTTTCATGCCCATCCATGACCCAGTATGTGGCGAAATTCGCCCACTGCTGTCTGTTTATAATTTTTAGTAGTTCATATTTTTTTTGATAAATTCTAACAATCTTCTTATAGATTACCTATTAACACTTTTAACGCATTTATTTTGAGTAAAGGTTACTATACATTACTAGCGGTCCTCCCCGATTTTGCTCAGGTATTTAACAAAAATTATAATAGCTGTTCATCAGAGCTCAATGGTGGAAGAATTTTTCAAATCGGTTCTGTAGTTTCTCTGCCTATTCAAACAAACAAACATGAAATTTTTTCTCTTTATAATATTAGTACCGACAACTACAAATAAAGTTAGCTTGTCTCAAGTATATAACGGTGCCTATACTCGAGTTTCGTATGACCTCGATATCTTCCATATAAGACCACCAGTTCTACAGCAACTTGCTCTCTCAGAACTGGCCATATCTGTACCGTACATAAATTTAAACACTTTATGTATCTGATCATCACTGACATTTAAAGTCTCCTCAAAAGATTTCAAATAATAATTATGTATTGTACAGTAAATTGTGTTACGCCGAATAACCGTGAAAAAGATGCTAATTTATCTGATAATGTGACAATCCTATAATACTGGATTCCTATAATTTTTTCCACGTCATAAAAAGTTTTATTCTTCGACTGCGAATAGGCGAGCACCATACCTCCGAACAAAAAGATATGAAAGTTATGAAAGTCTTGTTGTTCTGGTGCGGTCACGATGATCTTATACATAACTAATTCGGTTGATGGATCTTCTTCATATGAATTGGTAAGTTAAGCCATAAAATATACATAAAATTTTCCTTATCCATAAATTATGACGACAAACAACGAATACATATTGAAAGCGATCATTATGATTGATTGTGTGTGAGTTCATTGGAAATTGACTCAATGGGATGTTATGGACAGCTTTATTTATTTAGGCTTTTTAGAACAATATATCACAAGTTCTCTGATTATAAATAATGCGGGACAGAACAATGGACATTTCTATACAAAATCATTGAGCTAATGGTTAAAATAATTTTATCAAAACCGACAAAAGCCAAAATACATATTTTCAAGTAGGTAAGCTAACGTACTTTTAATGGAATTGCCTCACTTCAAACGTTTTAACTGACTTCTTTGAGGATCACCCTCAAAGTCAATATAAATCCATAAAGAACCCTCATGATTATTTTCGCATACGTTATTCCGTTATTTTCCAAGTCGGTATATTCGTCGTACGACGTTGGCGTGATTAGTTCTTTTCCTTATCGCACGCTAAGACTTTATCAGCTGTCAAAGCCTGATTACAGAGCCCAAGGAATAGCTTGTACCTTGTCGTATCTCTTTTTATTTGTGATACTGTTGGGTGATCGTGATGGTCGTCTATTGAACTTCAAACATTCGAATTAAACTTGTAGACGTAAAAAGTGGATTAGTTGCCAAAATGGCTCGAGAAAGTGGCCTTAAAAATATGCGGAACCTAATAGAGATGTTTGAATCGAGAGCAAACAATGCTGAGGAAGAGGATGTGTCGGAAATTGCGAATGCAGCGCGAGAGGCAATCAACATTGCATTGGGTATGAAATATTAGTTATCAAGTGAACTAGATTTGATTCATTAATCTAGATAGGTTGTGTTTTTTTTAAAGACAGGATTGTAGAGACTGAAAACGGGTTTAAAAGGTCACATGAGGCATCAACCCAGTCCAAAACTACCGAAAATCTGAAACGAAGCTGTCAATCACAAAAAGTCCTGCTTAGGGAGTTGGAGTTGGCAATGTACAATACACTTCCATGCAATATCAGATCCCAACACGTTATCTGTTCATCCACTTTTTCATTGGATATGTATGGGCCTTTTCTTGTTTTTACTGTTTTATTACTAGACAAAAAATATCAAAAGTATACTAAACATTAACCGAAGCCTTTAAAAATGCCGTAAATTCTGATAAAAATTCTAGTGCTCTTTGTCATACTGAAACTGATGAGTCATCAAAGATTAATCATGCTCTACTAAGACTGGGCCTTGCATTTTCGGAATAACTTTATTTAATCAATAACTGTTTTTATGAATTTCTTTGATAACACGATCCTCCCCACGACACTAATACCTATAAAAAATATGCTTTTTTCCGACGAGATTTAAATCATTTGAATGTTGGTAGTAAATTTCAATTAGCTTTGCTCTACGAAGTATACATATGAGTCAATATATTCATGGATAAGATGGGCTCGATTAAAAGTAAACCTGATGATGATCAGTAAGGTACCAAAGGTGTTTGGTGGTTAATCATACTAATATTATACAATTTGACGATTGACTTTCATTTGATTTGACGCGGTGGGCGAAGGTCCGCCTGCGACGCAGGAGGTTGCGGTTTCGATTCCCGCCTCGGGACAAATATTTGTACGATCTGCAGATATTTGTTCAGGTCGTTCTGGTCGTTTTCTATGTATAATAAATATTGTAAATATTGTATTATGTATATCAGTCATCTAGTACCCATAACACAAGCTCTGCTTAGCTTGGTGCTAGATGATGCTGTGTGGATTATCCGGCATTATTTATTTATTATTATTTATAATAAATGATTTCTTAACCGGCCTATCTTGGCCGTGTGGTGCCGGCATAGAATTTCACCACCCCAACTCTTCCCGTGGGTGTCGTAAGAGGCGACTAAGGGAAACACACCGGGGGGCGGGCAGCAGCGCCTTCTGCAGAACAACTACACCGAACTGCGATCCCCAACCCGCATGCCCAGCGTGGGGATTATGGGCAATAACCCCCAAATGATAATGCCATCTATGGCGCTCATTAGGGGAGGCCTATGTCCAGCAGTGAACTATTATAGGCTGGTGATGATGATGATTTCTTAACTGGTGTTTTTATCTAGTCCATAAAAAATCCTTACATTGAATGGAAAACAATCTGGGAATAACATCTCACCCTTCAAAAGGTGATCGAAATAAAAGCTGCGGGATATTACGTTTCTTTTCAATGGTTTCGATAGGCTCTGGAAGCCGCCGGCTCCTATTGCCATTTATTTTTCACTTATTACGTAAAAAATAGGCGTAAAGAACCCATACAATGTTATAACTTTAACACAATGTTCGCTGTGGTAACAGTTAGATACCATATCAACGTGCTCGAGTGAATTTATTCACAGGAGTTCAACACTGGAAAAGCCTACTGTTTTAGCCATAGCTTTCATGTGACCAAAGTTTTAAACTTATAAAGTGAGAAAATGAAACGGTTCAACACAGGGCGCGTTTCGTTTCATATTCGAGTTTTGTGAATGCGTTTGAATTTCCCTTTTTGCCTGTAGCGTCTTTTAGTAATAAAGGGGTGTTTCTAAAGCGAACTCATTAGCCCGCTATATCTGCGAGCTTTTTGTGGCATTACTTTGTGGTTATTCCATTGCGCAGTTAATTTGAGATTTCTCTGCGCAGCGCAGTGTTTTCTTGCCTCTTTATTTATTACAAATTTAATAACCTAATCAGTATAATTAATAAAACATCTATCCATATAATGTTAAATTAAATAAATTATTGAATTGGGACTAGATGATGTTGTGTGGATTGTCCAGCATTATATTAACTATACCTCTATGTTTGTATATGTAGATATTCTTTGTTTGTTTTTAAAATGCACAATTGTTTATATTAAATTAACTTTTGATGAGGAAAATGCGATTTACAATTTTATTAATAGCCTAATAATGTACATTCAATTCACTGTAATGTCCTACACAATACAGGGCTGGTTTTGAATTCCTAATGGACCTAACCTTTACACGTGTAGAATATCAATTCGCTGCAAACGAGCTTTAAAAGAAAATTTTATATGCATGAAATATGCATAAATATGCACGATAATCCAGGTCTAGAAGCGGCCTTATCCCGGAATTAAGTGAGACATCGCACATAAGGCTCTTAAAAAATATATCTGAAAAATCTTGAAACTTATTAACAATTACCTTTCTTATAGAAATACATATGCCTTTTCCACTGTAACAAACCGTAAGTACACAAAGATAATTGTGGGTTTGGAAACGGAAATCCACGAACATTATGGGCTTCTGAGTGTATTCCCTCAAGCATCCTAACGTCTACGCCGGATTTGATGGATGAGACAACCGTGATATCAGTTTATTACTTCGTCTGATAACATACCTATTTCAGATGTGTGGAAGGGCATCTGCCTACTGCTAACCCCATATTTATCTACCTAAGAAAATAATTTACCTACTTAAATTGTAATACGTTAGTACAATTTAGTTGATAACCCTATCTACCTACAATGTGTAATTGTAGATACGAAGTGGCAATTTCGTTGGTTATCCTACTAATATTATAAACGCGAAAGTTTATAAGTTCCTATGGATGGATGATGGTTACTCCTTCGCGCAAAAAATACTAAATGGATTTCGATGAAACTTGGTACACAGACAGTTTATGACCTGGAATAACAAATGGGCCACTTTTTTTCCCGAAAATCCCACTGGATCGGGAGTTACGCGGGTGAAATCGCGGGCACCCAGCTAATACTTAATAAAAAATAGGTACTTAATACAAATTACTTGGTTATTATATCATACACTCAGTTTATAAGTAAACAGCTTTGGAGTGCCAATGAAGCATAAGCCCAATAAGAGCATATTGTCCATCTCGACGGGTAGTGGCGTTCTCTTGCATGTCACATCACTGAAGCCGGCCAGTGAATGCCCTAATTTTTTTTACAGAATTTTTCCCCGTTAGTAATTTGTAGAACGTAATTTTATCTACATTTAGACTCGTCAAACCAATTACTTTAAATTCGAATCCACCAATCTAAATTCAAATTATATTTGTCAATCAGGTACCGAAGGTGGATCAGCTGGTTTGACCCTCAGCCCTGCATCAGAGCTCGAGTCGCTGATTGAGCGGTTGGAGCGTGTGACGTCTCGCCTGGAGCGGCTGCCTGTGCTGCGAGGCTCCCCCCCGCACTCCCCCGCGCCTTCCCCTGCTTCCGCTCCATCTCCTCCTCCGTTTGAGCTGCTGGAAACCGACGATATGAGTGTCAACGGGTATCAGGACTTGGTGCAGGTTGGTGACCATTCATTGCCTAGACGACGCTGACCGCGCCGTTGCCAAAAATTCGGATAGGTAGACATTTATTTTTAAATATTCTATCATTATTATATTCTATAATTTGTGTTGAGTTTCTGATATAAAAACAAAATAAGCGCTCATTATGGCATACATATAGAGGTAGTATGTATAGTTTTCAGCTCGCGTCCTCACCTAGTCGCGTAGTCAGGTATATTTCTAGACATTTCCAGCATACGTAAGTTACGTTCATCATCATCATCATCAGCCTATGTTAGTCCACTGTTGGACATAGGCCTCCCCTAATGAGCGCCATAGCGCCCTGTCTTCGGCTTGTCGCATCCAGCATCTGCCAGCAGTCTTTCGCAGATCGTCATCCCACCTGGCCGGAGGGCGTCCTACACTACGTTTACCGAGTCGCGGTCTCCACTCAAGAACACGTTTACCCCAGCGGTTATCGGTTCTTCGCGATATATGGCCGGCCCACTGCCACTTCAGTTTGCTAATTCTCTGAGCTATGTCGATGACTTTGGTTCTCTGTCGGATGTATTCGTTACGAATTCTATCCTTCAGAGAAACTCCGAGCATAGCTCTTTCCATAGCTCGCTGAGCGACTTTGAACTGGTGGACCAACCCTATCGTGAGTGTCCACGTCTCAGCTCCGTAGGTCATAACTGGTAGGACGCACTGATTAAAAACTTTCGTTTTCAAACATTGCGGTATGGATGACGAGAAGACTCGACGTAGTTTTCCGAACGCTGCCCAGCCTAGCTGGATCCTCCTCTGGGCTTCCTTCTCGAAATTGTTTTTACCCAACTGCAAAATCTGCCCGAGGTAAGTGTACTCAGAAACAATTTCGAGGAGGTGGCCATGTACGATCACCGGTCTTGGATCAATGTGGCCATTGATCATGATTTTGGTTTTATCCAAATTCATGCCAAGACCGATACATCGGGAGGCTGAAGCTAGACTGTACAGCATGCGGTTCAGCTCCTCTAGCGACTCCGCCATTAGGACTATGTCATCAGCGAATCGCAGGTGTGAGATGTAGTCGCCGTTTATGTTGATGCCCTTGTCTTTCCAGTCCAGCGTCTTAAACATATCTTCCAACGCGCTCGTGAACAGTTTCGGGGATATGACATCCCCCTGCCTCACTCCTCTGCGCAGTTGGATTGGTTTAGTCTGCTGGTCCTGTACTCGGACACTCATAGTGGCGGCTTCGTAAAGACATCTCAGCACCTCGATATAACGATAGTCTACTTGGCATCGCTGTAAGGATTGTAGAACAGCCCAGGTTTCAACGGAGTCAAAGGCCTTCTCATAGTCCACAAAAGCCAGACACAGGGGCTGATTATACTCTTCGGACTTCTGTATAATCTGCCTCACTGTGTGAATGTGGTCTATGGTACCATATCCTCCGCGAAACCCAGCCTGCTCCGGCGGCTGAAACTCGTCGAGTCTCCTGGCGAGACGGTTCGATATAACTCGTGAGAAAAGCTTATAGACGTGACTTAGGAGCGAGATGGGTCTATAGTTTTTAAGGAGGGTTTTATCTCCCTTCTTAAAAAAGAGCACCACCAAACTCCCACTCCACGCCTTTGGAGTTCTCCCACTGTGAAGGACGGTGTTGAAGAGGCTCTGTAGCTCCTGTATTACAGGGTATCCTCCAGCTTTCAAAAGCTCTGATGTATTCCGTCCTCACCGGGGGCTTTTCCATTTTTAAGCTGCCTCAGAGCTAACACGATCTCGTCTTGACTGATGTCTGGCAGTTCGTCGGTATAGTGGCGTATCAAGGTGGCTCTAGAATCGTGACCGTCTCGTTGGGAACGGGGAGCATGAGCAGCGTATAAACGGCCATAAAAGTCCTCTATCTCGGCCGATATCTCCGGCTTCGACAATACGGTCCTTCCGTCGTGCGTTGTAAGCTTCGTCAGGTGGCTCCTGCCAAGCTGCTGAGTGAATACTTTGGACCCTCGGTTTCGCTCTATCGCCTCTTCAATGAGGCGTGTATTGGAGCTCCGAAGGTCGCGCCGTACCATCTTCGCAATTCGCTTGTTCAGGTCTGACCTTTCCGACGAAGTCGCTTGGGTGGTTTCCCGTCTTTTTGTCATCAGCCCAAGAGTCTCATCCGAGAGTTTGGACTTCTTACCAGTACGCTGCTTTTTGCAAAACTTGATGCCCTCGTCCCTCAAAGTTTCGACCAGATTGTGTAGGGTCTCGTCAGCGTCATCAGTGGGTTCCAAGGCAGCGAATCTATCCCCGAGAAGCTGCTGAAACTTCTCGGTGCCCGCCATGATTCTGATTGGGTTCGGTCGGAGCGTGGACTTCATCAGACGGTTCCTTTCAAGCTTCAGATTGATATTCAGAGAGCCTCGAAGGAGTCGGTGATCAGATCCGGTATTGACCCTGTTGATCACTGAGACATCTCTGAATATATGCTTGCTATCCGTCATGATGAAGTCGATCTCATTTTTTGTCACAGAATCGGGACTCCGCCATGTCCACTTCCTTTGGGGCTGTTTCTTAAAAAAAGAGTTCATTAAGAACAGCCCCTCTTTCTCAAGGAAGTTGACAAGCATTTGTCCCCTGTGATTTCGAACACCAAAACCATGCGGGCCTATCCGGGATTCGTTGCCAGTCTGGGTTCCCACCTTGCCGTTAAAGTCCCCCATAACAACGTTGAAGTGAGCCTTGGTGGTGTGATGTAAGGCTTTGGATATGTCTTCGTACATATCCTCCACTTCATCATCCGAGTGTGCCGAGGTCGGTGCGTAGACCTGAATGACCTTCAAGCTGTAGCGCTTAGACAGCCGAAGGATCAGGTACGCTACCCTGGTCGACACACTGGAGATTTCTTCGACGTTGTTAGAGAGGGCCTTATTGACGAGGAAACCTACGCCACCCTGGGATGTTTTATCACCCTCGCGAAAGTAGAGAAGATGGCCCGAGTCTAGGGTTACGGTGTCCTCCCCCTCTCTACGGACTTCACATAACCCTAGAACATGCCATTTAATGTTCTCTAACTCCACTTCCAACTGCGCTAGATGGTGATCAAGCCTCAGAGTGCGTCCGTTAAACGTTGCCAGGGTCAGTTTGTGTGGTGGATGGTAGCCTAATGTAGCCCGGAGATTCCTAGCACCCCCTGCCCCGCCGTTACCGTGGCCGCTACCATGGCCAGGAATAGCGAGGCGGCCGGGAACTGGGGGCCATTTTGTGGCGGTTCTTATCATTAGGGGGGTATTGCCCATAATCCCCACGCTGGGCATGCGGGTTGGGGATCGCAGTTCAGTGGAGTAGTTCTGCAGAGGGCGCTGCTGCCCGCCCCCCGGTGTGTTTCCCTTAGTCGCCTCTTACGACACCCACGGGAAGAGTTGGGGTGGTGAAATTCTATGCCGGCACCACACGGCACACGGCACACGGCAAGTTACGTTACGTATTATAAAAGTTTAGAAAAAATTAAACTTTAAAAAAACATACTAACGTATATTTTCCTTGTTTAATGTCGGATTATAATCTGCTAAGAACATCACATTGAGGAGAGTAGATCATGCTATTTAGCGAAGGGGTCCGACGCGTCACGTTCGCAGTAGCTGTTGTTGACTATTCGCACGCCCACTAGTCGTCGCGCTCTCCCTAAACCGTCCAATCCATTTGTGAAATCCGAACCTTTGAGTGACAAACTGTGTTTAATGTTCATCCCTTTCACAAGGACAATTTGCCCGTCAGACATGCCCCAGGTCAAAGATTTCCGTTTGAAACACCGAGTAGCTCATCCTTTGCTGTTATGTAACGGGATAAAGCTGCCACACCCGGCCGCATGGCACGAATGATAAAAATTATTCTGAGGAAAACAAGGGCCGATTGTACGACTTCTTTTCCTGAACATTGTAAGAAAACAAAGGATTTATCGAAAGGGACATTTAAATATCTGAACTGGCGTAGGTACGAGTACTTAATCTTTAGCTTGATGGACAGTTTGCTGATAGCTCCAAATGATAAATGTGTAAAGAACGTTTACGCGACGGAAGAATTTCCCATACAAACGTTGTACCAAAATGATTTGTAATTTGAGAATATTTTCACCATGGTTTGCTATTATTTGTATTAAAATAGTATTAATCTAGGTTCCTGTCACATTTTTTTATCAAAATACTTTTCTGAAATGAAATTAATTCTAATGCATTTTACATCAAAGAAGATATAAATGTATATGTTGTCCTGGTATTTATGTAGATAAGTATTTTTAAATGGTAAATCCATCCGTCGTCGGAACCTTATCAAAAGCACAAGATGTACCTGTGTGTTAAAAGTATACTGTACCTTTTTATTCAATTGAACCCGAATAGTATCATAAAAACTTTATGTTACCGCCACCAGGGAAAACTCCAGAACGCCATCATCATTCATTACATTCCTTACGAAGGTGCCAATACGACGTGCAACGGTTTATTGAACCGTTTGCCATTATTCAATCTACAGAACTTTCTTGAACTTCCCTCAGAATAGGTCTTGTTCCGACAGATTTGTAATTTATTCTTCATAAGATATTGACTGTAAAAATAATCATATTTCAACGTCAACAGTTTCAGTGTTTTATTTTAAGAATTAATTTGACCTCATGTAAGAATTTTGTTGTATTTGTGGAAATAGTGTTCTTGATATTCTCAAATTTGATTACAGAAAATAAAATAGTTTCAGTAAAATCTTTGTCAGAGTAAAACAGTAGCCAGCCAAATGTATCGGGTTTAGCGCCGTTATAATTTGCCTGTGTACTTGTATATCTACAGAAGATTCAGGAAGTTTCCCGTCATTGCTCGATCTACCGCAATTCTGGCGGATCACGTTCTCCCCTTTATTGTCACAGCCTGAGGATGAAATCACGTTGACTCCAACCTACATGTGTGTGTATGTTTCCGTGTGTGTGTGAATACATGTGTGAACATAAATTGGATAATTTTCCTGTTGGTATTCTTCTCCAAGGTCACAATAAGTTTAAATGATTAAAGTAACATTTTGCTCTGGTATACCTATGGATCTGTACTGTACAAACGATGAATGCTTTCACTGCCTAGGCTCTGCGGTGCCCGCAGCTAAAGGGCTGATCCAGAAGGTAAACTCATCATTGTGCGTCTTGGGCAATGAAAGTTTTAGTTTAACAAAATTTCGAGATTATACTGTAGTCGCTGTCCTAACAATATCACTTTATTTGTGCTGATTGGACATTGTTCTCCTAAGTGGCTACATGGAGATTCTATTTGCGTTTCCTTGATAAAAAAGGAAATAAATCTTTTGTAACTGTCATGGCTATTAAATTAAAACTAAAATAAATTTATAACGTATAATAGTAAGTGCACCTGATACAGACCCACACACAAACACTCACATACACACATTTTAGGTAGAAAAAAATTAGACTATTATCAGTGTTGGGGTAAGCTGAAAAACAGTGCTGATCGTGCTTGTTAGCATTTTGCTCAGCTTACTCCGATTGCCTAAAAATGTCCTTACTAACTTATTTATCTATATTTTTTGTAATTAGTATATAAATACTTATTGTAAGTTACTCTATAGATATAAGTTATGTTTCAGCAATTTATTACATCAGACCAGGCAATTTATTTTCTATTTTGATAATGGCGCACGAAACTTTGCCGACATATTGAATAACTCAAAGCTCAAATAGCAAATATCCCGTTACAAATGACTAATTTAAGAGGTATTTTTAAATTCTGACTTAAAGTTACTTGCAGTTGTAAAGATGAGATTTTACTCGTATTTACGAGAGGCTTGGGGTGAGGGGTGTTTACCCCGACACTATATGAAAAATGCATTAATTTTGAAATTTTACGTGAACTGACTGGCACGCTCTGCAAAGTTAAAACGTCTGAAATGAGGTGTTGTATAAAGAAATGAAATTTATAAATGAAAATACCAAAATTATTCCGTTTCTGCGCAGTTCAGAGATAAATATAAAAAGTTAAGAAGCTTACTGAGAAGCTCATTCCTTTGATATTTCACCCTCTTTGTCTATCTCGAAATTTCAAATAATTTTGCTCGTGGCTTAAAAAAAATTAGTATAAAATGTGGGATGTTCCTTTGGTTATAAATGTAACTTTTGTTTAGTTCATTAGTTCTGGGAAAAAAAATCACTAGACCGATTCTTAATGTTAGATTCTTCGTTATAAGTTCGAAACATTCCCAAAGAAGCGACCCAAAGAAGTGACCCAAAGAAAGTTATCTATTGATGCTCTCATCAATATTATATACCGTGATTGATTTATAACACTGTTTACTTGCCCAGGTTTATCCTTGCGAGACTAGGCAACGTCTCTACTGTTTCTGTATTATTTATTTAACCTTTGACCTCCTTTCTACCTCTTATGTATAATAAAAATATCCATCTGTGTAATATATTGTATTAGGTATATCAGTTACCTAGTAACTATAACACAAGCTCTGCTTAGCATGGGGCTAGATGATGCTGTGAATGATTTATTTATATTATTTATTACAAAATGTACTTGTTTTAAAGAAGAAATTAACATAACGTCATTGTATTAAAATGCTAATTAATTGCGACGGACCACGTCATGCAGAACAGACACCTTTTGGGAATTCTCTTTATACAAATTTTAATTACACTCACGGGGGCAATTTTCATGAAAACATTTTTGCTCAGTAGTTATTCAAACAGAAGTGCTACGTAGTATATGTTTGAAAAAAAAGCAAACTTAAGCAAATGATAACCAAGTACCTAGCTTACTTGGTTATCATTAGTTTTTTACCATTTTTTTTTTATTTTTATCCTGTGTCATCAGGAGATTCTTGGGTGCACATCGACTGTAATATAAAATGCCCTGACAGCAAAACGCCCTTAATTTAAAACAGTTTTGGAAGCTAATTCCAATAATTGGTCCGCTAGTCGTAATGCCTTGGAATCAATATGACCATCACGGAAAAACAAACAAGGAGCAAGTAGTTCTAATTTCAGAAAGTGTTTAGTACAGTACTTCAAATCAAAATAAGTTTAACGCATTTGAAATCTTCATATAAAATATCTTTAGAATATTATCTTGAATATTCAATTAAATATGTCATAGGTATGTTTTATTTTGCAAATCGCATGTTATGTCGTCGTGAAATCTTCTAAAATCGAAAATAATCCAAGTTATAGCACACAATAATTACTCGTTTTCATGAATAGTCGAAAAACAAGCCAGTTTTATTGTCGATGGGTACAGATACAACCGAATTATTATAAACAAATTTGGTTCTTCACGATAGAGATGTGCCTAACTACTCTATCTTGAAGAGCCATCTTTGAAGTTTGTAGCCGAATTATCCATCCAGCTGAACGCACTTGCTAACCAAATGTTAATAAAATACAATCGACACCGTAACGGTTAAATACAAGAGAGCTCTGTAAGAAATACAGTCCTATTTCTTACTGAGAGCTTTCTTGGATTGTATGTCTGATTGATGTCGATGTACTAACGATGTTTGTAGGAAAAATTCTGAAGTGGGGATGAATTTGTACCAAATTGACAGACACACTTCGTCGAGCTAGAAGAAATTTAACCACCAGTTCCAGAAAATAAGCAAAAAAAAACATTTTCCGCTTTGTGAAAATGGCACAGACGTATTTTGCAAGGACTCCTAAACCACATTACCAAAATAAATGAATATACAAGTTTACTTAAGCAGTAGTAGTGAATTTGTACTTGTGGTGTGGGTGATGTATGCCTTAGGTACCTACTGCCTATTATACTTCTGCACACTTACAAACGTTTGTTCGAATCATTCGTAAGTGTATTACTTTTGAAACAACATTTACAAATTAATATAATAATTGTTGTGACTATGAAGCTTATCAACGCAATAAAAATGCTCGTCCGCATATTAAAGTGTCCGGATGCGACTTCCACTTTAATAAAGCTTTATGTAGAAATGTAGGCACTTTAAAAGCAAATTGTAGCATAGAATCGAGGGACATTATAAGAATCTGTGCAAATTTCCCCCTTTAAACTGCAGATCGCTATACGGAATGTTGGGTGGGAGTACGTCAAAGAGCAGCGTGCTGGAAATAATCAACTCTGCAATTATACAAAAATAATTACTCTGTGTATGCGACGAAGAATTGACACACTTTAATATGTTATAGGTACGTTTTTACGTAATATATCTCCTATGTTTAGTAGCATAACGTATCTGTACTGTACCTACCTCTGTTGTAAGTAACATACAATTTGTAAGCTCAAGTCACAGCTGATCTACTGCTTGCGCGCACTGGACTTCGCATAAAACCGCGCAGTATCGATAATCGCGCATGGTGAGCGATGCTCAGCTTTTTTCGGTATTTTTATAACTAGGTTTGGCCCGCGGCTTTGCAAGCATTTTTTCTGGCACGTAACGTAAAGCCTAAATTTTATTCCATGTCTAGAACTACGTCTATGCAAATTTCAGACCTATTCGTTCAGGCGTTTCGGCGCGCAGAGGACAAACATCCATACTCTCGCATGTAAACTATAATTTAAGAAGTTCTAAAATAGCATTTATTAATATATATTTTTGATTTGTTCGCAGGGTCCTCTGCGTACCTTCTTGGACCTATCGCAGAAGATTGGAGGCGATGTCGCCACACAAGCCAACCTGGTTAATGCGGCCTTCCAGTAAGTATCCCAACCGCTGGTCTTTTAAAAATATCCTTTCCATACAAAAGCTCGCCTCCACCCTAAGTTCTTAATATCCTGCCTAAGAACAGCGTGGTTATCTTAACAATAATGTGCTAAAACTGTTGGAACTGGCGCAAATGGTTATTGAAATGAAAAAAGCATTTTTTAAATATTAAGAAATTAATGTACCTACCTATCAGTGGACGCAACAAACCATTTCTTTAATAACAAAAACATATAAATCAATAAATTAATTGCAAAAAACGAAATATGAAAAAAATTATGTTCTTCTATCTATATAATATCGTCTGGGGTTTATAAAAACCTGTAATGATGTTATATTAAGTACACACTTGTTGCAAATAAAATTATTACATTATATTATTTTTTAATGTTTCTTATGATGTATGTGTTTTGACACAGTAAGGTACAACATAACATAACATTTACAACATTCTTTGAAATACGAATTCAGGATATTCCCTCTCTTAACTTAAAGTCTAATAAAAGGCTATTGAGCGTGAATGGAATGCGCTGATTTCTAAGTACCTCATTACATTACATAGAGGCGAAATAAGAACCGTATTCATAATGCCGTTATAATAAACCCTCATTGGTGGGCAAGAATAAGATAGCATTTTATCGGAATACGACTTATCGAAGATGGATGAATTATGACGCAAACTATGTATATTAAAATGCAATATTGATACAAACTATATTAATTTTCTATTCTTTTAGTTACGATAAGAACAACGTTAAGAACGTTAGAATGTTGTTTTACTCAGTTTGCTTAGTGGTTTATATATTGCTATGAAAAGGCCTACATAAATAAAAATTGCTGGACAATTCACATATCATTATCTAGCTCCAAGCTAAGCAGAGCTTGTGTTATGGGTACGTGATTGATTGAAAACTGATAATTATATAAAACAATAAAATATAGATATTTTTTATTAATCATAGAAAAATTACCAAAAACACCCTGAACAAATAATTGTACAAACATTTCTTCTGAGGCGGAAATTGAACCCGCAACCTTCTGTGTCATAGGCGGACCTTCGCCCACCGCCGATTCTATTCTATCTATACATTTCGATTTAGGGAATAGGGAAATATTTTCGCCACCTGTAATAAAATGGGGAAACTGCGAGTAATATCTTGATTCAGGGGATTTTTATTTATTTATACCAAAATGATACCGCTTCGGGGAAATTTCGTGTTATTTGCTAACAAGGCGAAAATACATGTTTCAACCAATATTCTGCTAACAGCTGTTGCCTTAAATATTCACTCCCACCTTTAACGAATGAGTTGAAGGCACGCACGTAATATTATCGACGAGCCAAATACTCGTAGAACACTTAACATTTATCGTCCTATGAACAAGCTCTCTTAATATGCTTTATCGTACAGAAACTAATAAAACGCTGAAAGTAAAATAAAAGTCATAAAAAGCTAGTGACTGTGCAAGAGCTTAACCCACCCCAGACCCCATGTTATTATAAAGTTTATGGAGCATTTTATAGACAAAATAGTCTCGGGTCGCCTTTGACGCGCTGTAATTGCAATCTCCGAAGGGTTAAAATAAACAGTAAAATTTTATCACCAGGGCTCAGCTACGCTATATCCAACTATCAACAACTCAAAGCAAGCCATCGCAAGCTCAAGAGCAACAACTGCTGGCGCCCACCAGCGAGCAGATCTCTGCTATACAGCAGTTCAGGGAAAAGAACCGCGCGTCCCAGCTGTTCAACCACCTATCAGCGATCTCTGAGAGTATCCCAGCGCTCGGGTGGGTGGCGGTGGCGCCCACTCCGGGGCCTTACGTCAAGGAGATGAATGATGCGGGCCAGTTCTACACGAACCGAGTGTTGAAGGAGTGGAAGGAGAAAAACAAGACGCATGTGGAGTGGTGCCGCGCCTGGGTCCAGCTGTTGTCTGACCTCCAGGCGTACGTGAAGCAGTACCATACAACGGGACTCGTCTGGTCTGGTGAGTCACTTTGACCTTTGTATAATTGACGCTGTTTACTGCCAAACTAATTTTTTATTTAACGTGTTATTTTTCCAGTTTTATAAAATATTACCGTTTTGCACAAAAACAAAACGGATATTATGTGTGTGAACAGACAGCTTGTTTTAAGAATCGCGATTGAAATTTATGGATATAGGTATAAGCATGCATTCAAGGTTTCTATAGCGATTTGTTGAGTAGATTGTTGTTTCCTGTCAACGTCACAGCAGATACACGTTGAAATATGTACTTAAGCCTACGTTTTCACTGGCCAGCCTTCGCAGAGTGACCCGTGCGTGTTAATTCGAATTAAATAAGCGCGCCTTTACTCGTAGCTACACATAATTGAAAAAACATCGTACTTTTTAATTGAGCCACTCAAAAAATTGAAAAGCCTCTAATTTGTATGCCTTTTGTGAGCTTGCAATGTTCCACGAATCAGAAAGCGAGTTTACGTGACCTTTATTACCTCCGAAAACAGTCCTGAATAACTTGACGGCGGAGCTTGAACCATAATTGTCAGTAACTAGACGTTTGAAAGATTAAACTAGCGTAAATGCTAACTCATTCCACGTACATATGTATTTCAGGGAAGCGTAAGTAATTTCCGTCAGGTAAATACCAAGTTATCTAAGTATAGTAAGTGAAATCCTTTTGTGTCAACATTTATGAATCGCGTTAGCAGTTTCAGAGCAATATAATGTTTTCTCCTTCTCACAGTGTTACTGACAGAATAATTAATACGGTACCGCGTAGTTAGCCGCCTCATCCATACTGATGAAATTTGATAGTGCTTGTATTTGCCCACCACGGGCAAAACACATTTTTCATTATTCAGCGCAACTAAAATTGGGTTGGGATCGAGGGCATTACGAGCCCGTATTTACCTTATAACAGAGTTGTTTTAGCTGTAGCCGATGTTTCGTTTACTAATTGAATTGGTCGCTGAAATTATGGTTCACAAAATTGCAAGCTGCAATGTAAACATCCAGAAAATATTTTAATACAGTTTAGCTACCTATAGATTTTTTTACAACGTTATTTAGCGCACTAATACTAATGTATTTCTATACTTCAATTGTAATTTTAATACGTAGTGTTTTATATATTCGCCATTCTTTCGCAGCAGTTTCTGAGAAAGAAGGTTACATAAAATTAATTCATGCTGACAAATTACTCAAACAGCTTAGTTAGCCCATAATCTGCAGAGCCCTCTTAGTTTTCTCCTCACCCTTGTGAGGGTCCTTTAGCTACCCCTGTTTTAGGGTCAAGGTCAGTTTGCCTGGTTCACTATAGCTGCCACTTTGACCTGCTAGGACGAACTAACTAAAAGCAGAATCACGTTATGTCGCGACGCGTCAAGCATTTCGGTTTGACGTTTAGTATAATGAGAAACGATAATAATTCAATGGTATACCTATCGCTAATGTGTTTTACTCGTTATTAAGGTCTGTATAACAGCTTGCTTAATCATTGATATGCTGTAGCCGCCTTTAATTTACACTTAGCATACGAAGGTTTAATCATTCTGGTAAGGGACACATTTTAGAGTTTTTTTTTTAAAAACTGAATTGGCCTTTTTCTATTTTGTCAGACGATAATCTGACATACTGACATGTTGTGTAAAAATTTAATCCTTTTTAGAAAATTTATTGTTATTACATGGTTTACGTAATAACTTAATAAGTAGGCATGAAACTATAAATAAGTACGGAAGGAGTATCAGAACAAAATAAAATGAAGCACTCCAATCAAGCAAGCATGCCAATCAATCAAATAGTATGCTGGCCATCGCCATTACAGCTATAGACACCAACTGATGAACTCTATTGTAAACAAACCAAAATAAACGGAAAACGCCGTCTTGTGTGGTCAGATGTTGCAAAAGTCACAATGGGTTTGTCAATAAAAAACACCGGATCACATTTCGTAGATAAATTTCTTATATCACCAACTTATTTTATCGATTTGACGCAAAATTATTATCAACATATAAATCAAACTACAAGCACAAAATCTCGCCAGTGCTGCCAACATGTAAACATGTAAATTTTCCAGTAAGTGTGGGAGGATATTAAAAATGTTTTAATTCTAATATTTTATTGACTTTAAATTATGAATCAAGTATATAGGCATTTCTTTATCATCCTGGTTATACCTATAAAATAATATGTTTTAAGTATTCGAAATATAATTAGGATATTGAATTTCAGTTTGTAATATCTATACAATACGAATTTCGATATGTTTGTTTTTTATTTGAGCTAACCTCCAAAATAGCTGAACCCATTCGGATAATACTTTAAGTGACGATCATGCTACGCAGATGTTATAACGAGATTAACGATAGCCGTGGGGCATAACTTAAATTCAATATTTTTTCAGATTTCCGGGTGACGAAAATTGGAAGTTAAATTGAATTCGCATAATCAGAGAATCTCATAATTAAAATAATTTGAATCCCACTAAATCTAGTGTAGCATGCAGTGTGCATGAAGATTTTTCATGTAAAAGCATGCGGGCATTATGGTATACATACATAAATTTTTATTTATAATGTAATGTATCAATAAACGATGAATATGAGAATAATGTATATTTTTTCACATAACATTTCATTGATCTTCCCAGTAACAATCATAAGATATGGCTGCAAATGTACATTTAAATAATTATAATTTTTTTTATATATTGGTTAGGCATTTCCATAGGAACAACGTATGCGAAGCCGCAGGCAGAAAATGTTGTCAGCCAGTTAATAGGCACAAAGAGTAATTTATTCAAACTAAAATTAGACATGGAATGAGACTTTGGATGTGTTTGTTACTTCTGCACACACACTCAGAGGCCTGAACAGATTTTGTTGAAATTTCTTCGATTAGCAAATAGGGGTAGTTACTATTTAATCCCGGGAAAGTACAGTGTTCTGTTCTGTTCTTGTGGGACAATAAAATTCACTGCAGTTAGCACCATAAAGCGCTGGCGTAAATTGAAAATTATAAAAAGTAGGTCTAATAAACACGATTACCGTGGCTAAAGCAGTACCTAAAATGATTCATTATAATTTACATATTCATATTAATAAGTGAACAATTATTAGGAAGAATATTTATAAAAAATATGGGTAATTTTTTCTTCTGTTGGCAACTCTCTATACACTGACACTCAATGTCATTCCGCCATTGCTAAGATTCAAGTTTGATTTGACAGGATTCTATCCGTACTTTTCATAAATCCATGTAAGTAGGTATATGCTTGAGTAAAGATTTTCAATGACAAAAGCGTTACTCAAGGAGCGATCGAAGACTGAGCAATTTCATAATACATAGGCAGGGGCGCGTCGAGAGCTATTTTAACGTTACAATGGCTCTTGAGATTATTTGTCCTTACATATAGCCGATAGCCGTTCCTTAGCAACAGTTTGTTGTTATCGTCGCTGGAATGATCTCAGTTACTGTTATTACAAGTCTTAAAAATATATGTTGTGTCCTTAAAGCTTTTCGCTGCTGTATTAACTGAGAGCCTCTTTACTTACAATAATACTATATTATTATAATGGGTATTATTTTGACACTGGGGCTTTCAAACCCTTGAATATTTTGTCACGTTGACTACCCAGTCCCTAAAAGATTATGTCAGCATGCATATGAAAAACATCAGTGATATTTGGTAACATGTATAAGTTAAATGTTGTGCCTAATTAATTCATTTAAATTTACAAATGTTCGGTTTGTAAAACTGTTATGTGCACAAAACTGCTAGACCTAGGGTTTTCAGATACTTTTTATTCAGTAGAATCTCAACATTAAACAATAGACCTTAAAGCTAAATATAATAAAATACAAAGTTGGAATATTGTTTGGTACGAGCCAGAACTATTTTCATTACACCACCAACAAAATTCACTATAAATTCGCTGGAATGGCAATAATTATCTCTCTCGGGACATTAATAGCTGATTGAGATTATAAGTACCTAGTTTTCGTTATAAATCTGCCTGCCGAATGCTTTGTTGGTTGGGTTTCAGCGCGTTCAAACGCAAATAATGAGGTCGCGGGGTTCGAAAACAAAGAATAAGTTAATTTCTAATGGCATTCATTTATCTGTTCGTACCTGTTTTTTTTAGACCAAAAGAGTACTAACTACCTAAACATAAACATTATTTATTGGAACTAACTATGTTTCAGTGTTTTTTTAAATCTAGTACCTACACTAGCCTAGGCTGTATTCGAAAACCCAGGGTTTGTTTAAATAAAAATTTTACAGTATGAATTTTAGTGAAAAATGATAAAAATTAATCTAAAGCGAAAATTAAGAATAACAAAGGTTCTACTGTAGATAGTATACTTTTACAAATAAAACAATCAAATAGAACTTACTAGTTTTTAAATTTTATTTATTAAGGCCATAGTGCATACTTTAAATAATTACGGTACCTACTAGTTTTATTGATAATTATATATTATAATTGTTATACTACAAATACGTTTGTTATAATAACCAGTTTTTAAAATAGGTCACGTAAAATCCCAGTTACGAGTACATAACAACGCAAGGCAAACTTTACCAGCATATCCGCTTTAGAGCATGTCCGTTTTTCAGGGGGACAAAAAGTTTATGTACCCTTTATGTACTCTACGTAGGTCTATTCTCCCTAAGACAGTGTTTTGTCAGAATACAAAGGAGGATCATTACTCGACTGTGCCGATGCAAACCACAAACGATCTTTACATTCGAGATTCTTCTCAGTTCCCCACTCAAAACATCTGTGTTGCGGCTGTATCGAGCGATTTTATTTATTGACTAACGGTCCGCTCCGGCTTCGCACGGGTATTTAACAAATATTGATTTTTTCATACGGAACTCTAACTTTTTTGAAAATAATCTACTGTCTATGTTCATCAGGAAAAATGTAGGATTCTAATGGTGAAAGAATTTTTCAAATCGGTCAAGTAGTTTCGAAGTCTATTCAATTCAAACTAACAATCAAATCTTTCCCCTTTATAATATTTTTATAGATAAATCCGGTATTTTATTAAGATAATTTATTTGAAGATGGTAAGTTTTATGACATGTTTCACCAAATTATAACGGTATGCAAAAAATTTTTAGAAAGTACGGTATTTTTAGTAACTTATGATTTATTAAAAACATCTGCATGATAGATTTAATACAGTGTCATCATTATAAAGGACAAAGTTGAATTTTTTATAAAAAAAAAAATGGTTTTTATAGTTTAAAATGAAATGATAATAAATCATTTAGAAGTTCGACGAAATGTTAATAGTGTTTTTCAAACGTTTTTTTTAACTTAGTTCTAAGTATAGAATGGGTATCAGATTCATGTAATGTCGCAATTAGTCAGTGTCGTTGACCTCTCGATTTCGAGAGTACGAGGAACGCAAATAAACAGGACGTGTAAAATGTGAGTGACTGATATTGAATTAGTTGAGAATTGTATGTTGTTCTCGAATTATCGAATTGTTTCCCGGGGTTATGGCGCCGCGCCGCCCCATGACACTCGAAGTTCAAGCGAAGCAACCTGATGTATTTATGTATATGCTTAGCTTGACTTCAACAAGATAAGCTTGTCCCCAATAGGCTTTCTAAGGGTCGGCGCGTAAATTATTATTATTATTACATTGTATTGGGTTTATTTTCTTCTGTACAGTTTAAAATGTATTTAATCCTGATTCTGTAAAATAAAAGAGTATTATTCCTGATCCTGTATGAAACATCGACACATCTAATAAAAAGGATGACAAACCCACACGGCCTATGCCAAAAAAAATCAAAGTCTGTTTCGGTTCGCACTGCACGACCTCATATATCTTTATTTGACACCTTATTTCTTATATTATTTATTGTATGAAACTTGACTTGTCTAATCGCTTGTTTAATCCTAAAGAAATAAAGTTATTGAAATCTGAAAGCTTTACCCAGACGTATTTCTGATTATGATCAAACAATGGTGCCCAATGAATAAGGCGCACGGTCCAAGATAGCGATTTTGTCCCCAAGATCCCAAAAAACGTAGCAATATTATCAGTCTCCGTTTCGGTTGTAGGTAAAGGATCTGGCGCCCCGCCCCCGCCACCCCCCGGCGGCATGCCCCCACCGCCGCCGGTGTTGCCTGACGTAGACTTCTCCAATCTTTCGGTGGATGACCGCAGCGCTCTCTTCGCTGAGATCAACCAGGGCGAGGGAATCACCAGCAGTAAGTGTCAAACATTCTTAGTGTAAAATCCTATGCTCAGTTAATTATTTATTGCACACGCATCAATCATAGAATGAACTTATACAAAAAGTACATAGGCGAGTTTAACCCTGAAAAGAGTTTTCTTCCACCAAACATAAGAGTTATAGGAGAAGCGGAACAAATACAGGAAGTGTACAAAGAATGAGTCGGAAGGACAAACTACACATACAGCCTTGGCCAAAAGTATTGAGCACCCCTGACATTTTTATTTTTTTAAAGATTTATCGAACGGAATTTAAATTAAACGATTATTATAGATTTATATACCTATTTATTAATACAAAATCAATATTTTGTCGGTCCACCCTTTGCCTTTATAACAGCAGAAATTCTTTTTGGAATTGAGCGTACAAGTTTGTCGCAGTCTTCGGTAGTAATTAAGCTCCATTCCAGGAGCAGGCAACGCTTGAGGTCTTCTTTGTTGCTAATCGTGTGGCGCCTGGCTCTGCGCTTTAATAAACCCCATAAATGCTCAATGGGGTTCAGGTCCGGGGACTGGGCTGGCCACTTCAATAACTCAATTTCGTTTTCCCGAAACCATGTCATTGTGAGGGCTGATTTGTGACATGGCGCGTTGTCCTGCTGAAATTTAGCGCCAGCCATGTTCGTATCGCCAAAAAGTGTCGTAAATGACGGCAGCAACGCAGATTCTAGTACATTCTAGTACATTTATGTACTTTGTAGAGTTCATTCGGCCCTCGCATATGAACAATTCACCAACTCTAGTGCTCGTCATGCAGCCCCAGACCATTATGCTGCCGCCGCCGTGTTTTATGATCAGTACCACACAATCTGCGTTAAATTCTTCACCTACCCGGCGACGCACAAAAGTCACACCAGGGGTACCAAAAATCTGTAATAAAGAGAAAAAAATGTGAGTTTCGAAAAATTCATAAAAATTCATGTAGGCGATTACTTTCTAATAATTTTACTAAATATTGTTAGATAATTAAATAGCAACTCACCTCAAAGTTTGATTCATCTGACCACAAAACATTGGACCAATCTTCTGCGGTGAAATGTTGGTGTTCTAAGGCCCATGCATACCGCGCTTTCTTGTTGTTGTCCGATAGCCATGGCTTCTTCCGAGCTTTACAACCTTTCAGGCCAGCTTCTTGAAGTCTTCGGCGAGCAGTTCGACCAGAAATTGTCTTATCAATTTCAGCCGACAACTCAGCAGCGAGCTCCAAAGAGGTTTTCCTCCTGTTTTTTAATGACTCTCTTAGCAACTGACGGTCCTCACGGTCGGTGGTGATGCGTTTGCGTCCTATTCTTGGTCTATTTCGATGTGATCCGGTTGCAGCGAATCGCTCAATAGCATATTGCACAGATCGGCGCGAACATTTCACTGCTTCGGAAATCTTTACTTGGGATTTCCCTTGTCTATGCAGAAGCTGTATCTGCACACGTTGCTCCAATGAAAGTTATTTTTTTTAGGCATCTTACAAAGATATCACTTGAATCTAACGAAAAATTGACCAAAAGCGCACTAGATCACTTGATGTATCCACGACGAGTGAGAGTAGTGAACTGATGAATAATTACAAAAATCGTTAAAATGACAAAATTTATTGCACCCAGGTGTTTTATTGCTAGATGCAGTTTGGGTCATTGCTTTATGCCTATTCAGATGCCGACAAAGGGATACGTAAACAAAAGATTTGGTTTATTACAATACTTTCCCTACAGATGCAAAATGCTTAGGGTGCTCAATACTTTTGGCCAAGACTGTATATTTCCGTCAATAAACCTATATGATTTCAAAACACATACATATATTAAAATAATCATGACTAAATAAATCTACTATTATTATCTTTACTAAAAATACACATAATATAAATATATAATCCCAGAAAGATTTACGGGCATTCGTGGGAAGTACAGGTAAAGGTCGGGTGCTATGCCGTGTGTGATTTATGAATGAAGTTCTTTTATTGAATGAAGCCTGTAACACTGTGATCATTGTTGGCACAGATCTATCTAATCATTCAGTGTAGCACAAATCAATGAGATGGGGCCGTATAATGCCAAATGAATGCGCCAGCCCGCTTTCAAAAGAGCGGAACAGGTGCGGTGCAAATATTACTATAGATGTTTTGTATCCGTTGTGTTTATAGGATTCAATGAAGCAATCGATACGAACGGTCGTTCATCGGGCATTTGTGTGACCTGTCAAAGAGTGGAGGTTTTTCTTAAAATAGCAGGTGTCACACTATTAGTTGAAAGGAATTTTGTGAGGCTGAGCGCAGACTTGAGTCACTTTAGTTTTGAGACAGACCTAACAAAAAATATGAAGTCTCGCAAAATTTAAACATAACGTCTGAAAGAAAAAATTGTCTAATATCTACAATAACTGCACGAGGTCACGTCTGACGTACAAGTCTGACTAACGATTGTCGGCTTTGTTTTTGTTTATATCCGAACACATTAAAGCAAAACAGTCTAGAGACGTACCCCTGTCTTTTAGGCTGAGCGCAGACCTAAATCACAATAGTTTTAAGACTATTGCTTTACGAAAAATAGGAAGAAGTAAACAGAATAGGCTTCGTAGTAGACAAAACACTTTCGCTTTAGTTGACTTGTCTGTGTAAGGAAAGTATGTCTTTAAGCTGTCGTAGCTCTAATATGCGCTCAGCCTTACTTTCTCGCTCATTACTTCCCGTCACTAGCCGAAGTTCATCCATTGTAGTCATCGATCAGATGAACTATGGGCCCAAAACTTGGTAAATACGTGGCTATTGTACAAAGCTCGCAAACTCCTGCTCAGCTTTCAGAGAATATTGTGCGTAAATCAATAGATGTATATATATGTATCTAAGACCTCACCACCGCCGCCGGTGAGCAACATAATTAGCCGCTTTTCCCGGCTAATTATGTTGGATAGATGATATGATAATAGTTTATTATACATCACAAAGAAAGAAAACATTACAAATAGACATGCTTAGAGTAAAGGAAGTAAATGAAGGCGGCCTTATCGCTATGAGCGATCTCTTCCAGCAACCTTGGGATGACCTGGACATGATGGAACAATACATATAGACGGTGGCACTTACATAAATAAAACAAACAAATAATAAAGAATACTTACAATAAATACTAGAATAACTATACTTATACAAATTTAGCCTAAAATGCTATATAACTTACATCAATTGTTTGTTGTTTTCTATGTATAATAAAAAATATCTTTCTATTTAATAATATTGTATTATGTATATCAGTCATCTAGTACCCATAACACAAGCTCTGCTTAGCTTGGGGCTAGATGATGCTGTGTGGATTGTCCAGCATTATTTATATAAATAAAAAATACAATATAAATAAAAATAAAACAAATGACTTCCGATTCGTTATTTTAATAGGTACTATATTCCAGCTTTGTATTATTCTAACGTGAATTATAAGCAGACATTACTTTTGATAAATTTATATACTTCAAAACCTTCGCATTAACAATGTTTTGTGATGATTCACACACGAACGTAGCCGACTTTCAACCAAACAGAATGCTGCCAAATCGTCTTTGCCAAATGTCCTCAAATGACGAAAGATAATTCTTTTCGGCTGGAGGAATTATTATCCCGTTATTAATGGTGTGCTGACTTAAAACAGCTCCAAAATGTAATTTAAAGTATAAAACAAGTTAAATAGTATTTATTTTTATTTTATTACAGCGAAATGACCTGGTACACATACTTGACTATATAATAATAAAACAAGATATTATGTAGTTTAGGGGCAAATAACACGTGAAAATTATAGAAAATTAAGAGTAATTAATTATGTCAATTGCAGACTGCTATCAATAACTAGTGTTGTGCTTGTCTTTCGATTTCTTCACTAGGCTAAGCCTGTATCGAAGAAATCAAGATCATACGAAAATATAAATCATTCGTAAGTCACTTACGGGAAATTTACTGTGAAATAGCAAAATAAAATAAGCAAATGAGAAAATTGAGATCAATCTATCTATCATTTTTTTAAATACATTTTATTATATTCAGTTCGCGATCAGCTGTCAATCGACTCACGCGTCTTACTATCATTTCATTGGTAGCTAGTACTACCTAACAGTTTATTGTTAAAATCAGTTTAAATTTATCTCATGTTTTTTCTGATATATCCAGCTTAGTTAGGATATGTGGATTAGCTACGTTAGGTTAGGTTAGTATATGGCCGGCTTAGTATTGTGTGGATTAGTTATGCGTAAGAATAACGAGTACATTATAGGTATACACCCGTACAGGGTTAGTATTTATTCGTATATTATTATATTCGACTATATGTTTTCAAATATTAATCTATAATTGCCGTAATTCCCAAAAATTTACACTGTCAGATCTTAATGTGGATTTTGTTTTAAAAATTACCTTTGTCCTTAGGTCTGAAGAAAGAACGTTATTTTAACAATGCCCTCTTGATTGTAGTTTATTTTTCTATAATTTTTATTACCTAGCACTACCTACCCTTGTTCAAACTACCCAAAGTTTAACAGGACGACAATGCTATCTAGCCTTATGTTCGCCTATGTACAACTCTTGCACAGTAAAGTATCCAACCACCACCGAGCCGACTGTACAATGACATTGAGACGAGCGAGTCGAGTGTCGATGCAGAGTCACGTCGACGCAGGGGGAACCATTCGTATATGCTATTCTTTGTCATCAGGTCTGAAGAAAGTGACGTCTGACATGCAAACGCACAAGAACCCCCAGCTGCGGCAAGGTCCCGCGCCGTTCAAGGCTGCCTCCAAGGCGCCCGTCAAGCAGCTCCCCCAGCCCGGCGCCGGCGCGCTGGACAAGCCGCCTGTCTTCAACAGGGACGGCAAGAAGTGGCTTATTGTGAGTACCACCTTCATAATTATTATTAGCATAGGAAAGGACGACAAGAAGTGACTTATTGTTAGTACCACCACCATCATCAACATTATTAGGCTAGGAAGGGACAGCAAGAAGTGACTTATTGTTAGTACCACCACCATCATCATCATTAGCCTAGGGAGGTACGACAAGAAGTGGCTTATTGTGAGTACCACCACCATCATCATCAGTCTAAAACACCCACTGCTGGGGCTTAGAGGCCTTTTCGCATCCAAGTGCACCCTGGGATTACGATTATATGATCAACACATCTTGCAGTCCGATCCGGGTGGAAAATTCTTACATTTCAAGTATTTTGTGCGTGTGAGTGATAAAACTCTCTGTCATATTTTCTATTGCTACCCTATTGTTAGCTAGCCCTATAACATCACTTCACAGTTTGATTTTACCCCCTATTGCCTACAAACCTTAATAAGCCATAACTATCAACGATTGTTCACAGGAATACCAAAAAGGCAACCCGAACCTCGTGGTAGAAAACGCAGATATGAACAACGTTGTATACATGTTCCGCTGTCGCGACTCCGCGCTCACTGTTAAAGGCAAGATCAATGGCGTCGTGCTAGATTCCTGCACCAAGTGTGCCGTGGTGTTTGACAACCTCGTGTCTAGCGTCGAGTTTGTCAACTGCCAGTCTGTGCAGATGCAGGTGAGATGATGTCAAATAAAGTGATTAAAAAAACTAATTCTATTTAGGATTTTTTCTCCAGACTATCGCCACATGAAGGCTATAGTCCGTTGCGTTGTTACACAAAAATAAATAATGTTGGACAATCCATTCATGTTGAAAACATTGACGACCTATGTGGCGCGGTGGGCGAAGGTCCGCCTGCGACGCAGCAGGTTGCGGGTTCGATTCCCGCCTCGGGATAAATATTTGTACGATCTGCAATTCACCTGCAGTTCAGGGTGTTATGGTCGTTTTTCTATATATAATAAAAAATATATATTATTTATGTAATATATTGTATTAAATATATCAGTCATCTAGTACCCATAACACAAGCTCTGCTTAGCTTGAGGCTAGATGATATTGTGGATAGTCCAGCATTATTTATTATTATTATTATTATGTATTTACTTCAAGGTCAGATCTCCCACAGTCGCTACATGAGGGTCATTGACTTGACAACACACGTGTTGACAACTTCAAGTCGTCAACAATTACGGCGTAACCCGTCTAGTTCAGAAAAAACGCGCGTGTTCAGCTGTCTCAAAAAGGTTAACAGCGAGAGTTGATAGGGAATTAACTAAGTAAGAAAAGGCACAGCGCAAGGCTAATCAGATGCAAGTAAGATTATACTATTCGATCCTAAAACCGGACTGCATCCTATACCTTAAGTAGTAGAAAAATCAACGACGTTGTCTGTCGACGCTGGATTCGTGCACCAAGTTCGCAGTGACAAGTTTTTGACAGTTTCCTGTCGAATTTGACAACTGTCAGTCTGTGCAAATAAAGATGAGATGCTGTGATGTTAAGCGAAACAAAAAAGAAGTAATTTTTACGTAGTATTGATGATTCTACAAACGCGACACAGGTTGGCGGTTTTATTGTTGGGTTAAGCCAGGAACTCACGAAGCGGTTGCTGGACAAAAGAAAGAAAAGCTGTTTTACAAAATCCCGCGACCGATTGTTTGTGCGGGAACCACGGCCACCACGGTTGGGGCCATCATGTGATGATCGCAAGACCAGCGGTTATTGACGGCTGCAAAACTGTTGAGTTCTCAGACACATCTCGTTCCCAGAAACTAATTTAAGAACGAAGAATTTAGCTGTTGCTTTATATTTCACAAATTGTGTCACCAATTCTTGGTGTCTCCCGCGTTAACGACGCAATGCGCTGCGGTCGACCGCAGCTTGTGTGCCACGGATACGTTTCTATTAGTTGCCCGCCGATGCTTGGAGCTGGAACCGCAACCAACCGCTCACTCGGGAATAAATTTAGGTTTGCTGGAAGAAAACACTTTTCAGGGTTCAGCTCGCCTGTGTACATAACCTATTAGTTTAAGTTAATACTATGTTCTCTGTTGCGTGTATAATAAAAAATACATCGCGTCCTGAAATTTGCTATCTACTGCATGTTCGCAAGACTGTTGCGGTCCATCAAATGCGACAGGTTCGGGTGAAATCAGCTCCGTGAGCTCCTTTCTTATTAGGTATAGCTGAAAACACCGTTAGGAACTAACATTGTAAACAAATGTGTCCGATACGTCCCAGTGCTGTGGATAAGTTTTCCACTGATCTATCTAAACGTTATAATAGAGCGTGGTTCCATATGTTACATTGAACCTAACTCGTAGTGAGACTATATCGTGATACGCCTAGTCAAAACGCGATGAAGACCTTTTGAGAGATATGGCTTTTGTGGAGGAACCAGGAAACATATTTTACCAATCAAAAACAATAACTCGTGCAAAAGTTTTCCTCTAATCTCTATGCTTTACGCACGATCCTGAGATGGCCTGCTCTATCTAATCTAAGATGTCCAAGAAACATGCAGTTTCATCCCCACAAAGGAAAAACAATACATCACAGTAGTAACAGTAAAACGGTATACATTTAATCACATAGCGACGAGGTCCCTACTATACGTGAAGTCCCTCGTCTCCTCATCCGTGCTGATCTCCTCGATGGTCATCTGGCTGCCGGATTCCTCGACGATGGCGTTCATCTTGTTCGCCGCCTGCCCGAACCAATCGCAGCACTTGATGTCACCATTGCTCATGTCTTGGTCGTAGTAATCGCGGACTACTCCATTCTCTTGTTCCTGTGAACAAATACAAGCATACACATCTTTACTCCGTCGTATACAAAGTTCTTAAAGTATAGCACTTTAAGAACTTGGTGATTTTGGTTACTTAGTATCCTGGAAAAGCCGCAGTCTCTGCGAAAGCTCTTGATTCGAAACGTTAACATTTTTTTTTAATCATAATCATAATCCCCACCCTGGGCATGCGGGTTGGGGATCGCAGTTTGGTGAAGTTGTTCTGCAGAGGGCGATGCTGGCCGCCCCGGTGTGTCTCCCTTAGTCGCCTCTTACGACACCCACAGGAAGAGTGGGAGTGAAATTCCATGCTGGCACGACGCGGTCACGGCTTGTCAGCGCTATTAATCAATTCCCTATCTATGTACTAATAATAACTTATCTTATTAGTCATACCAGAAAAGTATTCTGAGAATCCCAGAATAATAACACTGTAGTATAACTAGTTACCTCATGTTGTGAGTAAGGTCGATACGGACTATGCATCCAACCGTCGTTGTAATACGCATCATTGTACGGCCGTAGGTCGGTCTCGGACGACGAATCTCGTAGTTTGTTGTAGTCTCCCATCGCCTCTTGTGACGTCACATCTAACGGGTGTAGCTCCATGTTCATGACGGTTGTATTTATCACCATATTGAGAGTTTTCTGCCAGTCTTCCATCATTTTCTTTATATTCCCTATCTGAAATGAAAAAGAGATTACGCTTACATCCGTAATGGGATTAAGATGTAGCAATCGGAATAATATAGTTACTGCGGTTTACGAGGGTTCTTTGACTTCCATTGCGAAAGAACTGATGAATTAATGAATGAAAAATGAGAAACGTATCTACCAGTATACTTTTCAAAAGCGCTTTACCTCACGCTTATATTATTAACGCAAAAGTTTTGATGATGTTACCTGTTTACGCCACATAATAAAAACGGGTCGTGCTGAAATTTTGATTGCGAATAATTCTAAACCGCAGGTAGAAACTCGATACTCAAAACCTACTTTTTTGTTTAGGAGAGCGCGTTTGTTAGCTCGCCGCAGCCTCTTTTGCTTGATGTAATGCTTGAGATATGCAACTTTGTAAACGTTGGTGACCTTGACCATCTTCACTCGGCAGTCCTGCCTGACGTCCATATCGCTGAGAGACGAGTAGATGCTGTTTTCTGGGGAAGCCTGATCGCAAGAGTTTATATGTTCACTGCACTCCATGTTATCCGAAAGTCTGTCGGGTATCGCGATTCTATCGTCCTTGATGCATTTCAGTAGCTCTGCTGCGAATTCATCTGCAAAGTTTAAATGTGAGAACCACACCTGGTAGTATGGGACGGCGGAAATGTCCTTTGGATACAAAAGTGGACATCGGCGGGTTCACTATCATGTCCGTGGAGGAAGCGTGGTGGATGAATGCGTTCGGTCGATGAGTTTAGGTGTGAGTGACTACGTACTCATCCTAGCCGGGTGGACTGTGATTAGCTCATCATCATCAAAAGCCGTAGTACGCATTGCTGGGCATAGGATCCATGCTTGCTACTTACTTTGGTTCTTCGTCAGTCTAGCTAACGTGCAACCTACAAACCATCATCACCATGTCATCGAGCTATCGGGTGGTGGATATTTTCTACTTCTGAGCCCTTGCCGCCGGCATAGAATTTCACCACCTCCACTTTTCCCGTGGGTGTCGTAAGAGGCGACTAAGGGAAACACACCGGGGGCGGGCAGCAGCGCCCTCTGCAGATCAACTCCACCGAACTGGGATGGCCTACGTCCAAGGTGGACTATTATAGGCTGGTGATGTTGATGATGTTGACGTTGAAGCCCCTGTCTGTCCCACTGTCACTTCTCGATCAGCGTTTTGATAGTCAGTCCCTATAGACTTATACGTTGATATGTAACCTCCATCTTGTGTCGAGCTGTGCACTAGGAGATGTAGGTCGAGTTCTTCGTCGCAGTTGGCGGCAGCGTCCACGGCTCGCCTGAGGGTGTCGTCCGATGCAATTATGTTTCTGACACGGCACCGGACTCTGCTTAGGCGCTCTCTCTCACATCGAAGGATTTCCTCCCGCTCAGAAAATTCAGAGTCGCGAACGCATAGTTTGGTATTCACTATTTGTATCTGAAAAATTGTGTTTGTTTTAACCGACGATGAACGGCGCAGGTTATATTGCTTAGTTTCGTGTTCACTATCTTTATCAGAAAGAGGCGAGGTTCGTTGTATGCTTATAGACAAGCATCTGCTTGTCGCCATGAAACCCAACAACGAGTGTAAAAAATTTCTAATTTTTGAAATTTATGTTAAATGCTATGTTAATTAAGTATTGATATGTCAATCGTTTAATGCACTTATTTAAGACTGTAAGTCCTTCCGCAAACTTTAATTTTGTTATTTATCATCGCAGCTGAACTTGTCTTTGAAACTTTACTAGTATGTTTTATTCACGACTAGCGATAGCGACGACGCCACGACTTTGCACGGGTGCAGTGCATGTTATACATCTATTAAAAAATCCCTTGCGTAGTTTTAAAGATCTAAGCATACATAGAGACAGACAGCGGGAAACAACTTTGTTTTTATGTAATGATATATACATACTCATACCTTTAGTTCAATGTCCTCCAATTCAATTTGCTTTTGCTTTAGCCTCTCGTGTGATTTCACTAAAATGTCCTTCGTGAATTTGTACATGTAGTAACCCGATGGAATATACTTGATAGAAAATATTATCTGCAGTAGGGGAAAGCAACATCATTATGTTGAAATAACTTCTGACCGCGTGATTTTACGGGATTAAAAGCAGGCGGAGTCTTTGCCAAGGATATAATCATCAAAATCTGTAAGGCGGTTCGGTCGTGATAATGTGAAAGACGGACAGCTACTTCCCCATTTATAAGTAATATTACTTTGGTTATTGGAAGTATGGATTTAGTAATGGTCGGCTTAACTTAATGAGCAAAAAAATGCATTGAGTAATACATAATTAATTAATTAATCCATTTTTTTATTTGAAACTTAAAAATAGAAATTTTGTCAAGTAATTGTAAAATAAACATTTGCCTATGTTAGGAAGAATATAACTGAACATTATCATAAATTTAAGAACTACTGTAAAATATATTCTGGCAAATAAATATCTTTATCTTTATCATACATCATACGGACACATCTTTAGAACCCATAGCTCACATAGCTCTGCTTAGCTCGGGCTAGACGGTTTCCTGAATTATCCAGCATTATATATCACTAACGATGTTAGGAATGTTAATCTTCCGTACTTACTATGTTTTCAAATGTGAAGCGTAAATAAAGTCCGTAAAGGAAGCTGATGAGGAATTGTCCAACGGGTACCCCGAAAACTTCGGCCAGGTATAGCAAGAAATGCTGCAAGCCAAAAGTCCATGACGATCCCTTGGCATCGTCTTTATCGTCTCGCATTTCGGATACAGAACCATCGAACAGTAGCATACTTTACAAATTCAATGCCTAACTATAAATAAAGTAAAAAAGTCCACGGTAAATTCACTGTAAATCTACTAACGAAAATTAAGAAAAATATTTTGTAAATAATTTTGGTAATAATAGCAGTAGTGACACTGACATGTTTTTCTAAAATTAAAACCAAAGTCTTTAGAAACACGCTTGATAGAATCATAGAAGAGGATTGAACAGTTTTATTCTCTTTGGGTTCAGCTTCAACAAGACAGTTAAGAGTTTTGTAGATCTCTGTGGCGCGGTGGACGAAGGTCAAGCACCGTCGATTACCGCCTTGGGATAAATACTCGTATTTGTTCACGGGTCGTTTTCTATGTATAATATAAAATATCGATTTATGTACTCGTATTATTAAGTAAATCACTTACCCATAACACAACCTTTGCTTAGCTTGGGGTAGATAATGCTGTGTGAATTGTCCAGCATTATTCATTATTTATTAATTAATTAATTACAGAGCGGTTTAAAAACTAAGAAAAAGTACGGAACATGGTCTACTTTATCATATTACTTAAAAGCCATGACATTACTATTAACTACAATACATTATTGTTCAAAACAATGAAAGCGAACTTAATTAATACTTTCTGGGAGGTTTGAACGGTCGACGTAACCCTTCGTAATATGATTCCATATAATTATCCGCCATCCGTCTTCATCCCCTGCGTAGGCCTGCAAATTCTTGTGCTCCCTAAGGTCGCTGACTGCTACACCACAAATCAAGTACCCGACCGATTGGTCGAAAATGGCGGAGGGCTTACGCACTCTAATAACAAAAATTTTAGGATCTATCATTCCGTTTGTTGTTACCAAACCAGAGGTGCAATTACGCTAAAACCTCATTTCCATTGATTGGGCCGTCCGATAAGACTAAGCATAAACGATTACAGCAACAGTTGACAGCCCTGTTGTCTCGTTTGACTCCATCTTGCCACACAATTTTAAGCATACGTATTCTAAGTACATTCATATGCATATGTTTTTGTACCGTGTTATAGAAACCGAAATCGCTTATAGCCAGTCTCCTCGGATGGCGATCCATTGAATTGGATATTTTACTGTAACCGCTAGGAGTTATTAACAAAACTCTCATGTTTCAGGTCCTAGGCAAGGTGCCGACGGTGTCTATCGACAAAACGGACGGCTGCCAGATCTACCTGTCCAAGGAGTCGTTGGACGTCGAGATCGTCAGCTCCAAGTCTTCCGAGATGAACGTGCTCGTGCCGCAGGCTAATGGAGACTTTGTAAGTACCTTACCACGACCCCTGTGCTGCGGTGGGCGAAGGTCCGCTTGCGACGCAGGGGGTTTCGATTCCCTTCACGGGAAAGTACCTTACCGTAGAGGGGGGGGGGCGAAGGTCGAAGGGCGCCTGCGGGTTCGATTCTCGCCTCGGGACAAATGGTTGTAGGATCTGAAGATATTTGATCAGGATGTTGTGGTGTCTATACTAATATTTAAAAGAGGAAAGATTTGATGGTTTGTTTGAATTGAATAGGCTTCGAAACTAATGGACCGATTTGAAAACTGTTACTGTTACACTGTATCCTACATAGAATCCTACATTTTCCGTGATGCATAGACTGCATAGAGACAACATAGGCTATACAATAAAAAGTTAGGGATCCGCAGGAAAAATTTATTTCTATAAATGTATAATAAAAAAATATCTGTCTTTTTAATATATTGAATTATGTGTACCATCTAGCATGTAACCATATATTGCGCTCATTAGGAGAGGCTTATGTCCAGCCGTGATCGGATATAGGCTGACGAGGATGATGATTATGTATACCAATCATCTAGTACCCATTGCACAAATTCTGCTTAGAGGCTAGATGATGCTGTGTGTATTATCTACCATTATTTATTTATAAAAATAACATATATATTTTCAGAACGAGTACCCGATTCCGGAGCAGTTCAAGACTACCCTCAACAAGCCGAGAAACGGACTGGCCACCACGCCCGTCGAGAACAAGGGCTAGGCGCCGCGGAACCGATTCATACACCATTTCATATTATACTATACATACACGATATAGCTATAGCTTATATTACTTACTAACTATAGGGAATCGCGCACAAGTAGGTTAGATACCTTTATATGTATACACGCTTAAACCGTTTCATTTTAAAGCTTAAAACCTTTTCACTCGGTTTGACAAGTTACTGTTATAGTCAAGTGCACATATTAATGCAGTTGATCGTATAGGATGATTCAGTCAGCTACATTAATATGGTCACCTTGTCGAACGATCGTCGCATAAAAAAGTTCGCTTTAAAAAAAAAGTTGTATGTTCCAGTTTGATATAAAAGAAGCTCATACAATCTCTGCATAGCTAACCAACACCTGTAAAAGTAAAAGGCTGGCAGGCTTATCTCGAAAACTCGTTTATTATTTTTAAAGTATCACCTGACTCAAACTATCCGAGATTAGTGAAACCGATCACAGCCTCAGTTAACTTCAAAAACCATAAGTTAAAACATACCAGAGAAATTTCGACTTACAGATAGTTATGTTCTTGTGCGCGACGCCTTATTTTAAGAGTAGTCTACATAACGAGCTCTAATATTAATCCACGGATCTACCCTTATCGCAGAAAATGTAACTGTTGATAAGTGCTCGGTCTAACTCATACTTAGATACAGTTAACATCGTAACTTGCTCATTTCGCGTTCGTAGTCTTTAATATACACTTATATAATGTGACGTAGATATAACTATTATTGTATTTACTGGCCTCTTGTGTATTTATTTACATAAGACTTGATTTTAACGGATCAACCGTACCGCGCTTGGTACATAATTAGGTTAGTTTAAGTCGTGTGATTGTCTCGAAGATCATTTAAAAGTGCATCTCGACAGATATCTGTATCATTTATAACCTAACGTCAAATATTAATCACTTTTTCAATTTTTTAATGATAATGAATCACCCAAATTACTTTAATATTAAATTAAGACTTATCTTACTGATAATTTATATTGAATTCAAGTATTACATAAGAACTGTGTCTGTTTATTGTGACGTCGTATTAATGAATCTTAATTATTTATTTCACCGGTCTCATTTCGAAGATTATAATTACTGTATTACGAAGTTTGCATTTTGTTAATTTATTTGGCGAGAGATTAAAGTTATTTTTAAGAAAAAATATTCTTTTAATTTACTTCTAGCCAAAGATTACTATGATTTAAATAAGGTATGAGTCCCTAATCAAGTAGGATTAAAAGAAAATGCGTTGATAAGTTATATTTTAATTTATTAGCCTATGGCTGACATCGTCCACTTGAAATAGCATTTCACATTTTATTCATATTCAAACGAAAAAGGTCTCCCATAGACTTCAATAAATAGGTTACATGTGCAATGGTAAATATAACAAAATGGGAGCCAAACTAAACAATATTTACAGAATACCCCAAATCGTTACACATGGCTTAAAATAAAATAATACACAAGTGATATGAATTTCTCTTCAATCAAAATCGACACCTATATCTATTACTTACAAAGTATCAGTCGAATTTAGAATCCCTACCTAATTACTGGCTTAATAATAACTTGCGGAAAGCAAAATTAATCTGGATCTATACTAGAGTTGTTTAGATTAAGACTACTGCACTGCCACTCGTCGCTTCCATCAGAACATTCTAGAAATCCATTACAGACGCTCGAAGCGGGTAAGCATTCGCCAAGCGGGCAGCGGTATCCTCGACAAGTGTCTATTCTAGCCGATCTCTTATTCTCAGCTGTTTCCAGATCTGCGTAGAAGTCCTCGTTGGATTCGTAATCGTCGTCGATAACAGTCTCGTTGTGGTGGACAGTGTGCGCCGCCATTACTGTGTCTATCCAGTCGATGTAGTTAGATACTTTGGTGTAGACGCCGGGGCGGTTTGCGCGCGCGCAGCCGTAGCCGTTGCTTGTTACTCCGTACACGTACCATCTGTCTGATTCCTGGAAGGATTTTATCTTATCAATTTTACCTTTGACTACAGAATAACTATAGGCAGTACCTTTGACCACAGAATAAACACAGGATAACTATAGGTATAGTACCTTTGACCACAGAATAACTATTAGGTACCATCATTGACTAAAGCATCGCACTCGTTTTGCTTTAATGAAAAGAATAATTTGTTCTTAATTGGGAACTATCTTTGATTATATGATTTTAGTTATTATGGCGCGTAAGCCGTCGCTCTCAAGTCCCGCTGAAATCGTAAATTTTAGCGCCTGTTCCACATATCCCTACTAATCTATCCCTACTGGTAGGGAAGAACGGATTTTTTTTCCACCTATTACTACTAGGGGGGATACTTTTCTACTTATATCCACTGTTATAATCATTCAGGAAATAGGTATCATCATATCGAAAATGTATAAGTGCATCATTAAGTGTTTTGTTTTTAACCGAGACAAGAGAAGAATACTAGCACTTACCGCGACGTTACCTCTGCTGCCTTTGGATAAAATACAACAAGGATGGTCATTCATTGAGAGTCAGATTTTAAACTCATTTAAAATGGAAGCATTTAAAAAATATTTTAAAAGAACTTGGCTGAAGAATGACAAGTTCCAGAAACAGTGGTGCGTGTTTGGAAAAAGGCACAGAACAAATAATTTCGCAGAATCATGGCATTTCAAAATCAATGATAAAAACAACAGGAAAACAAGTTTATACAAACTATTAAAATTATTATACTACCAGTCCGTGGTTCAAAGGAATCGTATTCAGTCTATCAGGAATGTGCTGAAACTGAATCCACCAAAACGGAGAGAGGAAGTGTTTATGATCCGTGATTACGTGATACAAAATGCACAAATGCAACTGATCAAAGGAGAGATCACTGTTGGACATTTTTTAGATATGTTAAGATAAAATGTTACATTCGTACTGATTTCTTGGAAGACTAATTATTAATTTCAAAACCTGTTCTTTTTTTAATTGTTCTTTCAAGTCCATCTTCTCTTCAATTTTTGCTAAAAGTATGATTTGAGTTGGTATCACAATCTCATTACACGTTACACCTCAATTTTTTTGCAATTTACAGGACTTAAAGAGTTTAAAACTGTTTACTTTAGAGATGTTTAAAATTGGGAACTTAGGGAATGTCTGAAAATAGGATGAGAGTTACTCCTGGACTTTTTATGATTTTTCTTCGTATTTGTACTTTATCATAGTAGAAATACATGGAAGTAAAACGACCAAGTTTCCCCCCTAGTAGTAATAGGTGGAAAAAAATTCCGTTCTTCCCTACCAGTAGGGATAGATTAGTAGGGATATGTGGAACAGGCGAATTTTAGGGGCTTTTTAATTTTCTATCCTTATCTGTTAAATTTGATTATGATCAGGCGTTGGATTAGACAAGTAACAGACAATGTAAGACAGACAGTAAATTTCTGATATTAAGTTTAGTTAGCTTTATAGTCAAGCTGAGCACCACATTTGTTACTGAAGCCCACATTGGTCACCTACACAGGTTTTCGTTAAATAATGTTAATACTTTTTTCAATGTATTGTATCTGTAAAAGTGTAGATAATTAGGTAATTATGTATTACTCTAATGAATGTCTATGTCATTTCAAAATTATAAACTTTTCTCTTTTTTATGTTTACGGAAAATAAATGGTGTCTATGTCCACAAGCATTTAGCATCTGGTAATAGCAGCAGATCTAGATAGATAATGGCACAACTGCTATATTTACCTGACACAGCAGTGGTCCGCCCGAGTCCCCTAGACAAGCGTCGCGACCGCCTCGCTCGTAGCCCGCGCAGAACATATCGTCAGTCACTCTGTATAGAGGCAGCAACCGCGTTCGTCTCCGGCATTCCGCTGTCGATATCACCGGCAACTCCACTTCTTGGAGAGTGTCCGCTGGAGACGATAAACATTAATTGAAGCTAAAAGTTTCCAATAAAATCAGTTTAAGTCTATTAAGGCTTTGGAATTTTTGAAAGAGTGCGTTGCTGTCTAAAATGCAGGACAATGACTTCTTTACAAGCATTAAAAAAAATTAGAAACTCCTATGCTAACATTTATTGTAAGTTGCCGAACCGCTACAGATGCCAGCGCCAGCTAAAATGGTTTACTTCCTAAGCAGCTTCGACAAACCAGCCTCTTGTTGCAATTATCACTACATATTATTATAAAACAAAGTCGCTTCCAGTTGTCTGTCTGTTTGTCCCTATGTAGGCTTAGATCTTAACACTACGCAAAAGATTTTGATGCGGTTTTTTTAATACATAAGAATGATTTTGGAGGAAGGTTTTTGTGTCAGCAATGCCCCCTTGCGAAGCCGGAGCGGGTCGCTAATTATGAAATAAGTAGTATCAGTATTAAGAAAATAAGCTTACGGAATACTCGTTCATGTTCATAAAGCTGCCCCCAGCCGACAACAGTGCAGTGATGTCCGGCCGGGGGGTGAGCCCTCGCCGGCGGCAGACACGCCGGCCTCAGCCTCGCATGTAGCGGCGCCGGGTCGATCCTCAGCAAGGCTATATCGTTGCGGAAGCCGCGAGGTGCATAGCGGGGATGAAGGACCACTTGTCTAACGCGAGAGATGCGTTCCCAAGGTCCTCGCGGCCAGGCACCGCGCCGTAGCGCGCCCAGGCGAGCTACCCAGTGCGCTTCTGTTGCTCTGTGGAAAGCGTTTCACTTTAAGTGATCGATTAGGCGTAGGGGATTTGGTGGATTGAAACTTAATTCTTTATTAAGTTTCAGTCTACCAAATTCTTTATTCAATGTTGGTAAGTTTACTATATCTCCGATACTAAAGATGCCATTGGAAATTTAGGTAGGTACAACTTTTGACCAAATGCTTTATGCAACTCACAATGATGGCGATCCGACGATTTTTTCAGGTGGTCACAATCGTGAAAATTATTTAAAATTATTATTTTAGCTCAGCGGGCAGCAGTCGGCTTAAGACGCAAAATTATAGCGAGTTCGATTCCCGCTGCCGGATAAAGTTGGCATCCTCAGAACAAATCTACAAATATTTCAAAAGGTGAACTACGAGTAGAGTATTTAGAAATGACTACATTTTGTAATAACTAAAGGAGGCAGGACGAAAAAATATCGAGTATACTTGGGGTCTCAAGGCACACTCACTCGTGTCAGTGTGACTCGTGACTACCACACGAAAAGTACCTAGGTAGTGTATGTATGTAGTAGGTAGTGTAAATTCGGGTGTGATTTTTTAGTAAAGAAGTACTCACTGATAAAAGCAATGGCTAGCCGACAGCAACCACTGGCGATGCACCAGCGTGGCCCCACACTGGAAGTCCCCATCCCGGTACAGGGCGGCCTGCCAGGGCCAGGCGCCCGCCGCCGCGCCGCCGCCGCCCACGACCCTGCTCCGACGCACCGACACAGTTACACTACAGAACACACGCTACTTGCACACAACACTTCTAACACACTACCACAGATAACATAAACACTACTAACAAATGTTACTCTTTCATGCAATCTTTTAATGCCCAGCGTATACAAGGATCGCGTGGTGACCACAGCCGGTCGGTTCTCATTTAGAGGCCGTGAATGCCTCAAGTATTGAACTGTGCTAAGTCTCACTCAATGCATTGAATTATTTATTATTATTATTAAATAATCTGGAATTAATAACAGTTTCACAAACTGTTATTAATTCTTCGAAAGGTCTATTTAAAGCAATGATAACAATTTAAAAAAAATTATGAATTGATGTCGGTGCAGTGGTGTCTGGTGTGCCATCTTATCTGAAGTGCGGTGCAAATTGCAGTGTTCTCTTACGTATTTCGATTATTCGGAAAAAAAATTGTGATAGACCTACATAATATTGAAGTGTTTTTTAAAAGTGTGCACAGGAAATTCATTATACTTAATATAAGGTAGGTATATAAAGATAAAGAAATCCAAGAACGCACATTCCGATTAGGCGAATTACAGGATTGGCGTTTTTCTTCAATTCTTAAAGTACCTACGACATTAATCATGCCTTTTCTTTCCAATAGAATGGGATTTCAAATAAGAACATTTTTATATTTTATTGCTGGTTTAGTTCGGACTCTACACATCGGCTAAATTGGTCAACCTTGGTTGGGTTTAGTACGTCAATAGGTATACCTGGGTTGCTGCGCATCCGCATGCGGTCTAATCCCGCAGTCGAGTCCGGTGCACCTGACCCGCAGAGCTCGTCGTTTGTTGCAAGTGGCCCGACGGAAGGATAGCCTGGTGTCGGCAGCTCTGGCGGCGGCGTTGTGCCACACCTCCCAGTAACCAGAGGCACTCGCTTTGCGGCCCTCGCGCGACTCCCGAGCTGAGCCTGCGTCTCTGTTGGGTAACAATCATTTAAGGGGAGGATTCCCGAATTTCGGGATTTTCAAATGGCCGTACCTCAATAACTATAAGGCCTATAGTTTTGAAATTCATACACATTATAGTTGAGCATATTTTCTAGTGCATCACTAGAACAAAAACACGATTGGTGATATTTCACCCGATAGAAAAAATCACAAAGTTACCTCTAAATGAAACTTTGAATGATCAGTGTGAATAGAAAAATGAATAAAATGACACAAAATGTATACCAAAACATTGCAAATTTTATTACGCAGTGCATCACTAGAACAGATTTTTATATGCCATACAAATATTTTTCAAAAAACCTAAATACCTACAAAATCGTGCTTGGTGGCCTGCGCACCGTCTTGCTCAGTACTCGCCGAGGCGCCACAGAGAGAGGTCATGTCGCTCCGCGCCCCGACGCGGGGCGGGGCGCGGAGCGAGGCGGGGGTATTCGAACGTAGAGAGCGTATACGGCGGCGGCGCGCCGTTTACGCTCTCCTCGAATATTTTATGTGTAAATAAAGTAATTTTTGAAATTATTATATATCTAGTTGTTTCAGTTTGCTTTTTTACACCAAAAAGTGGTATCATAATTATAATAATTTGCATCTTGACGCTATTTAGTAGTGCATAAGACAGTTTTTAATGTTTTTCTATTATTTTCTATTATTCAAGAGTTGATATGCGCCGTAAAAAAAAACATCACTTAGCAAAAATCTACACGCTAGTGGTCCTTCTGGACTCCACAGTCACAAGTAAGTCCTCAAGCAGAAATGATGCTATAAACAAATAATATAGGAGATACAACAGAAAAATAATACATACCGAAGGTCAGTCGGGGTAATTAGAATAAAATGGGTAGGTGAGCAAATGGGATGGGAAACGGTATGTACATAATTATGAAATAACAAACTAGGGAAACATAAAAAAATTGTAAATGGTACAACCTAATTAAATTAATTTTCATCTTTAATTTTTTAGAGGAATGTCTATTATTTACATTAGACACGATAGTTACAAGTGAGTTGGATGGAGATGAGTACAAAATGTAAGTACCTGTACAAAATGAAAGTACTGTAGTGCTTTCATTTTGTATTATAATTAACACCTTATTAAGATTGTATACAAAAAGTATATATATAAAACTAGAGTGATAGTATATGGAAATATAATGATTATCTTTAAACTTTATAGGTCAAGAGAACACACTGAAACCCATTCGGAATTAATGGAACCAAGAGAAAATAGTAGAACGCACAGGAAAGAAGAGTAAGTAGGTACAATAGCAATGTAATCATTTTATATTCCTATTGATTTTAATGGTATTTTTTTTTATTGATCCTGATTTAGACTGAAGAGAGACTAAAAGACTAAAGAGTGTGTTTGGATGGTCACGTAGTAATATAGGTATGGTGAGCATAAAAAATATAACAGTGAGAGGAAAGAGCGCTCAAATTTTGTTGTGTTTGCGGCCTCTGAAAATTGTCTACATATTTATTTCATATTCATTGCATACATATACATTATAACAAATGAAATTTTCGGAAGGAAAAAGCCTAGAAAAGAAGAGAAAAACGGCGAGCGAAGCGAGCCGCGAAATTTTTTGTTACATTTTCGGTCGTTGGCAAACAGTTTTGAAAATTATGCTATAAGTTAAGACATAACAAACAGCAAACAGAGGGAGATATTCAATTACGGAAAACTTGAAAATAGTTTTCTATCATTCTATAGATTCACGAAATTAAAAGTTATGTCGTGATCTGCCTTCCTGCCCGACTCCCACTGGAGTTTCCTAACAAATTGGATGTCCAGCAGTGGACTATATAGGCTGATGTTGTTGTTGTTGTTGTATTTATACAGTCGTTTCTACGCGCACCTTATATGACGAAATAAGGAAAATTAAAATTTTATCTATTGATTACAGGACCGGTGAGAATATTGCTCTGATTATTGAAGAGGAAAAAGAAAACGAATACCTTCCAATCAGTGGTCGTAGAATTATAGAGAGAGAGAGGTATTGGGTTTTCTCAGTTCGAGGAGATCTGCTATGAATGTCCCCGTATTTTTCAGAATATATTTTACCCAAATTCAAGGTATCGTGTATGAAAACTGGGAAAATACAGCGATGGAATCAATGGAAGCTGCAAATAAAGAGAAAGATGCTGATATTGCTTATGGTCGAGTTAAAAACGGTATACCTCAAATAGATGTGTGTGTAGATGGTGCTTGGGGCTTAAGATCATTTGGCAATAATTACAGATCAATGTCTGGAACCGCAGCAATTATCGGAAAACTGTGTTTGGAGAGGTTCTATAAATTGGAGTTAAAAATAAATATTGCATGATAGGTATGTGCACGAGCGAAAAAACAGGATACAACTCCCAAGGACCTGTTTCAAAAACTACGAACTTTCAAAATACAAATATATAAGTACAACAAAGAGAACAAAAAAGACAGATTAACACCAACAGTAATTGGTACTTTCAAGTTCAAGGTCAGCTAAATATAACACAAAAAAAAACATGCATATTCGGGATATGGTCTGGTGAACATATCCCAGTGCAAATAGAAACATCCACAGAGATTTTAAATTTTGGAAAAAAAAATTAATGATTTTTATATGATATGTCTTTTGCCCGAAATTGTGGATCCCCGACACATCCGAGGCATGCCTATAAGGGAAATAATATAAAAAAAACTAAGTCCAGGTAGGCCAAAGTTCAGCAATAGAAGATCAAATTGTTTCGTACCAACCAAGACAGCTAACTAAGATGAATTTAAAAAATCAATACAATAGCAAATAAAGAAAATATATTATGTATAGATATTATTATTTATTGATTTTTATTCTTAGCCACCTTAGTCTTGTTAGGTGCTATTACCCCGTATGACCTAAGCAAAGTAAGTCAAAAAAATTTTAGGTATGGATTATAAAAAATAGACAAATCATTTTCTGCATTGTACCATAGTATCATAATTATTTTTTGCACCACCATAACTAGACTAGACTAAAATAATTGCGTATATTATACACAATATTTTAGTCTAGCAAAGTCGCGTGCGTTTCGAGAATCCGGAGAGACGCGCGCGGGGAAGGGGCGTGGCCTAATAGCATCGGCCGCTCGGGAATACTCGCCTTAATATGCTGGATGCCGCTTTGAAATCACATCCGACTAAATAAATGTTAGTTTTGATTTAAAAAAAATACTTTACACTATAGTCCTAATTATTTAAATATATAAATAATAAAATAGGTATTTATCATATACATTCACGATGAATGAGGCAAAAATGGGAAAAAAGCTCACCGACTAAAAATACAAGGGTAAATTAATTAATTTTGTAAACAAAGAATAAATTTTGAATTAATGCATTTCTTAAGGATACAAATAATAAATTAAAAATAGAAAGTTTATATAGATAGGTACCTACTCGTATTATCTGAAATAAATATAGACAAATACAAAATGTATCGACTACACTTTACACTACCTATCAGTACCTAGGTAATTTGAAATTACCTAGGTACTAATAGTAAAGGTGCAGCTAATAGTAAGAAGCTCCACCTCTTCGGTAACATTATAGCAGATGTTCCTTTTTCTAAGGTCTATATTTAGAAACCGTTGTCTATTACTAATTTAGAATAACTGAATAAGGGTGGTACAAATGTCAGGTCTTGTGGTAGAATTTTTTTCTTAATTATTAAAATATTCTTTATTAATAAATAAAAAATATATAAATATATAAATATTATTTAATAATATTCTTTCCTCAAACATACGTAATATTTTGAAGAATGAAGAAAGAATGATTTGGTTCTATCTAAAAGTCTGTATCGAAATACAGACTTTTATTCAGCAACACTAACGATGATAACAACTTACTGGAAAGTCATTGCTCGGCAGACAGCTCTGCCCAAATCTGGTAATTTCAGAGAACTGTGCGCTTGCTCCACTACGTCAGCAAAGGTTTCCACGCACAGCCTGCCCCACACGCCACGTTTGCGGACCATGACATAGCCTGAAATGAATAAACACAATTTTATACGACGACCAATGTGGCGAGGCGGGCGAAAGTCCACCTACGAGGCAAGTGGTTGCAGGTTTAATTCCCGTTTTGGAATAAATGTTTGTATGCAGACCGTCTGCAGGTAATTTTTCGGGTATTCTGGGTTTTTCCTATATATCATAAAAAAAATCATCTAGTACCAATAACATAAGCTATGCATACCTTGGAGCTAGAAGATGGTAAGTGGATTGATTGTCTAGCATTATTTATTTACTGCGAAAAAAAATATGAACGCGATATTCTCATGATTGATTCTCTTTATGTCGAGTCAGAGTCTACTGTTTTTGTTTAAGAAACATGTCGCTTACCTTCTTCGTTGTAGGGAACAACTTCATTATCTTCCAACTCTTCACCTAAAGCTACACAGCTTTTCTCGTCATCTCCAAGAGGGCAGTCTGGTGACCCATCACAGACCTTAGTCATATCAAGGCATTGTTGAGCGTTCGCGCAAACATATTGACCTTCTTTGCACCAGTCTGGAAAGACATATCCACTGTCGTAATCTATAAAGAGTTTTGCGTCACACTTTCCATATTAGTCTTAACTATATTTCTTACCACACTGTTTTTCATCTGAATAATCCCAGCAGTCAACGACACCGTCACATATCTTAGATTGTGCAAATTCCGCTCGTAAGTAGTCCGCACAGGAACATGCTCGTTCATCCTCACCTCCAGGACAATCTATTAGTCGATTGCATCGAGATGTAAGAGAAATGCAGGCACCGCTCTTACAACGAAAGGATGTCGCGTTGTCACATGTGTCTGAAATTGTAATATTCATAAGGTAAGCGGATTAACACTATTTTACCCTTATCGTTTTGTTGAAAATCATTAATTACCTTCTTTCACTACTTCTTTGAAAATAGTGACATCTTTTTCCTTTTGTGGCTTGTATGGTTTAGTATAAGCCTTTTCAGGCTTATCCAAACTGTTGCTATTCTCGTCTTGTTTATTCGACTGGCCCTTATTGTTGTTGAAAGTTTTCGTAAGAATCTTAAATCCAGCTTGATTCAGCGTGTAACTCGATGGGATAGCTTTTGTCGAAATTACGCCACCAGGGGCTCGAAATAACGTGTTGTTGTTGGAATCGGATATTGTAGCCAGATTTGCAAGCTGTCTTAGCTTGTCAATGGACAAAGAGTTGTTTTGGTTGGACGGGATTTCTAAGACAACATCGGGCTCTAAAGCTAATTCATACGCAGGTAAATTTTGAGTTTTATTTGCCTGTTTGGTACTCACGCTTCCTGTTACATGGTAAGATACCCTGTATGTTCCCTCTGGGACAATTGTCTGCTTCTTAATATCATCGTTAGATTTCGGATATCGGTTTCCAGTTGCAACATTTGACACATCAAATGCTCTTCTGTTATCAGTATCAATAGCAACCTGGTCTTCCGGTTTTTGATTATCTCTAAAAATAGATGTTACTATTTCACTACCTTCAGTGATATTGTCTGTATCATCTTTACTGTGATAATTCTCTGTATGTAGGTCGGCAATAATTTTTTGAGCTTCAGCTTCACTGCTAAAAAAACTACGGAGATTTTCCTTTTCTTCAGAATTAGCTTGTGAGTTTAAATCTGGTCGACGTCGCAATGGTCGATTGCCGCCCAGATTTGACTTAGCAGGTAATAAAGTTATGATCGCACCAGCTGTCGTCGTCTCTATTTCGTCGTCTAAAACGACTTCTACGGTACCAGTCATTTTATTGTGTTCATGTCGTTCTTCATTACCATCATGCTCTTTATTATGAACCTCCTCTTCATTAGTGTTAGGTTTTACTGTAGACTTTTGTGAATATTTTTTAATGATTTCTGTTAAATCTCTCATAATAGATACCTTACTTGGAAACTTAGGAGTTGTATTGGGGAAAATAGCGTCATTTTTTGTAATAATAGCCTGTAATGTATCGTTATAAAACTTTTCTGGCGAAGTCTTACTCGATGTTTCATTTTTATCATTAGTGGATGTGTTCACTAGCTCCCACACATGATACGGAGATTCACTAGTGGGTATGATTGAAACTTTATTGTTTGGACGTCTTGTGGAGTTCTCTTTACTTGTACTGTTACTAGGGGGTACCTTTTCTTTTAAAGAAGACTGAGTTGGTTCTGTTTCTGTTTTCGAGGTGGTCGAAGAACTGCTTGGTATGGATGAAGTTAGTTCAGTGGAATTAATTATTGTACTAGCAGCTGTAGTTGTTGTTATTTCACTGGTTGTTGTCGTCGTAACTGTCGACGTGGTTTTATTAACGACAGCTTCATGCTTTTTTATAATTGAAGCACCATCAAGCAATACTTTTTCAGTATCATCCTTCTGATCTTCGTCATGTTCAACATTCAGACTTACTGATGTCTTTTTATCTTTGGGAGGAGGTCTGGGAACCGGTTTGCCATCGTCTTCATCATCGGGAATGGCAATTCCTTCCACAACTGAACTTATCTTATCAACTGGTATTGGGAATGGTTTTGGGTAACTGGATCCTAACGTTTCCATATTTTTTAAAGGTGGTGCATAGGTAGGGAGCGTAAAGCTAGTGTAAACTGGATTAGGTTCATAGCCATTCAAACCATAATACGGATCTTTATGTAGTCCTATTGGTCTACGAGTACTTTTTTCCCTGTTTACTGCTGGAGGTATCGGATTAAGCATGCTTTCTAATATGGCAACATCATCAACCACTTCCACTTCTGCTACTCCCATTCTATCCTCAGCATTTAATTCACTATTTGTCTCTATTGACGGTGAATAGCTTTCTTCGGGATCTGGTGATGGAGTTGGCTTATTTGAAGTCTCATAATAAGGCTGAGTAATAGGTCGCCATGGTTCGTTATCAATAACATGCGGCACTGTAAATAGACTATCTATCTTCGGTACATCTTTGTAATGGCTTTCATTATTAGTCAACAAATCAAACAAAATTTGAGAAACATTACTAGTTGTTGTGGCTATTGTAGTCGATGATATCATCGTTGAAGATTTAGTTGATGCTGATGTAGGAACTGGCCTCGCAGTCGTTACGTCTTTCTTAGGCGTTGGCTCGGTTCTTGTTTTCACGTTTAGTGTAGATTTGATAGTAAACGGTCGAGTCTTTGGTGTACTTGTAGGAACTCTTTTCGTTGTAGTTGTTGTTTTTGTAACTGAAGCTTTAGTTGTTGTCGTGGTGGTCTTTGGAACATTGGATATCTTATGACCTGGTTTATCGTCATGTCTTACTGGACTAGAACTTTGTTTGTTTTCTGTTATGTCTGCCTCCGTCTTTGTTATTTGGAAGGAACCCTGTACAACGGGAATGTTTTCCGTATCAATATCTGGTTCATCCGGATCATGTTTGTTTGGCTTGACTGTAGTTTTCCTCACGACTCCGACTCTAGATTGTAATATTTTGTCTTTTCCTGGAGGTTGTGATGGTTTTGGATAATTCGTTGACATGCTTTCGTTGAGCGCTTCTCTAACAAATGACTCTGACTGATATGTGTGCTCCAAATCCCTTTTGATTACGATGTTTGACGTATCAATTTTTATTGTTTGACCGAAGGCTGGATGCTTCGAATTTATATCTTGAATTAAAATATTTTTTAACGTCTCTTCTATATTTGCCACGGTGCTGAAATTTGAAATAGGCATTAAGTTAGAACTACATAATATAATTTACAAACTTGAGTAACGGTAACCGCTGATTGTAAGTGACTTACCTCGGTATTTTTCTCCTATCCAAGTACAATCTGAAGTGCACATCCAGGCGTCTATCGCCAAAGCCAGTGACGATAGCCCCGGTGAAAGCGTGGCGCAGGGGCGAAGGCGCTGCGTACACTTGTCTCAGCGCAGCCCCGTAGCGGCGCGCGCGCTCCCTCCACGCCGGACTGCCGGGTGAGCCGCCGTAGACGTCGCCACGAGTTACTCGGATTGAACCCTCGAAGGACATCATTGCTGGAAAGAACACACATTCTTCTGAAGGTGTACAAAAATTGGTCTAAAACACTTTTAGGTACAGATGTCATAATCGTGGTTACGTTATGGCAAGCAGTCATCGACTCGGGTTTGCTGGCGCTACCGACTGCCATTAACTTAATTCAAATAAATCCTGCGATGACAGCGAGTGGATTACACTATTGTAATCCGCTCGCTAAAAGTACCTAGGTATGTACTTTTTATTACAACATCAAAGAACTGTTCAATTTCCTATACATTATGTTACTTCCATCAATATAAAACAATAGACAAATAACTCACGTTCTCCATTATCGGGCCTTAATGCTCCCATGTAGAAGGCGAGTGCGGCGACCGCCAGCACGGCTACGGCCGCGAGTAGGGCTCCGCCCACCAGCGCCGCCGAGCATAGGCCTCCGCTGCGGTTGCTACTGGGCGCTGCCCGAGGGTAGCCTCCGCCCGCGAACCGGTATTCACTCTGAGGGCAAAACAAAATATTATGTAAACGGTGGAGATTTTGCTGAAAGAAATGGTAGATTTATACAAGACGACTTAATGTAAGTACGGTTTCTTATTTAAAAAAAAACATAGTTATAGTTATCACATGGATGGAAGCGTCATTGTAGGATTATTTCAACAGGTTTCCCTTTGCGGCAAAGTTTTCCCGCTCCATAAATATTTTGATAATCCAATCACGGAGTTGATTCCGAAGACAATAAGTCTGCTGCAATTTCGGTAAATGTACGATGATTGAGGCCAGTCCGTGCTGGGAACGACATTCGTGCATTGTATGGGAACCGCCCGCGGTGGCCCATCCGCCAACCAGCCTGACTCACCTGTCACCGCGCGCCGTAAATCATCCTTCCACACAACCCAATCACGTTCGGAAACGACGGAGAATGCTGTTTCGGCTCGGCATGCCGGAAAATTACACTCATTACGAAATTGGGATTAATTAGTCTTCCAGTTCGCGTTTTTTCATCACGCTGTAATGCAACTTGAAAGCATAATCACAAATTCGACATTTGAGTTGGGATGATAAATCGACAACATCTTGAAGCAAAATAAGGAACCAACGATCTTTGAACTCGGATCGCGGAATTAAAAATCCAGAGTGAATCAAGTCTAGTGAACCTATAACCATTATAAACATGGGACCTCAATGAAAACGCGCTGAAATAGTAAATGAAACAAACGACATTCGAAAAACAATTGACTCTCATTATGAAACATTAACAATTACCTAATTAGACATCCCAAAAGTTGACTTGATATTGTCCCCAAAATTACATATAAGTAGATCATTGCCGTGTGGTGCCGGCATAGAATTTCACCACCCCAACTCTTCCTGTGGGTGTCGTAAGAGGCGACTAAGGGAAACACATTGGGGGGCGGGCAGCAGCGCCCTCTTCAGAACAACTTCACCGAACTGCGATCCCCAACCCGCATGCCCAGCGTGGGGATTATGGGCAATAACCCCCAAATGATAATGCCATCTATGGCTTACGCTCATTAGGGGAGGCCTGTGTCCAGCAGTGGACTGTTATAGGCTGATGATGTTGATGTTGAGATCATGAAAATGTTTAAAGTAAAAGAACAACGATAAAATGCCACGATGCAGTTTTTTTAACTATCGTGTGTTTCTAACATGATTTTTTTTTAATTTAATTTACCTACTTAAAATTTTGATATAGTGGTTAACATAGTTAAGTAAATTTATTTAAGTTAAGTTTTTGAAGCTGTTCGAAGGGCAATATAGGTACCTACTTAGTCCGAGTTCCCCAATACCAATACGCTGCATGATTTATAATATTATTGTCCTTGCCAATAATTTTTGCGTAATGGATTATCTAGTTACATGCATCTTTCATTGGGTGCATGTTGTTATTTGACAATTCGCCAAGTTATAGCAAGTCCTCTTGCGTAATGAGAGCTTTGACCTGCCTGCCCGCCGAATGCAGCCACGCCGGCGCGCCGCCGCCGCCGGTAAACCACCCCGACTCATTATAAACAAGTTCAATAACAACATACCTACTACTTTAGGGTATGCTGACGAATTTTTACTTGACAGGTTACAGGAAACCATTTAGTAAAGTATTTTGATGGAAGCTTAATTTTACCCTAATTTGACGTTAAATTCTTTTTATTTTATTTCAGAGAGGTTTTACCGAACACAAAGCTTTAAGAATTTCGTTGAATATTTGGAAAAAACAAATAACCTTTTGGTAGAGCTTTATAAAAAAGCAAGGTCCCACCGAGATTTGAACTCGGATCGCTGGATTCAGAGTCCAGAGTGCTAACCATTACACCATGGGACCACTGAAAGGGAATGCAAAACTGAAAACTGTATCCAGGGTGAATAGTGTTACGTGCTTATTTTATCGTTTGCATTTGAGCCAAGTTGATTTAAGTTATCGCTGCTGAGTATCGACAAAACGTTTAAAGTATATTAGTCAATTAGCACCCATAACACAAGCTCTGCTTAGAATGTTCCATCTATATTTATTCATTATTTAAACTAGAAAACTCGGACCAGGCGCTCGTCTTTTATTTTCAACATGTTAGATAACAAATCTACCTAGAGAACATACAATAAATCATCTATCACCTACATCCATTCAATAACAATATCAACACCTATAAAATGATGATAAATGCAAACTGCGCCACACATCTATAAACTGCATATTGAATGACAATGAGATGACCCGGTGACCGTGGACCCGATGCCTCGGCCTCCTGATGATGCTCCAATGCACTTGGTAATAATGATACATTTGTATTAAATTGCCATTCAGCTGTACTCAAACGATAATTTCATGCTCACTTGCAGATTCAGAGAATGGCGCGTAGAATAATATTATTTATTTTATTTTGATTTAGAATGATTTAGAAGAAAATATGTGCCATAACGCATTAGATTAAGAAAATCCGTAATGTTATTTTTTTGCTTAATAAAGTGAATGGAATTGAATTATTGAAAATGTGGAGGCATTTCGAACGCCGTACAATGATCTTTTATTTTTCTTTTAAATTCACAGATGATAATAAAGTTTAAAGATTAGAATTTTTGGATCATAATTATGAAGCAATTCCTTCCTGATTATGATCCAACATAATAAATCCAACGAATGAAGCTACTGGTACAAACTACCTAATTATGCTTATTCAAGTTTAATTATGTACAATTTATTTTATCATGTATTTAAATATTTTGTTACGACAATGTGCAATGCCTTGACATAACAGAGTTTATTACCTTTATAAGCATGTATAATTACCATAATAACTAGTATCTACTTCAGCGGTAATCTTTGCACACGATTGCTATTATTTTATCCTACTGATGTTTTTGTTCCACTTTGAACGGTAAATTACAGGATATCTTTACCTATGCTCTAGTTTTTGAGATAAGGGTTTCCATAACCTTCGTTTATACTGTCATCTATGAGTGTTGTTAGTGTTGATTCATAAAGATGTAATAAACTTGTACTTTTGTAGATGTTTAATTACAGCCAGCGTTTTGGGGACGCTTCCGACTGGTATTGATATGGATAAGTTGAGCTACCTATAGGTTGCTTGCATTAGCCTGCATTTAACTCAACTGTTTCAATTATTATTGTAAATAGTGATTCTAAATTGGTTCAGATATTTCATTGTAATTTTCTTTCTTTGGTTTACCCCTTTGTTTAACAATTTTATTAGTATATTAATTTCTGTTTTAAGAATTTCGTGAGCAATCTAAAAATATCAGGTTATTACCATGTCATTTTTAATTTCTAGAATTTGATATAATTGAATTGTTTAAATGATTTTTGATTGATATCTATTTGAAGAGACTGTCATCTGTAATCAAATCAGATACCTATTTTAATAAGTAGTTTAGAAATAACGACAATCCTGGTGTATATTATGTATGTATGTACATAGATGCCAAAAGTTGCAATAGGTATCATTCTTGTAAATGTAAATCCTTTTTTTTGGCCATAAGTTTTGTATTCAATATTAGTAAAAGAAGTAAATAAGATTTTGTATTACCAACAACAATAAAAATAACTAGAGTCGGTACAGGTGACAAACATCCACCTCCATCTTCGTATCTATGAATGAACGTGAGGTAAAGTTGTCGACCTTGCGCACATGCATAGACCACACAGCACATGGTACCATTTGTTTGTCTCTTTGTCCGTTCGTTTGTTCAACGGTCAAACCAACCATCCTGAACAAACTTACAGAACGAGGTATTGTCTCAACGAGGCTCTTTCGTGTGTGTTTGAGTAATGAGATGAACAAATACTCGTTTCCGAACGAAGTACTGCTCGAAGGGACGGGTCATAACTATCCTTTATTTAACAGATAAACTTAAGTACTCCTTCTGCAATCGGGAAGTAAAATGTTCATAGACTTCTCTTATTATACGATAGACACTTTGTTCAGTTCGTCGTACAAAGAACGTGATGACTCAGTTGTCAGTTGACATAACACACGCTGTGTAGTGTACCTATGGTAAACAATGCTGGCCTAGTTATGAAACTAGTAAAACGCAGGCCCCAATTAGCTGATGGATTCTTACTGAGTGGTGTTGCCCAGTGGGATGGATCCTTTACTTCTGATCTAGTTCTGGTGGTGTTAATTTTGACACTGGGACTGCATCTCATTTACTTTAGCCCTGTTTAAAATTGTATTTTACTTAATTTTTTTAGTTGTTGTAGAATATCGGCCGTGTAGACACGCTCGCACGAAAGGTCCTACCAGAAAACCAACGTTGCTCGACTCTGTCAAGCAACATTATGCTGAGGTAGGACCTTTTTTGGTTTATCCGTACGCTGTATACGTTAATATAATTTAAGGATTATTTTATTCATTTTAAAGTTATTTTTGTACATATTCTGCATATTTTTGTACTTATATATTTTTTTTTGTGTGAGCCAAAATAAACGATTTTCTTTCTTTCTTCTTTCTTTCTGTCATCTGTTCTTCCAGTATATGATTTACAAGTGATCTACATAAGTCCCGAAAATAAACACCACATAAATTATCCCTTGCGGATGTAAAGGACGTTCATGCTGATGATAAAACTTAATCCTTCGCATGTAAACGTTCTCTGATGATAAACAAAAATATCGTATTCTCTAAGGAGACAATTTTCTCTTATTTCCAAAACTAAACCACATACATATAGTCTTAAGGTACCTATAACTCAGTTTAACTCCTAGACCTGGATACATCTCCATTGATCAATACAGACAGGTGATACTGAACTTTATTACAACTACATTTCACCTTGTTAGTTGACCTTGACGTGGATAGATAGAGCCATCTATCAGAGCCTCTGTTCATAATCATAACTCACACTTGAATGAAATGCGATCTTGGCTAGTTAGCTAGTTTTCGCCAATTAGTCTGTGTTTATGTTATCGTAATTGATGTACAAGGCTCTCTGGGTCATGGGTGAACGTAAACACGGGAACTAATTTGTTGGTTTTAAACCTTAGACATGCAGAAGCGAAGCGTGCTCATCGCTCCGCCTATGCATTGTGTTAACGACGGAAGATCAGCGTTGGGACAGCTAACATATACCGAGTCAAAGCCATTTAAATTTAGCTTAAAGGTATGTTATAATTGGGGAGTTTTGTATAGTTTTTATGATGTTGCTAATTTTAATAAATTTTTAAGCTACAAATAAAGAATATCTTTCTCTTATTCTTACATAAAAGGAGCGAAGACAACTAAATTATTAGTAGACACTCTACGCCGTAGCAAATATCCCATTTTTACATTAAATGGCTTACAATTTTATTAATTTTCTAGAATTTCTCTTCATAGGCCGTCATAGAGCATTTTCAGACCAGCAGACCGATAACATATTGACAAAACACGTCTGCCAACAATATTCTCACACTGAAATGTCTCTCCACCAGGATGTGTCGCCGATTTTGGTATAGGTACCTAGACTCCATAAAGTTTTAAACCCGCCGCTTGTATCGCGAGAGTTTTAAAATATTCTCTGTGCTACACGTTATACGCTCCGCTCGGCTTGCCCGAGGTTTCAGCCATTGAAGTTATGTAGACCCGAGTCGAGATGCACGCGCAATGACATAATCTCGAAATAATGATTAATTGTTGTTCATTATGTACCTACTGATATTAAACACAGCAGGTACCCGTAGCATGCGTAATTATAACCCACAAAGCATTTACAGTCACGTAAAGATGTCCCATTTGATTATTTTGTATTTAGGAAGGTAGTATATTTTTTTCTTATTCTTGTCTGCACGAGAGGATGCTAGGTTCTGACACGAAGCCTTTGTTGCGGTGTCAACCTTCCTATGAATTATAATAATGACTCTCATTATTTCACGACTAATATACATCATGCAGGAAAACTTTTTGCTAGTAAAACCTTCGTTTTGATACAGTAGTTATTCATGAACATGATGAATTTAACCAATTAGTCCATAGATTTATACGGTAGGTACTTATTTAGATGCTGAATCTACTCAATTATTTGGTATTAGTGTGGCAGATATAATGGTCATTATATTGGTTCTGATGAGAAAATTATGCTGGAGTGTATTCAAAAACTTTAGTAACTAACTCAAAAATAATTCAGTCAAAACATGGCTTCGAAATAAAATCAAGATTTCAAACTCTAATTAAGGTTTTAGATGTCCCTAACTAGCAAATTTCCTTTTTTTGTTTGGTATTCTTGTGTATTTTCTTCCCCAATTCATATTATTTTCGTCATTGCGGTTGTTTTGAATCCCTTTCTTACAGCCAAACCTTTTAATCTTAGTAATTCTTTGTACAAAATTGGTTTTGTTTTATGTAGAGGTTTGGTTACTATATCTTTTCTGGCTCTACAGTAAAGCTTAAGCATCAAATATACTAAAGTAAGGTAGCTATGATGTAGGTACCTTATCTACGATGACCGACACGCCTTATTTTAGCGTGTACTAGAATAAAAACTGGATCAGTATTATCGGTGACTTCAGAATTTTTTACGATATAATAAAGGTACACATCTATAACATGTATTAATATGGACGTTGTAATAAAACATGCCGATGTCTATCACTGACAAGACAGGAATATAAAATACTTTGTACCGAAGCCTTAACTATTGCTAAGCTAATTAAACTGTAGTTACTACAGTTTAATTACATGATATATTATTACCTATATATATTTATCTATAAATAGAATTATCTATAAATAGGAATTAAGAGTGTACCTTATGTAATTTTATAGTTAGAAATCGTTATTTATCTCAGAATCTGTGAAAGCTACCACCTTCATATTTAGGTAAATGATAATTCGAACTTTTATCTTGGATTCCGTCTTTTCAAAAACACGATTGGTGAAAATTTTCTCAATACTTTTATTTTTTGAAAAATACATGTTTTGCACACATTTTGCTATTTATCTCAGGAACCACCTCATTTTTTTGTTGGATTTTTGTTTTGTCAAGAAACGTAGTAGAATTTCTTCGTTTTCGTCTTTTTAATTTTTCGATTAGTTGTGTAAATAAATTGTAATTAGGCATAACAGTTTTGGAAATATAAAATACGGAGCACGTCTATCGCTCTGTGCTTCTCACTCATACGAAAATCATATCTTGTCATTCTGCTCGAAATTTGAATTTTGGCTGAGGTATGGCACGCTCTTAATGAGATATCATCCTTGATATCTGAACGCAAACGAACCTTTCGTTAGAGATGTCAAAAGAGACAAGATTAGCACAAAACAGTAGGAAAGCGTGGGTCTGTTATGTCATATGTTTGGGCGGACAGTTAGCCAAAATAGGCATGTGGTAGCTGGTAGACAATATGGGACTGAACAGGTGGTATGCCAATGTCAAGGTCAGCAGTGGTTTAATTCTGTAGCTCGTAACATACTACGATATGAAGCAAGAAACAAAGAATTCAAGTTGAATATAATTAAAGGACAGGTTTGGGGTACCTTACATGCTAGATAATAACCGGTACACAACTTAATTTGAATTAAAGAGCTAAATTAGACCGTTAAGTTAATAGAAAGGAAGTTAGCTTTGAACTTGAAAGTTCGGCGGCTGCAATGGAGAAAGGTCTGCCATTGTTACCCCACAAATGTCCCATAATCACTTATTTATCTCTTATTTTCTGTCATCTGAATCAACGTACTTAAAGTAGGTACATAACTTACCATAACAAAGAAAGTAGATAAAATTAAACACGTAACAAAAGTTGTCTCGTCAACAATCGACCATCGGTATCCAATTTCTTTTCTTTCGCAACAAAGGAGATATTTATCTAATGTTGCCTTAGTGCCTTTAGAACGTAAAGAAAACATGATATGATTTCACCATTACCGGGAGCTTCCTTTCATTTTAGAACCGTTCTTTTTATGGTCTCTTCACGTCATTAGCAAAGAATGTTCAAGTCGAGAATGCGTCGCAAATCCGTGCACTGATTGTAATCGACGGATAGACGGTCGTCGTGATGAGTCGCCTGATGCCTCGACATTCCGCCGGGGCCAATCCATCAGCCCATCCACTTTTATGGACAATTCGCCGGGTAATAACTCTGTGGATACAATCGATTTTCTTGCGTTGACGAAGAATGTCTGGATAGCGGTTTAGATCATCCCGCGCTAGCGCTTTGAAGACTGGTTCAGAATACCGAAGTGATTGCTACCGGTTGTGACAAAATTATACATATAGTTTGATCTTATGTTGTTAGCAGGTAATTCTTGCTTAGTTTTAATAATTTAAATTAGCCTGTAGCACTCTGTAGTGTCCCACGGTTGCAATATAATAATGTATATTATTAAAAAGAGGAAGCATTTTGATTGGTTGTTTGAATTGAGGCTCCGCTCAGGAACTACCAGACAAATTAGAACATTCTTTCACTTTTAGAACATTATAACTAATGAACATATGCTATAGAATATTTTCGTTCTGCATGAAAACTTCTTACAACTTAATGTAACACAAGTATAAAATATTCTAATTCTTGAAGTTTTTAATATTTAGGTAACCGTGCGAGCCCGCGGCAGAACGCTAGTAATGTATAAAAAATACGTAATATAAATAGCAAAACACATAATATGAATAGCATAAAATAACAGCTTTGACCAAATAAAGATGCAGATTGAATAACCGGTGTAAGATCAAATAACGGAGCATGACGCGTAAAAACGTAATGGCATGACAGAATTATGCCTCTCCTTCAAACTAGTTAACCAAATCAACGTATTACAGATTAAACAAGACGTCGGAAACACGACAGGACTTAATAATAATAAATTAGAAAGCAGGATAGCGAGTGTGTCAAGTAACGGTGCCGCGTGCTGTACTGCCCGCGGCGGTGGCCACGGCTCATTTCGTTTCACAGGTGGCCGGTGACCGCTGGCCGGGCTTGCTTGAACTTGTCTCCGAAAATCGAGTTCATAAAGAGAGAGAGTTCAATAATGCCCACGCGCCGGACATGAGGGTTGGGGGTGGCAGTTCCTTGGTGGAGTAGCTTAGGGGGAGAGATTACGAGTATATCCAAGGATTTTTGTCCCTTAGTCGTCTCTTACAATAGAGAGTAGAGTTTGGGTGGGGCGATTTTAAGCCGGCACCACACTGCACGTTACTTTATGTTACTAAATAGACAAAAAATATAAATGCTTCGTAGGTAAGCACTTTTCGTTCGCATTTAAGTTTCTTTATCTTAACACACCTGTTAAAAGCTCTTTCAAATAAAGACAAGAGAAATGCTAGATGGCTAGCAGTAACGTGCAATTTATTTACATGCACTTCAAAGTTACCAGTCGGTGCTTAAGAATCTTGAGATGTACATACCTACATACATTAAGAATGCATTGAACTAAAGTGCTTTTAGGGATTAGAGTAGGTAACTTGTGTTGTCTATACTAATATTATAGAGAGGAATGATTTAGTTATTTGTTTGTCTAGGTATACTTATAACATTTTATATAGGAAATATTTGATTGTGTGTTTGAATTTAATGGGCTCCGAAACAACAAGGCCGATTTGTAAAATTCTTTCATCTTTAGAACCCTACATTTTCCCAAATAAAATTAGAGATCCACAAAAAAAAACCTTGCGTCTTATACTCAACTTCCTTTTTTATAAGTGCAAGCAGTGGTATAAAAAGAGACGTTGAAGTTGAAGCTCTATGCTGCTAAAAAAAGTTAGGGATCCGTATAAAACTATGAAACCCAACCTGTTTGTGTGTGTATAATTTTTGATATTTTTGTTAAATACCCGTGCGAAGCCGGGGCGGACCGCTAGTTTAATATATGAAAACTTCAACTGATTTCATTGTATGAACCAAACGCATGGATCTGAGTTCATCAACAACATTTATTGGAGCTACATATAATTAAGTTGCATATTCTGTATTTAAAATAAAACTTACAAAGTAAAATATAATAATTGACCGACTCAACACGCAACACGTATGCGTTGAGTATGCGAGGTAGGTATATGCGGAAATAAAACAAACAATTAATAGTAATTAAGCTTATACAAAAGGCGTAAAAAGAATAAAGCCTATCTGATTAACACGTGCCGAATGAGATATTATACGTGTTGTTGTGATGCGTACAGCGATAAGGCCGCCGATTGTGCTAAACCAGTTTATTGTTCCCAAGCTTTGTTCCACCAATAATAATAATTTGCACAATAATACCTAAAAAAAATTCTCGGTGTTCTGTGGTGATGTAGCTTATTTATTATGACCTTGGTTTATAATCATGTGTTGCATTTTTAAATAAATCAGAATAATTATCTTGATTATCTTGAATGTTTATTAAATTATTTTAAAAAATACATTTATTGCCATTTTAATAGATGCAAGATAATAAATATAATAGATATCTTTACTTGTTACCTTATACAAAATCCTATGGATCAGTTGAGCTACCTGTAGTTACTTTGCAATAGTCTGCTGTCAGCTCAATAGTTTCAATTGTAAATACTAGTTTTAATTTGGTTATTTAATTATTATTTTCTTTTTCATAGAATTTTTGAAATCATTATGTAACATAACGACGTCACGAATTTGGTTTTTTATTTGTGATTTGTGATTTTTTTTTACCCATTATTAACAAAGAAACATATATTTTTTTACTCTATAACGGCAATCACTGTATATACAACCTACATACATATTCTAAGAGTGCGCAGTTCTGTAATTTAAAATCGTTAAGGTAAAATATGGGTCATTCCCTTAAATACCTACGAAGATTCATCTAAAGATAAATAGGTACGTTGAATTTTGATCGTCGAGTATGATTACGTCTTCTAAAAATACTTTTAAACTCACTGAGAAACTGCACACTTTTTTGTTGGATTTTTATTTTTTCAAGAAATCTCGAAATTTTGGCAGAAAAATATTTTTCTTTTTATTTGCGCGTCATTCCTCTCTTAATCTATCTATCGGCGTTATTGCACATCTTAATATTTTTTTTTATACTTTGTATACTTTTCAATGATTAATGTGCACCTAATACCAAGGAAATACCAATTACCATTAAAAAAACTAAAGAGACAAATAAAAAACTATAATGAACTCAAACATCCTAAAAGTAGGCCCCTGCACTTAAAACACAATTAATCAACCAGACCATTAAACGCAATGGATCCTCTTCAAACTTTCTCCTCAAACCAGTTTCCAATTTGTTTAGGTAAATAATCCCAATAAATGGGGACGCCGAAATGGACCGGTCACCTCGTCTGGGTCAAGGACTGGGTCATTGACCCTGCGCCTACGCAGCCCGACACCCACTCGATATGAGGATAATGTTTGATACCATCACATCGCATTATTTGTTTAGTAGATTTCATAAAAATGTGAACATGCGAAAATCTTGGTTTATTAGAAATATCTTGATATCGACTTTTTTTATTTTACTACATAATATAGATGAGGCAATAGATAGAAGAAGTAAGCAAGCTAAGCAGAGCTGACTGCTGAGCTGAGCTGCTGTAGATGACTGATATACTTAATACAATACTAAAATTAAAATGTATTGTATTAAGTAATCAGTCATCTAGTACCCATAACCCAACCTCTTCTTGATGTACCTAACTTGAAGTCATCAGTAAAGTTTTGTATTTGTATTAGATGATGCAGTGTGGATTGTCTAGCATTATTTATATAATTATTTATAAATTCATATAATTATTTATAAATTCATATGATTTTTTGAGTAGTCTAGCAAATATGACAAATTCTTAGGGAAGCGCCTACACAAGGTCGCGCGTTGAGATCTTTTGGTCGACACGACACGACACACTGACCGCGCGCCTAAAAGTGAATTTTGTCACATATGGAAATTACTTTTTTGCTCAAAGAATTTTATCCATTGAAATAACCTTTTTATCGTTATTCCGGTTTATTTATTGATCTGTTATGGGCAGAAAGGGACAAATGGAATTCAGAAAAAGGTTAGGCCGTTTGGTGAATTTTACGATTTAAAAATATTTTTGTACCTACATTCACTGTGGGGAGTGTAAATCTTGTAACTTCATATACATGAATTTCAATTACATAAGGGGAGAATATATCAAGCGCAAATATAAAAGACCGAAAATTACCATTATTAAAATTGCGTGTTTTGAATTTACGATCCATCATTATGGTCTTGTTACTCGAATGATAAATGGACCATAAAATTACACGTCAGTCCCGAAGAATGGGATCTGGACGACTTTATGGGTTCTCAAGATAGAGGTCCTGCCCTTATAGTCCTTAATATGAGAATCCTGTATGAAATATCTACTTATTCTTTTTCTCATAGCATGACATTTGTTCATAAAAAGGTTTTCCAACAAACTAAAATACAACATTTTCAAAGGAATGGACATCCGTCGATATCTCTTTATTTAATAACAATAATTAATATCTATTATTGGTATTTTCGCCTGTATTTTAAACGCTAGGTTACATTAGTGCAGTTTTTATAATTTTTTTGAAAATATTCTATAGTTTACGATCATCAGTGATAATGTGGGATTCTAATGGGGAAAGAACTTTTCGAAATGGTCCAGTTTTTTTGGAGCCTATTCTATCTAAACAAAGTACCAAATCATTCGATCATAATGCAGACTGTTGCGAACAAACTAATCCATGGATCAGTTGAGCTACCTGTAGTTTGTTCGCACACACTGTAGTTTGTTCGTACACTTCCAACTGGTATTGATATGATATCAATACCAGTTGGAAGTGTACCCAAGATGCTGGCTGCCTTGCCAATAATTAAATATATTAATTAGTATAGATATACTATAAAAGCCTAATATTTATTAAATAACTTTGCACGTGCAAACCCAGAAGGAATACTAAAGATTATCGTAAACAATACAGCCTTAGATGTTTTATTAATGTTAATTATCTTTTGCACAATGGATTTTCATTCCTCCCTATTAAATATTTAATCCGCCTTTCCATTGAAGATAATTCTTACAATAGATCAATGTTATCTTATGTACGTACCGACTTAGATAAGTATTAATATGGTTAATTACTTACCGTTATGTATTTATATATTTATTATAGCCAAAAAAGGTTAATAACTATAAAACAAGCATTAGACATAAGTAAAATTAAGCTTAGAAATTTCCAGTCTACACATAAAATGGTACAGTGCGCGTCAGAATTAAGGATCCCCCTTGTCTACAAAATATTTTCGACTAGGTACTTCTAATTCCCTTGTAACTTGTCACAAATATTCACATGCAAAAATTTATCACGCCGCCGCCGCCGCGCCGCTTAGGATCGAACCGCCCACCCATAATACTCAAAGTCCGAAATTCCCAACAATAACAACTATTGTGTCCCACATACATTGAGATAGGAGGGTACTTATATGTGAAGCGCACTGTACGTAAACAAAACAGAAGTTATAAAAATTCAAGATTATAAAGTTTAACGACTCATATCAAATCTTTAAATTCAGAGAAGGATTGGTTTATAGTTTATATATAAAAATTATTATTATTGTACGAACTAGATTGCTGTAGTTAGGAAGATTTTAATTTTAGAGGCTTTACATCAATTTTATTGCTAAACGAATTGAAAATCTTTTTTATGTGTAGATAGATCTTTGATATATCTTATGAAAGATCTCTTTTATATGTTTATATATTTTTCTAGACTTCTGCCAGGCTTTTTACTGCGTCTATTCTAAATAGAACTCCTAGCATGACTAAAGGCACAAAGACATATCAATAACTTGTCATTGATGGAATATAGTTTGCATTCCTCAAACCAGTTCTGTCAGGATCATATTCTTATTCAAAGGGGGCAATTAAAACATCAGGGGTTAATACACAACCTGTGTAACGTTATTTTCCTTATAACATACCATAAGCTAGTATAATAACGACCTCTGTGGCGCGGTGGGTGAAGGTCCGCCTGCGACGCAGGAGGTTGTGGGTTCTATTCTCGCCTCGGGACAAATATTTGTACGATGTGCAGATATTTGTTCAGGGTGTTCTGGTCGTTTTCGATGTATAATAAAAAATATCTATCTATGTAATCAGTATTATGTATATCAGTCATCTAGTGCCCATAACAAGCTCTGCTAAGCTTGGGGCAAGATGATGCTGTGTGGATTGTCCTACATTATTTATTTATTTATTATTTATTTAATCTACGATAATATGGATTTATCCAGGATTTATCTCTGTAAGGGACAAGCAGGCAGTTTATTTAAGTTTACTGCCGCCAGTTAATCTGTAGAAGCTTTATATCTTTAGATCATCATCATCATCATCATCACTAGCCTATAACAGTCCACTGCTGGACATAGGCCTCCCCTAATGAGCGCCTTTAGATCATACATTCGCAGTAATATTAGATTCGAAGTATCTATGAAAATGATTGGGCATAAACGTTGGTCACTATAATTACTAGGCATGGTCTCAGGATCACTCTAGGCATAGGACATTGAACTCGACCAGGTCAAGCGCCTTGCATCACGAGGACCGCAGCTAGGTATAAATAAATAAAATAAATAATGCTGGACAATCCAAGCTAAACAGAGCTTGTGTGATGGGCACTAGATGACTGATATACATAATACTGATTACATAGATAGATATTTTTAGAGACTACTTTTTCTAGACGAATAATATAATATATTATATTGATAGATATTTTCACTTAGTATAAACCAATGCAAATAAAGGCAATGCTAAGTGTGTCGAACATCGTCACCACCAACATTCTACAATGTTATATGATCACAATTGCATTAGTCATAAAATACTTATTCTGCTCATCACGCTATAGTAGATATATTACGAGTTCAACAACCTTTTAAAAGTAATTATATTTTCAACCACAATAAAATTCGAGTGCTCGTTTTTCTGCTTTGATTTGCGGTCTCTTGTAACTTTAGAATTTGGCACGGAAAATCCTATTCATAGCCAAATTTTTAAAAGCCATTATTTCTAGGTTTTTGAACTCATAGCACCAGGATTATTACATACGCCAGTAAAAACTTAATATCATCCTAAATAATTTCACGGATCATTCTTTGAAGAATTGTCTGTAAGTTCTTATTATTATCTCCCTATTTCTTCAAACTACCCATTTTTTTATTGAACTGATGAAGTAGTTACTTTTTGGTTTTAGTTCTTACATTCGATCTTATATTATCAGTCATTAAAAATAACAATTAAAATCTTATAATATTTTATTATTGGACAATAATATACAAAATAACATTTTACAGACATGAAAAAAATACTGATATAACATTTCACAAAAAATAATTATTTACTATCGAGAGATGAAATTATAAAATTAAAAGGATACTAGGTAGATATTCAAATAAGACAACGCACAGTGCACACTAGAAAGTATGAATCAAAGATTGTTTCACTTTTATCTAGCGAAAATAAAACCACAACTTATTTGGCTATTGAATGAGTCACTTTCTTCAGTTTGGTCAGCCAAAGGCCACAGTTGGAAACAAATGGGCTAACCATTTTTTTGGTGGAGAGAAAGGCGATGGACCCACTAACCTACTGTTGAACTTTCCTTGCGTCATGTTCTTGGGAAATTTATACCTATATTAAATTTATACGTGAATCTGCTTTTTCATTAATGGTATTGTGCCAATGTTGGTACAATACCTAATACTAGTACTGTATAAACGACCCAAGTATCTCAATATTTAATCCGTGGAGTGTGGGCCCTGGAGACTTGCAGTTACAGGTTTTTCTAAAAACCTATAGCAAGCTCCAGTCTCTCACAAAACAGGTTTAATTTACCTAGATATCTAGTTTCGTTATAAGATTTATTTATAAGTAAACCTTGTGGAGAGAAAATAAATGATTATTATTATTATATTATTATTATTATAAATCGTAAACGATAAATCAAAGTACCAACGGACAGGTTCTTTGTAGGTCGACATTTTATTTGAAAATCTGAATATGGCCGAAATATTTTCGGAAAAATTATCGATAATAAGCGGAGTACCAAAAATATGCTAGGAGACTAAGTCCGAAGGCTCAAACGCAACTATGGCGCACTAAAGGCACGTCTCAAGTGATGCATTTTTGATAGATTTTCATAGAAAACTGTCAAATAGACGTCCATAAATCTGAGCTGCGTTTGATTAAATATTCGATTCCCATTTTAAATATCCACTCAGTATTTGAGGGCTAGGCAGTAGGCTAGGTTCCGAGATGCTAGGCGATGTCTCATAAAATTGTTTAGCATTGATAGTGCAATGATTTGGAAATTAATATATGTATGTACCTATTTACCCAGATACTGATATAAGGCGCAAATAAACCTAGAACAAGTTAGTCAGGTGAGGCTATAGACCTAAAAATAGCTACCTCATACTTACATATACAGGTTGTGATATTTATGATGTGGAATTAAAGAGACAACGCAGTATCCAGCCACCATTTTAATAGAGTTGGTGTAACATGTAATGATATAAAAAACAAACGCATTACATTACAGAGTAAATAACCTTACGGATTTATTCTTAGCTTTATTTTATCTATACTAATATGATAAAGAGGAAAGATTTGATTGTTTGTTTGTTTCAATTGAATAGGCTCCGAAACAACCAGACGGATTTGAAAAATTCTTTCACCATTAGAATTCTAAGTTTTCCGTGTTGAACATAGGCTATATAATAATTTATAAAATTTTGGGATCCGCATGAATAATTCAATAATTAAACCATGCATAATAATCAACCTCTTTTTCTATTAAGGCTCCGCTGCTTGCTTTTTATTTACGGCCAGTGTCACTTATGGAGTGTCAAGTCAATGTCAAAAACCAATGCTGCTAAAAAGTAAGGGATCCGTATGAAAACTGTGAAACCCATCGTGTTAGTTTGTATAATTTCTGAAATTTTTATTTAATACCCGTGCGAAGCCGGGGCAGACCGCTAGTTCCATATATTTTCTGGCTTATTTTATTTTCAACGTATGTTTATACGTTAAAGCCAATATAACCTATTCAAACAATAAACCCAAGTCTCGCTTATCTAATTTAAATAACATATATACCATAAAATCACGAAATATAATTAAAACACATAAACAGCCTTAACTGTAAAGCTTAAGCAGATTCCATCGAAATTCCGTTATTATTCATTTCAAGAAAATAGAATAGATTGTTTAGCATGTAGAACCGGCTAGGAATGACCCGGTTTGACAAGGCAATGCCGGCTGTTGCACTGAAGACGCGGCAAGTGCAAGGTTAACATCTCTGCTGGTCTTCGCTTGCGACGTAACACGGCATAACTTCGAAATGCTCATTACAGACTTGTTGGTTATATACTTGTTTTCTTTGGGATCGCTATTTTTATACAGCGTACATGGTTGGGTGCAAAGTGTTGTAGTGCGTAGTTTTTTTATTGATTTTACTCGGAATTTATAGGAATAAATAGGACCCACCTGGAATGGAACAGACTTTAGTACCTGTGTATTAATAATATTCAAAGGCTGGAAAATATTTGCTTCAATGTGTATTTTTAATAATAAAGTTTATATATGACATTCTATCACTATCCCACAATATCAGCGTTTTTAATGGTAATAACTTGCTTTTAAAAATAACAAACACTTTATCTTAATAAAAGAAACAGTTCATTAAATGATCCCTTACAGAAATTGAAGAGGATTCATTACAACAAAAAATAAAATTAAAAGAGTCAAATGGCACTAGATACGCGCGGGACCTATAGAATGCGCACACGCATCCTCAGGGCCTTCGTCCGTGATTCAATTCCGATAGGACGTGCACGATTTCTTTATTTTTTGCCAATTACGATGTCTCTTCCCTGGATAAGTCTAATGGCAGCAATAAGTAATTTCTGAAATGGAAGCGGTTCCTTCTATAATATCAAGCTATTTTGTAACATTATTGAGTTTAGATAAAATCACAGAAATATAGACAATAGTACCCGGTGTGTCCAGGGTAATATTTTCTTTTCTTAGTACAACCCTTGTGCTGTTTGATTTAATCAAACAAAGTTGTATACCTATGTAAGCACCTACTTACTCAGTTTACCTTTCTATGATTACGACATGTCTTTTGTAAAAAACAACAAACCTCATCAATTTTAATGAATCAAGAATACCTATGCCAAAAATATTTTAATCAAAATGTTCCAACGACCAAAGAATCACTCTAAACCAAATTAGTTAACAATCGCGATTTTAATCGCTGAATCCCGCATAGATGGAATTTGCAGACGAATAACAAACCAAAGTTATTTCAACAAAAACAAACAACTCGTGGCTTCAGTTTCCTAATAAATACATGTCGCGTCGGTTGCTTAGTCCTAAATCCCAAGCCAAGATATTCTTTCGCAATTTCAAAAAGAAAATACTCAAGCCATTCTCATCGCATGCTTGTGATCACGAATCATTAGGCATTAGGAATTAATAAAGCAAATCAAAGCTGGTCAATAACGATAAAAATATTAAGTAATGCTGGACAATCAGCACATCATCTAGCATCTAGCCCCAAGCTAAGCAGAGCTTGTATTATAAACGTTTCATAAAATAATCTGTAACCAAAGTCGGTATCGTGCAAAGGAAATTTCCGCTCGCAAGATTTAAATTGGGATTAAACTGCACAACGTGCTCAAGAAGGCATCTTCGAGACCGAAGCGCAAGCTATGTAGGTACTAACATCTCATTCCATATTTAAAAGTATAACCAGTAACTTTGAAGCTTTTCATAGCTAAGAGGGGATATTACCTGTAGCTAGCTGATGGATATTTACCTGTATAAATCAACACGTACAAGATTCCACAGTTACAAAAAATATACCTATGGATTTCATATCTATGCTAATATTATAAGAGGAAAGGTTTGCGTTCCGAAAGTACTGAATCAATAATATTACGACGAAAAATATTACACCATTAGAATCCTACATTATCCTCTATACTAATATTATAAAGTGGAAATATTTGATTGTTTGTTTGAATTTAATAGGCTCCGAAACAACTGGAACGATTTGAAAAAAAAAACCATTAGAATCCTTCATAATCCCTGATGAACTATGCTACCGAATGATATCAAAAAAGTTAGGGATCCTTATGAAAACTTGAATAATGTAACCCAAAATGTGTAAAAATTTACTACACGTGCGCTGGGGAGGACAGTTACTTTGTTACCTACGATGCCTACGATTTAAACTTCAAGTATTTTTTACATTGATTGTTATTAACTGAAATCACGCTGTTATTTGAACCAAAAAGAAACACATGTTAGAATAGATGATGATAATCAAGATCTGGTTTTCTTAGAACCGTTGTGAACAGTAGTGGGTCACCACCATCTTCAAACATTAGACAATGCGTGTTCCCATGTGATATCATCTTCACGCATATCAAATAGTGCCTTCACTGGAATAAGTAAGGCATTGAACTTGTACCTTTGGCTCGAAGGAACCTTTTTTTTGAAGCGAAGGTTCGCTTCGTTCGGCCAGGTCAAAGGACTTGTAAAGAACGATGTTTCTTTGCTAAATTGGTTTCAACCGAATCCAAATTCCTTCCCTTCAATGTCGTTATTTTTTAAGAGCGTCCCTACAACTCCCCGTCCCAACTGAGCCTCATTCTACAAGACTAGCGGTCCACCCCGGCATCACACGGTTCACAAAAAATTCAAAATTATTATATTTTACACACTTTGGTTAATAAGTATTATTGTAGTATGCAGATTCCAAAATTTCCAAAAAAATATTCAATAGCCTACGAGTATGTTTATCAAGGATACTGAAGGATTCTAAAGTCGAAAGAATTTTTCAAATCAGTCCAGTAGTTTCGGAGTCTAATTGAAACAATCAAATCTTTACCCTCTATAACTTTATATAGAAAAGTAGACCATAACGTTGTAGATCGGGCGATAAAATTTAAAAAATGATATTAAGTTTGCCCTAAGTGATTCGAGTTCGAACTTTACAAAGAACCTTATCATCTACCTGAATAATGAACAATCCAAGTCTATTTGTTCAGTAAACACTTTATCTTTAATATATACCTAGGTATGTACTTGCTATGGTTATTATTATTAATAAATGAACGCGTTACGCTCGGTAGGGCGTCAAATGATGCATAAGTATAATAAAACACATTATCTGTGGCGTATGGGCTAAATGAATAAAGGTACATACATCACGTGTATACGGAAGTTGAATTGTATTAATTAGCGTCTTAAAACTCTAGGCTTCCTTGGTTTTTCTGAGATGAGAAGCAGCGTGCGAGACGGTTGCGCTCGTGTGCACTCTGCGCATCTTTATTCTTACATCATAAATTTTTAAATCGATCCCCGTATTCGCTGTGGTCATTGATTTTGATTAGCATCTAACGGGTATCCGATAAATTATTGGATAATAGGTGTTGAAAAGAACCGTAAGTAATTGGTATTGATGGTGTTTTAATTAAATTGACATATTGCTAACCGTAAACATTTAATGCTAGGTATTTCTCAGTCTGTGATAGTATGTAAAATGATTACCCGGAAATTCATTTTATTTAGAAGTTTATTGCCTGTCATGGCATTAGCTACATTTACATGAAAGAAATGAAACTGATCTATTTAATTTTCAATACATTAAGGCTCCGGTGACCGATGAACTTCCCATGCCTATAAACGTAGTAAAAAAAACCAAACTTATTTGTTATTTGAGAATATTTTCACCATGTTTTGCTGCTATTTGTATAAGAATAGTATTTATTTAGGTTCCTGCCACAAGCTTTTTTGAAAATACTTTGCGACACGATTCTAAGACAACATGTCTTCTTTGATGTAAAAATGCGATTTGGTATAATTTCCTTTCAGAAAAGTATTTTGATAAAAAATACAAAGAAGAACCTCGATAAATACTATTTTAATACAAATAATAGCAGGTCACGGTGGAATTATGCTCAAATTACAAATTATTTTGGTACAACATTTGTATGGGAAATTCACCCGTCTTGCCGGAGCATTAAATATTATATGACAAGGTGGTGGTTTAGAATTAAATACTTTTTAGAGCAACTTTATTAGCCTTAGTACATCGTAGGCTGTGATGTAGCTCACTAGAGCATGATACTTTTTGTGTTTCTACTACAAGATAATCGATTCTGAATGATCCGCAGACTGCGGTCGATTGGTACGGTCAAAACAAAACAATCAAGTATTGGAACCAAGGTGTGGGCATCGGATTCCCACGGTAAGAGGCGACATAAACAAAAGTACTGTGACGCTACGAAGATTCGTTGTTCTCTAAGTATACCTATATAAAACTAGCGGTCCGCCTATTTCACAAAAGTTTAAAACTACATGCGGATCCCTAACTTTTTTGAAAATATTCTATAGCCTATGTTAATCAGGGAAAATTTAAGATTCTAATGGTGAAAGAATTTTTCAAATCGGTCGTTTAGTTTCGGAGCCTATACAACTCAAACAATCAAATCTTTCCTCTATATAATATTAGTAAAGATAAAGATAAAATCGATCTGTTCAATCGCCTCTTCTATAAACTTAAGATTGAATTTTGATTTTCTAAGTTTGCTGGAAGAAAACTCTCTTCAGGATTAAACTCGCCTATATATACATACATATATATATATACCCAATTAGTTTATACGATAAAGAATAAAGACATTTATAATGGGATATTTATGTACGATGAATTGAGTTATGAGTTTTCCAATATTTCAAGTAACCAATACGATTAATCTGGACAATACCTTCATTGGTAAAATTTTTGAAAGCTCTTGCGATACTATTTTATAAATAAATATCTATTATTATTATGCTAAAGATAAGCTGTTGAAACTGTACACCTTAAACCTAAGATCTTTTCTGTACAACAGTTCACAATAAAAATATTTCTGATTCTGATTCTGATTCTGATAATATCTATTATATCGACAACGAAAATTACGGTAGTTAGCAGAATTAAACAATAACAACTAGGTAGTACTTAATTATGTATCTTTATCTTTTTTCTAAAAATCTAAGACGTGACCAAAAAGGAAAGTGCCTAGAATGCTGGCAGCATTGCCACGTTGGATGGCGATGCAAAATTGCTGACCGAAATAAAAGCCAGCATACCGATCTGCTTACACCTCGATTGTATTTTTCATCTACGCGACATTTCAAATACTGATCTACGAAATCAATATCGTAGCTTTAAAAAATATCCTAACTAATATATGATGATAGTCTATATCATCATATACTAAGTAGTTCCAGTTTGGTCGGGATGGAGAAATGATGATAACTTTATGGGGCCTGTTGAGTGCTCCAAGCTAACCTTGACTTGGGTTTTATGAAATGAGTTTTAGACGAAACGTGTTTATTTTTGTAGCAATCACAAGTTCAGCAATAAATATGTCCCTACTTAACGTAATATTAGTTTACGACAAAAACTTGTTTGTTTTCTATTTATTGTTCTTTTTAGATTCTTATTTGATCCGAACATATAGGTTTAGGTACCTATCTAATATCTAATCTGTCAGTAAATGTAACTTTATAAATAAAATAATAGAAACAAGGAACTAGTATTTCCAATTCCAATTGAGGTAACTGCAGACTGTTGGAAACAATCTACAGGTAGCTCAACTGATCCATAGCAATACCAATCGCAAGCAACCCCAAGACGCTGCCGGCATTGCATCACTGATTATTTATCAATGAATAACTATAAACAAGATCTTTAAGCAGCTCTCATATTATAATAAAAAACTGAACCTCTTAGAACGCCGACTGGAAACAATCTACAGGTAGCTCAACTGATGTAGCAATCGCATGCAACCCCAAGGCTGCATCGCTGATTAGTTACCACTGGTTAAATGTAAATGAGATCTAAGCTGTTAGGTACTCATATTTTACTTTAAAAACTACCGCAGTTTGACGAATTCATTATGAATATAAGCGGGTTAACTGATGAAGACGTTGGTGTTCTTCCAACACCAAATAGGTTCGTAGCTAACGCGCTTACATTCATAACAATACTAAGTACTCATATTTTAAGTAAAAACCAAACCTCCCATAATGCCGACCCTACTCTCCCAAGCTGTAATTACGAAGCCGATTTTCATAGCGGTACCGGTGACATAGTAGGCGGTGAACGACATCGTGCGATCGACACGCCATTATCGATATCGTAATGAACATCATGTGTTACTATCACACGATTACAGAAGACTTATTCAATATGCTTATGTACATACCTGATAACCGATATCCTACCGATATCTGAAGTAAAGTTGTTCCTGCAACTCAGCTTGCAGTAGTAGTTTGCTAAAGCGATTTTTAGGGTTCCGTAACTGAAGGGTGAAAATAGAACCCCATTACTAAGCCCCCGCTGTCAGGGGGCCATCCAGCAGGGTGCTCTATCTTATGAAACGTAAAAGATAATAAAATATATTTTCAAATTATGAAGGGTGCTCCCATACAAAAAACGCGATTTTTGCTCTACTCCTGTCAAGTCTGTATCTTTTGAACCGTAATAGGTAGGCAGCTGAAATTTTGATAGGTTGAATATAACTAATACCAGTATATATTAATCTATAACAACAAATAGAAAAATATAAATAAGTAACGTCTTAAAACGAAATAAGCTACGTCCTTGTTTATAGGGTTATAGCGAATAAGATCCTTAGTTTGGTATACTCGTGTCGTGAAGCTATCCGATTGCACGCGATTATTCAACACTTACAGTTAATAGTTAACTTTAATTGCCTAGGTCGTGTCATATTTGCATTTAATGAACTTTGATTCTTGGATTTTTTAGTTAGCTAATTAGCTGCTTTATTGATTACGGGCGTATATCAATAAAGTTATAAAATAATCCAGAAAAGTTTTCCTCTTTAACTAAACGCTTTTTCAGAAATAAATACGGAATTGGCTTGACTCTACCTTATCTTCTAACTTTGCCGTACTTCAATAGATATGTAGAGGTATATAACAAATCAAAGTCAAGCATGTCGTAAGTAAGGACAAAATTGTGAATTACGTACTAGGTTTTTACCTTCATATAGTACTTATTTACAAACTACAAGGAGACGTCAAGGTGGAATATGGTATTAGAGCTATTGTAAATGATAGGTAGGTATAACTTAATCCGTTTGTCATTTACTTAATCCAGACGCGTTGATCAAACAGGAACCTGAGTAATTATTTGGATTTGAACAATAAATAAATGCGATGTGCTAAAGAGTTAGACTTCTTTTACTGAATGAGCCTAAATCATGGAATCATTCAAAGCTTGATATCAATTTAATATTGCTGATCATCCAACCGTGTCTTAAGTCAGAAAAACGATTGCACAATACTGAGGTGTAGCGAATCAATTTTTTTCTATAGGCTATTTCCAACGCATTTATTCAATGGCGATCATCTTAGAGTACCGTTTCCGAGTAACGGGAGCCGCCCAGAGGCCCTAAGCTCACCTTCGATGTTACAGATACCACTAGATTATCATTCAGAGCGGTATTTTGTGCTAGTTAAAGGTTATTTTTGAATATCAGAAGTGGATTTTATGGGTTATTAGAATTCTTGAGCATTCAAGATCGAGATAGGTGCTGGTTTGACACAAATAAGTAAGATGCTGACGCAAATATCTAACGAACACTTTTCGTTTGCAATTTTCATTCAGAACATCTTTTGAAACTGACAGGACCACGAGGCAAAGACGTGTTTTACCAGATAACAGACACGAGATATGCAAGACGCCAAAATTGTTGAAATTATAAGACGCGGTCAGATATGTACTGGAATATTAGAAGACACTATAATGATAGAGGACACAATAGAGATGTCGCTAAAAAAATTAAAAATAGCGTGCGTCTGCCTCTTTTCCGTCTCATTCTTTAACTTACATTTAAATTACATTGCTAACATAATTTTCATGATTTCTGTTACATGTATCTTAGAACTCACCTGTGGACGAAGCGTGGTATGTCTGGAGTAGTAGTCGTGTTGCTGCTGGTAGAAGCTGGTGGGCGACAGCGGAGGCCGGTACTTCTTGTGGCCGTAGCCCATCGTGTCCATTGTGTGCATCGTGGCTGACACAGTTACACTTGCTTAAAGATCAGGCATGTTCAGTGCTGCAACAAAAATATAACTGAGATTGGCGCAGCCAGAGGGATTTTTCTAATGAAATCGGAAAAAAGTGAGACGTATAAAGTAATAAAGTAAGACGACAATTTGCTATGACAATTTGTAGAGCAAGATAAAGAATATAGGCACGAGTTGCTTAAAATAATTAATATGTTTTAGATATATTATTGAATTTATCATTTAGGTAACTTATTTATTCTGAGGGATGATTTACCCGATTCCAGATATATGAATAGTTAATTTAAATAATATTCATAAAAAAATATTTTAAAAATATGTTAAGACAGTTAATATACAATAAAGGCTTCACTTTAAATAACCCTTGCGGTGCGCACGCGCATGTGTTGCATCGTGATCAAGAGACGAGGATACGTCACGCATAAAATGGTGACTCTATAACAGTAGGTACATGTGATTTTTGATAATAAATAATATTGAAAATGATTTCAAGCCTAAGTTTGGTTTGAATTTAATTAGGTACTACTGGCTATTTTTATATTCACAAACAATTGTGCTGAATACGTAATGGTTATAATCGATTACGAATTCAGTTGGTATATACTTACCGCTATTAATAATTAAATCGAAATTACTCACATAAACTTATCAATAAATAAAAATTATTGCATTTATGAGATAGCCTTACCTACTCCTTCCGTTATCTTATCTGACCGAAGTAAACAAAGTTAAAACAAAAACGACAAAAAATATACCTAAGTAGGTACTTTACTTCATGATCACGCATACGTTGTAGGTACAGAATTTGACGACAACTGCCCTTCAATTATGCAAAAATATTTATGTAGGTGGAAAAGGATACATTTTTAAAAGCTGCTGTCGTTTTTTTCATCTCATACAATTATCAATTCATTCACGTTGTGACGTCGCAAATCCTGGCCCCCGCGCCAGATTTTTCTATTACCTATATAGACAATCAGCGCTGGCAATGTCATCTAGAATAAACGTTGGAATTCTAAACTTGATCAATATGAGTATCATAAAACACAATTATTATTATCGTTTATTATTTTGTTTTTGCATAAAATATGCATAGCAGTTACAATCCAAGGTATGAGAAAATCTTGATTAATGATTCCTGATGGTGAATTCTCATGTTAGTAGGTAAATAATGTTGTTTGTTTTGTGGCATAAAGTCTTCATTTGATTAAATGTGCTTAACGGGAATTCCTCAACAATATTGTGTCGGTGTGTCAGTGTCTCACGCCCACGCAGCTACGGTGTGTGCGCGGATGTCAACGTGGTTAGAACCGGTCAAATTAGGCAAGCGAGTCGAATTATAAACAAATGATCGTTCGAATACCTCAAGCTCTATTGTAAACAGGTCTTTCACTATAAAACTGTGCGCGGTTTTTCCGCTTATTTAGAGATTCACGAAGTAAAACTCGAATTGGCCTGCATTGATGAGGAAAATGAAATATCCATCCCTTTAATTCAGTTTCTTCATATTTAATTTTATTGTGTCGGTTCGGTACGTAACGTAAAGCCGCGAGCAAGTATAGACTTAATTCTACTATTGTAATAGGTTGATCTATCTAGTGTCCGCTTAACAGTAAAAATGTAATGAACCGAAATACAACCTTACCCACTTAGCATGACGAGCGGTTGGGCACGGAAGTTAGTAAACCGCTACATCGGTTGGTAACAATAAAAATATCCCATGATAATAAACACTGAAGTGAAAAGTAATTTCGGTCATGATAATATTAAGACTTTAAGTACTTTATTTATTTTAATCACAGATGTGCATAAAATCACTGTTATAATATACCTGTGAGAGGTTATAATGCCTTTTTTTACATAAGGCACAAATATTTCGTTGCTTTCTTACATGGAAGATTTTCCATGAGAAAAATAAAACTATTATTTTCGGGTCGTAAAAAGGCCAGTATCTCAAGTGGCCAGTACCTGAAGAACTCACTTTAATTCAAGTATTTACTCTAAGTATAAACTTGATGCAGTGGGGCCACGAACCTACGATTTTAACTATGACTGGTAGTCCCACTAAGCAGTGGAACCACGAACCCATGATTTCAAGGATAGTGGGACCACGAGTAATAGTGGTACAATCCCAGTGGGACCACGAGTCGCGACCCTTATTTTAGTTTTATTATACACATTAGGATACAAAAAATATTAAAGTTTTAAGAAGAAACAAATGTTGGTTTAAACTTTTGATACAAAAGACATCAACGCGCTCCGGTTCAAACAAAAAAACTTTATTTAATTTGTACTTATTTGTTCTTTCGATCTCAGAACAAGAGTACCTAAATATTATTTAACAGCCTGAATGGCATGAAACCTTGATGAGTCACAACATTACACGGTGGATCGACAACAGAAAAAACAAATTACGATGCCGAAATTAATTATTGATGGTATCAGGAAACCAACCGGACTGGTCAGTGGCACAAATGAAAATATGTATAAGAATATTTATACAGACATTCTGATGATTTTATTATACTTACTTACATAATATTGTAATAAATTATATTTATTTCAGTTATTATATAAACAAATAATCGTGGATATTCACACAGATTCATCAAGCCCCAAGCTAAGCAGAGATTGTTTTATGAGATAACTGATAATTCAAAATCGTTCAAACATTTGTCCCAGTCCTGCAATCGAACCTGCCTCCTCCTGCATCGCAGGCGGACCTTTGCTCGCAACGCCACATCGGTCACTGGAATTCATCATCATCAGCCCATATTACTCCACTGCTGGACATAGGCCTCCCGTATTGAGCGCCATAGCGCCCTGTCAGCTTGTAATAATACTCATACCTACCGATATTTTGGCAATTGTAACTACTTGGACACTTGGATATTACGCGTTAGTCGATCCTGAATTATAGCAACAAATTCTGAGAGCTTTTTCGAGCGCCCCTCTGTTGAATAGATCAAATAGCCAAGTTGATAGGCCATATTAAGATAATGTATCTTCTATGCCCTCAAGCACGTCTTCGACGGCAGTTTTATGTCGTTAACACGTATCAGTATGCTGTGGTATAACATTGCTCAACTAGAGCACAGACCTTGCCTTGACTGTGCATCGCTGACTCATGTTATGGCAGACCATGGATACCGTGGGAAATGTCTAGAGGAGGCTTTTGCATGGCTCGTTACTAAAATAACAATGGGCAGTATAAGCTCTATCGCTTGCAGAAGTTTCATCGATTACAATGCAACAATATTTCCTGAAGTATTCCTATAGTAAGTAAGAAGCTCCAGGTTTTTAAAACTTTTGTATTATATTTCAGAGCTGATGAGAAAACATAGCAATAAATTCTGCTTTATCTTTTCCTACAAGGGTGGGACATTATCGCTTTTGGAGATACGCAATAAACCACACCAAAGTTATTTTTAGGTATACACACAATGCAAGTAAATGTTTGCAAGGTGCAGAGTTCAATGCTTGGGAGAAGGCTTTGGCACGAGGAGGCAATGTCAATGTCACCTTTCATTGCCTTGCCGCTCCGTCCCCTCGGATCTCACAGCTTAGTGGCGGGGAACGTGCTTATCCTAAACTGTAAATCGGATGCACGTTTGATTGCTCGTGAGATTTCTTCCGGTATTATGTTTTTGTTTTTTACTGAGGATGGCTGGGAATACTTATCATGTTTAGGTCTTAAGTTTTGAATTGTTATTTAAGGTTATGTTCTGACGTTTTTTGCTAAATCTGGTATTAACTAAATAGTATATGAGTCACAGAGATGTGATTTATTTGAAATACTTCTATTTTAAATGCAAATAGAAAATGCAAAATACCTATTTTGTATTTTGTATTTAAATACCTTTCATTGAAAAGTATTTTGTATTTTATTTGAAATGCCTTTCGAGATGCATTTTGTATTTTAAAATTCATTTTAAAATACAAAATACTTTATGATTAAGTTGAGCCAACATTACCAGTCAAACAAAACAAAACGCTTGTATTGCCGAATTCGACCGAAAGAGGCGCCAACTAACCATGCACGACATCTTTTTCTTCTTTGGTCAGAGTGCGCGTCTTATGTCAGTCAATGTCAAGTAATGTCTTCATCATCATCACCAGCCTATAATAGTCCACTGCTGGACATAGGCCTCCCCTAATGAGCGCCATAGATGGCATCATTATTTGGTAATAAATGTAATTTAATTTAAGTAATGTCTGACAAGTGTCAATGTCTGACAAGTGTGAAAAAGATGTATTCGACGAACAACTGGCATTGTTAAAAAGTGTTATAAAAAATGATATTTATTTTTATAACTTTTTAACAATACCAGTCCAGTTGTTATTAATTTAAAAATAAAAGTGTAATCGCATTGAGTGTATCTATTCTCCTGTGTAATAAATAAAAATATATCTGTGATTTGGTCAGAAGGTATTTTATTTTGAAAAAGTATTTTGGAAATACCTATTTTGCATTTAGCATTTGAAATACAAAAAGCAATACTATTTGGTATTTTGCATTTGAAATAGTAAATCTGAAAAGTATTTTGCATTTTGTATTTAAATGCTTTTTTAAAACCATTTTGTACATCTCTGATGAGTCAATGTTATTGTTTTTTGCACCTTTTTGCCTCAAACTCGCTATACCTCGTATGAGGCATATCTTGTTAATAAATAAATAATGCAATACGAACAGCATCATCTAGCCCCAAGTTAAGCAGAGCTTGTGTTATGGGTAAAATATTTTACACAAAGATATTTTTTATTACATTTTTTAATGGAAATCATTTATTAACAAAGAAAATTACAGTAGGTACTATTATTACTTTTATAGAAAACGACCGAAACTCCCGGAAAAGATATCCTCGAGACATTTTGTCTCGAGGCGGGAATCGAAACCCGCGTTGCAGGCAAACCTTCATCTATCACGCCACAGAGGCATAAATGGCAGTATGTCAAATATATGAACTCCCAAAAACAATGGAGTTTGTAGGCCATCAAACCAGTCGGTCTGTTCATGCAAAACATTTTTTTAAGAAACGATTTGAAGTGGGTGAGATAACGCGAAAACGCTTGGAATTCGGCCATGTACGGTAAACTGTCGTGTGGCTAATGCTTAAGAATCACCAGACGCGACCCACTTCCGTCGGTATCACGCCTCCAGCATAATACTGCATAACGAGGGGCTTCTAACTCAGTAACCATCTATGTAAACTTTGAGGACAATGAACTTAGATATAATTGAGGCGCAAAGTGAGAAAGTGATGTCCATTCATTTATTTCTGTTAGAAAATCGGAATTGAGGTGACATGACGAGACTTTTGGTTCAGACTCTAACTTTCGATTGATGCTTCAGAAGTTTCTCTGAATTATTTTCTATTGACTTATTAATTCAGAGTTTTACATGTATAGAGCTTAAAACTACAGTTAATATAAATACCACACACGCGTGCCCATAAATATCTACTACAGTAAATAATAATATATCTATACAAAAATTTATAGTTTTTATATTTAAAGTTTCAAAAAATTTGTATTATTCTCGTTTTTCTTTTTATTTAAACTTTGCTATTTTCTTTGTTTTATACTATACGGTGTATACGTATTTCTTTTTGACGTTATTGTTATCAAAATTTTAATTATTCTTATACTTAATTTGGATTAACTATTTTTTTAATGCCGTCGTTATGATTGCACCTGTAGCTACACCAAACGTGGCTCTAATCTAATGTAACCGACAGACAGCAGACACTGATGAGACAAAACCCCGACACGCGTGTAGAGTCAACACAACAAAGAGCGCACACTGCGTGAAGAACCATCAAATAATTGTAAAGAGTAATATTTTAATTTAATAACCGTGTAATTTAATAATAGCACGTTTCCTGCTGCCGCGGTGATGTACTAGCGGTATCTTGTCACGACGCCGACGTGGCGTCCTCCGCAGCGAGCCGTGAGACCTCTTGACCTCCGTGACGTCACACATAGCTTCAAATGACCTACCTAGAGAGACTCATGCATATTTCTGCATACATTCATGTTTCCCGGAGGAGTATTCCTGCTGAGATAGGTTCAGTAACGCTTTTCACAATTATAAAACTCCTTTAGACGGGAGTTTGGCGAGTAGAGTAAATGGCACTATTCCAAACAAGAGAATAGCAAACGTCTAGCAACCAATTCCTAAGTATTATTCGAAAAGCGTCTTAAGCACTGAAGCTAATGTAAGATAACCTACATAGCTTCCATATTCTCGTATCTAGCAAAGTTATGTTTGCTATAAACTTTGTAGATAAATGTGGACCTAGATTTCAAATCAAGTGTACCATCGTAACCCAGTCACGTAACAAGTTTCTAGTTATGGGGTTCAAATAGGTTCTCCATCAGAACTATCTGCAGTCGCGTCAAGTTTACTTAGAGCTTTAAGGCTCCGGCGACGGATGAATTTCCCAATTGTATACAAACGTCACACCAAAATGACTTGTAATTTGAGCATATTTTCACAATGATCTGCTATTATTTGTATTATATATATATCTACATAGGTTCCTACCACAAAATTATTTCAAAACACTCTACCTACTGAAATGAAATGAAACCATATCGGATTTTTTCAAAGACGACACGTTTTCTTAGTATTTGTGTAGATAGGTAAGTCTATCTATACTAATATTATAAAGAGGAAAGATTTGATTTTTTGTTTGTTTGTATGTTTGTTTGTTTGTTTGAATTGAATAGGCTCCGAAACTACTGAACGAGTTAAGAAATTCTTTCACCATTAGAATCCTTAATTTTCCGTGATGAACATAGGCTATATAATATTTTCAAAAAAGTTAGGGATCGGCATGAAAAATTCAATAATTGAACCGTGGGCTGTATATTCAACCTCTTTTTCTATTATGGCGCGTCAGAATAGAAAAAGAGGTTGTATAGCGCACGGTGCTTGCTTTTTCTCTACGGCCAGTGTCAGTTTTGGAATGTCGAGTCAATGTCAAAAACCCCAATGCTGTTAAAAAAAGTAAAGATCCGTATGAAAACTGTAAAACCCATCGTTTTAGTGTGTATAATTTCTGAAATTTTTGTTTAATACCCGTGCGAAGCCGGGGCGGGCCGCTAGTATTTTATAAAAAATAAATAATCCTGGACAATTCACACAGCATCAAGCCCCAAGTTGAGCAGAGATTGTGATACTAGATGACTGATATACATAGTCCAATATTATTGCATAAACCTATAATTTTCATTCAACAAATATACATACAAATATTTGTCCCGAGGCGGGAATCGCACCCGCAACCTCCTACGTCATAGGCGGACCTTCGCCCACTGCGCCACAGAGGTCATCTTTATAATATTACTATAGAAAGCATAGAAAATTTAAAAAATATAGAAATGTATATAGAATATACAGTTCTGGATAAGCCGGTTTATCCGGAATATGAAGCTTGATAACGGTACTGTCGCGTACTGAAATGATTGAAACTTATGATTTGCCGCGCGCCGCTGCGCTTTCACGCCGCCGGGGTGATGAACGATATGATAGATCGCGGCGGGGCACGCACTCATCTGCCAGATTCGAACCTATACCATCTTAATGTTCGAACCTACTTACCTTCTTAATATTATTATTTTCGTCAGTAAATTTATCGATTTTTAACGACCGCTTGGGCTTTGAATTTTGTAACAAGAAGGGAAAGATGGAAAGAATTTTAAAATTAGCACACAATAAGATAAGTTATATTTATTCATCATTATAAAAACAAAATGAATACTAAAAAAATAAATTATATAATACATAAATTATTTTGAATTTTTTTGCACATTGTTTGATATGTCTTAGTAGTCTTAATATTAAATTAAATTCATGTAAATAATACCAGTATATGAAAATAATTATCTAGAAATACTGTTAAGGGGTATCTTTGTCTTCATCCAAATTGTTACTTACAGCTTACTTTTAGCTAATAGTTACTTATAGCTAAGCATTATTAGTACATACATATCTGGTCAATTAATTTTGAAATGTCTTATATAAAGACACAGGAAAACCTAATAGTTAAAGTGTCTGTAACATAGCTTGACCCAAAACATCGAGTGGTTGATGACATTTTGGTCCCGAAAAGACATTTTGGTCACACGTAGCCATTAAACCTTATCAGCACGGTAGAAAACTGGAGAGGGGCAAATCCAGTTAACATCATAGAATCAATTATTAAAGTTTTCAGGTTAACTACGAACCTATATTGTATTGAACGAACACCAACGTTTCATAGTGAACCCGCATACATTCCTAATGAATTCGTCAAACTACGTTTTTATAGTAAAATATCATAGAATCCGTTACCTACTCGTACTTAAATTGGTACAAGCATTGTAAGACACGCGCCGCGTCTCTTGTAATAGTGGTTACTGTTCAAGATCTTAGATCCGGAACATTATTAAAATCTTTGAGCTCACACTCTATTATGATCGACAGTGTAGCGGGCGCAGGCCACGCTACACATAAGTTCAGTTCGATTCCCGGCTTGGGACAGATGTTAAATACGATCTGCATATATTTGTTCTGTGTTTTTCTATATAATATCAAATTACATAGGTATATCAATTTTAAATAATTAAATTTTTGTTATCTATATATTATATCTATGCGAAACCAGGTCTGACCGCTAGTATCAGATATTTATAAACCACATATATAAGCACAGCTGTAGGTACTATTACGGTAAAATATCCCATTTAATTAATCGCCATCTGAGGAGAGTGGCTATCAGCGATTTTGGTTTCCATCATATGGTACAACCTCATACTATCGATTAGGTTTAATTACTATAAAGTTTACTGTTTGTAACTTTAAATCAGAATTGCTGTACTCTAGCCTCAGAAACTCTAGCGTTAAAAAAGATTAAATGTTAACGTTGACGTTAAAAGTTTCGTCTTCGATCGGGTCAACAAAAACGGGCCAACAAAAAGTTGTACTTACGCACATTTTATTAGATATCACATTAGCAATCAAAATCTTTTGGGTATAAACGATATTTGTTGCCAATTCTTCGGATGGTCTATTCAATGGGAAAGTGAGATTCAAGCGCAATCGCACACATACTTTGGATCTAGATAATTAAAATTAATAATCACGGCTGTAATTAATGATCACCTGGGAAATTTGTGCCTAATTGAGTGTGTTTTGTGAGCCATTAAATAATTTGGACCTACAATGCTAAAATAAACTTCAATCTTATCAAAGTTACCCTACTCAGAATCCCTATCAATACTGTTATCGAACAACGGGGAATTACCATTCAATGGGTAACAGTGTCAGTCGACACAGTCCCGACACGCACTTTGCACTCTATTTAGCCACTTAAATGTCTTCCCATAGGAAGGGAACCAGTACACAACTGATTATGAATTATAAAATAACAATTGTTTCATAACAATCCGGTAACATTTTAAATACACCTTTATTAACAAAGCAAATTACAAATAAAGAACCATATTTGATTAGCGCCTCGGGAGAAATGTTTTATGATCTGCAGATATAAGGTCAGGGTGTTCTGGTCGTTTTCTATGTATAATAAAAAATATATCTCTATGTAATCTATTGTAATATGTAATCAGTCATCTAGTGCCCCTAACAAACGCTCTGCTTAGCTTGGGGCTAGATGAGGCTGTGTGGATTGTCCAACATTACTTATTTATTTTTATTTATATTAGAACTAATATTTACAGTTGAAATTCGGAAAAAAAACATATTATGATGCAAGCAAACTAGCTCTACTGATCCATAACAATACCAGTCGGAAGCGTCCCCAAGTCGCTGGCTGAATTGCCTTGCTAACTTATGTACGTAACAATATTTGTACCTACTTTAAATATGTATTTGGATACGGTTTATATTGTATGTACATTTCCAGCGACGCTTTATAAAAGCGTCTACTAACAATACAATGCGACGACGGAAGCAAGTATCCGCGAGAAATCCGTTAGAGGAATAAACACAAAGACCTGCACCAAATATCATCAACATCATCAGTCTATAAAAGTCCACAGCTGGACATAGATCCCCCCTAATGAGCGCCATAGATGGCATTATTTATAATTTGGCGGTTATTTATAGTTTTAGGGTTATAATCCTCACGCTGGGCATGCGGGTTCGGTATCGCAGTTCGGTTGAGTTGTTCTGCAGAGGGTGGTGTTGCCCGCCCGCCGGATGTGTCTCCAAATATAAACCTACTGTACATCGCTCGCGTCACATTCTCTTAGTAATTTATTCAGGTGATTAATACGATTTTATCTGCTCCTCTGACCATCAGAATTCTAACGAGTGATAGATGATTTAGACCTGATAAATATACCGTTACTCTACTTTATCTCGGTTTGAAGACATGATAATTTGCCTAACGAGTTATACTTACCTATAGGTATGTATAGATTTACCTAGTGCACATATCAATCAAATATACCCGTAGCAGGACGGAAGGGGGATATCGAAATATATTTAAAAAAAAAACGATTTCAGTGTTTTCGCTTCTAAAATCTTAAATCAGAATTAGTCAACGATCTTCAAGTCCTTTACGATTCTGCAAAAACCATACCTCCACCATGATGGAGAAAAGATATGTAAGTGAGTGATTTAGAGCACTTTTGTGATGTTTGCTTAGGTTTCCTTACGATTTTCTTTGAATTAAATTATTTATTTAATTAATCAGTTGAATAAATTCGCTCAAAAATGTATTTAAAGATTCTCTTATATAAGCAACCTGTTGATGGAATAATTATTTAGATAAATGTCGATTGTAACACCACCGTTACGTATCTACATTTTTCTTTTGTAGTACTAATAACAACGATAGTTATTAAAATTTTATCAATCGACCACAGATATCTTAATTGTAAGACACAAGTGACACAGATGAATTTTCACAATTTTTTTTTCAAGTTTTTTAACTGAAATTTTAATAAAAATCGGAATTTTTCAATGAACACCATTTTTATTATTATTTGTGTAGATACTCGTAGATCAGTATTGTAGTACATAATACTTGTAGTACATAATACTAATATAAATACTATTATAATACAATGAATAAATAGCTGATCATGGTGAAAATATGTTCAAAGTAAAAACCTTTTTGGTATTATGTTTATTTGGGAAATTAATCCGTCCCCAGAGCCTTAGGTGTCATTTGAACTTAGAAACAATAAGCAACGTCTATTCTAGGCAGTTAAGCTAAGAATAGTATACTGAAACAATAGCAGTTGACTATTAACGATAACAGTACGATATGCGCGTGCGCTGGCTCTTGTATTGTTTAGTTGGGTAACCGACAGCTATCGGCACTTCCCAGTTCAGCACCAACATTGAAATATAAACTTACCCTACACCTAGAAAACCTGAAGCGTGTTTGTGCGTAAACTTTAATAATTTATTTTAAAATTCAGTTTAAAGTACTTTTAGGTCCGTGTGGTCCTGTGGTACATACAATATATAGACTTCACAAAGCTACTTATAGAGTCCATAGGTGATCGAAATGCTGGGTTTTGGTTAACGAATTAGGATCGCTAGCCAATGTGCGAATGCTGCCAGCATTCTGCCTTCTGGTGATGACTTTCATTTTTAGGAGATGTGTAAGTGTATAAATACAAATTGTAATTGTTTAATTCTGTTAAGTAATATAAGTTTTCTTTGTTAAAAAATGTGATATTTAGAATAAAATAAGAATTAACAAAAACATTTATTGTTATTTCATTTCATTTTATTGCTATTTTCGCATCAACGTCTCAGTTGTTGTTTGTTATTGTGTGATAAAAATTAAGGAGAATAGAATAATAAGCAGGTTTATAATTAACGAGGGTGGTCACGCGTGAAAAATCGGTTTTTAAACATTTTCCAAGATCTACAAGTAATTAATAATGTGAGCATAACTTGTTATCTGCTGTTTTCTATAACTCAACTTTGGCAGAAACTAGAATCTACAAAAATCGACTAAACCCTAACTTATCTCACTGACACCTACTACTTTAACGTAATTCAGATTTAAGCGTGTCAAGTCGCGTTTTTGACAGATTTTTAATTTATCAATTAATGTATGTAAAAATTTTATCAATTCAATCTAAATACAATGTCACAAAGAAAATAAACTGAAGATATAGAAATGTAAACCCTTGTGGATATTCCCAGCACAAGAATTATCTTGCAGAGGTTACATGGAGGTGTAGATCAAGTAAATGACAGTTTATTTTCATACATTTCGTACAATGCGAGTAAGAACTATTCACATTTTTCATGTGTATGACATATCTGTGTTAATCGCCGTCGTCACGTCTGTCGCGTGTAAAATGTGTGTAGAACACCGTTTTAAGCGTTTCGCCTCAAGCCGCCGTTATTCTTTACACGGGACTTATTTTGAGAAGTGTTATTTCCGCAATCAAGGTAGTATTTAAATTTCGGAATGAAATGTGGAAAATCATAACGCGAGGGCCGTAATCAAAAATTTCTGCACGATTCTCCTTCTAGGATCCCTTAAAATAAAAATGGTGATCCGTTTTCCTACCTATCTTTTCATGTCTAAAGAAATTACCATATTCATTTAATCTGGTAGTAGTTATAAACTATAACAATGTGAATCAGTCTATCATGTTAATCATATATTAACCTACATTTATTTATTCTTACAAATGCGCAATTCATCCAGCCCCAAGTTATGGTAACTGATAACAGATCACTTATTGTATAATTTTTATTATGCTATGAAAACTCCCAGAACACCCGAAACTGCAGATTGTACAAATACTTGCCAAATTAGATACTATTACTGATCATAAATAAGTAGCTAAATTACCTAAGGTCCAATTAAATTATGTAGGCCTTCTCTTTGATCTTCGAAAATTTATATTTTCTCATCATACATACGGACAATACATCATCGAGTCCCATTGAAACCTGCACAGACCCTGCATAGTAATGAGAGCACGCACCTGAATTAGCTATTGATTGTGCCCTCAGGTGTAAGATCTATGAAGCGTACTAAATTATTGGGTACGTTCTTTTTTGCAAGGTATGGTAGCGTCTTACATTTTTATATTTATAGACAAGACCTGGCTCAATTATAGAGTATCAATTTTTCTATACCGACTTTGTAAAAAGACGTTTGACCCGAGAGCTGGTCAGTATCTGGCGCAGCGCTCAGTATTGCTATACAGCAAGGCAATGCAGCCAGCATTTTGAGTACACTTCCAACTGGTATTGGATCAGTTGAGCTACCTGTAGTTTGATTGCAAAAGTCTGTAATTTAGTTTTATTATTGTATTTCTAAGGATATTATGTAGGTAGAATAAAAAAAAGAAACTTTGTTACAAAAAAAACTAGCAGTCCGCTTCAGAGACTACGGGTATTGCAAGTGGTGATAATTTAGATCTTAAGAACATCGTGTAATTAATTATTCAATAACTCCGTATAGGTAACGCGCATGCGCGTTGAGCTCTTTTACAAGGGATGATTGGTGCTACGCACCTGCACTCATTTTTACGATCTATTATTTCGCTGTTAATAAAAATGGCATTATAATTTTATAAAAAAAGAAAATTACAAATAAGTAGCAGTATCCAATTAGACTTAGTATTTACAATTGAGCGAACTGCAGACTGTTGCAAGCAAACTACAGGTAGCTTAACTATTCCATTCGATTTCATCATCGATTTCAGTCTAAAGCGTTCACAAGACAATATGTCATTAAAATATCTACAAAAAAATTCAAGTACCTACCTATCACTAATAAAGATAATGAACGTTCAGATTTCTTTTAATTTTTCAGGATGGTCTTAGTTTAGCAAAGGCATCGTTCTACCGTAATGAAAAATCTCTGAAGCTTTTTTAAGTTCATCTTGCTCTACAATATTGACATTTACAATTTTGTGCTTGCAAATGTTACGCAGGGATAACTGTATCGAAAATAACAGTAAAAAGATATTTACCTTCGTTCCCGACCCCAAAAGCTCCTCACTACAACGAACTTTCAACTTTAGTCCAACAAGCACTTCACAATTATAAATAAACAGTTTTGTATTAAAGAGTTTTTATTTACTTTTTTGTTTTCGTTCGTAATTCGAATTTAGAACGGTAAAAGCATCGGTTGCGCAGCCGCGCGCGTTTACGGTCTCTTCGGATATGCGCGCGAGCTGCACTTGAACGTTGAACCAGCGCGCCAACCCTGTCATTCACAGATGCTCTCGATCCCAACACCGGCTCAGCGAGTCAATGTCATCACAATTTTGTTGGATAACAGGCCGCGTACATCGCTCCAAAGTAATTGTAGCGCGTACGATCCCGGGCAATGGACAGCAATGGACAGTACCGCAAAATTAAGTCCGTTTCGGAAACAGAGCTCGAACAATATTCTGTGGTTGCGGTCAGTTGCTAGATAGCTTAATTGATCTTATGATCGGTATCGGGATATCTAACGTTATCTGTAGCGGAGTGGAGATATGTACTAATTGTTATATTTGATAAATCACCGTAACCACAAAGCGTCAATTTATAAAACGTAAACCGAGACACACAAGTTTATTTTCCATTTTACTAACTTACATCTACACTGGATAAGATACATTGAACTATTATTTTAAAACTACTGTGCTTAGCATGTAAAGAATTAGGACAAAACAAATCATTGTTATAATAAATAAAATAAATAAATAATGTTTGAATAAACACTGGTATTAATTTCCAAAGATCATGAGCATCCCATTAAAATCACAGTTAGAGCTTAAACTTGTTCATTTGCCGACTTGAATATTCATAAAATAGTGCCAGCGTAAATAAACTAAGCACTTAACTCGGAAACTAAACCTATAGCCAGGATTAATTCCCGATAAGGCAGTCATAAAAGCTGGCAACATCCTGTGCAATAGTAACATCCTAGCTGGTATGTATATTTAAGTATGGCCGCGAACGGGCATCGAACCCAGGACGCAGGATCCCAGCCGCAATGAAGTCTAGAGACGACCTCAACTAAAATACATAGTAGATGAAATGCAGTCATTGAACTTTGATATGCTATTTTAAATACGGATAGCACAATTGCGCGTGAATTTGATGAAAATGGAACAAAAATTTAGAGTCATACAAAAATAATTACATAGGTTTAAAAAAATTTGCTAGAAACAGCGATGACCACTGAATTAAATCTATCCATATCTATATCTATACTAATATTATAAAGAGGAAAGATTTGATTGTTTGTTTGTTTGTTTGTTTGTTTGTTTGTTTGTTTGAATTGAATAGGCTCCGAAACTACTGGACCGAGTTAAAAAATTCTTTCACCATTAGAATCCTTAATTTTACGTGATGAACATAGGCTATATAATATTTTCAAAAAAGTTAGGGATCCGCATGAAAAATTCAATAATTGAACCGTGGGCTGTATATTCAACCTCTTTTTCTATTCTGACGCGCCACGTCAGAATAGAAAAAGAGGTTGTATAGCGCACGGTGCTTGCTTTTTCTCTATGGCCAGTGTCAGTTTTGGAATGTCGAGTCAATGTCAAAAACCCCAACGCTGTTAAAAAAAAGTAAAGATCCGTATGAAAACTGTGAAACCCATCGTTTTAGTGTGTATAATTTCTGAAATTTTTGTTTAATACCCGTGCGAAGCCGGGGCGGACCGCTAGTTAAGTAGACTTTACTCGTAAACTCACTCGTATTGAATAATAATAATATCATTGGAATGTTGGTCAGTATTCTCGTTGAGCAAAACTATATTCTGAGATAAATATTCTATATTGTCCTTTTTACTGGGCTGCAGCGCACAGTGTTTTGTAGGTATGTACGAGTATATCACTTATTTATAACTAGCGAATTAAAACCGCTCCGGCTTCGCACGGGTGCAATGCTGATACAAAAACCTTCCTCTTAAATCATTCTATCATTTAAAAAACCGAATCAAAATCCGTTGCGTAACGTAAAAGATCTAAGCATACTTAGGGACAAACAGACAGACAGCGGGAAGTGACTTTGTTTTATACTGTTAATGGTAAGTAATCCATCGTAAACTAAACTTTTTGTAGAAGTGTTGTGTTCTTAATGGTCACTACCACCTCCTATAAGCCAAGACCAGACCCTTAGCTTAGGACCCCTATGGCCCTCTCTTTACGATCGCTGTGGTACCTATAAAACACACCCAACCTTATTGTTTCTTAGTGGGATGCCTACCGCACGTCAAGTCAGGACCTCTCCAATAAAACCCACGGCCTCCGGTTTACATATTTTTATTACTTAATAAACTATCTAGGAACTAACTTGAGCAAAATGCGATTCGGACATAATAAACATAACCGTGTTTAGGTAGGATTAAAGATCCGACTCAAGAAAACTATGTTTACAAGTTCTGTCAAATCAGACCTCAAAAAAGAAATTATTATCATCATATTATGAAAACTTTAGATTCCTATTTTTATCCGACTTGTCCAATGCAAAAAACTTAAATCGTAGCAAACTACTACAGATTTTACACTTTCATAAAATAATAACTACCTATCTTGTATTTACAACTATCAAAGTGCTGTCGTTGCCCAGTTCTGAAGAAATCATTTACTCACTACGATTGGTTCTCATAATGCGCAGATATAGCGTCCATTATAAACTGGAACGTCCTGGGGTTGATCCAGCTGAGTCCTGAAGGTAGTTCCGAAGGCTCTAGACTTCTGGTTTGCCTGCCCACTGTACGTTCGAGGAAATAGTCATCGTATTCCATGCTGTAGTCCGGTAAGATAGGGTTGAATTTTGCGTAGTAGATAGCGGACAGGCAAGCGTACAGAAGCAAGGCGGCAGTGAAGAGCTGCAAGAGGAAATGTTATTGAAATAATGAGCTAGCTTTGCCATCATAATATTATTATATGGAAAGCTCCATCAATTTATTCAGATACTCTGAATCTGATCAACTTGCAAACATAAATGACTATACTCGTTTCTTTAATCCTAAATATTTTTTGTGAGCAAACTATAACAATATCAATAAAATGTTGGTGGAAAAGATTTTACGATACTGGTATCGTTAGAGAAATTCTTAGAAGTTAGAAACAATTTTTGGTTTGCGAGCTTTTAATTCGGCTTTCAATCGGTTTTCGTCCGTTTTAGAACTCGAATATGTTTTTATATTTGCTTATCTCCAGCGATTGTGAATTTTTGAAGTTTGTGTTTTGGTTTTTAGTGATTAGATTCAGATTTTGTAAAGTTTTCAATCCAAAATATTTTAGGGTTCTAGAAACAAGTAGGAATCAAAATGAATTCATCTGTTTGGGAAGGATGCAAAAGACAGACATAACATCAAACTTCCATCCCTTTCGAGGGTTGAATAAACAATGGAAATATCTTCAAGCAAAGCTCGGTCTAGACTCATAACATCAAAGTGACTCTTAATACCAAAATTAAGTTTAAACATTGATTGGCCTATTCACAAGTAGGCACCGACACCCGTAATTGAACAATTTATTATTCAGTTATTACCGCAATCGGTAGTTTTATAACGTATTTTGATGAGCCCCGAAAAAAATGCGGAATAATTTTCAAGAAGCACTTAAACATGACCATGAAGTGTCACGTTTCGACAATGATTCTATCAGACTCGTGTCAATAACCGCTTATTCGGGCTAACAATGTTGTAGCTAACACGAACTTTAAATATTTCCCTAGATGAGGGGGAAGGAGCTACCTAGTTGAAATTAAAATGACAAAATGATTTAATTTTAAACAATGACCACCTTATTCGCAATGGTTCGCTCACTTAAGGTTACGGCGACACTGATGAATTTCCAAAAAAAAAGGTTGTGGCAGAAGCATAGATAAATACCTAATACAAATAATAGCAGATTTAAGCATATTTACACTGAAAGTATGCTTAAATTACAAATCATTTTAGTATTACGTTTGTATGGGAAATTCATCCGTCGCCGGAGCCTTAACAGCTGCTAAGCACTGATATTGTTACTCTGACATAATTATGTTGATAGAAGAAGACAGAGAAATAAGTGTTTTAAGTTAGCAGAATATGAATAGGTTCGACTCCCGCCTCGCGACAAATATTTGTACGATCTGCAAATATTTGTTCAAGGTGTTCTGGTAATTTTTGGTCTATGTATAATAAAAAATATCTATCTACTCGTATATACAGTTATACAGTAGGTACCCATAACACAAGCTCTTCTTAGCTTGGGGCTAGATAAGCTGAGTTCAGCGACTTTATTTATTTATTTAAATACATAGACATAAATAATTATACAATAATAGATAATGCTGGACAATAGTTAGACATTTCTGTTAGGTTCGCCCATATTCATTTTCATGCAGTTTTCATATGAATTTTAAATTAGTACCTACTTTTGCTATAAGTATTCAATAAACGCGACAGTTTCTGTACGCAAATGCATTATCCACGGAAATTGAACACACCGTCTCAGTATTCCATTCTCCTGTTTAGCAAAATCGTAAACCATAATTCAAGGATGTCGCTTTTGTATGACCATAACATTGAAGTAATAGTCGCTTTTCTAAATTACAATAGCATAATCCTCCAAGAATATTTTACATTGCCATAACATTTTCTATAGGCTTTTGTCTCCGACAATAACTGACCATTAAAGACATGGGAATCTACGACAAAAGAATCAAGTATCATGAGCAGAATACGAAACAAAAAGTGCAATCAAGGAAATATGCTCATATAATAACATCTGCAAGGTCCTCGCAAATAGCACTGTTCTTGAATTATGTCAGGCAGCGTCAGCCATGCAAGACAAAACGATCATCACACCGCATCAGAACTATGTCAATGTTATGATGTCTATAGATATTTATTATAGTAAAATGAGTCAAAGTAATACAAAGTTTTTTACACATAAAACAATTAGGTACAATATTTTCGCGCTACGATGCGCTACGGTGCGTTTGAGGTCGAACCTATTTATGTGAATTAGGCAGAGATTTCGTTCTCTGGTTGTATGTTTTCCTGAATCTAAGTTATTTTTCTTCATTATATTTGTTGAACATGTTTATATTTCAATCATCATTATTTTATGAGTTTCCGTTCCTTTATACAATCTTACCGTCGATTAATCAACAAACGCATTCAAAGGTAAATCGTATTTTATATCTATAATGAATATATAATATATTTTATTATTTTTATCTATAATTAATCCAAACTGCGATCCCCAACCCGCATGCCCAGCGTGGATTATGGGCAATAACCCCATAACAAATAATTAGGGGAGGCCTATGTCCAGCCGTGGACTGTTATAAGCTGATGACGATATCTTTAATTAACACGAGATCTGATAAACATAAGTAGATATGCACAATAGTTACTTGCATGATGTCATTGCTGCATCTATAATGAATTCACAAATCATCAGCAATATCTTGAACTTACAGTTAATAATTGCAGAGCCAATGCCAGATCACAGGCCAAGATAATCTTTAGTTCGCTGATTATGCCACAGGCCTAAAATTAAGTGCCAAAAACCAAAAACTTCTTTCAATAATCCAACCAACCTACTGCTCTATAAGGACCCTTTCTCTTATACCTCTATACACGCTAAGTGGCAACTGTTTTGGTTCCAAAACTATTATTTTTGGTTCATCGTGTCTACGTGTGTACTTATTTATTTTATGGATCCAAATAAAGATTTCATTCTTTCCTTCTATAATGACAAATCTAGAAGAATGGAATCTTATCTATCTTTGACTCGTCTAAGTGCTTATCTTGTAAGCCTAAAGAAAATAAAGTTATTGAATCTGATTCTTACCTGAAACACGCTCCAGAACTTGAAAGAGCCCTCGTTGATGATCCAATCGTAGTAGCCCGCCCATGGGTCGGTGTACCTGCCCTGCTTCATAGGCTTGGGCGAGGTGGGCGGGGGACCGTACTCTTGGTGCTCGTGTTCATCATAGTACGTGTCGTATCCTCGGCCGGTGCCTATAGAGGTGGTGTTTGTTCTGGACTTGCGTTTCAGCTGTAAATGGAATAGTTTCAAAGATATCAAAAGGAAAGCTTGCAATTGCGTGCTCATTTCATTGTAAAATATGTTTTGCAAATAAAATATCGTCTGTGTTACTATAAAAGCTTCTGCAGATTATAATTGGGAACTTTTAAAATTTATATTGATGACAAAAGATTACAGCACTGCCTTTTCAGTGGTAAATCGTATTGAATGAGATAATAACACAAAACTAAAATTTTCGATTAGCACAATATTTTATACTCCATACATTCTCAGCCTTGAATAATTCAAACAAACAAATCATTTTCAAATCAAATCTCCCAAAAATATGAAGATTTTCACTCGTCAAATTCCAAAGAAAATTACTAATGGCCGTATCTAGATGTCAAGCCAAACTTTCCTATGAGCTCCATTCGAAACATTCCGGGAACTAAGCTCATTATAAGCAGCAGACTATTAGCACCAGCATGTAAACGAGGCACAGATCACCTGCAAGGGTGCTAACTAATTGTTAGCGACACCCGGTCACCTGCTTCGGGTCACCGTTACATGACCCCGTTGAACAAGACGCTGATTGCTCTCCGTTCCATTTTGCTTACGATCCTATGTTCTTATTATAAGACCTGTTTTGCTATCATTGCATATAAACTATTCGGTAACTAAATGATTTGATTCATTTATGTACGTCCATAATTGGCGAATAGTTCGTAGGGTTGATAACTCGATTAAGCGTAGTCGATTAATCGAATCAAGTCCTTATCAAAACTTTTATAAATCTAGTAATAATATTGATCTAAGAATCAAACAGCCTATTCAACCACTGCCTAGTATAGTTCTCGTAATTTTTACGTTATTCCTGCTGGCCATTGTCGTGGAAACACCTTGCGCCCACGGTAGAAACAGAAATCTTACTAACAATCTAAATGCGAAAGTTAGAATTGTGTATGTTCATTACTTCATCAAGCCAAAAATACAGAAAGTACCTATAGGTCTGAAATTATAGGTGCAAGCGCAACACAACGTGTCCAATGCAGCGAGTAGAAACTAATCTACAGTAATCAGAAACATAGTATCACATCTACAGCAATAAGAGAAGGTACTCACGGCCACAGCAGTAGAGTTAGCATTGCTGATCGTTGCTGCTGATCGCTGCTTGTTCACATTCCTGACGACATCCAGAGCAGTTCTTAGAGCGGTGAGGATGAACTCGGATATCGGAATGCTATTCGATACTGGTTCAGACTTCTCTATAGGCGCTGGATCTATTGATTCTTCGTCGTATGTGCCACTGGAAACGTTTCATGTTAATATGACACCGGACATAGTTAGCCATAAAAACTTGGTAATTCGAGACGGAAAATACTTATCTATCAAATCAACGTTAAACTAATTTATTAAAGGATTCTCCAATTACTACGGAGTCAGACAATTTGGAACCACGTAAGACATTCAAAAGTACAAAGAAATCTTAAAGTTCTCATAGTTGAACCGGTTCAACCTACAATTCCTTAGTTACTAGCACAAAATATTATGTACCTAGTTGTAGCTACCTAACATCATTTCCATCAATTTCTAATTAAAATATAAAGTAAACACTAAACTGAAAACTCACTGTAGCGGTATATATTTGTACTTGTTATAGGGCGGCGTGTACGGCGTAGCGGTGTCGTAGCGAACGGCAGCGCGCGCGCCGCCCGCCCACAGCGCAAGCAACACCGCGCCCGCCCACACCAATCCATGACAAGTCAGCATTAACGCGCCTTTTGACACCATCTCAACCAACTGCCACGGGTAGTGTCAGTTTGACAGACAGTGTTTACACCAATCGCTAGTTTTATTAACTTGAATCGGGGTGTTGATTGTAGGAAGGTGTGGAAGCAACTGGCGGCAGCGCGAACTACCGCCCTAGTTAACGGCGAATAGGGAGCACCTGAAAGATGACTACTGCAAACAAGCCGCGTCTCGGCGACGTGTGAATTTAATTTGTGTGTGACATGTGGAACGCTAGTGAAAGCCTGCAGACGTTGCTAGTTAAAATAATGAGATTTACTCTTAATAATGACCCTGATAAAAATAACCCTTGTAACTGAAACTGCCAGGTTATATTTTTCAGATAAAAGCAGCAAGTTTATTCCGGAATAATCTGCATAGTTTAGCTTTTTCAACTATTTTTTATTCAGAGGCAAATGGTTACCTACAACATGTAGATTCCAAAGATGATCTAGCTCTGTATCTACCTCTTACATACAAACTTTACCTTTTTCTTATATCATTAGATAAATATTTCTTTTTTATGATAAGTATTGACTTAATCTAACGTTTGACTGAATAACCAGCAATATTGATAGATCAATCTAAAATATCGATAGTAACTCTGATATCTATATCTGTAGTAATATTGTGGTAATATTAAAAAGAGGAAAGATTTGATTGTTTGTTTGAATTGAATAGGCTCCGAAACTACTAGACTGGTTTGAAAAATTCGTTCACTATTAGAATTCTACATTATCCCCGATGAACATAAACTATAGAATATATTCAATAACGTTAGGGATCCCTAAGAAAACTTCCATAATGTAATGTGTGTATTCATTTATAATGTTTGAAATTTTCAAAGCCGAGGTAGACCGCTAGTGATATATAAGATAACATATCGGAAAGAGGAATATATTTACTTACATGATCTTACCTGCAGGGGTTAAGGTAAAAAACTGTAGTGTGGGTGTGGCAGGTTAGAACATATGTATAGTATATAGCAAAAAATGTTTTAGAGACACATAAAAATAAAATAAATAAACAATGCTGGACAATCCACACAACATCATGTAGCCCCAAGCTAAGGAGAGCTTGTGTTATGGGTACTAAGATGACTGATATAATATAATGCAATATTATTACATATAGATATTTTTATTACACATAGAAAACGACCAGCACACCCTGAACAAATCATGTATAGATTTACAAAGATTGCGAACAGCATTAGATAGATAGATAATGTTTTATTTCGTGGCCTTACAAAACTTACAGTATTTTATTATCATATAATATATATATATACTATCATATAAAAGCAATGGAATTGCCTGCTTTTCTTCCTAAAACGTTTTATTCAATCGACCAAGGTGGATATAATCATCATGCTGGTTTTTTATTTATAAGTAAACTATCCGATGCTATTAACAGGCACAATATAATGCCTGATGATGATATTGCATGAAATTCGTAAGTTAATCTCTTTTACCATGCAATAATAAAAATTTCAAATGACCTAGGTATAATCTAGCTCATTCCCAAGTCTCTATGTCCCGAGCGGTGCATAAATAACCTTCAACTGAAAGATCTGATGATGATTGTACGTACCTCTAGTATTTACCTCTAAAACTACTGATAAGTACTCATATCGGGTGAGGATGAAGTACCAATGATAAAGTTTATCTTCCTATAAAATTGTGAAGCATTGATAAATCACACTAATAGAATTAAAATGGTCCAGAAGTATTGTTTACACATAGTTTTTTGCATTTTGTGGCAAAATGCAGTGGCGGTTCCTAGAGTTGATCCACTGGTTGATACCAAACTGGGATTAATTCGAGGCCTCAGATCAGCTGATGGGCAATATTCTATGTTTATGGGAATCCCGTACGCAACTCTAGATGAAACAAACCCTTTTGGGGTAAGTTAACTTTACTAGCCATTTGAAATTATTACTTTATTTAATACTAAGGGGCTCTCCTGGTGGTGCACGGGTTATTAATTATTTAACGAATATTTACACGTTGGGTTATATTGAAGTTTTCATACGGAGTCCTAACATTTTTGAAAATATTCTATAGTTTATGTACAGGGATAATGTAGCATTCTAATGGTGCAATAATTTTTTAAATCGATACAGTAGTTTCGGAGCCAATTCAATTCAAAAAAACAATCAAATCTTTCCTCTTTATAATATTATGAGTGGTTATTAAATCGATCGTTTATATTAATTATTCATTATTCTGTTTAATAACCATTCATGTTTTTTCAGCCTTCTATATCCCATGACGGATTCGATGGAGTTTTTGAAGCTTTTGACGACTCTGTCATTTGTCCACAAAAAGATCATTTTAGTGACCAAATAAGCGGATCTCTGGATTGCCTTCGCTTAAACGTTTACGTGCCCAACGATGCTAGCTCACAAAACCGTCTACCAGTATTAGTGTGGATCCACGGAGGTGGTTTGACTGGAGGCTCTGCGGGGAGATCCGATTACGGACCTAAGTACTTAGTCAAACATAACATTATTTTGGTCACTCTTAACTACCGCCTGGGACCATATGGATTCATGTGTCTGGACAATCCTAAAGTGCCCGGAAACCAAGGCCTTAAAGACCAAAGAACAGCTTTGAAATGGGTCAAAGATAACATTGAAGCATTTGGTGGTGATACAAACAAAATCACTATATTTGGAGAGAGTGCCGGAGCTGCATCAGTCGGATTACATTTGCATTATCAAGAAGAAAAACTTTTTCACCAAGCCATTATGCAGAGTGGAGGACCCTTTTCTCCTTCTCCAACTGTTCCCGAGCCAGACAAACAGGCTGCTCTAAAACTAGCGCAACATCTAGGCTTTGAAACCAATGATGAAGATGAAGCATTAACCTTCCTTTCCAACGTGAACCCAAATTTGGTTATCGCGGCATTTAATGAACTGAATTTATTCTTACAAGCTTGTGTTGAAAATAATTTTGGCGATGATATTCCGCAATTTATCAATGAACATCCTATAAATGCAAAGCATCCGAGTCTTATAAACACTCCCGTTATAATTGGATTTAACAGTAGAGAAGAACTGTTAGACATAATATTCAAAGATTTGACTAATGACGGTGTGTTTCGGGAATTGCTTAGTGATCTTTTTAATTTGGATACAGAAGAGAACAATAACATGGAAGAATTAATACGACACTTTTATATTGGCGATAATCAATTAGATGAAAATTCAGTATCAGATGTTGTAGATTTTAGGTCAGATTTTAAATTCAATTATCCAGCTGTGAGAAGTATTAAAAAATACATAGAAAGCGGAGCCCGAAACTTATATCACTACGTATTTTCGTACGATGGTGATAGAAACTTTATGAAAAAAATTAATAACCTAGATGCGGGGTGGGAAGGTGCAGCTCATGCAGATGAGCTTGGCTATATGTTTGAGACGAGTGCTATAACAGATGAGCCCACACCAGAGGACCAAGTAATCATAGACCGCATGACTACTATGTGGAGTAACTTTGCTAAATTTGGGTAAGTTCTAGATTATTAAATAATAGTAGACAATTTACTCAGCCCTCATTAAAACTAGAATACTTAACAGCGATACAACACCAGCGTATATCAATAGTACCTATCGATACAATGCGCTGAACTCAGGCTTCACCAAAGGGAAATGGCAAAAAGCAAAATTTCCTTTTTGGTCCTTTTTGGTAATGCCTTCAACAGGCATTTCATTTTGGGGAACTTATGAATACCATATACGTTTGCATATTGAACACATGTCCTAATGACGATAAACTAACTTAAAAAATCATTTTCAGCAATCCGACACCAGAAACCTCAGAGTTACTTCCCGTCGCCTGGACCCCGGTTACACAAGACAAGCTGAGTTATCTTGACATCAATACAGAGCTATCTATCAAACAAAGGCCTTTCCACGCAAGAAACACATTCGTCGAGCTATTTTATAAGCTGTACGAAAAGGCTGAAATTGGTTATGTAAACAGTGATTTATGAAAAGAATTTGAAAAAGTTGTACCTTGTACACCAATGAACCTACCATAATGCTATATGATAAGATTATGCCCTGTTAAAGTACGCTATTACTAAAAATTACCATAATTTTAGAAAGTAAGTCCCTTGTGTTTTTATTATGACTGATGTGTAATCATGACTTTTACGTTATTAAAATACCTATATATTTAAGATGCAAACTAAATCTGGCATAAGACGTTTAAATCGGAAACATTTCGCAGCCTTTGATAACACCTTTGCGTTATCAGTGTATTACGAAATATTACCTTCATTCTGCACAGATAGATGAAAAAATAAGTCCTACTTAGATAAAAACCCTTTGAGTTGAAAGAGTCGACACTTTGACTCATAGGAAGGTAGGTATGCTTAGTATGATCACATTATAAATTACGAATGCACCAAGTCAAACAATAAAAGCGTTCTAAACAATTGAGCAAATTTTTTATTTACTTATTGCTAAAATAGTTAGACGTTGTGATAATGAACTACATATAAAATATCCTTTCATTAAACGTGTCCAGTTCACAACAAACTATGTATAACTTATTGAATTAGCCCTATTTAATTACATCATGTCCGTACCATAAATAGTTATTTACTTTTCTTTCGGCTAAAATATTTTTCTCCAGCTACTGCAATAGCATGAGTAACTTTCCCCGTAATTTCGTGTAGGTATTCATTTGAGAGATCGTTAGAACCAACAGACCGCTTCGAGAAGAATCCCGCAGTCTGATCGTTCGGCCTCCAGCTGTTGGGATAAACAATTTTATGTCGCAGCACAGCCTTGATGATGAGCGCACCGACGTAAACAATAAAATAAACGCTGAAGTACAGCGGTAGATAGTACAGTTTCTTGCCGAGGTAGTAGTAACTGTATCTGTTCACACGGGGAGTCTCCGTGGTCGTCGGTGCGGGGTAGTGGTACCCGTAAGGCGCAGGCGTCCCATACACCGGTTTCACGTGATATTCTTTTCCATAAGTGTCCGGGATTGGCGGCGAGTATACCGGCTTGGGCTTGCTGTAATGATACCCATCGAAGTCAGGCTCATCGTCCATAGGTGGTAGCTCTACCGGCTTGTTGTAAGGTTGGGGAGGCGGAGGTTTGTAGATGGGTGGTTGATATTCTGTTGGGAGGTCGTCAGGGGCATCGTCGGAGTCTTCCGGGGTGTATGCAGGCGGCTGGTACTGTGCGGGACTTGGTGCAGATGGGGCTTCGGGAGGCCCGCTCGGCGGAGGAAACGACTCGTAACCCGACAGATTTGGAAGATCGTCATCACTGTCATCATCGCCGTCGTCTGGCGGTTGGAAATCAATGGAGGGCTTGGAAGGGGGCGCGGGTTTACCGCCTGGTGGGCCGCTTGGCGCGAAGGGAGGAAACGACTCGTAATTCGGTGGAGCTGGGAAGTCATCATCGGTTATTTTGGGCGGAGGTGGCGGCGGAGGAGGCACTAAGTTAGCCACAGCTTTCGTAGGTGCGCTCGGACGGGACTGCTTCGACTTGCTCGTATAAACAGGCGGAGGTAGGTACGGCTGCGCCGGGTTGTATCTTTCTATCGTCGGACGTGTAGAAGGGGCTACGTCATTGGCCTCGCCTCTTACGGGATTTTTGAGATCGTAAAAGTTGTCTAAATTGGTATACAGATTGTTTCCTTTCTTGCTGTTTGACATAGAGTTAGAGTTGAGGTTGGGCTTTTTCTGAGTCTTCATTTGGAAAGGTTTAAGGTTCACGTATGGGAAACGCATGTTCGGTTCGGTGTGGATTGCTCTGGACTCGTTTTCTGCTCCATTGCCAGGGTTAGTTCCAAACCTGAGGAGAGCACAGAAAGTACTAATAAATAACAAATATAATTTTAATACTTTCAGGTTCTTTTTGGAATAAAATAAGCAGTTCTCTAATAAATAAATGATATCAATAAGTCGTTAAATGCCTTTTTAAGATTTAATCCCTATCTAAAGTTCATTAATTTAAAATAACTCACCCAGGCAAAGCAAAGTTGTAATCAATCGTGCCACCGTTCGTGTTTCCATCCGGTTGTTCCTTCTCTTCATCCCCCTCATGATTGGCCACCACTTCCCAGTTGCCCGCGTAATCCTCATCCTTCTGGCTGTCAATGATCTGCCAGATGTTTTGCACGTTCGATGCCGGCGCTGTGGTCGTCGTCATTTTAGTTGTACTCGGGGTAGTCGACGGCTTCGTAGTAAAAGGTTTATCAGTGGATGGTTTATACACAGGTGCTGAATCAACGTTGTACATATTGTTGTACAGAGCGAAGTAGTCAGTCATATCCGGCGTCGTTGATTTCTCTGTGGATTTCATAATATCGACTGGCGCTGCTAGCGGTAGCTCGAAATCTTCAGGGTTGGTGTCCGAAGCAGCCGTTACGTACATCGGTCTATCTGCGGTAGTGGTTGTCTTCGGCTGAATTTTCTCCTTCTCCAAGAGATTCCTGATAGATTTCATCCTGTTTCCCGACTCGAACTCTGCGAATATAAGATCCGGTGTGGGCGTTGTTGTGGTCGCGTTTCTCGGAGGGTCCATCCTTCGTATCCAGTTGTGGTAGTAAAACGGCGCCGGTACTGACCGCCCTTCATTGCTCTGAGGCGTTTTAGGTGATGGCGTCACAACGTACACTAAAGGTCCCGGTAGATTCAGAGAGTATGTTTCATTTAAATACACTAACAGACTAATTAGTACTAGCTTTTTCATGATGTTATTTTAATGGAAGAACATGTGCCGTGAGGGCAGCCCGAGTACTGACTAGAGACTGATAAGTTAGAGCCTGATATTTCCTAGTTCCCGTTGGCCGGCGTTGTCAAATTGCGCTAATTTTTAGCGGTATTTTAGTTATGTGGAACATCGGATGCACGACTCGAATGACCTAAACCCAAGTCAAAATTTACACTTTTACCACGATAATGAGCTTCCCTCCCGCTCCGGTGTTGCCATGAGTTTGTAGAAAGTGTCACATATTTGTACAAAAGATTTATATTCTACGCTTACAGAAAGTAGAGTAGGTATTTTATGATAATTGGGATTTCAAAAGATGTAAAGGTAATTAGATTGTACCTGTGATAAAGAAGTAGAATAATTGTCTTATATCATTCTCAAATAAATATCGCACAAGGCGCACATCTTTAGGAAACAATATGGATAAGTTGTTTCAATTATACATGTAGTTTATATATTACTAGCTTTTGCCCGCAGCTTCGCTCGCGTTAGGGGATACCGACGTCATAGTAGCTTTATACACGCAAAGTCTCAGCCCGATCGGTTTAAAATTGACTAAGTTTTATACAAACTTTCATCCCCTATTTTATCCCCTTGGGGGTAAAATAATTTTAAATCCTTTCTTAGTGGATGCCTACGTCATAACATCTACCTGCATGCCAACTTTCAGCACGATCCGTCCAGTGGTTTGGGCTGTGCGTTGATAGATCACTATGTCAGTCACCTTTGAGTTATATATATTTAGATTTAGTAGGTTTTGAGTAGGTTCATAATCAATAAATAATGCGCAGAAAATCAAAGAATCAAACGTACTTCATTACTCTCTATTTTATTCAAAATTATGTATAAATAATCTTCAAACAACTACCTAATAAGTAGGTAACTATTCTCATCACTTATAATTTAAAAATTTGTAACAAAACTATATGAATAACTATAAATATACAACTAACATAAAATGCAAATATTAATTACAGCTAATAATATCAACAATCATCAAGTCACTCAATGTAAAACTAAGGTTTTTAACCAAAAATACTCGTTAATACTACATTCTTGCTGCACAGCAAGCATTTTGTTTAGATATTCCATTCTAAACTCCGGCCAAACTCAAGAAACAGTAAAGTGGGTGCGAAGTAAACTGCACTCACCTTGATGAAGACCCTCGTTAATGGATGAAACGTTGGTGTTCTTCGAACACAAAATAGGTTAACCCGCTTACATTCATAATAGAAACAGTAAAGTAATTCATCATCATCATGATCAGCTATGCAGATCCATGTTAGTCCACAGCTGGACCTAGACGTCCTAATGAGCGCCATAGCGCCGTAGCGCCCTGTCTTCAGTAAGTGTCAAGTCTTTTATGACTTTATGAATTGAGTTTTGAGTTTTCTATAAATTATTTAGTGTTATTTAATAATAATAATAATAATGCTGGACAATCCACACAGCATCAACTAGCCCAGCAGGCTTCTAAGCAGAGCTTCTGTTTTGACTGTAATAGCCATGATAGCTTCAAAGTTAGCTGGAAGAGGACTCCTCGCCATTTTCATTATTTCATATCCACGAAATATTGTTATCATTATGTAATATTTTTCTTGCAGCAACATGAAAAATATTGATAGATCAAGCTGTTTACAATGATTGCATCTTGAGTTTAGCTCGAGTACAGTAACCACTGCAGGGTTGTAAAATTCTATCAACATGATATGCATCAAATATTACGAATGCCAGTAACTTATCTACAGTGTAAAGCTTACTAGCGCCTGGACACTGAAACCCAAATTCGATTTAATTGACTCAAAAAAAAGTTTATTTTAGATTATCATTTAAAAGAGGGCTCATCACCGGTTAAATTAGGTTAGGGCAACATGCACAAGTGAGATAAACTTCCCACTTGTCAAATAAATGTGTTATTTATCTATCTATCTGTCACAAGGGCCACCACTAGGTGCGAACCTCGGCTTATGCTGTTGCCAGATGCTACAAGAGGATAAGGAAATTTCGCCTGGATATAAGGAAGGAGCAGGATTACACGGTTTTTGGTCGGGAGTGAAGTGTGCGGAAGGAAATAGGGACTGGTTGCCGTCACCTCCGGGTCAAAGCCGGTGATTGGGTCAACGGGGTCACTGAGAACGTGTCTCGGTCTACGGAGGAGAGAACTCGTAAGCGGATTTTCGATGGGAAAATCGTGTATGATGGTGAACAGAGATTGTGATCAGAGCTAGACCGATACATAATGAGGAGGAGTATGGAGTGGACTGTTCAAAAAATTCACAACTCGAGACGTGCTCGAATTACCTAGCTGTTTAATACTAACTGGTGTTTACTATTTGTTTATTGAAGTTCGAAACCCTAAGTCTCTAGAGTCTTACTTCCTCAGTCGCAACTGATAGTGACTGTAGTTTCGTTTCAGCATTCACGCGCTTGTGTTCATAATAATAATTATCACATACATCCTATCCTGTTTTAACGTCCTTTCTAATCCCGTTCGCAGTTCTTTCAGTATCATTATACGCTGGGTTTTCCACTCCGGAATCGCTCCCGCCATCTGTATTATCACCTACAAGTTTATTCTTTTGCACATCCGGCAGAATTACCTTATCATTTACGTCAGTTTTAGGCAACTCAGGGATTTCTTTCTTAGTTTCCTGCTCTTCCACATCGCGTGTACGTTTCTTGCAGAGATCGTTTTCGTCGCTCATAGCTCGTTTTCCGATGTAGAATTTGTTGAATAGATAGTAAATGCAGCCGGTGATGAATGTGGAGCAGGCGAATATTTGGTAGGTCGGTCGTGTGCCGAAGAATTTCATCAGATAGCCGCCGATCAGGCTGCCAGCACCCTTGCCTGGGGAGAATAAAACATATTATTATTTGTATTATTTTAACGCGTTTACTGTTTTCCCGATCAATGAACTTGAACACAATAGTGGTAAAACTTAACCCGCAAACAGGTGTGCAAATATTAAATCGCATTGATTTAAATACGGAAAATAATAAAATCGGTTATCAAGAATAATAAGAATAGAAATAAGAACAATAATCAATGACAACACAAATTGAAATAATATTATAGTGAACTAACTATGAGATAATCAATAATAACCTGTTGAAATGCCGGGAATAATTGGTTAAATAGTTCTAGTAACATAGGGATCAAGATTACAAATATTTCTGAAATAAATTACTTGCTTATTACTTGCTATATAATAAGACAATCTATAATCGGACAAGTGCAAGTCAGACTCGCGCAATAAGGCATGTATTTTTACGGTACTTGAATATACAGGACGAGTTTTTTTTTTCATAGATACTAGCGGGAATTCTGTAACCGTGAGGGTTATTGATAAGTCATGTTATCATCGAACAACGTGCACGATTTTGAAAAAACTAATTTCTTCATTACAAAAAGACGATGTTTTTAGCTTTTCTGGAAAACTAACTCCTAACATGACTGTTCGTCACATCTCTTATAGTTTCAAACTTTAGTAGCCCTGTAAAAAACTAACCCTGGGTAAACCTAGAATTTAACAAGTATTTTGTGAAAATTTTTACGAGTATTGCAAAATCCCTTCGGGTTCGCAAATAAAAGAACAATTCATATCTATCCAGTTTTCTCAGCTGTACAATACATACCAACTCCATAATAGATTCCTCCCAGCAGGCCTTGCACTGACGTATCAGTGGTGATAGAGGAGAGACGCGCTGCATACGTCACGGCCGCGGTGAACGACAGCGATGACGTCACAGACTCGAGCGCTTCGAAGATCAGGCACAGCCATGGGTTGTAGATGAGGGAGTAACCTATAAACAATATAAAAAATAAATAAAAAAATATATTTAATGAAACTAGTAGTAGATAAAAACTACTAAATAGATAAAAGAAGAGCACTAAATAAGTAAATATAGCTGAGAGTATATCAATATAGCCTGAACTAGGTAATCCTATGTTTCAGGCGACATGGGTGCTAATTATAAAAAAAAATATAAAAATAAATGGTTATAAATAAAGTGATATAGAATATTTTATTTATATTTGGAATGTGGTCGATATTAAATATGATAAAATACAAACGATAAGACCGACCATTGTGCAACTTTGTTAATTTCCTATTTATCATAACTACCTACTTAGTACTTATGTACTAAGGAGGTAGTTGTATTATTAATAAGATTTTAGATTTTACGATTTTGGAAGCTAAATTACCATGTTTTGCTGGCTTAAAATTAAAATATTCATCCACGCTATAAAACAATGAGTCAGTAACTATTTATTGAATCTGTCTTTAAACAAAACTGATGTACACATATAAAGAAAAGAAAGAAAACGCCTTATCCGACAATTTTCGAAATTTTAACTCGGCTACAACTCTTGACCCTAATAAACAGAAGTAATTTATTACACCAGTGTTTAGGCTAGGTAAATAAGAAAATAATGCCGGACAATCCACATAGCATCATCTAGCCCCAAGCTAAGCAGAGCTTGTGTTATGGGTCCTAGATGACTGATATACATAAAACAATATTATTACATAGATAGATATTATACATACAATATGACCAGAATACCCTGAACAAATATCTGCAAAGCGTACAAATATTTGTCCCGAGGCGGGGATCGAACCTGCTAGCTCCTGCGTTGCAGGCAGACCTTCGCCCACCGCGCCACAGAGGTCGTCCAAGGTGATGCTGGATTGTCCAGCAATATTTATTTGTTTATATATTACACTTGTAGTACTCACCCATAAGTCTTATAGCGTAGAAGACGAAGCCTATAAACAGCACATTGGCGTGTCCCAGCCGGCGTATGATCGGTCCAGACAGCACTAGGAGCGGCAGCCCGGCCACGCCGCCCACGGTGATCGTGATCCCCATGAGAGATCGAGACGCGCCCAGGTCTTGGAGGAGCCAGAAGAGGAAGCTTTCGATGTAGCCCCAAGCGGTACCTGGAATTGAAAGTTACAGTTTCAGTGTGATTTTTATTTAGGACAAAAATTTGTACGATCTGCAGATTTGTTCAGGTGTTCTGGTCGTTTTCTATGTATAAGTATAATAATGTACATATATGTAATAAAATTTTATTATGTATATCAGTATATCTAGTACCCATAGCAAGCTCTGATGCTTAACTTGGGGCTATGCTATGTGGATTGGCCAGAATTAATAATTTATCTCATATCCATGATCTCGGGCTATACAGTGACCCGGGCCTTTGGGAGGCATACGTTAGGCCCTTTCTGAGAGTTAATTATCATTAAAGTCGGGGGCTACACATAGCGGGTATCATTCTCGGTACACAATAATAATACACCCAAAGTATACTTCATTTTTTTCATCCATAGAAAACGAACAGAACTCTCGGAACATATCTACAGATCTTACAAACATTTGTCCCGAGACGGGAAACGAATCCTCAATCTCCTGCATCGCAGGCGGACCTTCGCCCAATGAATCATGGAGTTCGCTCCACAGAGGCCTGCAGGGTTTAATAGGAAAAACAGAACACAGGGTTGCAAAGATCACACAAATCTGTTTGCTGTGAATGTATTGTCAGGCGTCAGCTATACTATAAACAACGCTGCTGGCCGTTCATACTTAGCAGCCGCAAAGCATCATTAGATTCTAGGTTCTGAACGCGGAAGCCAGAAAAAAGGTAATCTTCGAAATAACTGGTCTATTGAAAATTCAATAAATTATACATTAAAAAATATAATAATATTATCCCTTAGTGAAATGTATGTACCAATTCTATAGGTTCACACATATTCAATTTTTATGTGTGTCTTTATTTTATTTTTCACTCTTCTGTCTCTTGTAAACTTAGTTTCACATTTTGATGCGTAAAATAAAGATATATTTCTTCTTCTCAATGTTCATACTAGTTTTAAACTTACCCATAACAAAGCAAGCCAAGAAAAGCGCGACTATCTCAACGTTCTTGAAGACATGTATGACGTCATCCAGTAGGTTCTGTGCTGGCTGCTTGAACTCCAGGTCTATGCTCAGCATCAAGGCTCCGGATGCGATCTTCAGTACTGCGTACAGGTAGAACGCTGGTCTGGAAAATAAAGCTACTTTTTAATAATAATAAATAATAATACATCGAACAAAATGTTTTCTATTGTATTCTTTCTTCAGTGTCTATCGTCATACTTACGTCTACCCCCAACTATTTTGTTATTTGTATTTTGTCAGTAAGATACGTACGCCTTTATGAAATGTTGTAGAATTTAAGATTGATTCTCATACAAGTGAATGTGATATTCTTTATCTATACTAATATAATATTATAAAGAGGAAAGATTTGATTGTTTGTTTGTATGTTTGTTTGTTTGTTTGAATTGAATAGGCTCCGAAACTACTGGACCGATTTGAAAAATTCTTTCACCATTAGAATCCTAAATTTTCCGTGATGAACATAGGCTATATAATATTTTCAAAAAAGTTAGGGATCCGCATGAAAAATTCAATAATTGAACCGTGTGCTGTATATTCAACCTCCTTTTCTATTATGGCGCGTCAGAAAAGAAAAAGAGGTTGAATATACAATAGCGCAAGGTGCTTGCTTTTTCTCTACGGCCAATGTCAGTTATGGAGTGCAAGTCAATGTCAAAAATCCCAATGCTGTTAAAAAAGTAAGGGATCCGTATGAAAACTGTGAAACCCATCGTGTTAGTGTGTATAATTTCTGAAATTTTTGTTTAATACCCGTGCGAAGCCGGGGCGGACCGCTAGTGAGAAATAAAAGTATTTAACCGTAATAATAATAATCTCAAGAGACTCTCGCTAGGAAGTTGGGTCAAGGGCCAGATCCAAAAGGTACTCCTGGACTCGGCGCATATTGTCAGGAAGTTCCTCTTTTTGCAGCCCTAGTCACCAGCCGCTTGAGCCTAGCTTCGCGGTCGGTAATCATCGTTTTGATATACTTTATACTTTAGAGTTATTTTATAATAATTTTGTTGTATTTTCTATAGTAAAAAATGTATTTTATAACGAGATATTTAAATAAATGAAGTTAATAATAATGCTGGACAATTATCTAGCCCCAAGCTAAAAAAATAACCTCAAATAAAATAAAGTCTGTATTTCGGATAAATATGTAGATCCATATTTGAAGCCCATAATGCTGGACAATCCACACAGTATCATTTAGCCCCAATTTAAGCAGAGCTTGTTTTGTTACTATGTCAAAAGCGTAAAATTGTATTTTGAGTACGAAGATGGACGTTTATCGATGTAGGAAGAACCCTATATATCTACTAGAGCAAGAAAAATAAATAATAAGATACTGTAAATAACCATGACCGTAAAGGTAATTTTTACAGCAGATACAGCAACATACTTTAACAGAGATTTAGTGCTGCAACATGTCGCAGGTAAATTGCGCAATCCAAACAGGAACTGCATAAAAAAACATTTGCAGTAATCTGAGATGATGAAACACATCGCGGTTCATTGAATGTGCCAGAACCACAATGGCCATTCAACCGCAAGTTATGTAATAACAACCATCCGACCCAAACATACGGAACTATGATGTATCTTTGGTTGACTACATAGAATAAAAAAATATTTCTCTTTGGATATGTTATGTATCATCTATAGGTACTAATTTATCTATACTAATATTATAAAGAGAAAGGATTTGATTTTTGTTTGTTTGAATTGAATAGGCATGAAACTACTGGGCCGATTTGAAAAATTCATTCACCATTAGAATTTTACATTATCCCTGATGAAAATAGGCTATAGAATATTTTCAAAAAGTTAGGGTCAATATCAAACTTCAAAAATGTAACCAAACGTAACCGAACGTGTACGAATTCGCTAACTAACTAATGTAAAAAAATATATTTTTACACACAAACACGTTATTAATTAAATTAAATTAAATATTGTTTATTTCATTAAAGTACATAACACTTATTTAGGGTAGTTATGTGTGAGTGTGTAGCATTCTATAAGGTGACCAAAGATTCTGTGCTACTACGACGGTAGTTGTCGAGTTATAGAAGATACCAAGATAAAACGATTAATTTGCACAATAGACTCCACTACTACTTATAGCAGTTACCTGAAATCCGTATATCCTTTCCCCCTACTGGCATAGTCTATGAGTAGCCCGGACAGCGGCGAAGAGATCATTCCTCCGAGACTGCCGTAGACGCGCTGCATGCCGTAGTCAGCTTTCTGTTCCCGCACGATGGCGATCACAGCGCCCTCGAACATAGCGAACGCGGTGCCTCCGATTATACCGATGAACACACGGACCTGAAATAAAATAAATAATAATAAATACTTAGCGTTTACGCATAATGGAGCTAACGACTATATTGTTCCTTCATTCACTCTATTATAATAAACTAATTTATATCCATTATTATTTTCCTCTTACATTATAATCCAGACATGCATAAGAAGCATGTCTGTTATTAATATTTTCTTTCTTTGTGTGGTAATGTTTTGTTAAATGTGCAATATTGAATTAGTAAAGTATTTTTTTATATATAATGCTGGACAATCCACACTGAATCTATACCCAAAAGATAATAGTTGACTTCGGGCCATGCATGCCTCCCAAAACACCGGTATTGTCACGAGGTCATAGAAAAGAAAATCACATAATAGTACCTAATTTGAACGTTTTCTATGTATAATATCGTATTTCTGAGTATGATAAAAAAATATCTATGTACCTAATATATCAGATATAAGTATTTATTTTACTCAAAAAAAAAACAAACAATAAGATAAAAGCAGTCTAGATAAATGAGCATGGGTTAATAAATAAATCTATAGGGTAAAATGGGTTCCTAATTCAGCATTATATTATATATTGTTACGTATAATAATCAAACCCATAACACAAGCTCTACTTAGCTTCTTTGTAGAATTTATAGTACCATTGTAAACAAATAAAACAAGTACGACAAGTGCGAGTGTAACTCGCGCGCCGAGGGTTTTGAACTTTTGTCGTTTAGGTAGGTCGTATATTGACGACCTGTTAGCGCGGTGGGCTTACAACGCAGGAGGTTGCGGTTTGATTCCCGCCTCGGGACTAATATTTGTAAGATCTGCAGATTATTTGTTCGAGTGTTCTAGTCCTTTTCTACGTACACAAAAATAAATCATCTAATGTGATACTTATATATACTTTATTAAGTATAACAGATATCGTAGTAGTACAAATTACACAAGCTTGCTTAGCTTGTCGCTAAATGATGTTGTGTGGATTATCCAGGATACATTACTCTTCTCATATTTTTTTGGAGCACGGTGGAATTCATGAATTCAATAATCTTATTATCTAAATATTCTTCGAGCGCAGTGGAATACATTGGGTATGGACTTTAAAATTTTGAGAACAACGGTTTCGCTGTGGAACCCTACTATTACAGTTACTACAGAGATTAGTGGGTTGGTACCTACAATTATTTTTTCGACTTTTTTCTACGTATTTCACTAAGTATGAAACTTAGACGATTTTTAAAACCTGTTTTGAATTGTCGAAATCCATACCTTTGATTTGATATTGCTCTCAATGAAATAGCCCCCATTGTATGAAAATTCGTTTTTTGACCATATTTCGAAAAGTATTGTTTTTACAGACTTCTCTATATTTTTCCTGTAAAATATAGACCTATATCTACAAACGCTTAGTACATTTTATATAGATCACTCTGCTATCTTCGGAGATAGAGGGGGGGGAACGGTCAAATTTTCGACCTTTTTCAAAATATTTCGAAAAGTATAAAACCTATCGAAATTTCAAAAACTGCATTAAAATGTACAAACTGATACCTTTCATTTGATACCCAACTCGGTGGGGTAGTCACCCCTTTAGAAATTTTTCCCGCCCTTTTTTGACCATATTTCAAAAAGTATTATTTTTACAGATTTCTCTATATTTTTCCTGTAAAATATAGATCAATACCTACAAAAACTTGGTACATATCAAATCGATCGTTCTGCAATCTTCGGAGATAGAGGGGGGGTACCGGTCAATTTTTCGACCTTTTTCAAAATATATCAAAAAGTATAAAATCTATCGAAATTTCAAAAACTGCATTGGAATGTACAAACCTATACCTTTCATTTGATACCCAACTCGGGGGGGTAGTCACCCCTTTAGAAATTTTTCCCGCCCTTTTTTGACCATATTTCAAAAAGTATTATTTTTACAGACTTCTCTATATTTTTCCTATAAAATATAGATCAATACCTACAAACACTTGGTACATATCACGTCGATCGCTCTGCAATCTTCGGAGATAGGGGGGGGAACGGTCATTTTTTTGACCATTTTCAAAATATTTTTAAAAGTATGAAATCTACCGAAATTTCAAAAACTATTTTGAAATCTACAAAAGAGTACCTTTCATTTGATACCACTTTCGACTTTGTACGTTCCATTTAAAATTTCGATTTCAAGATTTGTATGGAAAATCTTCATTTTGATTTTTCATTTATTTTCATTTATTTTTCTATAAATATGTGCGGGCGCACAAAATGTATTATTATTTCAAATTTCAAGTCAATAGCTGCAGTAGTTTCTGAGATATTAAGGATTCAAAACACAAAACAGACCCAAAGCGATTTCATAAGGGTTTTGCAACCGAAGGCAAAACCCTAAAAACATGCTTCCGAGGATCCCACGACAACAATGAAAAGTTAGAAAACAACGTGAGTTTTCTTACGTGTAAACATACTAAGTTGTCTGTGCTGTTCTTGTGGAGCTGAATAAATGTATATATGTATCTTTTTAGGGTTTTGCCATCGGTTGCAAAACCCTTATGAAATCGCTTTGGGTCTGTTTTGTGTTTTGAATCCTTAATATCTCAGAAACTACTGCAGCTATTGACTTGAAATTTGAAATAATAATACATTTTGTGCGCCCGCACATATTTATAGAAAAATAAATGAAAAATCAAATGGAAGATTTTCCATACAAATTTTGAAATCGAAATTTTAAATGGAACGTACAAAGTCGAAAGTGATATCAAATGAAAGGTACTCGTTTGTAGATTTCAAAATAGTTTTTGAAATTTCGGTAGATTTCATACTTTTTAAAATATTTTGAAAATGGTCAAAAAAATGACCGTTCCCCCCCCCTATCTCCGAAGATTGCAGAGCGATCGACGTAATATGTACCAAGTGTTTGTAGATATTGATCTATATTTTATAGGAAAAATATAGAGAAGTCTGTAAAAATAATACTTTTTGAAATATGGTCAAAAAAGGGCGGGAAAAATTTCTAAAGGGGTGACTACCCCCCCGAGTTGGGTATCAAATGAAAGGTATTGGTTTGTACATTCCAATGCAGTTTTTGAAATTTCGATAGATTTTATACTTTTTGATATATTTTGAAAAAGGTCGAAAAATTGACCGGTACCCCCCCTCTATCTCCGAAGATTGCAGAACGATCGATTTGATATGTACCAAGTTTTTGTAGGTATTGATCTATATTTTACAGGAAAAATATAGAGAAATCTGTAAAAATAATACTTTTTGAAATATGGTCAAAAAAGGGCGGGAAAAAATTCTAAAGGGGTGACTACCCCACCGAGTTGGGTATCAAATGAAAGGTATCAGTTTGTACATTTTAATTCAGTTTTTGAAATTTCGATAGGTTTTATACTTTTCGAAATATTTTGAAAAAGGTCGAAAATTTGACCGTTCCCCCCCCTCTATCTCCGAAGATAGCAGAGTGATCTATATAAAATGTACTAAGCGTTTGTAGATATAGGTCTATATTTTACAGGAAAAATATAGAGAAGTCTGTAAAAACAATACTTTTCGAAATATGGTCAAAAAACGAATTTTCATACAATGGGGGCTATTTCATTGAGAGCAATATCAAATCAAAGGTATGGATTTCGACAATTCAAAACAGGTTTTAAAAATCGTCTAAGTTTCATACTTAGTGAAATACGTAGAAAAAAGTCGAAAAAATAATTGTAGGTACCAACCCACTAATCTCTGTAGTAACTGTAATAGTAGGGTTCCACAGCGAAACCGTTGTTCTCAAAATTTTAAAGTCCATACCCAATGTATTCCACTGCGCTCGAAGAATATTTAGATAATAAGATTATTGAATTCATGAATTCCACCGTGCTCCAAAAAAATATGAGAAGAGTAATGTATCCTGGATAATCCACACAACATCATTTAGCGACAAGCTAAGCAAGCTTGTGTAATTTGTACTACTACGATATCTGTTATACTTAATAAAGTATATATAAGTATCACATTAGATGATTTATTTTTGTGTACGTAGAAAAGGACTAGAACACTCGAACAAATAATCTGCAGATCTTACAAATATTAGTCCCGAGGCGGGAATCAAACCGCAACCTCCTGCGTTGTAAGCCCACCGCGCTAACAGGTCGTCAATATACGTACCTACCTAAACGACAAAAGTTCAAAACCCTCGGCGCGCGAGTTACACTCGCACTTGTCGTACTTGTTTTTCATTTATTCATAGTAATACGGAATGTATCAATATGCAAAGATTGATAGATAGGTAGCGTTTATTGACAATAAATGATGACATTTTATGGTAAGTAGAGTCTTGTATCCTAAACTAGGTTTATCTAGACACTAGAGTTCACTAATATAACGATTTTAAGGTCGTTATATGAAAGACACGCTAAGTATATAGGACAGGTACGCTACAGGCACAGCGGTGTCACCTTCTTGTGTTCTGTCCTTATTAGAAACATAATCTATAGTTTCAATATATTTATTGAAACATATTATATTTTTTTCTATCAGTAGTGACGATTTCAGTAAATTGCTAATGATTAAAAAACTGTATATTTACTGTCATGTTTTCTTAAAGAGCACCACGGAGCGGAAGTCATCAAAGAGCAAAAAATACATTTCGCTGTTATTACGTAATACTTACCATAGGTAAATGATCAGTTTGTCCATGGTTGTAATGATTAGAGGTCAAATACGAATCGCTACATCCCTTCTCTAAATAGGCGCTGAACAAGAGTATTTAATCATAATCACAAGATATCTTCCTAAAAACCATTATGTCATCGATTTTAGTCGAGATGTTCAAAAAACCTTCCACCATTGTTCTGGTAGGTTCCCTTATTCAGCACTAACGACCTCCACGAGCTGTTTGAGCGCAAGCTAATCGATTCTTACACCGCTTAAACCTTTAGAATTATTGCGGTAGTACCTACTTAAGAGGAAAATTTTCGGTGTCTACGAGTCGACGGAAATGCTAGGTATTATCTACATCTATACTAATTTTACTATAAACTATCGTAGTTTGTTGAATTCATTATGAATGTAAGAGTAATATTATGAAGAGGAAAGATTTGATTATTTGAATTGAATAGGCTCCGAACTACTAGACCGATTTGAAAAATTCTTTCACCATTATAATCCTAAAATTTTCCCTGATAAACATAGGCTATAAAATATAAAAAAAAATAGGGATCTACATTAAAAAAATATATTTTTGTTTAATACCCGTGCGAAGCCGGGACGGACCGCTAGTAGGTAATATATTTTACATAGGCTTTACTTGTGACCGATAAGCACGCTTACCACAGATGATCATAAAACTCAGCGAGTTATTAAGCAATTCAGTGGTAAGGTCAACTTAGCAGCTAAAACCACCGCTAGAGGCTTATTCTAGCTTTTACTGTTAGGTAGTATCTTATCACCTTCAAGTAAAGTTGCTTGCAAGCACCTATTGCCATTCGTAAGATTTTTATTTATGAACTTAACTAATAATAGTAAAACAGTAGTCTAATTTCATCCGACATTATTAAACATAAATTAAAACATGTTTTAAACGCTTTGCGCTTTTTCAAAGTTACATAAACAATATTATATAATATAACAACTCAAGAATAAATACCATAACTTGGTGATGAACCATTTAAAATACTCTAAATTAATATTAGGCTGGTTTAGTTGAGCACAAAGGATATTTTAGTTAAAAATGTATATCATCAAGCCAACTTAATTATTAAAAACGTAAATAAAGCCTGAAGAAACTATTATACGAAAGTAGTTAATGTTTGTGTACGTCCTGGCACAGTAGTATTCGTTAAAAATAGACCATTAAAAAAATTTCGTCTATGTAGCCATGTCTATCTAGCCGAATTTTGGCCAGGACAACCTAGTCTCAATATGCGCAGGACATAGTGCACAAATGTGTACCAGAAAAATAAGAACGAGCTACTTTGGTAACCGCAAAGTGGTTGGCGTTGACTAAATTCTAACTATAACGCTTGACTGCCTCTTATTGCGAGACGAGACAGTAGACGCCTCCGCACCAAAGTTACCTATTTTCTGGTGAATAACACTTTACTGCATGCAATTTAATGTTTCTTCCATTCTCAGCTCTTAAATTCACGTAATAAATCTAAGCTCGCTTGCAACGGGGACAAGGTTGTTATGAGACTCCGTTGCGAAACAATTATAAGGATACATGTTCATAAGCTCACGTATCATTATCTATTTTATCACGCGCGTTCTACCTAAGAGTTTATATTGATTTAGTTAATCAATATAAACCTCTTAGCTATTGCCCGTGGCTTCGCTCACGTTAGGGGATGCCTACGTCATAGTAGCTTTATGCATGCAAAGTCTCGGTCCGATCGGTTTAAAATTGACAAAGTTTCATACAAACTTTCATCACAAAATATTATCCCCTTGGAGTAGAATTAATCAAAATCCTTTCTTAGCGAATGCCTACGTCATAAAATCTACCTGCATGCCAAATTTCAGCCCGATCCGTCCAGTGGTTTGGGCTGTGCGTTGATAAATCACTATGTCAATCAGTCAGTCACTTTTGAGTTATATATATTTAGATACCTATAGATGTCTGCTATTTATATCCTGTAGAATCCTCTTATCAGGAAGTAAAGTAGGTATCCTTCGCTTGCAAACAGCACATCAAAATTCATAGTCGATAGTTAAACCAACCGCAATGTTTGCCGAGACGATTGACCTTTTGCTTTCGCATTGACTTTGATGACATTCAACACACAATTCTGTTCGCGAGTGAACTCTAGTTCTCGACCTGAAATCTGTTTATTACCTACATTAGCTTAGTGCATCTTTGCAGACGGTGCTGTTTTTTCAGATTTTTATCATGATAGCAGCTTCTACGATAACTGTCCCGGATATACAATTTTGAGTTTAGGCTGCTATTTCTATCCAAATTAGAACTAGTATGTACAATTAAAACGATTGAGGTAACTACAGACAACATACTAAAGGAATAAGAATAAGAATAAATAATATGGCAATGCTGATATGCTGCGCCAGATACTGACCAGCTCTCAGTTGATAGAAATCACAATTACCTTAACAAATTCCTTACTACAAACTACTAGTGTATAATAAATAGCCCAGACTTCCGAAATATTTGCTCTGATCTCATTTACACTCGACTGGAAATGATACGCGTGAACGTTCTGGCCAAGTGTGGAACCGGACTTACCTACATGTAAACATATTTTGTTGTTCGCATAGCTAGCCAGACTAGATTAGTTGCAGCGGGTGCGGCCGTTCCGGCAGATCGAATACAGTGGGAGCGACGGGCCGCTCCCGGTACCAAGTTCGCCATTACCCAGTTAGCGGCGATTAGACGACAATTTTTCCATCAGCGGACAGTACAGTACCCCAATCTTTGACCACGTGGGCTCTTGCCCTTGTAACTTACTTAAATTACTACATCCTGTTGAATGATGCTGTTTCGCATATAATTTTACGAGACGAGTCGGTTTCCTGGACGCGCGACGTACAGGGAACCGACCCGAGCCTATCTTCTTTAATTTGTAACAATAAGCCTTTTGTGCGCGTTCGCTGTTTGTCGTGAGTACCTACTTATTGAATCTATCCGGCAGAGTTATCAACAAAGCTCGCAAGAGTTAGCATGCTGAAGTGGTAGTTGGCCGACCAAATCTACAATCGATCGTTGAGGTCAACAAAGATAATGTAGGTGACCTATGGCAGATGCTGGATGCCGCAAGCTGTAAGTAGATACCTAGGGCCACATATCCGTAAAAGTGAGACCTATGTACATCTGGTTGTATGGGGCAATGGAAACCCCCTTCTGGATACAGAGGTGGACATCAGCAGTTTCAACTGTATCTGTATCCTGATTGAGTCGGCGAGTGTGTGGAATGGTGGGCTTGCCGGCCATGTAAATGTGAGGAAGAGGGGACGCCCGTAGTCACGGTCCGTGGTAAGTTTAATGTCCCCGAGGTTCGGCAATAAATGGAGAGAGAGGATCACTGGTGAGGTTTTGGTGACTATTACGTCCTACTGAAAGTATCGAGTCCCACAAAATTCTGGTACCTCCTACTCAGACCAGTAAAACAATTAAAAAAAACAGAACCACCAACCAATGCTGGACTTTACAGACACAATCAACACCTTCATGATGCGGTGGGCGAAGGTCCGCCTGCGACGCAGGAGGTGGGTTCGATTGCCACCTCGGCAAGTGTTTTTACGATTTACATATATTTTCCGGGTCGTTTTCTATACTGTTTTGTCTAAAAGTAGAGTAAGTATGCTTTGACGAGGACTTACCGCGAGGTAGCACCAGAAGGTGAAGACTGGATCCAGCTCGATCTGCTGCTGCTTGTTGTCGCAGACGTCGCGGCGCGGCACGCTCGCGGCGCACGCGGCGACGCACGACGACAGACTTCGAGAGCCGGATACCACTCTCACGGATTTACCCTCTTGCATCTAAGACAACAAAACACACACTCACTACACAAACTTGTAAACAACATAAAAGTGACGAATTCATTATGGGTTAACCACGAGCCTATTTTGTGGTGACACAAACGTTTCATGCCTTACGAGGAACTTCATCAGGTGTTCTTCCAACGTAAAATAGGTTCGTAGTTAACCCGCTTACATTCATGATGAACATGACATTGGTTAAAAGTAATGTAATATTTGAATTAGTTTTTAAACATCGAATTCCTAAAATTCGACATAAATTCGACAGGTACTATGGATATAAAAGATCTAGTGTTTTCAATTGAACCAATCGTGCTTACAGCTGACTGTTGCAAACAAACTACAGCTAGCTCAACTGATCCATATCAATGCAGGTATTATAATTTTACAGAAAGAAAAACCTGTTTTCGATGTTGTAGTTAGAAACTATAACTCTCAGGTCTGTTTAAAAATCCACCAAAATAACTCTCAGGTCTGTTTAAAAATCCACCAAAACAAACCATATTTATTTATTGAAAGCAGTATTCAAAATCATGTCTAAAAATTTTTGTTTTGTTATTACTTGATTTTAACCATCACTAACTAATAACTTATTTTAAATAGGATGGTTGGTATTTTACCTCACGTAGTTCAAAAAGAGCTAGAAGATGGTGACAATGACATTTTGATATTCAGGTTCCCATGGCAGTAACGCCGTCATTCCCATTGTATGGGCCGATGAAACTCACATGACACTCAAACTACAAAGAATACATGCTTCATAAGGTGTAACCATCGCAAATAAATTTCAAAACAGGGTCAACCGTCACAGTTAATATTATCTACCGATGAACTTTACTAACCGTATCGAATTTATCTTGACACGTAATCATATCGATGCCATCGTAGTCCTCGTTGAATGTCGTGATGTTGCCAATCGCCATAGCTTTCACCCAATATTCTCGAATACTTTCCGGCGCCAATTGCGCGTCGTGCGAAATTCGCGCGCGGTACACAGTTTGTATTCTCCCGCGCGCTGTCTCCGCGAATATATCATCGTTGCCGAACAAACAAGAGACATTAAACTTCTGCGAACATTCCATATCGTACAGCTGTGGTGTAGGGAAGAATAATTCATTGTCGGATACTTTGGACACGGACGTATTGAAGTAAGGGTCGTTGGTCATTATCCGGGATGTGCTTTGGTCTTTCATTGGTGTGTTGGAGCGCGGTAGCTGTGACGTCACAGTGTGTCGGTACAACAGTCTTTGTGCATCGACTTGCGATTGTAAGTGGACATCGTAGGCGTGCGAGTACATCATATTATTCAGATCCTCCGTTGATAAGTCTTCTGGGGTTTCACAGACGAAACCGCATGATAATATCCTGCGATAGAAATATGTCTAGTCAAACATTTGCAATGCATAACAAAGCATAAGTGAGAGAAATGAGAAGTTGGTCAATAACATCTAAACGGTTTTGTGATCTATATTTCAAGCGCTAAGGTCACCTACGATAATATCAAACAACAAGCATTATACTCGCGATTATGAATGAGTACCTATGTAGGTACCTACACAATAAAGGTTGTCCCAGAAATAGACCACACCAATGCCATACAGCACAAAAATATGCATTAAAATTTGGGCTTAAATGACATAATAGCAGACACCGCATGAAGCTTGCGGTAAGCAATTACGTCATTCTAAAAGGTAAGTAATGATGACGAGTTTCGGGCCCATATTTGAAAACTTATTGTTCTGCTTTGTACCACTCAGATCTATCCTATTTATGTGTTTTATATTTTAGACTAATTTAATTATTTAAATAACGTAAATAAAATAAAAGTATCTATATATGTATGTAAATATTATTTTGTATTAGGTGTCAGTGATCTATTATATTACCTATAAAACTAGCTCTGCTTAGCTTGGGAATATATTATCATAAAGTCCATAAGCTAAGCGGAGCTTGTAATGCTGAAAAAACCACACAGTATCAATGCAGAGTGGATTGTCCAGCACTATGAAGAAAAAATCAAATCTAAGATAAAATAACAAAACAATTCAAGAAGTAACTCACGTCATATTAATATCATGAGCGTACGGGTGCACCGGCAAGCAGGGATACTCCTGCATATTGCGCAGGCGCAGGCCGGAGTTCTCGCAGGTCGCGAGGAGCTCCACGGAGGGGGGGAAGGTGACGGTGATCCGCCCCACGGGCACCGCCAGCAGGAGTAACGCCGACGCACCCCCCAGCACTGATGATAGCGCTAGCAGCAACTGTGGGTATCAACAATATATTTATTTTTAAACGGCACAGAGCACACTAAACACAAACATAAAACTTAAGTAAAACAAGTACGACAAGTGCGAGTGTAACTCGCGCGCCGAGGGTTTTGAACTTTTGTCGTTTAGGTAGGTACGTATATGACAACCTCTTGGCGCGGTGGGCTTACAACGCAGGAGGTTGAGGTTTGATTCCTGCCTCGGGACTAATATTTGTAGGATCTTCAGATTATTTGTTCGAGTTTTCTAGTCCTTTTCTGTACACAAAAATAAATCATCTAATATGATACTTATACTTTATTAAGTATAACAGCTATCGTAGTAATACCAATAACACAAGCTTTGCTTAGCTTGTGGGTAAATGATACTGTGTGGATTATCTAGGATACTCCTATTACAGTTACTACAGAGATTAGTGGGTAGGTAAGTAGGTTGGTACCTACAATTTTTTTTCGGCTTTTTTCAACCTTTTTCACTAAATATGAAATTAAGACGATTTTCAAAACCTGTTTTGAATTGTCGAAATCCATACCTTTGATTTGATATTACTCTCAATGAAATAGCCCCCATTGTATGAAAATTAGTTTTTTGACCATATTTCAAAATGTATTATATTTACAGACTTCTCTATATTTTTCCTGTAAAATATAGATCTATATCTACAAACGCTTAGTACATTTTACGTCAATCACTCTGCAATCTTCGGAGATAGGGGGGGGGAATGGTCAATTTTTCGACCTTTTTCAAAATATGTATTTCGAAAAGTATAAAACTTATCGAAATTTCAAAAACTGTATTGGAATGTGCAAACCAATACCTTTCATTTGATACCCAACTCGGTGGGGTAGTCACCCCTTTAGAAAATTTTCCCGCCCTTTTTTGGCCTTATTTCAAAAAGTATTATTTTTACAGACTTCTCTATATTTTTCCTGTAAAATATAGATCTATATCTACAAACACTTGGTACATATCACATCGATCGCTCTGCAATCTTCGGAGATAGGGGGGGGGAATGGTCAATTTTTCGACCTTTTCCAAAATATGTATTTCGAAAAGTATAAAACTTATCGAAATTTCAAAAACTGTATTGGAATGTACAAACCAATACCTTTCATTTGATACCCAACTCGGTGGGGTAGTCAGCCCTTCAGAAATGTTTCCCGCCCTTTTTTGACCATATTTCAAAAACTATTATTTTTACAGACTTCTCTATATTTTTTCCTGTAAAATATAGATCCATATCTACAAACACTTGGTACATATCACGTCGATCGCTCTGCAATCTTCGGAGATAAGGGGGGGGGGGGGACGGTAAATTTTTTGACCTTTTTCAAAATATTTTAAAAAGTATAAAATCTACCAAAATTTCCAAAACTATTTTTAAATCTACAAACGTGTACTTTTCATTTGATACCTCTTTTGACTTTGTACGTTCCATTTAAAATTATGATTTCAAAATTTGTATGGAAAATCTTCATTTTGATTTTTCATTTATTTTCATTTATTTTTCTATAAATATGTGCGGGCGCACAAAATGTATTATTATTTTAAATTTCAAGTCAATAGCTGCAGTAGTTTCTGAGATATTAAGGATTCAAAACACAAAACAGACCCAAAGCGATTTCATAAGGGTTTTGCAACCGATGGCAAAACCCTAAAAACTCATGTACCCGCCGTTTATAAAAATGTCTCTGGCTCAGCATGAGTTGGATGACAAGCTAGCATCCAACGCTGCTCTTCCGCCAAAGCCACTTGTTGGCGTTACGGATAAACTACGGAGAACAACTTATTTTAAACAAAATCAGTCTTGAAGGAGAAATTGGTTGACATTATGACATAAATAATAATAATACTATGTAGTCTACATAGTAAAAAGTAGGTGAACATTAAATCATGTATACCCTTTTATGCACACGTACCACTTTATCTCTCTCCCAATAAGGGTTGCTGGAAGATAACTAGTTTTAGGGTTAAGCTCGCCTTTCCTATTTCTTTTACATGTAAATGTTTTTCTATATTTTATCGTGCAATAAAGAATTATGAATACATAATAAATACTTCGATCTAACTTAGAGCCGCCTCTGTACTAAGGTTCATTACAAAAAATCCAAATCTTAGTTTTATAATTCATCTATAAAAGCTACGAGAAAGATCTTTCCTTTCTCAAACAAAAATAAAACTAAATTGAAAGCGGTCTACCCGCTTGGGACTACGATTTCACATAGTGCTATAGGTATATGATTTGAAAAGATCGCTTGTAGGAGATAAGGCCGCACATTGTACTTGTCTTATGTAATGTCGTTTGTTATGTTCATTTTATAAAGAGTTTTTGTATTTAATGTACCTCTAGGTTTACTTGTGTATTCGAGAGACGTTAACGCCCATTATATTTGCATGGGGAGACCAAAAAGATCTGATCTAACTCGCCTGAAGAGTACACAGATCCTACCAAGAACCTACTAAGAACACAAAAAAAACCTTCATTTACCAAGAAAGCATGGGCCGTGTGTGGAACGACCTTAGGCCATAACTAGTTATTTGCGAGAAACATATAGAATGACAAATGGCAAGTAGTCCCCGTACGAGGTAGCTGGTATCGTGTGGGCCTGGTTTTAGAAATAGTTTACCGTTAATAAAACATAAATAACGGCAAACCAACAGTGTGTGAATTAAGATTATTGAATACAATCTAATTTTTATGCGAGCATCACTACATAATAAAAAAATTCACTTTCTCTGTCCCTATATCCCTATGTATGCTTAAATCTTTAAAACGATAGAACGATAGAGTGAATCAAGAGGAAGGTTTTTGTACCAGCATTGCACCCGTGCGAAGCCGGAGCAAGTCGCTAGTAAAGTTTAAACATATTATGTTTTATAGCACGCATATTAATACAATAATACTTTTAATTAATAGTGCAATACTATGGCAACAGTACAAACATAACAAGCACAATGCTAACCACTACTAGCAATAATACGATTAAATCTACATTCTGCTAGCATTGTTTTTCGCAAGCCAACTCAAAAGAATTTAAGGTATTTTGCTTGTGCACTATTAACTTATGTTTTATAAGTAGATAAGTATTTAAAAATATGCTTATAAAAGATTTATAGCATTAAATATAGATAATAAAATAATAAAAGTGTAGTTGCTAGCTAGTTTTATAACAACAGTATAGATAATGCTATTACTGACTATTATTGCAAAGCCTACAGTCCTAAAGTATGAATCTTATTAAATATACAGCAACAGATTACACAAACAAATATACAAATTTAAGATGACGCAAAACGATCGTATTATATGTCAATAAAGATATTTAATAATCTACCAGATAGCTTAAATAATCAATCAGGAAATTTATTTTAAAATGAAAAAATCATAGGAAGTATTTATTATTCCTTGAACCAATATTTTGATTAGAGGCACTATTTAGATGACTTCGGATATTAAGTATAATAAAATCATTAACTAAATTGTAATTTAAAATTTGCATGCCTAAGTTAGAGGTAGAATACCTATAACTGGACATTATCTTAATTTTAAGATCTACATACACTATATTCTTGCAAAAATTTCACTGGGTTTAGTTATACATAAGGCTTTAAGGTTATTTTTATAAAAGGCAATAAGGTGAACTGTATCAGAGGGATAGCAAGGGGGTGTGAATTACATTTATTTTGGAGTCATGACTGTAGTGAAACTGCTCTCCGGTTGTAACTGAACAATAAATAGATTAAAATGCGAAAAGGTGGAGAGTAGGTTACTTTGTTTGTTGAATTGAATAGGCTCCGAAACTACACAATGGATTTTAAAAAAATATTCACCTCTTAATGATGAAAGGATTTTTATTTTATTTTTATCCTAATTTTTTCGTGATGAACATAATAATATGTAGGCTTTAGAATATTTTCAAAAAAGTTTGAGATCCGCATAAAATTCAATTAGGTATATTTGTTAAATACCCATGCGAAGGCGGTTAGAGCGCTAGTTATTAATAAAATTATAAACACGATTTGATGGAAAGTATAAGTTTTAACTGAATTTACTTCTCGTCAAAGCAGAAACAATGAGAAAAAAATTATAACAACAAAAATAACAATGTCATCATTATTCATCAAATCACATACCTAATGAAATTCAGCGAGCCATGTTAAAAGCAAGCCGAGTATAGAAAACAGGATGTATTCAATACCATAGCAAAAATGTGGTTTAGGACAGCCCCATCCAAGCAAAACACTACACGGTGGCGTTGATGCATGCATCGCTTAATAGGGCCAGTGCTGCGCACGCTTTCGTAGCTCTGCCCAAATTTACGAGTCATGACATGATCAACAGAAGTACGTACAACAACAAATTGATAGTTTCAGCAAGGTTTCAGCAATTGCATACGGAAATCAATAGATGTCATCCGAGAATGGAGTTGTCCGGTTCGACTGACAGTCATGCTGATTCGCATAAAAAGCGGAAATATGTGCCTACCATTCGTTTAGTGCGCGCCCTTGGTAAACTGGCTTTTAGCCACAACTTCAACCGCTTTTTTCTTAGATGTGGGATAACTTAAAGACAATAAGTTAATCCCAAATCTAATCTTATACCTCAACAAAATTTCAGACTCGGTTCAGCAGTTTTTACTTTGTTTTCACCCAAATATTACACACAAACCTTGGAACAAATTGGACTCATGTGTTACAGAAAGTTCTTATAAATAGTAATTTTTGCCTTCATTACGGTAGGATCGATAAATAAATAAATAAAAAAGACCTGTATGGGTGGACACCCTTCATTGTATGTAACTGTAACTAAGTTTTTTTTTAATTCGGGGTCGAATATTTTATGTATTGGTAGCCCTGTCAGTAATTTTCTGTATGACTTGATGAAACAAATAGCCTGATCTATCAACTTATCGTGCTTGATTTGCGATTATTCTAACCTTCCTGCTAGTCATGTTTGATACCTACCTACTGATTTTGTCTTTTATAGCCGGCTAGCGCAAACACATCGTTTGTTCTTTCGAAACAATGATTCCCACGACGACATAGGAAAACTTGATGATAACACTTTTTTCTAAAGTACACAATGAAGGCAGGTTTTATAGATGTTAATAGATCATCAATCGATTGTTGATCGTTTCTATGCAGGAGCTTGACTCATTAAAAGCATAAATTGATGCTGTCTACCTACAGTGAGGCAACGGTCGCATTGCAAATGGCGGCTTGGATGATACATGAGAAAACAAACGTATGTAAAATAGGGAACCAGCCATATACTGCAAGCGTTTTGTTGTGTTGTGTGATGTCTGTCACGCTCCTTGCTACCATCAAAGCATCCCGCTAAGTGAATAACCTTTTTGTAATTATTATTGTAACATGTCCCTAATTTAAACGTGTTTAGTTTTCAAAATAATGTTTGACGCCTTGGAACATAGCTCTGTAAGTCAAATTGAATTGAATAAATAAATAAAAATAAGCTACTAACGACGCAACTAGCAATTCAACCTAGCGACCAGACCTAACCAGAAAAGCATCCGTGTCCCGACGTTATCAAGCGCTGGGTTTTCATCCAGGCCGTATCGAGATACCCTAAAAATTTAATGTAGTCATTCCAATTTACCTATAAGATATTCTACGTGTTGGAAGCTCTCGGCCTAGTACCTTTCCCTTTGAAACTAGTCAACAAAGGTGCTTCGTGAAAGTTTGTTTATTTGCATAAACCAACATTTAACCGGTTTCTTCATAGCTTTCAGATCAGTGGGTGGAGATAGAGGATTCCAGTGTGTAAGTAATAAAGCATTGTCATTGTCAAGCTAATAGCAGGTGATTCTACAGCGCCCTAACAGTATGTACAAACGACGAGACTTCCGTTGTTGTCGCCTCGTGTCCTGCGCCTGATACGAATGACGCACATACGCACGCACCCTACTTCGCAGCTTATAGAGAACAGCTTGGTTTGCATACTAAGAGCACCAGTAACTGCTTATTGTTATTGTTTTTTTATAGCGGTGCCGAATAAAGATGTCTTGTTTGCTTCTTTACCTACCTTAAGTTGAGATCGCGATAGTGAGATGAGATCACTTTTTTGTTCATGTTTTGTTCATGTGAACAAAAAAGTGAGGACTTTCCTTTTACCTAGTTTTTTCTTTTGTAATTTGTATTTTTCTAAGAGAAATAAACAAATAATGCAATTTTATATTTGAACAGAAATTAAGATAATGCAACGAAACTAAAACTATTTAGTTAACTTAAATGCATTGCTGATGTAGCAGGAGAATATACCTAAATACGCGGAGTCGTGCCGTGTGGTGACGGCATAATGTGCCGTGTGGTGACGGCATAATATAGAATTTCACCACCCCAACTCTTCCCGTGGGTGTCGTAAGAGGCGACTAAGGGAAACACACCGGGGGGCGGGCAGCAGCGCCCTCTGCAGAACTACTCCACTAAACTGCGATCCCCAACCCGCATGCCCAGCGTGGGGATTATGGGCAATACCCCCCAATGACAAGAACCGCCACAAAATGGCCCCCAGTTCCGGCCGCCTCGCTATTCCTGGCCATGGTAGCGGCCACGGTAACGGCGGGGCAGGGGGTGCTAGGAATCTCCGGACTACATTAGGCTACCACACCCCACACACACTGACCCTGGCAACGTTTAACGGACGCACTCTGAGGCTTGATCACCATCTAGCGCAGTGGGAAGTGGAGCTAGAGAACATTAAATGGCATGTTCTAGGGTTATGTGAAGTCCGTAGAGAGGGGGAGGACACTGTAACCTTAGACTCAGGCCATCTTCTCTACTTTCGCGAGGGTGATAAAACATCCCAGGGTGGCGTAGGTTTCCTCGTCAATAAGGCCCTCTCTAACAACGTCGAAGAAATCTCCAGTGTGTCGACCAGGGTAGCCTACCTGATCCTTCGGCTGTCTAAGCGCTACAGCTTGAAGGTCATTCAGGTCTACGCACCGACCTCGGCACACTCGGATGATGAAGTGGAGGATATGTACGAAGACATATCCAAAGCCTTACATCACACCACCAAGGCTCACTTCAACGTTGTTATGGGGGACTTTAACGGCAAGGTGGGAACCCAGACTGGCAGTGAATCCCGAATAGGCCCACATGGTTTTGGAGTTCGAAATCACAGGGGACAAATGCTCGTCAACTTCCTGGAGAAAGAGGGGCTGTTCTTAATGAACTCTTTCTTTAAGAAACAGCCCCAAAGGAAGTGGACATGGCGGAGTCCCGATTCTGTGACTAAAAATGAGATCGACTTCATCATGACGGATAGCAAGCATATATTCAGAGATGTCTCAGTGATCAACAGGTTCAATACCGGATCTGATCACCGACTCCTTAGAGGCTCTCTGAATATAAATTTGAAGCTTGAAAGAAACCGTCTGATGAAGTCCACGCTCCGACCGAACCCAATCCAAATCATGGCGGGCACCGAGAAGTTTCAGCAGCTTCTCGGGGATAGATTCGCTGCCTTGGAACCCACTGATGACGCTGACGAGACCCTACACAATCTGGTAGAAACGCTGAGGGACGAGGGCATCAAGTTTTGCAAAAAGCAGCGTACTGGTAAGAAGTTCAAACTCTCGGATGAGACTCTTGGGCTGATGATGAAAAGACGGGAAACCACCCAAGCGACTTCGTCAGAGAGGTCAGACCTGAACAAGCGAATTGCGGAGATGGTACGACGCGACCTTCGGAGCTCCAATACACGCCTCATCGAAGAGGCGATAGAGCGAAACCGAGGGTCCAAAGTATTCACTCAGCAGCTTGGAAGGAGCCACCTGACGAAGCTTTCAACGCACGACGGAAGGACCGTATTGTCGAAGCCGGAGATATCGGCCGAGATAGAGGACTTTTATGGCCGTTTATACGCATGCTCCCCGTTCCCAACGAGACGACCACGATTCTAGAGCCACCTTGATACGCCACTATACCGACGAACTGCCAGACATCAGTCAAGACGAGATCGTGTTAGCTCTGAGGCAGCTTAAAAATGGAAAAGCCCCCGGTGAGGACGGAATAACATCAGAGCTTTTGAAAGCTGGAGGATACCCTGTTATACAGGGGTTACAGAGCCTCTTCAACGCCGTCCTTCACTTGGGAGAACTCCAAAGGCGTGGAGTGGGAGTTTGGTGGTGCTCTTTTTTAAGAAGGGAGATAAAACCCTTCTTAAAAATTATAGACCCATCTCGCTCCTAAGTCACGTCTATAAGCTTTTCTCACGAGTTATATCGAACCGTCTCGCCAGGAGACTCGACGAGTTTCAGCCACCGGAGCAGGCTGGGTTTCGCGGAGGATATGGTACCATAGACCACATTCACACAGTGAGGCAGATTATACAGAAGTCCGAAGAGTATAATCAGCCCCTGTGTCTGGCTTTTGTGGACTATGAGAAGGCCTTTGACTCCGTTGAAACCTGGGCTGTTCTACAATCCTTACAGCGATGCCAAGTAGACTATCGTTATATCGAGGTGCTGAGATGTCTCTACGAAGCCGCTACGATGAGTGTCCGAGTACAGGACCAGCAGACTAAACCGATCCAACTGCGCAGAGGAGTGAGGCAGGGGGATGTCATATCCCCGAAACTGTTCACGAGCGCGTTGGAAGATATGTTTAAGACGCTGGACTGGAAAGACAAGGGCATCAACATAAACGGCGACTACATCTCACACCTGCGATTCGCTGATGACATAGTCTTAATGGCGGAGTCGCTAGAGGAGCTGAACCGGATGCTGGACAGTCTAGCTTCAGCCTCCCCATGTATCGGTCTTGGCATGAATTTGGATAAAACCAAAGTCATGATCAATGCCCACATTGATCCAAGACCGGTGATCGTACATCGGCCACCTTCTCGAAATTGTTTCTGAGTACACTCACCTCGGGCAGATTTTGCAGTTGGGTAAAAACTATTTCGAGGAGGAAGCCAAGAGGAGGATCCAGCTAGGCTGGGCAGCGTTCGGAAAACTACGTCGAGTCTTCTCGTCATCCATACCGCAATGTTTGAAAACGAAAGTTTTTAATCAGTGCGTCCTACCAGTTATGACCTACGGAGCTGAGACGTGGACATTCACGATAGGGTTGGTCCACCAGTTCAAAGTCGCTCAGCGCGCTATGGAAAGAGCTATGCTCGGAGTTTCTCTGAAGGATAGGATTCGTAACGAATTCATCCGACAGAGAACTAAAGTCATCGACATAGCTCAGAGAATTAGCCAGCTGAAGTGGCAGTGGGCCGGCCATATTTCGCGAAGAACCGATAACCGCTGGGGTAAACGTGTTCTTGAGTGGAGACCGCGACTCGGTAAACGTAGTGTAGGACGCCCTTCGGCCAGGTGGGATGACGATCTGCGAAAGACTGCTGGCAGATGCTGGATGCGTCAAGCCGAAGACAGGGCGCTATGGCGCTCATTAGGGGAGGCCTATGTCCAACAGTGGACTAACATAGGCTGATGATGATGATGATGATGATGACGCGGAGTCGGGTTTCATGTTCAATTAGCTATGTGCGTAGAAAGTATTTTAGATAATTTATAAGTTATTTTACGTTATTAAAATGAGGTAAATTAAGGTCATTTACAAATATAATCTTTCTATTTAAGAACTAACACTGAAGTCCCTCGTAGATGAAATTAGTATAATAAATATAACATATCCTGTTGAAGTAGTTAGGATAAAAGCTAATCTATTTCTGATTCAGTTACTCTTTCTCAGGGCTGTGTCCAAAAATATCAATTCAGCGCCGAACCGGTACATTGCCGGACAATGCAAGGTAAAGGTTATTGTGATCATAATTGGACATAATTCGCTTTACGGACGATACGGATTAACTTCTGCATAGATTATTCAACAGTATTTCGGGTGGACATTCTAGAACACAATAGGAAATTGAAAACATTATGTCGTTTCCGCTGATTTTATACCGCGTAGCCACAGAGGCGACATTAACGGGTCGGTACACTTTCTCTTATTGTTTTGAATATTGGTTGCGGTGCTTAATGGAACCACAACATCTGCAGTAAACTATCTAGTTTTAGTAAAAGGTTAAGTGCTTTATGCCGCCAATAATGTGTACCTACCTATGTCATACATAAGTTAATTGGCATAAATCAATTTGTTTTTAAGTTATTCAAGAAAGTCATTCATAAAATATAATTGCAAACCCAAGGTTACGCAAACAATTAACGAATTTATGGTATTAAATTGTCTGTTACATAAGTAATCAAAGAGTCCATATATTTTAATAACGGTAGGTCGTGGTAAGCAATAAACGTATCATTTCTTAATTGCTTTCAGAAAGCCCTCTTCCTCGCCCCGTTACCAGAAAGTGGGTATCATGTAAGGGTGAAATAAAAAGCTCGAAATTCTCACCCTTCCCGGTTTATACAAATTAGTTGTCCTGATGGACATTGAACGAAACCCTCTCAAAAACGAGACTGCACAGAAGAGAACAAAAATACTCCTGAGACGATGAAACGACCTAGAGCTCGGGGTTTGTCCAAGGCTTAATGTAGCAAAGCAAGGCAGTAGATATCAGATAGTAAAGATATTTAATGTTCCTCCTAGTGAATGGAAAGCAATTGACGACCCAAATATTTTTAAGGATAATTTATGCAAACTTTTGCTGAAATGGATATTTATACTATGGACGAGTTTATCGCACGAAAGTAATTGGTTACCTTAAATTGCATAATATATTTTTTTATTTTATTTTTAATGTATTAATAATTTTTTGTCAATATAATTGACCTGAAGCTTTGGAGATATGGCTGAGTATATGGCTTGTCAGTACGGGTGTAGAATGGAGCTACAACTTACTCTAAAGTTGCCAATCTTGTCGGCCAGCATGCCCGCCAGCGGAGGCATCACGATGGAGACGACCGGCGTGACGGCGGACATTATTGCCGTCTCCTCCACGTTGATACCCAGCTCCCGCATGTGAATCGTCAGGTACGGGTATAACACGAACAGAGCTACAAAAAAACACATCCTGTTATTCAATAAACATAAATAAATAACGCTGGACAATTCACACAGCATTATCTAGCCTCAAGCTAACCAGAGCTTGTGTTATGTGTACAAGATAACTGATATACGTAATAAAAAATAATAATAAATAATTCTAGACAATCCACACAGCATCAATAAATATATGAATACATACTCGTAGATATATATTTTTTAATATACATAGAAAACGACCAGAACACCCTGAACAAATATTTGCAGATCTTACAAATATTTGTCCCGAGACGAGAATCGAACCCGTAACCTCATACGTCGCAGGCAGATCTTCGCCCACCGCGCCAAAGCGGTCGTCACATCCTGTTATTCTTTCTTTCACCGTCCAATACATGTCACCTCTGATATTGGGTGGATTATAAAAACCAACAATAAATCAGTCAAAGCTCAAATTATACCTATGAAACTATCAGGGTATTAGACATTTTATAACGGGATATTTACGAAGACGTTGAGTAAAGGTCTTCGGATATTTACAGATTCCGTGATCATGGCGCATAAAACTGTGCAGAGATACCTATTGGAAAACTCAAAAGTGCTCAAATAATGGTAAATATCCTATTATAAATACATTTAGTGTCAGTCAAAGTTTACTTTGGAACTCGACTGAGGCAAAAAATCAGAGACACAGTCTCTGATTTTTTGATGGTTTTAAACATAATCTAGCTATTATGTTACCTAGTAGGTACTAGGTATATAGTTATTCTGTGATATTATGTCGACCGACTACGGATAAAAAATTCAGAGATGTGCGTCACAGATTTTTTGGATGTAATCTCAGTATTCATGATGTCATCGTATAAAATGTTTTCTAAATATTACATTGAATCACATTCATGGAAATGGAATCCCGACATATTATATTGGGGAGTCATTAGATGCAAAAGGTAGGTACTTGGCGATCCTGACACTTGGACCTCAATTAACAAATCGATTATCATCAGCACATTCAGCAATATCGGATGAACAAACTGAACGCTACGGTAGGTTCAAAACAACCATTAACCTAAGGTTGCCTGGAATAGTACGCGTTTAAGCGTTAAGGTCACTTGTATATTTGTTTTATGTAATGTCTTTGTCTTTTGTTATGTTCTCAGCTCAATATACATCCCACTGACGCACGTCACTCCCCCACACAAGGGGGTTAAGCCAAAATCACCACGCATGGGCGTCGGATTGGTAATCGCAGTAAAGGTATTAAACCATCGAGTACGTATTAAACATACAAAGAACGCTGCTAAACTTCCCATAGTCGGCTTTTACAACATCCAAGGGCTGAGTTGGAAATGGTCGATTCTCTATAACTTAAGCGGTTTATTAGTTAAAAACGTCAAATTATATGTTATGCAAGGTATGGGCAAAAATATTATTTATTTAAAAAATAAGTTGACCAAAATACTCTGACTTTTGGTTGTCCCATAGTCGGATAAATGAGAACATACTAACAATATAATCTATGAAACTGATGATAATTTTCGGTGTCATTAATGTTTAAAAGTGCCCATGACGCACATATTGTACTTAGCTGAATTGTGAACCATTAAGGAAGCATTAAAATATGCTTAAACATTTACTCAACAAATATTATCATTATGAGACTTGAAAGATACCGATGAGAATACAAAACAGACTATTGAAGAATTTTTTTGAGAACGCTTGTGCTTATATCAACAACTTATCTTTGTATTATTTAAATAAGTGTACATAAGTATGAAGAACAAGAGCTCATTTCAGTGTTACTAATATAAATTAATGTAAACATAGATTTCCTTGCTTTGGTTTCTTATCATTTATAAAAGGTTTCGGTCTTTTAGAACTTTTAAGAACTTAAAAGTGTTATTTAGTCTGTAACACATAGGCTGATCTTTGAAGAACAAATATCTTAAAAGGTGTGTCTAAAACGAAATAATGTAACTTTACTTACTTGAAGCATGCACAAAGAATAGAACCTTCAATGGAACTAGTTTCTTCTCCTTCAGATCATCTGTGATCCTCTTGAAAAATGTTCGCAGCATCTTCATATTGGCGGTTGTAATTAACTAGGGTATGAAAACGTATCTAAGTAGGAAAATCCTTTGTCACCCAGCCTTCTTCATAAATACTTGGTTGTCGATGTTCTTGATACATGGAAAATGTTTATTGTTGGTATCTGCAACGAAGTTCACATTTTTATTGTTTTATGCAAATAAGAGATTTGTAGCCTCAAGTTTTTAAGTTTTCGTGATCGGTTTTGAAACCCTGTCTGTCCATATAGGTAGTCTTTTTTTTTCAATCTTTGTTAATTCAGAAACTATGTACCACAGTTATTAACTAGTAAAATAATTAGGTACCTATACATTTCGTGCTGCTGTACAAATAAATGTAAATGCTCAATACTAATTCTTAAACCAAAACTTTACAAGGTCAAATGAAGTAAGTATTGTACGAAAGGTATACCTAATTTTTTGTATTTTTGTAGGTTCCATGATAATTAAAATATTTAGAAAATTAACCGTTTCCCTATAATCTCGACAAGTTTATAGAGTAAACTGTACTACTGGCGAATATATGTAATTCTGAAATATATGGTATAATACATACAATTTTTAGGTACTTAGGTATTCATTAAATAGCCAATTCTATAAACGGTATATTTGTATAATTATTGACAAATTTTGATGCGCTCGGCGCGCGAATTACACTCTGATGATGGATGTTTTGCTATTATTCATTCAATTTCGGTACTAAATATAGGTAAGTTGCCAAATAGACACAGGTTTTTTGGTCCTCTGGTAAATTTTTACCACAAAAAATGACACAGACAGGTCTTCCTTCAGCATTTTTAGATTACTAACCGATAGCGATGCATACACATACCACTAGCGAATATTTTTAGACAGTCATCGATGACATTTAACCGCCTGCGTAAGTACCGGCACTTATATTTGCATATGCGCACTTCATGCAGGATAAAGGCTGTGATAATAAGGGACATGGCAACGTTAACAATGGTTAAGACAATGGCACGGGAAATAATAATGCAATGATTACACTAACGATCAATCTATCTACTCTACACAAGATTAAACTTTACAAACTTGTTTGTTGTTGTTATATGAAAGAAATCTTTATTAACAAAGAAAATAACATAAACAAATTAGAACTAGTATTTACAATGAAATTATTGAGCTAATTGCAGACTGTTGCAAGCAATCTCTATCATAGCTCAACTGATCCATTATCAATACCAGTCGGAACCGTCTTTAAAGTTAGCGGTGTACCGATTTACCTAATATTTGCCTTCATGCAAATATTAAATAATTGCATATAATCTTGCAACTGAACACAACCCATTGTTTTTTGCCTCTTTGTACCATAAAAAAATAATGTTGGTTCAAATTTATTTAGTCTCTACGATAAAAACTTGAAAATGTCATTGTATTTCGTCTCTTAATATGAAGCCTTGGACAAGAAATACCACTAAGATACAACAAATCGTGATGGTCCTCACGAATTTTGTCGCAATCCGTCATGACTTCATAACCAATGGCAAAGCTTTTGTAGGTAAGTTACATCAGTCAATTGAGCACTAGACAATACGATCCATCTTAACTTTGAATTTAAGTTAAAATCGCTTGCATCCACATCCTTATCATCACTTGCGGCCTGTTGGGTAAAGGCCTTTTAGATTTTGATATCCTTATACAGTCTTAAACGCTAATAATAAATAAATTGCTGGACCATCAACATAGCATCACCCGGACCCAAGGTATGCAATCAGGGCTTTTGTTATAGATACTAGATGGTAACAGTTATCTTCTATATCTATACTAATATTACAAAGAGGAAGGATTTGATTGTTTAGATCGAAAAGGCTCCGAAACTAATTTACCGATTTGAAAAATTATTTAACCATTAAGGTTCTCTAAATTATCCTTGATGAACATAGGCTATAGAATATTTAAAAAAAGTTAGGGTTCCGAAACTTTAATAATGTAAAATTTATAACTTTGAAATTTTTGTTTAAAATCTTCGAAGCCGTGGAAATAATGTCAAATTAAGGTTTCTACCTTCGCAAACTTCGAAGATAAAGGGGAGGAAAAATCTTTTAAACGTATTAACATTTGAAAACTGTTTTGAAATGTAAAAGCTTTCATTTAATAGACAACTCGATGTACAATATTGTACAAACCCATTATTAAGCATTTACTAAAACCACCTAGAACTTTCTTTAAACTTTTTGAAATGCATAGGCCGATCGTTTTGATACCCCATTTGACCTCAAAATAAGTAACTTTTCAAATTTTGCCGTCCATAATTTCTATGAAACACAATTTATTTTTTCTTTCAGTTTCTTCTTCGTTAGTTCTCACGGACAGAAAGAGACCTAAATAAACTAACCTCAGAGGGGTCAAGAGGTAACTCAGTTAAATTATTCTAAGTAGGGTTAAAAAAATAAATAAACTAACCTCAGAGGGGTCAAGAGGTAACTCAGTTAAATTATTCTAAGTAGGGTTGCCATAAGTTACGGACACTTATTTTAAATTAAATGTGATGTAGCCACTTCTTAGCCACTTCAAATATTGGAAATCAAAGTTCGCAAAAATATCATCACCATAAATAAATGTCTAGACGAAATTCATTTAAAAAATTCAAAAAAGGTACTCACAAAAGCAGTTAAATGAAAAACCTTATCAAGCAACGTGAAACATTGCTGTATCTTGGAATTTAATCGTAAAATCCGCACTAAGATCACCAGAAGTATACAGCGTATCGTTGGGTGATTTTGTTCGTGTTTTAACGCGGGTGTTTTGATCGAACACTGCGTACGCGCCTCCGTCAGTGTGGTTTGGACGCGACTGGCGAACCCACTTACGAAGTATACATTCGCTTGTTCTGGAAAGATGGCCGATGCAACTGTTAAACGTGTTCTATGACAGAGGCCCCTCAGCCCCCTAGCACGGGGTTAGTCTAGGGTAAAGTACAGAAAAATTACTTCACTATATCATCGAATGCGTAAATTATTAGAAATTAATTTCTACGACATCAATAATGTACGCAATGTATGGCGATGCGATGTTGTTTTACCCAAGATAACAATTCCCGGGCAGATCATCAGAACATATTATGTGCGTAAATTATTAGAAATTCATTTCTACAACATCAATAATGTACGCAATGTATGGCGATGGTGAAGCCATACATAGTACAGATGTCATTTTGTCTATTTTACCCAAGAGAACGATTCCCAGGCAGATCTTCAGGATTAGTATGCTCAGAATTGTGTTGTTTCTATTGATGAAAATACCACTTGGCGTAACGAAAAATAAATTCAATGAATCTTAGTTACATTTTCACTAAAAAACTTCAAATATCCGATAGTTTATAATGCTATTTTAAGTATTAAGCCCATCACAGACGTAGCTATAGAGGTAAACCTATATCGCAATATAAATCAAAGCAAGGCATAGCGCGATATATCTTCTGTACATATTTTCGAGTGACAACACACGCAGCTATAATTTATATTTCTATGACGTCACCAAGGTATACTGTAATTTATATTATTGTTTAGCAAATTGCATAGAAATGAAGACAGACATAGTTTCAGCTTGCTATAATATAATATGACAGCACAGTTTAGCACGGATTATTGCTATATTATAGTTAAGTTTGTTATGGGCTTTATAGGAAAAATCGTTTTCTTGACTTGACTTCTTTGATAAGGAAATCGTTTCCTTCTTTATCTTTAACTAGCAGTCCGCCCCAGCTGCGCACGGGTATTTAACAACATTTTAACTTTTCATACAGAACCCTAGCTTTTTTTAAAAATATTCTATAGCTTATGTTCATCACGGTAAATTTAAAATTCTAGTGGCTTATCAGGGGAGGCTAAGTCTAGCAGTGGACTGGTAAAGGCTGTTGATACATGATGAATGAAAGTAACAACTTACCACATTATATTAAATATTTATAATTTCACGTAGTGCTTGCTGAGCCTATTAATGATTAACAGGTTTAGGAAGTACGCAGCATACCATTAAGTTATTTACTCAGTTGCTTTTAAAAATACAATCGAATGATTACTCACAAGCAAATATTCCTGAATTCACAACTGAATAAACGGTACTTTAATTCACGTAGGTACTAAAATACTAAAGGAAAATAATCGAAAGTGATTTTGTAAAACAGTAAAATTTTCAAATCAGTCTTTTATTGAATAAAAGCTTCTAAAATCCAACCAAATATAATGAGAAATGTTTGTAAACAAAACCATATCATGGTATTTACTTGCTTTGCGTTTCAGATTAAAGGAAATATTTCAAATCTGTTGATTGCGTATAAATACACAGCAACAGAATTAATTTTAGGTTTGATGTAGGCGGATTATTTACAAACATTACACATGAAATTGGGCCGGAGTATACATTTTAATATTAAAATCGAACAAACAAACCTGCCATACAGATTTATACCAAGCAATTGATATTGACATCACATTTATAAGAAGCAGTGAAAACAGGATTAAATTTAATACATTCAATTTAAAATTAATGAGAATTATTTTGAGCATCATAAAAAAATACTTACAATTAGCTATAATTATAGATATTTGTATATGGTATAGGTAATTTGATTTAACTTTTTCAAATGGTTAAATAAGTACTATAAACAAAATACCCGCAAAATAACAAAAACGCATTATAAATCAAGAATTTTGAAGAAATATTCCACTTCTAAAAGTCCGTCTTCAGCTAAGTCACTGCAATGAATCGCATTTTGAACCTTGTTGTTGCCCAATTTCGCTCGAAGTGTGTTTGGTCGTAAAAGTCTTGCTATTTCCTGAAATAACAACTCACCTTTAGATGAATCTTCTTTTCTTCTTAAACTACGGTGAGTATGAACGAGCCTTTATAAAAATTAACTGTAGGTATGAAATTTGGGCCGTGTGGTGCTGGCATAGAATTTCACCACTCCCACTCTTCCCGTGGATGTCGTAATAGGCGACTAAGGGAAACACACCGGAAGGCGGGCAGCAGCGCCCTCTGCAGAACTACTCCACCGAATTTGACTTGTCTAAGTGCTTATTTTGTAAGCCTAAAGAAATAAAGTTATTGAATCTGAATCTGAAAAACTGCGATCCCCAACCCGCATGGACAGCGTGGGGATTATGGGCAATAACCCCCAGATGAAATAACGCCACCTTTGGCGCACATTAGGGGAGGCCTATGTCCAGCAGTGGACTAACATGGGCTGATGATGATGATGATAGGCCGGAGTGATGCAAACAAACATGGTGTTTGCTCAATCTTCGCCACCCGCAATCAAGGACTTCGCACATAATTTTCCATTAGTTGATCGTTTAGAAAGGACTATAAACTGACATTATTACTTATACATAGTTTTGGCGGCACAAAATCTAACCCTCAAAAACATTTTTTATGGGAATATCTTGGAATTATTCTCTATAACAGCACTCTTAATTTTTTAGAGACGGAAACTTATTGGTTTGTATTGAAATATTTGACAAAACCCCGATGTAATATTGACTGAAGCATTCCCAATTTAAAAAGAAATTAAGCAAATTATTTAAGTAAAAAGTATATTATACCATTGATGGATTTCTTAATGAGATATTTTAATTATATTTCTTTAATTACTTTTGACATCGACTTATTTATTTTATGACTGACATTCATTTTGGTCATCGTTAGCTTACTTTATTTAGTTAACAACTCTCATTTGCATGTTATGTTAGTACCTAACGCTCGAAGCCTGACCATGGCAGTCTTTATCTTTAAATTAACTGAAGTTCAATATACACATTACCACCTAGGTATTTTTGCAATTATAAGACTGATTTTTTAATCAAAATAAGATTTTTTTATGTTTCTCAACCCTAGAGGAACTATAGGTAGTTAAAAAGTACAAAAAAGTCGTATAGAAAAAGGTTTTTAGTTGCATAGTAATATTACACGCCAAAAATATAATTATGATCCGTTAGCACAAAATTTAATTCAAAAAAGCAGTTGCATCTGATCAATGATCCATCGGGAACTTTTTATTTGATCAGATGCAACCACAATCTGATCATATGATCAGATGGGAATAACCCAGTTAACAGCAATAAAAATAATTTATCACTATCCTTTTTTTTTTCTGTAGGTTTGATACTTTTATATATTTTGAAAAAAGTCGAATATTACCATTCCCCCTATGTCAGTCCATGGGTAACAGTTTACCTCCCTGACAATTTTCATTAAGTCCGTTCAGCCGATTAGGCGAGAATGTTGTAGGTATCGATTTTTCCAATTCAATTTAATACCGACGCACTACATAGAAGTCGCTAGTAAAAAAGCAGCCTTGGGTCACTGCTAGATTAGGCTGACGAGAACAAACGGGTGTTTATTATACAGTGAAAGTGATTTTTGTTTTATATCAAGCTCAGTAGAACGGTAAGGTGTCATTGACTATGAAATTAAGAAGTAAGGCGTGAAAAGGTTGAGAAGGTAATGGTCTGTCTGTCACCTATTCACATAAATTATTGATAATGAGGACAGATTGAATGTTTGTTATTACAATAATCAAGGAAACTGAGATAGATATAGATATATTATGGGGAATCCGTGAAAAAGCGTACAAAGCCGCAAGCTAAAGCTACTTGTAGCACGCTAGAAAAAACGGAACTTACAGGATCGGCAGGCCCAACAATTTTTCTGAACTCCGAAGCCGTTTTACGCGTTTTATCTTTGGCCACAATTTCCATGGCCACGCACGCTCCACTTGATAGCTCGTCGACCATACCCTGGAATATTTTAAGCAGATTCGTATTCGCTCTAATTTAACCAAAAAATAACAGATATCATCTTAACCGCAAGTGTCTTCGAGCCTTATCGCACTGACGATTTCTGCTCGCTTCGTACCGCATCACTTTGAAATCGCTTGCAAATCGCTAGTGTGATAGACAAGGCTCGTAAAAAGAATAATAATAATATTGCTCAACAATTCACACAGAATCATGTAGCTCCGAATAAGTAAAGCTTGTGATATGAGTACTTAATAACTGTTATTATCAATTTATCACACAATATTATTAAAGTGAATGTTTGAGTGCTCGAATATTTATTTTATTTTCACGCCAAAACTACATACAGGGCGGATTAAGCTAAAATTATAAATAGGCTGTTTTTGAATAGAGGCAGATTGGATTTTATCTTGAATAACGCGTTGCAGAGTACCTAATATATTACATAGACAAAATAATAAAAGCGTCAGTCTGCAAATTCAGACTTCATAGCTACAATTCGCCCTCAGTGTGCCTTTACCCTAAAAATTAAAACTTCATAACAAGTAATTTGATTGCTAAATAAATAGGTAAGAAAAATATACTTAACTCACCTTATATTCTTGAACTATTCCTTTATACACTTCATAGAACTCCGCCGCATTAACGGTTTCTACCACCAACATATTCAGTGCTGTAACATCGAAGCCTTCATCCGCAATCATCTCCAGGGCTTTCCCCAGTTTACCCTCTCGAATAGCATGGGGCTTCACTATGCATAGGGTGCAGTTTGAAAGTGTTGCCGTCAGACGCAGCCGTGTAATGCCAAACAATGATGGTGGGAAGAAATAATCTATATTCTGAAATTATATTTTTTTATACAGAAAATCTTATTAACATAGAAATTTACAATAAAATAGCAGAATTAGAACAAGTATTTACAATTGAGAGAATTTATTTCCGACATCTTTAGCAATCATTTACAATTAACTAAATAAATAAAAATAAATAAATAAAAACTATTAACACAAAATCATTGAAATAATCATGAGTCACTCCATCTATTGGTGAAAACTGTATGAAAATCTGGTCAGTAAGTAGTCAGACACTTGGCGCGCAAAACAGGGTGCTTTGTTTTATCTAGTAAGAAGTGATAGTGATAGTTTAATTTTTTCTATACCGAAAGATCATCATCAGCCCATATCAGTCCACTGCTGGACATGGGCCTCCCCTAATGTGTGCCTGTCTTCAGCTCATCGCATCCAGAATTTGCCAGCAGTCTTTTGCAGATCATCATCCCACCTGGCAGGAGGGCGTCTAACACTACGTTTACCAAGTCGCGATCTCCACTCAAGAACACGTTTACCCCAGCAGTTGTCGTTTCTTCGCGAAATATAGCCGGCCCACTGCCACTTCATTTAGCTAATTCCTGGAGCTTTGTTGATAACTTTAATTCTCTGTAGGATGTATTCGTTACGAATCCTATCCTTCAGAGAAACTCCGAGCATAGGACTTTCCATAGCTAACTTAAATATGTTTAGCAAGAATAGCGATTGGTATAATGTCTTGTTTATAAGATTTTTTTTTTGCCATATTTATATTTTCAGATGCCAAATGAACTGGCAGGAACTTACCCCTCTTTTGTATTTGATTTATTTATTTTTTATTTTTGGTTTTGATTTTAGCCTTACCTCTTTAGCAACTTGTGAGTTAGGTGCTGCATGTATACAGTTTCTGATGCTGTCTGTGCCAAACATAGCTCTGATAGTCCCCGGCGCTGCCTTCAATGGATCTTGGTCACCAACTATTTTGATGAGGTTTTCAACTGAATTATGTCCTATCAATTCAATTCCATAAACCAGTTGACCAGTAAGGTGTTCCATTAAAAATCTGAAAATAAAATTGGGAGAAATATACTCTTCTATTATAGCCACCAGTAAAAGTATATGTATACAAGCTTTTAATCGCATAAAAAATTATAATAAATAATGCTTGATAATTCACACAGCATTATCTAGCAACAAGCTAAGCAGAGCTGCTTGGGTCCTAGATAACTGATATAAATATAAAATATGAGTACATAAATAACTTTTTTTTATATATAGAACTGGACCAGAACACCCTGACCAAATATTTGCAGATGGTACAAATATTTTTCCCGAATTGAACCCGCAACCTCCTACGTCGCAGGCGCCCTTCGCCCACCGCGCCACAGAGGTCGTCATAAATAAGTAAATAATATTTGTATTTTTTTGTATACCTAAATAATAGAAATATAATAGTAACAAACACTAAAAAGATCAAAGATAATTTTAACTTACGGATATGTGGAGTCATGGCTCAATGTAGCAAAAAGCACACTTAAATCCTCAGAAGTAAGTCGCGCTTTTTTCATTCTAGATATACGCAAACCATTCTCATGCAATACAGTTAATATTTTACCGGCGGTATTGGTGGGTACGGGTTTTATTATTGCAAATGTCCTGAAACAGACATAAATAAATTAAAATGAAACTTTCAAATCTTACAGAATTGTTTTTGCAAGTATATAGGTAGCTATCTAATAACATTTCCTGTGAAAAAAGTAACTCCATTACATTATTGAAAATGGGGAAAGAAAATGTGAGTATTATAACAATATTATTAAGAAATATTATTGTATATTAAACCCTACTAATATTATAAATGTGAAAGTTTGTAAGTATGGATGGATATATAAGTTTATATAAGTATAATTATAAGTTTATTACTCTTTCATACAAAAACTACTTAACTGATTTTGATGAAACTTGTTACACAGATAGTTTATGACCTGGAATAACATAATGGGCATTGACTCTAGGCATCGAGTACGTATCCAGTAGAGTTGAAATGTCAGATACGATTGTTAAGAAAATATTCAGCCAAAAAGTACACAGAATAATAAAAAGTGTCAACTGTTGTCATTGGCCGAAGCCATGTCATTTGATAAAAAGGGATGGGGTAAAACTGATTCTTATATCGATGTTTTGGCGAGTTTCATATTTACGAATAATGATTTTTAATAAAATAATGCTCATTTGTTTATGTTTTAAAATTTAATAATGCTACTTTGTTTCATTTAATTAATATTTCACTAATAATAATAATGATTACAATAGTATTATATATGGTGTTATTATAAAATGCCTATTTTTTTTTTAAATCGCGAGAAACGACGGTGTCTTACTTCGTCGGAATCCAGTTTTATCGTCTTGTAGGCTTTGCCAAATATCTTTCGATATAATGTTGTGTAGGAAATCTTCGAAAAAATTTAATCCAATGTAATAACAGTTCCTCAAAGTACAATAAAATTCTTACGGGACCCTTCTACACACAACAATCAAAAAAACCTAGATACAAAAAAGTATTTCAAAAAAGTACCTAATTTATAAGTTTACAAATAGCTAGCAATAAACCTACTCAATCGTTCAAATATCACAAGCTAAAACATTACATCTTAATCGGTATTGTGTGATATCATGCTTGACCTGAAGTATCGATATCGATAGCCTGAATCAGCAAGTTCCTTCTCTAAATAAGTAAGTGCTAAACCACAGACGGGTTACAGAGATGCGCGGTTTTTGTATGGCGCCTCTACTGGATATGTACTCGATGACTCTAGGTTACTTTATCTCGAAAATCCCATAGGAACAGAAGTTATGCTGGTGAAACCGTAGGTACCCAGCTAGTTAAACATAATTTAATATTTTAAGGGAAAATAAATTAAACTTCAAATACCTCTCCTTTTAGTTACTGAAAAGAATTCTACTAACAGGCTTGCAAAGCTCAATTATACAAGTTTTTCAGTGCTGGACAGAGGCCTCTTTCCCAACCCATAATATAAAGGATAACCTGTAAATATCAAAGAGTGCTGGAATCTAGCCCAAACCGAGCTTCAAGCAGAGCTTGTACCTATTAAGAACTGATATATATTAGATACATAAATGTTCATATATTGGTGCATAACATGGTTGATGTTCTTTGGATTTGATATTAGTGGCAGGTTACACATCAGTAATTACTAATTCAATAAAACTAATATTTCAATCAAAGGAGGACCTAAGGAGAACTTTTAATGATATAAGTACCTACTTACATTTGCATATCTTTTTGAAGCTTGTTTTTTGTATATTCACATCCGAATTCAACTATTTTTATAAGTCGGCCCAAGATGTTGATAGTACATCCAATGTAAAAGTTTTCTAACAGTATACCTTTTACTTTTATTCGCCTAACGAATGTTTTGCGATTTTTTAGATCGAACATTTCTAATGTGTCGTCGTAGGGATAATAAAATACATTGAACCGGCGAATTAGGCTCGCTTGATCGTCATACCATTCACCGATAAATGAGTATTTGTCCCGGTAAGCTTCTTCCTGTAAATCGCGTAAAATTAATATGAGTATCTAAGACTTCCTCGAAGTATCGATAAATAATTAGAGCATAAATTTTTACCATAATGATATTCAAGAGAGTTCACAGTTACAGACACACACAGTACAAAATGAATCTACAGTGACCTTAAAAACTATATTGATTCAGTTATTTTCAGGAGAGAATTTGTGTAGTCGGTTTGTATTTGTACATTAATTGTTTTTGTTGTCGTTTGTGTTTGTTTGTTTGCTTTGTTTGTTTTGTTTGGTTACGCTAAATGTTATAGCGTTTCGGCGTTTCGTTTCGTTTCGTTGATCCAAGTGTTGCCGGCAGTAGGCTACATCAGCATTTAAATTAAAATCATAGAACCACAGAACACTAATATCCTAACGGAAAGAAGTAAGACTCCATAGAATAAAAATGCCAACACTAGAGCACACTAGCGCCGCTACTTTGTGCCCACGGAACTAACGCTTGGCGGGAGTTTTAAATAAAGACGGCGCTCTATTCAATCTTTTGTAAGGTGCTTACTTTCTTTGCGACTATTTATCTATTAAATGAATGGTGAATATTCAACATTTTGTTGAATATCCGCCATTCACCTGATAGATAGTCACACAGTAAGTATTTTGATGATATATTAAAAAAACAAGCATTTTTAAATGTTTTGTAATATGTTTATTTTCTTTTGCAACCATAACAATTTTCAAGCAGGTCTTAGTTTAGTCATCATGTGGCCAAGGTCTTCACACCATACCATTTATCCAAATTTTTGACCTGGCACCAACAAATCTCATTGAAAGAATCTCTTCATTTCGATGAAGTGTTTAAGATGGGGACTCAAGTGTCCTGTAAGGTGTAAAGGAAATATAGCACTTTGATTTTGACTCCTTTGGGTCAAATTTGTTTCCCTTTTTAAGATCTGGATTGTCTCCATTCAACGCATCAAATAATTGCTCCATTTTTTCGATGATCATTGTTTTGCTCCTAGCTTTTTGTGAAAGTTCATCTGAAAGATAACATAATAATAAAAGTTGTTGTTGCAAGCTTTTTAAAGATTTTTCAGTTGACCAGTCCCCAGCTGGAAAACAGAATTAAGCCCATACTCGTGCCCTGAAGTCATGGAATGAAGTCATTGAAGATGGTTCGACATTAATGAACTTATTGAGGATGGATCGATGGACGATAAAGACACGGATATTAATGTAGAAGTATTAATGTACTCACCTCATAGTAGCGGAAACCTGTGAAAGCACAAGTTAAAACATCTTTGGTTCCGTTTTTGGTGGAAATACGGCATTTAGCGCATTTTCGGTTTTAAACCATTGTCAATCGAAATAACCTTTCAAAAAGTCGAAATCTTTCAAGATTATTAAAATGTTCTGTTGTGGTCTACCGTTTGGCACGGCTTTCATTCATTCAAATTAATGACAGTGTTACAGGGACATTTGGGTGTCATGTCAAGATTTTATGCATAGATTTTCTTTCTCTTTCTAACGTATAGCGCCATCTCATCTGATTTTCTATGCCCAAGTACTTGTGCTGTTGGCATTTTCTGCTTATCGAGTTGACACCTTAGATTATAGAGGAATATAGATCTGGCATAAACATCTATACGAACTTGTTACGAACAGTTAGTTATAGAAGTGTGATGTATTTCGACAGCAGAGTTACTTACATATCGGCATCTCTTTTTGACTAATGAAGATAATCATGAGTAAAAAAGGACAACAGCAGTTTGATCATGACTGAAAATGGCAACATTGTTTTGGTGACGTCACAAAATACCTCACCCCTCACCCCCTGTGGCCGGTCGCCATGTTTAGTCGCAGTCAACAACAAGTACATCAGTTGTCATCCGGACTTGTTTTTATTCGAAAATGAAGGAAATTTAGAGTTAATAGGCGATAATTATGCTTTTTTATAGTGTGCAAACTTGGAGAATAATGTATTTTATAAGTGTATGTGCAGAGTGTTTGGCTGTCGCATGAAAATCAACAAAAAACATCAAAATATAACGTTGCATGGGAAAGGTACCGAATTCATTCAAAATTTCTTACATTTTCTATTATTTTCAAACATTTTGCTGTTTGTGGGAAAGTTTATAAAGATCCGCTTGCTTTTCTTTATTCATTCAATGTTTTACTATGAATATTATGTGATTTTAGGAGAAAATTATTCGTCATAGTAAATAGAGTTAGGGTTCGGTATTTTCAAAACATCGATTATCGATAACGAATTATTTCATCGACGCAGTACCAATAACACAAAAATAAAAGTAAATCCTTTACAGCAGCGTCAGCAACTTTGAACCAAGCTAACCAAGATTCAAAGGTGTGGTGCCAGGGACAGAATTTTTGGTTGGGGTGGAGTTTACGGGACGCAGGACTTAGAAAATTTTCGACGAATTTTTTTATGTATATATAACATGTATTTTTTTGGCTACGTAAATAGGGTCACTATGGGTGCAACTTTGGTTCAGGTGATCCACCCCAAAGTTCAATGACCTCGGCGCTAGAGGTCAAAGTATGTCGTTCAGTTTCAAGGCGAAAGACTTAGAAAAATTTCGAAAGATGTTTTTAGGCATATTATAACAAATGTTTTTTCTTGTGGCATCGTTAAGAGGGTCACTAGGGGTGCAACTTTGGTTCAGCGGTTTGACCCCAAAGTTCAATGACCTCGGTGCTAGAGGTCAAAGTGTGTCGTTAAATATGGATGCAGAAACAATATAAAAACTTTACAGAGCATTCCGGGAAGAGTTGATTAGATTCAATTTGAGTGGCGGATCCGACACAGAGTTCCCCGACTCCACGTGGTCTTGTGCGTGGAGCCCCTAGAGTGTAGGTATATAATAAGCCGGAGGCGCGAAGGGAGTGCAGCCTCCGCCAGCCGTAACAAGGGACAGGCACAGTGTGCCTGTCCCTTGTTACGCAATGGCGGAGAGGCTGCACTGCACTTCCCGCAGCGCAGGAGCTATCGCGATCGCGATGCAATAAAAAAAAACATGAAGAAATACCCCGACACATAGAATTCCAAAAATACAAAAAGGTCTAACTTTGTATTTGAAACTGATTTATTTAACTTACCTGTATACTCCAGCTTAAACTAACGTTTTTACAATAAAGGTCAGTGACCTTGTGTTCGAAAATGATTGATTTAACTTTCCGGCGTCGACTCCAGCAAAAACCAACGTTTTTACAAAAAAGGTCAGTTTTTGATGGAATGGGCTTGATAGGTCAGTGATTGTCTAAGACTCTTCCACACACGCCATCAAGGTACAAGCTGCAGAAACTGGCAGTCCACACGAAACTTACCTTGGGCCGAGCGCGGCAACCTAAATAATTGTCTTATATGAACATATTAGTATTAGTACTGAATATAGAGGATATTCATTGAATTGAGTGCCAGCCAAAGCTTGGGGAAGTTGTAGTGTTAATATTAACTGAATTGAGCTGTACTGTACGTAGTAAATAGCGTTTTTTATTGAACTTGATGAAATCTATTGTAGTATCCCGTTTTTAGACGATAGGACGGAGGGTAATATAATGCTAATGACCCGTTACGGCCGTTACGGATCACCAAGGTATAGAAACTTAAATAAAACTGAACAGAGCTTAAAGATAGGTACTTATTCTTCTACTTACTAATATTCGAAAATTTAGAATTCAACTCCGTGCAACTCAATTACTTACTTATCGATATTCAATGTTAAAATACGCGCAACTCTACAGCAGGCCGCCATCTTTGTGCCAGACTAACTTTAGGTATGCACGTAGGTATTTCAGGTCTATATATTCGTTCGTCTGAGGTTGACACTGTTGACAGCCCCTGCATAGAACGGAACGGCTCGGCCAGAGATACACGACCGTTAATTTGTGTGATTGTCGGATAGACGAATGATTATTATGTAGAATGAAGGTATTTAGGGCTTTCCGAAGGCGATTTGTGTGTTCACAAATAATTCATCAATGGAACGAACTTCTTCGGATGGTCAAAAACGATCATCCCTCAGACAAACCAAAAATAAAGAAGATAACGGTGGGTGGAGCGAGCGATATTATGTAGGTACCATCGGAATTCATTTTGTTTACGTGGTAACGGTTTTTCTTTACATTGTATATTTTTGTGAGCTTACTCAATCAGGATCCATAGTTTATCTATACAAATATTATAAAGAGGAAAGATTTGATTGTTTGTTTGAATTGAATAGGCTCCGAAACTAATGGACCGGAGTGAAAATTCTTTCACTATTAGAATCCTAAATTTTCCGTGATGTGATGAACATTGGCTGTAGAGCTGTACAATATTTTGACAACCAAACTAGAAACAAAACTACTACCTATTGCATATTATGAATAACGGCTGCGAAAAAAATAGAACAAGAAAAATGTTTTTTTTTTTCTAGCAACTTCCTAGCGGCCGATGCCAAAAACGGAAAGAAAATAATACCTCCTCCGTAATGGGAGAAACACAGGTTAACTTTAAAAAAACTACACCTCAAAAACGTTAAAAGCTTTGAGTATCTAGAACGTTAAAAGGCATGAATAGTTTCCATGGTATAACTTGGTAGAACCATCTACCTCGATCTACATCTACATGAAACTAGAATGGAACACTCGGTTTGCGACTTCATCAAAATCGCACTTGGCCAAAATCAGAACATCCGCTGATATGTCAATAACAGCATCCATCAGCAACAAGTTATGATTTCCTTCGTCCGAGGGTTGTGTTTTGGTTTAACATAGGGTCGGTAGTCGTACATTGAACCAGACAGCTACATTGAACCATCGAAAGTATTCGAATATGCAACGTTGCCGATTCGCGCTTGTGCCGGTAAATAAGGTCCCTACAGCCCCCCTACCCACCGCTGAGTTTGCGCGGGAATCCCGTGAATGACGAAGGTTGGGCGAGGACTTTTACTAAAATCGATCGGAAAAGTAAGTTTTTTCATCAGTTTTCTTTGATTTTTCATTTGTTTTCGGTGTTGAATGTCAGTATTTAAATAATTACGTGTAATAGTGCACATATTTAGCTTTCTAATGCTTGATATTTGGTTTTAATATGCCCTGGTTTATCCGGTGAAATTTTGAGATTATTGCGAAGCACGTGCGGTGTCTCTCTTTGAACCACATACATGAAGTACAGACTGAACCACAGTTCACTGTGTTACACTTCCGTGCAATTGTACGGTTTTGTGTGAAGTCACAAAAAAACTGCATATTAACTGGAAATTATAAACTTATAAATTAAAAAAAGGATTTTTTTAGGATGGCGCGGACCAAAGTAACTTCCAGAATAAAAGGTGACGTCACAGCTGCAACGAACAATTATGCCAAATCACAAATATTGTCATAGTAAGCAATTTTTTTTGCACTGAAGTGTACTGATGTATGTTTGCATTTTGATATAGAAGATACTGTTAAAATAATTCGTTAAAACTAAGTTAAATTATAGTGTTTTTGTTCATAAGAAACTTGATCTCTTAATAATAGCATTTAGCTCAATATATTTGTAATTTTTTTCACTAACCGATAAAATTACACTTCAGAAGTGTAATTTTATAGTTATTTTTTAACATTTATAAGACTGGCCCTTTCGGTAATAAAGCAAATCATAAAAATTTACCATTGTTTTATTTGCCATGCTTTGAAATTGATAAATACCAATATTTAGGTAGGTGGTAAAGGGTGGTTCAATGTGGAAAATACCCCGGTTCAATTTGTACTACCTAGTGGACACAATGAACCAAAGCTGAGTTTTTAAAAAAACATTTCTCCTACTCAAACTAGGCCCAACTGTCAAAAAACTAGTATGCACGATGAAAGTCGGATAAATTCTGCATAAGATAGGGGAAAAAACAATAGCAAAAGCTAAAAAATGTAAAAACTACAGGCTCCTAAAATTTACCCGGTTCATTGTACGACGCCGTACCCTAGTGGTTTTATTCTCTTTGGTTTTTTTGTGTGATCTGTAGTTGAATTTTTTTAAAATTCTTATATAGATTTTTATATAGGAAATTAGCATTTTTATTTTGCTTACTGTGATTTCTTATCCCATTTATTTAGAATATTATTATTTTTATATAGAAATATACGTTGAACAAGTATACAATAATGGTGAGTAGATACCTATAGCTTTTGTACCTAGGTAGGTACATGTAACTCTTTGGAAATATCTGGAACCTCGAATGTATGCACACTCGAAGCAGACAGGTCCGTAGATTTTTTAACTGGTAATTTACTTACGTACCTGGACTTTTTTTCATCGTGATTTCCTTCTCCACCCGGAATACCTCATATCCATGCGTAATAATAATAAGCCCGCAGGGCAGCTTCTGACGTGTAGCGATAGGAACCTACCTACCTACCCACGGGCACCGAGTGTCAAGAAGTTCCTGATTTTCGCCTTCGCTTGCGGAGTTGCTACCTAAGGCAACCAGATCCCCACCTTGCTTGGCTTCATTAGCCAGTCTTAAGTGGAGGAGAAATGTATTTTAGACGTCATGTACTAGAACTCCAGAGTGGAAGTGTCTAATATCGCTCACGGGCAGTCTACAGTGCAAAATCGTAGTCTCTTGGCTCCTTTTTCGTTTGCGCCGATGTTTTTCCTTTCTGGCATATATTATACACATATGTTTCTGGCAAATAAATATATGACTATGACTATGGCATTTACGTCGCGTCGGCGGCAATTCGAGGTACCCATCGAATATTCGGCAAGACAGCAAGCTATAGCCAAACTTTAAACAGTTTCAAAACTGTTACGTTAGCATAGTAAGACTATGCTAAAAGTCTCTAGAAATTAAATAGGATGGATGTACCGGTCTAGAACCAGCTAAGGACAAATTTTCACTTTAACATTTTGTTATTTAGGTAAGGTGCGAGATTTGCTCATAGTTTAATATTCATATTAAGCTTTGTTTTATTAAAGTTAATATTAGAAAATAAGAACGCTGAATTCCTCTTGTTTTTTATTTTTATTACATATTTAAGTCCAAAAACTGGAATGTACCCTATTTTGACCAGCCAGCCCCAGTAGTTGACAAGTTTTGTACCAAAAGTTGACCATTTTCCAAAAGTAGTCTTAGATGCGTACCCTTGAGCGTTAGATCATTAAAAACCGGATAAATTAATGGAATAATTACCTCGTTATATACAGAACAAAAACTAAAAAGAAAACGGCTTATATTATATAATAATCAACTTTATTCTTAAGACTCATTGAGATCAATCAAATTAGCATTTTCAGTCTTATTAAATTAGGAACAATTGAATTAATACTAAACAGGTAAGTATCCTACATTTTCTTATTATCACATAAACAATCACAAATAATTATTTTATAAGAACTAGACATAGTTTTTGGTTTAGCAATCATTATCTAAGGACATACTTGAAAGCCAGATTCGTCACCATTCAATATTCTATCAGGATCGTCTAGTATGTCTAGTGCGTTTTCAGTCTTTAAAAATTCCTTTATTCTGCATGCCATTTTCTTATTCCTTCCTCCGTTACTCTACTTCTTGCTGAGTTAATAGCTTCTGCATGTCGTTTTGCAATCTCAGGGTTTCTTTTCATGAAATTATCGAACCATTTCCGACCTGGAATTCCGTTCTTGAATGGAGTTTGCCGATTGTCTGTTTTTATTATTTTGGTGACTGTTTCTATTAAATGCTCTTTTTTGATAGGGATTCCTTTTTTAGCCATTGCATTTATCCACCGACTTAGTAATTTTTCTTCATTAGGTGTTAATATTGTTGGCGGTCCCATTTTTCTTGGTATTGGGTTTCTCATTTTTAATTTATTGATAATTGTTGAATGGGGAATGTTATATTTACGGCATGTTTCTCTAATTTTATTTCCTGAATTTATTTCTTCGATTGCTTTATAAACATCGTCCTCACTATACTGAAAGAATTTCTTCTTTGGTGGCATATTTAATCTAAAACGAACAAAAAACTTATTTGAAAAAAGCTGGTCAATCACAGGAACAATTTATATTCTTTACGAAGTCCCAATGTCAAACCACTGGTCAACGAATGGAACCAACGCGATTCAAACCTTAAATACTCAAGCTGTGTCAATTAACATACCAAAGCTGTGAAAAGACAAAAAATAACCAAGAAAAAAAAAATATCCATCGGCCCCAGCCGTTGACCAATTGGTCAATTATAGGAACATCGAGAAAAATCATGTCCTGTAGTTAACCAGTTCAAAAAACTAGAGAAATATAGTAGTTAGACCGAAAATTACTTTGAAATCGTAAATATAAACTTAAAATCATTACAAAAATCAATAGTTAGAATAAAGTTAATCAAAAAACAATCCAAAAACAAATAAAATGGTCTCACCTGTCAAATCCCGCGCACTATTACAATGGCACCCAAATGAGCAGTGTCAGTGACAAGCGGAAGTAAATCGAAATTGTAAGCTACACTGTTTGTCTCATTCCAACGGCAAGGTGATTGGTTGGTTTGGTTTAGATGATTTAACAATTTAGCCAACATAAAGAATACCGATAATGGCGGGAAATCTTAAAATTTAAACTCAATGCCGCAAGTGGTCAACCACCGGTGTCTGGTCAACAACAGGCACGACCATCCTAATATCCCAAAAAGACCTCGTCGGTGTAAAAGTACCCATTTTTTTACTGCTAGGTATGATGAATCATCGTCACAGTAAATGCACAGTACACATATGGACCAGTATCGAAACTAAGCCTAGTTGATGAAATAAATACCTACGCTCCATTATAGCACTAGGGTTGTTTGTAACTTTACGGCGCGCGCAGACACTGCAGCGCAGGTGCATAGGTGGCGCGTGGGCGTGGGCAACGCTCATGAGCGGCTGCAAACCGTACCGTGTTTCAATACGAAAATGTATGTGATTTCTACCTAGCAATTAAAAAAACATTTCTTAATTATGTCAATCTTAATTATTACAATGTTAAGAATTCCGACGTGTCGTAGTAGACGCAAGCGTCTACACTGTCGTAGTACTGTCGTAGTAGACGCAAGCAACACGTCGGAATTCTTTATAGGAATTTTTGTATAAAATATTCTCATTCTAGCTAAACAACCTGAAAGACGGCGGTTTAACCGCCGTCATTCTGGATTTTCAAATAAATTCAAGAATTCATTATGATCAATTACACGGACTCATTATTCGATAACAATAATAATAAGAGTACATTTTTTTATATTAATCAGCAGGAAGTTTAAAATACGAAAGCTCCGGTTTCGATGAAATCATTCACACAGCTGTATACAACGCAATAATAATCGAGCATTTTTCATAATTACGCTTACGCATGACCGCTCGTCGCGACGCGATAACCGCTACTGACAGCACAGCACTGCGAAAACCCCTTAGAGCTCTCGTAGATGCGCATGCTTGTGTGAGTGAGCCGTTTCGAGCGTTTGTAGGTAGTTTCCACACTGTCTATATGTACACTGTGGTAAATGTGAGCGTTGTATTGTTTCCCTGGAAATAACTATGGCACAAGATTCAAATGTCTTCTTAGTTTTAAATATTCTCTACGATCTAGGTACATGGAGTGAAACTAGCGTAATACAAATATTTGTAATGCAATCTACCTAACCGAATAACCAAGTGAGATGGGAATAGGTGTGCGCGAATACAGGGGCACTCTCTATCCTTCTCTCTTTAAATTCGAGGATTTTACCTACTTGCTAGAAAAACACGATGACAATCTCGACAGAGCTACTCTACTCACTGTAAGCAGAGATATAAACAAATAGGCAGAATCAAATTCCTACAGTAATCAAAAAGGAAGAGCACCCACACCCGCGCCACTGAACACACACCCACATAGGAACTTCCTTGTGTTATCTATGTATGATATTATGAGTAAATCGCAAGGGAGAGAAATAGATATACTACCTTTCTGGGTTTGCATCATGAGCACTCTATCATAGATAATCATAGTTATGTTAAACTTTTAGAACCTTGTAAGCTTTGATGTGGGAAGGTATAACTACATATTATGCATACAGACCGATTTCAATTAACCTTCCGTGTTTATTTCAGGCGCCAGTATACGATTATTTTGATAAGTACACGTTCCTGTGTGATATGTACGACGATGCTGCGGATAAAATGCTCGATCTAGTGCTTTATTTCTTTCCCTTCGATAACTCTGTACAAATTGGAAACGTGGAAACTGGAAAAACGCTTCTAGCCCGCGTTCAACTTCCAACGCTTGAACTGAAAATGTTACAAGTTGGCAACATTGTTAACATTTTTTCTAAACTGTTGTTCTTACGGGATTGTGCACCGCTTACAAAACGGACTCTTTTTAGTAAAGTTGAAAGGTAATCATTAGATAATCATCATAGTATAACTCTGCTGGACTATGATAATTTTTTTAACTCTTCCTCTAGATTATTTGCAACAATCTGCAGTTTAAAGTGCGTCTATCTATGTTCGCCTATCCTACCGTAGAAACATCTTAAAACTCACTAAACTTTTATTCGCAGTACATTTGCGCTAATAAAACCCATGCCGCAACAAGAAATTGGCAAAGTCATAACGTTCATAGTGCAAAAAGGATTCCGCATAACCCGCATGAGAAATGGCAAAGTCACCAAGGCTTTCGTATTGGAGTTGTACAGAAATCTATTGGGAAACCACATGTTACCGTAAGAAAATAAGATTTGATTATTGACTAGCCTCTGCCCGCGGCAATGGGGTTCCAGGAATACGGAAATCCGTAAATTAAATTAACCGCCATAGGTACAATACAAAGAAAAAGAACTCAACAAAAGACATTACATAAGACAATTACAATGGGCGGCCTTCTCGCTTAGAAGGGATCTTTTCCAGGCAACCGTTGGATAGAAATACAGCTCTCAGAATTAGAAGGCTGAAAGGGCGATGGGCAATGTACTCTTGAGGAGTACCTGCAACTCAGTCAGGGCCACTACCTATATAATGGCGTCGTTTGGCGGAAGCCTATGTTCGCAGTAGTATACATGCTGATTGATGTTAATAAGAATGTTTAAAAAAAGGTTGGATAAAGTGAAACCCTTGAAATTAAAACGGTTGTCTCGCTTAAGTATGATACATTTTGGTCACCAGAACCATCATAGATTACATAACATCATCAGAAGTAATAGGGATAGAGCTTGTGGATCGCGATGCGGTGGCAAAATGGCGAAGTTGCTTAGGGGCCACTAACCCTGCGGATGCTGAACCTGGCACGTTGCGCTACCTCTACGGGATATCTACATTGAAGAACGTGGCACATGGCTGTTGTACTCAGGCTGATTCCAGTAAGGTACGGATGTAACTACGAACGTACTTGTTGAAAGAAGAAACGTTAGTGAAAGTCCAACACAAACTAGGTTCATATAGTTAAAATAGTTAACCTGCTAACATTTAATAATGATTAATCTATATGTGCAGGATGTTCAGTGCATGGATCGACAGGATTTTTTTGGGGTTCGGGAATGTAATGCGTTAGTGTCACGGAAGCATAAATTTGATGTTTTTTGAAAATCTCCCAGTCTTCCCTTTAAATCGTCATTGCTCAAAAAATAAGGTATCATCACGGGCCCTATTCTGCTGAAACAATCGTTAACTGTGACAATGGTGTCGTCGTCGTAAAATCGCCATAGACAAGACCTATTTTGCGAATTATTTTTGATAATGTAGGTAGGTACTTTGCGAATAAGAGACTGACATTATTATGAATGAAACTGTTTTATAGAAAATCGTTAATCAAGTACAGATCGATGATAGAGCAGGCTTTTGTAGATAATATTAATTAGGCTGTATTTAGTGCTCGACCGACGGTGAGCGCTGAGGTCGGTCGAGCGTAGCTGTATCAATGAAAACGTATGAACGACTACAGTGCAGCGCTGATGAATTCCTACGCGCGTACAGCTACGTCGCGCTGACGAAAACCGTCGGTCGAGCTCGTCGGTCCGGCGTGCGTCGGTCGACTGACGCGCTAGTCGTTATACACGCGCGTTTAGTGCGGCGCTGACCGAACAACCGACCGCACGCGCGTACGCACTAAATAGTAAGCACATATTATAGAGTTAACAAATGGATTCATTTTTCGTCGCAACTGCACACGTTTGACTAAGTTTGCCGTCAGTTATGCACTAAACGCTTGGTCACGACCGACGATCAGGACGTACGATCATCGCGTACGGTACGCGCTGACCGTCGGTCGACCACTAAATCCAGCCTGTACTATGAAATAATTTTATATAACAAAAAAAACTTTCGTATTTTGACTTCAATAAGGAAGGATGTAAGTTTGGTGTTTTAGTTTTTCTTGAAAATCTCCCAAAGGGAAGCCTTTAAATCGTCATAACTTGTTTTTTTTTGTGTTATTCGAGGAAATACCTAACTTGTACTGTTTTTTGCAATAAAACTAGATTATGTACCTAACTACAAAACAAAACTAAGTTATTGGTTTTCTAAGTTGTAAATCTACCAAAATGTTAGGAAAAATATTCAACTTCTAAAAATAAGACTCCCCAACGCCCCACCCCCAATAAATCCTGTCGATCCATGCACCGAACATCCTGTATTTTACGTCTATTAACTGTATTTGAAGGTTATATCTAAACAGCAAATTAAAATATCTTTTAAAACATTTCAGATGTTAGACATGTACTTCGGCTATGAAAACCATATAATGAAAGTGCCATTTTCTGCCACTTTGAAAAACTGCACTTGTTGTCTCATCAAACCCCATGCAATTATTGAAGGAAACGTAGGTGTGATATTAGAACAAATTATTGCTTCAGGCGAATTTATTGTCACAGCTATAGCAATGTTTGGAGTAAAACCTATAAATGCTAAAGAATTTTATGAAGTATACAAAGGAGTTTTACCTGAATATGAGGTGCTTAGATATAAACGCTTACACTGCCCAGACTCTGCTTAAAGTATTGCTAGAACTGCATATAGATCGTAGGCAATCAAAGTGTTCATTTACTAATAACTAATTGTTTCATACCATACCAAAGTAGGTTTGGTATAGTATGAAACAATTACGCTTTAAAAATATTATTGGATTTAAAAAGGGCCGTGAGTAGCGTTTCGCGCCTAAAAGCAATAGAAGGTAGAACCACATGTGTATCATTCCTGGGCAATGAAAGTGTTAAACCTATTTGTGTAATACTTTATCTGAATACCGTATCTGAATTAACTGTTATCTTGTTTGCAGGCAATGAGCATTCACTTGGCTGAAGAAAAATGCATTGCTTTGGAAGTAAAAGCTATTGATGCATCAGTTGATGTAGTCAGTAAATTCCGAACACTATGTGGACCTAGAGATCCGGTAACAAATCAGATTAACGCCATTAACATTAAAGCTAGCAAAGACTTATTGAGTAGGGATATGCGTATTTGACTATCTGAAGGCGATTTGTTTACCAATCTTTGGAACAAACGCCTACGGATATACGACCCCACGTCAGACAAAAAATCGGACGAGTATCGTTGCACGTAGGAAACGACGACTGGCGCTGGCGTGGCGTACGATAAGTGTCTAATCTAAAGCTAAGCCATTTGTTTTCATACAAAGAATCATTGCGTCGTCCCGTAGGTAAGTATGTTACGTAGCCTTAGTCTGTTAAAATACCTTCACTCATATAATTAGCGGACCGCCTCGGCCGCTGGCGGCAGCAGAAATGTGAATCGATTCGATAACGTCGATTTATCGAATCGAATCACTTAGTTGCCGAATACTTATAATCAGCCCCATCCACACCCGCAGAAAAGCTGAATAGAAGTTACTTGGGAGCTGAACTAGTTAGGGCCGGGGGATAATAAACAATACACTTCTATGCATGATATCAGTTCCCCCACTTAAGACTTAGTTACCATAATAACTAAATTCATAATTAAAATTCAGTCAATAAGAAGTACAGTATTATTTTCAGTGCTGTGAAGTCAAATAAGCATACTATGTAGTTTTTGTGACATAATGAATAATTACCATTTTAGTTGTTGAAGTAAGTAGTACTGCAGAGAAGTCATCATATCATTCATTTACAGGACCTGGCCCGACAATTATATCCCACTACAATCAGAGCCCTGTATGGTAAAGATATTGTCCATAATGCAGTACACTGTACGGATTTACCTGAAGAAGGAGAACTAGAAACTGAATACTTTTTTAAAATCTTAAGCAGTGAAATTAACTGAAACAGGCATTTATGACAAGAATTTGTAATTTCTACTTTATGTTTAATTTACTTTTGATAGTCATTCTTAATTACAAAATCATTTCCTTCTACCTCGATTTTTTCATACATCCACTTGCGGTTCACCCTGAAAGAAAAAAAAAATTTACTCTTAGAGCTTTGTATCCCCTTCCACCATAGATCCTGGATTCTCTTCTCTGCCTCTCTACTTTTCATTATTCTTATAACATATCATATTTGAATCCAGTTTTCACTTTTAAGAATTTTTTTATTAAGGCGCATACAGCACCTAAACTAGCGCCACCACCTACTTTATGTTATTATTCTGTTCAGCAAAGGAATTTTCAAAAATCCATTGTCCAGTTTGTGATACCTATAATAAGCTTTTTTTTAATGCCTCTGTAATAGTTTTATTCTATTTAGTTTAGGAAGAGATACGAAAATAGATTTTGGTGGCCACCAAGGGCAACATCGTATCAGTTAAACAGAATAATAACATAAAGTAGGTGGTGGCACTAGTTTAGGTGCTGTTTGCGCCTTAAATGATTTTAATTGAATAGGAATAATGATGATTTGTTTTTTTTATAAAGTTGCCTGGAAATTAGTTTAAACAGTAGTAGGTACCTACTATTTCTTTCATCAAATCCTTTTTTTCCAAAATGTCATAGGTTACTCACCTACATTCATGTCCACACTTATTGGAGTTGCATTTAGTGCATGGAAAATGGCATCCTGAACATGTCTCATCTAAGCAATCACATAAATCTTTACCAGTTGAAGCAATATGTCCCTTTTCATTGTAGATAGATCTGTTTTTGTGTGGCTTACTGAAACAAATTATATCTGCTTAGGTACATTTTTAGTTACAAGGATGGAGACGAGGAAGACTTGTACATATTTTAACACATCCTTTCAAGGATATGTTAAAATAAATTAAATTATAGAACCAAATTAGATAATAAATAAGGGGAAACATAGGTAGATTAGTAGGTAGTAGGTATAATAGGAAGAAGTCAATCATTTATATAATGGTAAATATTGGTTCAGTGTAGGCAGAACCTTACTTGATGAAATAACTTTTCCGTGTTAACTTTCGGCGTTCTCGTGCAGACTTTTCAGGATCAAAATTATGTAAGAAAGTCATTGCTCTGTTAGAAATATTAAAACAAATAGAACACGGTCAGGTGACTGTCCCAGCAGTAGTTTCCTACTCCAAATAATGCCTCAAGAGAAACGGATTGTTGAAGCACGAGAAGATTTTGTTCACGTTTACTTTATGCCTAACGAATTTCTCAATACTCATGGATGAATTTCTTATTTTTGAATGTAGTTGTAGATTTTATCATGAATTGCGCTTTTATTTGGTTTTGGCAGAGGCAGAGTATGTAGGTATTGATTTGATTTTATAATGGATTTTATTCACAAAATTTTATTGTATTTTGTTGTTGTGGCTATTTCTCCGAACTTCGCAGGGTTGGGGTTTTTTTTAATTTTTAATTTTAAAAGGCGAAAGACGTTATAGCCATAATGCGTAGTTACTTTATCTTATTTTTTTAGTTAAGTGTAAAATACCCTAAAATACCCATCTTTACTGGCTAGCCTTAATATTAGTGTTGATAACGCGTTATGGGCTTTGAGGTTCAACTTGTTTTTTTATGGGCTTTGAGGTTAGGTTATATGTATATAAGCGTCTTTGTCCGCTGTACAAAAAAATCCAACTTCTTTAGTGTCAATATTCGACGACCACCAGGTGCGGTGGGCGAAGGTCCGCCTGCGACGCAGGAGGTTGCGGGTTCGATTCCCACCTCGGGACAAATATTTGTACGATCTGCAGATATTTGTTTAGGGGTTCTGGTTGTTTTCTATGTATAATAAAAAAAATATCCATTTATTTAATAATATTGTATTATGTATATCAGTCATCTAGTACCCATAACACAAGCTCAGCTTGGGGCTAAATGAGGCTGTGTGGATTGTCCAGCAAAAAAAAAAATATTGACAACTCATCTAAGGCTATAAACTTGCGCGGACAACACTCAGACTAAGGAAGACTTGAAATACCTACGAAAAAAACGTGCATACCTAAAGTTAGTCTGCAACAAAGATGGCGGCTTGCCGTAGAGTTGCGCGTATTTTAACATTGAATATCGATAAGTAATTGAGTTGCACGGAGTTGAATTCAAAATTTTCGAATATGAGTAAGTAGAAGAATAAGTATATTTAAGCTCTGTTCAGTTCTATTAAGGTTTCTATACCTACGTGATCCGTAACGGGTCATTAGCATTACATTACCCTCCGTCCTATCGTCTAGAATGAATACAAAATACAGGTGTTCCGTTCCCCTGAAACATTTTCAATAAGAGTTTATATAGGTAAACAATGTTTCATACAATATTCCCCTACAAAGAATGTGTCGATTGTATAATGAAGTAGCGAAATCCAATGACGTAGATATTTTTGATAAAAACCATTGTAGATTTAAGCGTAGTATAAAAAAGATCTTGTAAAGCTATTATTTATTTGTCTAACTAAGTTGATATATTATGTCTTTTTTCTCTTTATTTATGTAATTTTATTATTAATGCATGCAACATTATTGATTTTCTCTGTGTTCAAATAATTGATTTCAATCTAGATCAGAATTGTAAATACCATAAGTTTAATGTAAGTAATTTGATTGTTATCTGATTTGTGAATGAATAAATAAATAAAAATAAATAAACGTGTAAACGTTGTACCTTGATGGCGTGTGTGGAAGAGTCTTAGACAATCACTGACCTATCAAGCCCATTCCATCAAAAATTCTGTCCCTGGCACTACACCTTTGAATCTTGGTTCGCGGTGCCTGTCCCTTGTTACGGCTGGCGGAGGCTGCACTCCCTTCGCGCCTCCGGCTTATTATATACACTCTAGGGGCGCCACGCACAAGACCACGTGGAGTCGGGGTACTCTGTGTCGGATCCGCCACTCAAATTGAACTTAATCAACTCTTCCCGGAATGCTCTGTAAAGTTTTTATATTGTTTCTGCATCCATATTTAACGACACACTTTGACCTCTAGCACCGAGGTCATTGAACTTTGGGGTCAAACCGCTGAACCAAACTTGCACCCCTAGTGACCCTCTTAACGATGCCACAAGATAAAAAACATTTGTTAATATATATGCCTAAAAACATCTTTCGAAATTTTTCTAAGTCTGAACGACATACTTTGACCTCTAGCGCCGAGGTCATTGAACTTTGGGGTGGATCACCTGAACCAAAGTTGGACCCCTATTGACCCTCTTAACGTAGCCAAAAAAAATACATGTTATATATACATAAAAAAATTCATCGAAAATTTTCTAAGTCCTGCGTCCCGTAAACTCCACCCCAACCGATTTTTTTTTATTTTTGCGTTATTGGCACTGCGTCGATGAAATAATTCGTTATCGATAATCGATGTTTTCAAAATACCGAACCCTAACTCTATTTACTATGACGAATAATTTTCTCCTAAAATTACATAATATTCATAGTAAAACATTAAATGAATAAAGAAAAGCAAGCGGATCTTTATAAACTTTCCCACAAACAGCAAAATGTTTGAAAATAATAGAAAATGTAAGAAATTTTGAATGAATTCGGTACCTTTCCCATGCAACGTTATATTTTAATGTTTTTTGTCTGTACATACACTTATAAAATGCATTATTCTCCAAGTTTGCACACTATAAAAAAGCATAATTATCGCTTATTAACTCTAAATTTCCTTCATTTTCGAATAAAAACAAGTCCGGATGACAACTGATGTACTTGTTGTTGACTGCCACAAAACATGGCGACCGGCCGCAGGGGGTGAGGGGTGAGGTATTTTGTGACGTCACCAAAACAATGTTGCCATTTTCAGTCATGATCAAACTGCTGTTGTCCTTTTTTACTCATGATTATCTTCATTAGTCAAAAAGAGATGCCGATATGTCAGTAACTCTGCTGTCGAAATACATCACACTTCTATAAATAACTGTTCGTAACAAGTTCGTATAGATGTTTATGCCAGATCTATACTATATTCCTTAATCTGAGGGACAACACCGTTGCGCGATATCATGGGTGTGGCGTGGCTTCAGACAGGTAGACTTGTACGGCTTAATAGCAGCTACTAAGCAATTGATATCACTACGTTAGAATAGCCACATCAATTTTGTTTTTACCTGCAAATTGTTACGTACGACTTGTGTAGGTATTTCTATCATGTTTGCGGCATGGTCGCTCGCATTCATGCTATAAATTAGTGATTTCTGTCGCCGAATTAGTAGTTTTCCTTTTATTTCTTGGTTTATGCGTGTTTAACGACAAATTTCATCACGATGGCGGATACGAGCAAAGATCAAACTGTGACCAAAGTGCCTATGATATACGTGTGTGGAGGTAAGTGCGATATTCCTTTACTCTAAGCCTGGTGCATTTTTCTACATTTTTTTATTAAGAAAAGAAACGCCAACTGCGTATCAAAACTATGCAATCAGTTTAAGCAATGCAACTAATAGGGTGTTTAGTATTACTACTATTAGTAATACTAATGCACTATTACTAGTGTATTACTTTCTACGTCAATTCTGACAAACTCTTAATACTTTTTCAGAATGCCACAGGGAAAATGAGATCAAACCAAGGGATCCAATTAGGTGCAGAGAGTGTGGATACAGAATTATGTACAAGAAAAGAACAAAAAGATGTAAGTAACTTAACTTTATGATAAATCAAAAATTTACTGCACCAAGCTTGGAATATGGCATGGTATGTTGCTCATGGTGTTGGCTGTTATGGGTATTGATGAACTATTGTAACTCTTTTGCCTTCAATAATTCTGTACCATGTGAGAATAAGTTGGCAAATCCTAAGAGTAGGAGCAAGGAGACACACTTGCACGAAAGTTTCTACTAGAAAACCAGCATTGCTTGACTCCTGTCAAGCAACATTATGCTGAGGTAGGACCTTTATAGTTCATATGCTGTATGTAGGTAGGATTATTTAATTTTTACATTTATTTTAAGGTTTTCTTGTGTATAAACAATTTACTTTCTCTGTTGTTTCTATCTTTAAGAAGCACACTTAAGACTTGTCAACTTATTTACGCCTGGTACCAAATTATAGCATGTCACAATGTTAATTTCAAACATTTTAGTGTACAAGGTGTTTTTAGGATCAACCAAAACTGCTACTTAAACTGCCCTATAGGATAAATACCTACCAACAAACAGGTTCCCAGGTTTTCTTTCCAGTTTTGACTAAAAGAAAAAAATACTATCATATAAAATGTTTATTGCACAACAGTGGACAGACAGTGTCCACTGTTGTGCAATCTGTTTTCAAATGTTTTCCTAGGGTTTTAAACAAACAATATTATACCATCCATGACAAGAGGATATTGCTTTCAATCATACATAACATATGAAGCTATTCTCCTCCACTTTTATTGCTAAGGTTTGAATCTCATTGGCTGCTTCTGTTTTTCTGGCCAATTTAAACCTTTCTCAGCTGATTGAGATGTTGGTAAAAGGGGATTGAACTGTATTATAATAACTTTATAAGGAAAATAAACAAAATTCTAAATACTAAGTTGTAATAATATAAAACTAGATTACTTTTTTTACATATTTGTTTTATCAAACATAGTTTGTTTGAGATATGAATGATATGAAATAAACAATTTGGGAAATAGACCCTTTAATTGTTTATATTCTAAGTTTGTCATCATATACATATTATTTGCTTTATTAGTGTTTTGCAAGTACAGTGTTGCTAACAGCAAAAGGTAAGGACTGTGCTTTACTGCTTATTAAAATTTTTAGTGCTAAGCTTTATTCACTGCATGTTTATTATTTTATAATCTATTAAATTATTCAACTTGGCAAAGTTTCCCTTCTTGTATTTATCCTAGTGGTACCTTCATGTTCCTACTGAAGTGCGAAATCAGTCTTAATTCAATTGTTCATAAATAAAATAAAAAATCTCCCACTGGTAACGGATTGGTCATTTCCGGATCCAAACCGGAAGGATCCCACTGACGCGGAGTCAGCCGTCGTGGTCTGTGCAATAAGTCTAGTATGTCGCATCCTCTTTACACTTAGGCCAGCTACTTGGTGCCACAATTAGGCATGGATATATGGCATAAGAGCCCAACCCACTATGTGTTCTGTTATTGAAGGTCTGCCATGCTGACCGAAGCTGGTAGGAAATCCGACTCCTCACTGTTAGTGTACGGCGCACTGTGATATCAGGGAGATTTCTAAGTTATCTTTCTTTGCTTTCAGTGGTTGTTTTCGACGCCCGTTGATGAAGTTGGAGATCTAGGAGTGATATCTACCTACCTACATACTACATTATTTTTAAGTCAAAATATCCACTTATTTTAATAAAAGATGTAAAAGGCACAAGTTGATTTTATTTACCGACGTCACCGCCTTAGCTTGCTTACCGGCGCGCACCGGTAAGCAAGTAACCGGTATCGCCCATCAGACCGTTCTGTAAGAAAGAGGCGTGGTTTACGTAGTATCTTCGTAATACTCCGTATATCGTCAGTCACACTGACCGTTTTAAACACGGCACACTCGCCGGCCAGTAGTTTTGCCTCAGTAGGGTAATAGTGAAGGCAATAAATAGTTCTTTTTTAATTTAGCTTCTATTCGAATTATGCGTTAAGCGATCCTCACTACCCAAACCTCCCCAAACGACTCGACAAGCGTAAGATTACGATTTCCGACTGAGCGCCAATCAAGAAAGCCCGGCGCGTGTGCGGGACGATGAATCCGTTTTAGAAAATAATTGGCAGGTCTGTGGCAGCGCTTATAGACTTGTTGATAGCAAAAATAATAAATCTCCAAACAATATTCAAATTTCGTACCTGTAGCCTTCAATTCCACCGTACCTAAATCCATCATCATTATAATTTTCTTATCTTGCACCTTGCAAGATAATAACTGTAACTTCCGTTGCAACAATAGCTATTATTAGGCAAATTGGTATTCAATTAAAACATTCACCAGTAATATAATCGTAATTCTTTAATTACATAGTTTTTGCAACAAATTTGTAAAATTCATTTTATAATAACGTACCTAAACATCAGAAATATTATACTTATCTAAAACTATACAGATTAAAGGGAAGGGTTCATCACGATTCGCGAGTTCCAAACCTGTGTTTTGGCTTTGAAACCAAACATACCAGAGCAATGATCAACGCAACGGTTATATATAATTAATAGCCGATGTTTGTGTAGGTAGATAGGAAAGTAGTACACGCCTACTTCTATTATATTGTTAGGTATGGCACAATGCTAAACATTTATGTTGTAATTCAAAATGATACTGACCTCACTACCTGCCTATCATAAAGGTTTAAGTAGGTACCTACGCACTTTATCAACTAGGCTCTGTAGGTTGTCTAATAATGGTGACTGTGAAAAAACCTCCATCTACTAAAATGTAGGTATATTCTGTTCTGGCTACACGTTAGGGTATGTTTGGAGTCATATTCGTACTATATTTGGGCATACTGGCTACTTCTTTACTGCCGCAATACCTATCATTAGGTAAATGTTTCTATGCTCTTTCGCCATTAATATTTTTTCGCGTTAGGTAGCCGTTGTACGACCAAAATTCTTCCTTACTCTTACGCAATATTGGTTGCAGAATCCATGCTGTGCGTAAACCAATTAAAATTAACAATTGATAAGTCTAGAATTTCGCTCAGCTACCTCTTTGGAAATTGTTAACTTCTGACATATTCATAATTTTATAATACCTGTTTGCTAGATTGAGGCCTCCATTACTTAGATATCCCAGTGTGCAGGGTAACTGTTAAATTATAATAACCAGCCCTGTTGGTATGTAATGTAATATATACCAAGTACATAATTATAATACAATTTCGAAGACTTTGATAGATATAATTTTCATATAGGCTTCCTAAAGCTCCAGTTATCTACAATCATCATTTGCAATGATTACCAACATTACAGATTATATTATCTACTATTAGGATTAGGATAAACATTACAAATTAGGTAGCTTCATTTAATATTGATATATTCCCTTTTTATTGTTTGATATGATCAGCTAAAGTGATTAATACTTAGGGTATGTACAAATAACCATTATGTATAAAGGCTAATATATAAATATCTCAAAAAGGTATTTTAAATAATATTTACTTCGGAACATTACTTCAATTAAGTATGAAGATGTTTCATGGAGTAACTGTAGCGTTGTAGGTAGCGTGTAGGTTACATACACACATAGGTACCTACAGCAGTACAATTTAGCACAGTTCTACTATTTTTGATATGGAAGACATGTAAAGGATTTATATAAATCTAATTTTATTTCTGAAAGTGATATGCCAATTATTTTAACTTTACAATACAGGATTTGGAAGTAGATCATTACATTATATAAATACATCACAATCTATCATACTTATGGAAGGTATGTATATTTTAGAGTGTATACTTTACAAAAAATATACAAATAGCTAGATTGAAATCTTAAAAAGTTCTTTACTACTTTTGTAATATGTATCATTGATATTTCAAGCATAGGTTTATCAATAATGTGGCCCTCAAAATATTTCTGGAAGAATTAAATTCCGACTTGGCTGACACACTGCCGTGTGTTTCGATAAATCTATTACTATGAGTTGTGAAACTCTTCATAGATAAACAAGATGAATGGTCATCCATTTTCGTTTACATCACCTAGATTTAAAACATAACATTAGTAAGCTAAATAGAAGCAAAAACAATTTATGATAAATGTATGTACAAGTCTATAAAGTATTTACACTAAAGATACAATTACATAATTAAAGCGCATGAATTTGTTGAAACTACTGAGTTAACTCAGCCTTATTTCAAAATAATTACATTTTTACAGATAATAACAAAATTGCACAATAACCTACTTAACATAATTTTGGCACTAAATATCTGTGGCACTAAAATTAATTCGTGTTTCATTATCCTGATCAACATTATCAATAGTTTTCACTTCACTCTCTTTTTCACTTTCGCATATACTCTCGCAGTTCATACCATCCTCTTCGTCAGAAGAGTCTTTGCTAACTGAAGGTCCTGCCCCCATCGAAACACTGGTTTCTCTATATTCCAACTTAGTTGGATCATTTTCATGTAGTTTTCTAGCTAGCGATTGCAAACTAGCCAAAGAACTAGCACAATCCGTCGTATCTATGTCTGTAAGACTGACACCAGCTCGTTCTATTTCTGTAAATGTTCCGAACGGCAATTTGAACAGGCACTCTAGTCTCATGACATGCATTTTACTTCGAAGATGTTTTGCCAGATGGCCATGTATCCTAAAAGCGATGTTGCAATCCAGGCATCTAAATGGTCGTGGGTTGAAAGATGTTGCTGCTCCAAACGTAGACGTCATCGAAACTTTATTATGATGAGAACCAGATCGTTCATGTTTCTGAAGATGTCCTCTTGTTCTAAAACTAACGGCACACACACTACATCTGAACGGTCGCTCCATGTAATGTATGTTGAGATGCAATCGCAACTGTGAAGGTTTGGTGAAAGTTTTATTACAAAAATCACACACTCTTCTTCCATCTTCCATGAGCCTACCTGGCGAGTAAGATGCATTTTCAAAATCTTTACCCTTGGTCACTTTGAAAGCAACACCACCAACTCCAATCACAACTTTTCTTGCTACTGGTTCGTGGTCTAAGGAAGGCATTTTTACTGAATCCGCTTCAGAAACATTCACAACTTCAACTTTAGAATTTTCATCAGGGTTTATTTTTTCAAGGTTACTCTCCTCATTAGAAGTTTCTGTCTGATTTGGAATGGTACCTTCGTGGGTTATGATTTGATTAATTCTAGCATGTTTTAAGTATTCGGAGACTACGTGTTTTGCATTTTCAGTATTACTATTATTTTGAAAATTATGCCTTTTTATTTCCACATTATTAATCATAGTATCGGAAGTATCTTTTGGTGTGACAGGCTCGTCCTTTCCTACTTTAGTAAGGTCATTCTCATTCACTGTTGTATTCTTTTTCTCGTCGATAACTAGTGCCGTAGAAATAGGTTTAACGAGACTGCTTGTCGTGGACGTGACACATTTACTTTCTTCCGTTCTATAACTTTCAACAAAGTGCGGCTGTTCCTCGACTTTTCTTACTTTACTGAAGTTGCATGTTAACTGACTTTGTTTTATTTTTGAATCTAATAGCGCTCTTTCTGTCAAGTATGTGTGCAACATTGGCTCTCCGTTAGCCCATTGGGATTGGTGCTGAGGAAGTTTGGCTGTATTTGATGCTAATGACGCCAGAACACTTGATTCTCTGGCTGTTGGAATTTCAGTTGTACTGAGAGTTGGGGTTTTTACATCAGTTTTACTAAGATCCATAGGTTCATTTTCGGCATCTTCCACGGAATCCATTGAGTCGCTTACTGAAAACCGTCGCTCCTGTATTTCTACTGTTGGGGTTTCGAGGCCGGTAGGTGTATAAGGGTAGGTGGTAGGCCTGGCGCTGGTTATCAAACCTGGCGCCGATGAGGTCGGCCTAGAACCTCCTAAAGACAATAAGCAATGAGCTGCCTCGTGTTCAGGTAATCGTGACTTGCTAGCTTCTGTGTCTGAAAAGAAAATTTATCTAATTAATGAGGGAGATAAATATAATATATACATAATGTATAATTAGCTCCTTAAGAACAGCACAGACATTTAATCAGATATAACAAGCTAATAGAATAGGTATTTGGTAGAGTTACACACAAGGAGTTAGATGACTTTTTATACTAGTTGGAAAGCGACATCTGTCATTTGAATTTGAATTATACTTTATTTTTTCAAGAAATTATGTAGGAATAGCAAGAAAAGGAGAAGACTTTTAATTCTTAGGTTTAGTTAGCTTTTCTATGAAATCCTTAGTTAAGTTAAATCCATAGTATTATCAATACAAATTAAAAAACAAGTTTTATATTAGCATTAGGTACTGTTATGAAGTTCACGGTTTACTGATTACAATTTTTATGTTCACGGTGGCGCAGGCACGTGGCATGGAATCATATAATATTAATTTTATACCTTTGTGCTTGGTTGTATGATTGATTGATTACCACCCAAAAATCTAATTTTCAACTTAATTATTAAATTATAACTCGAAGGATAAATTTTATAGTATAGGTAGGGCAGAAATGATAAGTACCCATCCTATAATTTACCTTAATGATTTTAAATATGGTTTAGCGATTGGCTACACATGTCCTGATGTTTAGATGTAATTAGGGTAGCTGTTCTTTGCTACCCCACCCCATGTTCTGTATTAATGTAAATTAACTACAAGGATCGCGCGTGAGCTCGTAACACGTATTTAATAGTTTTTATTGTAATTAAGTAATAATAATTTGCTAAGCTAAACTAGCACAAATATAAATGAGTGAACATATGCCAACCGTAAAAATTGCATATATAATAATAAACAGAAACCCATTACCAGTCTACCCGCAATTTTTGATACCGTTACAGTTACGTAGGTCTCCCTATTATTCAGTTGTAAGTTTAGATCATCGTTTCTAGAGATAGGTAAAGAAAGGAAGAGTAATGCTCACCACTAGATTCAGTTTCGCCTTCGTTCCCTTCGTCGCCGTCTGAATCAGTATCATCGTCCGTTTCGCCGGAACACTGGGCATTCTCTCCAATTTCACAATCGTTGCCTTCGTTGGGATTTATCCCTAGCTCACAGCATTTTTTATAATGTGCTTTACTCTTCATGTGCTTGGTTAAGTTGCCCTTTGTTTTGAAACTGAAATACAAATAAAGAACAATTATTGAAAACTTACATAAACCAGAGTAATGTTATTGAAAGCTATAAGTTTTTTTCGGATAATCTATTTTTTACCTGAACGCGCAGTGAATACAAGTGTAAGGTCGGACGTCTGTATGCGTGCGAATGTGTTTCTTAAGCATGGAAGGCTTTTTGCACCGGATTCCACATTCTGAGCAGACATACCGCCCCCTCCCACGTCCACGTACGTATGTGTACTCCTCGTTACTTTCGAAACCACCTGCTAGTTCTTTCTTAGGCGTCATTGCGTTATCTGAAGTAACGCCTTTATTCTCTTCTAATTTATTAATATCGAACGGCAAGATCATCTAAATAAAACAAAAATAAATATTAGATATTTATCTGAACTATTTAATTGCTGACATGATGTAGCATTTTCCAGTGCAAATGTGAAAAAAGTTAAAGGGTACCTGTTTGCCATCCTTAGAAATTGTATTCCATTTAGATGAATGCGTCAATATTAGATCCTGTTTAATCACCGAGACAGCCACGGATTGCGGTCGATGACGTGAGTCATATAAAGACATAGCAGACGATGCTGACAGCCCCAGCGGGTCTGGCGTCAGCTCAGATAATAACTGTAAACAAAGACAAACATTTATCAACTGCTCTACAATTGATATTAATCTTACCGTAGTTTACAATTTTGTTGTGAGTTAAGGCTTACCTGCCAGTTACTGTACATGGATAAGAAGTGTTGATTTGGAACATAAGTTGGCTGTGGTCGATTTATAGTGCAATAAAACACCTTTGTTGAACACTTCAGCCCCAAATAAGTATATGCATTGCCATTCAAATATAGCTGGCCGTAAGCTTTTGCTGGCCGCGGCGTTTCTGGTGATACCAGTGGCATAGTATTTGCAGTAGGCGTAATGCCATGATGTCTTTTAGGTGTAAAAGTACCAGGTTTCAATGGCAAGGACGATGGTCTCAAGAATTTTGGCTTTCGGTCTTCACCATTGACGTTGGCTGATATATTTTTTTGGAAATATAATGGTTCTGATCTTTCATCCTGGTGAGTAAATGGAGTATCTTGTGCATTTGTGTTTTTCTGCACTTCTGATGAGCTGAGTATTTGATTGTTATAAATTTCTGCTTTTGTAATTAGAGTCTCAAAATTAAAATTTCTTGGGTCCTTTTCACATTTTATGTCGGTTGGTTTTAATAATGGACTATTACTTTTTTCTGTGCTCTTTTTGTTAGAGGCATATTGCATGTTCACTTTTAGAAGTGGTGTCTTTGGCAAACCTTCAAAATTTCTTTTTATAGCTTCCTCTTGTCTGTACGGTTTCGTTGCATTAGCCGAAATAATTCTAGTAGAGTATTCATCTACGTTTTTAATTTTTATAATAGGTATAGTTGGAGTATATTGCTGACTTTCAGTTGTGATATCGTGGCCATGAACTAACTTCTCAGGTTCAATGTTGGTTTTTCTTCTATTAGGACTTCTAGTATTTCGTAACTGTTGTATAGTTAAGCTGAATGCTCCTTTCGTTTGAACATTTCCCGCTAATATGTTTCCTTGATAATCCTCACGTAAGGATTGCGATACTGATATTTTATTCATGCTATTAGTGCCATTATTTTTGGAATTTACATTTGCGTGGCTTACAAAAATACCCGGAGTGTTAGGTCCAGGAATGCCAGGTACATGAGGAATGAGTTTTCCGCCGTGTAAAATAGTCGATGCTCCATTTGGCGAAGTTGATGGACTTAAAGGCGGCAATGTTAATGGATTGAATGCAGTTATTGCACTTAGTGGAGGAAATTGGAAATGCGATCGATCGTGAATCGTTGGCAAATTAGAACTTGAAACTATAATTCTTGGTGTTTGTGGTTGTGGTGTACCCATGGTCTCTTTGGGCGTAGGTGGGTTATGAACCATAGTGCCACCGGAATGCAGGCTTGATCTTACAACAACACTGCTTGCTTCAGTGTCGTTGGCAAGCTGAGACGGCGAAAGGTTTTGGTGAATTAGAACAGGAGACAGCTGATTCTTGTTTGGTTCTATTCGGAGAGTGGTTGTTCCCCCGGAATGGTCCACAATTTTTACTTCGCCTCCAAACATTTGGATATTACTATTCTGTCGCATATGTTGTGACATTTCATCCACTGCGCGTAGTGCAGTGGCATTGGTATCAATGCAGCGCATTTTAGCTTGATTATAATAATCTGATCTAGGTGAAATATTTTCTACCAGTCTAGGACTGTATGTTTCGGATCTACTGTCGATGCGTCGTTTTGGACTTGCGGTAGGCTTCATTTTCATGCTCTCTGATTTTCTCGAAAAATCTGATGGGCTTCTAGTATCTACTAACCGAGTGTTGCCGAGTAAAGGGCCAGGAGATGGCAAAGGCGCTATGACATCGTTACATTCCTGTTTAAGAATAACTAGGTTTTCTGGTCTCATTCTTAATGGCTGTGACTTTGTAAAGTTGCTGTTGTTAAAGGTATTATTATTAGATTGAGTCGACTCGGGAAAGCGAACATTTATTGAATTGCTTCTTACAAAGATATTGTCATGTCTGACAAATTTCGTTTCTTTCTGACTTATACTGACTTGTGTGTTTGAAATGCTCCCTTTACAGTAGTACATTCTGTGTGTTTCTAAATTATCAGCGCTTCGAAAAATTATCTGACACAAGGGACATGCAAACAGTGATCCATCTAATAACTCACCTGTTACTGGAATCATACCGTTTAATTTATTTTTCAAAAGCAGATCTTTTATTATTGATCCCTCCGGGTTTAAAGGATGTTTTTGATCATTTAGTGTGAAGCTTTCAGAATGCGATCTCTTTCTAAAAGGATGTTCAGTTTCATTATTATATTTCGTTAGGTTCAGAGGCGACAGTTCGGTTTTAATTTCAGCTACTTCGTTTAATAACTGCTTGCTCTCTGCTATTTGCTTTATTTTGCCATATTTTTTTTGCAACGGTGTTTCTATAACATCGACAATAGCTTCATTATCTGATATAATTTTAGAGATATGTTCTGTAAGAAAATTTGCGTTTGGTGAAATGGATTTCTTTAACTTTTCTTTGTCATCTATATCTTGATAAAATGCTGCCCTGAATTTGGGTTTATATATATACTTTGATTTGTTGTTGTCATTGTACACGTTAGAAGAGCCGTCGAGCATAGAGTCTGGGGATTCGCTAGGCGAAAATCTGTTAGATTCATAGCTGTCGTGGCGAATATTCGGTAATTCAGATGTGGCTTCTAAAATTGATGCTTGGGGCATTGATGTGTCGCTTTCAGAGCCACCAGACATGTCATCATCGTTTAAGTTCACGGGTACGTCTGCGCCTTGCAGTCTGAGTGCATGGGTTCTAGATCTCTCGTGCTTATATAAGTTAGATTTAGTTTTAAAAGCAAATCCGCATGGAACACAAGGATAGGGTCGCTCGTTAGTATGAGCTCTGATATGTTTTTGAAGTACTGAAGGCTTGGCACAAGGTAATTTACAGTACGGGCAAATGTAACGTCCACCTACACTTCCATTGTAGGCATCCCTGATATAATCATTTTCAAGATTCTCAGTCTTATTCGAAAATTCATCAGTTGAACTGGTCTGACCAGACACTTGAACAATAGTATTTACATTACTTATTCTACAATTTTCTTCGTTAAAATTAGTTTGTACATTTTTCTCCACATGTTGAGCTTGTAGATATTGTGGGTCTTCTCTTATTTTTTCGATTTCTGGGTGAGCGGCTGCAATGCTACCATTAGGAATAGCCGCGCTGCAAGCACTTTGTGTTACGTTTGATTCTCTTTGTCTTATATCTCCACCAATTGAAATATTTGGTGGAAATATAGCAATAGTAGTTGCCATTTTTTTAAACTTTTTATGAAGATAGCTGTGGTCATTGTTGTTGGAAAAATTGCCATCTAGGCGATTTTCTTGCGTAAGCGGCATCGTACCCGCGATCTTAGTACCTGAAACAAAATAAAATAATTTATAATACATAATTTGTAATATTTTGCAGTTTACAATCACGTTTGTTCGTTATCATTTTAATTGTCTATCTGGTTGACCACAGCCGCGAACATCCGTACCTTGTATGTGCGAATAAATTTGAACTGATTGAACTTAGTTTAACCTTTTTTATTTCAAATAATAATGGACTAATTTAAGAACGTTCTTACAGGACTGTTTTCTGAAGGTCCCCACGCCTTTAATGTTAGCGTCTAGGACACAACCTAACCGCCCTTTTAATCATCATCATCATTATCAGCCTATAATAATAGTTCACAACTGGACATGGCCTCCCGCTTTACATTGAGAGCGATAGATGGAATTATTTAGCATTTGGGGGTTACTGCCCATAATTCCTATTATCCATAGAAAAGATCGAAATTAATTAGGTAGGTGCCTATTAAAAAATTCAAACAAACGACGTCTTCAACTTATCTGCAATGAAGTTAATAGAAACTATGTTTATCACTTTTAGGTATGTGATTGTTATCATTAAATTTATCTATAAAAAAGTAAGCTACCTAATAAGAACCACGTTTACAAATTACATCAATCAGTTATATTTTAGGAACCTATCTACTGCATTGTTTTATTTTGAATAATAATGTGCGTTGAAATTATAATCGTCCATTCAACAGCAACACAAAATGATTGCGTTATGTCGAGAGAGTTGACGCAACGCGCATGTGCTGCCACGTTATTTCTATTGGTGTTCTGTGTGACATCATCGTGACGTCGCGCGTCGCCCTTACAATCGAGGATATCCCCATTTGCCAGTTGTTTTCTACGATTTCTTTATCTCTACAAGTTCCTAGAACTTTAAACGTAAAAATAATACCCAGATTATTTCTTACGCTATGCGATGTCTATTTGTTTGTTTTTTTTAAGGACGTAAATAGTAGTACCTATACATACACCTATTGCTTTTGTTTTAATAAATGGTTTTAATTGTAATAGATTAATTGCTTGGTTACTATTGAATTATTCTGATATACTTTTTTACATAAGTAAAGTAAAATTTATATGGCTACTGTCTATAAATGTTATTAGATGTTTTGAAACAGTAGTTTGCGATGGCGACTGGCATACCGAACGGAGACGGGACGGCCTCGCTTTGCACTTACTTGAGCCGTTCGTGAACGATGATGTTGGTTCCGAGAAGTCGTTACATTTCTGAGAATCGGCGACAGGCAACCCGCCTCAGCGAGTTATAAACAAGCAAGCAAATAAGCTCAATACGCACTTGCTCCGTGCACGCACACAGCGATAGCCAACACCCCGACCCGGAATGTAAGTCGTTCAGATACTTCTTGGTGTGTGTGTGTGTGTGTGTGCTTATTTGTATTCGTCAATACGTCGTCGTACTTGTTTGTTATACCTACCCAACTAGGTATCATAATATAAGTTCTTGTACTTATCTGACACTTATCATTATTATTTTCCCGAGTTTTAAATAGGATAATATTTTGGATTTTTACCTCTTTCTACAAATCATAATCAGCATTTGATGATTATGTATTTATCGCGTAGCTTGGTAAAGACTAGGTATGATGGATAGTATATTATTGAAGTGTGGTGTGGTGTGGTGTAATGAGACAAAGGAATCCCGTGAAGCAGCCGCCGCCCGCCGGCCTGGCGCCTGGCCAGCCGGCCCTGGTGACGCCTGATCCCCGCCAGCACGCCGCCAACTTTCTGCCACTACTTTACCTATGTGTGCCACCCACTCTAATACTCGCTACACAACAATTAAGCAGTTTTTTTATCTTTTCGTGGCTGTCTATTTTGGGTCTTATCATAGGTTTTGTATCATTTCTGTTTAATGAATTAATTTTAGTGGTTTAAATTTTAGAAGTGCCCCTGTCTGGTTACCTATAGTATTGTCTCAGTGCCTGATAATTTATTTATTTCTTGGTTCATAGGCACGACCTGAATTTTGTAATATTTTTAATTCAACATGAAATACCTAGCTAATGAAAAATCTGTTCCTAATGCAAAACTGTTTTGCAACAGTTACTTACTTTACTGCCAGATCCAAAATATTATTGTTACCTAAAATAAGTACCCTAGATACCTAGTATTATAAAGTAATGAATTAGGTAAATCTAGCAGATGTATGTATTTACTTACGTACCGCGGATGTGATGTAATTAATTAGTCCATCGTATTATAATGCCTTCATATCATTGTGCTGACTTCTTCGGAACAATATGTCAACAAGTCCGATAGGATGCATTTCACTAGCTCGTAAGTGAATCATCGTTAATAATTGCGCGATCCACGCCGCCACTCAGCACACACACACAAACACACCTGTATTATCGTCACTCGTCTTTCTTGCTCTAAAATTCTAGAATGTGTCACTTTCCTTCATAAAAAACGTAAACTAACAAAGCATGAACAGCTTATCGATGTAGTTAAAAATAATAATAATACGTCCCTGACGTGCTTTAGATTCAAGGAATTACGGAACAAGGAAAGGTGCCGTCCGTCGGGCTGCGGATGACTGTTCAACTGTTTGTAATATCGTCGGTTTGGTCGTTCGGAGCGCGCCCCGCGCCCCGCGGGCCGCCTACCCGCGCGCACCGCATTGACTCTGCCTGAGCCCGCTAGGTAGTGATTCATGTCGCGTTTTATCTATCTCCCTCCTTCACCGCAACCGGATCGGTTATTCTTCGTAATCTATTTATGTACTTACGTAGGATATCTACATAATGTGCACGGACTTTAACCTTAACGATTTTAGTGCGATCTTAGATTTTAATCTGCTTCTTAAAGGTCCTTTTTTGGAGTTCCCGTCATTTGGTTGCCTAATATTATTTGATAAATTACGTAAACAGTTGTTGCATGTAACTTAGGTCTAAAAAAATATGGCCGCCATATTTGCATTAAAGGTGGACCGGACCTATTGGGCATGATAAATACAACATTATTTTCATGCAGTGCTGATTTCGTAACGGTTGCGCTCGACTAGAACGAGTATTGGTTGAATGTGCCACCACTCTGGGTACTAGCAGGTACCTGCATACCTACTACAGCGTCCAGTAACATTCTCATTCAGCCACGTTAGCCTATAAAGCGACGTTTTATTAATTTTTGGCGAAGATTTGATCTACATGAATCGTCTCAAACGTGAATAGAACCATAAATTGCCTTATTATTGTATCATTAACTTATTTTATATTATGTAGGTACCTATCTGTTGGATCATCAATGTTAATTATGAAGCTACTTGAATAAAATAATCTTTTATACAGCTATAGAGCTTCTTACACAAGTTATTTGTAACCAGACGCGGAATTAGGGTTCTGGTTAAAACGCGTAAAAATACATGGGATACCTACCGTATAGAAAATAATAAGATATATTATTTAAAATCGTATTGGTCTTAAATTTGTTGCATATGCCGGAAGGTCCAATAATAGTAAATAAATAATGCTGGCAATTCACACAGCAATATCTAGCCCCCAAGCTAAGCAGACCTTGTGTCAAGGACATTTTTGTTTTATTTAGCCCTTGCCAAGAAAGCCAAAACCACTTACTTGGCGTTTGTTTCAAAATAAGAAAGCGCGGTACCTACTAGGTATTCCGTAGAAAAAATCATTACTTGAGCCTATTCTCAACTTATGCTATCTGAAAATATTATAAATAGTCAGGGGACAACTAACTGTATCGGACCACAACAGAATAAACCTGTTGAAATATTGGGGAAAATAGTTAAAAAACCGCGATACCTTTGAATATTTTTAATCAAATCATGTTTGTTTGGTAAAAACATAAAATATATAATTATACAGGGTGGAATTTTGTAATGCCACCTGGAGGGAAAGTACTCGTAATACTGTAGATAGAAAATTGTACTCAAAGAAAACATTCCTTTAATTTTGAAAAGAAAGAAAACTGCGTTCAAAGATTTTCGAAAATTCGCTTGCCACACCCGGGAATCGAACCGACTAAAATCTGTAAAAATTACACCCTGTACTTTTAATGCATAGATCGTTAGGGTTAATAATAAGGATGAAATCTCTCTAACAAACTTAATAAATTAAATGAAAGGAAAACCATGAAATCTTAAATTATTTTAATTATTTTCAATAAAAAGTAAACTAACTAATTATTTGCTCGAAATTTCTTGGATACACAAAGAACAATGGCAGGTCTCCATACTAAGAATTGTCTGGGATCATATTGAAGCGTACCGTAATGAAAAAAATGTTAAAAGATTTGGCGTTAGCTCCAGAATCTATAAATGAGACTATTTTCTTTGGGGAAAGCCGGAAAAAAAAGATTTCAGTGTTTGAATTTTTTGGTTATGAATGAACGTCAAACAATATTTGTCTATAAAACATCGCAGATTGAAATCAAATCATAAAGAAATGGATAATGTGGTTTGGTCTTATCAATTAGACCACGCCACCTTATATATTCGAAATGAGAAATGATTAACAAAATGAGCAAAACAAATTCTAAACTTCTTGTATGTTTACGAAAGCTGGGCGTGTATTAAAAAAAATGTACCTAGGTACTTGACCCGTAAACACAAAAAAAAACTGAGGGTTTTAATAAATAATGTTGGACAATCCACACAGCATCATCTAGCCCGAAGCTAAAAGAGGTTGTGTTATGTTATGAATTCCTACTAGATAACTTATATACTTAAAACAATATAGGTATATAGGTATACCTACATTAAATTGATAGATATTTTTTTATTTTACATAGAAAATGCCCAGAACACCCTAAACAACAATATCGGAGTCCTAAGGGCACACACTAGCCAGACACAGGGCAGTATCAATCAGTCCATAAACAGTCCAGGTCGGGTGTTACATACGTCGCCTGTGGCTTCCGTAATTCGGGTAAAAATAAATAGAAAACCAAAATATAAACACAAAACACATCAGAGATGAAAAACGCCGAAGTCTCGGAAGGATTCTGTCAAAGAGAATAAAACCACTACGTTCTAGATTCTATGGCGTCTTGACAGACAACCGCTGACAACATGACACTATCAAAGACAAATCAAAGACAAATGATACATTGCATTCAATAATTGTACCCGCACCACTAATAAAATGGTAACATTTCGAATGTACCTAATTCGAATATCATTTGATAAGCTTTTAAATATCATAAAATAACTCCGGCCTTTACGAGAAGGAGTGAATAATTGAAAAATCGTAGAAAATTTATTAAATTTGATTCATATACATCAGATCCATGGACGCAAAAAAAAGTCCAGACCAAATTCTGCCATTGTTCTTTATTCTTCTAACGAATTCATTTCTAGTAACTTTTAATAACGTGTTGTGGTGAATATTATAAATCGTATTCTGAACTTCAACTCTCAACTCGTTTACCTACATTCGCTGATTTCATGTAAATTAGATTTTTTACATATCCCCACAATAAAAAATCTAAAGGGGTGAGATCTGGTGATCTCAGTTATCTCAGTTAGTGCAGTTATGTTGCATCTAAAAAAGGAGTCTGCATTAGGTACAAACACGTGCAAATTTCAATCGTCTTATCTAAATATTAATTAAAAATGTCATTTTTAATGGATAAATGACGTCAATGATAATTATTAATTACTGACACAAGTAAACAGATGGATCTTTAAGTTAAAGTGCTTAACTTGACCCATTCAATTTATGTATAATTTAAGATTTCATGGTTTTCCTTTCATTTAATTTATTAAGTTTGTTAGAGAGATTTCATCCTTATTATTAACCCTAACGATCTATGCAATAAAAGTACAGGGTGTAATTTTTACAGATTTTAGTCGGTTCGATTCCCGGGTATGGCAAGCGAATTTTCGAAAATCTTTGAACGCAGTTTTCTTTCTTTTCAAAATTAAAGGAATGTTTTCTTTGAGTACAATTTTCTATCTACAGTATTACGAGTACTTTCCCTCCAGGTGGCATTACAAAATTCCACCCTGTATATTTTAACAAATTATCTTTCGATGAGTTTATACAGGGGACTAGATCTAGATCCTTTTAGCCCTTCGCCCTAGATCCGTCACTGTTTAAGCCGATTAATTTACACTTGGCATTTTCCTATATTTAACTTATCTCGTGAACTCATTTTATCATCGAGACCTCTTTATCGAAATTCTGTATTTCTGTATTCATAATTTAACTTTCGATCGCAAATAGCTTGAGTATGTTTCATCTGTAAGTACCTACGTTTTGAAAGAAAAAAGTTATAGAAACAGGTTTTTTGGATTAAAACGTAGCTCTTTTTGAAATTTAAAAGACAGGCTCCTTGGGATTTCCATTGCAAAGATTGTGTTTGTCCACACCTATTTAAGATTACCTTCATAAAATACCTGAAAGCTTTTGTGCACAAAGAATATCATGTTTGCTAAGCTTTTTACTCCTTAAAGCTTAGCATACATGATATTGTGTAAAAAAACATCAGCATTACTGTTTTAACGCCTGGCAAAGGGGCTACACTTACTTTTTGGGCTACGGGCTGCCTTCCGTCGTTCCATCATCTCAATCCAGGGCGTGGTCATCGGCCAGTCTAGAAGTCGATGAATATTGTATCGACTATCGTCATGTTTTACTTATTTATAAAAACAGAGTCTTGCTAGAGCTCGATAAATATATCTATAAAATGAAAACATTATTTGCAATGATAATTGGTTGGTACGCTGTACGCAGCCGCTTATCAGTAATGCCGCGGAGGAGATGACGCACGCGATAATAGAGCAGTTTCGAGGATTCTATTCAATGAAAGACTGGCTTGAACAAAACAGCGTGTTTAGTAAACATCATTGACTTTACCCCGTCCGCTAATATTTTTGATGTTTGGTACATACACGACTACGAAGTTCCCTAATTGTTGACAGGCTGAAGTGTTTGATAGAAACTGTTACAAAAGTAAAGTATGGAGTACGATGTCGACGCGATATGGCCATTATTATCGAGCCAACGTATGTAACGAAGATTAGTCCAGCAGATAATTTTATTTTTTAAAAGTATTGAAGAAAAAACATAAATTATTGTTTACCACAATACCTACATAACTCAATCAGTCTTACTTTTTATCATTGTAAAGCGCGTGTCGTGTATCTAATGTCGCGCAGAGTCAAGTACCAAATAAAACAATATAAATAAAACTATTGAGAATATTCTGTTCCAAAAATTACTAAGTCATTAAGACGCCTTATTGTCTGAAAAATCATAAAACATAACAAAAGCTATTATAACTCGTCAATTCTAATTGTTTTAATCCGATATTGAATCGGAAGAGCTTTAAGGCATGACTGGCAATCGAGTCGAAATACCAAACAGTAAAATGAGAGCGGAATTACCATTTCTTGTAATTTTATACAGATAGCCAAAATTATGCATTTCATTCAACTGACTCAAACAGTGTTGGAAGAAGATGGGGATATTTAATGATATTGAATTTATTCCATAAAAAAACAATATAAAATAGCCAATTTCAGAACCATAAGTAGGTATGTAACCTATCTATCAAGCCAAATATGAGCTATGGAGGACGAAGAATATTTTGTGTGAAGTTTTGTGATCTTTTTAAATCCATTGATTTCATAGTCTCAGCCTTGACCAAAACTTGATGACCTCGATGGCATCACATGCATGACCTCATCCTTGTTTTATTTGATGGCAAATAGCTTTGTGACATCTTGCTTTTATTTAAGTAATTTTACTTGCCTTCTCGTCATACCCAACGCGAATCAGGTACAGCCTACATCGTAGACTCTCTATATTTATGGTACAAATTGCAAAACCAAACAGAAAAAGAGCACCGACTTGATGATCCCGTGTACCTATGATATCATCAGACGTACCTATTGATTAGATGCGTTTGTTAGTATGTGGTCGTCGGATCATTCCTCTATGCTCTACCACAGTGCTGAGACGTTAATACACGTCTGATGACAGCTGCTTCGCTTGTGGTGAGGGGAGCGGGGCACTTGTTGCGTTGTTTGGCTGGCTTGGAGTAGAAGTGTGCCGACGTCATGCTACGACCTTGAGCCACGCGACACGGGGAGTGTCTCTCGCTTAGTTTTTTTACCGACTTCTCAGAAAGAAGATTCCCATTTCGTCGTATTTTTATTGAATGTGCGTTAAGTCATCCGTTGGCCGATTTCAATGACTGATTATTTTAATTATATATGGAGATTATTATAATAGTTGGACCTGGCACCTAGTTGATAAAGGGTGCACAAAAGTACGGTAAACAAGAAAAAAAAAGAAAATCTTACATACCAACTTTAAACTTGAAATCTCTAGCCAATGAGCCACAGAATAAGAATTATTTACAGTAAAATGCGATATATTACGAATATATAAAACATGATACATAATAGAAGAACCTAGAGGAGGCTTTCACCACTTAAAGTAGTATTCTACTTATTTAAATAGTTAAAAATGAAAACTCAAGTTTAAAATAATTTAGTCTACGTAAATAAAGCTTATTTAAAGGGCTGTACTGTAAACATATGTAATGGATTGGCATAGATCCGAAGTGTAAATAGGTACAGGTTATACAAGCTATTTTCTAAAATTAGATAGCTTTTTGTAGTAACGCTTCTCTGCTATAAATTTTGGTTTACTTTAATTACTTTTACTGGCGAGTAATACAAATAGGTACCAAATTGAACTTGTTTGCATCGACAATGGAGCTTCGCACGCAACGCTGATATTGAATAATTATGTCGGTCCGGTCAAGCGACGGCGCCACGAAGTCGCGTAGGCGGGAAACCATGAAACCAGTATCAGCGGAGTCAGTAGCTGCTATAACAACAGCTAAGTATCGGATGAAAGCAGCTTAGCTTACCGTCTGTTTGAACGTTCACAATTTCACAAAAGATATCATTACGCTTCAGTTAACATAACATACATAAATATCTCAGTGCGTGTACGTTTTCAAGCTCATACTTGATTCATTTTTAAACTGTAATAAATAATCGATTATCGACCCCCTAAAAATTGGTATACCCACTGTAATAAATTGAGTGATAACAATTTATTGCAGTTAATAAGACTATTCGATTCATTGCGTTTTAAACTATCTGATGCCCGCATTGTCTGGGCTTCCCTGCAAACCAGGTCATCGCCTGACTGACTGGCTCGACCGCTTCTGCGACTAGCTGTGTGGCGAGCCACGAGCCGCACCCTGCTCGACCACTGATTTTCTCAAATCGTTGTATTCGCTGTTAGTTAACCAAGTTTAGCATGACATCCTTCCACAAACATCCGTGTCGGAACGAATACCTACATGAAGATGTTGCTTGAAATTATAGAATTTAGTTGAAAATAAGTGCCTATCTCTCGGACAATAAATACCTTCCCACTACTGGTGTCCAAATTTACAAACACATTATTTTGTTTAAACTAAATTGGAACGAATGCCAAGTACAAAGCTTCAGGAATGTTATATGTGTGAACTCTGCCAAATGTGATACATCTGTTAGGTTAGAATATAAACGGTCATTTTATCTAATACATCGTCAACAGTAAATTTATCGATTGCATTTCGATAAAAACTACCTACCTCGTTGCAAAATTACAGAAACCAAACATAGTAGGCCGAGCGTCAAGAGAATGGCGTCATTCTCGGCGAATGCCGGCGTTGGCATATCAACGACTAAAATACGCCATATGTATGAATGTGACAATAATATTCGTGAGTCAGACAGAGCCGGGTAACACTTGACCAAATAAACAACTATTCAGAGTGCTTGCGAGTCTTTCCTCAATGACGTTCGTTACTTGTTACTATACCTAACCCACACGTGGTCGTAACGAATAGGTAGCTAATTTGCATGTTTTAAGCTTAAACGTAAATTTTCAAAATTAGATGACTCTTGTCTGTGAAATATAGTAAGAAACTACTTTGAATGTCTTTGTATGTAAATTCTTTAAATCGATGTTCAGATTTTAAAAAAGCATTGTCAGCGACATCAGTACAGTTCATATTATAACATCATGGTCACTTACATCCGCGTACGTATTTAAGTAGCACCTGTGCCGGATTGCTGGACGTACGCGTAACTTTCACCGAGTGCTCTTCTATTAATGAGAATCGTATCTATCCTCTTCTTTAGGAAGTGTAGTCTTTCGCTAATCGATAACAATAAAAGACAAAACTTTTAGTTGTGTTTTTTTCTATATCCAGTATATTCACATTGTCATCCCGCGTCCCGCAGCTAAATAAATTAATACAAACAATTCTAGTCTCTATTGTGTGTATTAATTTATTTTTAACTCTCTAAATTTGTCTAATGGTGGTACATTAATGAATCACGTTAATGGTTCTAATTTGGCGGAAACATTGAAAAGGTATTAGTAAATTGATATATTATTGCACCGTAGACCATAAAAAAGAGATTGGTAAGGCAATTATTCCTTGACTTTGAGGTTTAAATAGAAGCATAACTTTGTTATAATAACCGCCTTGTCCATTGGGTGTGCGATTCCCAGAATACGCCGAAGCACGCGCCCTGCCTGGCGACGAAGCTCTACAGCATATCGTCGTATCCTACGAAAACGGTCACAGTTGCAAAACACCAACTTTACAGGAGACGGTTTTTTCTGATTATTTCGCAAAGTTTCTATTGAACGAGTGTGATTTTTTTTGCTAAAACGTTTTATCATATTTTCTGCTAAATTATCATAAAGGTTTCATAAATAAAAAAAACCTTTTTCCCTAGTTTTTGTCCCTTAGCACCTTGTTCCACGTGCAAGTTTCAAATCGACGTTATACTCAGCGCCATTGTGACCGTTTTCCACGCAGATTTCGCTTCACGTCCTCAACTAGGGGGTAACAAACGTCTATGTAAACTTATTCGACGGGATTATGATGGACAATTACACATTTTACGAAGGTCATAGTTTATTGTCCTTCATAATTTGGTTTTGTACCTTGATAATTTGCATCAGAAATTAAATGTATTTAGTTTGTCTAGCACTTAATCGACGACCTATATGGTGCAGCTGCTGGCGAAGGCCTGACTTCGTCGCTGGAGGTTGTGGGTTCGATTCTCGCCTTGGGAAAAATGTTTATACATTTATTGCCGCTGATTTGTCACAGCTGGTTGGTAGGTACAGCTAAAATGCAACAAATCATTCGAAAGCCACAACCGAGTTCGTGTAAAACTGTGCAATTGCTGACATACTAAACAAAATGTGTTTTCGTAAACTATGTAAAACTCGTCTTAGGGTTTCTTAACGCATGATTTAATGTAATGATTGGAACGAATATTTTAGTTATTATGGTAGGTACTCATATAAAAAAGGTAATTTTATAATAAATAATGGAGTTTTCTGACCACAACGCCCAGCCTAAGCCGATGAAGCTAGAAAGCTGAAATTTGGTGGGCTGGACCTTTAACTACACAAATACCGGCTAATTAGGGTTTTTTTTCTTATTCCACCCCTAAAGAGGTAAAAGGGGGTTTTGAGGTTTTTGGTGTTTTTTGTAACTCTGCAACCGGTGGTTCGATTGGTTAGATACTTACATTGAATAAATACTAAACTCACAAAAATAATGATCACTTGTTTCAGGATTTTTTCAAATATTCCTGAAAATTTAGTGAAACAGGTAATTAAAGTTTGAGATTTATAATTTCATTCTATATTGAAATATCTATAACTTTATAATGAAAGGTGCTATTAGCTTCAAATTTCATTATGTAATGATAGAACAGTAGGTAAATTAAAAAGGCAATATTATGTGATTTATTTTAAGGGGGTATACAACCTCAACTCTGTGCGAAAAGGCTAGACATATGATTTTGCGTTCATAAGAGCGGGACAGGGCATTGCAACGTAAGTCCAAAAATCACCAAAAATCAAGTTTTAGCTTATTATCTATTAATTAGGACATTATTTGAAAAATCCGAAACATATAACATTTTTATTATACTTAATTCTATTACCACGCTTATTGTCAAGATCTGAACTTCTGTATTTATTGAGAAATTTAGGTTTTAGTAAAAATTTAGAGGTAACTTTGCGATTTTTTTCTATCGAGAAAATTTTATGGAATCGTGTTTTCGAAACATATGATCGATAGATTAAGTCCTGAACTTTACCATATATCAATTTCAAATTTAAATATTCAGTAGTTTAGACGATATGGACATCCGGCGGAGTTGAAAATTAGCAGTTTGAGGTAGTATACACCCTTAAGGAAAATTGCTAAGAACAATTAACATGTGTACAAAACTATTCAAAATGTGTTTCAGGATTTTTGAAAATATTTCCGCAAACTGTAAATACGGTTATTGAAATATTGGATTTGTAATTTTTGGTAACGTATTTAAATGACTGTTACTATTTAACGTGCGCTGGTAATGCCCTCAAATTTTATTTTTGTATTGATAAATGGTTAAACATGTTTTAAGGTCTATTTTCATATCTCTAAATTAGGGTAGAAAAAAGTCAAACTTCCCGATATTTAGTTTCAATCCGATTGGTCTTGCATAACATCTCAATTCACTAAATTAATGAAATAATAACAATGAATGAATGTTTGAAGATTTATTAAAACTTCTCTCAAAATGGGCTAAGGTAGAATGTTTGAAACATATCGTATGACAACCCTGCTTCAAATTCACTAAATAAAAAAATATACTGGAAACTTTTTAAAATAAGAATACTACATAAAAATGATATCATAAGCATCTTTCCGATTTTGGTGAAATTCCGATTTTTTCTTATAATAGGGAATTAGCTGATTTCGTGAAAGAGTTTTACCCTAAACACGTCCACGCCAATGAAATTACAAGCGAGTCAGCTAGTTGCTATTACATTATACGCAGCATTAATTACATGATTATTGTCATAATAGATTGATATCAGAGCCAAGGCATGGCGTATTCATCAATAAATTTTTTGTCTGTTAATTTTCTAACCTATTTAGTATTTAAAAGCTATAGTCTATTAAAAAAACAACAAGTAATGGAGTTAAAATTTGCAGATGTTTGTAGAGTGTTCTGGTTGATTTTTATGTATGTATAGTAAAAAAACATTATATCTATAAGGTCTATTGTGTTAAGTCATCTGATACCCAAAACACAAGTTTTAGTCGATTGTTCAGCATTTTATTTATTCATCCTATCAATCTCGTTACCGTATCCAGATTAGAGAACTCGTCAATGAGCCTTTCTGAAGCCAACTACTATGTGGTTGCTCACGTTAAAATATTAAAAAGAAAACACATATTTATTTCGCTGTTTTGTAGACTCTGTCGTCTGATGACCTTATTTGTAGAAGTCGAAAACCCCTGAAATTTTTGAAATCTCTTGAAAATCCTTAAAAACCTGTTTTTCTTTATTTTATTTTTCACATTGGATTGCACAAGCAAATAGTTTAATGTGTTACGATTTTGCCGTACAAATGCCGCACTATGTATCTATTATACATATTTCAGTATTTTGTATTATTATTTAGCTTTTATACAAAGTTTCAAACTTATAGTCGTCAATGGAATATCGGGAACTCTGGCAATTTTTACATTTTCTAATTTCTTTTAAAAGTCAAATAGTTGTGGTTTAAAGCACCGCATGTAAAAAGCTTACAATCAATTCAATACTTTATTAAATACAAAACCAATACAATAATTCAAACAATTTTAACCTTTACTAAAATCTTAAAGATTTTTTTAGTTTGGTTAAATTACCGATTAACTAAATGTCAGAAATATTTTTAGAATTCGAACAACTGTTGGTTTATAGTTCAAACAAATTGTGTCACTGTTCTCAGTTCTTATTGAGAGACCTTTATAAAAAAAATCCCTGAAAGGCGTATGATAATTTCATAAATATTGATATTCTATATTAAAAAGTTATAGAGAATTCAAAACAAAACCCAACTACGTGTCTCAAACATGTATAACCCGTTCCAGTCCATTTTAAGGAGTATTTTAAAACTTCCTGAAACAAATATTCATTTATTTATATTATTAAGATTTCACAATGGAATAGGTATTCCTAACAAAATAATATAGCTACTTCGCAAATTAAGTGATTATGTGCATCCGCATTCGTGAATGTGAAAGATGTACATTCGTTACATGTATAATTGTATACTAATACTGTAGATACGAAGGTCAGACCCTGTCTGTTGCTTTAACGCTTTAATCGATTTAACGATGAAATTTTTCTTCACACAGAAGAAAAATGAACAAGAAACTAGCAAGATATAATTATACCTTAGTAGGTTGTTAGAACATATTTATGTATGTACACGTACCTATTCGCATTACATATAAATTTAGCATTTTTCGTGCTTTCATAGCCCCAAAGACAATTCATGTGCCTAGCCAAACTATTAAAAATGCACTTCGTAGTCGACAAACGGTGCGGTAATCCGCGCCCGCGCGCCTATTCACCCGCGCCACATGGTTACTCTGGAGTATGTAACCGTATTCGCCGGGAAATACTTGTGATCTTTGCGTTTTTCACGTGGAAGAAAGTGCCAAAGCTGTTTGTTAACTTTTTCGTCGGGCTAAATCGATCAATGCAATTGTGACCAAATCTTAAAATGTTAATAACTTTTTTATTTTCAGTATTTTTTAATTTTTTTCGAACTGGTATGATGTAAATCATAATGGAGATTCCAAAAATGCAATAAAAATAAAAAGTCACACTGGCGACTGTGACCCTATTCGTAGGATACGACGATATATGGGCAACGTGCGGCCCGCGGGCCGGATCCGGCCCGCCTCGACTTTAGACCCGGCCCGCGAGACATTTTGAAATTTCGCGCGAAAACAGAGTACACACGCTGTAACTATAGACCACTAAAGTGAAATAACATGAAAATAACAAACACTTCAAATAAATGATAATTATTTGTGTTTGAACTTCAGAAACAAGTTTATTAATGTCTGGACAAATTCCACTTGTGCAGAGGCATCATTGTTTGTTAAGCTCGCTTTCTGTATGTAAAATTGTAGCGTGCGTATGCAATAAATAGGTAACACAACGAAAGACGCAATGGCATCGCAGTATCGTTTGTAGCCTCACAAGATTACTTGTCATCCCTTTCACACTTAACGAAATCTAGTACGTAAGAAGAAGTGTAGCATTATTACTCATTTCGACAGCCAGTCAAATTACAAATCTCTCGCGAGAAGAATCGCAACAATTTTTCTCGATGATGAAGACTAATAAGTCAAAATGCCGTACGAAACTCACAGATGAAAATCTGGAAAACTCGTTAGGTACGCCTCTGCACAAGTGGAATTTGTCCAGACATTAATAAACTTGTTTTTGAAGTTCAAACACAAATAATATCACATTAACCGTTACACATGATCCCCAACCCTTATGCCCAGCGTGGGGATTATGGGCAATAACTACAATTATAGGCTGGTGATGTTGATGTTGATGTTGAACCGTTACACGTAATAATTTTTAGAGGTTATTTATTGTTTACCTAAAAAAAGATATACCTATGAAAAAATCTTTGTATTTCTTGTTATGTATGGCCCGCAGCTGCATTTATATATTAAGTTTGGCACACAACTTACAAAAGGTTGCCCATACCTGCTCTACAGGGTTATTTCTCACTATCCAACGAGCTTTTTCATATTTAACATTTTAATATTTCTGAGAAGCTTCTTCGCCCTCGCTAATCCAATGGTTAATTTTTTAAATTGCCTTATAGGGCGTTGTTTTGTTTCGCCAACTTCCAGAGAACTTATTTTATAAGCCAACAGCTCACGTTTTTCCTGAACACTGCTAAGGAGTACTGAGAAATTATACTTCGGTTGATAGTACTGGAAATGAGTGTGAAAAAATGTAAAGGTAGGTAATTGTTTGTGGAATCATTAGAACCAGTAAGAATTTTTATCGAATGATGGGCAAAGTGAAGCTATTGCAACAAAAACAATAAAATCATATTAATAGAGTCTACGAAATTAATTAGCTTTTTGATCTGATACTTTTAGCAAAGTAACATTATGGAAGACTGGCAGGAAACTGAAAAAGTGGAAAAATTTCGCCCTCTCTTAATGGTTACCAAGACACTTTTTGGATTGCTGAGCCAAAGTAACCTACGTAACATTATGGTTTTGCAGCGTAGCTCTAGCTTGAGATAGAAATTAAACATAGATTGACATTTGTCATGACATTAACGTGAATGAATTTAAATTACTTACATAGTGCTCACGTCACTTTGTTCCCGATGACCTATGCGACACTTACATACTTAATTACACGTACACCTACTTTACAATATGATGTAGAGGAAGATCTACATATTATAACCAATCACGCTTCAGAGTCGTGTTAGGTTTTATTTTGTTATGACCTATGGTGAATCTCAAGGTGTCTCATTGGGAATTTAAGTCTTAGTTCTTAAAAAATACTTAGTTTGTTCATCAAATCGATTGGCAAGACTTGTTTTATTAGATAGATAGCGTTTATTGATAAGTAATAATGACGTTGTTATGGTAAGTAGTCTTAATCTTAAATCCTAAATTACGTTTATCAAGACACTAGAGTTCTCTAATATAACGATATGACAGTTACGCAACAGGCAAAGCAAGCGGTATCACTGTTTTGTGTTTGTTTATGTATATTTCATACATGTTAATTCCTTATTTGTAAGGAACTTTTTGATACTTACACATAACATTATTATTTATCATTTCCGATTTTTGCAATGTCATTACAAAAAAATAATTTCTCGTATATACAGGGTGGAATTTTTACAGATTTTAGTCGGTTCGATTCCCGGGTGTGGCAAGCGAATTTTCGAAAATCTTTGATTGCAGTTTTCTTTCTTTTCAAAATTAAAGGAATGTTTTCTTTGAGTACAATTTTCTAACTACAGTATTAAGAGTACTTTCCCTCCAGGTGGCATTACAAAATTCCACCCTGTATGAAATAAAACTGTGCAATTTATTATTGCGCGACTCTTATGCTTATCAAATTTAGTTCCTATCCTAACTGATTGAATGAATGCCTAATGTGATCTTCTAAAAATATCTTATGGATATCCGATCTAATTTAAACTTCAATAGGTACCTAATGTTAACAGTAGAGTGCGACTTTACTATAACAACGAGTAGATTTTCATGAAAAGTTAAAAATCCATTCATTTGGAATAATTAATTAATCGGCTATTTAGGTACAGTGCGCGTCACATATAAATACCCCCCTATCTCAATGTATGTGGGACACAATAGTTGGTATTGTTGGGAATTTCAGACTTTGAGTATTATGGTGGTGGTTCAATCCTGAGCGGCGGCGTGATAAATTTTTGCATGTGAAAATTTGTGATAAGTTACAAGGGAATTCGAAGTAGTCGTAAATATTATGTAGACAAGGGGGGTACTTAATTCTTGACGCGCACTGTACTTACCTACTTTATGTCTTATCTGTTGAAATGTGTGATAAGCTTTCAGCAGGTGTCTCTTAGTATGAATTATTTTTATTTAGTATTATTATAAATAAATAATTATTTCTATCCAAAGGTTTCCTGGAAGTGATTCGCCCGCCCATTGTACTTGTCTCATGTATTTGTCTTTTGTTATGTTCTTTTTCCGGTGTACTATAAACAGCTTTTATGTTGTATTATTTAATCTTGTCTTGTTCGTAAGTTATCAGATTTATTAAAATACAATGTTACCTGGATAGAAACTATGTTTGGTTTCGTATCGTGAGCGCATTTCTTTGAATCTCCACAGAATTCTGCGTTCTTTATTGTGTAATTAATATTTAGTATTACTTTTATTTCAAAATTGTTAATTTTCTCTTGTAGTTTAGAAAATGAAATATATGTCTACGTCTAGTATTTACTGTGAACAACAGGCGCTAAAACATCTGCCAACCACCGACCACGGACAACGAAATTGCAACAACAACGTCCTGTGTCTGGTTCGAAGTACGGTACAAGGCGTCGAGTTGGTTATAATTTACTCTATATTGTAGTGTTATTTATTAATAACGTTATGAGAGCTTTTTATTATGAGTTCCGAATGACCTTTATAACACAGAGGTGCATTTGGAAACTCATTCTGCCGTTTGGCTTCAAAAATGCTCGACGACATCAAGTCTTTTACAATTTGAGTTGATGCTCAATATAAAATGAGAAGAATAATCATGCCCAAATGATTATTGTATAGTAATGCGCTAGTTTTATAATTGCACTGATGTATAAATTCAGTACTTTCTTAGTATGGCCCTATAGAATAGCTGCTAAAAAGCTACGGTTTATGAGATCTCCAAAAAAAAAAACATCGTTCCTACAAGCAAAATTATCCGCCTGATGAATGGATTCTATGTTAGTAACGAACGATGAGGCGAGATACTTTGGAACCAGTGGGACCGGTCGCGCAGCAATGCTTTTTGTTCTGACCCCCAACTGCTTTGTTTTCAACCGCTCTGCGCGGATCAGGGCAGTGTAAAATTACTATAGGGATCTTTACATTTCTATTTTAGAACTAAAGCTTAGTACGATTCTGGGGTAGGTAAGTACTGGCCGAAATTGTAAGCTTGGTTAACAGGGTCGCAGAAGATATTGAAGGTACATACAAGGAGTGTATGAAATAATGAACAGGTCACCTGTTCATTCTGCTTTTTGCCTTGGACGAGTAACGTTAAGATCTGATTTACATAATATTTATTCAATATTTAGGTATATCTTGAACTTGACTAATGCGTTATCATTATCATGCTTGTAGCCGTTTCTTTTTCCTCAAGATAAGGTAATAATAATACGTAGGTTTGTTGCAAAATGTATCAAGAAGTGTGCTGCGCGTCAGTAGTCTACCATATTGAGAGGTCGGTTCGGTCGGAAGGTGGTCGGTGTGCGGTGCGAGATCGGCATTGGCATGCGGCGGCGGGGGCGAGCGGACGTGCCAAGGCAGGCAAGCAAGCAACATATTTACTCTTACGCCCGAGGCGTAAATCACCGTGCATCTATTTCGAGTTGGGCTGGCGCGCGGGTGTGGGCTCCGCGGGGCGAGGGGCGCGGGCAGACTGCCTCTGCCGGTCTGCTGGCGCCAGAAGGATTCCCCAGCGCCCCGCAACCCGCACCCCGCGTCACTCGAGGTCGCCGTGTGCCCGTGTCGCCGTTGTTGCCTCTCGCTAAATACTCCTAACCGCCAATTTATTCATAGCTATTTCAATTAGAACGCCTGAAGTCCGCTTATTATTAGCGTCTTGCTCAATCTAAATGTCCGTATTACAAAACAAAAAAATAATTAAAAAAGGGTAGCACATATAAAACTATCAATCCTTCAGCAAACTACTAAATTGTAATTTTAAGAGAGTGATTGTTATAGTGTGACAACATAAATGTTATTTTACGCCTAATTTGCTAAACAAAGATATAAAAACAGAAGTGGGATGACATGACAGTAGGTACCTAAACGTAGATCATACTATGACTCATCTACCCACAATAGATATTAGGTACTAGATTTTTCTTTATCAGACATCTGGTTATTCACGATATGATAGCATTTCAAGCAATTACATTCTTACCCAAGTTACTAATTTAGGGCCAGTTTATGATTTAGCTCACCATGAACAATCACTACTAACATTTCTAACAAAATAATGGAGAAAAACATTATACGTAGACGTGTAGTGCAAATCACTACGATAGGTAAGGTAGATAAGAATCTGCCTACCGCAAACTTGGTGCTATTAAGAGAGGTATCTAACTACCTATATAGTTGTGCCTGTTTCCAAAAATTTGGTTATCTTATCGTTATCAACGTAAAGTTTCGCGCTTCTATGACATTTAATAGCATTTTATTTTAATATTGGATACTTTTACTATGAACTTACTAACACACGCTTACTTAATGCTTGTCTATATTTTGTGTTAGTAGCTAGGTAGGTACCTACCTACTTAATATCTTTTAATTTAGTATAGCTATGCCCAACAGGTAGGTACTTCTCAAACTGTAAATAGAGTATGTGCCTACTAAACTACCTATCCTAAAATTATACATTTCAGCATCAGATCTTCAATTGAGCTCACCAAGTTACCCCAGCATTGCGTAGGTAATGCTTACTGCGTAGGTATGTTGAATTAAAGATAAACTCACTTGTCATTTTGTTGAAAGGAGCCAAGAACTCGTCGCGATGTAACCAAACCAGTGATCTGGTCTTCCCCGCCCCCCACCCGCGCCGCGCAGGGATGCCCTGCGGTCATCGGTTACTCATACATCTTGGAAACTGCATCAATGCCATCACACCCTGTTCAGCTTGCGTTACATTTACGTAAAATTTAACACAAGTTGCACTAATACACTGCACTTATTAATTATAAAATAAAAGAAGTATTTTGTATTTGTATAGTGTATAAAACGCGATCTAAATAAAACAATACACGCGCGCTCCGTGCTAAACGCGATCGGAGAATGAATATTACAAGCGGCCGAATTGAAAGTGTATTACGTACGAAACATCGACCTAGCTAGATGGGTTAAGTCTAAAACCAAAACAACTTGACACCATCTTGTGGCTCTTGTTTTTTATGCATTAAGGGCTATATTGTCTTAAATTGTTCATTTTGACTGAAGATACAAGTTTACTCTTTAGTATTCGATATGTATAAGTAACAGTTCCAATTTTATGGTTAGGAATACACTACATAACTAGTGTAAGTTCTAAGTATCTTTAAAACAGTAGAAATGAAAGTATTGGCTATTTGCAGAATAATAAGTTTGCCAATATTTTAAACGGGATTTCCACGGCAGACGACAAAACTTGTAAACGTAAACATCACGGAACACAGTAAAGCGCGCCATCTAGCGAGAAACTTTATCGTTATGTTTACTCGGGTAAGATGGCGCTGTAAACAACCATTCGTTTTGTGTTACAAGAATACCTACGTGTATACATAGGTACTCCACGTTCTATCTATACACCTACTTATCAGACGGGTAGGTATTCTGGTAAATCATTATCACTAACCAGAAAATTATCTTCGTTATGTTATCTAAGTTCATCAATAACTACTATATTTTTCTGTGATTCTGGCATATCTTTTAAAAACAGAAGAATTACAGCTACAGTCACAATAAAACAATATAATTACACACATAAAACATTTTTATTTTTTCACGAATACATTATGCAAACACCTAAACTACGTCGAAAAATAAAATGCCGCTTCTATCTAGGATAGAAGCCAGCTAGCTTATCAATCGAGTGTCATGTCGTCACCCTTCTGATCTTTCTTTTCCTCTTTAGCTTTTTCATCCTTCTTATCGTCACCGGAGACGCTGGGCTCTGATGAAGCGTTAGGGTTGGTGGAGTTTTCGAGGGCCTTGAAGAAAGCTTGCATGTCGCCAGTGTTAGCGGCTGCTGCGACCTCCGCCGGCAGTCCGAACTGCGCCATCACCGGGCCCATCTGTCCAGAGGTTAGGGCAGATGAGAATTGGTTTGCCGCCTGGGAAACAACGGTTATTATAAAAAAAATCAATAAAATGTGGAGGTTCCTATCGACTTTATTTATAAAATACTGATTTTTTAGGATCCACCTTACCTATATAGATACATCCTAACTTGTTTCAAAATTTATAATTATATAAAGGCCTCATTAATTTCGATGACGGCGACACTAGATATTCCTGCTATAATTTACCATGTTAGAATAAGGATTTATTAAGTCTAGTCTAGTCTTATAATTGTGCAGGCACTGTATTATTATTAAGATTACGGCGTCTGGGTCGCCACAACCTCGTGGTAATGCTTTCATGTGCCTAATATGGTTGTACACAATCACATCTCATCCACAGGAAATAGACCACTCAAGATAAGAGATACACCATAGTTGCCACTATCATTTATTGTTAGTAGACAAACAAAACAACAAATAAGCATGCTACAGTGAATCAGAGAATTAGGTTTTGAGTACTTACCATAATTAAACAAAGCTAATTCGAACTTTATGTATGCAACCAAATAAAACATTCTGAATAGTGCCCCGGCGGCGAAGCAAGCTCTATGAACCTTATTAAATATAAACGTTAGGACTGTTTCCAAGATAATGATTATTCGGTAATCAAGCTACAGAATGAAATGCTTAGATGAACGCCAATTAGTCATTACCATTACTCAAACGAAACCATACCCAAAAAGCTCTCTAAATGGGCGCAACCAGAATGATTGCGCTAAGGTTAAGGGTTCACCTGAGCAAACTGCGGTGAGAGCAGAGTGGTCCTTACATCGTCCTGGGGCGCGTTGGGAGCTGCGGGCGGGAGGTGGGGGGAGAGACGAGCCGCGTTGGCTGGCGTCGTAGCCGTCTCCACCACCTCGGCAGAGGACAGCATGGCGCCGAGGTCTAGAGCCCCGGCCGGGGCAGGGGCTCCTGTGCCCGTAGCGCCATCGCCTTCGGTCGGCGCGGTGCCGAGCCCGGAGAAGTAGCGCTGCAGGTCTGATAGAAAAATCTGACCACCTGGAAATTTTATATCATTAAGATGGTGTAGCTGACAACAACCCTTATAAAAACAACAAAAGATTTTATCTTAGCATTCTAGGTGACGATTATGAGATGACCATTGTCATATTAAAGTGATTGTTTAGCAGAATTGGACCCCAGTATAGTATAAACATCAAATTATTGTTCTGATAACATGAGGACAGCACTTTTTTATTAAACTTAATCCCCTGTCATTCATCATCAGCTTATAATAATCCACTGCTATCATCTGTTGTGTCATCGACCCATAGCTCCAGCTCTGCTTAGCTTGCGGCTAAGTTATGCTGTGTTCATTGTCTAGCATTATTTATTTGTTTACTGTCGGACATAGGTCTCCTCATGAGCGCCATAATCCCCTGTAAAGCTTTGTGGATTCTCCCCTAATTCTAATTCTAATTGGGGGAACTGAGATCTGCACTGACATCTCGCATAGGAGTGTTTTGTGCATTATCCCCCTGACTTTACAGGTGAACGTAACTTAACCAGCCCAGCTCCTTGAAGTACCGGAGCAGGACCTTTGGTGATTGACAGCTTCGAATCAGCTTTTCTGTGGGTGTGGATAGGGTTGATTCCTCAATGATACTCATCAAACCCGTTTTCCGTCTGGCCTCCTCTGTGGCTGTGCAGTGTACTACAACGTGTTCCACAGTCTCCTCTTCCTGGAAGCCATGGCACAGGCTGCTGTCAGTGGCGCCAGTCTTGAAAAATTGATGGTTCAGTTCGCAGTGACCTGTGATGATGCCCGCCATCATTCTTAAGTCCTCGCGGCTCATCTTGAGCATCGTGTTTGTGGTTTTCCTATCTTTTGATGGATTCTCCCCTGTAAATGTACAAACACTTACTCCGAGGCTGGGTCGCATTAGCCGTGTTGGGCGGAGTGGCAGTCGACGGCGGAGTAGCGGTCGCCGGGAGGGTGGCGGTGGAGGGGGGTGCGTCGCGAGCGCGGGCCGGCGTGCGCGGCGCCGCGCCTGACTCGGTGGAACGCGGCGCGCTGCCTCCGCGCGAGCTGGCGTTACTGCCACCTGTAGTGCGGGTGCTGCCAGTTGTATTGCTGTTCCTGTAAGACAGATGTGTCAAATCAAAATATATTATTTGGGAACCAAAAGCTTATCAAATAGCTAATATCTTAACCTAGATCTAATGAAGCTAATGATTGTTTCCACTTGTCTATATAAATAATTGAACTAGGACTAATTAAAAATATACATGTATATGTATATCTATTAGTATATCTATTAGTATACCTAAAATTAGTAATAAAGTAGAAATAGTCTAGTTGCCTCTGCCTGATGTCAGTACTAAAACCTATGATGTATAATAATTATTAACATAGAATATCGGGAATAAAGGAATTATATACCTCATGCATGATGAAGCATCAGCTTCATTATATCAATGCTGACAGCACATGTAGATTAGTACAGTGTTGAATTTTGTTATTGTGTCACTTTTTTATTTTGATATTTTTGTCTCGTAACCAGTGGGCAAGTTTATTCTTGAAAGTGTTTACTGATGTGGCTGATATTATGTCTTCTGGTAATATGTGCAGTTGTGCTTTGTGATGGTATATTTAATGAAAAAGCACAATTGGCAATATAAGATTGTACTAAAATTTAATACATACCCCATAGTACCAAGCAGGGATGACAATCCGCCAATCTGACCAACTCCACCAAACAGCTGCATAAGTTGTTGCTGAGACATGTTGTTCAGCAAATTCTGCAGCTCCCCTTCTTGCGTACTGCTGGTGCCAACACTGCGGTTTCCAGATGTTGGTGGATTATTTAAAGCTTCATTGATCCTGCGGCATAGATCGTCATCCTTCTCAGTCTTAGGTTCCTGAGAAGCAAGTACAGACATTTTTATCTAACGAGTGACTGATCAGTACCAATTTCATAGGTATTCACAAGAAAGTGGTGTGGTGTGGTACATCAGCTATGATATTTTAAAAAAAAATAACACATTTATAATAGCAAAATACATAGTGGATGTTGTCGCCTATGTACAGTACACATCACATATAAGTACCCCCCCTATCTCAATCTATGTGGGACACAATAGTTGTTATTGTTGGGTCTGACCTTGAGCCTTGAGTATTATGGTGGGTGGTTCAATCCTGAGCGGCGGCTTGATAAATTTTTGCATGTGAAAATTTGTGATAAGTTATAAGGGAATTCGAAGTAGTCGTAAATATTATGTAAACAAGGGGGGTACTTAATTCTGACGCGCACTGTACATAACCTTTTAATTTAAGTTCATTCTATGTTTTTGATGCGTGTACAATAAAGAATGTTTTAGTTATCTGAAATTTACCTGCATCCAGAAGAAATACTTCTTTGAGAATGACTTGAACTTCAAGACATAGACTCTGCCTGTAGTGCATTCATTTACTCTGACAAATTCACAGTCATCAGGGAATATCAGTAGATCATCTTCAACTTCCCCTGTTGTACGGTCCTTCCAGCAGAAATGCATCAGTGAATCCTCTCCCTGATAAACATACAACAGACCCTTCCTTTTGTCAGGGTGCACCATGCGTCCCTTCAGAGTCATTCTGCCAGCTCGAAACTCGACGATATGTTTGTTTCCACCGGAACTGCCTCCGAGCGCTGAAGTATTTCCAAACAAAGCGGTGGCCGACATTTTTCCTGCAAAAATGAAATGTCATTGGACCTGCATTCGAAGAATTATTTTATAACCTTATCTTTACGTAATGCACTCTTCCATGGATTTTTGGTAGGTACGCTGATTCTTACATTTATCAATATGTAAGAACTACGTAGGTACCTACTATTATCATTATTCTCTTATAAAAAAAATGTTGCTTTCATTTTCAATCAATCAAAACACAAGTGAAAAACCCAGATCACGAGTATATGAACTCGAACGTACTATTGAAATACATAGGTATTAATTACCGTAACTTTAGACAAATGCTCCTACCTTGTGAAGATTGAGGTAAAGAATTTCCAAATCAATGATGATTGCGTGCGTGGGAACAAAAAATCTGTGATTGCTTTGCTTGAAACAGTGTTGCCAGATGTTTTTGACGAGCGATCGTACGATGGTATGGAAAAAAATCGTATTTCTTAGGGAGAGGTGAATAAAAAAATCGTACATAGTTTAGCTAAGAAAGTTTATTAATGAAATTTGCTACGTGTTATACAAATTTTTACTGGTCATCAAATTGAGCGTGTCAGGTGCTGGTTCATGATTTTCACAGCACCCGAAACTCTTAACATGCTGTTTTGATAGTAAAAGACCATTTAAAGTTTCGCTATTGAGTTTGTTCTGGCTCTTTGTTTTCATTAAATTGACTGAGCTAAAACAGCGCTCATAATCTGCATTCGATTCAATAGCAAACTGTAATATTTTTAAAATCATTAAAATTGGCTATCTGTCCCCAAAACACATCTGGTGGTAAGGTCAAGATCAAGATTTTCTTTCATGAGAATAGGCAAACGTCTCCATTCGTCGTCCACTTTTTGCATCAAATTTTCATCAACTATCCGAAGCACCACTTACATTAAGGGCAACAAAGTCCCGACTTTGTTTATATAAGTACTTATTCTCTTTCCATGAAACACAGCAGTATGTCGCGATACATTTCTTTTATTTTTTCATTAAGACTGATTATAACTGCGCTGTCAGATTGAAATAATTTATTAAATGCAGTAAATTTTGGCAGGATCTAAGCAAGAAACTTGAAGTACAGCTTGATAAAATTATTGTGCAAGTGTTGAAATATAAATTCAGTGGATATCAATTTTTCTTCCAACCATACATTGTTGAAAATTTCGCTCATTCAAAATTTTTAAAAAATCGTACAAATCGTGTACGATTTCGATGATTCGATCGTACATTAGTAAAACGGGGAAAAAATCGTATGAATACGATTTAAATCGTACATCTGGCAACGCTGGCTTGAAAAAATCTATTTTTTGTATTGAATGAATGAAAGTTACCTAAGTGAGTGAGTTTGAGTGAAGTTCGTTTCGTTTTCCAGCCAGCAAGCCAGTGACATTGCAAGTTTCTTGTTTGGGGGTGGGACGGGCTTGGACGAATGAAATCAATGTCTTTGTTGTTTACGACTATCGACTAACTCTGTCTCAAAGGTCTCCGTTGTAATTTAGGACCTTTCTAAGGTATAATATATTTGTGCGTACAGTTAATCTAAAATATTTTTGGTTAGTGTAATTATAATTATTATAATTCTTAATAAAATTAATTTTGCCCTTGACTTCACTTTTTTTATGACTGAGGCCATACTGAGGCAATATGTGTCGGTTTGCCATGTTAATTTTCTGCCGGTGTCATGGGCGAATGAAATAATAAAATGAACTTCATTTTTTTTAGAGCACCGCTTGCCTTTCGCTGCGAGTTAGCTTAGCTGCTGCCAGTGACAGTTTATGGAGTATCGGGAGTACCTATCATATACTTCCTATTATGAATAAGATCGGTTGATTTTCTATGAGAATTAATTCGAAAATTTTGCATCAAGACGATTTATCTAACTTATGATTATGACACCACTATATTATCTGATCCATTCATAGAGTAATGAGAAGGTATCAATCAAGGAACTTATACCCAAACTGGAATGTGCATTGTAAATTTGACACCAATATAAAATAAACCTTATATGTATGACCAGGGCCGTAGCCAGAAATACTATTCGGGGGGGGGGGGGGTCGAGGCTTAGACCCGCCCGAGACAATATGCCACATCTTTATATACCTACTTTTGCTAGTTATGATAGTACCCGGAGTGGTTTTTAACCAAGCACTCCAAAAAAAACGATATAAAAATAACAACCATGAATAACGGCGAGCGGAGCGAGCCGCGAATTTTTTCAGATTTTTCCGATGTTTAGTAAAAAGGTATGCAAAAGTGTGGCAATAGATAATTATGACAGGTAGCCCCGAATATTTCAAAAACTGAGGTGGTAATTTTGAAGATTGGAGATTGGTATGCTTGCATCAAAGAAAAAAATGCGAGTTACACAAAAAAGACGAAAAAAGAAATAACTTCGAGCGAGCTACATTTTCGGGTGACAAAAAGTTAGTAGTAGTAGTTAGGTTATTAACAGTTCATACTAACTATTTATTAGTATGGAAACATAAATAACAGCAAGTGGGACGAGCCTTGACATATTGGTAGTTTTTGCGGCCATTGGAAATGGTTGAGAAATGAATACAATATAAATGTCGTCGCGTACAGTGAGCCATGCTATGCATAGACAAGAAAAGAAAGCTAAGAACAATTTGGTTTATTGAAGAGAAATAAAATAGCTCCTACTACATTATAAATGGCGAGCGAAGCGAGCCGCCAAATTTTTATCATATTTTCGGCAAGATGGTAAAAATGGTCAAAAGGCTACAGAAGTAACGGCGAGCGAAGCGAGCCGCAATTTTTAAGCGATTTTTTGGACGTTCTGTAAAATAGAATCAAGAGTGACAAAAGATTATGAATAGCGAACCCCCAAAATTTTATTAAATTCTTTAGAGGCTTTGCGGTGATAATTTTGATGTTTGGTGAAGTAAGCAAGGTAAAAAGACAAACAATGTTCAATTGAACATTTTTTAAAAATGAAAAATGTTTGTTACTTTTTCGGATAGTCACGTGGTATAATAAAAATTATAACAGTGAGCGGAATGAGCGCCGATATTTTGTTATGTTTGTAGCCGCTGAAAATGGTTGAGAAATTATGACATTTTCGCAAGGCTGGTAAAAAGTTTTGAATACTTGAGAATTAACTTTTTTGTGACATTTTCGGTCGTTACCAAATAATTTAGAAAAATATGCTATAACTAAAGGCATAAATAACAACAAACGGAGGGAGCAATTCAATTACGGACAAACAAGAAAATAGGTCTATTCATTTACAAAATTAAAAGTAATGTCGTGATCTGCCTGCCTAGCTGGAATCGGCCGTAAATGAATGCGATGCGTGCACCTAGCTCATTTACATAAAATGTAGAGACGTATTTTAACGAAAAAAAATTTTCGAGTTTTCAAGAGAGAATAACTTAAAAAGATATTTAAGTGCTGCATGCTTACAATGTTATGTATACATGATACACAATAGGAATCGCATGGCACGGAGCGCGAGAGCTCCCCACCCGCCACCGACGAATCAGAGCGCGCTGTTGTAAATCGGAGACGAAATTGGAGAAAAATTTTGTATTTTTAAGAGAGAATAGCTGTTTAAAGTGCTGCTTGCCACGTACGAGTGCTTATCCGAGAAAATTTTAACTATTAAAGTTTGATTTTTAACGGTTCCTCAACATTTCGGGGGGGTTTGAACCCCCAACCCCCCCCCCCCCCCCCCTCCCTACGGCCATGTGTATGACCCTAAGTCTATTACAGACAATCACTTAGTCAGAGAGAAATCCGGTCCGAGGGAGAAAGCGCTTCGAAAGCCCTGTGTCCCTTTCTAAAGTGTTGCCAGGCGGATTATTCCCGAATTTAGTAGAAGTGGTAGGAACAAAAAATTTGACATGTCTTACTAAAAAGCATTAATTTTCGTTCTTTATATTTTCTAATATTTTCCAAGGATCTGTTAGAATGATAACATTTTTTTAAGCAATAATTTGGACACTATATTGAAATGTCAATAAAAAATAAAAGATTATAAGTAGAATAATAATATAAGTTTGACTGGCAGCCCGTCAGCTATATTCATTTGTTGTGAATTGGTTGTGTGTGATTGGTCATCCTGATCCTGAAAGGGACAGAGGGCTCTCGCGAAGCTATTTCGCTCGGACCGCGTATCGGCAGCTTGTGCACATTCCAGATTGGGTTTGTTCCTTGCTATCAATCAGTTATTTACAGATTAAATCTAAATGATTGATCCATAGATAAAATGACTGTTGCATGACATGACAATGACAATTAGTTCAACTGCTTCAACAATGTCCTTGATTCTCCCTTGATTTGATTGGAAATTGTGTTTTCTTTCACAACCGAGCGAGAGGCTTGTTCATTTCATCAAGTTCACTTTGATATATTTAATACAAAATCAGTGAAGGATCCACTTGTTTGCTTCTTTAGTTATCACATTAGTAACTCAACCTTGGAGCTTATTTTCTGTACATAATTATGAGCGCTGTACCGACTGGTAAGTATACCTTATCTTTCTTTTTCTTGTCCCATCCAGTTTGCAGATTGTACCACTTACAAGCATTGCTTGCACTTGGTACTGTCATCTCTAGTTCACATAGATTGCACTCCTTGTAAATGTAGGGATACCTAATAAGATTATTTACTTGTGTCCCACTTTAAAGATGACTATGAATGACTAGATAGGATATGATGTGGACTGAAATAAATGAAGTTTACCGTCGTCAGGTCACACTCATTTTACCAGATGACCCTATAGGGCTTCTCAAAGTAGGTGAGTTGTTATTCTATTGTCATTACCTGAAACCTGTAGGTAGATAATAATGGGAATTCTCATAACTTCATGTTTTAACTAACTAGTTTACTTGTATCTTGATGTATGTGTGAAAAAATAAAATAGTATGAGCTCTGTCTCGTAACTAGCTTCTTCGCTTTAACATGAAGACTTTCCTAAAGGTTTTTTATACCTGGATCACTGCTTAGACTATTAAAGTGTACAACAGCTATTTAGTTTACTCACTACATATTAATATCATGATAAGCAGACATGACAACTCACTGTTTTCATATTATACCTTTCCTGTTTATAGATATACAAAAAACATTTAAAAGTTAATTTCTTCAACTGAAGTAGCACCATAGTGATTCAGAATGTTTGATAAGCGAAATGATGAATCATACAAAACAATAAATCAATAGCTGAAATAAAGTCATGTTATGTATATAAGTATATAAGGGTGTAGCTGTGAGACTGGGTAGGGAATGTGTTACATCTTTGTTTTTTGATTGCTTACAGAACACAGCTTTTTTTGTAAAATTTCTAACATTAATAAATAGTTACTTACATTTAGTATTCATTTAGTAAGAAATATGTGACAATTCTAGCACTTGTTAATTTTGGAATACATTTACTTTAAATAAAGTTCTTTTATAGACAGATGTTACATTTCATACATTTATAATGATGAATGAGAATACATTACAGTGTACAGGTAAATAAAATTGATTTCTGGATTGAAGGTCTACCATGCAGGGAAATTTAAAATAGTTAAGTAACCTGGAGACTGTTCCCTTATTCAAATATTAAAAAAAAAAACAAACAATGTTTAACTCATTATAGGAAGTGGTAGAGCAATTTCACGGGACTTTATGACGATATCTTAGTATGGACATGCCTTTCGAGTCCTGGGGATATAATGAGAACATTTTATAATATAAATAGCCATTTTTACGTATATTAGCATTTCATCATATTATGAATCAAGCTAAACGGCGCGGCGGCTTATTGGTATTGATTTCATCAAGTTGATGATCAACTTAGACAACAAAATACTTTGGAATATCATGCAAAATGTCAGATACTAATCTTGAAAGCGAAAGCATAATTTTAGTTAGTATTAATTGATTATTGTCATGATTTTTAAGATAATATCTTAAAAATCAAATAATATTTTTTTTCATTTTTGCTATTAGTAAGGTAAAAGTTATCTTAAGTAATTGAAAACAGAGGCGCGAACATGGGTCGGCGCGTGATATAAATTTTTGTGATTTTTTTATTTAAGGAATAAAACAAACGCAAAAATAATTTGCCTTCAATCGTAAATTTTATGGAAGAACTAACTTCGGTTCACTGGTACTTTTGGAGCATTTGGCAAGACATTATATTTTACGCTTTTTTGGCACATAATGATAAAAAAATCAAATACAATTGAATCGAAGTGGGTTGTATCATGTCATTAGTTCATAAAAAATGTATACGATTTCCGGCAAATTACTATTCCGTAGGTTCCATTCCGTGAAGAACGCAGAAAAAATTTAAAACCACGAAAATATTTAAAGCTCTTGCCATCTCCTATCCTATCAAACTATAAGTATAATGTTTTTTCTAATTTCGGAATGCTGGGGGCGTATCCATAATATATATACGTTTGAGGTCATCGATCTATAAATTGCATTACCTATCAACTCATTATAATTTTATTAGTGTAGTAATAAGGGATGCTCGCTGCGAAAGAATTTTCCGACACGATCTTTTTTTACGAAATATAAAACAAATTCACTATAAAATGGACAGTAGTCGCGGTAGTTTTGTCGCCCGGCACAGGTATGAAGTTTTTGTGTCAAATCAATTGATTGAACAGGTATTTTAGCTAGTTGCAACCTCTTTTCTAGCTAAAATCACAGTGTCTAATCCAATATTAGTTCTGCTATGAACATTCACCTATTCAAAAATCAGTCTTCAACATGAAGCCTAGACCTAACTAGGTAGGTATTTTACTATAATTATACTATATTATATAAAAAGTGAGGTTTTTAGCTAAATAAGTACCGAAATGTAACGAATTCAACTGGCGATGACTCACGCGATGTCGTGCCAATGCTTTTTGTTGAATAGCCACGAAATTAAATGACGCAACTTTTCTTGAGGTCCATCTAGCGCTCGAGTCGGGCTTTTCGCCTCGGGCACTGTCAATAAACTTTAGCCGCACAAGGTAAGCTCAGTCTTTTTAAGTACTTATTTTTGTTATTTTTCCTAAGGCGCGGCTCATAACTTGTTTTTAAGCGGTTCCGTACGGTCAAGTACCTCTAAATGCACGATCTGAACCGCTACATCCTATATTGTGTTCATACTGAACGTTCTTATTTGGAGGTCAACATATCATTTCAAAATTGCCAAGATTCAAGCTCTCGCTATTGGTGAAAGTGGCGAGTGCGGGCTATGAGGCAGCGGCGCGAGACGGGGCGAGCGCCTCGCCGCAGCTCGACGTGGCGGAAGATACAGACGACGTCGATCTCCGACCGCGCACGTATTTATGTCTGACGCGTCGATTATTTACGAAACATATAATTTCCTACGTGACGGAATCGGACGATTTACGATGCGAAAAACCGCATAATGAACTATTAAACAATCGAAGTTAGTTTATTACCAATGTGCAGAATATACGCCAGTGTTAAATGTACTTTTTGTGACGTTTTTTCAAACGGAATCGGAAGAAATGTGTTAAATCTGGCGGATAGGCGAGGTGAGATCGAGCCCGGAGCCGCGTGAGTGATGGAGAGCGACGGGAAGTCGAGCGGGGGGCCGGCCAGCTTGGAGTACATGGAGGACCCCTACTTCCTCCCTCCAGACGATGACTCCACGCCCAGTTTTGACGTAGCCGTCGAGGAGTTGGATGAGCTGGAAGAGATCCCGAGCTGGCCTCCCGAAGATGCGGATGCAGAGTGGCGGACACTACCCGACCTCGCAGAATCTGCTCTCTGCATAGAGACGGAATTCTTCATGGACAATCGGCGTAGAAGATTAAGAATATTTAAAAAGAAAATAAGAGACGTGCGGGTCACGTTCCAAGATCTCTCGAAGCCTTATCTTGCCAAGATGTCCAGCCACACGAACTACAAAAAGTTTTTAGGTATCACTATCGGAGGTTAGTTATTTTACTAAAGCTCTTTGTTTTTTAACCTATCGCCTGCACTATAAACATATTTTTGAATATTACATTTGTTTTATTTAATATAAGCTGCATCGTTACCTCCATTTCTTTGCTTATGAGACTATAATATTGAAGTTTTTACTTTTTCGAAGTAGGTAGAACTACCTACTCTTAAAACTCATTGCTATTCATAAAATGCCAGCTGTGATATACAAACAAAAATAATTTTACATTACTTTTCTTGGGTACCGTTAGTTAAAATGAAACTTTAATATCCTTGTTTCGCAAAGACATTCGTGCCTATTTCGATAACCGCAACGTTATATTATTTTTAAAAGTGCACTTAACATTTTGCAATATCTGTCTTGTTCACGTACCTACTAAATTAAGAATAACTTTATTGTATGCTGATTTAAAACGTTCAATCAAATGTGATCGATTCTGCTGGTTTGATGATTGATATGATATCTTGATCGATATTCTAATATTAATTTAAAATTGATTGTCAAAACAATACATTAATTAAGAAATTAATGTATTCAAAAATATGTTCAGAAACGCGATTTTAAATTATATGTTGAAAAACAGCTCGAAATCGTAATCACAATGAAATAATTTCGCTCACGCCGAAGATTTATACAGGTGGTGCGACCTCAATGTACATTACACACGTACCCCGTAATTTGTAAAACGTTGGATATAATTTTAAAGGCTGACCATCTGACGCCACAGGTTTTTGTGTAATGTTAGGTGTATGTACGTTTATCTGTAGAATCGTAGCTCCCAAACGGATATACTGATTTTGATTTCCTATTTCTGTTTGAATGGTGATTTAATCCAGAGTATTTTAAGTTTGTTTGATGGAATTGATGCAGACGTTCGGATGTCCTTGTTATCATGAGGTTAAGATATAGAATTAATCTTTCATTCAATAAATTAATCTCTTAGAGACTGAGTAAACTCTTCGTTGAATTTTTAAATATCACTTTGTGACAAAGTGATATTTAAAAATTCAACGAACTGTTTTTGATATTTATTAAACGGTATTAATCTCTTAGATTCCAGTAAAACCGTGCGTGATTTCGATTTACTGTAAGATAACTGTTCCTCAGCAGAGGAAGCGATGGCAGGCGCAGGCGCCGGCGACGTGCACACTCCCGATGAACTCGCCGGTCTGACGCCGGAGCAGGCGGACCAGCTGCGCGCCGAGTGGAGCCGCGAGCTGGCGCGAGTCGAGGACGAGATCGCCACTCTCAGGACTGTTTTGGCGAGCAAGGTACGACACGCATAACACGGAAGCGATGGCTGACGTCGTGGTTAACTCACTACGGACGAGTAGGTAAGGTACGTCTGAAGTCGAGTGTAGCTGGAACCTGGTTCGATACGAGAACAAGATCGCCTCTCAGGACTGTTTTGTACCCTGCGAGCAAGGTACAACACTTATCATAACATATCTAGTGCCTGACGTGTAGACAGGGAAGCGTTGGCTGGCTTCGGTCGTGCTCAACTCACTACAGACGAGTAGGCCGGTCTAAAGCCTAATGGACTGGCGCGATTCGAGGACGAGATCGCCTCTCAGGACTGTTTTGGTGAGCAAGGTACAACACTTCATAACACATCTCACACACGGACGAGTAGGCCGGTCTGAAGCCGTTTGGTTCATTTCGAGGACGAGATCGCCTCTCAGGACTGTTTTGGTGAGCAAGGTACAACACTTATCATAACACATCTCACACACGGACGAGTAGGCCGGTCTGAAGCCGTATGTAGCTGCGAGATGGTTCGATACGAGGACGAGATCGCCTCTCAGGACTGTTTAGACTAGGTACAACAGACATATCATGTGCCCCATGACGCTAGTCTAACAGAGGAAGCGACGGCGAGGCCAGTCTGAAGCCGAGTGAAGGCGCGACTCAAGAATAAAATCAGCAGGACTGTGTGGGCCAGCAAATCAGAAATACTTTTAGTTCCTCAGGCTTACGAAAGAAGCACTTAGCTTAGACAAATTTTAGTACTCCATAGCTACTGCTAAAAAACCATTGATTCTGAGTGGTACTCCACAGTCTACTTAATAAATGCATTTTTATATATGATTTTTTTTTACGTTTTATGTACCTAAGTAGGTACTTTTCATACAAGAATTATAAATTAATCTTAATTTTATGCGTAAAAATCAGTATGAAATAGGTATCTATTTGTCGTAGGTACACCAAAGATCTTTATGTCAAATTTATAAGATAAAGTAAGTGCAGCGCTAATTCGTGCCAGAGTAACGCCTAGGCACTTTACACTTATCAAAATTATGATCGAGGTCGAGATCACTCACCGCTCCGATTCGTCTTCCACGTTTCACTTATCACTTGTTAGAATCCTCATTATCTAATCTATCCCTTATCGATTGATTTCATCGCCAATATAATTCATTTCAGATTCGTCAAAGTTCCGAACTTAAACGAAAACTTGGCATCACAGTTTGGAAGGAAATAACTGAAGATGTGAATCAGGGTCTGAAGAATGTGAAGGAGAGCCAAGTGTGAGTAATAATCAGTTGTCTTGTACACAGTCTTGTTTAGGGTTAGAACAACTTATTAAAGTGGTAGCGGTGCTTGCTTTGTAGAAATTGCTTTAGAAATTTCGATTTTAGTAGATTATGCCTCATGCATACTGTAGCCTGAAAACTATACTGATTTACTCAATCTCTAGTAGATTGATTCTACTAGCTAATATTCTTAGTTGCTGCTGTGGATATTCTTGAGATCTTGAGTTTTGAGTATAGAATCTACTACCATCCAAATTCCATAACGCCCTCTCTCCTTCCTTTCTTACATATTTATGTAGGCAGTAATCTTAAAGCCATATTATAAACACCTTCTGTGACATTACAGAATCCAATAAATTTATTGACTATTTATCTGGATGTCCATATCTTACCAATCCAGCATGATTAGGTATATTGTGACAGATTTTTGGGCAGCAGTGCTACGGTATGCATGAGACATGGTGGCGTTTTTAGTTGGTTTATTTCAAATTTGGTTTGTTATACGACAGTTATCAATCGATAGAAACGCGAGTGGCTGCACTTACACAAGCTGTGACAGAAGCACCAATGTAAGTTTCATTTGTTATTGGATTGGGATGATATCGTGATCGGTAATGTGCATAACGAAATAACCATTTTATAGTTTTTTTACTCAGTTATTTCGCATGGACTGAAATAACGGCTAGGTACGAATAAAAACTTCTAAATTTTAACGTTACATGAGGAAATAACCATGTTATATCTTTTTTGCTCTGTTATTTTGCATGAACTAAAATAGCCGCCGCGACTATATAAAAAACTTTACGTTTTGATAATGAAGATGGTTTTTTCATTATGGATGTTTATGTATGAGCGAAATTTTAGAACTGTACCGTACAATCTAAATACGTAACGAAGCCGAAGGTTATTATGAACATTCTCTAGGAAGGATCGTTTTAATTTTCTTTTACCGATTTCCACCACTTATTTTTTTTATCTTGCTTTGTTCTAACCCTAAAATGTAAAAAAACGCATGATGACGCAAAAGCTTTATTTTGTACGTTTTTACTTATTCATATACACATCGTTAAGGCTACCCGCACTGCTTCACTTATTATGAGAACTACCTTGAATTTAACGAGAACCTTTTTTTTCACCTACAGACAGTATGGAACAGCCTAGTCAAAATAAACTGGATTCGTCATCAAATACGTAGAAAATTAAATTCGTTCCTTCAACTACACTAATTAAATTACCCAATGTATAAAATTACCTCCGCTCTGACAGAGAAAAACTTGTCTAGGCTCTTCATGCTATTGAGCTGGTGATTGCTTGACGAACTATACACATTATAATATTTATTCCTGTACAAACTTAACAGTAAACATTGGTTGTGGTTCTCTTTTGAGTGTGGAAATACTTGAGCTAATTAAAACTTTTGAAACTATCATGGTTATTAACACTAAAGTCATTTTATAACAGGATATTTACCATTATTTGAGTTTTCCAATTTTTCGGCACAGTTTCATGCGCCATGATCACGGAACAACTGGTTCGAACCAGTTGTCGCAGAATGACTTTTGTACTTTAGCTAGTGCTTTAAGTTATTAAACTTTCAGATACCAAAAAACTGAATCTGTGATAACACTAAAGTCACTTATAACGGGATATTTAACATTATTTGAGTTTTCCAATTTTTCGGCACAGTTTCATGCGCCATGATCACGGAACAACTGGTTCGAACCAGTTGTCGCAGAATGACTTTTGTACTTTAGCTAGTGCTTTAAGTTATTAAACTTTCAGATACCAAAAAACTGAATCTGTGATAAGAACGACGACGGAAAAGACCAGCTCTATCCTCGGCGGCATCACCGCAGGCGTCACCAGCAAACTTGGACAGATGCGCAACTCTGAGTCCTTCCGGTCTATAGAGGAGCGCGTTGGCTCCGCCTACGAGAACGTTAAGGTACATACGGTAAATATGATTTTAATTCAAACTGTGGTGGGGTGGTATTCTAAATCTGCAGAGCACGGATTCTATGACAAAGTGACGTAATTAGATAACTCTACCCTAGACGACAATTATACTTATACAATATTAAACATGTTTTAAGTCCCTATGAATGGAACTTGGGGAAATTAACTATCTAAAGTACATCTTTTCACTAATAATATTAAAAATTAGACCATTACTTGACCCTCAGAAATTCATAAATAAACCTTTATAAGATAATAACCTAGGCATATGGCTATGTTATATGGGTTCGATTCCCGCCTCGGGACAAATATTTGTACGATCTGCAGATATTTGTTCAGGGGTTCTGGTTGTTTTCTACGTATAATAAAAAAAATCTATCTATTTAATTATATTGTATTATGTATATCAGTCATCTAGTACCCATAATACAAGCTCTGCTTAAGAGGCCAGCGGAGGACGAATTGCCCATACAAACGTAATACCAAAATTATTTCTAATTCAAGCATATTACCTACCACTTTATTATTGTATTATTTGTATTCGATTAGTGTTTATCTAGGTTCCTAGATAGTTTTTTTTTTCAAAATACTTACCTTAAATTAAATGAAAGCCAATCGCGTTTTGCATATTTTTATGCCAAAATTGACAAGTTTTCTCCCTATCTGTTTCTTATTAAAAACAACAATATCTTACGTGTTGTTTGTTAAGGAACATAGCTTATATTGTCTAGTTACAGAATAACCATACTATGTGAAGAATACAAAAAGTTTTCATTCATCATTTTTGGTATTACGGAACACAACCAAATTCATACCAAATTTTAAATGGCTAATATTGCTATCGCGCACGCACGGGGCGGGGCAGGGCTGGGGGACGCGGATGGGACACTTCGCTTGTGTGATCGCTCGGACAGATAGGAATACACACTAATGCAACGTGTATTTACATGGCGAGCCGCGCGCCAAGAATTTTACCTATCAGGGACAGAATATAAATAATTACTTTGCGCGCGCGGCTTCGCGCGCGTTATTTCTATGGAAAAGTCATAAATCAGAAATCTAATTCCTTTACGCATATAAAATGATATGATAATAGAATCAAAATTTCATAATATTTTTTTTGTATTAAAAATTAAAATTCGACTTTATTTGAAAAGTAAATAAATTATTATGAAGTATAATAAATACGCTCTAGGTAGGCCTATAATCTAGGCAAAATTTCTGCCTTATAGTAGTTTTGGCGTAAAGAAGTAGCAAACATCTATGCATGCATCCATCCATCCAAACTATTGTTTTTATAATACCTGTTAGTGTAATTGGCGGTACAAATTAGGTAAGTAGGTATATCTTTCACACTTTATTTTTGATTATCTAAAATAGTAAATTTCGTAGTGTTTAGCCGATTATGGTCACCCTACAATACTTTACTAAGATCGTAAATTGTTTTTTTTTAAAGATAAATGATTGTGTCAATATCAAAAATTTGTTTGTTTTGTTTTATACCTTTATAAATGTGTCGATGTCAATGAACAAAATGTTTACTTTTAAATCCGTGTCTTTTATTTTCATATCATAATTTCACAATGCTCGTGTCGTGTGTTTTATCCTAAATTTAGATTGCAGAAGCAGAACCGTATGACGAACCTACCTACATTCCAGCCAAATTCGTTTAGTTTACAAAAATGTCACATCGAATTTGGCTGGAGTATAGGTAGGTACTAGAGGATTCAATCCCGGTCGACTTTTCTAATCCCGGGATTTCGGGATTATGAGCAGTTAATCCCGGGATAGTCCCGGGATTGTATTGGTAATAAAATTGGTAACAAATAGAAAGTAAATCATATCAAAATCAACTTTTTATATTAATACTTTACTTAAATGTTCAAAAACAATACAAAATTATAATTTCTTCTGATAAAATAAACAAACTAGGCCCTTATATATTTTATAAGGGCCTAGTTTGTTTCATAAATTATTGCTCAGTTTGTTTATTTTATTTTTCAATAAACTTAAAACAATTTCTTCAGATTTGTTTATCTAAACAACGCCATTATACTATACTAGCGGCCCGCCCCGGCTTCGCACGGGTATTAAACAAAAATTTCAGAAATTATACACACTAAAACGATGGGTTTCACAGTTTTCATACGGATCTTTACTTTTTTTAACAGCATTGGGGTTTTTGACATTGACTCTACATTCCAAAACTGACACTGGCCGCAGAGAAAAAGCAAGCACCGTGCGCTATACAACCTCTTTTTCTATTCTGACGCGCCATAATAGAAAAAGAGGTTGAATATACAGCCCACGGTTCAACTATTGAATTTTTCATGTGGATCCCTAACTTTTTGAAAATATTATATAGCCTATGTTCATCACGGAAAATTAAGGATTCTAATGGTGAAAGAATTTTTTAACTCGGTTCAGTAGTTTCGGAGCCTATTCAATTCAAACAAACAAACAAACAAACAAACAAACAAACATACAAACAAACAAACAATCAAATCTTTCCTCTTTATAATATTAGTATAGAAGAAAGACTATGAAAAAGAGATTAATGTTTATAGGACTCATATTTTAAATCAAATAGACCAGAAACTATAAATTACTTATTTAAGCCACGAAAATAAAATCTAAGAAAAAACAACGCATCAAACGTTTCATCCGAAAGCAAATTTTCATAAGTCTTCTCCAAATTATAACCTCGTGTGGAACTAGCCTCCTATAGATTAATTTATTGTTTAATAATCTTAGAAAGATCAGTTTTTTTATATGCTTCTGGATTTATATTTTTCATACTGTTTTCTATTTAGTTCTGAAGCTTTTAAAGTAAGTGCGTTTCACGCACATTTTTATTGACTTATATAAAAAATATATATCAGTCCCGAAAATCTCGGGATTCATTGAATTTAATCCCGAAAATTTCGGGACTAAAACATGATCGGGATCCCGGGATTGAATTCTCTAGTAGGTGCTTACATACTACATAAGTACCTATTTCCTTATAGGTTTCTTGAGATATACATAATTATGTAGGCCTTGTAAAGAAACTTGAAGAAAAAAAATGCATTAGCAAACTAAACATTCACTTAGATTTTTTTTAACGTACCTAGGTAAATACACATGCCTAAAGAAATAGGTAGGTAAGTACCTACCTAACCTACCGCCTTCGAATTGTTTGTTATCATCAATCAATGACAGACGTATACCTACCTACCTACTCATGCACACGCACACGCACAAGCACGGCACTATGGCTGTATTCACGTATTATAGTACCGCGCGCGCCAGCTAAACAGAGATAGCGATATTCGGGGCGATTTTTGCACGCGCCTCGAGTTGAAGTTGCGAGCGAGGTTCGCAGGGCCCTTAACTTGGGGCTAGATGATGCTGTGTGGATTGTCCAGCATTATTTATTTATTTATTTATGTTATACTAGCGTGGTAATGTTGGGAATCTGACATACCTACTAAACTTTTATCCTGTTTAAATTTTATTATTATACATAGGTCTCATATAGATGAGAGGGTAACAGCGTTGATTACACTTATTACAACATAGTGTCTATTTGATTAGACTAAGATTGTTTGGTAACGCGACTAAATAAATAAATAATGCCGGATAATCCACACAGCATCATCTAGACCCAAGCTAAGCAGAGCTTGTGTTATGGGTACTAGATAACTGATATACATCTATACTAATATTATAAAAGGAAAGATTTCATTGTTCGTTTGAATTGAATAGGCTCCGAAACTACAGGGCCGATTTGAAAAATTCTTTCACCTTCAAAATTCTAAATTTTCCCTAATGAACATAGGCTATAGAATATTAAAAAAAAAAACTAAAATTATAAAATTAGGGTTCCGCATAAAAAAATAAATTTTTGTTAAATACCCTTGTGAAGCCGGGGCGGACCGCTAGTAAATATAAAGTTCAAAAATAAAAAACAAAACCTATTATATGTAGATGTCCACATAGCCTGCTTGATGTTTACTTATCTTGTTCCAGGGCAAAGTCGCCTCCAGATCCAACTCTACGCAGAGCTTCGACGAGGCCTTGCGTGACGCGAGCCGCGCCGCCAGCGGCGCCACCTCTCCGACCATCCCCGAAAACAAACCTCTGCCCTAAGCCGTACCATCACCACGCCGCACTTACATTCTATACTCACATTGTTAATTTCTATACCCGTCTGTTGGAAACACTGATAGCATGAACAGTAAGGCCTTGTGTACTAGAATAGATAAAAATAAAGCGTAAATTATTAAATTTGAGGGTATGTTACAAACACTTTCTCACGAATTCGAATCGATGTAATTTTTGTCTGTTCTAAATTCAAAATGCTGTCCTATACATATACAGGCATAGCTGGAGATACTGCAGTACATACAGGCATAGCTGGAGATACTGCAGTACCTTTATCAACGTCCACGCATTCTCATCGTAAGATGAGAAAGACCGAGGTATGGGTCTATGAATGGCATTGGGTCACTTAGCTCATCTGTCGTTTAAGTTATAAACACTGTGGCTGGATTAACGCGTTCATTGCCAAGCATTAGCGACGCCACCCAGAGGGCGCTTTACGCAAGACAAAAGGCTAAGTGAATCAGTGGCAGCAAGAGTGTTAAACTTTGTCTTGCAGCGCCCTAATCAAGACTCGGTTCTACCATTTTACAGGATGGGGTATGTAGATGACGGAATATCTTTTGATTCTTGTTTACTGCTTCAACGTCATCTAAGCAGTCACATTATATCAAGTGACATCATAGCATCTAAACGGAAATACAGCAATGTCCTGACAGCGGTATCTAGTGGTGAAAGACTATTATGCAATGTTGCTTGATTTTCAATTCATGCAATAATCATTCACAATATGCACGGATATGCAACTATGTATATTTTTATGTCTTCTCTCATTGTTACAAATAATAATTTTGTATCATATTTATGTCAAAACATAGATAATATGGTATGATATAATGAGTCAGGCATTGTATTGTGAATAGTTTGTATTTATAATATTGGCAGAGGCCTTACTACTACGGTTCATGCATCACGACATTTTGATTTATGTAAGCTTTGTATTAGAGTATGCTCTACCACATTAATATGTACTTACAGTTTCTTTGTAGTAGGAATGGTCTTCGGTCTATTATTATTTCACGAATGTTTGATTTCACGTTGATTGTAAGACGAAAGCGGCGTAACTTTTTATTAAGGGTACATTATTTTTCTGTACTGTACTGTTTAAAACTGATCATTTATTATTTGTGATTTATAGATGTGTCACATGTATCGGTATCGTAATGTTCTGTGCTTTGATATCTTCTGATAGCGGCAGCGGTGTGGAAAAAAAATGAGACTGCTCATTACCATGCTTGCGTGATTCCCTAAGTTTTACGCTAGTGTCAAGTTTTTTTTATATTTGTGCATTCCATGTTTTTCGAATATTTCATAATTACTGCACATGCAGTACTTCTAAACAAGTGTTAACATATTGAAATTATGAATTTAAGATGTTTCAACCTACAACATTCGTTGTCAGTGTTTGTATGTACCTACAGTAAGTATGGTAACTTGCCGATGTCCGTTAGGTCCATTATCACTATTTGAAAATTATATTTTTATAAGATGCTTAGCTTTCCTTACTTATAAAATATTTTCACTATTTACAAATACCTTTGAGAATGTTAATAAATTTTATGTATTACATAATTTCTTGTTATTCTCTTTAGTCTTTCCTATTATCACAAAGCTCTTTGCGCGCTTTGAGCTACTAAAAGTTCATAATATTAAATTTACATGCACCAATTTTAAATATATTTATTGAGAGGTGAATCGCTATTATGTTAACACTAAATTCCCGGTCTCAGCCCTCAAAGCTTAAATGTATGGATAAAACAACCTCTAATATTTTCTCACATTGTATTTAAATCTAGTAAACACTACAAAATAGATCCACAAACAGTTATGTAATTAATAACTAATAAATAACACTACAAACATTTATTTCAAGAACGGTTGTTTGAAATCTAGTGATTATAAAAGTAAACAAGATTATATAAGTAGGTAGGTACCTACCTAAGTACTTTGCTTGATCAGATTTTTTTTTAATTTAAGTACCTAAAATCTTTATTAACAAAGAAAATAAAAGTTTATACTTAACTAAATTAGAGCTTGGTTGTAGGTAGGTATTTTATAATAATCAAAAATTAAAACAATTGAGTTAACTGCAGACTGCTTCTAACAAAGTACAGGTGCCTACCTAACTCAGCTGATCTATTTCATTACCAATTGGAAGTGTACCCAAGATGCTGGCTGCATTGCCTCGGTGTGGGTATGACAATACTGATACGCTGCGTAACAATACTGACCAGCTCTCGTGTCACATGTCGCTTCGAGCAGACGCAAAGAAAACCCGGAGAGCCTTGGTGGTACCCCACGGACCTAGGGTTTCGACTCCAAGGGGAGCAAATTTTTAGGCTCTGTTGAGACCTGCATTATTTGCGCTTGCGCCTCTTGATATCCTCGGCCAAATCTGCTGCCACACCAGCCCTCACGGATGTCCTCGGAAGATGGGAGGGCGCAAGTAGCGTCCCACATAGGGTTTGTGGCTTCTCGAGGTATATTCTAATTTTTTCGGGTCTCGAGAATTCTCGAACCTAATTCCCGGGATATCCCGGGAAATCGAGAACTGCACCTAAGACAAGAGGTACTATAATACAAATAAAAATTTCTTCATCAATTTTTTCTTCAAGTCCCTATTGCTCAATCCCTATGTCAACCGTCATTGCTGTTGCGACAAAAGAGATTTTAGGGGAATCAGACGGCTTGGCATAGGTAGAGATTCCGAATCACTACCTATGCCAAGCCGTCCGTTCGAGCCTCGTTTAAATATTTACGAAATTTTAAATGAAATTCCAGGTGAGGCCAAATGTTGCTTTAATTTTTATTCAACTTAAAGAACTATTGCTGTAGACGGAAGAAGGAACGCCGCGCCGTACTAGTTGTTTTATTCTCTTTGAGGAACACTGGCTACAAATGAAATTTACAAAATGCGACAAAAAAGAAAAAACCACTGACTCCCAATTTGACAGGCAGGGACCCACGTAGTAGTTATATTTCATTGAAGTACTTTATTATATTCTCTTTGCAGGGAGCCTGCGACCATGCCTTCTCATCCAAATCCAAATCGATAGTTATTAAAACCTATGCAGCCATGTAAGATTTTATAGAATTCTATCATAGAGAATAAAACCACAGAACAATAATATCCTAACGGACCACTAGGTAGGTACACTACGAAGAGCGTTGTTTCCACAGTTGACAATATCTAAGTAAAGAATGATGGCAAAATTTATGACCTATCTTGTGCATCGATCTAGGGTATCAATCAATAGCCCCAAAATACTGAATAAAACTTATTTAGTTTTTCAATATTTGTTGCAGGTAAAATTAAAATATTTTTCAAATTAAGGACGAACGTAGTCGTTATATTCAAAGAGAATAAACCACTACCTACGTTGTTATGGAATAATTATTAGCTACTTAGATACTTTTTTTTATCGCAATAAAAACAGAAAAGGTACAAAAGTTCAGGATTCTTATATCATACGAATAAATAAGTTAGGGCACATGGATACTGACAGGCAGAGTTGTGGCAGCCATAAAATAAGAAGAAGAAGGTTATAAACCAAAACAAACAAACACGTGGTTCTAATCTCTTTGAAACAAACAAAACAAACACAAACACCGCAGAGGCAATTTTTATTTAAATTTTGTCCTGCTTACATAGTGGTTTTACCTATTCTCTTTCTTTGATCCTGAGTTCGAGTAGAGTTTTATTTTCTTTGGCATATGATGTTAACTAAAAACTTCATGTTACGTAGGTGAGTACGTGAGTACCTAAGCAAACCGACAGCATTACACACGCAAAAGGTGATATCTCAATGAACACTATTATCAGTGCTCTGTTAGCTATTGTACTTTTTAAATGATGTTAAACTTACAATCTATACCTAGGTACTAATTGCTACTTAAATTATAAAAAGGAAAGATTTGATTGTTTGTTTGTTGAATTGAATAGAGCAGACTTTAGCTGCAACGCGGCGCGGGTGCCCACAGCTATGGGTCCTAGACCGCCATTCTGTTATAGTGCGCATAAAAACAGCAGATAGATTAGTACTTACAAGAATTCTATGATCTTGCTAGTGACTCAACTTGACAACATCTGGTTAATAAGAGATGTGAAATTCTCCAGAAGGACTCTTTATTTATTTTATCAGAAAATTGAAGTCATTAATATAATAATCTACCTAGAATAATTTTGTACAAAGAATAAAACATTTACACCCTGTTTTGATGAAAATTCAACAAAATTAACAAAGGCAGTGGTTGAGAGTTGGGCACTAGGGAGTCCTGTGACATTCGCAAAGTAAGGTTCGTGTTGGGTTGCATTTTGTGTGTTTGTTATGGTTTGCGTTATTTTACTCTATTCTAATATTATAAAGAGGAAAGATTTGATTTAAATTGAATTGGCTCCGAAACAATTGGACCGATTTGAAAAATTAATTCACCGTGTATCCAACATTTTCCCTGATGAACATTAGGCTATAGAGTGTTTTAAAAAAAGTTAGGGTTCCGCATGAAAAATATTTATATTTGTAAATACCTGTGTGAAGCCACTAGTGATTAACAATTTTAATTTCTTAAGATTTGAGCACCAATTATTGCTTCATATATTTTTCATTACTCTTACTTGGAAAGTAGGTCTGAAGTTGCCTGAAAAGCAGGTCGAAAGTGATACTTTTCAACCCTAGGGAGAATCGTTTTCAACTGACAGCCATAAAATTTCTTTTGAACCATGATAATGGCAGAATATGAAAAATATTGGCTGATGTTTAGAGAAACAAAAAGCGGGAACGCATAAATTTGATCTTCATTCTTTTTGTTTTAACATGTTGTAGAGTTTTGCACTAATATCCTAACGATAGAATGCTTGATTTCATAAGAGAAGAGGCTAAAGTAGTGCCTAGTGAAAACCTTTAAAACCTCACCTAAGTTGTAAGTTTATGTAAAATAAAACTCCCTCATATTTTCTTTAGCTAACTTGCGTTTTTATTTTTACATAAAAAAAAATACCAAATGTGTACAAAGTTATTTATTTGCAACAAAAGTGTACCTACATTTAGGCCTACAATAATATAGAAAATTACTTAGGAGCTAACTATAATAGGTACCTAGGTATTTCTATGAGATTAGCTATGTGAGATGTGACTTTTAGTTTAATTTATATGCACGTTTTTTTAAATAAGATTTATTAATAAATAATGCTGGACAATCCACATGCATAATCTAAGATTAATAGCCATGCAAGTAATATTACGGATTTATTTTAGATCACTAGATAATGAAAGCGGTCGCGGGCGTGGCAGAGGAAGAGGGCAAAGCAGTGGACTGCGGGTACAATCGGTGGAAGAGTAAGTGATATTACATAGCTTTGCGACCCGCAAACGTAGCAATAATAACAATTTATATCAGGCAAATTAAGTTGATTTGTAATACTGGTTGACGTGTTTTAGAACTGTGAAGTATTTTTGCAGTGACACGGTACAAAACTTACATGCTTCCCGGCAAGCAACGAAACGGCAGGTTGCGTCTTTATCGCCGCAACAAAAAAAGAAGCTGATTGAAGGCAAGAGAAAGAAGGAGCTCCATCGGATTCTACTCCCGGATGCCCCGCAAAGAAAACGAAGCATGCAGTATGTTCTCGTATTAAATTATTCTATCTCATCCATACTAATATTATAAATACAAATATAATATAAAAAAAGGATTTCTGTAATCTGTCTGTTTGTTGTTCACCGTTATTTTTTCACTTTTTAAGGAAAGAATCGCCGGAGCGGGAGTTGTGTGAAATGGTGGCCCCGCCGCCGCTTCCGTCCACCTCTGCGTCGGTTGATTATGGTAAATATCACTTTTGTGTCTAGATTTGCCAAACGATACTTTAATATATAGCATTTACATTATTACGTTGTTACAGTCACAATATTACCTGATCTGGCGCCGATGGTGGCTTCGCCGCTTCCGTCCACCTCTGCGTCGGTTGATTATGGTAAATGTCACTTTTGTGTCTAGATTTGCCAAACGATACTTTAATAATAGCATTATTATATAGCATTTACATTACTACGTTGTTACAGTCACAATATTACCTGATCTGGCGCCGATGGTGGCCTCGCCGCTTCCGTCCACCTCTGCGTCGGTTGATTATGGTAAATATCACTTTTATGTCTAGATTTGCCAAACGATACTTTAATATGAATTAGCATTTACATTATAACTCAGTCACAGTATCACCTGATCGGGCGCCGATGGTGGACTCGCCGCTTCCGTCCACCTCTGCGGCGGATGATTATGGTAGATATCACTTGTGTCTTAAGATGCCAAACGCTACTTTAATCATCATCAGCTTATAATAGTCCACTGCTGGACATTGGCCTCCGCTAATGAGCGTCAGTCATAAATGGCATGACTGACGCTATCATACATCTTAATACGAATTAGTATTTACATTATTACGTTGTTACAGTTACACAATCACCTGCCTGTCTGGAACTGATTGACGCTGGCTCGCCGCTTCCTTTTGAACTAAGTAAGTATTGAAATTGTGTCAAACATAACATACCTATCCTACTAATATTATAAATGCGAAAGTTCGTGAGTATATGGATATTTGTTACTCTTTCACGTAAAAGTACTGAATTGTTCTGGATGAGATTTTGCATATAGTACTTAGGTCTGGAATAAAACATAGGCTACTTTTTACTTCTTGCCGCAAAGCATCATGAAGCATTTTTTATCTATAAAATATTATAAATTATGTTGTTGAATGATTTTGAAGAATCGTCTGGCGGTGGTAGAGTTACGCCTAATGCGTATACGGTGCCCAACTCGCCCAGTTCTTTGGACTCCCTGGTGATTCGTTTGCCCACTTCCGAGAACTGGGCAGTTGTGTGCCGTACTCCCTACAAAAAGGAGTTACAAAACAAGGAGTTTACAGATTCTCATGATGAGTCATGTTTAAATATGCTAACATGAAATATTAGATTTGTGATACGTGTGAACTTATTATTTTTTTTCTTTTATTGATTATCTAAAAATATTTTAGTGCCGCACATTGAGATGGAAGTTATTGAAGTACAGGACGAAAACACCCGCGCACGACGACGTCGGTCGACTATTGGTAAGTTAAAATAATCAACAAATATTACTATTCTCTTTCTCTAAATTTGGACATGTAATCGTTCTTATATTTTCTTTTCTCAGGTTTGAACGACTCTATATCAGAGGAAAATGTAATAGACTGGCCAGTTGACTCTGACAGTGAAAACGACATGTTAGACGTTGACGAAAATGACGCCTCAGAACCAGCTTATCGAGACATGGAAATGACTGATAACATGACTATGCAACTAGAGACAATACTGAAGACTGAGGACGCTACAAATGACAGGGCTTTGCAAGCCCTCTTACCGGAAGACTGCTTTAATTTTGACTGGAGTAAAAACAAAGAAGACTTTACGGCAATACGTGAAACTTTTGTTGGAACGCCTGGACCCACTTTCGACATGACTGACGACACGAATCCGGTGGAAATATTTGAAACAATGTTGGACGTGGCGTTTGTGGACCTATTGTGTACTGAGACCAATCGGTACGCTAGCCAAAAAATTGAGTCTCTCAAAAATTCTAACCAGTTGTCTCCAAACTCCCGTTTTCATCGCTGGACACCGACAAACAGACCCGAAATGATTTCTTTTTTAGCTCTCACAATAATTCAAGGGCTGTATCCACTCCCTAACGATGAATCTTTTTTTAAATTCAATGGATTTGGTACGATGCCCTATATTCCGAGAATAATGTCATATAACAGATATTTACTACTCAAGACAATGCTACACTTTGCCAATAACGATACACAGACCGACGGACAACGACTATCAAAATTGTATAAAATTCAGCCAATAATTGACTATTTAAACAACAAATTTTCTTCCCTGTACTACCCACATCAGGAAATCGCCATTGACGAGTCGCTCTTAAAGTGGCACGGCAAACTGAGCTTTTCTCAAAAGATAAGTACGAAGGCTGCACAGGTAGGCGTCAAAACCTACGAGTTGTGCGAGTCGTCGACCGGTTATCTTTGGCGATTTTTTGTTTACAAGGGAAAAAACACAACAGAGACGAACGATGACAATGAAAACAATGACGATAGTGAAAACGACGACAATGACAATAGACCGGACCGGATAGAACAGGCACATGACTTACAGGAACCGGAATACAGACCGACGAACGCAACAGCAAAAATTGTTTTTGACCTGATAGAACCGCTTCTGAACCGAGGTCACACTGTTATAATGGACAATTTTTACAATAGTCCATTATTAGCACGGTGCCTCAAACGATGCAAAACTGACTGTTACGGTACTCAAAGACTTCACCGAGAATTTATTCCACAATCTTTAAGGACTTTGACAAAAACTGACCTTAGACAAGGAGAGATAGTTGCGAGCTTCTGTTCTGATCTGTCTGTAATGGTATGGCGAGACTCTAACTTAGTTAGTATGATCTCGACGTACCATCAGCTTCAGATCGGAACCCGGGAGACGTATAACAAAACTGTGTACAAACCAAGCGTCGTTCTTGACTACAATAAACATATGGGAGGTATTGATCGAAAAGATCAATACCTTGCTGCCCACCCATTGGAAAGAATCAAATCCCGTGTTTGGTACAAGAAGTTGTTCCGACGGCTCTTCAACTGTGCGGTGTTCAACTGTTTTGTGTTATTTAATTATAAACACAAAATGCAACACCGGCAGTTTCGAACCATACTTGCGGAGACTTTACTCAAGAAATATCGTGACATAGACTTGACGACAGAGGCGCGACTGATTACCCGGACTTCCACACACACACAGAGCTCTTATCTCGTCAGACAGCGAAACACAAAGTCGACCATCAAAAGCCGACCGATCGTCGAAAGCGATCACTTCCCAGTACATGGCCCAACCAAGAGAGGACGCTGTTGGTGGTGTTGGCACAACCGGCAAACTACGAGCCGCACTATATGGATCTGTAAAGAATGTAAAGTAAATTTGTGCATCTTGGGGTGTTTCAGAGACTATCACAAGCCATAGAGCTTGAGATTCCGTTTGTAAATATACCTTGTAAATATATTATGTTGTATGTAGTTACCTACTAATTTCTAATTTTCAGCTCAATTAACAAAAACACAGTATATAACTGTGTTTTTGTTAATTTAGCTGAAAATTAGAAATTAGTAGGTAACTACTTCTCTACTATAGCTCGATTGCAGGGCTATGATGTACCGGATCCAATTGTGAATCGAAAGCATCCACTCAAACACATATTTTAAAAATAGTATCAAAATCGGTTTAGCCGATTATAGATAGGTATGATGATGATTTCTTCCTGGAAGATTTTCGCTTGGCAGGCGGGTTGGTGACAGTAATATTTATTTTAATATAAAAATTATTCAATTACTTTTTCATTTAGGTATGTTAATACTAATTCTAAGACCCATAGAACCTTTATTATTATTCTTTATTTGGTATACTTCTCATTTATTTATTTATTTATTTATTTTACAATTGGACTTACAGCTAAAACCAAAACGTCCAAGAGTCAGATACTCACAAAGAATAACTAAGTAAGTAAGTCAGATCTTAAAAATACACAGAATATTTACATAGTCCTTATAATTAGAATACAGTAGAATTATATAAAATGACATGAATATAATCGAGATTTCACATTGCATTTAAAAATAAATAAGTCAGCATAAACAACCTGCCTAAACTGTCAGCGAATATGTCGGCCTCGCTGTATTGGTGAAGGAAGTGGTTAAGCAGAGCTATTGCTCGCGGCGTCGGAGCAGCGGCCCCGGCTCGAGTTCGTACCCAAGGGAGCTGCTCAAACAACGCTGGTCGACGACGTGGACCAACCCCACCGGTAGTGCCCGCCATATTCCTGCGCGGAACTACCAGCCCGAGCTGCTGGAGAGCAGCTGGATTGTCAACTTTACCACGCAGGAGCATAATGTAGTGAGTGATGACCAACAATCTCCGTCTCAAGAGCAGGGTTTCGAGTCCGACCATACCATATACATACATAGAGGGGTACAAGTACGGATAATATCCGTACATCCTCTTGTGTGCGTAACGGGCGAATTTCCTCTGTACTCTTTCAAGCATGAGATTGTATTTCGCCTCATGTGGGTCCCATACGACCGCTCCAAATTCGAGCCGGCTGCGTACATAGGTATGCTTTGTATAGCAATAGGGCAGCGCGGATATTGCTGAACTCCCATGTGACACGCATGATAAACCCCAGCATTTTGCATGCCTGCTTGCAAACTGCCGTAAGATGAGTGTTGAAGTCAAGCTTGGGGTCAAGCGTCAGTCCCAGGTCTCGGATTGTTTGCACTCGCTCAATTGGGGTTCCCATGAGGTGGTAATCATTGACTAATGGAGAACGCCGGCGAGAGAACGTCATAGTTTTGCATTTGGATACATTAAATGGTAGAGAGTTGGCCACACTCCAACCAGCCACGCGATCAATGTCTTGCTGGTGAGGACAGCATTCGTCGACACCATCCACGACGGCAAACAATTTTAAGTCGTCAGCATACATGAGACATTTAGAGCTATTGACAACGTTTGGGAGATCATTTATCATTATCAAAAATAATGTGGGACCTAAAGTGCTACCCTGACTGACACCCGATCGCGTGTAGTATATTTTGGAATTATAATTTCCAAGGCTTACGAATTGGGTACGATCGAGAAGGTAGCTTGCGAAAAAGCATAGAAGCTTATGTGTAAAACCCATTGTAGCTAATTTAGTCAATAGAATGTCGTTATCTACAAGGTCGAAAGCTTTTTTAAAATCGAAGTAAGTGGTGTCAACCTGCTGCCTCATATCCAACCTTGACATGACATAATCGGTGAAATTGATGTGGTCAGTTGTGGTAGATCTTGCTGATCTGAAACCGTGCTGACAGTCATTTAGCTGAGTGTCTATTTGTCGACGAATCTCAGAGTTAATAACAGATTCGAACACCTTGGCAAATACAGATGGAACAGCTATTGGCCTGTGCTTCTCAATTCCCGAGTCCGAATCACTTTTGGGTACCGGCGTAACTTTGGAGACCTTCCAATGCGATGGGTATCTACACTGTTCTAGAGAAAGATTGTAAAGGTGTAGTAGTGGCAGTTCTAGAAAAGAGCGACAGTCTTTAACAATGAAAGCTGGTATCCCGTCTGGACCTGCAGAGGATCTCGGTTTGAGTTTTTTTAAGGAACGTCTCAAGTTCGTTAATGTTATTTTGTCCACAGCAATATTATGCAAACTCTGACCGAGGTCAGTAGCTCTTGACTGTGCCACGTCCGGCTTTAATTCTGGAATACTGTCATGGAAGACAAAACTAAAAAAATCTGCAAAAGCATCAGCGGCTTCCTGACCCGACACAGGACAATCACCATATTGGAACTCTCGATGGGGTTGCCTTTCTCTACGCTTGCTACTAATATAGTGCCAGAACTTTGCCGGGTCTTTTATAATATTATTCTGAACTAGAGGTGTGTAGATCCGGAGTCAAACGGCTCCTGGAGTCGTGTTCGCTCCTGGAGTCGTGTGGATCCGCTCCGGCTTGTCGTTCGTGGCGTGTCCGCGGATACGTTGGCCGCGTCTTCGGTCTCGCTCCAAGTCGAATGAATGTAGCAGCGAGCGATTGGAGCTGTGTGGATCTGGCCTTTGATTCGGGTTCGGACGTGTTCGATAGACAGATCCAGTTCCATTTACGAGTAAACAACAAACTAGAACTACTACGGTAAAATTATACTTTATTATAATTTACTAGTATTTAGTATGAAGGTAAATCAACTGTAGTCTCTAAAAAAATTAAGTAGGTAATTATATACCTTAAAAAACTTATGCTAGTATTTTTCACAGACTAGATCAAACTAACAAACATGTCTTCCCCTAAGGAAAGAATTGCTATGGTTTTACTAGTCATTCTTTCGATTCGTTACATCCACCGAAACAAACGTTTCCTACAAACAGACAGATACAATGGACATGTAGGAACTGTTATTAAAAGCGGATCCTAACCGATCCGCTGGATCCACTGGAACAAACTGATCTAATGGACTTGAAGGAAGCGAAACTGCAAGCGGATCCAAACGGATCCGCGGACACGACTCCGGGAAACGAGTCCGCACCCAACTGGAATCGGACCAGATCCGCTCCAGTCGTGGACACGTTTAGCGCATGTCTATTCTGAACCTGGAACAGGTAGTCACCATGCGCAGTCTTAATAAGTTTTTTAACGTGTCCTCTGTAGTCATCCATGAGTCAAGTCGTTAAAAGCTTTTGGCGTCATTATAAAGGAAATAAAGCCTACTTTATTCATAATATTTCATTTCATTGTTAGGTAACAGTATCACATAAAGTTGATCATGAAAAAATAAAGTCGGAAAACCCAAAAGAAAATGTCTCCTTTTATTTGTATGACATTATTATACAGTAGATGATAAATCAAGGTTATTCTATACTAGATATTGAAGTAAATAATGTACTTAGTTTCTTGTTTTGGTAATCATAATACATAATCAATCAATGACCCACGACAGGAATGGTGATAACTACGTAACACTGACGAATATTTGGCTGATATGATGAAAAAAAATGGGAATGTTAATCCCATTTCGTTTTATCGTATCATTAATATTCCCATTTAAGTTTGAAGCTTATAGAAACGGTCTCATATACGGAATCTGGATCTAACGACTATCCGGTAGATGATTACGATGCAGCCAAGATTTGTCCAGTGTGCATTTTGATGCCTATCTTCCCATAGCAGCACAGAAAATTACTCGGCGTCGTATGGAGGTAGCTGTAGAAGAACATGATTTTGGAATTGATACACCTTCGCAACTTAAAGTTGATAAGGGTAGTCAGGAGGTAACTGTTTTAGAGCGTGAATATTCACCTATTTTTTACACGCGCTAAACAAAAGTAAAGCCGCAAAAACTATACCTAATTAATAATAATACTTTTTAACGTAGCCGCAGGCAAAAGCTAGCTAGCTTTACTTTCGTTTAGCGTTTGTAAAAAATTAGGGCCTGCAAAACTTCTTTGTACACAATATTCTTAACTAATCTGTCATTAGGCGCTAAAACTATCAAGCTATTGGGTGAACTTACTCGAGAGCAAGCAACATATTGCGATGTTAAAAGTTTTGGTGGTTTTAAATTTCGCAACAATATAATTGGATTTAAAATTCTACAGGGTAATTAGTAACGTCATCTGTATTAACCACAGTATCAATCTATAGACCTTTTCTTCGCCCTCAAACGACATGAGCAGGATATCGTAGATAGCTGCTGCTTAATCGTTCTTTGGAGTAGGTAATTATGGCACGCTCACATCATCATCATCATCAGCCTATGTTAGTCCACTGTTGGACATAGGCCTCCCCTAATGAGCGCCATAGCGCCCTGTCTTCGGCTTGTCGCATCCAGCATCTGCCAGCAGTCTTTCGCAGATCGTCATCCCACCTGGCCGGAGGGCGTCCTACACTACGTTTACCGAGTCGCGGTCTCCACTCAAGAACACGTTTACCCCAGCGGTTATCGGTTCTTCGCGAAATATGGCCGGCCCACTGCCACTTCAGTTGGCTAATTCTCTGAGCTATGTCGATGACTTTAGTTCTCTGTCGGATGAATTGGTTACGAATCCTATCCTTCAGAGAAACTCCGAGCATAGCTCTTTCCATAGCGCGCTGAGCGACTTTGAACTGGTGGACCAACCCTATCGTGAGTGTCCACGTCTCAGCTCCGTAGGTCATGACTGGTAGGACGCACTGATTAAAAACTTTAGTTTTCAAACATTGCGGTATGGATGACGAGAAGACTCGACGTAATTTTCCGAACGCTGCCCAGCCTAGCTGGATCCTCCTCTTGGCTTCCTTCTCGAAATTGTTTTTACCCAACTGCAAAATCTGCCCGAGGTAAGTGTACTCAGAAACAATTTCGAGAAGGTGGCCATGTACGATCACCGGTCTTGGATCAATGTGGGCATTGATCATGACTTTGGTTTTATCCAAATTCATGCCAAGACCGATACATCGGGAGGCTGAAGCTAGACTGTCCAGCATCCGGTTCAGCTCCTCTAGCGACTCCGCCATTAAGACTATGTCATCAGCGAATCGCAGGTGGGAGATGTAGTCGCCGTTTATGTTGATGCCCTTGTCTTTCCAGTCCAGCGTCTTAAACATATCTTCCAACGCGCTCGTGAACAGTTTCGGGGATATGACATCCCCCTGCCTCACTCCTCTGCGCAGTTGAATCGGTTTAGTCTGCTGGTCCTGTACTCGGACACTCATCGTAGCGGCTTCGTAGAGACATCTCAGCACCTCGATATAACGATAGTCTACTTGGCATCGCTGTAAGGATTGTAGAACAGCCCAGGTTTCAACGGAGTCAAAGGCCTTCTCATAGTCCACAAAAGCCAGACACAGGGGCTGATTATACTCTTCGGACTTCTGTATAATCTGCCTCACTGTGTGAATGTGGTCTATGGTACCATATCCTCCGCGAAACCCAGCCTGCTCCGGTGGCTGAAACTCGTCGAGTCTCCTGGCGAGACGGTTCGATATAACTCGTGAGAAAAGCTTATAGATGTGACTTAGGAGCGAGATGGGTCTATAATTTTTAAGAAGGGTTTTATCTCCCTTCTTAAAAAAGAGCACCACCAAACTCCCACTCCACGCCTTTGGAGTTCTCCCACTGTGAAGGACGGCGTTGAAGAGGCTCTGTAACCCCTGTATCCTCCAGCTTTCAAAAGCTCTGATGTTATTCCGTCCTCACCGGGGGCTTTTCCATTTTTAAGCTGCCTCAGAGCTAACACGATCTCGTCTTGACTGATGTCTGGCAGTTCGTCGGTATAGTGGCGTATCAAGGTGGCTCTAGAATCGTGGTCGTCTCGTTGGGAACGGGGAGCATGTGCAGCGTATAAACGGCCATAAAAGTCCTCTATCTCGGCCGATATCTCCGGCTTCGACAATACGGTCCTTCCGTCGTGCGTTGAAAGCTTCGTCAGGTGGCTCCTTCCAAGCTGCTGAGTGAATACTTTGGACCCTCGGTTTCGCTCTATCGCCTCTTCGATGAGGCGTGTATTGGAGCTCCGAAGGTCGCGTCGTACCATCTTCGCAATTCGCTTGTTCAGGTCTGACCTCTCTGACGAAGTCGCTTGGGTGGTTTCCCGTCTTTTTGTCATCAGCCCAAGAGTCTCATCCGAGAGTTTGGACTTCTTACCAGTACGCTGCTTTTTGCAAAACTTGATGCCCTCGTCCCTCAGCGTTTCTACCAGATTGTGTAGGGTCTCGTCAGCGTCATCAGTGGGTTCCAAGGCAGCGAATCTATCCCCGAAAAGCTGCTGAAACTTCTCGGTGCCCGCCATGATTTGGATTGGGTTCGGTCGGAGCGTGGACTTCATCAGACGGTTTCTTTCAAGCTTCAAATTTATATTCAGAGAGCCTCGAAGGAGTCGGTGATCAGATCCGGTATTGAACCTGTTGATCACTGAGACATCTCTGAATATATGCTTGCTATCCGTCATGATGAAGTCGATCTCATTTTTTGTCACAGAATCGGGACTCCGCCATGTCCACTTCCTTTGGGGCTGTTTCTTAAAGAAAGAGTTCATTAAGAACAGCCCCTCTTTCTCGAGGAAGTTGACGAGCATTTGTCCCCTGTGATTTCGAACACCAAAACCATGCGGGCCTATTCGGGATTCGTTGCCATTATGTCTTCGTCAGAGATGTGATTTATTTGAAATACTTCTATTTTAAATGCAAATAGAAAATGCAAAATACCTATTTTGTATTTAAATACCTGTCAGTGAAAAGTATTTTGTATTTTATTTGAAATGCCTTTCGAGATGCATTTTGTATTTTTAAAATACAAAATACTTTGTGATTAAGTTGAGCCAACATTACCAGTCAAACAAAACAAAACGCTTGTATTGCCGAATTCGACCGATAGAGGCGCCAACTAACCACTTGACTTGACTTCTTTGTTATGGCAATATGTGTCTGGTTTGCCACTTTTCTGCCAGTGTCCAGTTCATGGAAATGTCTTAGTCATGGAATGGAGGCAATTTACAATAATACTAAGAGCGGTAATTTTGAAAAACACCATCAGATTTTTACCACGCAAACAATAAGTATTAAATTGAGAATGAAGAAAATAATAATAACTAAATTAAATTAAATTGCTACCTACTAAGGTGACTACGTAACTAGATAAAGCAGATATTTACAATTTTATCTTATTTACATCAATAAATTTACAGAGTAGAAATGTAATTGGAGGACAAAATATTAGGGAAAGTAAACACTTCATGGACACAGGATGAGGAATATCAGGAGGGAGTAAATCATAAAGAGAATATTGAAGATTGGGACAGTTAAAAATATGTGATCCACGTTTCCTTCATCTAACCCACATTCACATAATCACGACATCTTTTTCTTCTTTGGTCAGAGTGCGCATCTTATGTCAATGTCAAGTAATGTCTGACAAATGTCAATGTCTGACAAGTGTGAAAAATGAGTGATTCGAACAACTGGTATTGTTAAAATGTGTTATATATAAAAATGATATTTATTTTTATCACTTTTTAACAATACCAGTCCAGTTGTTATTAAGTGTAATCGCATTGAGTGTATCTATTCTCCTGTGTAATAAATAAAAATATCTGTGATTTGGTCAGGGGGTATTTTATTTTGAAAAAGTATTTTGAAAATACCTATTTTGCATTTAGCATTTGAAATACAAAACGCAATACTATTTGGTATTTTGCATTTGAAATAGTAAATCTGAAAAGTATTTTGCATTTTGTATTTAAATGCTTTTTTAAAACCATTTTGTACATCTCTGGTCTTCGTACATATCCTCCACTTCATCATCCGAGTGTGCCGAGGTCGGTGCGTAGACCTGAATGACCTTCAAGCTGTAGCGCTTAGACAGCCGAAGGATCAGGTACGCTACCCTGGTCGACACACTGGAGATTTCTTCGACGTTGTTAGAGAGGGCCTTATTGACGAGGAAACCTACGCCACCCTGGGATGTTTTATCACCCTCGCGAAAGTAGAGAAGATGGCCCGAGTCTAAGGTTACAGTGTCCTCCCCCTCTCTACGGACTTCACATAACCCCAGAACATGCCATTTAATGTTCTCTAACTCCACTTCCAACTGCGCTAGATGGTGATCAAGCCTCAGAGTGCGTCCGTTAAACGTTGCCAGGGTCAGTGTGTGTGGGGTGTGGTAGCCTAATGTAGCCCGGAGATTCCTAGCACCCCCTGCCCCGCCGTTACCGTGGCCGCTACCATGGCCAGGAATAGCGAGGCGGCCGGGAACTGGGGGCCATTTTGTGGCGGTTCTTATCATTGGGAGTAATTGCCCATAATCCCCACGCTGGGCATGCGGGTTGGGGATCGCAGTTTAGTGGAGTAGTTCTGCAGAGGGCGCTGCTGCCCGCCCCCCGGTGTGTTTCCCTTAGTCGCCTCTTACGACACCCACGGGATGAGTTGGGGTGGTGAAATTCTATATTATGCCGTCACCACACGGCACACCACATGGCACGCTCACATAACCATTCAATAGGCTTGTCATGTAGGTATACGAATAATGTCCGGATAAACTTTAGACAGCAATTCTTGAACCGTAGTAACAACTGTGCATAATTCTTCCGGGATGGTTATCATTACTTACATTAAACGATGGAAAATCACCATTACCGATAGGAGATCTCAAAATCTACCAGCAGACTCACCCCCGCCCAAATGTGCTCTCAAATTTTTAGAGAGCTTAAGAATATTAACCTGGGTCCACAAATTAGATTTCTTAATTCACGACTTTACTTCGTCAGCTCTGGTTCCTTTTGGCACCATTGGTAGTCTGACGAAAGTCTCCGGCCAGCAAAACTGTTACGCCAATCGATGGAAGAGTAAGTGATTTTACATAGCTTTCCGACCCGCAAACGTAGTAATAATAACAATGTATATCAGGCAATTTAAGTTAATTTGTAATATTCAGTTCAATCCGTCGAAAATCTAAGAAGATTTATACAAAGCCTTCATCCCCTACTTTATCCCCTTAGGGGTGGAATTTATCAAAAACCTTTCTTAGGGGACTACGTCATAGTAGTTTTATGCCTGCAAAGTCTCAGCCCGATCCGTTTAAAATTGACAAAGTTTCATACAAACTTTCATTCTACCCCTTGGGGGTAGAATTAATCAAAATCCTTTCTAAGCGGATGCCTACGTCATAACATTACCTGCATGCCAAATTTCAGCCCAATCAGTCCAGTGGTATGTGTAGTGGTGGCTGTGCGTTGATAGATCACTATGTCAGTCAGTCAGTTACCTTTGAGTTATATATATTTAGATAATCCAATTAAAACACATTTCAAAATTACCAATTCATTCTAGAGTAGCAACCTAATGTCGATATAATAAGACAGCTATCTATAACTATACATTGATTATGTTATGTTGATATTAGTGAGAAATCGTTTTAAATGTACTTTATACTCCAACAATCTGCTAGATTCAATAATGCATCATCATCATCATCGTCAATAGCCACGGGTCATGTCCAACTGTGGACTTATAAAGGCTGATGATGATGTCGAACGCTAAACGGCTCTTACACAAATTTTAGTAAATTGGTAAATTGTATCAGATTAATTTGATCGTTATTTAACTTATGTATAACAGATAAAACCTTTGGCTTTGGTCCAGTCCATTTTATCTGTGACATAATACAAAATTATAACGATTGGAGCTAATATTGCTTTCAAACAAGAGGACACGAATAATAGAGCAAAATAAAAGAAAATAGTTAAATAAATCGATTTTATGGGATTTAGAACAAAACATAATTGCCGATTACAAAAATGTTATCCTAAACTCTAATAACCAAGCAAAGAAATTAATATACTTAAGTATTCAATAATCATAATTATATTATTTAACATCAGACAGACAGAGTTAAAGCAGAACTGGGAAAATCTTATTAATTTCAGTATTTACCTCAAACATAGAAAGATTTGAAAATTTAAATATACATACTTGTTGACCTATTTTTGGGGTTGACATACAAGAAACAAACTTTAGTCTGGATTTGGAGAAGGTTTTGAATACCTTTTTAAAACTCTTTTTCTCTAATGTCTATCTGTAATTGTGAAATATGTATTGAACAGTTTGTGCAATAAAATACTTATGCTAAAGAGTGAAAAATCCTCGCAATCTTCATACTGTACTACTAGTATCACAAACCAAAAAATATATTCCTGATTTCATTTATTTAAAACACTAGCGTTAAATATTGCATTATATTGTTCAAAATAGCTGTTACAAATATCTCTCTATCATTACATCTAAAATTGTCATTGGCTATATAAAAATTGCTTGTGGGTATCGTGCCTCATGTTCAGGGCGTTAGCAAACCTCTGCGAAACCATAGCAGCAAAACCGCAATAATTTTGCCATGAATTGTGCACGGCAAGTGAAATTGAGGCGAGCCTGCCTGTCTAACCCGACTTTAAGCGTCATCATCAAATTTCGGTCATCTGCAGCTATGTTCTTGCAATACCGCCAAGCGCGGAAACTGATATCCGAGCAAATAGGCGAAAACAAATGCGAAAGAGATCATTGCAAAATCTATGCGTTAGAACAGTCACTTTCGCCTCTGTTTGGTTTGTCGTACAACGGACGACACTACTCATGGCGAAACCACTGCGATTTCGCTGCTATGGTTTCGTAGCGGAGGTGTGCTAATGCCCTTGGTTACTTGAATTCCTCTAAAATAATCATAATATTCCCATATATTTGGAGATTGCATCGCTTATTTCTATACAGAAACACAGCAGATCCTTAAAGGGCTAAGAGATAACGATGCGCAGCAATAACAAGAATTAACTAAACTAAACTCCAAGACATTTTTTGTAAACAAACGCCAAATAAAAATACTGGTGGACATCATCATCGGAGCTAATTGCAGAACTTCGAAACAGTTTTGGCAGTTTTTGGCATTTTTGTCTTCACATTCATTCGTGTCCAGTCCATAGATATCTAAATACCGAGTTAATATTTAGGCTGGTTTTAGAGTCACGCTGACCGTCGGCGCTGACAGGCCAATATGTATGATTACTTATGAAGCGTTTTAGAGTAACACCGACGACTCAGCGCTGAGCACTGTCAGCGCTGTGCATACGCGCGTGTACGCGCCACGCGTCGGCGCCGCTGAGCACGCGGCGCCGACGCGCTTCCGAACACCGTTATCGTTACAGAGTTACATTAAACGCGCGCGCCGACGGGGACAGACGAGCGCAACAATGAATCGCGATATACAGGGCGTGTGACGTTCAGCACGATACATATATTTTAGATATATATATTTTACTAGCGGTCCGCCCCGGCTTCGCACGGGTACTAAACAAAAATTTCAGAAATTATACACACTAACACGATGGGTTTCACAGTTTTCATACGGATCCCTTACTTTTTGTAACAGCAACATTGGGATTTTTGACATTGACTCGACACTCCATAATTGACACTGGCCGTAGAAAAAAAGCAAGCACCGTGCGCTATTATATTCAACCTCTTTTTCTATTCTGACGCGCCATAATAGAAAAAGAGGTTGGATATACAGCGCACGGTTCAATTATTGAATTTTTCATGCGGATCCCTAACTTTTTTGAAAATATTATATAGCCTATGTTCATCACGGAAAAAATAGGATTCTAATGGTGAAAGAATTTTTCAAATCGGTCGAGTAGTTTCGGAGCCTATTCAATTCAAACAAACATACAAACAATCAAATCTTTCCTCTTTATAATATTAGTATAGATATTTTTTCAAACCTTATTGTTTATCACAATAATGTAGAGGTACATAGTATTGTTATATATTACTATACAATATAAACTATCTAACAAGCAACTCGAACACTCATTTGATTGTGCATGTCTGTACTCCACGACGTTCAGCACGACACTAAAACGAGTTGCCGCAGACAGCTACGCATGAGAGCTACGCGCGTAGGCTTCAGCGCCGACGGTCAGCGTGACTCTAAAACCAGCCTTAGTGCCTTATTATTTAGGTCTGTGTAAAGTCAGTTTTCGTATTAGAATGGGCTCCGTTTCCCTGCGCAATAATAATTATGCGTAAATTTTTTTCATAGATACGTTTCTCTGTTTATAAAAAATGTCTCAGATTCCAGGCCTAAGCATAGGTGCATTTTCTTTCTATGAGTTGTTGGACAAAACTATTTGCACAACTTGATTACTTATCTTTTTTCTTAATGTTAAAAAGCGATTCTTATACGGCTATTCATTTTATTGCGGTAAGTAAATATAATTACATAATTCTATTTGTATCAAACGTTATATGTATTCTGACACAAAATGTTTTCTTGAATAAAATATACTTTTATATCAAGCTTAATGAATAGCAATCTATATTATGTGTTGTTTTCCCTTGTTTAGATTCATTAAAGTCTCATCACAAAAATTTAAACGTTTGTACATTAAAATAAAAGGTGGGCCGGTATCCAACGAAGATGAACAAATATATAAAAAAGGTAAATATAAGATATTTAATAGATACAAGATATTTGGAGAAGATAAATAACAAGAACTGTTTTAGAATAGTTTAGTTATGATAGTATATATAGTTTATGATATTGATGGCTCGACTTGTGCGGATAACGGACCACGCAGGCGGCGACTGTCTTTGGGCTTCCATCTACACAAACTACCTTTGTGGGTTATAATCCGTCCACTGGTTCCTCAATTGTTTACAGTTATGAGAATTAAGACGGAGTGAAATAATGACGTTTTTTTTAATGCAAATCTGGGACCTCCGAAATTGCGGTGCTACAAAAATTATATGAATATTCGATTTAAACCTGAATGTAAACGCCTGAATTTTTCTGAAACTACAAAATTTTGAGCAAATTAATATAAACAAAATCTTTTCCTTAAAGCATTAGAACTGATTAGGATTCGACTTATTGATTGGAACTCAAGCTGTAAAATACAACAGTGGACGGAGTATCGACGGTACAAGCAAACATTTCCTTTTTATGATGAGACTTATTTAACAATAGTGTGACTATAATAACTAAGTTCATCATTCTTAAATGTCTATTCCGATATTTCTAGGCACTCACATATAATTATCCTCGATTTAAACATCACAAATATTTAAACAAATAACTCAATATAAGTAAGTATTAAGTTATTTTACGTTCATCGGATTATCTTATTTTCGGAGACACTATCACATACATTTAATCCTTTACTTAAGATCTTTCATTGATAATTATGTAACGGTTTTATAGTATCTATTCTTAAGCGATCTTACGTTAGATTTAACCCTCTTATTCATAAAAATATCTTACATTTTTTTAAATAGCTCTGAGTGATTTTTACTGGCCGCAGACCAGACATGCACTTATTACAACAATTGAAGCGCCTCATTTGAAAAACTGGTATACCACGGCCACTTTTGTACACAAATGTATACCGAGGCGAGGCGACTAAGGAGACATTTGTACACTAATGCATGTGTCTTTAGTTGTTCAACTACACCTGTGCACAAGCTCGCCCAAGCTTACGCGCAGATAAACAAAGTCGATAAATGTGTCAAAAGTGACGCTTCAACTGTCGTTATATAAGTGTATGTATGTCTGTTATGCGGCCTCAGTAAGTCAGAATAAGAAAAAAACACATGTTAAACACAATTAATTGCTGAAAGTTTAAGAGGTTTACCGAGCTCCATTATACGAGTACGCAGGAGGGAATATTCTATTCGCAATGACAGTTGTTAAAAACCGTAATATTCGTTCCACAGACTGTCACGCCTCAATATGTCATCGATAATATCCTCCAACCAAGGAGTTTGTATGCTCACGTACCTAACTGAAAAGTTTACTCGTCATTTAATGATGTTATGAAAACTGAAAACGGTTTATTACTCATTAAAAGCTCAACTGTGACCCATCTATCAATGGTTGTGTACTATTTACCCATTTGCCAACATATAATAAAAGTTAGCATAGTAGAGAAGTAACAAGAAGACCATTGGGAATTACGAATTTTCACTAAAAAGCCACAAGAATCGTTTATTATTAAATAAATAATGCTGGAAAATCAACACAGCACCATCAAGAAGAAATGCAAAAAGAGGAATCCTGGTGTAGTCCCTCGTAAGGGATGAAACGTTAGTGTTCTTTCAACACAAAATACGTTAGTAGTTAAACCGCTTACATTCTTAGTGAATTTAATTTCATATTAGTTTATAAAGGTAAGAAAAAACTAAAACATTTTTTCTTAATATGGTAATAAATAAAAACTAGATGTAAGCAATAAAAATATTCGTGTATATTCTCTACAAATGCGTAAATAAACGTGATAAATACCAAAATAGGTAGAATATTCCCCATTCCGAAAATTGTTCAGTTTGATCATAAAATTATGTCCAACTTGTTAGAAAAAGATACACCTCCTTAGTTTCTTTCTCTCTCTGTACGCATTTTTATAATAGTAATAATTCCAGTGTCGTTAGTATACAAATTCCTTGCCGTACTTGCATAATTAATTATGTATAATGGAGTTCAGTGGGCTAAGTGCATAAAAAATCATTAAAAATGCACAGAAAATTCATTTAGTCAGAGGCATTGAATTATAATAACTACTGAATACCGTTCTACCGCTATGTCATACAGTTAACTAGTATATTCTTAGTTCAGGACTAAAATAACTAAACCAAGTCTTTTGTAAATAGCATACGGCGTGTTCCACGATAATCTGGCAAGCACTAAAAGGGTGACACAAGATAAAAAATTATCGACGTAGGAGTTTTACCACATACATTGAAAAAAATGGCCTCAACTTAAATGTTTTATATTTAAAACTGAAACTTTGAAATTCAGTTTCCACCATTAAGTACGCTCACAATTCATTCGTCACATCTGTTAAAGTTGAAACCAATTGTTTACTAAATATTATCAAGAATGCAGTTACAAAATGTAACAAAATAAAGCCAATTCTAGGTTAGATTATCATTTTTTACTTATTTCAGATAATATCCTTAGCACATTGCTAGAATTAAATTACATACTTATTATAACTTAAAATTACACATAAAAATCTAATATAATAATAGAAGATAAAAAATACTCATAAATGACGATAGATAATTAGATATTTGTATTATATTTGTGTTTCTGATCTAGTTTTACCAATTGTGTGGATCCAGTTTATCGGGAACGCGCTGTATTAGAATTCATTGGAAAAAGACCTTTAACCTAATTGGAGTTAAAACTAGAGTTTGCGTGCAACATTCAATGTAATAAAATATTAGTATTTTCTAGCAATGGGTTACACAAACAAACACAGACGTTTATATTATGTTTAAATTATTGAATACACGCACACAGCAGCTATCGTGTGCGTGCATCGTTCAGGCGGAGCCGTCTTCACAAATACAGAAAGATTCTATATAGATTATTGACTACACTACCATTGACATTATCGTAATATAAGCAACATACAACAAATATGTACAGTCAAGGTTATATTAGTTCACAAACTTCACAACTTCGAGCTAAGCGTTGTAAGATTTTGGCTTTTAATTTATGAAGTAAATAAAATAAATAAAAAAATTAAAATGAAGTAAATACCTCATCTAAATGCAAATAATGAACGAAACACGAATAAGGTGGTTTTGCGATAACACAATTAATATCCATTTAACAGTAATTTTTGTTTATCTGATTAATTAGGATGTAAATTATTATCAGTTTAACTAAACATCTGAATAAAAAAATGACTTCATTAGAATCTAAATGCAACCCTTCGTTTAAAGACGTTTTCCTTTGCACTGCATTTATTAAAAATAATCATGCAATTCGCAAGACCTTTAAAAACGTTTTGAGGGAATTGATAGCTTATAATAAAAAGTATGTCTACATAATACTGGTAAAAACCTGAAAAATTACCACATTTTGCCAAAACACGTAGAAGAAATGTATGATGTGCGTTAAGAAATTTAAAAATATGAATTTTGATCTCAATACCTTGTGTAACTTCTATGATATGCATTCGTAATCGTCTTTTTAGCTGCGGAGCTATCATATAAATTATTGGTTTAGCTGCTAGACAATTTTCACAAATTTACTATTTTTATCTAAACGCTAGGGTATCCCGAAAATTAGCAATCCAAAAGAGGTAAAATTGGAATAAAATGTTCAGTTTTTTGTACGAAGTGGCAATGAGTATGCATATTATAAATTAAGTTCTTCATATCTCTATGCCAAAGTTTTAATCCAATCTTATTTAATAGAGGGCAAGGTACTCAAACAATTTAAAAGAATATTATTTTCACAATTTCACTGCTTTTGGGTATTGTTTATCAATGGAGAAACGCGTTGTATATTTTTCTATAATAACCTTAATTTACAATGAACATGTAATTGGGCTTTAATATCGTAACAATATTATGTCTAGTTGAAAGGCATGAGTTAACATTATAGTTTACAGACACAATAAGGCATGACAAAGGTACAATAAGTAATATTAGGAATTTTTAGTGCTGCTAAGAATTGGTCGCTTAATCACTTTTCTGTATTTCGGAATAATAAATAACCAACATTACATTCTAGCCACCATCCATTTCGGTATAGATGCATAAATTATTACATAAATTTACGGGCGTTGTGATCGTACATATTCCTACCACATTTGATTAAACTTCTGAAACTGACTGAGTATTGAACTGTGTAAGTGACTTAGTCAATTGTACAGGCATTCCAGAGGGCAAGGTAATAAAGTATAAAATAAAAATATAAAAAGGTGATTATGTACAATGTAACCAGTATGTATCGACCGCGGCGCCCAGGCGGCATCGGGTGATCTCTGGGGCGCGCCCGCGGTCTCCGTCAAAATAATAAAATAACAAAACTGTAGATTAATTATCTACTATCACCGACTTAAAAGGATTTGATTTTATACACAGCTGGGGAGTTCTCAATCTACAGGGCGCCGCGTAACATGTGTACTAAGTCGATAGAGGGTTCTGGATATCAAATTCAATTATTTTTATTTTGTACACTTTTTTTTAGTTTTGTTATATTAATTTTTTACACGCTTAATTTACGTCATAAAATATTTCACAAATGCTGTTTTGCTTGTATTTTCAGCAATGTCAGTGATTTTTCATAAAATTATTACAAAATAAAATATGAAAATCGATCGAGATCAAAACAATATCAATAATGAAAGAATATACTTAAAACAACTCGAATGTCATGAAAAAGGTTTAATTTTTTAAATAGGGAAATTAAAAATAAAATTCAAGTAATCGTAAAACAAAAGTTGAACCACACGGAGTCCGGAATCAAACCTTTTTGACACATGTTTCGTGGCACCCCCAGACACCGACACAGTTTCCAAACGAATTCTATATTGAACCGGAGATTCACCGGCGCCGATTTCCGTTTAGTGCCACGTCAGGCAAGCGAACTTTATTTTCAAACTGTATCAAATGTGAACAATCGTGAACTAAGCGAAGTACATGACCTTTTTGGTGACGGCATGCACGGTGATAGCGCGCGCCATCGCGCCGGGCGTTCGATCCTCACTGCTGGAGGACTGGTGGCTGCCCTCGCCGGAGTCGTGCTCCTTCTCGACGAGGTGGTAGCGCGCGCGGAAAGCGACCAGGTGCGCGTAGTAGGCGGGCGCCGGGATGGAGACGGAGCGCGTGCAGCGCACGTACGTGTGGCAGAGCTGGTAGGTGAGGCACTGCAGCTCGTCCGAGCCGAAGTGGTTGTCGTCCCACAGCACGTGGTAGTGCGACGGCCGCGACGTGCCCTGCAACGGAAGCGCGCGCACACTGTAGCTACACACTCCACATACACACTACACACACAGCGGTCGTACGCTGTAGGTACGCACCTGGATGCCCTGGTGGCTGCAGAGGTAGAAGTCGAACTCGGTGGGGTGCGTGATCCCGAGGTCCACCGTGGTGCCCGCCGGGATGTTGCCGGACTTGCCCGACTGCTCCTTCTTGTCCGCGCAGAACAGCCGCGTGTGGTGACGCTTCTGAACTACGATGAATGTGATGCCGGGCTTGTATTCGGCTTCCAACTGAAACAGTGTGAAATTAATATTAGTTTAATATTGCAAATTGGGAATAGGTATTGTTACCTTAAACTATTTAAAACATCTTAACTGCTATAATTTCATTTACGCAGTGTGTCCTCATCACTACAGTAGACAGCTCCTAATAACTTCAACTCGAAAACTAACAAACGAGATAAAGGTTTCCTGTTGGATTCTTTACTTTACCTTAAAAAAATTAAGCGAACAAAGAATCAAATTGATAACTTTATTTCCCAGTATTACATAATGTAATTAAATTTGTATTTTGTGACGTGTCCAAGAGTTTTGTAAGGTCTAAAGGAATTATAGCACTTTTATTTTGATTTGGCAATCATCAAATAAGGTGAAAGTGGATTATAAATAATCGACGAATATGTTTCTGACTGCCATTCAATGAGTAAGAGGTTCTGGCCACGTATTCGTCCATCATTTTTTATTTATACTCTAGTCTGTCCTATTTTACGGATCAAAATTGACACTGGCAGAGTCGTACTAAAAAGTGGGGGCGGGGAACCCCCGAAACCCTAAAAATATTTAATTTGGTGTTACATTCTACCAACTATAGGTACTATACCAACCTATTTCTAGTGATAGTGAATTTATTCGAGTTTTGACGAGCGGGATTTATCGGCAAAGCAAGACAATAGCATGACTTTGGTTGCTTTGCAGTTGGCTGGGTACATTATTGATCATTAGGGGGGTTCAGCTGCCCTTGGCGACGCTTATGTTAGTATACAAGTTCAGATAAGAAAACAAACCTTGATGCAAGCTTCCCTTACAGCCGTCAGTTCATGTTGCAACACATGCATAAACTGTCCTTCTGAAATACCGTCGCGGTACATAATGATGCGGTGCGGCTTGAACCCACCCGTGCTCTTATAAAACATAATGAGCAGCTCTTGTACCATACTGCTCATCTCCTGGACGATCTCTTGTCTGAAATCAAGGTCACTTTACTTACTTCGATTTGCGAATCTTTTCCGTACTACTAATATTAGTGGACGAGTAATGATATGCTAGGTACAAAGCTATTAACAGCCTTGATGGTAGCATATAATTACTCTTTGAAAATAATAAATCAATACCACGAATTTCGCCTGGAAGAATTCCTGAAAGTGATATCAATAATAATCAAATCGGAATACCGCTTTGATATATTTTTGCGCTGTCATTTTAAACATACGCAAAAGATTATCCAGCCTTTCTAGATTACCCTTTTGATTTAATATCTTTATTAAGGCAGATTCGTGGAAGGTGCTTCGTTACTTAAGCAAAGTACCTGTGTTGCTGCACTCTGACGGTGGCAGCATATCTGCTGGGATGCGCGTCCATGGAGCCGACGACGGCCGCGATGGAAGGCTTCTTGTTGTCGCCGGCCGGCGGGTGCGTCACGTCCACGCCCAGGAAGATCACGGGCTCGTTGAACACCTGCACAACACACACCGTACACTTCACCTGCACACACGCATGTGTCTTACACATACACACACACACGGGCACGCACCTTGGGCCGCAGCGAGGGCACGAGGATGGAGTTGATGCCGCCCAGCTTCACGTTGATCTTGAGGCACAGGTTGCTGAGCGTCTGCGGAGACGTCTTGTTGACGTTCTTGGCTTGCACGCACTGCGTGGCCATGCCCAGCACCGTGTCTCCCACGCGCTTCACCTCCGCTGTAACACAGAGTATAATAGAGGGCGGGTTCGGGCGCGCTCGGCTGTGCTCGGCCGCGCTCGGGGCTCACCGTAGACGGGCGTCTTGCCGGGCAGCACGACCACGACCAGCTGCAGCGACACGAACGTGGACTTGAGGTACTTGAACATCGGCTCCACCTGGTCCGGCCCCGTCGCGTACTTGCAGAAACACGGCTGCCCGATTATAGGCATGCCGGCATCGTTTGAGATCTTTTGAAGTTGCTGAGTGAAATTTCTGAAGCAAACAGGAAAGTGGTCAACAAAGTTGATAGGAATAGTCAAGCATTATTGGAATAGGATCTTACTAACTTGAGTGCGTCTTCTCGGACAGTTCTCTGAGGAGCAAAGCAGGCGATGGCCCACACGCGTATCTCGACGCCCATGAAGAACTGTTTGCCGCGCATGTCCCACACACCTTGATTGGGCAAGGCCTGGAACGAAAATTACCTATTACTCTAGCTCATAGTAGATAAGTCTCATAAACCACTTTTTCAGGATTGGGAAGAAGACGACTTAGTTTGACAAAAATGTCAAGATGCCAATAACAAAAAAACTAAATCTAACTTTATTCCGTCCGACTTCATTGCCCCATATTTAATACTTAATAAGCATATTAAGGAACAATCTATTTTCGGGGCAACGCCTAGCCTAAACAGCTGAAGCGAGAAAGCTGAAATTTGGAAGATAGGTACTAAAAGGTACCTACACAAACAGAAGCTAAGACGGGATTTTTGAGAAAAAAAATTACACGAGTTTCAGGATTATTGAAAATATTCCCGGAAACAGTGTAAATCTGGTTATTGAAATATGAGATTCGTAGTTTTTATTAATTGAAAGGTCTGTAACTATTTAGCGTTCCGTGATATTGTTCAGAAGTTTTATTTATGTATTGAATAAACAATTAATGACAATAAACATTTCAGGATCTTTTTTAAATCTTTAAATCAGAGTAGGAAAGATCAAAGTTCCCGATGTTTAGTGTGACTCCGATTGGTTCTGTATAATAAATTAAAGTAATACATAATTACGTGCTTCTTCTACTGACCTACATAAGTCAGAGTGCGAAAGTCATCAGTGCATAAATACTGCCTCCCAAAATAAATAATGCTCCAGTACTTTAGGGTATAGTTAGGTCTTTAAAGATAAGAAGGGTACCTGTCCGCCGAGCGAGGAGACGCGGCCGCCGTACTGCAGCTTGGGCGGCGGCAGCACGCGGCCGCGCACCTCCATCATGTTGTTGGAGATGGTCAGCCCGAACTCCTTCACGTACAGGTCCGTGTTGAAGTTCGCGCGCCGCACCAGGTTGTTGATCTCCCGCTCCCTGCAACAAGCCGCACTCAGTCTCTCTCTCGCACTCGGTCTGTACTCTACTGCAGTGTACTGGTAGAGCGCGGGTCGTGACGTCACCTGTCGGGGGCGGAGCGCGCCGTCGCCTTGATCATGGTGGAGGTCTGCATGTCCGTCAGCTTCTTGATGCAGCGCTGGCCCGGCACTATGTTGCACACCTCCAGCGGCAGGTACGTGTGCTTGTGCTCCTGGCCCACTTGCAAACACGGCAAGTGCGGGTATCTGAGCTTCATCTTGTACTTGTCACAGAAATATTTCGCTACCGTACATTCGACTGTTTGTCCATTTTCCAATTGAAGAGGGAATCTGTAAGAGTTAAAATAGATAATGTTTTCAATGTTCCTCTAAAATCTTGTTGTGCAGGATACAAAGTCGAGGACGCTGCTAGCGACGACCGTGCTGTTGAATCTAGCAACTTGAAGTAGAATAAGTGAGTCTAGTTAGTACATCTATGTTCTTAAAATATAAAATACTTACGACTGCATTTGGGCAGGTCTCCTTGTCACATTGCACACTCTGTATTTTCTCTTCATTGTACCACAGTGTGTGATTTCTATTTTAAGTCCCTTGATTTCTTTTGTGAATTTGACTCTCTGGGAGTCAGTTAAAGGTTTCCTTTGGTCGTTTATATCCCTAATATCTAGTACTTCACACATAAACTCTATAACTGGTTGTGCTTTGTAAAAGGCGGTTGCAGATACTAAAAATAATACATTGAATAATAAATAACATCTGCACTTAAAATACATTTTCAATAAAATACATTCAAACATAGATAAATATTATGAATACATAAACAATAAAATGAGAATTTGCAAAACTAATAGAAATACAAAGATTATAAACTTTGTATTTCTATTACAAAGATGATAAACTTGGTATTTCTATTGCTATAAGCTATGAATTAACAATAAGTATTGAGCTCTAACCATCAATATTAAGCATCATTTTCCATTGGCTCGGTCTCACTGACTGATGGAAACCGAACCATACTTCCCGTCCACCACCGAGAGGGTGGTAGTACCCTTCTGGTGAAGAAAAGAATGATCTCCCCACAGGAGTATACATCATGGAAGGTAGGTGCCTCATTACTACATCCAATGCAAGAATTGCGTCATGAGGGATTTGTCTGGTCCGACCTTCGAGTGCCTCTTCCAGGGCAAATAATGATACCTGAAATGTTTTCCTCATTCAGTGAAAGATAGTTTTGGTGACAAGGATAATATGACGTACATATCAATTTTATGGTGATTTACCGTATCCTGAATGATGTGTAAATTGTCCAGCATAAAAAATGTGATTTGAATGTTAATTGCTGATATAGAATATAAAACTAACCTGTGCTACCCATTTGATTGCCACCCGAAAAACTCGGTCTTTCCCTTCTCCCGGCAATGTTACTTCTAAGTCAACTCTGTCATTGCCGATGGGGAGGGGATCTCGAGTATAAAGATTATTTCTTCCATCAAACACAGGTTTGATAGCCCCAAATATTTTGTTGTAGCTGTGTACCATGCATTCTACTATTTCTCTATTGACCTGCAACAAACAAAATCAATTAACAAAATAATTTATTATTTATATACACAAGATAACGGATAGGAGGAATTGTTTGAACTTCAGTACACAAAAATATCTATATTCTGTCAACTACAGGTTACTAATATAAGTTTTTTTTAAGTAGTTATCTTTTTATTATGGTATTTATATATACATATATCTACCATAATATCACAAAAATAAAAGGATGTTCAATATTTAAATCTTTGTCTTCAATTGGTCAAAATAAAGAAGGTGGCAAGCTAACTGCTTGCAAGCATAATTGGTTCAAAAATATTATTATAGAATAGTACATTCCTCCTATCTAGCCACTCATTTTGTTTTTGAGCCTTGGTCCTACTGCAATTGCAACTAGTTTGTACTAACAATTTACAAAAACATACCTTTCTTGGACATTTATCAGGCTGTATACTGACATCATAATGATGTACAAAACCTCTGGGCATGGATATTTGGAAATGATTGGCACGGAGCATAATAGGTCGTCCTTCATGGCCGAGGTTCGGCCTTCTGGGGCAGGTCAATATAGGGAGATCAGGTGGTGGGGCAACAGGGGAGACAAGAGCCACCGCTCCTGCTCCGGCCACAGGCAGACCGGTGGCGAGGGGGATCCCAACCCCCGTGGGGGTTGTGCCTGCAGATGGAATGGCCGCACCGGGAGTACATGCTCCTGGAGTCACAGCCCCTGCTACAACTGCACCACTGGTTGTTTCCCCAGATGCAGCTGTAAATAATTATTTATTTATTTATGAACTAGCGGTCCACCCTTGCTATGCATGGGTAGGTATTTAAGAAAATTGAATTATTCATGCAGTTCCCTAACATTTTTAAAAATATTCTTTAGCCTATGTTCATAAGGGAAAATTTTGGATTCTTATAGTGAAAGAGTTTTTCAAATTGGTCTTGTAGTGTCGAAGCCTATTCAATTCAAACAAACAATCAAATCATTCCACTTGATATTATTAGTATAAATTTATTGTTTATAAAAAAGTTATAACAATTACATGACTCTTTTAAGATTTTAAAAAAGCACGGGATATTTTAAATAGATGCGATAACCTTACCTATTTCACTTAGAGGATGCATTGGAATGGAAATGTTTTAGCTATGTCTGGTTATAGGCAGCAAGCCAGCACTTTGTTATGAATCAACTCTATGAAACAACCACACTAAAACTTTATAACTTACGACGATTTACAAACAGAAACAACAAACTCGTGTAAGAAGTTATCCCGCATGTACACTAAAAGAACTACCTTCATCACAAAACACAACACATTTCTGGGAGGTAAACTCCATCAGCGTTCAAGTGTTTAGCAAGTTGCCATAGCTCGTGCAGCCATTATTTACTGTACACTTACATATAAACTCACCTTGACCACTGGGGAACATATTACAGCGGTAATTGTTTCGTTGATTTTTGATAAAAGCTAAAAATCAACCAAAAAATCAACGAAACAACACACAGACATAACCCACTTCGTTCGAGCACGATGACAGTTTAGTCAAAGTGTTGCCATGAACGTCAAACATTCGCCGATTTTGGGGAATCAATCTACGCATGTGGCTTGGGTATTTCAGCAAAAGAGCAGAAGTAAATAGAAATTCAATTATAGTGAAACCCGAAAAATACCAGTTAAATATATTTCGGAATATATATAATATAACCTGAAAAACACGTTTATATGGCAAATCGAACTAAAAATACAGAATGTTCGGCAAAACTTTTTGTAGCTTGGTGCAATTTTTTTAGCTTGGTGATTAATTTTCTGGATGTTTTCTGAGATTCGAACTTGTTAGTGACCTACCTAGCTTTTATTAAATGGAATTATGGAAATTCACACAGTAAATTCACACAGACTAAGTAGATTCAATACTATATTGATTTTCTTATATTTTATAAATTTAAGATCTCGAAACGTTAATTTATGTTACAAATGATTAATTTAACGTGTAAATGTGTGTTGTGAGTGTAGTGTTGTGGTACCTAGGGTTATTTGTGTGCGCTATCACGAAACTATCTCCACTAGGTTTTCCGTATCCTGGTATATACGGGTCAGTATGTTTTGTAAGTGGGTAGATATTTATAGTCTTATTTATTAATTTATTATACAGATGATTCGATTGTTTGACGTATTGACTCGTTGCTAATTTTGAGCGAGCTACTTCTTTAGGCATTATATTATCCTTTCTTCTTTTCGTAATTATTTTGGGGTCATATTATGTAAGTGAGTGTGTAAAATGTAGAGCTTTCTAACCGTCAAAATTTTATTGACGGTTAGAAAGCTCTTAAATTAGCCTCAGAAATTAGCATGTAAATATATCTTCTCGGTAGGAAATCGATAGGGCATAGAGAATATTTTAAACTAGCGACCCGCTCCGGCTTCGAACTCTAACTAGGTATTTAAAAAAAAACAGCATCAAAATCCATTGCGTAGTTTTAGGGAAATTATGGAACGTAGGCTATGTTGGCTTACGTTTTTTATTTCGCGAAGGGTTCATGAAGCCAATGACCGCAGAAAGAAAAACATTCCTTCCGTGCCATGACAGCGTTACCGGACTTTACGCTCCTACGCTCATAGAGAGATGCTCCTATTCTTACTTTATGACTTGACTTGACTTCTTTGATATTCTTACTTTATGTTCTTTGCGTCCCGAATTTCTTCTGTAATGTCATATCTATCTATGTCTCAGAACATTACTATCCGATGTACCGTAAAACGGGGTGTATAGGGACGAAATTGAACTTGAACTAAGATTTTTTCCGTTTTTTTTCATAAAACTTGCATAGTTTATAATGTAATAACTTGAGTTAAACTTAGTACTTTAGGAGAAAATACTGAAAAAACCTAAAACATGCATAAGCTCCTCAATATTCTTTAAAATATAGGCCATCCCTATTCAAACGCTTGTAGGGGTCAATAGGGACCACATACAAAGCAATAGGGAAAAAGTGTCAGGATTGTCACTTACCCAATCAGATACCTAGGTAGGTAAACAAGGAAAAAATGTAGTCTTTAGTATGTTTTTTTGAAATATTATATACTTAGGTAGGTATGTCTTTATTATTACATATATATTATAATAACAATTTAAAATAACAAATTATAACTTTATTATTTACCTGGACACATCTCGTAGATAGAGTAAGCGCGTATTACGCGTAGTAGATAGATTACATAAATTAAATATTATTATATTATATAAAATATTATGTAAATTAAAAATAAAAGCAAATTTTACTTTTTATGGTTGTGACAACCCTGTCCCTATTGACCCTTTACTGTTCCGAACGACCCTATGCTCATCACTAATTACCAATAATGGCGTCTCTATTGGTCTCGCTACCATCCCTATACACCCCAGCAGCCATCCCTATTAACCTCTTTTTTTAAAGAAAATTACTTGAAATTATTTATTGCCGTTTATTGTAAATATAAGCATTGAATTGTACATAAACTTTGCACTACACTTCTCCAAAAACACTAATTTACTCAATACAACCTTCCAACAATCAAAAAAGTCTGTAAAACCTTAATACTGACCAAAGTTTTGGAGCACATAATAACGCGCGGTTTGAAAGCAGCAACTTCAATGGTATTTTTCTAATTATGGCTAACTTCATGTCAAACAAATGATGCCAACTCACTAATCCAGTATTCTACTACAACACTCTATCAAAAAATAAAGAATTGTCTGTGGTTAGGTAGTTAATTTTTAATGATTTATTTCACTTTCAATTTTATCCCTATTCACCCCTGCATCCCTATACACCCCGTTTTACGGTAAGTTGAGTTTCTTCGAAACCTAAACCATACGGATCGTAATGAATGAGGGTAGAGATAGGTCTATGGTATTTTTGTCTTTCACATAGTTATGTATGTCAATGTCGATAATGTCAATAGAAGTTGACAGATGTTGGATGACGTTATTTTAACAAATCAATTTCCATTGTTCTGTTCATTTTGTTCGCGATCGCGATTCAAAGCTTTCTTTGTGAAATGTATTTATTTCCTCAATGTTATGACCAAAAAATATTGTGAAAATCAGTGCTACTCAGCAACATTGCATGCAAGGGATAAATAACATTTATCACAATGTTCCCTGTTGGTCAAGGTGAGGTGTGGCAGCAACGAAAAAGGGAAAATCTAAGTCAAATCAAACTTGTGTCAATTGGAAAGAGCTCTATTCATATTCTTATTGAATACCTACCCATTTCATATTTTTGAGGGATTCCAGTTAGAAAGAACCTTTACTACCTACTAATGGAGCAATATTTGTAAAATGTAATAATCATCTTGTCCCACTCAAGATAAAAATGCTTTGTACACAAATAAGTAGGCCAACTGGTGTTTAGGCGTGTGTGACAATATGAGGTCAAATAGAGTGGTCATTTTAATTTGTGATGTATATAATGTAGTTTGATTTATAATGTTGCTCTTCGTTATCAGCACCAGCAGGTGACGGCGGTGGTGCGGGGGCAGCGGCGGCCGCGGGCGCTGGCGCCTGTGCGGTCGGGGCTGCCATACCGCCGATAGTGCCAGCCAACGCTGGTGTGGCCGGTGCAGCAGGGGCTATTGTCCCCGTGTCCCCTGTGAATGTGCCTACACTAAATCTCCCTACACTGCCATGCCCACGCCGCCCAGATATTGGCCATGAAGGAAGACATATAACACTTAGGGCCAATCACTTCCAAATATCCATGCCTAGAGGCCATGTTCACCATTACGAGGTGCTCATCCAGCCGGACAAATGTCCCAGAAAGGTAAACATTAAAGTACAATAAATGCCCAAAAAAAGAAATTGTTGTGAGGTGCAATTCACCGAAATAACAAAATTAGAAATCCAGTCAAAACAGTAATGTAATAGCAACAGGTGCAAGGTCATTGAACTTGTCTAGCAGCATTTTTGCATAATACAAACTGGTTCCTGTGGGCTCCAGGCAGCTGTCTTTCACTAAACCAGTTATTTTATAGCAAAAACATTTTCTGTTAGCATGGTGGAAGTTATGTAAGTAAGGCAAGAAGTCTACTATACCAACGAATGGATATCTAGATTCTTACAAGATTCTTGTAAGGGTAGTAATGTGTTACTCATACAGATAGACTATCAAATTAAGTTTAATTAAAAGTGACGATCTTGAATAAATCTAGACTATCCAAATTGCATAGCTCTATTTTGAGCCGTAGCCTAGCAAATCCCAGCTTTTCTGGTGGAGTTGAAACCTCTAGAATAAATCATTTTACATTCCGTAGGTGGATTGAGAGTCCCATAAATGTTCATTGTATATGAACAGGAGGTGTAATTACACTGTGTTATAATATTATAGCTGCTGCCTATTACTTTTCAGGTTAACAGAGACATTGTAGAAACAATGGTGGACCGTAACAATAAGTACTTTGTAGGACTAAAGCCTGTATTTGACGGCAGGAGTAATATGTACACAAGAGACCCACTGCCTATACCTGGTGACAGGGTTGAGTTAGAAGTGACATTACCAGGAGAAGGCAAGGATAGAGTGTTTAGAGTATCAATTAAATGGGTTTCTCAGGTAATTTTTTTATTCATAAAGTATTAAATTAATTTCCTTAATTCAAATATTTTTTTTACCCAAAGTTGCCTTGCCTGGAAGAGCCGCCCATTGTACTTGTCTTATGTAAAAATATATTACATTTTCTTTTTCAAATGTACAATAAAGTATTTTTTATTATATTGCATTAAATTTATAACCAATGTATTTGACCCTTGGTTGGGTTCATTGGCATCCATAAATCAACAACTGTTTCAATAAGTTCTAAATTTCTTTGTTGTTAAACTCAAATATAACTTTTTTTAAGTAGAACTTTTAAATAATGATGCTCATTATTTAAAAAATTTCAGGTGTCATTTTCAGCATTAGAAGAGGCTTTGGAAGGTCGGACAAGACAAATACCTCATGATCCTGTATTAGCATTAGATGTAGTAATGAGACACCTACCCTCCATGATTTATACTCCAGTGGGGAGATCATTCTTCTCCTCACCAGAAGGGTACTACCATCCACTTGGTGGGGGAAGGGAAGTATGGTTCGGTTTCCATCAATCAGTGAGACCAAGTCAATGGAAAATGATGCTGAATATTGATGGTTTGTCTTTTTATGTGCAATAAATACATATATACAAGGCGTGAATGACATGACAAGTCAGAAGTGCAGACTTGGGACTAGTCAAGTTATTCACGCCTAGTACCATTATTTAATAATCCATTGTTAAACAAATTAATAATGCTGGAAAATTAGAACACACAATTGAATCAGGAGTTAACTGCTTAAATCAAACAATTTTCTTTAGTTAAGTCATGTTTTGTATTACAGTATCAGCAACAGCTTTTTACAAAGCTCAACCTGTCATAGAGTTCATGTGTGAAGTTCTCGATATTCGCGACATAAATGATCAGAGGAAACCCTTGACGGACTCACAGAGGGTCAAATTCACAAAAGAAATCAAGGGACTTAAAATAGAAATCACACACTGTGGTACAATGAAGAGGAAGTACAGGGTGTGTAATGTTACGAGAAGGCCTGCTCAAATGCAGTCGTGAGTACATTTTCTCACTACTTTAACTGAATTATTTACCTTTTTATCTTTATAAAAAAATTATTCCCTTCTCAGGTTTCCTCTTCAGTTAGAAAATGGACAAACAGTCGAATGTACAGTAGCTAAATATTTCCTAGAAAAGTACAAGATGAAGCTAAGATTTCCGCACTTGCCGTGTTTGCAAGTGGGCCAGGAGCACAAGCACACGTACCTGCCGCTGGAGGTGTGCAACATAGTGCCGGGCCAGCGCTGCATCAAGAAGCTGACGGACATGCAGACCTCCACCATGATCAAGGCGACGGCGCGCTCCGCCCCCGACAGGTGACGTCACGACCCGCGCTCTACCAGTACACTGCAGTAGAGTACAGACCGAGTGCGAGAGAGAGACTGAGTGCGGCTTGTTGCAGGGAGCGGGAGATCAACAACCTGGTGCGGCGCGCGAACTTCAACACGGACCTGTACGTGAAGGAGTTCGGGCTGACCATCTCCAACAACATGATGGAGGTGCGCGGCCGCGTGCTGCCGCCGCCCAAGCTGCAGTACGGCGGCCGCGTCTCCTCGCTCGGCGGACAGGTACCCTTATAGGCACCGCACTAATAAATATTAGTAAACTAGCTGGAAAACGGAGTTGAAGAGTATTGAGGCATCAACCCGTTCCACATCCACAGAAAAGCTGATACGAAGCTGTAAGTCAGATGGAAACGGGGTTGAAGAGTATGATTGTGGCATCAACCCCATCCAAACCCACAGAAGAGATGATACAAATGTTGATATCAGCTCTTCTGTGGGTGATTGATCGCCAAAGGTCCTGCTCCGGTACTTCAAGGAGCTGGGCTGGTTTGGTTAGGTTTGCCGGTTTAGGCAGGGGGATAATGCACAATACACTCCCATGCGAGTCAGTGCAGATATCAGTTCCCCACTTAGCATTAGAATTAGCTGGGTGCCCGCGGTTTCACCCGCGTAACTCCTGATCCCGTGGGATTTTTGGGATAAAAAGTGGAACAGAATGTTATTCCAGGTCATAAACTAACTGTGTACCAAGTGTCATCAAAATCTGTTTTGTAGTTTTTGCGTGAAAGAGTAACAAACATCCATCCATACTTACAGACTTTCGCGTTTATAATATTAGTAGGATAATCAGATAACAGGGACAAAATCTCGCTTTTACTTGTTTATTATTGAGTAGCTTGGCAAAACAGGTCGTTGACCTAACTCCACCACGGAATCAAAAAAGGGGCACAACATTGGCAATTAATATTTAGCATTTTAAAGTGAATGACTTAGAATAAATTCTCTGTTTTGTAAGATTACTTCAGCATAGAAAAGACTACATTTGTTATACCTATTGAATTTATCGACGTTTTCGATAGGTACTTTAATTTTTACTTTAGACAAGACAATTAATTACAATATACTTAACCGGTTTATTACTCTATCTGGTATTATAGAACAATAAAAAACATGAAGTCTCGATTTCGAGCAATTTTGGGTTGTGTTGTTTGTCATTTGCTTCATGTACTAAGCCCACCATTGTACCACGATACTCTAGACACCGGTTTTTACGGAAAGCGACAGAACAGCGATAATTTAATTGCATTATGTGATGGTGGAGAAGGTGAACGACCTGTAACAACACCTTATTTGGCACTCAGATAGCAGCACACAAGGCGGCTCGCTATGGAAAAGCTTGCGACTCGATTCGCTCGTAATACTGTTCGTCATGTCATTACACACAGCACGTGCCCATTATTATAGCGCGTGCTTACATCGCCGTTTACGTAACCGATATATGCTCCACCACGGCTGAGTAATGGATTCTAATGACAGGATACCCATACCCTTAACCATACAAATATGCGTGAATTTCTCGACTTAGGTATTAAAAAATTTAAGCGACTAGAAATAAATAGAACAAAGTTGAGTCCATACTCGACTTTGTTCTTTTATCACTAAAAATTGTAGCATTTGTTCCAGGCCTTGCCCAACCAAGGTGTGTGGGACATGCGCGGGAAACAGTTCTTCATGGGCGTCGAGATCCGCGTGTGGGCCATCGCCTGCTTTGCTCCTCAGAGAACTGTCCGAGAAGACGCTCTCAAGTTAGTATCTCTATTGTAAATTTGTAACATTTAGATATGGATGTAGTGATACTAGTTTCTTATTCCCTTCCATTCTTGTGTCACTTCACTCAATCTAAACGTTTTGCTTCAGAAACTTCACACAGCAGCTACAAAGGATCTCAAACGATGCCGGCATGCCTATAATCGGGCAACCGTGTTTCTGCAAGTACGCGACGGGGCCGGACCAGGTGGAGCCGATGTTCAAGTACCTCAAGTCCACGTTCGTGTCGCTGCAGCTGGTCGTGGTCGTGCTGCCCGGCAAGACGCCCGTCTACGGTGAGCCCCGAGCGCGGCCGAGCACAGCCGAGCGCGCCCGAACCCGCCCTCTATATAGGTACTCTGTGTGTTACAGCGGAGGTGAAGCGCGTGGGAGACACGGTGCTGGGCATGGCCACGCAGTGCGTGCAAGCCAAGAACGTGAACAAGACGTCTCCGCAGACGCTCAGCAACCTGTGCCTCAAGATCAACGTGAAGCTGGGCGGCATCAACTCCATCCTCGTGCCCTCGCTGCGGCCCAAGGTGCGTGCCCGTGAGTGTGTGTATGTGTAAGACACATGCGTGTGTGCAGGTGAAGTGTACGGTGTGTGTTGTGCAGGTGTTCAACGAGCCCGTGATCTTCCTGGGCGTGGACGTGACGCACCCGCCGGCCGGCGACAACAAGAAGCCTTCCATCGCGGCCGTCGTCGGCTCCATGGACGCGCATCCCAGCAGATATGCTGCCACCGTCAGAGTGCAGCAACACAGGTACTTTGTCGTAATAGTACTCAAATGTACTTTTATAGCTTTGACGTCATTAAGTACCTTAATTGTTTGCTGTATGGTATCTATACTGAACCTTGTTGCAATTTAAAAGTTTGCGCGCAATCATACCTTATCTTTAGTGAAAAAAATATGTTTATAAATATTTTGGTACCTTGTTTATATTGCCTAATATTGCTTACATTATTTTATAAGTTCACAGTTTTATTTGATTTTAACCTATTTGTACTTCATAGAAATTCTATGGAGTACTCACAAAAACCTTTTGATTTCAGACAGGATACCGTCCAAGAGATGAGTAGTATGGTTAAAGAGCTACTAATAATGTTTTATAAGAGTACTGGCGGCTTTAAGCCGTACAGGATTATTGTTTATAGGGACGGTATCTCTGAAGGACAGTTCCAACATGTTTTGCAGTACGAGCTGATTGCCGTCAGGGAAGCTTGTTTAGCGGTGAGTAGTCCATGTATGGATTGGTTTCGTGTTTCATAGAGGGTAAATCATCACTTTCATCGTTTATCGCTCTACAAACTTCCACTGGCCTGCTCAAATGATGCTTAAATAGGCGGTTTGGCGCCGCCTATCTAAGTGACCACTATAGACTAGGACCACTATAATCCAGGACCACTATAATCTAAGACAACTATAATCTAGGACCATTATAATATTGTCGGTGTGAATGGTCTTTCAACTCTTCGTTTCACATTAGAACACAGCCGCCATCTTTACTCCTGAGTGGTTTGCGGTTTCAAAAGCTACCTACATATTCTCCCCACTGGCAGTTCAGCTTTTGAGAGTAAAGTCAGCGAGCGGAAGTTTTCAAATTATAAACCGATCTGAGACGTCAGATCGGTTTATAATTTGAAAACTTCCGTCAACTTCAACTTCATGGAAAATTGGTTTGCGTCTGTTTTGACACAATTTTGCCAGTGTCAATTTCCAGATACCAGCGCAAATCATCAAGAACTTACAAAAGCAGTATTTAGAAAATATTCATTGGGAAACTACTAAAAACTAAATTAAAACTTACAAAATAAGAAATATAGGATAGATAATTGTACAGCCTAACATCTGTTCCTTTCTGGATGAGAAAAGTCAGGAGTACTTCAATGTATCGTTTTATATAAATTGATAAAAGAAAGTTTTATTCGTATTCATACTTGTTACCAATGCAGAAATTTTGAGAACGAATGAGTGAAAAATTTAAAGAATGGAAGAATGAATGCAAGAAGTAGGAACACAGATAAAATATTAAATCGAATGATCGAGTCGCCGCCGCTCAGTTATTGATGCGAGTCACGATGTGGTTCCGCTGTTGCGAACTAGATGGCGCTGAACGTGACTTCTGAACAATAATAAATAACTCAAATGTACAGGATAGGTAAGTAGTACTAAATGTACTACACAAATTTTGTGAGAGAGCTCTGTGGTGTCTATCTGTGACGAAAAGATATTGCGATATTTTGTTAATAACGGTTTTAAGAAATATTTTACAATCCAAAGCTTCATGAGTTGACATTTAAAAGTGAGAAGAATGTACAGACCGAGACCATAAAGAACAGTTCCACAGCGAAAAGATAAACGGAGAAGTTAAACGGAATCCTCAATCCGCTCTGGTCGCCGTGGAAACCAGGCTTTAAGGTTTCGGACTTCGCCGCGCGTTGAACTCCCCACCACTAACATGTACTTAGTGTGCTTTCGAAGCCAGATTCAAACGGGGTAGTGCTTTCATTTTTACTTTTTCTGTGGACCATATCTATAACCTCGAATCCATTTCCAGTTGGAAGCAGAATACAAACCAGGAGTAACTTTCATAGCGGTTCAGAAGCGTCACCACACGCGGCTGTTTTGCGCGGACAAGAAGGAGCAGTCGGGCAAGTCCGGCAACATCCCGGCGGGCACCACGGTGGACCTCGGGATCACGCACCCCACCGAGTTCGACTTCTACCTCTGCAGCCACCAGGGCATCCAGGTGCGTACCTACAGCGTACGACCGCTGTGTGTGTAGTGTGTATGTGGAGTGTGTAGCTACAGTGTGCGCGCGCTTCCGTTGCAGGGCACGTCGCGGCCGTCGCACTACCACGTGCTGTGGGACGACAACCACTTCGGCTCGGACGAGCTGCAGTGCCTCACCTACCAGCTCTGCCACACGTACGTGCGCTGCACGCGCTCCGTCTCCATCCCGGCGCCCGCCTACTACGCGCACCTGGTCGCTTTCCGCGCGCGCTACCACCTCGTCGAGAAGGAGCACGACTCCGGCGAGGGCAGCCACCAGTCCACCAGCAGTGAAGATCGAACAGTAGTTGCCATGGAGAGAGCCATTAAAGTACACGCTATCACCAAAAAAGTCATGTATTTCGCGTGACACTCTGCGGGCCACGAATGGCTGAATGTAGAATTATAGCAAAATAGGGTACATTTTTATACTGCGGGATAGAAAAAAAATTAAATTCAAAGTTTTGACAATCAACAATGCCATGACGTGTTCTTTGAAAATGTAATCGGATAATTTTATTTTAATTGGCGTATTTGCAGACGTTTTCATACATTAAACCTCAAGTATATCGAATGATGCTGCTAAATCTCCGCGTTTCTTTCAAAGAACCTAACTTTGATTTATATTTTTTTCTACTATCCTTGTACTTACATTTTAGAATATGAACTGAAAGTGAACATTAAATAAGTTAGGTAAGTGTTAACTGTCTGTAAATGTAATGTTAAGGAACTACTTACAGAAGTAAAATATTATTGAAAATTAATATTAATAGTTAATTTAATATTATTGTTTTTCATCATAAGATTATAATTTTATTATACATAATGTTTTAGGATAACTGATTATGTTTTGATTTTATGGATGAATTGTTATAACGTTGCAAGATAGGTACCTACTTGTTTGGTTTGTTTTGTTTTTAGTTAGTTCACTCATTAGTTTTTTTATGACCAAATTTTCATACAGAAAAGAAATATAGTTTTAACAAAGTTGACCAGGTACTGTATAAAAACTAAAAACTCACAGCTGACTTCTTAATCACCACCTGTACGGACATAAATGATTAGCTTCTGATATTTAAAAGGCGAAGTTATGAATATTTGAAACATTACACCAAGAAGAAATTTGGCGTACGTAGGTAGATAGAACATGAGAGTTACTATTTCTCGAAATATACGTAAGTTCACTCCAAGTCAAGCAGACTTATGGCGCAATACGAAAACTGCATAAGGATCAAGAATAAATTTACTTACCTACGTAGGTAGAAAGAATATTGGGAGTTGCTATTGCTCGACATTAAGAAGTACATAAGTCCACTCTAAGACAAGCAGACTTATGGCGCAATACCAAAACTACATAACGGATAAAGAATAAATTTGCTTACGTAAGTATACAGAACATTGGAGTTGCTATTCCTCGAAATAAAGAAGTAAGTACCTACGTACTTAAGTACACTCTAGGACAAGCAGACATAAGGAGCTTTAGACTAAGATCAAAACTATTTGACAGATCGATAAAAATTTGGCGTACGGAAGTAGACAGAAAGTTGGAGTTGCTATTCCTCGAGAGAGAAAAATCCACTCTTAGACAAGCAGATATGCAAGCAGACTTATTTATTTATACCAATACCATGCATATTTAATATTTCTTTGCTTGCTCTTACTTCAGTAGCGGTCCTCTGCCATTATCATTCGTACCACCACAAAGGATAACTGACTGTGGAACTCGCTGCTTAATATAGTTACCTACTTCAGTTTTTTCTCGGCAGAAACCTTATTTTGAAACGGATAAAACCCGAAGCATAACCACGCATAATTCGGTTGACTATGAAGTAGCCAAGAAGTAGCTAAATGGATGGGTATACTTTGTCTATGGACAGTACGAAACCAAAAAGTGCTTTGATCACAGTTTTGTCTATGATCAAAAGAGTAAAAATCGGGGACTCGGAAAAAGATCCTTTTTCTGAGGTTAGGGACATCCCTATCTGTCATTCTTATATTAATGTTAGTGTCAACTTCAATTGGATTGAAATTTTAGGTTATATTTTGGTTGTGTGTGTGTTGAGTAATTCCACACACATTTGTTTTTGTATTGTTGTACGAATACGAACTTGTGTGAGTCGTTTGTAGGTAGAGCTATATTTAATTTATCGATTTTTATTTCATTTGAGAATTATGTCCATTCCGTTTAGTGGGACGATCAGAAGATCTGGCGGAGTGGTTTCAGCTATAGGAAAACAGCTAAGAAGTGTTAATCTAAAGGCTGCAAAGAGAATAACCGTGAAATTCGATCCTTTTGGTGATAACGTAACCCATACGAGGTGAGATTATAGAGAATATTGAAACAAAAGAAAAAACATCGAGTTTTATCTAAGTACAATACTTATCATCTATATCTTCGGTTTCAGAAACTTTCTGCACTACATAAGCTCGCCAAAAATAAGCTTGACAAATCCCAACTGCGCTCTGAAGACTGAAATAGTGTGTGATCGTAGCGATCCTGTAGTTGATATCACTATTGTGCCTTCGATTGCTGGTGAGTCCTAATATTTATTCTAGGAGGTAGTTGGGCATTTTATGAACTATAATAATAATGCTGGACAATCCACACAGCATCATCTAGCAATGCCAATACAATATTTCTTGTTGCTTGTCTGTTTCATTTATATAGATAATACTGGATAATCCACACAGCTTTTAGTGCAAGCTTTTTATTTATCTAAAGTACTGCTTTCAGATACATCCAAAGTAAAAAAAGTGACTTTGAAAAGTGGAAACCTTACTTGCTTAGAAATCTTACAACTGCTCAACAAACACGTGTCAACCCTCGCACCGGTTGAGGCTCCAGTTACAACTTTACTAACTAAGTCAGAGAAAAAGAAAACCAAAAAGAAGTAACCAAAGATGACTCGCACCAGAGGAAACCTCCACGTTGTTGAAGAGCTGTACAGTAGTATTCCTGCATTCACGGATATATTCTCTGAAGATACATTTTATATTACAGTTGTTTGCTTTGTGTTGTCTACTATAGTTGTTGTCTTCTTTCTGTCTAGATTTATAACTTTAAAACCAGTAGATGAATAAGTCAGGTCAAACTACATCAGATTGTGCTTCATTATGCTGTCCTTCTTTACTGAAAATGTATCAGAGACGCTGCAGTATTTACATTTAAGTAGTTTTACCAATTTGATCAAATAATGTAGTGATTAAAACTGCATCTCATATTATTATATTAGTTTTAATTGCCAACCTGCCTTTTGTCAAGTACAGGACTAGGGCATACACCTGATTCTACCCAGTTCTTGCAAGGGAGTGTGAAACCAGTTCTTAAATGGCCATAAAGAAAATAGTTGTATTGTGTGATTAATACATGTGTAACTGTACATATAATGCTGGACAATCCACTCACTAGCCCCAAGCTAAGCAGAACTAACTACCTACCTAAAAAAATATTTTAGTTGTCATAATCAACACTAACTGTCCCACTGGGATTAAAATAATTTTCATAAAAGTTTACAAGTTTTCCCCCTTGCATTAATTTAGTCTTTCAAGTCGCTTATATGATCCCACACACATCCATTGCTGACTATACTGACATATAATTATTGCAAGTAGGTATCTTATTTTAATGTGGGAGTTCTATCTAGTGGCGAGGACTCTACATACATCTCTTGCTCAATATGAAGAATTTCACCATCACAACGGATGCCTGTGAGCCACTCAGACCGGCCAATGAAGGCAAGCAGTAAGTTGGGATTCCACTCTGCAAGCGGAGACGAAAACCAGGAACTTCCCCAAAGCTACCCATTTGATATCGATATGTAGGTATAACATGATCTTGGTATTTATTACCCATAATCATTTTAAGGCCTATGGCAAACTAATATTTTGCTGGCAGGTGTTAGGTATCTGAGTACCTTGCTAAGGTGTCCTAGTGAGCCAGCCTTAATTATACCTATTGTCTGGTAAGATGATGTGTGGGCAGAAGGTATTTAGGAATATATAATAAAAAATGTCCAATAGAGAAATACTATATTTCAACAAAGATGTTATTTGCTGACTTTATTGAATTAAGTTGACTTGAATTTACAAATTGTGTAAAATTTTGGTTAGATGATTTAGAATTCTTGACCACCCCAGCGGATCTGAAACAATAATTTTAAAATATTATACTTGTGTAGACTATAGACAAACAAGAACATGATTTTGAGATATTATTATGTGGCTAGAAGGGCTTTTCAAGCAACTTTTAAAAAAATGGTTGCCATACACTAGGATAAATGCTGTATGAAAATCAAGTCAATCTGTCAAAAATAATTTTGTTCTTTATTTTATGACACTTGACATTTATACAGCGCCATCTAGTGTCAATAAAGATTTTTTAAGATAACATTGAAAAGACAGCGCGATAGAGCGACATCTAAGCTTGGAAAGACTTTATACTCACATCAGACACGCGAGTCTTCTGTTTCCTCTCCACCAACGACGACAAAGCTTCCGAACGCACGGCGAGAGAATCAATTCTCTCCACAAGCTGCTGGTACGGCGATAGAGGCTGCGCGCCCATCACCACGTGACCAAGCTTCGAATCTATCTTGGCGTCCAATCGCGCGTTGCGGATGAGATTGACGATCCAGCATTCCGCTTCGTCGGGTTGCATGTTTAGATTCTCAGCTAACATACTGAAATTAAAGAGAAAAAATGTTTTAGAAATACTTAAAAGCGATTTTGATATACTTATTAAATATTATTATTTTATAGGCATCGACTTATTTTAGGCTACAGGTAAGAGCTGATTATTTTCTGTTTACATAAATCGGACAGAGTGTTACAAAAAAATTCTTCTGAATAAACAGATTATGATATAGCAATACTTCAATTAAGCAGGTTATTAAAAATTAAAAGTGGTAATCAATCTAAAACTTAACCTTTTTTGATTTTCAGATTTCAATATCTTTATTTCTAAAGGATTACAAAATAATGACTTGGACAAGTAAAATCTTATACTAAAAATTCTAATCGTCACCTTATACATCTTTAGGGAATCTATCGGGAGGCCTCTGTCAGGACAAAGGCCTGCCTTTGTCCCTAAAGATTGCAAAATCCAGTGATAAAAACTGGGGAAATTCATACAATAACTTACCCAATGCTGATAACTTGATGGATGCGGCAGAAAGTCTCGAAGATCATGAGACGGGCGTTCTCTACGAACTCCTCTAGGCAGGCGATGAGGAAGAAATCTGACAGCAGCACAGCTTGGCACTGGTTCAGCTTGCGACGCGCCGCTTCGAAGTCAAAGTTCACGTATAGATGCTCTATGAACTCGGTGATAGGGTCTCTGGGGATTTAAGGCTTTATTATAAACTAGCGGTCCACCCCTTCGCACGGGTATCACAAAAAAATGAATTTTTCATACGGAAACCTAACTTTTGAAAAATTCTATAGCCTATGTTCATCAGCATCACGGAAAATTTAGGATTCTAATGGTGAAATAATTTTTCAAATCGGTTTCGTAGTTTTGGGTACCGTAAAACAGTGCAACTTTGCCCAAGTTTCTTGGATTTTGTGATTCAATTTAAGATAATTTTAAAAGTATGTATAGTTCATATTAATTTTTTGTACTAAATTATTATAAATATACTGTTCTTTGCAACTAATATATTATAAATCGAATAAAATGGGATGGTATTATGTAAAAATCATAATTTAGAGAGCGGGCCAATTATTTTTGTTTTTTACAAGTTTGCCCATTTTGCAAAAAACATCGTAATTTCAGTATTTTTGACCTTATGATCACAAGATTTAAGGAACAAGCAATAGGAAAATCAATGTTACTTTATATCTTACTATGAAACGTTTTAGCAGGCAAATTAATCGCCTAAATTGAGTGGGCAAAGACACAAATAATTTTTTGTAATTTTTCATACAAATAAAAAGATGTGCTAGGGTTGTCACCTTTTCGTTGTTTACCAACAGTCTATAATTATATTGAAATATAATTAAGTACCTATTAAATATCGTTTCGGCCATGTCAACTGTAGGTGCATAGTACCTACCTAAACTTTAATCAAGGAAAATATCTACCTACCGACTTATAAAAATGAACACAATAAATCAGGTACAGAAAATAATAAAAGAGATCTAGGAAATCTATCTAAGCATTAGGAAAAAGAAATCTTTTAATTGTTATAGGAACATTTTAACCATGGTAAATAAAACAATCGTATGATAATGATAAGTACCTACTACTAAACGTACAAAAAGTTTAAATTTATACTGTAATAAATAATGTACAAGTATGTAAACTACAATTTCAATACAACAAACAGACTAATATAAAGGTCATTGACCGGATGAAACAGCTGATATTTAGCTAGTTTTTCATAATAAAACAGGCGATTTTTTAGCTGCTACTAATAGAAACTACATAAATAAATTTTAATTTGATGTCGTAGTGACAACCCTGATAGCAATATTTTGGTGGGCAAAGTCGTAAGCAGTACTCCAGAAAAAGTAATTTAACATTGCCCACCTTAATATTTTCGAGTTTAAAAGAGGTTTCGCGTCAGATATTCGATAGTTATTGTTTATTTGTTACAAACTTATAGTGGTAAAATAATTACTTGCCTGCTGCAACTGCAAGTACTGTTTTGAAAAAAGTTTTCTGCACGAACTTTGGCCCGCCAAAAACACCACCAACTTTGACACCACCTGACAGTCAACTGACGTAAAATTCGCGACAATCGGTTATTTAGTGTTGCCAGTGACATATTCAAGTTTCTACCATTAAACAAGAAATAAGAGCTACTATAAAATTCTTCATAATCCTAGGACTTTTAAAAAAAGTACCCTGGTGGGCAAAATCATATCAGTTTGGCAATCTTGTAAGGTTTTACGGTACCTATTCAATTCAAACAAACAATCAAATCATTCCTCTTAATAATATTAGTATGTATATGTAGATACTATTGTGTTATTCACTTATCACTATAATAGTATAAATACTATAGTGGTAAAGGCCCAGGAAAAGACAGCAACCATATATTTTATTATTATCTATACAGTTATTATAAAGAGGTAAGATTTGATTGTTTGGATTGAAAAGGCGCTGAAACTTGTGGACCGATTTATAATCAAATAAATACCGCGGGCATTGTTCTCTGATAGATTATACAATAATGACATTGTATCGCCATACATTGCGTACATTGTCGAAAATGAAGGAATGGATTTCAAATAATTTACGCATTCGATGAGAAAGTGACGTAATTTCTCTCTATTCTAACCTACACAACATGCCCCGTGCTAGGGGGCCTGGACAACCCACACAACATCACCTAGCCCCAAGCTAAGCACATGTTGTGTTATGGGTACCTACCTACTAGATGACTGATATTCATATATTATATTACATAGATAGAAATATTTTATTATAAAACTACCAGAAAACCCTGAACCTTTTTCAGATATATTATATCTGCAGATCGTACATACGTCCCGAGGCGGGAATCGAACCCGCAACCTCCTGCGTCGCAGGCGGACGTTCGCCCACCGCACCACAGATGTCGTCAAACTACGCGTAATGTACGCAAACTTTGGTCTGAACATAGCAGCAGAAGAATAAACTATAGTAAAAACAGTAAAACTAACCTGTATGTGTAGGCCTCCTGTTGAATAACTTTGACGAGGTCCTTCAGAGCGTTTCTGCGCGATCTGTTGATGATGACAGCGGTCGCCAAGTAGCGGAGGATGTGCGGGCACATCGTCTGGATAGCGTTGAGGTACCTGTAAGGAAAAGTCATCACTTTTACCTTAGAAAATTAAATTGCGGGTAGTTAAAGACCACTAAACTACGGAAAGGATATTTTCTTGTATAGAATAGTCATAACTTTTACCTTAGAAAATTAAATTGCGGGTAGTCAAGACCACTAAACTACGGAAAGGATATTTTCTTGTATAGAATAGTCATAACTTTTACCTTAGAAAATTAAATTGCGGGTAGTTAAAGACCACTACACTACGGAAAGGATATTTTGCTTATTCGTCACGTTTCTTATACTAATGCTTGGGTTTTCTAGGCTGCATACTACGCATAGTACAGCGTAACTGAATGATCAGGCGATTGATCAGACCAGACAGATCAAAATCAAAGTGTTTTATTTACTTTATACCTTTCAGGACTCTTGGACACGTCACAAAACAAAAATTACATAAGTATTACTGGGAAATAAAGTGATCACTTCAATTTTTTTAAGTCAAAAAGATCACACCCTTGTTAGTTCACTGCTGGATATAGACATCATCTGATAAGTGCCCATAAAGCGTCCGAAATACATCGATTCAGAAACGAACCCTAGACAAAACACTATTTGGATAAACATTATGTAGACCAACATCAGACCAATGAGTTGAGTTCGAAATCAAACGATTCTAGTAAACCTTTTCCTAAAAGAAACAGTATTCGAGTAAACATTACGTATAATGTAGATCAATGACTTACAAGGGTTTGTACAAGAACATCTCAATAATAAGATCTCGTCCCTTCACGTGGTTAAAGAAAATGAACAGCGACCAGTGGATCAGCCACGTGCGCTGCTGCAGCGCTTGCATGTTGGTAGCAGTGGCACCACCGCCGCCGTTGTCGATAAACTCGCGCAGTTTGGTCAGATCTTCTAGCGCGCCGTCCCAGTTCTGGACCAGGATCTCGGAGGCGAGCTTACCCCATAGCACGGGAAGGTAGTTCTGGGAAAGAGGATTATTTATTTATATATTTTTTATGGTTTTCCCAATTTCGCAGGTTCGACACAGCCGGCTTTCGTCTTCTCGACGCCGCTAATAACACATGGAATCTCTGCCCACGCAATAGGTGAAATTTCTTTAACTCTTCGTCTGAAAACACACACATTCTGTGGGATTTTACGGGTTAATCACATACTTCACGAGGAATATTAAATTCGTATTGATGTTGAGGTTCTTCCGTATGTTTAACGTAGTGAAAAGTTTAAAATCAGAGTAAAGCATAGAGACAAAAGCTAAAAACTCTTTGGTAGGTACCGATGAGTAAAACCTACTTAAGGTACCTTTTTACTCTTTACTTCAAAAGGCTAAGTCAGTATTGGCAGTTGGCAGTCCTAGGATCTTGTTTTGTCAGGTTTTGTCACAAAGATAATAAAACCACTATGTACGTTCTAGCTAGTCATTAGTTGATTAGCTAGGGAAAATGTCCACAGCTAAATTACTAATAAATAAATTCGGAGATGGCTCAAATTTTAAATCGCTGTACATTACGATTCAGGAGGAACCTCCCGGTAGCACGCGGTTTGGCGAATGGACTGAAGGTATTGCTCAGAAGAAAAAGGATACAGATAAATCTTCGCGATTGGTAGTCAAAATTGTTTCGGAAGAGGAAACAAAAAAAATCGATTTAGATAATTGCGCTCAGGCCATAGGTGGCACAGATAATGATGGCAGTGAAAACACTGTCGCAGCTTACAGTGAAGCATCCACAAATGTCACTCAACTTGAAAAACACGAATTTCCAACTCTTTCTTCTGAGACAAACCATACTACTGCACCCATAGAAAATACACAGGCTAACTACAGTGTAGATTTTATAAATCCCTTAGAACAGAGCCTACAAAAAGTAAAGGAAAACAATGCTCGAATCATGGAAAATATACATATTCTGAATAGAACTTTGAACTATACTAAAAAGAAAGAAATTCTTGATATAATTTGCCCTAAATCAATGCATACATTTCCTTGTAATGCATGCGGAAAATGCTTCGTGTACGAAACCGGATTAAAGAGGCATTACGCTATGCGCCATGCGATATCAGAAGTCCAGCCGCGCTGGCAAATGGTGTTGACTTGCATGCAATGCTTCCAAGTCTGGCCAAAACAGCTTTACAAAGATCAAGCTTTACAGCACTCTGCGGAATGCTGTAATGCTGCAGAATTCATCAGGGAGATTAAGACCTCACTCTTATTGCAATGCGAATTTTGTGAGAAGGTCTTCACGAGTATTCCAAGACTGTTGAGACACTCCAACACACACACCATAGAGAAGAATTATGAGTGCACGCCATGTGGACTTTCATTTATATCCTTCAAGATTGCAGAGCAACATTGGCTCATATGCCCTTGGCAGAATATGTTTTACAGCTTTTCATTACCAAAAATGTTACTTTGCAATGGTTGCGATCGCAAATTCAGAAATTACGAGCATTTGTACGTCCACAGGTAAGTTTATCTTTACTATTAAATTATTGTGTTGAGGTGAAATAACGAAATAAGAACTAGTAATTACAATTGAAACAATTGAGTTAACTGCAGACTGTTGCAAACAAACTCAACTGATCCATAATAGTATCAATACCAGGAAGCATCCGGAAGCAGCAGGTTGTATGCATTTAATTGAAATTTTTCATTGTTAATTAAGGTTTGGGATAAATCAAGATTCGATTTCTTTGTTTTTTCTAAAGGTACAAAATGGGGCACTACATAAAAAAGCCGCAAAGTGTCAAGAATGTCAGCCAGCTGGCATATCAATGTGAACTTTGTGGCAAGTGGTATGATTCCATTCCGCAGATAATTTCTCATAGAAGTCAGCATCACCCGCAGAATCAATATGAAACAGGAATTTCTAACATTGTAAGTATAATTCACTGTCATAATTTTCCTATAAAATTCATGAAGAATGGTGTTGTTGTGTTTGTCAGCAAGGAAGTATAATTGCATCATAAAGGCGCAAACAATATGTTACTGAATCGCAAAGCCAAGCAATGTGTTGAAAGGTCACTGACAATAGAGCATGTGTCTTGTTCAGTATTAAAACCTGATTCTGGTCTGTTCAACTCAACTCTTCAATTAATATGATTTGATGAAACTCAACACACATCATGTTTGGTCAGGTCGCGTGACATTTTATAAGTGTGTTTCCTCCATCTTTAGTCACTCAAGCTTTTTGTTCAACAGGATACCATTGGAATTGATAATTCAAACAACTATTACAACCCTACAATTGGAATGTGAATACTCTATAGATATTTTGGCACAGAAACAATTTGTGCTACAATTATGTAGTGAATAAAATAAATATTTGCATTGCTATACAAAACAATCTTTTATTCAATGTGAGGTGTCTATATAATTTTCTGGCAATGATGGCAGAAAATTATTTATAATTGAGATAACGATTGGTGTATTGCCATATCTTTTACAAGAAGTTGGATGATGAAATTCATAAAATGAGACTGATAGTGGATGGCAAAACAGTATAAAAATATTTTAAAGACATGCATAACCCAGATCAGTCATGCAATAAAATACTACAAAACATGACATAATAATATAAGACAGCAATTGAAATCTTTCATACCTTATCAGTAGGAGTCATAACCAGCTGGCAGAAGTATAGGTATGAAGCTGACTCCACGTAGTTACCACATTCGTAGCGGTATTTAGCAAGGCGGTACATACTGTCAATCATCTCAACTTTGAACTGAAAGTAGAGAAAACATTTTAATTATTCAATAAGTAACTAATTTATAATCATCAATCAACTTTATTGAAGCTATGTATAAAAACTCCCCATTATACATTTATGAATTAACTTCTGAAATAACATGACGACCACTGTGACGCAGTGGGCGAAGGTCCGCCTGCGACGCAGGAGGTTGCAGGTTCGATTCCCTCCTCGGGACAAATATTTGTATGATCTGCAGATATTTGTTCAGTGGTTCTGGTTGTTTTCTATGTATAATAAAAAATATCTATCTATTTAATAATATTGTATTATGTATATCAGTCATCTAGTACCCATAACACAAGCTCTGCTTAGCTTGGGGCTAGATGATGCTGTGTGGATTGTCCAGCATTATTTATTTATTTATACAAACAATCTTACTTCTACGGCTTACCTCAAATTCCTTGTTGGTAGTCAAATGGTTGATGAGAGTTTTAGGATCCCTCATTGTTTCTACGGTTTTCATAACATCGTCTCTCTGCATAAGTCTAAGCACAGGTTCAACAGCGTCCTGCAGTTCTTGCAACTGATTTAGGACAACACCTCTCCGGGATTTGATTTCCTGAAATATTATTTTAGAATTATATGCTCGTCATGCGTGACGTAAACAGAATTGGAATTCATGCCATCATTCATGAATGAATAATGTAGGTGTTTTCCATAATTTGTTCTGTGGTTCAAAATAGTAGAACGTACCTCGGGGGTGTCTTCATCGGGATAAAGCATTCTTCTGATATCGATAACATAATCTATCATGTTCGTTTTACTCAAGATATCAAGCTTAGCTTGCAAAAGCTCTGACTGGTTGTATGTCTGAAACAATGGATAATCTCAATTGAATTAAGGAAAATATATCTTTAAACATAGCGTTTCGCATAATAATTTATACACAAGGATTGAGCTCTTGTGTATTGAGTAACAGGCAGTAAATGTAGGAAATATGGTAAGATTCAAATACATAACCTACATCTTTAGCAGCAAGGAATTCCAACAAGGGAAAGACCAGATGTCGGTCTAAATATTGGCCTATCTTGAACGTTAGATCGAACTTGGAGTAACTCATCTTGGTTTTTTCTAATTTTCTCTATTTTGGAAAACATGAACGCGTGAAGGAAGCGTACACAAAAGAACTTTTTTATTATCCAATTTCAACACCAGTCAGTCAGATTCAAGACAGCTTAAATTCAGACTATATTTATCTCACTTTTTTGTACTGATATATAATGCTTTATCTCGCTCGTAAACTAAACTTTAATCAAAAAAAATCTGACGTCTACCGTTAACTGTGAATATGTCACCAACGTCATTTATTATTGCCAGCCAAAAAAAATCTAATATGCGTTCAAAACAAAAAGCCGGATAGAAAGCCGGACTTCATCATGACGTTTATTTCCATAGACAAGGCAATATTTCAGATGTCTGTGGTAAAAGTTAACTGTCAGTCAAGACCTTAGATTATAGAGGAATATAGATCTGGCATAAACATCTATACGAACTTGTTACGAACAGTTAGTTATAGAAGTGTGATGTATTTCGACAGCAGAGTTACTTACATATCGGCATCTCTTTTTGACTAATGAAGATAATCATGAGTAAAAAAGGACAACAGCAGTTTGATCATGACTGAAAATGGCAACATTGTTTTGGTGACGTCACAAAATACCTCACCCCTCACCCCCTGTGGCCGGTCGCCATGTTTAGTCGCAGTCAACAACAAGTACATCAGTTGTCATCCGGACTTGTTTTTATTCGAAAATGAAGGAAATTTAGAGTTAATAGGCGATAATTATGCTTTTTTATAGTGTGCAAACTTGGAGAATAATGTATTTTATAAGTGTATGTGCAGAGTGTTTGGCTGTCGCATGAAAATCAACAAAAAACATCAAAATATAACGTTGCATGGGAAAGGTACCGAATTCATTCAAAATTTCTTACATTTTCTATTATTTTCAAACATTTTGCTGTTTGTGGGAAAGTTTATAAAGATCCGCTTGCTTTTCTTTATTCATTCAATGTTTTACTATGAATATTATGTGATTTTAGGAGAAAATTATTCGTCATAGTAAATAGAGTTAGGGTTCGGTATTTTCAAAACATCGATTATCGATAACGAATTATTTCATCGACGCAGTACCAATAACACAAAAATAAAAGTAAATTCTTTACAGCAGCGTCAGCAACTTTGAACCAAGCTAACCAAGATTCAAAGGTGTGGTGCCAGGGACAGAATTTTTGGTTGGGGTGGAGTTTACGGGACGCAGGACTTAGAAAATTTTCGACGAATTTTTTTATGTATATATAACATGTATTTTTTTTGGCTACGTAAATAGGGTCACTATGGGTGCAACTTTGGTTCAGGTGATCCACCCCAAAGTTCAATGACCTCGGCGCTAGAGGTCAAAGTATGTCGTTCAGTTTCAAGGCGAAAGACTTAGAAAAATTTCGAAAGATGTTTTTAGGCATATTATAACAAATGTTTTTTCTTGTGGCATCGTTAAGAGGGTCACTAGGGGTGCAACTTTGGTTCAGCGGTTTGACCCCAAAGTTCAATGACCTCGGTGCTAGAGGTCAAAGTGTGTCGTTAAATATGGATGCAGAAACAATATAAAAACTTTACAGAGCATTCCGGGAAGAGTTGATTAGATTCAATTTGAGTGGCGGATCCGACACAGAGTTCCCCGACTCCACGTGGTCTTGTGCGTGGAGCCCCTAGAGTGTAGGTATATAATAAGCCGGAGGCGCGAAGGGAGTGCAGCCTCCGCCAGCCGTAACAAGGGACAGGCACAGTGTGCCTGTCCCTTGTTACGCAATGGCGGAGAGGCTGCACTGCACTTCCCGCAGCGCAGGAGCTATCGCGATCGCGATGCAATAAAAAAAAACATGAAGAAATACCCCGACACATAGAATTCCAAAAATACAAAAAGGTCTAACTTTGTATTTGAAACTGATTTATTTAACTTACCTGTATACTCCAGCTTAAACTAACGTTTTTACAATAAAGGTCAGTGACCTTGTGTTCGAAAATGATTGATTTAACTTTCCGGCGTCGACTCCAGCAAAAACCAACGTTTTTACAAAAAAGGTCAGTTTTTGATGGAATGGGCTTGATAGGTCAGTGATTGTCTAAGACTCTTCCACACACGCCATCAAGGTACAAGCTGCAGAAACTGGCAGTCCACACGAAACTTACCTTGGGCCGAGCGCGGCAACCTAAATAATTGTCTTATATGAACATATTAGTATTAGTACTGAATATAGAGGATATTCATTGAATTGAGTGCCAGCCAAAGCTTGGGGAAGTTGTAGTGTTAATATTAACTGAATTGAGCTGTACTGTACGTAGTAAATAGCGTTTTTTATTGAACTTGATGAAATCTATTGTAGTACCCCGTTTTTAGACGATAGGACGGAGGGTAATATAATGCTAATGACCCGTTACGGCCGTTACGGATCACCAAGGTATAGAAACTTAAATAAAACTGAACAGAGCTTAAAGATAGGTACTTATTCTTCTACTTACTAATATTCGAAAATTTAGAATTCAACTCCGTGCAACTCAATTACTTACTTATCGATATTCAATGTTAAAATACGCGCAACTCTACAGCAGGCCGCCATCTTTGTGCCAGACTAACTTTAGGTATGCACGTAGGTATTTCAGGTCTATATATTCGTTCGTCTGAGGTCAAGACAAGAAAGCGTTAATTATCTGTGGTAAGGTAAATACGCCCGCCATATTTGATAGGCACATTGTGTTTCTGAAAAATAATAAATAAATCGAGAAATCTCTAATAAGTTGGCTTGTAATATTTGCTACGTGATTCAATAATTGAAAATTACTTATATACGCAACATTGTTTTGTCCTAAGTGAGACAACTGCAAGTGCAATTTGGTTATTCAATCCGGAGAACGAATCGTTCAAAATGGCGTCTTCTGTGAGCGTGAGCGCTTCGGTTTCAGATGCGTCGTAAATAGACGAGTTTGGCTTGGTGCAGTGTAAATTGTACGTCTATAAATAGAGGAGTTGCATGGACTTGGTACCTCTAATAGCTATGAAAATATGTCAAACACGGTTATAACTAATTACACGGACCTCAATGGACCATCGACGAAAGCAGACAGCTCTGTTGTTGTTATTGTAAACAAGGATGGATCTCTTTCGGTTGACCAGAATTTACTGGGTACTCTAATGGGTAAGTTTCCAATAGAGAGTTAGGATTAAGTTATAGGTTCTGACTCTACAGTAAAAACTATAGACATAAGCTTTCCAGCCTTGTTTATGTGTTGGGGAATCTAGGCAATAATTGGGACCTAGAATATGAGCTTGGGCTCATCTAAACTTGATTTAACACGATTCATCGAGTTCTAACTTAGTCTGATAAAGCTTTCAGCAATATGTAACGTGAATGTAGTGTAATTTCAGTTAATTGAATTTTGGCGCCAATTTTATAATTTTCGGTTAGATAGAGTTATAGAGTTCAGATAGATTTTTATAAATTATAACGCAAACCACGCTATGGAACATTAATTTTGAACAATAAACCTCTCAGTTCTGTTTAAAAAATTATTTCTTGCAGGAACTGATGGCTCTCAAAGTTCAGGCATCAGTGTTGTTAGAGTCGGTCATGAGGGCAAGCCTGATGATGCTACTGATTCAGAAAATGAAGATGATGATAAAATACCCCATGTCACACTTACTGTAGACAGTTATTACAATGAACCTAACAGTATCATAAAGTATGGTAAGCTATAATTCAAATAACCCGCCATTGTAAATCTTTGTGTTTGATATATTGCAAAGCAACCCACATTGAAATATTGAAAATTTAAATTTCAGATAGTGGAGCAGAAATGTTGCAATCCTTGAGAATAGAGACCAGAGAAAATAGCTTGGTTGGTTTTCACAATGACCACTGCTACACTCCTCTGGTATCGCCCAGTCAAGTGGTTAGTCTACCACAAAAGGATGGAAGTGAGAACTTCAGTTCATACAAAGAGCCAATACTACAAATATCACACACACCACCGCCTAGACCTGTTCCAAGTAATAAAAAGATTACTATACTAGAGCAAAAGATAATTCCGAAAGGCAAAAAGATTCAAATCAAACCTTCTGATTCTCCTATTTTACTGAAAGGAAATGATGTCCTCAAAAAACCCTTGCCCGCTGTGGTGAAATCTAATGAGTTGCATGAAACCGATAAAATAGCTGACAGCTTGAAAAGGCTTGAGGAGAGTACAGAATCTTCATCGACAAGTTCATCTGGTGATAGTATAGCAGACAGAGACTCTGATTCTGACTACAAAGATCAAAAAGTGGCTTCATCAAAACCAAGAAAAATAAAACTAAAGCCTCGAATATTGAAAACTCCACAAACAACAAAGCCTAGCAGATTAGACATCAAATCAACACCTAAAATGAAACCACCAAAAGTGACAAAGAGAGAAATCAAAGAGAAAACCCCAGTTAAAGTTGTTGAAAAGAAAATTGATCAAGATATTGATTTGGAGAGCTTGCTTCCATCCTCCAAAATTGCCGTTACTCCAACATCTTCAGCACCCAGTATTGAATTTAACAAAACTGTGTTGAAACAGACTCCTAAACAAGTTAAAAAGGAAAAGAAAACTCCAGCACATGTCACAGCACTTCTGTCTGATATGACATCCCTATTTTCCACACCAGATGTGATTAGAAGAGTATCTACAGACAATAAAACACCAGGAACCACCAAAGAACCTCCCAGTGAACAGACCCCTCTCAGAATAATGGTGGGTAAAGATGCTAGTGAGGGCAAACTGGCAGACAATAATAGAGTCATTGAAATAAACAGGGGCAAAATATCAAAGATGAATATTGCTGGTAATAAGGACAGTGTTCTTCTTAGTCCCACTGAAAAAGCGAAGGGATGTGATCTCATCCCACAAATAGATGATGCTAGCTTAGCTCAGATACTTCAAGACACAGAGGGTATTACAGGTAGTCCTCTGAAACCATTAGCTCCACATGTCATGAATAGTCCAGGCATAGGCCCAATGTCACCAACATTAGACTTGGGATTACAGCCCACAGGGCTAGATGATGGACTCTCAGATGATCTGCTAGCTCATGTGGCTCATTTGGTTCAGAACTCCAAATTGCAAGAAGTTATAGATACCCAAGTGCTAAATATTGAGCCTCCTGCTAAAACAGCTATTCCGTCACTATTTCAACAAGCTTATTCTCAAAGTTTAGTAAAATCTGCTCAAAAGACAGTTCAGCCCAAGGAGAAGCCTATACAGATTGTCAAGAGCGATGGGCGTGTTATCACACTGCCACCTATTGAAGCACCTGCTACACGATCATCTAAGCGCAAGAGTCAAATCGAATCAACACCTGTAACTGTTGCAAAAGAGTCTCCGCAGACTCCAGCCATCTCAACCCCTCTGCTTGATCCTATCACACCAGAACCCCAAATGGTGGCAGTGTCTAAACAATATGTTAACAAAAAATTACCATCTAAAAAGCTGGACATGGAGGAAATTGAAGCAGCAGTGCTTGAAAAAACTCCAGCTGATTCACAGGAGAGCTGGAATTCTGAAGATGATCCTTACAGGTATGTATTGTTACTTTTATGTTAAGCTGTATAACATTCAAGTTTATGTTCTGATGACTACACTCAATAACAGAATGTTGCAGCATGGCTGCAGCCAAGACTTGTCTCAATATAATCAGCAAGGAGTTTACATAGAGAAAGTAAATCAATAAAGCCTACTTTCCCTACTTGTGTCAAATCTTACCGATCTGTCATTCTAGAAGTCAAAACTATTTTAATGTTTCAAAAACAAAATAGGAAAATGCTATGTAACAGTTTTCCCTTATAATCAGCAAGGAGTTTATATAGAGAAAGTAAATCAATAAAGCCTACTTTCCCTACTTGTGTCAAATCTTACCGATCTGTCATTCTAGAAGTCAAAACTATTTTAATGTTTCAAAAACAAAATAGGAAAATGCTAACAGTTTTCCCTTTTAAAAGGTAAATAAAAAGTACAGAAATCAAAAACGCTTGTCCTAATCTTAAAATGTGGTAATTGCAAATATCTCCACAATATCACTCAGGGCATGATACTTTCAATTAATCATTTCATATTTTAACTCCATGAATGTAACTTTCAGGCTATGGTGCATCTGCAAGCAGCCGCACAACAACCGCTTCATGATATGCTGTGACTCCTGTGAGGATTGGTTCCATGGCAAATGTGTGAACATCACCAAGGCTATGGGTCAGCAAATGGAGGAGCAAGGCATTGAATGGAGGTGTCCGAACTGCATTAAGAAAACAAAATCGACACCAAAATCTGCCAAGGTAAGTTTTATTACCGACATGAAATTGCATTAGTTGATTAGGATTTTGTTTAACCATAAAGATAAAAGATTTTTCAGTCATAAAACTTGCATTATAAAATCACTCCCATGTTATGATTTTTAAGATTGGGCATATGTATTTGAATTACTCGGTTTGAGGTTTTCCTGTTCAGATTTACTCATGAATTATTTATTTTTAATATGTATATCTGTATTGTTAGAGTCTACCAGGACAAAAGAAGCATGAATCTCCAGATAGTCCGATGGCGGCGCAAAGAAGTCTATTATTCAAGGAAAAATCGTTAGGCACAAGTTGTATAGTATGTAAGAAGCCTGCTCGCGCTAGTAGCATCTACTGCGGCAATGCTTGCATACTGAAGCATGCGCAGGACTCGCTTAGGGCTTCGCCGACCAAGGCAGATGCCGAACCAGGCAAGGTTCCGGAAAAACCGAAGACAGACTCTTCTAGGGTAAGTGATCATTCCATATAAGTCATATTTTTTGTTATTTATTCTTGTTGTATTCATGTTTTTTATACTTCCATAGGTCATTGTGTATGAGAGGATATCAGGGAGACTTTTGGCTGGTCCCAACGCTCCCACAGCTGGTGAACTGAAATCATGGCTTCAGAAGAATCCAACATTCGAAGTAGTGAGGCCCGGGGCCCTCAGTTCAATCAGACCCGGTCTGAAGAAGAAGCCGGTACCTAAAAAAATACAGATGACTCTGAACTTTGAGAGAGTTCCGAAAAATCCAGAACAAAGCAGTTCATCGCCGGTTAGAATTCCCCAAAGCGATGTAAGAGATAGGAGACTGCTTCTGTCTCGAAAGGACAACCCTGCGGCATCACCAAAACCAGCTACTCCGAAGTCTAACCCAATACAGCTCATTGACACGCCGAGACCAAGTACCTCTACCGCGAAACCAGTGAACGAACCGCGAAAATTGTCTCGAGGCTCTCTGAATCGATCTCAATCCAATGAAAAGGTAAGCTGATTTAAGTGCCTTTAATTTGAAAGCTAAATTATTAGAAACGAACAAACGAAACTTCAAAGCACATTTTAAAGATTTATTTTCATGGTGTATATTCGTAAACCAAACATGTATTAGCTTCTATACTTTTATGGCTCGCGGAAATTTACATGTCGAGATATGAATCACATAGTTATTCAAGGTTACTATAGCACCAACATCGTTATGATATGATACTGATCATTCAGTTAGAACGGCGCCGATCGGCATCCGCGGCTCTTCACGGTAAATATAAGTTATAAAAAAAAAACAGTTATACAGCATCAAAAATTCTATGTTATCCAATTTTTTTCAATTAATTATCATTATTTTTCTTTTTCCAATCTTCACGGGGCTCTTGAACTAGCTGGTTTATTTCCTTAAGATCTTGGACAAGTCATTAACACATTCAATATCATTGTCAGTTTTTATGTTAGTAGATACCCTGATGTGGATGGTATTATACTTACTGTTTATCGTGGAAATTTATTTGTAATTGTAAAAGTGCAGTTTACCATGATTATAAAAAGAAAGTACCTATCTGTGCATAATTTTTTTCTCAAGTTTTTATAACTTGTACATGTTTCAATTAAATTATATATTCTAGTTCTAATTGGTTTCTATTCTAGATTGTAATTTTTTAAAGTTAATAATGTAGTTTATATTGCTTTGAAAAACCTAAATCTATTTAACTTGTGTTGATACAGTTCATGACATCTATTTTGTGTTATATCATAAAATCACGAAAATTCCATTGTTTATCCATAAACAATAACCTTGGTCATGTTTGCGTTATGATTAAAGTGTAAGATTGGCATATTTACGATAATTATTACGTTACAGCCCGCGGGGTCGCCTACGATATCGCGCAGAAAGGACCCGCCTCCAGCTGAAAACAAACCGAAAATGAACTCTGTCGATCCTATACGCGAGAATGTGCGGAAATCATTGCAAGAACAGGTAATTTTCAAAATTGTGGTAAACTAAATTAAGATAGATCAAATATTAATGAAACTGTTAGAAATTATTTAGGATTCGGTTATTGTGTAGTTTCATAAAACCAACATATTTATTCCAGATGAGCCTCCGTATGAAAGAAACCAAAGGCGTGAAATTCACTGAAGACGAGATCCAACAGTTCGCCATTGACACCGAACTCGAGCTACACGACTTGTTCAAAGATGTCGGCATAAAGTACAAGGCTAAATACAGATCCCTAATGTTCAACATCAAAGATCGCAAAAACCTGTCACTATGGGAGAAGATACGCAAAAAGTCTTTAACACCTCAGCAGTTGGTGAGGCTCACCCCCGAAGAGATGGCCAGCCAGGAACTCTCAGAATGGCGAGACCAGGAATCCAAGTATCAGTTGGAGTTGATAAAGAAATCGGAATTGGATCTATTGGCCGCCAGCAAAACATATGTCCTGAAAACGCACAAAGGGGAAGAGGTAAAACTATTTGCTATAACTTCTTAAAGTTCCTATAATTTGTAGATGTAACTGTATTTTTAACTTTCTCTTTACCAGGTAATGGAGACAAAGGAGTCTGTTTCAACAGAATTGGATCCGAATGTTCCGGTTGAAGATGTCGTCATTGCTTTGAATGATTCTACCGTCGGCGAAGAGGTCACGAGAGAAGTAGTAGGAGAAATGTACGCATTCGTATCAGTATTATTTTTAGTATGAAGTTTAATTATACCGAAACCAACAATAATAATAAATAATAATCAACAGTCTGCAGTTAGCTCAATTATTTCAATTGTAAATACTAGTTTTTATTTAGTTAGATAATAGTAATTTTTTTATTATAAATTTTTTATTTCTTTGTTTATAAAGGCTTTTGCCCTCTTTATAGTGTAAACCAATAATAATAATTCTTCATTTATTTCAGCGCGAAACCGAAATCAGAAGAGAAGAAAGAGTCTAAGAGCAAAAAGAGAGGAAGAGATGAAAGCTCAAGCCGCGCTAAAAAGAGCAGGCGGAACTCCTCGCCAGCTGAACGCAGAAAGAGCAGGCGAGATTCCGATAGGAAATCTCGATCGTCCAGAAGGAAATCAGAATACAAAGAGAAGGAATCGAGAAGCGAAAGACGATCCACCAGAAGAACAGAGAAGAAATCGCGAACAAGATCAACATCAAGGGACAGGTTAAAACGGGAATCTAAAGACAAATCTGACTCCGAACGTTCTAGACACAGATCACGGTCGAAGGAGAAGACGAAGCGATCCAAGTCTCGGGATAAATCACGATCAAACTCTAAAACTCGCGATGAGACAAAATCTCGAGAGAAATCGAGGTCGGTATCGAAAGGACGTGAAAAGGAGCGGTCTCGGTCGACAGAGCGATCCACAGGACGCGCTAGACGACGATCCAGCTCGAAGGAAGCCGAGAGACGCGCGCGTAGGTCTCGCTCTAAACCAGCGAGCGGCGACGAAAAGTTGAAGCTTCGATCCAGATCTCAGGACAATAGTTATAGTAAAAACAAGACTGAGTAAGTTGGCATGCAGTTTCAACAACCATCGTAATGGTTAATGCACATTTAGAGTACTACCTATCGCTCGCGAATCATCGCGACTTTTCTCGAATTATTAATATTGACTCGAATTACTGCCTGACATCGTCATACATAAGGCTCAATTTGCTGTCGAAATTAATTTAATTTCAGTGTCGTTACCCTCTGTTTTTTTTTTCAGTTCAAATGATTCTGATTCCATTGAGAGGCCCAAATCAGCGTCTTTGAAAGAACCACATCCGGAGTACGATCCTCACGAGCCTATGATAACATCTGCGTTCTCAGAAGAAGACCTCAGGAAGACAGAGGACGCATTTGAGGATACCTATAGAAGTGAAATATTGGATAGCGGCATTGAATATGACCCTACGAAAATGTTCACATTGGATTCTAGTATTTTACCAAGCACAACATTTGAAAAACAAGACAAATCAGCCGGTAAAGATCCTTATCTTATTATTTGGTGCATTTTATGCCTTGATTGTGAAGTAATAATTAAATAATTTTGATTTTAGAAGCTGAAAGTGACCAAGAGCCGAGCAGTACAGTGGACAATGCAGGTGCTGTTGTATGGACTGGTTGCATCAACATGGTTGATGTTGCGAGGTTCTACGTTTCTGCGCATGAGGTCACTAGAAATAATACATTTTCCTATTATGGTAAATTAAACAAAATCCTTTACTCACGTTTATGTGATAATTTCAGGTAACAGCTAACGCCATGGACTTGGAAGAAGAACTTTGCGCGGAGCTCGACATAGTCGGCAGAATAAACCCAGAAACAGTCTGGGATTATATTAATAAAACAAAGAAAGGCAATAATAAAGATATTGAGTTACTGAAGCTGCAAGCTGCTAATGATGAAGAAAAAATGCAATATATAGCTCTATACAGTTATCTTAGTAGTCGTAATAGGTGTGTATTAAATGCTAAAATAAAATCGTATCCCCGAACCCTCATCCCTTCATTTCCTGTTGTTTTCTTTTTGTAAAGTTCAAAGCCATAAGCTGATAATAAATGTGCAATTCTGGCTTTTAGGTTAGGAGTTGTGAAGGTACCTAACTCAGCCACCATCAAAGATTTCTACATCATACCCCTGCCTGCGAATACCAGCTTGCCGAAGGTTCTCCTCCCGTTGAACGGGCCCGGACTTGGCGACGGGAAGACGCATCTACTTATCGCAGTCATCGTTAGGCAAAAGAAGAAGCGTTTGGCACCAAACATTCCAAAAGATAGTATTCCCGCAAAGGTTAGTTTAACTGGAGATGAAACGGATTGTGAATAAATGGTTATATGTTGTCCGACTCTTTATTTCCTATTCTTAAGTCCTTATAAAAATAAAGGACTGAACCTTTCTAAAGTATACTTAAACTACCGAAGTTAGGTGCTTTTCATTGCATAGCTCTATTATGAGCCGTAGCGTAGCACATCCCCGCTTTTCTGGTGGAGTCGAAACCTTTAGAATAGGTAAATCTTTTCCCCGCTTTTCTGATAAATGCTATGTCGAGTCGAAACTTCTAGAATAAATTATTTTACGTTTCGTAGGTGGCTAGAGAGTCCCGTAAACGTTCATACACGCCTCCGGTGGTCAGCAAGAGTTCGTACACGCCGCCTACGTCCCCGAGGCGTCGCGCGATGCCGCTGCCGACCTACCCTGCCTCATCGCTCTCTACTTCGGTCAAGGATAAAATTGCCGCTTCATTAGGTAATTTATAAGACATAATTCAATAATCTATACTGATATTATAAAGAGGAAAGAATAGGCCCCAAAACTACTGGCTGATTTGAAAAATCCTTTCATCAATATAGTATTCTACTCTATCCCTGATGAACATAGGCTATAGGTATAATATTAAAAAAATTAGGGAACCCAAGAAAATTTCCAAAGTGTGTTAATTTTATTTTTAATCCCGTCCAAGCCGAGACGGACCGCTAGTCCTATAATAAGGAACGTTAATTGAGGCGCTTTCTGAACTGACCATCAACGATATTTCACAGCATGCGCTGATGACGGCAATGAAGCTTACAGCCCCGGTGATTCTTCGAGCAGCAGTAACGGCGCGCCGCCGCCGATGCCGGCCGTGATAGCGCCTCCCACGCCGGCGGCCGCGGCCGTTCTCCGCACTAAAATGGAGGAGCTAAATCGACAGATTGAAGAGCAGAAACAGCAAATAATGAAGATGGCTCAGGCGGACTCTTCTATGGGGGCAGAGGTAACCATTCAACTATATTATGCCCACTGCTGGCTTCCATCAAAGATCGCCAATTATAATTAGGTATAGCATAGCGAATATTATGGTCTCGACAGAGCCTACGCATTTGGACCCTTTGCAGTCAAAACGTTTGTGGGGTACAAGTAGGGGTAGAGTTTGAGGCTATCAGGGTTTTTATATAAGCGCCTGGTCGAAGTGACCCGAGAGCTGGTCAGTATTTAGCGCAGCGCATCAGCATTGTCACATAGCGTGCCGATGCAGTCAGCGTCATGGGGACGCTACCGACTGATTGATGGATGTGTCGAGCTACCTGTAGTTTGTTTGAAACATTCTACAGTTAGCTCAATTGTAAATACTAGTTTTAATTTGGTTGTTTCATTGTAATCTACTGAGGACTTATTTCATGAAGTTTTTTCTTTAGCAATTATCTTAAACCTTGTCAGTCTTACTACAAAAGATTGATAAAACAGTGTTTAAACACGTGTTTAGTTGAACAGTGTCTAAGAGATAAACAGTGCCTAAACAACTGTTTAAAATTTCATACCACAAATACATGTTTATCGTTTATTTAGCTAAACACTGCCTAAATTGACACATGCTGATTTTAACTTGGCAACCCTGAGAAACGATTCGTTTTACGCATATTTCATTTGTTGTGTCTTTGCGTTTCCTAACGATTTCTTTTTGTTTCAGTTGGTAATACGTGCTAACTAAGTTGGAAAATTCATTAAAAGTACTTTAAAATTAATCTGATAAGTCTGTCATTTTTAACGGCTGATATACCTAGACATAAATATGAAAAGCTTTTTGTACATTAACAACGGAACGGAACGTACTTTTCAATGAGAGCTCTTGCTTCTGACAGTGGGTTCTGTCTGTGTGTGACAAAAACTAAAGATAGAATAACAAAGGGCACGTACCTACCTACCTGATGGCGGGCCCAGTTTCGTAAGGCACACAGAACACTAATATCCTAACGGAAAGAAGTAAGACTCCATAGAATAAAAATGCGAACACTAGAGCACACTAGCGCCGCTACTTTATGCCCACGGTAACTAAAGTTTGGCGGGAAATTTGAATTGAAAAGGCGCGCAATTTAATCTTTTGTAAGGTGCTTACTTTCTTTGCGACTATTTATCTATTAAATGAATGGTGAATATTCAACATTTTGTTGAATATCCGCCATTCACCTGATAGATAGTCACACATTAAGTATTTTGATGATATATTAAAAAACAAGCATTTTTAAATGTTTTGTAATATGTTTATTTTCTTTTGCAACTTCGTCTTAGTTTAGTCATCATCATGTGGCCAAGGTCTTCACACCATACCATTTATCCAAATTTTTAGGTGCTCAACTGCATTCGGCGTTCTAACAAGACCTGGCACCAACAAATCTCATTGAAAGAATCTCTTCATTTCGATGAAGTGTTTAAGATGGGGACTCAAGTGTCCTGTAAGGTCTAAAGGAAATAAAGCACTTTGATTTTGACTCCTTTAGGTCAAATTTGTTTCCCTTTTTATGATCTGGATTGTCTCCATTCAACGCATCAAATAATTGCTCCATTTTTTCGATGATCATTGTTGTGCTCCTAGCTTTTTGTGAAAGTTCACCTGAAAGAAAGATAACATAACATAATAATAAAAGTTGTTGTTGCAAGCTTTTTAAAGATTTTTCAATGGACCAGTCCCCAGCTGGAAAACAGAATTAAGCCCATACTCATGCCCTGAAGTCATGGAATGAAGTCATTGAAGATGGTTCGACATTAATGAACTTATTGAGGATGGATCGATGGACGATAAAGACACGGATAGGTACTAATGTAGAAGTATTAATGTACTCACGTCATAGTAGCGGAAACCTGTGAAAGCACAAGTTAAAACATCTGCGGTTCCGTTTTTGGTGGAAATACGGCATTTAGCGCACTTTCGGTTTTAAGCCATTGTCAATCAAATAACCTTTCAAAAAGTCGAAATCTTTCAAGATTATTAAATGTTCTGTTGTTTACGATCACAAAATAAGCAATTAATTTTATAACGGTCTACCGTTTGGCGTTTGGCACGGCTTTCATTCATTCAAATTAATGACAGTGTTACATGGACATTTGGTTGTCATGTCATGATTTTATGCATAGATTTTCTTTCTCTTTCTAACGTATAGCGCCATCTCATCTGATGTTTTATGCCCAAGTACTTGTGCTGTTGGCATTTTCTGCTTAGCGAGTTGACAGCCCCTGGTAAGGCACAAGCAACTTGAATTTGAGGATCTAAGCACCTACCACGAGAATCACGTGGAATATCATCTTTAGCTAGGTCAACAATTTTTTTCCCGAAAGCTTTGCTGAACCTGTACCGTTTTCTGAAGTTATATTCATTGTAATGTTCGAAAGGATTAACTCGCACTAGGTACAATCAGCATAATCGGAGATATCCATTGCTACTCGTATTTACGCATTACGCACTAAGAAAAAGCAATACCAATGGCGATGGTTAAACACGGGTTAAACAGGGAGTTGCTGTTGTTTAAATTTAAACACTGTCTAAATCTTGTCTAACTATAAACAACGGCTAAACATGGTTTTGTGGTATCACTTTTGCTAAACAACTGTTAAACACGTGTCTATGTTTTTTGTGGTAAGGCTGTGTGTTTTTATATAGTTATTTTATTATAGCTTCTACCCACAGCTTTGCACGCCTTTTCCTGGATAGAAAGTACCTAGCCTAAATGTTGATCCAGGTCTAGAACAACCATATACGCAAAAGTTGTTTTATAAGTTCAACAGCTGCATTAATTGAACTGTAATTGTTCCATTTTGTAAATTTTTCGTAAAAATCCTAACATCATAAAATTCGCAATTATAACATTAATTACAGTGTGATTTTTCATTGGAGATATTTAATAAACATACGTTTTTGTTACAGGATGACGAAGCATATTCTCCATCGCGGCCGATGACGCCTCCCCCTACAGTGTCCACGCTAGCCGACATCTCATTGCCTTCTAACCTGCATGAAATACTTGCTACCATCAAACAGCGGTCAGAAACACAAACAACAGATGTGGACATGCGCAATTTACCTTCCTAGATTGCATTAGATACCTACCTGTTTGGATGGATCCCTTGGAAAGCTTTGTTAGACAATGTTGTCTCTGTTTAGTAAAAATTTAAGAGTACCTATCTAAGTATAAGCTTTCTCCATGATTCAAATTTGTGTGCTAGGTTTAAAGGCCTTGCGATCTGATCGCCTATCTTACACTATGTTTTAACCCCCTAATTCATAATGGACTCCCTTTTAGAACAGTTGCTAAGTAGTGTTATATCTCTATATTACAATACAAAAATGCTTTTTATTACACCAGAAAAAAGAACACAAAAAATACACACATAGACAAGTACAATGGGCTGCCTTATTATCGCGTTAAGTGATCTCTTCCAGACAAATATGTCAATAAAAGAAGACAAAGTGAGAAATAGCAATGCTCACAGAGTATTATAAATTAGGGGGTTACAGTTTAATGAATAGCTTAGTACTCTATCTAGAACCGGTATTCGAAGCTTTTATTTACATGATCAATTCTAGTAACTTAAATAAAATGACAGCAGAATAGGTTAATTATAATAACCTATAGGTTTATACTGGAGCATTTTATCAGTAGCGTAGAATAATATACCCAACTACAATTTGTAGGATTTAGCTTATCTACTTTTCTATTTTGGTTAGCAATTTAATATTTGATTTAAGTATGTTGCATGGTGCAATAGATTATTTTCGAGAAAGTCATAAAATTTGATATATTGGAAGTTCATTAATTTAATGTGTAAGTACTACATCACTACCTATGTGAGTATTGATTGATATGAAGATGTAAATAAAATTATACAAAATATGTACTGATTATCAAATTCAGCCTTGAGTTATTGTACAAAAGTAGATTTTAATTCAAATTATTTGTTTTAGCTGTAATATTTTCGTCTTCTCTTAAAGTTTGATAAAGATGAAATAAAACACTTAAATCTGTATTTTTGTTTTATTATATTATTCATCAAACAAAGACCTTCTGGAGCTATTCTGATCATAGTTTCTTCTTAGCTTATTGGGCATTTTAAAATCTTTGAATGCTTCACCAAAGTTAGGCGACTTTTTAGTTTGAAACTTTTTCTGCATTGCTAATATCTTTGTCTCCATTAATTTTCTCCTTGGAATGTGTCTCAAAGAGTATTCCCAGTCCCCAGTTGCTTTTAAATCCAAGAGTATAGGAACCATGTGGTTGATGTTCAAGTTTTTCTTTGCCCCTGGTGCCCATTCTAAATATCTGTCTAATGGTAATTTTGCCATTTTTATTCCATCTCTTTTCGCTTTAGCAAGTGAAAGGGGTTGATTGTTGACCTGGAAAAATAAGTTAAATTTTACAAGCAAATATTTTGATGAAGAAACGCCTTGTTTCTTGCGCAGTGTGGAGACCCTTATAACAGTATTAGTTCTGCATTACTAAAAATAAATATTAAAATGTACTTATATACCTTATCAACCATACATCCAATAATATACACAGCATCATGATCATAATTTGTTAGTTCTTCCCGACAATGTGGAGTTAGATAGACTAATTTCTCTTTAGGAAATAAATCCAAATAGCTTTCTGTATGAATATTTAAAGGAAACCATGGCTCTTCTAGTGATGGTATGTTTTTCCTCATTTGCTTCATAAAGGGTCCTCTCATATTGACATTGCACAGGTACATATTGAATGGGTTTTTATGGAGACGATTGTCACCAAAAACATATGTCATCTGCTTTGCGGAGTTTACTGTTTCACGATAAACCATGTGCTCTTCATATGAACAATCTATCACAACTGATTGCCCATGCATCATTGCTTGCAGTGCTCTGAAAATATAGGTTCACTAACAACTAATGTACACTTATTGGAACTCAATTAACTCATGTCCCAGAGGTGGGGGTTGCAAACAGCACCATATTATGCTTTTGTCATTATGGCATTATGGCTAGTTTTATGTTCCTAAAATAAAGATTTGGTGCTATTGAACATAAAATGGTCCAACGAATCCTACCATAGTAGGTTGCTTAGCTTACTTAGCATTGTCCATGTTATTTATAGACTGATCCCGAATTCGGAGGAATAATGATTGATGCTGAATACCATAAAGAAGGTCATCTTCATATTCTTTTGTTATTACTGGTGGACTTTCTTCAAATTCTTTCCGTCTTGTTTCTTTTTTAGCCTGAAAATAATAATAAAATATATCTATAGGTTTGTTTAAAATATTAAAATACCAGAATCAGTAACTGAATTAAATCAAAGCAACTATGGTACCTTAGCATTTTCCTTTGACTTTTCAACTTTGAACAGATATAACAGATACTGAGATCTCTGATTTTTGGTGTTCAACTTGAGCAACTCCTGCCATTGGTCAGGTCGTAAGCTATCAGGAGCAGAACGGCCATCCTGGCGCATTACTTCCACCTCTAACATCAATATTCTCAATTTCTTTTCAAGTTCAGTATCACCTTCACATAAATTTCGGACTATCTGGTCTGGAATAGAACGGAAAATCAAGAATTTGAAGGTTATTTATAGCAGATCAGTTCATAATATACCTACCTAAGTTTTGGTTTTTGTTACCATACCTGTGTCATCGTGTGTTTCGAGAGATGAAAAGCATCTGATTCGTTGCAGCGAGAGATTTCGATCTGCGTATCTTTGAACAGGTTTTACCAGCTCTCGCGTTTGCCAAAGCCTTCTGTAGAATGATCTGAGGCAAAACATTCTATTCGTTTGGAAAGCTGGCTTTGTCAAAGTTTTTATTTGGTCTGGGTGTATAGATTGAAGTGCAGCCGGTGCACCTTGTCTTGGTGGAAACTACAAGAGTGAAGGGCTAAACGCCCGCGCCCGCCTCTCCACCAAGATTCATGCAATAGAAATGGAAATATAGGTACGACGAAAACCCAAAGGACAAAGGAAATAAAAAAAAATTGGACTCTCTTCTCTTGAATTGAGACTTTTCTTTGTGGCAGCATGGCAATGACATGACGTGTGGAAGGAGAATGAACTGAAGTGAAGAAGGAAACCACAGAGCGAGCATATAATCACTACGTTCTAAAAAGGAAACGAAAACGAACGAAGGAAGGAAAAGGAAAAAGTGTGGCCACCGCTAGTCGAGTATACTTAAAAGTAACCAAACAAAGTTCAAAAAGAAACCGTGCTAAGCTACACGGTTTCTTTTTTAACTTTGTTTGGTCATCAAGGTCATCAGAATTTATAAAAACTTCTGAATATCAGTGAGCGTAGCGAGGGCTGAAAATATTTGAAAGTTTGCAGCTGATAAAGTTGTGAAATACATAAGTGGAAACTAAAAAATAAATTAGTAGGTACCTACGTATAGTTTGCGTCATGTAAAAAGAATGCTGGGAGTGAATCTGCGCAGTAGTCGATTTATAATAAAGGTCTATTCAATACTTTAAACGTGCATATAACTTCTTTTTTTCTTATGGCTCCGCTGCTTGATTTTTCTCTACGGCCAGTGTCAGGTAAGGAGTGTCGAGTCAATGTCTTATTTTATTTATTTTTAATTATTTACTTATTCACTTATTTACTTATCTACTTATTTACCTACTTACTTACCTATTAAACTTATTTACTTACGTTACGTAACGGAACTTCAGCAAGAAGTCTTTAGGTATATTAAATCAAGAGAGATAAGAAAATTACTTCCTAAAAAGTTTATGACTACACTATTATGCTACCTTCATTAAATTAAATGAAATTTTTTCTCTAGTTAGGCAATTTAGGCTTTTGTACGAAAAAATATTTAAGTGATTTTAGTTTACTCGGTAGGCAAAATTAGACGAATTAAGTTTGATTTTATCAGGCAACCCTGACCGACCACGACTCGCTCACTCACTCACTCACTAGCTCAACCCACTCACTCACTTCACTACCAGGGCATATTTATTTTTTGTTGTCTCATTGCTTTTTAGGGTCTAGTAAAAAAATGTGATTTTTTTTGTATTATAATGCCATTTATTCAGAAGATAAATGTCTAACTCACCTAATTATATAGAAGTACAATAAAATAATACATAAAATCAATAAATATTTATATTTTACTTGCATGAGTCTGAAAAAGTTGTTCCATTGAGAAACAAAATGAATTGCATTTAAAACATTGAAATAAAACGCGATGTATTAACTTTTAATATTGTTTAATAAAGAAATGGGGTACATTATCAAATTATCACAAAAACTATCAGAAAAATAAGAACTGTGGTGTAATATTCACAATAGTTACTCCTTTGAGTTACTTTACTGATTTAACCACAATCTTTACATACCTATAAAACTGTAAGTTTAAAAAATAGTGGTGCAAGGAACTTTCTGGCAATTAAAGAACATATTTCGTAACCAAATAACAACACTAGTATATACACTTTGAAATAAAATAACCTGTATTTTTTAATAATACTGTAATAAAATTGAGGGACAATTTCTCAGTGGAACGTAACAAAAATGTAAGGCTGCGTTCACCTTTGACTACAAAACGGACTTCAGTACAGAATATTAAAACTAATTAGTAATTATAATATAGGAAAAATAAAATAAAAACTAGGTACATAATTATAAAATAAAAACCAATAAAATACATTATTATAAATAAATATTCACGGGTATTTATCGCGTAAATAGGTAAATAAACGCGATAATTAGCAGTGAATATTTATTTATAATAATGTATTTTCTTGGTTTTTATTTTATAATTACCACTGCTTAGCAGAAAACCCTCTATACATATAGGTTAGCCAGAATAAAATCACAACTTAAACGCGGCTTTAGCATTACATTGAGTTACAATTCGTTCCGTTGAGTTACGAAATTTCTCAACGGAACGTAACAGTTTGCTGATTCAAAATTTAAATTCAAATAAAATGGAATAGACGATTACTTTCCTATTGTTTTAAAACATTTTAACTGAAGTAAATATAGAGGAAACGAAATAACTTCATTTTGCTACATAAAACAAGCTACTTACCACCAAAAACTCCGTCTTTCAATGGAATACAAAAAAGTCACTCCGAGAGCCGCCTTCTGCCACGGCACACAGGTTCAAACAGGACAGACAAAATCAAATTGGCTTACTTGTTTCGTCTGTTTAGTGTTGTTAGCTCAATAAACAAATATCATTTTAGTAGTATTTTGGTAGTTAATCAAGAAATAGTTCGTAACTCAATAGGATTTTCCACTTAGGTTCATTTTAAGTCCACACATAAAATTGTATTTCTTTAAATTTATATCTGTTATATAATAGTTTTAATGCCAGAAAGCTTTTAAAAATAACTTTCCGAAGGCTCTTTTCCCTACATTATTATACCTTTGCACTGGTAATAACAAAAAAAAAACGACTTTAAAATGTCGATTTATGTGAAGGACATCGTACAAATCATGTTTAGCAAAAAACAAAGTTATTTTTTATAAGAAAATTTTTAATAATCGAAGGTTATTTAAGCATATTCTAGAGGCCTGTACTGTATTATTTCATATAAAAATGTAATTATGCCTATGAAACATTTAGATTTATCAAAAATGACACAAATGTCGGGAGGACAATGGATAAACGGCAAAGACAACAAAAAAAAAATATGCCCACCAGCTTTATGATATTATTAATAATAGTGTTCTGTTCTGTGGTTTGGTTTCGTTAGAGTGTTTGTTTGGAGGTTAGACTTATTTTACGATAGAAAAAAAAGGTTATTTTCCGACCATAATACTTGAGTATTTTCAACAATTTATTGAGAATTACTATTTATATTCCCTTATTTGCAGCTCAACAGCAACAATTATGGCAGTCACAGCAATGCTGCGGCGTTCTCTCATCAACGGCACAATTTATTCTGCTGCTGCATTGCGGTTTGCCTCTACCAATTCCGAAAAACAGGTGTTCTTCGATGTTACGGCAGACGGTGAACCTCTTGGCCGAATCACCATGAAGTTGAATATGGAGGAAGTGCCTCGGACAGCTGAGAATTTCAGAGCTTTATGCACTGGCGAAAAGGGATTTGGCTATAAGGGTTCATCATTCCATAGAATAATTCCCAGCTTCATGTGCCAAGGTGGAGACTTTACCAACCACAATGGCACTGGGGGTAAATCTATTTATGGTCGCACTTTCCAAGATGAAAACTTCACACTAAAGCACACAGGCCCTGGAATTCTGTCCATGGCTAATGCAGGACCTAACACAAATGGATCTCAATTCTTTATTACCACCGCTGCTACTCCTTGGTTGGACCGAAAGCATGTAGTCTTTGGTTCAGTAGTTGAAGGTATGGATGTCGTTCAGAAAATGGAACAACTGGGTTCCAAAAATGGCAAGCCAACAAAGAAAGTGGTGATAGCCGAGTGTGGTGAGCTGGACTGAATTTGTTATTATTTAGTTTGTTAGTAGTTATCATGTACTTATGTAATGTAAATAAATAGATAAACATAGTTTTTATGTGTTACTTTAGACTTATTGTAGTGTAGACCCTCATATTAATTTATATAATTCATTTATTACTACCTGCCTTTTTCCTTTCCTTAGACCCTTCTTCCATAAAGACAAAAAAAAAATCTTATAAAAAGTCTTATAAAAAAGATTACTTCAATTTTAAATATTAGGTCCTTACATATGAAATTGGCGTTTTTCGTACTGGCCACTTTAATCACAAATTTCTCCTCTTTGGAAGCGGATCCATCGCAAACCACGTCCGAGTTAGCTGCAGGCTGCGGTGTTAGTGATAAAACTGTTTTAATTCACTTGAAGCAAATTGGGAAGATTAAAAAGATTGAAAGGTGGGTACCTCACGAATTGACTGAAGCAAACCGGCAAACGCGCGTCGACTGCTGCGTTACATTACTAAACCGGCACAATAATGAAGGTATTTTAAACCGAATCATTACCTGTGATGAAAAATGGGTTCTTTACGATAATCGGAAGCGCTCAGCGCAATGGTTGGATCCTGGCCAGCCAGCCAAATCCTGCCCCAAGCGAAAATTAACCCCAAAAAAGTTACTTGTAAGCGTTTGGTGGACTAGTGCCGGTATTGTTCATTACAGTTTTCTCAAATCTGGCCAGACTATTACGGCTGATGTCTATTGTCAGCAATTGCAAACCATGATGGAAAAGCTAGCGGCTAACCAACCTAGGCTGGTCAATCGCTCCACGCCACTGCTGCTTCACGACAACGCTAGACCACACACTGCGCAACAGACGGCTACTAAATTAGAAGAGCTTCAATTGGAAAGTCTAAGACATCCTCCGTACTCCCCGGACCTTGCTCCAACAGATTACCATTTTTTTCGAAATTTGGATAACTTCTTGCAAGGGAAAAAATTCAACTCCGATGGGGCAGTCCAAATCGCCTTCAAAGATTTTATTGATTCCCGTCCGACTGGTTTTTTTAGTAAAGGGATCAATGAACTACCTATAAGATGGCAAAAGTGCATAGAAAATAATGGTTCATACTTTGATTAATTAAATATATTATATTAAAAAATATTCGACTTTTTGTTCCTCCCATACAAAACGCCAATTTCATATGTAAGGACCTAATATTTAAAATTTGAAATCAATTTGCATGCAACATGTAATGTATTAATTTCTTCCCATCCCATCCCATAATGTAGGTTAATGAGACTGGTTTATACCTATTGTGTTTAGTTCCTTCTGGGCTATAATGTTGCAGACAAGAAAGACTAATAATTTATGGAGTTAAAAAAAAAGCTGTGAGCTAGATAACTACAAACCTATGGAATGTGGTGATCTTCCAACACAACAGATTCATTGAACCCCTCACATTCTCAAAAGAGCATTTTATCATCATCTTCAGCCTACATCATTCCACTGCTGACATAAGCCTCCCCTAATGAGCTCCATAGATGGTCATACTTAAAAGAGCATTTAAGTATGTTTAGTGCTCTATTAAGTTTTGAAATAATATCTGCATATATTTCATAGTCCTTTTTCTTCTAGGTGAGATTGCTGAAACTCAGAAAGAAGCCGTGAGAACTGTTTAACAAAGCTTTTGTGTTAATATTTTTAAAATGTATTTTTAATTTTCTTCGTGGATGGAACATTAATTGATGGATAAATGGGATGTTAATTTCAATAAAAGTATATATAAAATAAGTATGCAATTTATTAATCACTAAATGCAACAAATTAGTTTAGGGGAGTTGTTATTTATCAAACATAAGTGTGCCTGAGTGACTACACAAATGTTAAAATTACATGGTACATCTAAGTCAGTATCTATCAAATCTTAAGACCTATTGTAGTAATAAGGCATTTTTAGATAAAACACTCTCTTTCATATCAAACTATTTAGACCTCTCTTAAATACAATTATGTCACAAAAATTTACACACCCTTGTCTTTTCTTATTTCAATATTCAAGATAAATATATTGCTTATGCACATTTCTTACTAAAATAATATTCTAAATTAGTAATTGAATTCTTATTTGAAAGAGCAGCCCAAGAATTGACAATTTTAGTTTGAAAAAATATAATCTGAATATAATTTTGAAATTATCGTGGGTTATAAATATTTTGGAATAATTTATAATTTATTCTTAAAATCTATATGACATGGCGTGACCAAAGTTTATGGCTATTTGCAGTTCCTGTAATATTATATCGTCGTGTTCCAAATATATTTTACTATTAAATTATTTATACAGCTGAATGAGCAAAAGGTTAACTTTTATAGAAATATGTTTTTGTGTGCATTCTAGGTCAACCGCTACAAACCGCTAGTTTATCTAGTATTTTTTAAAGTCAGAAATAAGAAACCTTTAATGAGGTAAAACTAATCAAAAACTAAAGAAACCAAAATCCACCACTATGCTTGCTTCCTATCTCTTGGTTTATCAGGAAGTCTCAATAAAACTAATTCAAAATGATATACCAATCAACTCTTTAACAAACACATAAGCTCATGTTATTTGAGATCAATTCATTAAATACAATGGTCTTTGAAAATTATAAATGATCATAAATGGTTTTGTAAGAAGGATGAAGTTCCTAAAAATGTTTAATAAACTGAAATACAAGAGAGATGTAACTTCATCAATACATTACATTTGTTTGTGCTGGGTTGAATTTCCACAACTATTAAAGGAACATAATGCGTCATCTAATGAATTACCTGTATCTGGTAGCTACTTACAATGGTTCTAAAAACAACACTTTGAATTGTTTAAGTACATCCAGATAAACCTAATTGTATGTATTGAAATCATTGACTTTGGGAGTTTTTCTAAATGATATGAATAAATATATTTAGTAAATGATTACATAACATCACAAAAGGCGTTTTATAGTTATGATGTAAAGACATAATAATTCATACAACAAAAAGGAAATAAAGCAGACTAAAAAAACAAATTAAATCTAAACATCAATAAAACGAATCTTACGTTTAGATCGCTACTTTGCTGCACTAAGCGAGCCTTACTTCGATCATTTAATGAAAGCGTCTAAAATTACTGCTAGGATATGATTCGAAATCACTCATTCATTTATCTAAAACTGTCTACTGAACGTAAAAGTTAATTTCACTAATAGTTTGTCACGAGCAGTCAGACGCGGGGGTCGAGCGGCGCCGTGGCCAGCTGGTCGGCGCTGCGACCCTTCTGGATTTGCAGGCTGAGGTCGTGCGGCTCCATGGTGATGTGGTGCGAGGAGGTGCGCTTGTGCCTGGTCTCCGGGGGCTTCAGGTCCCGCGAGCCGGTGCGCCGGTGCCGCAGCACGCCGCCGCCCTCGATCAGCCGCTTGCTCTCCTCGTCCGCGCACCGCGCTATGGGCAGCACGGTCAGGTCGAGGCTCTCCATGCTGCGAAGAGCTAGCTGCTTCAGCTGGTCGAGGCTGAGCTCCCGGCTGGCGGAGCGAGAGTGCCCTGGCTGTGACGTCATGTCTCGGCTCGTGGATCGCGGGACACGTCGCGACTTGTCCTCGTCTATGGAGTGCTGCCGCGCGCGCGGCTCCAGCTGAATCGTCTTGGAGTCGTTGCGTAGATGCCGCGACGCTGTGAGCACTCGAGAGGTGGCGACGGCGGCGTGCGAGTCCTGAGACTGCTGCGACTCTGTGCGTTGCAGTCTCGCGCCGGAAGCTACGCCGATGCTGCCGCCGCCGTCGCCGTCCATAGGCGTTGTGATAGCTGAGCTGATCCCAGATGTCATGCCGGTTCTGAAACCGCTCGCGTTTTCTGTCGACGGTAGCTCCTCGAATACTGAAACAATTAATATTAACATTAATTATGGTGTGTTTAAACAAATTGTGGGGTGAACGCAATTTAAAGTCATCCGTAGCGTAGACTCCGTCAACCGTCAACATTTAAGCGGTCGCGGGGAATCTATCGATGAAGCAGCCTAGGATTGCTTTTTGTGGTGTCGCCTAGGGTAGGCCTGTGTTCAGTAGACGTATGTGATCTGATTGATTGAGGCATAATACCTATGCATAAGGCTGTGAACTCATATGGATTGATTGATAATGATGAGATGACGAATGGCGTCATCTAGTTTGATAAACCGTTGGCTGTGACTACTAAAAAGCTGGAGAGATAGACAACTCACATTTATCGAGGCTTATGATAGAGCCAGCAAAATCTTTCTGCGGGTCGAGTGGCGCCGAAGTCTCGAGGTGTCGCCGGCGTCGCACCAGCCACCAGTCTGCCATGAATATTCCGAGGGCAACGATCTTTATGCCGGCGCAGAGACCGACATACCTGTGGAACGTAATATCCGTTTTAACATGGTAATCTTACTAATATCCTGTAGGTACATATACTATAATAAGAAACTATAATTGTTTGTATTTTTTTGACACGCAGTATGGCATTTTGAATGTTTTATTATGTTACTGTTGGCATTGCCTTCAAAAAAATCATTTAAGTACTAATGATGAAAATAAACTCCTTTTGTTTACTAATAGGCGTTTCTATGAAGATAACTTTGGGTGAAAATATGCTCAAATTACAAATCATTTTGGTACTACGTTTGTATGAAAAATTCATCCATCACCGGATCCTTAAGTAACCATAATCAGTCATCTAGTACCCATAACACAAGCTCTGCTTAGCTTAGCTAGATGCTGTGATTATCCAGCGTTATTTATTTATGTAAGTAAATACCTAAATCTGAACTGTTCGATATCGTAAAGCAAGCAGCGTCCTCCCTTCTCGCCGGTGCAGGATTGTTTCCAGAGGATGCAGGTCGAGTCGATGAGGTTCCCGAAGAGAATAGGAGCTGGGATGTATCCGAACAGACGGAATATCACGAACTGCATGCCGAGCGCGAACGAACGCTCCTCTTCGCTTACAGACCTGGGGAATGAGGGTTTTATTGTGAATTTGCATGAGTTATCAGTATTTAATATCTACGCAGCTCCTCGGGGGAGGCCTATGTCCACCTGTGGACTGATATAGGCTGCACGATGTGAATCAGTATTTAGATGATCGCGGCGGAAGATTGACCCCTTTAAGTAAGTGTGAGGGTCTTGTTAGAGCAGACGAAAAGAATCTAGGTACCCGAGGGAAGCCAAGTTTAAAAACTTGGCTAACCCTCTTTTTGCTTTATAAATACACAATAGAAAACTCAGAAACATCACAATTTTACCTGCCAAGCATGGAAAAGTTCTGTTCTAACTATTATTATTTTTATTTTATTCTTGGTCAATTCGTAATTAATCTATCCGTGAAAACCTTCAATAAGATTTCTGGTATCAATTTGTAAGCCTGTTAATTTTAAGCACCTGGTTTTCCAGTTTCGGAGCCTTATCAATTCAAACAAAGAAACAATCAAACCTCTTTACAATATGAGTATCGACTTACCTCAGCACTATCATCAGCAGAGGCATCTGAGTGATAGCGACGACAAATGTCATAAAGAACAGCAGCACTAGGAACGGGAAGATCGTGGTACAGGGGGGGTTGCAGGCGCCGGCCGTGGCGACCGGTACCACGGTCACCTCGCTGTACTCGCGCGCGACGCCGCCCGCCGTCAGCGCTGATGCGGACGCGCCGCTGACCACTGCACTGAGGCCCATGTCTCGGCTGTTCTCGTGGACACCTGGGAAAAAAATCAATATTTTGTTATCACATTATGTATATGTTGTACTTTCAAATCAGTATGTTTGATTACATCACTAGAAAGGGCATAAAATATTACCAGTGTAGTAAACTTGCAAAGTGAATTTTGAAACTTTTTGCACTTACCAGGTTTTAACAGTATAGGGTTAAAACCCGGTAAGCGCATAAAGTTTCGATAAGGGCTTATTTTCTATTTGACGATGTAATTTGTTGTCTGAAATAAAAAAAGAATTGAATTATGAATAAGTCCTATTTATGAACATTTCATCCCTGACATCATCAAACTCGCGCGTCTAGACGCCTCGAACCACACTCACGTCACGTCACGCGGGTTCGAATTCCGATGCTATAATATGCAAATATTTATTCGATTTTGGCTATTCCCATGTAAATTATATACATACCTATGTATATGTATTCTAGAGAATCACGTTCAAGTTTGCATCGCCACTACATCATTTCTTTTTACACAAAAATAGTAAGACCGAAAGCACGTCACACTATTCGCAGTAAAACGGCCATCTTACGAAAATTGTCTTGCTCCAATACGTACGTCGATGCTATTTTCGGGCTTGCAATTCGACACCGGACGTAATAAGCCGCAGGTCGTTTTTACTAATTATGTTTTAACTGTTCCGGGAAAATTATACTAAGACTAGCGGCCCGCCCCGGCTTCGCACGGGTATTAAACAAAAATTTCAGAAATTATACACAGTAACACGATGGGTTTCACAGTTTTCATACGGTTCCCATGCGGTTCCCCATCTTTTCTAACAGCATTGGGATTTTTGACATTGACTCGACACTCCATAACTGTCACTGGCCATAGAGAAAAAGCAAGCACAGTGCGCAACCTCTTTTCTATTCTGACGCGCCATAATAGAAAAAGAGGTTGAATATACAGCGCACGGTTCAATTATTAAATTTTTCATGCGGATCCCTAACTTTTTTGAAAATATTATATAGCCTATGTTCATCACGGAAAATTTAGGATTCTAATGGTGAAAGAATTTTTCAAATCGGTCCAGTAGTTTCGGAGCCTATTCAATTCAAACAAACAAACAAACATACAAACAATCAAATCTTTCCTCTTTATAATATTAGTATAGATATTCCTAACATCAAATTAATAACTTGATGCCTTGGAGCTCCAAGGCAGTTTCTTTGGTATGTTGCTGGCCGATCTTAGAAGCAGGCCGTTTGGAGAATGGCTGATTTGTTGAGAAAACCTATTTCATTTGAATTGACGAGATGGCATTAGACTTTCAGGCATATTGTTTAACTAGCGACCCGCTCCGGCTTCGCACGGGAGCAATGCTGATACAAAAAACATTTGAATCTTTCTAACTATTTAAAAAAACCCGCATCAAAGTCCGTGGCGTAGTTTTAAAGATTTAAGCATACATAGGGAAAAATAGACAGACACAGGAAGCGACTTTGTTTTATACCATGTAGTGATGTTGATCGTTACAGAATCGGCATAGGCATTTCTCTGAATGGTTCCGTTTTGTAATCCGCCTAGCGATTCTAAAAATAGGTTGGTTTTATATCCGGCAACTTATAGGTATGATTAGATCATCCTAAATACTCATTTAAGTCAAATGATGGGACTTACGTATTATCTGTTTCAGGAAAAAATTACATACTAAGGTTTTCCTTACAGAAAAGGTTGGCAATAATTAATTCTTGCCGGAAACACCTTAACGCCTTGGGCCCCGGCAATTTTAATATCGAACCCTATGTTAAGATCAGTAGGTACTTATGCGGGAAAACGTTGGTTTCCTATCATAAAAGGTGGCTAAGTGGCTATTTTTTTACAAAATATCTTTGACCCCTTGGGTCATTCAGTGCCTATTCACTCCCAACAAACAAACAACCAATAAAATCTTTCCTTTTTACAATATTATAAATATTGTATTAGGTATAGTCAGGTCAGTCATCTAGTACCCATAACACAAGCTCTGCCTAATTTGGGGCTAGATAATGCTGTGTGGAATGTCCAGCATAACTTAAAACCTAAGGGCAAAAGGGCAAACGAATATCCTGGAATATTCTAGAACATGTAACTTACATGCGCAGTTAGTAAAGTTGGATCTCGACGAGAAGGCGGCACAGCCGGCGTGGCACGGGGAGAAGTAAGTCAGCCCGTTGTTACCGCACACCGGTTCCATGTCGGTCTCAGTGCAAAGGCAGTTGAAGTTGCACGCGGCTGTTAGATTCACTTTGAACGGCTCCAGGTTGCTGGAAAGGCTACTTTTTATTAGAACATTAAATAATATCGCAAAAATTTTCAATTTCGGCGGGATTTGAACTCGCGACCTTCTCTTAGTGCGAGCTGCGCTGACCTCTGCGCCGCGAAACTAACAAACTACTTTTGATTAAGAAATCAATTGACGACCTCTGTGGCGCGGAGGGCGAAGATCCGCCTGCGACGCAGGAGGTTCCGGACTCGGTTCCCGACACGGGACAAATATTTGTACGATTTGCAGATATTTGTTCAAGGTGTTCTGATCGTTTTCTATATATAATAAAATGATCTGTGTAATATACTGTATTAAGTATATCAGTCATCTACCTAGTACCAATAACACAAGCTCTGTTTAGCTTGGGGCTATAATGACGCTGTGTGGATTGTCTAGTTAGTTTGGAACGAAGCTTCCTCTAGTGAAAAGCTTATTAAGAGTAGGCTTTCTCTTTAGTGGCACAATTTAGCAAAAATTTTGCTTTATTGTGTGTACTTATACCTTACAATAAAGTGGCGTGTATAGTATTGTACCTGTTATTAGTATACGGTATGGTAGTCCCCGCCATCTTGATATTGTCGCACCCGAGGAAGAAGAGCAGTACGTAGCAGGAGAGACAGATCGTGTTGGATATCAGCACGAACTGCACGGCGCCTTTCGGACGAAGCTCCAAGCGTTTCAGCAGACAGCCTCCCATGAAGATGCCGATACAAGCGCCTGGGATCGCGATCGAACCTGACGTAAGAATAATGTATTAGTGGTAATTTAAAAATTAATAAAACCTAGTTTTTGAAGAGAAACGAAAATGTTTAGAAATTTTCGAATATAAAATAAAAATGCTGGACAATCTAAAAAGTACGATCTAGACCAAAATCCCAAGCTAAGCAGACCTTGTGATATGGGTACTAGATGACGTAATACAATATATTACATAAATAGATATTATTGAAACATGAACTACCTACCTGCATAAATATTTTACTGACTTACATATGTTCGGAATGTATGCAAACAATATTTAACTGACAGGTCAAGAAACCACGTTTTGGCATACACATTTACAGCTATTAAAATATTAATTTAACGGGAACTGACGCATCACGTGACTAGAAGCATAATTCCGGTAGCCTTGAAGACGAGGCCTGCGTGATTGATACAGGGCTCGAACCCACACCCTTTCATTAATCTTTGGGCCGAGTTCCAACCAACTTATTAGTTGCAAGACGGCGGTTCAAGGACAGGTGTAAAAGCATTAGGAAATGTTTTTTGATTGTTTTGGCTCGGCATAGCGACGAATATTTGTATATATTATATGGTACACGTCCATTCTTCAATTAATACAAGAATAAGTTTAGTACCACTATAGTTTGCGAGTAAAGTGACTGTTCTGAATCTATCTGTGGTAAAATAACTTATATAGGTAAAATTAGGTTAGATTAGATAGCGAACATTGCTAAAAGAATTAAATAGCTTGGATACATAAGTTGATTTGTCCTGAATTAATAATCCTGGCTGACTTTTATTTCGATCAGAAAATTTACTTATTTCTAGTTTCTTTGTATCTGATTATAAGTGAACTGTTTAAGTTTTTAATGAGAATATATTAATTAAACCGAAAATAGCTTACCAGTAAAAACGCTAGCCTGACTCTTGCCCAGACTGAACTGCGTCTCCAGGTATTTGGGCAGGAAGACGACGAAGCCAGAGACTATCATGAGCTCCATGCAGGCTCCGAGGCAGGTCACCACGTACACTGGGTTCTTGAGGAGACGCATCATGGATACCGGCAGATCTGGAAGTTATATTGAAATTCAAAATTTGTTTATTTCAGATGTAACATCCATGTTTTTTTGTAATATAATTATAATTATATGTAGTATTATATTATATGTAGTTGTCTATTAAGTAGGATAAAATTCAATCATGTATCCCTTTTTTGCACACGTACTCGCGTTTGTAACTTTATCTCTCTCTCCCAATAAGGGTTGCTGGAAGAGAACTCTTTTTAGGGTTAAACTCGCCTTTGGCATTTCCTTTCTACATTTAAATGTTTTTTTTTTGTACTGTGCAATAAAGAATTAATTATATATTTATAATGGTGAGTACAAAAAATAGTATGTGATTAGTATATGATCGTTTAAATAAAACTTCGAAGCAAGCTCAGCTATTCTTTACTTTGAGGTAGATGATGATGTGTGGATTGTCTAGCATTATTAAATACTAGCTGTCCGCCCGCCCTGGCTTCGTACGGGTATTTAACACAAATTTGATTATTTATGCAGAACTCTAACTTTTTGAAAATATTTCTATAGCCTATGTACTTCAGGTAAAAATAAGGATTGTGGAAGAATTTTTTAAATCGGTCCAGTAGTTACGGAGCCCATTCAATTCAAACAATCAAATTTTCCTCTTTATAATAATTGGTATAGACTAGCTGTCCGCCCCAGATAAGCACGGGTATTTATCAAAAATTTAATTATTAATGCAAAACTTTTTTGAAAATATCCTGTAGCCTATGTTCATCAGGGAAATGTAGGATTTTAATCTAGTCAACCAAGCAACAGCTTCCATACTTGACGTTGAATAAGTAATAATTTCTCGAAAGTTCCCAAGAGTATAGAGTGAGGTTCGATAAAATAAGTTCAGCGATTCACAGCACCGCCCCAAGAGTCCTACTAGTCAAGTCTGTTAAATAACATTATGAAAGTTCAAGGGCTCCTTCCTTATCCCTGTTATAAGTCAATTCCCACGGCGATGGCGGTGTTATATCCTCGCGCTCGTATACGGTACCTACCTTTTCATTCTACTAGATTAAAACCAGCGCTATGGCATGATCTGCTCTACCTTAGCACATGCTGAGTGGAGTCAGATTTTGTCAGAATTTTAGTTTAAGGTTTTTAAGGTACTTTTTTTTTTATTTTCTGACTAAATAAAATTTATTTGAATTAGATTATAAGATTAGATTTAAATAATTTTATTGTTTACAGAATATGTCAACTTACATAAAGTAAATTTATAAAATAATGTGCTTTTGTTTTTATCTTCACTACCATTTTTAGATTATTAATGGAAGAAGTGAAATAGAGACCTAGTACATAATATCACTTTTGGGTCTAATAATACATGTATCCTTTATCTATCTATGAATTTGGCTCCGAGGATGGATGAATTTCTCATACTACTATTACTTTACTATTATTTGTATTACATTAGTATTTATTGAGATTCGAGCCACAAACTTTTATGAAAATAATATAAAAAAACATATCTTCTTTGATGTAAAAATGCGACTAGTTTAACTTCATTTCAGAAAGAATATTGATAAAAATTATCGCAGGAACCTAGATAATTATTTAATATAATTAATAGCAGATCATGGTAAAAATATGCTCAAATTACAAATCATTCTGGAACTACGTATGGGAAATTCATTCGTCGCCGGAGCCTCAACACATCTTTCATGGTGGAATGACACCCTGAGGTAATGAATTAAGTTACCTAGAAGAAGGGTAAATGTGAGTCAGGGTTGATGCGGCAACTATCTTGCGATATAGTTCTATTGGCCTCGCTATTGTGGAAGGTCAAATGAACTAGCTTTTCTTGGTTATGGTGTATTGATTTTTTTAATGTAGATATATAATCGAAGGACTACGTATTCAATTTAAACCCGGTCCTGTACAGAATGTTCGGTAAAGTGCGATAGGGTAGTACGTGGAACAAGTGCAAAAGCTCCGTGGCTATTTAACTGAAAAGTCAATCTATACTAATATTATAAAGAGGAAAGATTTTATTGTTTGTTTGTTGTAAGCGATTTGAAAAATTTTTCTTTCACTTTTAGAATTCTATATTTTCCGTGATGATGAACATAGGTTATGGAATATTTTCTAAAAAGTTAGGGTTCCGTATGAAATTTTTTTTTTCCGGGTATATTACGGAATCGTTTCAATGTTTTTCGATGTTATTCGAAATTATATGATGGAATATTTAAATTATTATCAATTCAGGAAGCCACTATCACTATCATGGCAGTCATCAGGATGTCATCAAAAACCGCAGAGCAGTGCGCGCGAGCGAACTTCTAGCTTGTTTGCCCTTCTAGGGACTACTGTTAATTGGTAAGCACTTCACATAGGTTGATCGTTTATTATCTGCTGTTATGTTAATCCGATTTCATATATCAATTACTTTATTCTTAAGGCTTACAAAATAAGAAGTGCTTATTTTGTAAGCCCAAGCAAAAGTCGAATTTCATATACTTAATAAATTATTATAAAATATATCAGGATGCCCGCGGTTTCACCGGCGAAAAATTCAATTTATATTTAATACCCGTACGAAGCCGGGGCCGGACCTCTATTTGTTAATAAAGGTTGTACCCTTAAAAAAGGTTAATCAGACATACCTTTAATATCCTTCCCGTACCCTGAGTCCTTGATATCAGAAGCCGGTTTAGGCGGCGGTTTGGATGTGGACGCGCCGCTAGCCACCGCCGCTTTCTCGACCAGACGAATCTTTTCCTTCTCCCGGACCAGGATCTTCGGGAAGGAGAAGAAGAATGTCGCGACCAGGATCAGGAGTAACCCGCAGAGGAGGAAACCTCCCCACCACATGCCCACCCAGCGGTGGTCGCCGGGATCTGAAACAATTGAGAATGTTGGAGTCATACTGGAACGCTGTTTAGACAAGTTGCCAGCGCCAACGCGTCGGTAGGCGAACCCTTAATGTACTTGGCTATATCGTACCCCTTAACTTTCATCCATAATTGCGAAAATATTATCACAAATATTCTTGTCCTTTGTTATCTTTAGTTCAGCGACTTTAATATACCTCTATGTTTTGATAACTAGAAATTGTTGCCAGAATACCAAAATCAAAAGAGAATGTGTGGTACGATAAGATTAATCAACCGCTACAATATAGCATACTCTCCCAGACATAGAGCTAGCTGCGCGCTAGAGTGAAATGACTCATTCCTATAACGACTACGTAAACATTTTGTAATTTGCTTTAAAAGGTAGAAAAACTATTAAATGTATCTTTTCAAAGGAAAATATATAGGCATTTCAACTCTTGTAATTGAATAACTAAACTATGACGGAACGGGTTTTAGTTTACAGTTTTCTTTCTCCGTATACTGTTTATTTTCGCGCAAAATTCTCCAAAATTTATTTCGAAAATTGGGCTAAAATCAGTGTTGAAATAGGTTTAAAAGCTTGTATTTTTTTAATGGTTTTGGCTGCATACAGACATATAATGACCAGATAAATGGATATTATCCTTAGTTTTGGATGGTCAACATCAAACAGTACCCTTCCACGTTTGTATGGAAATATGAGGGGCTTGTGCCACCTTAAAGACTGAAAACGCTCAGCGAACTTTTAAATATACAAGCAGAGGAATTTGTGTTTTTGGTCATATAAAACTAATTTGTAAACCTCTAGCTAGGTTTGAGTCGTAGTTCAGTAATTTTCAGTTTTTTGCCAAACCATATCATAATAAAATTGGTTTCTTATAATAAGTTATACCTACAGAGAATACATTTTTCACACTCCCGCGCTTTTATGTTCAATAACAGCTAGCTTGGAGCTTGTTGTTTAATGATATAACCAGGAAGATAAATAACCATAAATCAATTGCTAATTGCCTTACAGAATTGTCCGAGGCAATTGAAAACACAAGCGGCTATTATATAATTATTAAAATTTATATTTTCCACAACAAAGTTATCTGCGCATAACTAAAGCCGAGCACAGACAGTGTTGCCAAGTCAATGCAACAAGAAATGGCCGAATATTTCAAAAAGGAGGTAGAATATAAAAAAAATACCCTTATGTGGCGGAAAATTGGGTTAAGAACAAACAAGTCCATAACTTTGAAACGTTTTATTAGTAATCTAAGGTTAATTCTGCATTATTTGACGTTGATGGTACTGGTTTTAGAAACAAGGAAATAATATATATTTCTTGCTTTCCTTGGAGCCCTTAATCATTGGAATTTCCTCATCAAAATCCAATAAACTCAGGTTTTTTTTAATCGTTAACCATTTGCAGGTCATGAGACGCTTCCTACACATCCCTTAATAAATGACTAGCTGGGTGCCCGCGGTTTCACCCGCGTAACTGCCGATGCCGTGGGATGGCCCATCATTACAATGTTATTCCAGGTCATAACCTAAATAATCCTCCTCTTTTGAAGTCAGTAAAACCTAGACTACCTTTGAACACAAATTCCAAAAATGGCAGTCTTTAAAGGTGCGTTTTGTCTGCAGGTTTTGTTTAATCACATCATGAGTCTAAATATTTATAATCAGCACCAAACAAAAGCATCTGGGGCCAAACATCGCCGTTATAATCAAAGCATCTCTATGTAAACAGTTCCTAAGCCTCGGCGAGTTATGTATCAATTATCTAACAATAAGATTTACGTTGTTTTATCTTAGTTATTTTTTGTAAACAAAGGGCTTACAAACCCAAAGATATCATAGAAAATCAAAGATATCAGTTGAAAATATTTTATGACAAGTTTCGACGAACAGGAGTTCGTAACAATTTTGGTTTAGACAGCTTTCATCATCAGTTAGTCCAGCCTTGAATTTTATTTTCATTATTATTTATTTATTTCCTTTTCGCTGCGCGTTATGATCCTATCTATCCATCCACAGTCGCGTCGTCTGGTAGAGATCACTTGAGCCACAACAACGCCAATTGTCACATATTTTGTCTGTTACGTATGATTTTTTTATCCTGTATCGATATAACTATGCGTTGGTGAAGTTTTTATACATTTTCTTTGTTTACAAAAAATATCTTGTTTCCCAGAACATAATAGAGATGATACTCACCGATAGAGATGATATCACCGGAGAAGGAGTCCATATGGAATGACAGGAGATACGCGCCCAGTAGGAACCCCAGCACGGGACCGAAGGCAGCCATACTGTACATGCAACCTGGAACAAAAGTCTAAGTTAAAACTCAGACGAAAGGTTGCCTGGAAGAGATCGGGCTAAAGCCACCCTTTACACTTCCAGTAAAAGGAAAGTTTTTATTTGGGTAGTATGATAGTTAACGTGTCGCACATGGCAAAGGTTGCCTGGAAGATCGCGATAACGCCGCCCTTTACACTTCCAGTAATAAGAAAGATTTTTTTTTTGAAGTATGATAGTTACTGTGTCGCAATGGCAAAGGTTGCCTGGAAGATCTCGATAAAGCCGCCCTTTACACTTCCAATAAAAGTAAAGTATTTATTTGGGAAGTATGATAGTTACTGTGAACTAACATAATTAATTATTTATTTGGTGTATCTGTATATGAACGAGACATATTTACATATTTTAACATAGGTATTAGAAAACTTACAAACTAACAAGGCGAAGTAAAGTAAGCACTTCGTTTCTCTACCTTGTTAATTTTGTTTACCTTAAAAATACTACTAAATTTATTTCCCACTAGTTGGGTGCCCGCGGTTTCACTTGTATTTTGTGACGTTTCCAAAATTCATGTAAGGTCTAAACGAAATATAGATTTTAAATCGTAAGATGTAGATGTAGATCCTAGATCTACGATATCATAGATTTATTATAGAAATTGCCATCAAACCCTGCGTTTGTGGTTTTTAAAGTACCTACTATTAGTAAAATTTTAATGATAGGAAGTAGATTTGTCATAGAAATTGTCACCAAACTTTATATAACTTTTACGAAGTCGGAATCAACAAGATTATGTCACGTTTATAAAGTTTGATCTTTCGCAAGCCATGCTCATAAATGAAAACACTCTTTTCTTTTCATTGACGACCTCTGTGGTACAGGAGGTTTCGGGTTCGATTCCCGCTTAGGGAATCGAATCGCACCCGAAACAAAATGTTTGTACGATCTGCAGATATTTGTTCCGGGTGTTCTGGTCATGCTGATACTAACGCATATACAATATAAACATTCCTCTTGAATCACTGTCACCTTATATAAACCGCATCAAAATCCGTTGCGTAGTTTTAAAGATCTAAACATACATAGGGACAAACACAAAGAACGGGAAGCGACTTTGTTTTATACTATGTAGTGATATCAGTCTTCTAGTACCCATAACACAAGCTCTGCTTAGCTTGGGGCTAGATAATGCTGTGTGGATCGTCCAGCATTATTTACTTAATAACACTTAGCGAAACTGTCCGAGTTACAGTACCTAAGTGGTACACAGCTATCGCGTAAAACGGTAACTCGCTTTGCGGACCAGAAGTAGGTCATCGTTGTTTTGTGCGAATGCGAGCAAATGGCGCAGAGTTCTTGACTCATATCAATGATTTATACCTTCCGAACTATGTATTTGCGTGAGAAACTCTACAAGCGGTTTATCAATTTCCTATCCATTCTCCGACATGAACACCTATTGGCAATATCGAAAAGGATAACGGAGCGTAAAAAGTTCATTAACGGAATTGGTTTCCAGTTTGTAGACTTTGTAGTTACTTTTATGGGTATGGTTTCGTATGAATGATGCAATGTTTGCGAGTAGATCCAGTATTACGAAGCGTTGCGTGACGACGCCGCAAGCTTCCACATCAATTTTCATTAACATTCACATAACCAGTATTTTATAACGCCATTAATAATACCGCCGCTACGCCGAAACTCGACTTGAAAGTTACAAAGTTGAGGCGTAAATGTCAAGTGTATTTAACACTACGACGTAAATAAGACTGAAGGAAGTGACCCGTAGTGGAGAGACTCTTCACTTGAGTTCAGACGACGATGATCTTGTAGCAGTACTCAAACGACGCTCAAAGGCCTGTAGATTCTTCGATTCTTCAAGATATTATAATTTCCCTAAAAATAACATTTTGCAACAGCTTGTTGCTCATCAAATAACAGACTTTCCTTTATAACATTAGAAGCGATATTCATCGATAAAACCCGAAGGATCATCTAAACACGGGTGATACAATTTCAAAAATTTGGTAAGCATCTTTCTTGCAAACTTTCATGGCCCACGACGCACATCTAACATTAGTCCAGTAAGCGAAGGCTGGGCAGTAAAAGCGTTATTTAATCTCCTTTATATGTCGGTCACATAATATTATGATTTTGTCGCAGGATGCGCAATTGCGCAACCCAAACTGCGATGTGGCTTTGCAAATAATATAATATACATATATGTTTTTGGCTTTTCGCCCAAAACAGTGCCGACCTCTACCGAAGCTCGGCTTGACCATGAACTGTCGTTCAACCTGAAGTCTTCGTCTTCATAAAGCTAGTTGTCTAGCTCCAAGCTAACTCTACTTTGTTTGCAGAGTTATAACCGAAGGCCACATGACCAGCGCTATTCGAGCTTGATGCAGTTAAACTTTAGTGCCTTTAAATACTTTTTTCGTTTATTATCATTTAATTTTCTTTTTATAAAATGTTTGCCGAGATTGTTTTTGATGTGCGAGGGTTCAGGTCAAGGCCGCGAAGCCCCGTCATGGCACCTAAATAGCGCCTACCAAGCATAATGTATTCGGAACTACCATGCGACATTTCGCAGCGGTAACTTAAAAATGCTGCAGTATTCAGCCTTTCGTTTTAAATCCTAAATTTATTGTAGTGCATTCAAGCGAAATATTGCAGAAATTTCCTTTTGTTAAAAACATTTTAGAATAAAAAACAGCTATCGTTTGGCAATACTGACTGACTATAATACTTCTTGAATAAGTGAAATTGGTAGGGTACTTAATATTACCACAGTACACCATTGTACAGTGTAGATAGGTACTGTTTTCCGTCATACTTCACATTCTTTGATTACTCATAAAGTCAAGTTTATGCACAAACCCGTTGCTTTTCAGCGCATATTTACGCCATTCGGCAGTTAATTAGGGTTTTGCCATCGGTTGCAAAACCCTTATGAAATCGCTTTGGGTCTGTTTTGTGTTTTGAATCCTTAATATCTCAGAAACTACTGCAGCTATTGACTTGAAATTTGAAATAATAATACATTTTGTGCGCCCGCACATATTTATAGAAAAATAAATGAAAATAAATGAAAAATCAAAATGAAGATTTTCCATACAAATTTTGAAATCGAAATTTTAAATGGGACGTACAAAGTCGAAAGTGGTATCAAATGAAAGGTACTCGTTTGTAGATTTCAAAATAGTTTTTAAAATTTTGGTAGATTTTAAACTTTTAAAATATTTTGAAAAAGGTCAAAAAAATGACCGTTCCCCCCCCCTTATCTCCGAAGATTGCAGAGCGATCGACGTGATATGTACCAAGTGTTTGTAGATATGGATCTATATTTTACAGGAAAAATATAGAGAAGTCTGTAAAAAGAATAGTTTTTGAAATATGGTCAAAAAAGGGCGGGAAAAATTTCTGAAGGGGTGACTACCCCACCGAGTTGGGTATCAAATGAAAGGTATTGGTTTGTACATTCCAATACAGTTTTTGAAATTTCGATAGATTTAATACTTTTTGATATATTTTGAAAAAGGTTGAAAATTTGACCGGTACCTTCCCCTTATCTCCGAAGATTGCAGAGCGATTGATGTGATATATACCAAGTGTTTGTAGATATGGATCTATATTTTACAGGAAAAATATAGAGAAGTCTGTAAAAACCTTTTGAAATATGGTCAAAAAGGGTGGGGATAATTTTCTAAAGGGGAGACTACCCCCCCGAGTGGGGCATCAAATGAAAGGTCTCAATTTGCACATTCCAAAACAGTTTTTGAAATTTCTATAAGTTTTATACTTTTCGAAATATTTTGAAAAAAGTCGAAAAATTGACCATTCCCCCCCCCTATCTCCGAAGATTGCAGATTGATTGATGTAAAATGTACTAAGCGTTTGTAGATATAGATCTATATTTTACAGGAAAAATATAGAGAAGTCTGTAAATATAATACTTTTTGAAATATGCTCAAAAAACTAATTTTCATACAATGGGGGCTATTTCATTGAGAGTAATATCAAATCAAAGGTATGGATTTCGACAATTCAAAACAGGTTTTGAAAATCGTCTAAGTTTCATACTTAGTGAAATAGGTTGAAAAAAGCCGAAAAAAAATTGTAGGTACCAACCCATTTACCTACCCTCTAGTCTCTGTAGTAACTGTAATAGTAGTTCCACAGCGCACCAAAACCGTTGTTCTCAAAATTTTTGAGAAGAGATATGTAGGTATCCTAGATAATCCACACAGTATCATTTAACCAAAAGCTAAGCAAAGCTTGTGTTATTGGTATTACTACGATAGCTGTTATACTTAATAAAGTATAAGTATCATTAGATGATTTATTTTTGTGTACAGAAAAGGACTAGAACACCCGAACAAATGATCTGAAGATCCTACAAATATTGAGGCAGGAATCAAACCGCAACCTCCTGCGTTGTAAGCCCACCGCGCCAAGAGGTCGTCATATACGTACCTACCTAAACGACAAAAGTTCAAAACCCTCGGCGCGCGAGTTACACTCGCACTTGTCGTACTTGTTTTTATGTTAAACTTTCTTGGAAAATAGACGTCAACAAAACCAAGGGGTTCGGACTTGCTTCAAATAAATGAATGGAAAACACGATTAGGTGGAAAAGTTAATAACGTAAGTGCCCACACCCTGCCATAACCTAAGTACTTAGAAACATACTGAATCGTGGTAAGAATAAGTTCGTGCAGCGATAGTGTTATTTGCTCATCATGACACTTGTTCAGACATTAAATACGGAAAACAGTACCTATCTACACTGTACAATACACCATTGTACAGTGTAGATAGGTACTGTTTTCCGTCATACTTCACATTCTTTGATTACTCATAAAGTCAAGTTTATGCACAAACCCGTTGCTTTTCAGCGCATATTTACGCCATTCGGCAGTTAATTTTTATGTTAAACTTTCTTGGAAAATAGACATCAACAAAACCAAGGGGTTCGGACTTGCTTCAAATAAATGAATGGAAAACACGATTAGGTGGAAAAGTTAATAACGTAAGTGCCCACACCCTGCCATAACCTAAGTACTTAGAAATATACTGAATCGTGGTAAGAATAAGTTCGTGCAAAGATAGTGTTATTTGCTCATCATGACACTTGTTCAGACATTAAAATATTAAAGACAATATTAAACGAGCAAGGAGGCACGGCTAGTTTTCACTGCTAACATTTACTTAGTGCATATTTGTTTGATACCGTGAACTGTAGACATTGCATGACAATATGCGCCATTGGTGACCATTCCTAAAATATTTCGACTCAACATGCCACCATTACAAGAGTCTAAGTTCATCGACACTCGTTAAATCCATAGAATTGGGAATATAGCTCAGAGAAATTCCAATTACATACTTTATTTATGAAACATAATTTGTATTCAGGTTAAATAGCCTGAATTTATGATATGGGCGATACACCCAGATAAAGTTCATTGAAATTGATAAAGATTTCCTCTGTATATATAATAAACTAGCGGCCCGCCCCGGCTTCGCACGGGTATTAAACAAAAATTTCAGAAATTATACACACTAAAACGATGGGTTTCACAGTTTTCATACGGATCTTTACTTTTTTTAACAGCATTGGGGTTTTTGACATTGACTCGACATTCCAAAACTGACACTGGCCGTAGAGAAAAAGGAAGCACCGTGCGCTATACAACCTCTTTTTCTATTCTGACGCGCCATAATAGAAAAAGAGGTTGAATATACAGCCCACGGTTCAATTATTGAATTTTTCATGCGGATCCCTAACTTTTTTGAAAATATTATATAGCCTATGTTCATCACGGAAAATTAAGGATTCTAATGGTGAAAGAATTTTTTAACTCGGTCCAGTAGTTTCGGAGCCTATTCAATTCAAACAAACAAACAAACAAACAAACAAACAAACAAACAAACAAACAAACATACAAACAAACAAACAATCAAATCTTTCCTCTTTATAATATTAGTATAGATAATATTTTGAATTAGTCATAATTATCATATCAGCTGAGATATGTAGGAAAGGCAGGTGTTTATATATTCTTTGAAAATATTATCATCAAAGATTTATAGTATCTTGTCTTGGTATATTTTTATAAAACAAAGTATTTACCTAAGGAGATTAAGTTGAGCCGATAAGGATCTATAAAATTCCACCGACTCATATGAATGTGTATTTCAGTTAATATATTAAACGTCTGCCACCCGATTGTTATTTCATACCTAGTAATAAAAACTTAAATTTAATGCGTCAGAATTTATGGTATTTCTACGAGACAAAACAGCTAAAATCCATTGATTCTAATACGGAAAGGTCGTACAATCTGAAGTGCGTTTTGCGCTATGTTGTGAAAAGGTTGCGCTCGTCTGGCAACACTTACGAGTTCGTCGACCTCTAGTCCCTTACCTACATTATTTTTAAGGTACCACCCAGTTTACGAGAGTCGTGGCTTCAATAGCGAGTACTAAAACAAACATGGTACGAAGACATGACATACGAATCCGTCCTACGTTCGTGACATTAACTTCGATCAAGGGCAGGCCAGCGATGAAAACATCGGATAATAGCATTTGTAGAATCTAGATTATCGATCGCAAGTTTCAGCGGAACACGAACATTACTGGCGAAAACACTAGGCTTGTTCCGCAATTTCAGAATTCTTGACGAGAACTTCGCGTTTTTCCTGGAGAAAAACTAGCCTATGTCCGTTCCCGGATACAATGTATGTCCTAACCAAAGAACAATGGCAGGTCTCCATACTAAGAATTGTCTGGGATCAAATTGAAGCGTCCCGTAATGAAAAAAATGTTAAAAGATTTGGCGTTAGCTCCAGAATCTATAAATGAGACTATTTTCTTTGGGGAAAGCCGGAAAAAAAGATTTCGGTGTTTGAAGTTTTTGGTTATGAATGAACATCAAACAATATTTGTCTATAAAACATCGCAGATTGAAATCAAATCATAAAGAAATGGATAATGTGGTTTGGTCTTGGGTTTGGTCTTATCAATTAGACCACGCCACCTTAAATATTCGAAATGAGAAATGATAAACAAAATGAGCAAAACAAATTCTAAACTTCTTGTATGTTTACGAAAGCTGGGCGTGTATTAAAAAAAATGTACCTACTTGCCCCGTAAACACAAAAAAACTGAGGATTTTAATAAATAATGTTGGATAATCCACACAGCATCATCTAGCCCGAAGCTAAGCAGAGGTTGTGTTATGTTATGAGTTCCTACTAGATAACTTATATACTTAAAACAATATATATAGGTATACCTACATTAATAGATATTTTTTTATTTTACATAGAAAATGCCCAGAACACCCAAAACAACAATATCGGAGTCCTAAGGGCACGCACTAGCCAGACACAGGGCAGTATCAATCAGTCCATAAACAGTCCAGGTCGGGTGTTACATACGTCGCCTGTGGCTTCCGTAATTCGGGTAAAAATAAATAGAAAACCAAAATATAAACACAAAACACAGCAGAGATGAAAAACGCCGAAGTCTCGGAAGGATTCTGTCAAAGAGAATAAAACCACTACGTTCTAGATTCTGTGGCGTCTTGACAGACAACTGCTGACAACATGACACTATCAAAGACAAATGATACATTGCATTCAATAATTGTACCCGCACCACTAATAAAATGGTAACATTTCGAATGTACCTAATTCGAATATCATTTGATAAGCTTTTAAATATCATAAAATAACTCCGGCCTTTACGAGAAGGTGTGAGTGAATAATTGAAAAATCGTAGAAAATTTATTTAATTTGATTAATATACATCAGATCCATGGACGCAAAAAAAAGTCCAGACCAAATTCTGCCATTGTTCTTTCATTAGAATCCGGTCCTTTCAGCCTTTTGGCGAAAAGGTAAACGGTTTACATTCGTATTAATAAAGGAGGATGGATTTTGTAATGAATGTGTAATTTAATTGTGCTAACCTAATCAAAACAAAATAAACCTTAAGGGGGTATACAACCTCAACTCTGTGCGAAAAGGCTAGACAATGATTTTGCGTTCATAAGAGCGGGACAGGGCATTGCAACGTAAGTCCAAAAATCACCAAAAATCAAGTTTTAGCTTATTATCTATACTAATATTATAAAGAGGAAAGATTTGATTGTTTGTTTGTTTGTTTGTTTGTTTGAATTGAATAGGCTCCGAAACTACTGAACCGAGTTAAAAAATTCTTTCACCATTAGAATCCTTAATTTTCCGTGATGAACATAGGCTATATAATATTTTCAAAAAAGTTAGGGATCCGCATGAAAAATTCAATAATTGAACCGTGGGCTGTATATTCAACCTCTTTTTCTATTATGGCGCTTCAGAATAGAAAAAGAGGTTGTATAGCTCACGGTGCTTGCTTTTTCTCTACGGCCAGTGTCAGTTTTGGAATGTCGAGTCAATGTCAAAAACCCCAATGCTGTTAAAAAAAGTAAAGATCCGTATGAAAACTGTAAAACCCATCGTTTTAGTGTGTATAATTTCTGAAATTTTTGTTTAATACCCGTGCGAAGCCGGGGCGGGCCGCTAGTCTATTATATAGGACATTATTTGAAAAATCCGAAACATATAACATTTTTATTATACTTAATTCTATTACCACGCTTATTGTCAAGATCTGAACTTCTGTATTTATTGAGAAATTAAGGTTTTAGTAAAAATTTAGAGGTAACTTTGCGATTTTTTTCTATCGAGAAAATTTTATGGAATCGTGTTTTCGAAACATATGATCGATAGATTAAGTCCGGAACTTTACCATATATCAATTTCAAAGTTAAATATTCAGTAGTTTAGACGATATGGACATCCGGCGGAGTTGAAAATTAGCAGTTTGAGGTAGTATACACCCTTAAGTAGAGTGATTAAGTTGAGAGTAGAAAATTAATATACATGCTAGAAAATTGTCTTGGGGTCGTACAAGATCGTCGGCGTACGCGGTGCCGACGACGACGGCCTAGCAGCAGCTAAGCGACCATATCAGTACCGGCAAGAATATGCTCAAGCAAAATAAACCTTAGATCGAGAGGCAGATAGTAGACTTACCAATATACATGCTGGAAGACTCTGGTCGCACGTGGTCGTCGACGTAAGTGGTGCCGAGGGTAAGTAAGGGCGAGCCGCCGCAGCCCAGCAGCAGCTGAGCGACCACGAATACCAGCACGGGCAAGAATGTGCTTGGAGAACTCTGATGGGAGAGAAAAATTGCAAATTGTATTGTGAGGACAATAGGTAAAACTCGCTGCCTGCTTCTGTTTTAACGGTTAACAACCTGGGTCTCTTCAAGACTAGAGTGTCTTCTAGATCTAGACCATAAACGAGGGGTAATAAGAATTAATTTGTGTGTTTATTTGTTATGGGCATGCATCCTTATTATAATTAATATATGAAAATGGTTATCGTATTATTATAGTAGACAGTAAATACTTGCAAAGAAAATCGGGAAGGCAAGCATAGTTTAGCGCCAATTTACTTTGAGATATTGCAAACGAACGTGGAAGAAATTGCTTTAAGCTATAATGCCGCTTATTATAAGTTTTGTTTTGATTATACAAGACTATATAAATTTTGAAAAATTTCATATTATTTACAAAAAACGTTTTCCTTTATTCATCTGCATGCATGGGATGTTTTCCCGCTTACAATAAATAGAAAGTAGAATCATAACTGTGCCAAACCAGAATGACCTTAACATTTTGCTGCGAATTGCCCGCAAGTTATGTCAGTTTGTTTGTAGCTGCTTCAATGCGCTAATGTAACTGTGCGATTTGGCAACTGCATCGCAGGATAGAGAGCTAAACTGCAACTACGATCGCTAGTTGTTATGCCGCAGAGAATATGTACAGAGAGCTTCAAAGGTTGAATGGGAAGCCAATCTACAATGTTTTTTCTTTAGTGATTGATTAGGTACCACAAAATTATAGAAGCACCTAATAGTAAGTGCCCATGTGACCAACGATGTAAAGGCAAATACATTATTTGTTTTTTTTACACGTCTCTCTGAAACACTTTTGTTTTGAAGAGGTTGTAATTGGCCAGAGTCAGATATAAAGAGGAGAAGAGGGAGGGATAGATTTTTGTAATTATGCTACATTAACCTGGAGTGACATAAAGCTGTTTTTTGTAGGTCATCATTGTATTTAAAAACATTAATGTTTTTTTTATATTTTAGATGTTATTAGGACTAGGAATGTGTTAAGGGTTAACCCATCGATGGAGCTCTCTGTACCTAATGCGACTAATGCGTAGGAGTTCCGGGCGCAGTGTGTGGGTGGAGGAAGAAAGTTTATGGTAGCAATGTGTTATTCCGGAGTAGAGGTACATGTTTCCGCAACGGATTTTGGCCGTCATCCCATTCGAAATTGAGTTAATTGGGCCTAGTATTGCTAGTCAAAATAAAAGAAAGCATACTAAACTCAAGCCGTCTTCAAGTCACAAGGTTTGAAAACAACTCAAAATACAAAATTCCCGCTTTGGCGTAAAGTTAAAAATATTGTCAGGTTTACGCATTGCATGAAAGATTTTCAATTGTCGATTTAAGTTACCTCTAAATGAAACTTTAAATGATCAATGTGAATAGACTAATTAATAAAATGACACAAAATGTATACTGAAAAATTGCAAATGTTATTATTACGCAGTGCATCACAAGAAAATATTTTTATACGGCATACAAATATTTTTCAAAACATCTAAATATCTAGAAAATCGTGCTCGGCTGCCTGCGCACCGTCTTGCTCACACTCGTTGAGGCGCCATGGATGGAGAGTGACAATGTAATTTGAGTTGCAGTGCAAATGGTTCATTAAAGTGATTTTAGGTTAACTATGGGAGTTCCAGTTTACAAACATTGAGCTTGAGCTGACATAATTAGAAATCAATCGAACATTCACTCACTTTGATGCAGTTTTCTGGCCTGAGATTGCTCGGCGGGAGACCTTGCGACAGCCGCAATCCGCCCATATCAGCCTCGAGGGCGCGCGGCAATCGACAGATATTATCGTCCGATTTATTGTTCGCCAAAGTTTCACTGTTCACTTCCGCAATGAAATGTGGGACGACGAAAACGAGCGAGCCAATGCCCATTATCACCGCGCCTGTAATAATACCGCTGCATCAATTGATCCGTAAAACACGGACAAGCAAATAAGAACAATAAACACGGCGGGAAACATAAAATTTGAACGTTCAAGACGCATGATTCGTCTTAGCAGATCTTCATAAATCGACAAAGGTCAAGTTTGTTGTTACCTATAATCAACTACTCAATTACAAATCTTGAAGGTATACGTCAATTCGGCCAGAGAAGTTACTATTTATTTCGTGACGCAGCGCATCAGCATTGCCATAGAGAACAGTCGTGTGGACGATTCTGATTGATACGGTTTATTTATTTTTAAGGAAGGCCAGTTGGTACAGCTTATATACGAGTAAATACTAATGTTTTGCAACAGCCTGCATATGCATTTAGTTTTAATTGTTTAAATTATCAACTAGCTTTAATTCGTGTCTCTTTTTTATTTGTTATTTTATTTGATAATAAAGAGTTTTTGACATACGTTTGATCATTGATTATGATTAGTTAATCAATGTACGAACCAGCAGCAATTATTTTCAACGGGGTTATTTTACAATATAAAATATCTGCCTACAAACTATAATAATGAACTGATTTCGATCTCAAGAGACCAGGCTGCCTGCGCTGCGCCCAGTTTAACTATCTTGGTAATAATAGGCGACCAAAGCGAATGAAGCTGAACAGCTGTTTGAAATGTCAACAGTGGTTCAATTAGCATCTGTGAACATGACCCATAGTGTACTTACCTACTGCGATCCAAACGGGAATGTGCCGTCTACTGCCAAGGTATGACACAAAGATCACTGTTATGACATTCCCAATCTCATAGCTGCTCGCGATGAGACCAGAGAGGCTCGACGGTATGTCGAAGCGTTTTTCGATGGTTGTGATCACAGAATTGATGTATCCAGAACTCAATGCCTGTTGCAGGGTGACCAGAATTGAAAGGAAAAATACAAATACCTGAAACAAATCACAAATCAGTATTCCTGCCACGTTAACGCATCAACCGGTCGCCGCAATACATAAAACTGTGTTCCTTACTTTAATACTAGAAAATTGCTGGATGAATAGCGGTCTCCAGGATAAGATACCGCAGTCCCTTATGTCATGAGGAATGTCTAATATTTCTGGGAATAATTGTGGGGGTTTTTCTCTTTCCTTTGCTCTGTCGCGGTCCCTGTGAAGACAGAATAAAATTAATAAACATTCAATAGGGCTTGCTTAACTTACGTACAGTTTCCGTCCATTGTGCTATTAACGATGCCTTATTACCAGAACAGTTAAACGTTTACTTTAGCTATATAACATATTTGCAAACAACACATGAATCTAAAATTAACTTTGGAGTTTGACAAATAAGTTTAAACATCGCAGATCTCTAATCCACAAGGAGTGCAAGTTTAGTCCATATTATGATAAATAACAAGACCAATTTATTTATTTGTTTTTTAGGGTTTTGCCATCGGTTGCAAAACCCTTATGAAATCGCTTTGGGTCTGTTTTGTGTTTTGAATCCTTAATATCTCAGAAACTACTGCAGCTATTGACTTGAAATTTGAAATAATAATACATTTTGTGCGCCCGCACATATTTATAGAAAAATAAATGAAAAATCAAAATGAAGATTTTCCATACAAATTTTTGATAGGTATTGGCTTGTACACTCCAATACAGTTTTTGAAATTTCGATAAGTATTATACTTTTTGAAATATTTTGAAAAAGGTCGAAAAATTGACCGGTACCCCCCCCCCCCCCCCCCTATCTCCGAAGATTGCACAGCGATCGATGTGATATGTACCAAGTGTTTGTAGATATGGATCTATATTTTACAGGAAAAATATAGAGAAGTCTGTAAAAATAATACTTTTTGAAATAAGGTCAAAAAAGGGCGGGAAAATTTTCTAAAGGGGTGACTACCCCACCGAGTTGGGTATCAAATGAAAGGTATTGGTTTGTACATTCCTATACAGTATTTTGAAATTTCGATAAGTTTTATACTTTTCGAAATATTTTGAAAAAGGTCGAAAAATTGACCATTCCCCCCCCCCCTATCTCCGAAGATTGCAGAGTGATTGATGTAAAATGTACTAAGCGTTTGTAGATATAGTTCTATATTTTACAGGAAAAATATAGAGAAGTCTGTAAATATACTTAATACTTTTTGAAATATGGTCAAAAAACTAATTTTCATACAATGGGGGCTATTTCATTGAGAGTAATATCAAATCAAAGGTATGGATTTCGACAATTCAAAACAGGTTTTGAAAATCGTCTAAATTTCATACTTAGTGAAATAGGTTGAATGAAGCCGAAAAAAAATTGTAGGTACCAACCCACTTACCTACCCACTAATCTCTGTAGTAACTGTAATAGGAGTATCCTAGATAATCCACACAGTATCATTTACCCACAAGCTAAGAAAAGCTTGTGTTATTGGTATTACTACGATAGCTGTTATACTTAATAAAGTATAAGTATCATATTAGATGATTTATTTTTGTGTACGTAGAAAAGGAATTGAACAATCGAACAAATAATCTGCAGATCTTACAAATATTAGTCCCGAGGCGGGAATCAAACCGCAACCTCCTGCGTTGTAAGCCCACCGCGCTAACAGGTCGTCAATATACGTACCTACCTAAACGACAAAAGTTCAAAACCCTCAGCAGCGAATGTGTGACAAGACTTTGTAATAAGGTTTAAACTGTCTAGATTTAGGACTGTAGATTCAGCTTAGCCAATAAAACCGATACCTGTCGCAAAGGCCCGCGGAAGGGTTTCTGCTGTGACACTTGATGGACTCCCGCGGCGGATGCGTGGGGTGCGGTGGAGTGCTGGGACCGGCTACATCCTCCCCCTCGGCGCACCCTGACTCCGCGTATAGCCCTGTCATGGCGTACATTGATTCTTGCCTCCTGAGAACAATTGAACTTTATAAGCTTCAGAACATTAGCATGGGACAGGCAGGACCGAATATAAATAGATATCTAAATTAAATAATAAAATATCCAATCATGGAGAAAATATTCTCAAATTACAATCATTTTCGCATATTATCTAGGTTTAAGATATAAATAGTTTAAGTGGCTGATTCATAGGAGGCAGATGTGATATGAGCTTAGTTACATAGCCTATCTATACCGTTTATCTATTTGATTTCTAAAGCAGTTTATCTATGGTGAGTATTATGTATTATGTTAAGTCAACAAGGGGGAACGTTATTTCTATCGCACATAAGAATAGAACGCTTTCCATACAGGCATGTGTAAATCTACCTATGTCACCTTTGCTTAACCCTCGACAACACTGACGTAGGTAATGGAAAAAGAGGGTGATGTCACAGGTACTGGATAAACTTTTGCATTTTATTTTTAGGTATCGACGTTAAACCTACTTACGAGTATTAAATATGGATTGCGGTATCGTATTTGGGTAAAATTTTGTTGATTTCGAATATTTCCATACAATAAACTTTACGTATGTTGAAAAACTTCACTTTTTTATGTCTATCAAGTATGTATTACGGAAAAATTTTGATGATTTTTTTTGTATAATAATATTGTATGTAATAACAAACAATAAAACCTATCGTATTGAAAAATATAACTTTTCTTCGCTTAGCACAGAAACCAGTTACACCAGGATAGGTTGAATTGGTTTTGTACAATGTAAATTGAACTCAATGAAGTAAACTTCAACTTCCTTCATTGAAAACAGAGTAAAAGTGTATAGAACATCGTAAACAATACAAGCCAGCCTGTTGAAGCAAACAATAACATTGAGATAGTGAAATCTTCCTGTTCAGTAACAAAAGTGTAGAAGTGTAACAAAAGTGGGTAGATAATACCTGTTCGAAATGTCAAGAGCTAGTCAAGCAGCGATAAATTACCTAGAAAGTGTGAGAGCTGTATTGTTAACGGAGAATGACAAAAGAACACAATAAACGGTACTCATAAAACTACAACCTGCAATTGACTAACCCACAGCGAACTCACTAAACATTGGCTATACCGTCTAGCTAGGGCTATACCATTGTAAAAAGACTACCTTAGCAGACATTTGAGCTGTTGCATCAACTTTTCATTCATATTTCACGGTTCACTATTCTCCAAAATAAATCCATGAATAAACCAACGCATAGAAACACCGCACAACCCACAAGTAGCACTTTATTTACGCGTGAAGAAACCAGTAGGTTTTCGCCGGCACCTGTGAACACTGACGAATTTCAAGAGACAACACCACGCGAGTGCCCAAACTAAACATTACTACACAAGGATGACTAACATAGATGTGTACTACGGAGATATGAAACGTATGATTAGATTATGAATATGGGACAGCAGCACCGACAGCTGACGATGTCACACAGTTGAGACACAGCAAGGTGGTACGCGATACCAGCATTCTGCTAACAAGAGAATACAAAAGCCGATATTGCAAAGCTATTGTGTTCTTTTCGCACACAAAGCCAAGGTAAATATTTCATTAAGAGTTAACCGTGTATGTAACGTAGCTAATTAATGAATTGATTTTTAACATGGAAATTGTATACCTGTCAAACCATATCAAATCGATTAATCAGACAATAAATTCTCCACTTCATTCATTAGAACTTGCAACCCGATTTTTCTAATAGAGCACACTAGTAACAGAATATCGAGTAATGGCTGTTTTTTACTCGAAACACACTTAGAACATGACACTCGATGTTTTGTTACAACCTTACAATCTTCAAATTCAAAAACCAGCGAGCGTTTTGGTGTTTGGCAATTACTGTGTCAGCTTTTTCATGGAACTCTTATCTTTTATATCAAAGACAACTAAATCTAAGTTGGATTGAACTATAGGGTATGGTACCCTATAGTTCAATCCAAAACATGGCTTCCGTTCAGCACTGCAAGAATTTGTTTACCCACAAAAATAATTTGATCTCACAGATTAAAGTGGTGGTCTACGTAAATAGAATATTTTGAGTGTGCTCTTCAAACGACACGCTTAGAATAAAGTTTTTTATTAACACCCTTTATATAATCCCACGCATATTATATTATGTCAGTATTTTAAAGAGTGTGCTGACTCCTTGGGCAAAAAAGAGCCTTGAAATAAGAATCAAATTAGGGACAAGCATTTATGTATGTAATAACGATCCTATGAAATAAATTATGTTTATTTGATCAAATTTATTTACCCACACAAAATACTTTTCTAATGACTCTACGAATGTTATGTCGATAACCTGGCTGGCTGTAATATTTTCCACTTTCATTTATACACGTCTAAATGACAAACAGCCAGTAAAAATTGGTAAATTGGTAACTTGGTAAACGAAATAAACAACTTAATGGTCTAATACTTGTGGCTAGTACAGTACACGCAACCACATCAAAAATTGGGTCGTGTAGACCTCACCTCAAGGGCGAACCAAATATCGATAATAAATTGGTAACGTTCAAACAAACAATTCAGAATTTAATTATGGAAGAACATTTAGCTGAGACTCGTGCAGAGAACTCAATTTCTTCCACTCAGAGAGGTTTATAAAATCCCCCGCTTTGTTCTGAATAATTATTCTCCGCCCACGTCGATAAAGTTATCAAAGCAGTGTTTGCTCGTGAGCCCGTATCTTGAAGACGGCGACTTCTAAAAATAGGATAAACAGCGAGAAGGATCAAGTAAAAGCTTTACGGTTCGTGTTCTAGGCACTTTTCTCCTTTACTAAGCCCACAATTTCGTAACAGGGATTTAAACACCTCCATTGTCGACAAAGATTATAATGATAAGAACGGAACCACACAGTTTTCTCGCACTTCGCCTCTTCATCATTTTTTCCTAGTCGTTAGTTGAAGAGTCATCCCACGTTTTATCTCGAGTATTTTAGCAATAAGTTGTCAAGTGGATTAAGTGTAGGACATTCTCACGTCAACGTGAATGAGAAGTTAAACAAATGGACAACAGAGATGTTGACCCATCAATATACCAAACGAATCAGCAGTACGTGCTGCAGTAATGATCAGTAAGGCAATATAATGCAATCAGAGCGAAGCGGATAGTAAGTGGGTCATGTCATGATGTGCTCTAAAATAAGAACAACTGAATGTAATTGCTCTGGGATCGTCTGATAAATTTATGGAAACGGTATTGTCATAAGTAGGAGATAAGACCGGAGGAAGCTGTTTAATTTCGGAATAGATATTTAGCAACGTATACGTTGCAGAAATTCCGTAAACGCGACGTATAATACTCAATTTAACGGCAATTGACTTAAATTGGTGAAAAAAAGCTATTATCTAGAAAGATTTGTTCTGCCGTTATAGCTCTATTAAGAGTTCCCAGGATAATGGAATTGCATTGACAATCACACAAACCGAGAAACCTTTGAGATGGTACGATCATATATTATATATGTATATGTAGGGATTCAATGTCAAAAACCCCAATGGTTTTTGACATTGAATCTACACTCCAAAACTGACACTGGCCGTAGAGAAAAAGCAAGCACCGTGTGTGTGCTATACATTCAACCTCTTTTTCTATTATGACGCGCTATAATAGAAAAAGAGGTTGTATATACAGCGCACGGTTCAATTATTGAATTTTTCATGCATAGATCCCTAACTTTTTTGAAAATATTAAATAGCCTTTGCTCATCACAGCAGCACCGTGTGTGTGCTATACATTCAACCTCTTTTTCTATTATGACGCGCTATAATAGAAAAAGAGGTTGTATATACAGCGCACGGTTCAATTATTGAATTTTTCATGCATAGATCCCTAACTTTTTTGAAAATATTAAATAGCCTTTGCTCATCACGGAAAATTAAGGATTCTAATGGTGAAAGAATTTTTCAAATTGGTCCAGTAGTTTCGGAACCTATTCAATTCAAACAAACAAACAAACAATCAAATCTTTCCTCTTTATAATATTAGTATAGATTTGAAGGAAAACACGCATAGAAGCAGATCTTCAATACAAGGTGCAATTTCAGTACGATAATAACAGAATTATTAGGACTATTAAAAGTGGCGCAAATCTAATTTAAATCTACTTTCAGGTAGCAATAGCAACTCTTCAAATAGGATGGTAAACAAAATGAGGCGAATGACGTCAACTAACATGATGGGCTCTTAGCATAGCTGAAGATAATGCAAACCTGCCATAGATAGTAATGTAATTAATGCTGCCAGAGTTGGAGTATTGAGACAGTGATGGAGATGATCCAAAGTTTAATAATTAATTATCATCCAATTCGATAGTATCCAATAATAGTGCGTATGATGGGCATCGATCAATAAAGTTACGTCATAGTAAGTTATACTAATTTTATCAAGGTAATAAACTAATTTTATCAAGTTTGTATGTTTGTAAGTTTATTTTTTATGGGTAACAAACGCAATTACAGGGTTAAATTCTAAACTTCGTTCACAACAATAAATAAATATCTTTAATTTATTAACTACCACTTTCTTAGTATTAAATTACCAATGGCAGCATGTTTTTATAAAATTTGTATTATTTATTAATGATGCAAAATCATTGGCCAACGTGGATATCTCTAAGGGCTAGCTCAGCTGATATGATGATGATTGTATATTTAAATTCTAAAGTAACGGTTTCTCAGGTTATTAAGGCCGCGAGTGCTATGCAATGGATACTCCATTGTTTTATCCAGGTAAACGAAAGAGAGAATAAGCTAATTTAGTAAACAGCGAGCAAATAGCTTTACACGTAAAGGTGTGGTGTGGTGAGGTCTTTGATAGTGAGTCATACTAGTACTAGTAGTATATGACGCGTTAGATCTTTACTTAGCCAAATCGCTCTTCGATGTATAAACATGTCACGATCTAACCGAATCAATGTGTGTATGGTCTGATGGTAGAAGGTACGAACCTGTGCCCTTTCCTGTGCTGCGGAGCGGAGTTGGACCCGCCAGCATTCTGCTGCTTGTCTCCCTCCGTCATTGTATTGATATTCTGCGATTCTCACCGCACGCCCATTCCAGACTCCAAAAAGCTTCTCCACCTGCAACAAAGATAACGTGTTCTATTGGGCATGATCAAGGGCAAGCCGTTGCATGGTATTGTCAACTTTCTGATTATTCCTTAACCTATAGGCCGACGACGGGGCTGATCACATTACAGAATTTATCGCCGGACTGCGACCTTCAGCTAGGTACTGCTGTCTGTCCCACACTCCCAGGTCTTTTAATAAAATTATTAAGTCAGTGATTACACTACTCATTAGAGTACATTACATTACTCATTAGAGTCATGACGATCTTCGAAATAATGTTAGCAGACCCTTGATGCGGTATGCTGAAGACAGGTCGCTGTAGCACACAATAGGTCTTTCTCATAACGATTGAATAAAAATGATGATATAATTTATCGTCGACCTCATTAGACGATGCAGGAGTAAACAATCACGTATTCGGTAAATAAATTATTCAACGTAAACGTGTTTCAAGCGACACTACGGTTTTGTAAGAATGTATAATGGCTGCCAAGCATGGCCGTAGGGAGGGGGGGGTTTTGGGGGTTCAAACCCCCCCCGAAATGTTGAGGCACCGTTAAAAATCTAACTTTAGTAGCAAAAATTTTCTCGGATCAAGCAATAAGCATTTACAGTGATGCAAGCAGCACTGTAAATGGTTATTCTCTCTTAAAAACACAAAAAATTTTTTCGTCTAGTTGTTCGTTTTCATTTACAACAGCGCGCTCTGCGTCGTGGGACGCGCTCGCGCTCCAAGCCATGCGACTCCTAATTGTGTACCTATCTTACATACACAATGGGAATCTTACTTACATTGTATTGTATGTAAGCACGCAGCACAAAATTTTTTTTTAGGTCATTCTGTCTTGAAAAATCAAAATTTTTTTTCATCAAAATTTGGCTCTACACCATGTGAAAATGAGCTGGGTGCACGCACCGCATTCATTTACGGCCGATTCCAGCTAGGCAGGCTGATCACGCACGACATTACTTTTAATTTCGTAAATCAATAGACCTATTTTCTTGTTTTTCCAAAATTGAATTGCTCCCTCCGTTAGCTGTTTTTACAAAAATAGGAAAAATGTTTTTAATATTTTTTTGATAACGACCGAAAATGTCAAAAAAAAAAATTCGCGGCTCGCACCGCTCGCCGTTTTCATTCTGAAGTCTTCTAAGCTTTTTAACAGCCTTGCGAAAATGTTACAATTTCTCAACCGTTTTCAGCTGCCGCAAGCACAACAGAATATAGGCGCTCATTCCGCTCACTGTTACAATTTTGGCATACCGATCTCCAATCTCCAAAATGACCACCACGGTTTTTGAAATATTCGGGGCTAGCTGTCATATCTCACACTTTTGCGTACTTTTTTACAAACCATCGGAATTTTTTTTTTATATTTTTTAGTTAACGACCGAAAATGTCAAAAAAAATTCGCGGCTCGCTCCGCTCGCCGTTTTAATTCAGGAGTCTTCTAAACTTTTTAACAGTCTTGCGAAAATGTTACAATTTCTCAACCGTTTTCAGCGGCCGCAAGCACAACAGAATATAGGCGCTCATTCCGCTCACTGTTACAATTTTGGCATACCTACCGATCTCCAATCTCCAAAATTACCACCACGGTTTTTGAAATATTCGGGGCTAGCTGTCATATCTCACACTTTTGCGTACTTTTTTACAAACCATCGGATTTTTTTTTTATATATTTGAGTTAACGACCGAAAATGTCAGAAAAAATTCGCGGCTCGCTCCGCTCGCCGTTCTTTCTGAAGTCTTCTAAGATTTTAAACAGCTTTGCGTGCGAAAATGTCACAATTTCTCAACCATTTTCAGCGGCCGCAAGCACAACAAAATGTAGGCGCTCATTCCGCTCACTATATATAATTTTTATTATACTACCACGTGACCATCCGAAAAAGTAACAAAAATTTTTCTTCTTAGCAAAAAACGTTAAATCTAACAATTTTTGTTTTTTTACCTTGCTTACCAAACTTCACCAAACTCCAAAATTACCACCGCAAAGCCTCTAAAATTTTCGGGGTTCGGTAATCATAATCTTTTGTCACTCTTGATTCTATTTTACAGAACATCCAAAGTCGCTAAAAAAATTGGCGTTCATTCTGTAGTAGAAGTTATTTGGTTAATCATCAAAAAACCAAATATCTCACACTTTTGCATACTATTTTACAAAACATCGGAAAAATCAGAAAAAATTTGCGGCTCGCTCCGCTCGCCGTTACTTATGCTTATTATTTTTATATCGGTTTTTTTTGGAAAGTGCTTAGTCGAAAACCACTCCGGGTACTATACTACTAGCATAAGTATATGATGTTGTTGAGATGATGGTTCGGATGATGAGATGTTGCATATTGTTTCGGGCGGGTCTAAGGCTCAACCCCCCCCGAATAGTATTTCTGGCTACGGCCCTGCTGCCAAGCAAAGCCTTTTGGGAGGTGAGACCGCTGTCATGTCATCAACGGTGAGTACATCTCTTTGATACAATGTTGGTCGTCATTCAATTTTGGAACAAATAGCCTTTGTTTATAATGTTAGAAGATGCACATTAAACAGAAGAATAATAATTCTTGTAGCTATGTTATACAGCTACTTTGGTGGCTTAGCTACCAACGGAGACAGCTTCGGAGACAATAATTCTAACTCTATTTGTCTATACTATTTATAAAGAGGAAAGTTCTGATTGTTTGTTTCAATTGAATAGGCTCCAAAACTACTGGGCCGATTTGAAAAATTGTTTCACTACATTGTTCCAGATGCACATAAGATTTAGGACAATTGCAAAAATGTTGGGATCCTAGTGAAAACTTTAATAATGTTTCCCAACGTGTAAATTTTTCTTAAATTCCCGTGCGAAGTGCGGACCGCTAGTTACTCCCTTTTTTGAAAATAAACGTTTAGTAAAGATACTCTTCTACGTAATAAAATGGAATCTTTAGCTAGCTAATCCCAAAGATAGTAAGTAAAGTAGGTTAATGTTGGGCCGGATTAGCTTTCTCTTACTCATATAATCCTAGCTAGCTTTTACCACAGTAACTGGAAACGATGGCAAGGATAAGGTAGACTTATTATGCTGCTTGGCTGCAAATTGTTTTCTTGTTCTAATTAGAGCTTAGCCTTAATAAACTTAAAAGAATATTATTATAACATTTTGTCAGGGTAAAAAGATAAGACTTAGCCCCATACTAAGAAAACTTTTAAAGGTACACAAATTGTATATCAAGGCCCAAACTAAGTAGAGCTTTATCAGTAAGTCAACACAAAATCTCTCATATTTAGACATAGGTTACTGTTGAATAGTCAAAAATGTCTAAGTTTATTTAACTTGAGATTATGTGAGATTATGATACAAATATTATTTGTAGTAGTAAATGAGAGCTATGAATTTTATTACTATGTAAACTATGTAAATCATACAAGTAATGAGCCACCACTGAGAGGTGATGGTAAGTGCCGCCGGCCGGCTAGTAGATGACAAACTTTTTAGTCAGCCTATAATGATCGGCAGCTTTGGTAGAGTAGATAAATTATAATTTTGACGCTAACTGTACTTACAATAATTTTGGTATGCGGGACGAATACGGGGAACTATCATCGTGCGGGACGTACAAAGATATTTTAAGAATGTGGGCCGAAAACTAGGGACGAATATGGCATAAATCCATATTTCTCTCTAATATTCTCCAATATTTTTCCAACAAAACTACTTAACGAATAGGGGTGTAATTTTGCATTCTTTAATGTGTTTGTAGACCTAGATTAGCAGAAGCTTAATACTTTTTATCCAGGAAAAAGGCGTAGTCGGGGGCACAAGCTACTTCATAAATATACAAGAACTTTTAACATAGTTCAAACAAATATAGCTAAAATAGGGAAATTGCGATAACAAACTTTGAAATATACAACTGCAAGGTATATCAGTATAAAATAGGTTGTACCTATGCCAGTTGTAGTACTGCTGTAATTTCGGTACTGTTCCACATAAAAGTGATCTACGAGTGTGGTCGATGGTTTATTATTGGAGTCGTGCAATTGTTTACAGAAGCAGAGATTGGAGTACAAATCTTATAAAATTTGTCCTTGATACAATGCGGATTGCAGAACTAACAAATTGATGTTGAATTTCAAGTCTTAACGTCACGTATAGTCTTATTATCGTAGTTCTTTTTTGCATGAATAAAATCGAATCGGTAAAGCATTAGGACATCAGTATTTGATTTTCAGTCGAACTCCCAAACATTTATTTGCTATATGACTGGAATAAATATAACTCAAAGATCTAGCACAAATTTACATAGATTGCACATGTACGTTAGCCACGATAAACATCGGACAATAGGTAAGCATGGATGAACATTCAAACACGACTAGAAAACCTATTCCATTTAGTTCTAAATACCGTATACGGACATCGCGGATCCTAGCCGCTATTCAGTGCCGTTATGATTTCACCATTTGCATCGACCAGTTGGAATTATCGGAATGGCGTTCGCATTATGGCCTAGATCGCCAATTGCAATCGTGAACAGTGAGTTATTGAATTGGTTCAATGGGCGATGGTAATGATGTTAATGCGGTACAAAAGCAACACTTTAATTCAATGACTTTAGTTCAGATAGTGCTACCTAACAGTAAGGCATAACCTTAGTTATTGAGTTAGTTATTATGACATCCCTTGGAAGGGATAGCCGGAAGCATACCTGTCAGATGTACGACGCCATTAGTTAGAATAAATAAATAATGCTGGACAATACACAGAGCAAACCCTAGCCCCAAGCTAAGCAGAGCTTGTGTTATGGGCGCTGCAGGCGGACCTTCGCCGACCGCGCCACAGACGAGGTCGTCAAATGTTTTTTGTGTAATTACTTGTTTCATATATCATGTTTGGTGTAATAAAATCAGACGATAATAAACGTACTTATTATTATCATATATGAGAATATAAATACAACATCAACTATCGGTGACAATAAAGGATGGAGAATTTTTTATAGCTAGGAAGTAACATTTCTACATATTTTAGTATGTGCTTCCACTGGTATACTACTTACTTACTTTATCGTCTACTCAATCTGTTTTCGCTTGTGCAAATTCACATGACATTCCATTTTGCATTGTAAATATTCATTCATCTAGTCCTATCCATTCAAAGTTGTAAGCTAGATCACTGTTCGGTACTAAAAAACATAAAAGGTTACCGACTAGATTTCGTTCATGAAAAGATCATTTTTATAAGACAGGGAACCTGTTTGAACTTGGAAAATATTACAAAGAAAAATAGCTACACGAAATCGACCAACTGACCTATTCAATGGAAATAAATACAATATACTTCGGTTATAAAGAGTTAAATTAGAAAAAAATATGTAAAAATGTAATATTTTTTGGTCTCGACCATGACTAAGTCTAAACATGTTAGAACGTAGGGAAAAATAGGTAAATTAACGCGATAAATATCTGTCAAGATAAATATCTGTGAATTGAATAATAATTATACATACAATTCATAAGTCGCAAACTATTCAAAAACAAGACCATGAGAATGGAGTCACAGGGTTAAATCGTTAAAGTGCCACTATGTTTAATCACAACACAAGAGATGAAGATTCGCGGAAACAACGGTACCTTATAACGAGCTTTTGTAAATAATAACCAGCTAGGTAGCGATCTCTCACGGTTATTGTTTATCTTAATAACTGTACGGGAATAGTGGTGTAATATATCTATCAGACTCTGTTCGTGATTTGTGATAAACATAGCTTCACTACAGATACAGACTATTATAAAAAAATGCTAGACAATCCATACAGCATCATTTAGTCCCCATGTAGGCAGTTATGGGTACGATAACTGGTTTTTATTAATATATTACATTGATAGTTAATACAGTTTAATATGTACAGAAAACTACCAGAACACCCGGAATAATATCTTAAGATCGTACAAACATGTGTCCCGAGGTGGGAATCGATCCGCAACCTGCATCGCAGGCGGACCTTCGCCCGACGCGTCATAGCAGCGTTCGTCTATAAATCCTAAAGTTTGGTTTGTTTGTTAAATCTACGCCAAAACTACTGAACGAAAGGGGCAGAAATTGAATAATACCTATAATAATTTATGTCTACCAAGAATAACATACGCTACTTTTTTGGGCCTAAACCATTCCCATCGTATAAAATATAACCTTTGAAAGTATAAAAAACTAATAATACGTTTGAAGTTATATTCAAAAATATCATAACAGAGTCTATATTCAGTCGCATTAAAGACACTTCAAAGGCTTCGAATCCAGACTTTAATATTCTTAATATTAGCAATAACCATTGAAGCATGAACGAATGCACGTGTATGACTTTCTGTAGCCTGTCTAACAGAGTTAAAAGATAAGACCGTTCTAGTGTAAATAAAACCTTGCGAATTATTATTAAAACAGCTGTTCACGCCATTCACCTTCTGTCGTGAAACATATGTACACTTGTAAATGCTTTGAAACTAACAGCTGGCGTTGTGTCTACACTCTCTGGCCGAAGTGTTGCCAAACTTAAATGGAATAAGTTTGAAGTAAACCACATTGGTTACTGGATATGTTTAGCGTCACTTCCATCCATTTGATGGAGAGCGCACATGGACGCCTATACGGGTACCTGCATTGTTATGTAAGTTCGCAGAGCTGAGTAGGACTGATGCCAAAATGTAGCCCCCTACAGATGCCGCCGAATGCGGGGGAGAATTCATTTCACGAAACGGTTTTAGGGTTCCAGTGCCAAATTTCAAAATGAGATCTACCATACATTCGCTCTATCCCCAAAAAACGAAACAGAGAAGGAAAGAAGATCCCTTCTCGTTCTTTTAATTTCTAGACGATTGTATTGAAATGCTTTACGATCTGGCCGGAGACAGGGAACTTGAAGCATTCAATTTATTTGTTCCCTTGTTGAAGTTTAGAAGATCATCGACATCTTTTCAACATCTGATACCAGAAGAGAAAGATGTCAACGGATGATTACAACTAAGTTAAAGATTATTTCTATCATATTCTATTGTCCAAGAGTCCTGTAAGGTCTAACTAAAGGAAATAAAGCACTTTGGTTTAGATTTTTTGATTTTGATTCAATGAAAGTAAATACCAGCTTTGGTGTGTGTGGAAGAGTATCAGTAATCTAGTATTCATAAGACACATGCTCTGCTAGACGTAGTTGTGTGAATTGTGCGGCAAAATTTATTTTTCTTTAGATAATTTATAAAAGTGGACTTTGCGATAAGTAATACTTCAGGTGCAGCATTGAATCGAAGGTTCCTTTGTGTTGATTTTTTATGTCGACACTCATAAAAGTATCAACAGAACGGAACCTTTTACGGGCCTGTTCCGATTAATTATTTATTTTTTGAGATGTATGCTTTTATACCGGAAACAAAGCGAAACCGCGGGCAGAAAACAGTTAATAATATATTAGGTAAGGATTTTAATCTGATACGGTATTTACTTTTTTTATTACTATAATAAGTTAATAATAACTAGATCCTGCACGCAGCTTCCCACGCTTGGTTTCTCTTAAAACTTTTATTTCTATCCAATAGGAACTGATTTATGGAATAAAAAGTAGTCTATCTTTTAAACCAGGTTTCTAGGCCTGGTATTAAAGTAGTTCCCTACCTGTTTGCAAAATTTCAGCTAGATGAGCTCAGTAATTTTTGCACGAAGTAAGAAGCATCTTGTACAAAGTCAAACATCCAAAGTATTGCAATTATAATATAGTGTGATGTCAGATTTTGACAGCTCAGATTTGCAGAAAATTGAGAATGACTTTCTAATCTAAATGGTAATATGATTAGTTTGCATAGCAATTACGATCTGGTCGTTACAAGTTAACAAGTAGATTATGCCTAAATAAGGTGTTGCGCAATTGCATAATGATCTGTTTCCACTTTCTGACTATGCAGGTACCAGATAAAACAATATAATGTAACAAATTACATTACTTAAATGCGCCGGGTTACATAAGACTAGCGGTTCGCCCGGGTATTTAACACATATTTCAAAAATTATACTTTTTTTTACACATGTTGGGTTACTTTGATGAAGTTTTTATTTGGATCCCTAACTTTATTGAACATATTCTATAGAATATGAACATCGCGAAACATAGGATATAGGCTATGTTCATCAGGAATCATGTAGGATTCTAATGGTGAAAGAAGTTTTCAAATCATTCTAGTAGTTTCAGAACCTATTAAATCCAAGCAAAGCAAACAATGAAATTTTTCCTCTTTATAATATTAGTATTATACAGGGTGAGTTTTTTCACGGCTACTAAGGGGAAGTCTGAAACCGTTAGAGTCATGAAAATCGAAAAGTCATGAATGATCGAGCGTATATTTCAAATCGAGTACGTAACTCGTACGTACTCGATTTAAAAAATAAGGTCGATATATTTACAAAATTATTTTGGATTTTTGGGTTTTTGGTCGATAGTAAATAAATAAATGTACGAAAACTATGTGCCCAAAGTTGTAGGAATCCCACACAAAGGAATCCAGTGTTTAAGCAGAAAAACAATTTGCAATAATATTTGTATTGAAGAAAACGTTTATTGTTTTAGCGATGAACGCGCGGTTTACTTCGAGATTTGTTGTATTTGTTTAACTCTTTCATTGCAATCAGTGAAAATGTCGGATGACGTTAAAGATTTTCTACGTGAACACTCCTTGTGTTCCCAAGGTTAACGCTTTGTGTCATGACATGACGATCGATATCAATAACGATTTATTAAAACCTTTTTAATAAGTCTAGCAATGAAAGACATTCATTAATTATTTTCTATCGACCTTGAATGAAATGACGTCACATTAGTTAGACTAGCATGCTATTCCATTTCACTGTACAGGCGTGTATGGCAAAGTAAAAGCGGTCGTTGTTTAAAAAACTTGACTTGAATCAAAATTAACGTTAAATGACCATGAGTTTAATACTACTATGTGTTGTTGTTATACGCACAAACAAGGTATACAAATACAGCTACGCAGTTTATATCGTTTAAGGACCGTACAATAACACCAATTTTAAGTTTCATGATAATTTGTAGATGACTCAGATGCTACGAGCTGATCACTGAACAGTGGGGAACTGTTTAATAGGTTAGCAAGCAAAGGCTCATGCTTAAATGAGTATTAAGGGACAGGTATATAGGTGTACAGAGCAAGCCTGACCGTATCCGTATGGTATGCTCTAAAAGTGGTCTCATAGCTACGTCATGAGGGAAAGGCTCCGAGGCCAGCGCGTGGGCCGCGGGCAGCGCAGGCTCGCTTTGATTAAATGTCACGTTCCTAAGAGGTTTCCTGCCAGCTAATCCGTAACGTGATCTTTGAAACGCTTTATCGACTTTACCGGCTGTATCTAAATTTGAGGCAGGATATTTTCGTTGCGTAAATCTTGACCGGAGTTATAGCCATCGTAAGCGATTGTGTTATGTGACATTCAAAATTATGCATTTCGGCAAAATGAATAATAAATTAATAAATCTTGAAGTATTATTTCCTTGAACCTGAATGAATGTCATGCTGCAGAAGGTCGGTCGGCCGATGCAGTTTATGCAATAAGCGTGTCAATTCCCCAGTTAGCAATTTTTTTGTATGAGTACTAAATTAATAATGTTCAACATTTTTTTACAAAAACCTGAGGAGTTCTTCATGAACCATGTCGATTCTAACTCTTAATGGAACACTTTTGTAATGGACGTGAATTCAATTAATAAAGTCAACGGATTCAAATATGCACTACAAATAATATACGAAGCAAAAATCAAAATAGAAACGTCCGGTTACTTTATTGGGGAAGCAAAAAAGGACCTGGTGCTGTGACATCGGGACAGACAGACGGCATGAATGAGGACGGGAGCCTACTAAAAATAAACGGATCACCCGCGATCGATGTTATTCCCTCTCGACGGATGTGCCAGAATATATCGTGTCAAGACATGAGTAATTGGCTATTTTTACAGTTTATTGCAACTTGATTATGCTTTTCCTCAGGCGTGATGAGGATGTAATGTATGGCACATCAATGCCGTGGCAATGAACGCTCGGCCAGGACCAGGAGGGGACCGGTTTCGAACACAAAAAATGTTTAAACATCGACCATGCCGAATGAGTCATACAAAGCCAGTCAGTCTTATTTGCCTACTAAATGCGGTCTTGCATGCATGATGCAATTAACAGGAACCATCCTATAAAACATCTAGCACAAGTAGCTTTTAATAGATTAAAAACTGTATTTGGTATTAAAATGCAGCAAGAATAAGAACTTACCTTTACCACGGAGATATCCAGAGGGCTGTTAAAGGCATTCCAGTATTTACCTGTAATAAAATATTAGGTCCTTACATATGAAATTGGCGTTTTGTATGGGAGGAACAAAAAGTCGAATATTTTTTAATATAATATATTTAATTAATCAAAGTATGAACCATTATTTTCTATGCACTTTTGCCATCTTATAGGTAGTTCATTGATCCCTTTACTAAAAAAACCAGTCGGACGGGAATCAATAAACTCTTTGAAGGCGATTTGGACTGCCCCATCGGAGTTGAATTTTTTCCCTTGCAAGAAGTTATCCAAATTTCGAAAAAAATGGTAATCTGTTGGAGCAAGGTCCGGGGAGTACGGAGGATGTCTTAGACTTTCCAATTGAAGCTCTTCTAATTTAGTAGCCGTCTGTTGCGCAGTGTGTGGTCTAGCGTTGTCGTGAAGCAGCAGTGGCGTGGAGCGATTGACCAGCCTAGGTTGTTTAGCCGCTAGCTTTTCCATCATGGTTTGCAATTGCTGACAATAGACATCAGCCGTAATAGTCTGGCCAGATTTGAGAAAACTGTAATGAACAATACCGGCACTAGTCCACCAAACGCTTACAAGTAACTTTTTTGGGGTTAATTTTCGCTTGGGGCAGGATTTGGCTGGCTGGCCAGGATCCAACCATTGCGCTGAGCGCTTCCGATTATCGTAAAGAACCCATTTTTCATCACAGGTAATGATTCGGTTTAAAATACCTTCATTATTGTGCCGGTTTAGTAATGTAACGCAGCAGTCGACGCGCGTTTGCCGGTTTGCTTCAGTCAATTCGTGAGGTACCCACCTTTCAAGCTTTTTAATCTTCCCAATTTGCTTCAAGTGAATTAAAACAGTTTTATCACTAACACCGCAGCCTGCAGCTAACTCGGACGTGGTTTGCGATGGATCCGCTTCCAAAGAGGAGAAATTTGTGATTAAAGTGGCCAGTACGAAAAACGCCAATTTCATATGTAAGGACCTAATATTTCCACATGAATATCATATATGGCCATCAAACCAATTGAACGTTTTGTTTGATAACGACGCTGATAAATTCACAAGGTAAAATACTGTGTGGTGGTCAAAATAAGAAAAGTTTTGATGTTGTATTATAACAACCAAATTATAATTTGGTTATATTTATATCAAAGACATCAAAACACTTAAAAGAATATTTGTATTTTGTAGAAAGAACTTACTTTACTGCAACTATGTAGGTAATTTACAAAGTTAAGGGAAATTTCAAGCTAGAACACATAGGTAGTTAGGTAGTTCGAAGCGTGAACTATGGTTCGTCTAGCTAGGACAAAATTGGAAGATAGTGCAGTCTAATCGATAGTCCTATTTCAGTCGACAAGGCAGTTCTGACTCACGATTACAACAATAAATCTTAGGATGATTGTCCTATGTTTTATTGTTGCTTATTATACGAACGACGTGGCGACGTGAGAAATCTTTGTTCAGGAAGTCACATCTCCGACTATCTGAGAACAATGGTTTAAAACTGTAATATTTTTTGCTGTTATAGGCAAAGTAACATAAGAATTATCAATCAGTTGTTACCCATATAATTTTGTAACTTTTATGCTAAATGCGGATCAAATCAGCTCCGCGTGCCCCACGGTTATCATCTACAACTCAAACAAACATTACATAGCTAAAATGTAAACAATATTGCGACGTCACTGAGCTCACTTAGATACAATCTGTATCATTTAACCTCAAAGCCATTGTAATAATAATGTAGAGACGAACATTATCTCGAATTTTGTATAAATTATTTAGATAAGTATAACTTCAGAGTAATATACGATGATGATTTTTGGGGGGAAATCGATATTATTTCAATGCCGATTTCATATCATCCATTTCTAATTCAGGTGCAGATACCCTCGCATTAAACTCGTGAGTATTCAACGGGCGGGCACTATTCGAATTTAATTATGGTCGGCTTTGAATAATGTTTTGTAAGTGAGTTTTAGGTGATCATGATCACTGCACTATATTCACCGAACTCTCTAGTTGAGTTGGCTGAATGATTTTCATTCGGAATATTACTGATATTTTTTTAATACCTATTTAATTATGAGAGTAGTGTCGTTAAAACAAAATGATTAAAAATCTTGGCATGAAATGTGCGATTTCCAGCTCACAAAGACACCCGAAGGATCGCAAGGATCCCATAGATTCCAAGACTAACTACCTAACATAACACTCTACTACATTAGGTACTCCTGTAACGGTACAGTACATAATTTGAATAAATAAATAACTAATCTAACATTTTAAAGATGCACATGTAGGTAGCAGTAATCTCTACTCTACCAAACCTTCTACAACATGTTCCACTTTCTAAAGTTTCTATCAAATTAATGGATATAAAATTTTGCATAGCCAGTTTTCTACCGACAAGGACTACGCAATTTTACCGACGGATATAAAACAAAAATATTTAAAAGTATTGTAATGCACTTAATTATTGAAGGTCCAGAAATTGTGCAAGATAATTTATTTTATGGATAAATTATTTCCATAGATGAACCTTATAAACTAGAACGTTCCGACTCTGAGTCATTTGGGAGAGAGTTGTTTACTGCATGGTCACTCGATCAATTGGCTGTGCCGCGCACGTTTGATGGTTCATTCCATATTCTTATCTATTGAGAGTTGTTATTCCTTTGGCTGTTCAATTGGTTAGGTTGCATGCTATGCGCTCAGTTGACATTTGTTTGTTGTTTTTGGTCGGACAGGGTGTGAGTCGGTGTGAGGTCTTAGAGTGGAGATGAGGTGAGCGACCGACGCGGCCCGTGGGTCAACGTCGCTTGCGGTTCTCTCCTACATCGTTCACGATGATTCATCTTTTTTATTGAGCAATCTTACAGCGACCCCTTCTAAGCTAGCTATACTCTAGCTGCGAGAGTATCGATCGGTTGTCTAACGGTATATCAGATTGTCAGGAATAAATTTACTAAGAAGCTTGTAGCACAGGGTCGGGTTTTTACGTCAATAAGTATTGAAATGGAAAAACAGTATAATATCAGCTGTGTACACAAACAAGTTCACAATATAATTGTACCGATTTGTACCGTAACAATAATAAAGAGCTACGATGCTAAAATTCCAAACACTATGCCAAATCATGGCCATAATCTGACAAAATAAAGTAGGTTCCACGACCAACCACTATATGAAACAAAAATTTTGAAATTGCGTTTACAAATAGACGCTTGAAGAAGCAGACAAATGAATCTTTTAAGCTAGCACGAAATTGCTTGCAAATAGAAATCGCAGGGGCTGCCATTACTTTTATAGTTTATAATATTGCGGGAAAGTTAAGGTTATATAATACCTTAATCTTTTAGAAAACGAATAAAATACGATTGCAATAATGACAACATACACAAATTGGGGTCATAATAATATTAAAACAAAACATATGATTACAAATATGTATATATATGTAATACGTTAGTTGCTAACTATCACTCAGTTTGCGTGAGAGTGATTGTAGAACATTTTTTTATATTTATTTATAAAACGACATCTAAAGTTTGACCCCCCGCTGTAGTTGTCCTTTTTTAGAGCAACGCAATTAGAATTCTCGGCGTGATCCCGGTTCGTGCTGCACTTTCTATAACAATTCAAAACAGAAATGCTTACGAAAGCGTCCTTATGCCACATACTTAGAGCTCATATTCCATATTGATAAACGAACAAAGAGCGACATGAATATGCGAGGAGTCTGGTATCAGTTCACGCTAACAAAGGTCTAGAATAGCCAAGAGAACGCTTTAAAGAACGCTTGGATCATTCACAAGGAGCCTTCTTCTGCTCTCATAATGATGACACGTTTTGGTCTTTAAGTTAGTTGAAACTCCATCTGTAGATTTTTTATTCCAAGGCAAGTGTCAAAGTTGAAATCATTATATCCATCTCTTGGTGCAAATAGCACCGCACGCATTATCTGGATTTTCTTTAATCTATGGATTCTACGTGACGATTCTGCGTAACATAGAAGCGTTTTATTAATAGACTAGCGGCCCGCCCCGGCTTTGCACGGGTATTAAACAAAAATTTCAGAAATTATACACACTAAAACGATAGGTTTCACAGTTTTCATACGGATCTTTACTTTTTTAACAGCATTAGGGTTTTTGACATTGACTCAACATTCCAAAACTGACACTGGCCGTAGAGAAAAAGCAAGCACCGTGCGCTATACAACCTCTTTTTCTATTCTGACGCGCCATAATAGAAAAAGAGGTTGAATATACAGCCCACGGTTCAATTATTGAATTTTTCATGCGGATCCCTAACTTTTTTGAAAATATTATATAGCCTATGTTCATCATGGAAAATTAAGGATTCTAATGGTGTAAGAATTTTTTAACTCGGTCCAGTAGTTTCGGAGCCTATTCAATTCAAACAAACATACAAACAATCAAATCTTTCCTCTTTATAATCTTAATATATAAAGGAACGAGCGATTTTCTGGCGACAACGCCCAGCCTAAACCGCTGAAGTTAGAAAGTTGAAATTTGGAAGGTAGGTTCCTTTTATAACACAAGCACCCGCTAAGAAGGGATTTTTGGAAATTCCACCCCTAAGGGGGTGAAAAGGGGGATGGAAGTTTTTTTGGTCATTTTTCTAACACCGTAACCGGTAGCCCGATTTTTCTTGAAATTTACAGGAAATACTAAACATACAAAAATATTGAACACGTGTTTCAGCATTTTTCAAAATATTCCTGAAAATAGGGTGAAATGGGTCATTCAAGTTTGAGATTCGTATTTTGGCTACATATTGAAATGTCTATAACTTTTTGATATAGCATACTAATGACTTGAAACTTTCAGTATGTATTGAAAAAACTATAAATCAAACCAAGTGTTTTCAGGATTTTTCAAAAATGTTACTATATAAGTTTAAAAAGGAAGTAGAACTATTGAGGTTATTGTGGTGAAATTTATCAACCATTGACGCTATTGGCTTAGAATTTACAGAGAAAACTACACAAACAAAAATATTGAATACGTATTTTAGGATTTTTATAAATAATCCTGAAAATGGGATTAAAACGGTTATTCAAGTTTGAGATTCGTAGTTTGGCTCCGTATTCAAATGTCTAAATCATTTTAAGTACTACGTACTTATTACTTTTGCATGTCCTAAATAAAACAAAAAAATTATTAATATGTATTTCAGGATTTTCACAAACATTCCTGAAAATGGGTTGACAGAGGTGATTTAAGTTTGAGTGATTTGTAGTTTGCTCCATATTGAAATGTTTTTTACTTTTTAATGAAGGATGGTAACGACATAAAATTTCAAATAGGTATACATAATACCAAGTACAATAAATAAAAATAGGTAATTCAGAATTTTTCATTAAAATTACGTTAAAAGTATAAAAAGAAGTCTCACCTAAGATTTTTTGGAATTTTTAACTTTTCTCCCAATCAGCTTGAAACAAAATTAATAAAAATATATAATACCTACTTATTTCTGGATTTATCAAAATATGCCTGAAAATGGGGAGAAACGGGTTATTCAAGTTTGAGATTTATATTTTGGCTCCGTATTGAATAACTTTTTAATATGGCGTATAGTTTACTGTTTAGTTTACAAAAAAAGGAACACGTATTTCAGAGCTTTTCATAAAAGTTACTCAATAAGTACCTATACAAAAGGTAAGGGTATTAATGACTTTTCGTTTCAAAAATATACTGTAAAAACAATGATTAAAAACAAGAGTTCCGAATTTTTCTTTTTTTTAGTCTTTTAATAAGGACAATATATACATAAGAAGTTTTTAAGGACTTTTTAACTTATGTGACTTTTTATCCAGTGCTGATAATACTTAAAATATCAATTTATTGAACATTATGTGTTTAATGGTTTTTCAACATAAAATAGGTTTTGAAGTTATTCAGGTTTTTTGTAAGTTCATAAGGATCATTCTTTGAAAAGAAATGCATAATTAATAATCAGAAGAAAAGGTTATTATTTAAAATTTTGTTTGAATACTCACTCTACTTAGATTCAGGTAATTTATTTATAGTACTTTAATTCAATGGTGTTTTTTCCTCGATAAAATATAAATTCGTAATATTTTTTTTTAACTTTGTCCGTGACTCCTTTCACGACTGTTAGCCGCATGGCTTCTGATTTTGCAATCCAATCCCATCTCAGAAAGCCAATCTGTAGATATATTTAAATAAAATAGGATTAGGAAATTTACAAACAAATTGGGCTATAGTAGAATGTCCACCGTGTCATTAGATTCTCTATAAAAAAATACAGTAAATGATTATTAAAAAAAAAACTCATTATAATGGGCTTATACATGATTATTAAAAGCGGGTTTCAATTTCCGACTCTTAAAATAGGGTATTAGCTGATTTCGTCAAGAAGTTTTACCCTAAAGTCCACGCAAATGAAATTGCGAGCGGGTCAGCTAGTATTAGTATAGATTTAGGGCTACTGTTCTCTTAATGCTGAAAATAAAAGTGCAGCTTAACAGACATTGGTGCAATATGAAATTGCACTTTCCGCTTAGCACTTTCCATTCCAGGATCTAATGAAATCGAGGTAACGTGCCATAGCAGCTGTGGCTATACTTAAGTAATGCTACATAGACGTTTAACATTGTATATGGACTTAAAGATACATTACGTATTTGATATGGCAGTAAATGGGTTGACGTAGCAGGGTTTAATAGCAAATCGTGCCATTTAGCGCGGATAAGAGCTGAACCATAAAACGTTCAATAACAGTGGTGATTAAACAGTGAGGGTCAACAAAATCTGGAGCCGCTATCAGTTTTACGTACTCGTGTGACCTCGCGGTATCGTCGCATTGCGCAGCTGTTCGAACGAGAGGATGTCCGCTTTTTGCCGATGATCGAATGGTTCATTGCTTATAAGGAGTCCCAATATCTTATTTGGAAAATTTAAGTGCGCACTTCTTTCGAGTGTCGAGACAACTCTTTGGGAATCTCATTAATCGCATGAATCGTCAAAAAAGGTTCAAAAGACGGCTGTATTTCGACTTATAAAAACAAGCCTGATATTTTCATAAGGAAATCGATATTATCTACATATCATTGGACTGGACAACAAGGTCAAGCCGTCGCCTTTTCGATCGTCACACTCCACCGACGACAACTAAAACAGGTCCTAACTTTGGTCCGGTTCGGTCTTTTGAACTTTACCATTAAAATAATAAGCTTCTGCTGCTGCTGTCCAGAAAACAGATAAAGCAATAGGGGTTTTGATATATTAATAGCATACTGTTTTAAGCCGGACATGGCTATTGGATAAGAAAGTCGTTCATCATCTTAATGCGTCGTTTTAGTGCTAGGGTGTGCGTGCGAAGTCACCCTGACACGCAGTATAGAAGCAGCAACGACCTTGCAAGGTCATAAGTTTTGCCCTAACCTGATCGCCAATTTTCAATGGCTGTTTTTATTTTGCTTGTATTTTTATGCGCACATAATTAGGCGTTTGGAAAGAAAAAAAGAGAAAATACCCTGAAATGTTGGTCCAATTATTTCTGGCATTATGTGGTGTGTTTTTACCCAATTTCCTCAGAAAGAAGGCTAGTTTACAAAAGCTAGTTTAGTGATGCCTAGCTTAGATTATGAATAAGATACAGATTTCAATCTGGACATCAAACAATACAAGGAAAACGGAAATGATACAATAGATGTGATAGATAAGATAACGCTAGATAAAACTGACCAACAGATAGAGTTCTGTGCTTTAGGTACATTTTACATGGCACCTTCACGAATGTCTATATTTAACCCACAGAATGAACTGCGTGAGGATAGACATGTGCGTCTCTTCTATACAAAAGAGTGATTCTGCGAGTTAAGAGTGTACCTTATGTGATTTTATAGTTAGAAATCGTTATTTATCTCAGAATCTGTGAAAGCTACCACCTTCATATTTAGGTAAATGATAATTCGAACTTTTATCTTGGATTCCGTCTTTTCAAAAACACGATTGGTGAAAATTTTCTCGATACTTTTATTTTTTGAAAAATACATGTTTTGCACACATTTTGCTATTTATCTCAGGAACCACCTCATTTTTTGTTGGATTTTTGTTTTGTCAGGAAACGTAGTAGAATTTCTTCGTTTTCGTCTTTTTAATTTTTCGATTAGTTGTGTAAATAACTTGTAATTAGGCATAACAGTTTTGGCGGAGCAAAATACGGAGCACGTCTATCGCTCTGTGCTTCTCACTCATACGAAAATCATATCTTGTCATCCTGCTCGAAATTTGAATTATGGCTGAGGTATGGCACGCTCTTAATTGTATTCGCTCCGGCTTCGCACGGGTGCAATGCTGTTCCACAAAATGTCCTCTTGAATCATTCTATTTATTAAAAATCCGTCACGTAATTTGAAAGATCTAAGCATACAAAGGATAAAAAGACAGGAAAGCGACTCTGTTTTATACTACCTATGTAGTGAAAAAACAAATAAATGTAAATGTACTACTGGAATGCACTGTACTTACGAAATTAACACTAAACGTGGATAACGCATTGATTTGATAGTAATTGATAGCGACCACAGAAGATACAATTACCATCTGGTGCTACTGGCTTAGCGAATGTTACTACCTGCCACCACCTTGGGCATATGTTTTCGTTCAGCTATTTCACTCAATATATCTGTATGTCGTGAAGAGTTGACTTGACGCAATTATTAATCATTATTTTATATTGAGAATACGAGACTGAGAAGACGTACTTGGCGACCAAAGAAACCAGATGTAGATAAAGATATTAAAATGCCAAAAAACTTTTTTAATTTGATAGCAAATAATATAATTGAGAAATAACGGTTACGGTATGAAAATACATTTTAGAAAGCAATATAATTTTATTATTCTAAATTTATAACAAAAGCTTGCTTAAATTTACTTACTTTGCTTAACTTTTCAATATAAATATTTTTTTAACAACCTTATAGATCATTTTGGACCAAAGTGCTTGGGAAGACGGATCCAACGAACCCAAACTCGACGGGAATTCATTTTGTTAAGGAGTTCCTATAGCCACCTTCTGCCTCCATCATTAGACCATCTCAATATTACAATGAAATAGCATTTTCACCGAACTTACAACAAAAGCAGTATATCAATATTATTTCAGCTCAAACGGTTGAGGATAACTGGTCTAAAATTCAATAGTAACATTTGTCCCATACATATTAAAAAACCTTCATCTTCATCATCAGACTAGCTCGATGGTGCCATGAGGTTTCATTGTTTTTTTTAATATTTGGTGGCTTTAGTATCGCTGCGGCCATTGATAGGCCTATTGTGATCGAAAACGTTGCATTGTTACCGAAAATACATTAGTATGCCAAATTTCAGCTCAATTGGTTAAGGATAACTTGTCACAAATTATTTTGCAAGGTTTGTCCCACACATTCTGGGCAAGTGAAATAAAAGCTTGTAATAACGAGTATGTAGTTAAACACGGAATACAGAAAGCAAGATTTTAAAAGATTCGTTGATCTCTTTGTGATTGTTGGTAGAGCTAGGGAACAAATGATTATGGCCTTTGTACAAGGGCATCAGTTACCTACTCTACACAATAAGGAACGGTTATTTTATAACAAAAGAAGTTCAGTCTAGAATAGACTACATTTAATTTACGCAACGCTAATTCGTGATGTGCGTACAGTAAGATAGGTATTCTCATATGTATAATAATATTGTAAAGAGGAAACATTTTATTGTTTCGGAGACTATTCAATTCAAACTAACAAAAGTTTCTGAAACTACTAGACCAAATAATCGTTCACCATTAAAACATTGGCAACAGAAGATTTTCAAAAAGTTAGGGTTCCCTATGAATTCTCAATAATGTAATCCAACCGTGCCGTGCCTAGCCGAGGCGGACTTTGTTGCGGTTTTTTTTTATTCAAGAGGAAGTTTTACAAGAACTAATGAATGTTATACGTTCATAGTATCGGCTTTGCACCCGTGCAAATCCGGGGCGGGTCACTAGTAAATAATATAGTCGAAGCCTTATTTAGGAGCACCCACATGATCTTACTAAAGTAGACGGCTTTCATTTCGCTCAGAGAAGGGAGAATGCATCAGACCTTGATTATATGATCTTATTTTTGCATGTCTTAGTTTATATAACCGTAAATTTGAAAGTAGTGGTACGCGGTACCTTCCTTGTTTTAGTGGAATAGAATTTGAAAATGTAGACAGAGATTTGCGAATGTGAATTTAACTGAAATTAAGGATAAATAAAATAATAAATATAGAATTAATTAGATAAAATTCTAAGTTCCTTTCTAATACCAAAAAGTAAAACAAATGGTATTTATTTAAAGTCGTAATAAATTTTCTACTCCTGATTATTACCACATTTTGAATAAGTACCTATATTAATGTAGTAGCTAATCTATTCGCAACGCATACCAAAACATACTTAACTTTTGGTTCAGTTACAGAAACATTTTAGATTGTTTTTTTATTATATTTTGATTATAAAACAATCCTTGACAAAAACAAATTCCCTCATTCTTAGTTACGAGTAGCTAGAATTACTAATTTCAAACCTAACCATCTAAGTAAGGTCAGAAAATGAGCGTAAACTGAGAATTAAGTTGGTTAAAATAACTAAACTGGGTGAAACCCAACAAAACAGATTATAAACCTCAATTAGATTATGTCGCGTGGCGAATGCTTGTGTTTCTAGAGCGTGGGATTGGTATGGCGAGATGATGGGCAGAGCTTGCACAACGGTCTCAGGTTGCATCAGGTAGGACTTACGCCTGCTGACCCCAAACAATATCCAATCCACTAAGGCGAAACAACGGCGAACAATAGGATGCCTAAAACGGACAGCGATAGTGTTACGAATCGAATGTGTTGGTATTGAATGACCATTGTGTGTTCCATGGTGTTTGTACTCTTTGTTTACAATCTGAGGAGGCACATCTTTTATAAGTCTTGTTATTATTTCAACAAAGAATTATTAGCTAGTAGCTATAAATTTATTTTTTTAGTAGTGCATATCGTAATATATGGCTTGAACTTATATCAGATTAATAATAATAATAAATAATGCTGGACTAAAATATTGAATAAAAATATTGAGATGTCGCAGAAAAATAAACATTTTCCAGTAAAGTCCCTCAGTTGGCTAGTCAGCCAATAGTGCAGCCCACAGAAGTGTAGATTTTTTTCTTCCTTTGTATCTAATATCGGCATTACAGCCATAATTAGACGTGGTCTTGGGTGAATTATTCCAGTTGCCATTCCGGTGTAGCGCGCTGTTTCGCACCACAAGCCGACGAGCCTAAGTTTTATAAAAGTCCAGTGAATAGCATCATCTTAATGTTTGAACACTTCAACTTTATGATTTTGCTATTGGAGTGTAGAAATATATAACTATATCTGTGCTGCTGCCCCATCTGTTCAAGAGTACCAGACTAATTAACGAGTTAATACCTACTAACCTTATAAATGAGAAAGTTTGTAATGGGTGTATGGATGCTTATGGATGGATATCGATGAGTTTTTGTTACTTCTTCACGCTAAAAGTACTGAATCGGTCCGAAATTTTGCTTAGATGAAGGACTGGAATAACATATAGGCTAGTCTTTATCCCATTAATACGTTTCCATGAGGTATATAGAAAGAACGCGTGCGAACCCGGCCAACCATACCTAGTTAATGATCTCACCCTCTTGAGATCATTATAAACTATGGTTTGCCGGCTTTGACGTTTGACACGTTCTTTCTATTTTGTTCTATTTTATTCATAATGATCTCAAGAGGGCCACTAGAAATCTGATCCAGACAAGACAATCGTCGAATCCGATCAAAATGTATTTCGGACAACTCGAATTCGAAAAAATTTTATTGGTAGTTCCTGTTATAGGTAGTAAGGTAATGCTACCTATGCCTGTTGCAGACTGCGTAAGACAAGCCGTGATGTTTTAGTAACGAATGAGTCAATAGACACGAAATAATTCCAAAAACTAGGTCAAGAGTAAGCAGTTCCTAATGCATGTTCAATTCAACATGCGGTAGTTCGATCATGGACTAATTACCCACCGCAAGGTGCGTTATTGCATGAAAAAGTAAACCAAAGTACCTAAATCATAATAAGTAAGTATAGTATGTAATTCGATCTATTTAAATTTACAAAATAGCACGTTACGTGAAATCCTTGAACCTAGTGGCTCAAGTGATTACAATTCCCAAGAATATTGACGGAAAATATTTTTTACTCTCTTATCATCGTAGGAAATTGCAGATGTTCAAAACTATTTAATTGCAACAGCATCAAGCATCATTCATCATGTCACTAATCTTAATTACATTTCACAAAAAACTTTGGATGGAGCAACCATAGTTCATTGTCGTTTAGTATAGGTAAATAGCTACCTAGGTATGTAGTTTGCTTCTGCAAATAGTTGGCAACTGAGTGGATATTCTACACGCATGACTGTTTCTGACGCGGAAGTACACATCTTGATTGACCCACTGTCACTGATCATTCCGGCTGCTCTGGCTACATTGTTATTCTTATCATGAGGCGTTTTCCTTATAAATAATAGGTAGACTGAGTAAAAAAGAGAGTGCTTCTTTTACATGGGGTGTCAAATTAAGGTTGGCGGACGGGCATGGTCTATGTACTCGACCAGACATGACATCCCATCTCCTCTCCGTGAAAGACCCAGGCTACATATATTGGAAAATGCCTCTTAACTAGGACATCATGCGTTGCATGCATGTAATGAAAAAAGTTTTAATAATAGTAATACTTAACAGTCATAAGTAGAATATCCACTCTGTTGCCAACTATTTGCAAAAGCACCACATACCTATAGCATTTACTAAACAATAACAAACTATGGTTAGTTCTAGAATAATTTTTTGTGTAATTAAAGATCAGTGAATCAAAACCACCAAGAGAACCACCATTTATATAAGTATTAAGTTAAAGAGCACAGGGCCAAACATATGTACAGTAAATTATGCGGTTAGTTTCGCTATGCTCGATTCCCGCTATGCACTGATCTTTAAATACCTACCAAAAAGTGCCGCTTTGCTCTGAATTTCTCAGTGCTACCTTTAACAATGGAAGGTACAATTCGATAGAAAAGTGTTTCTAAAGTTACTCTTAAAGCTAGCCTGGGACAGCATAGTTTGAGGAAAAAAGTTTTGGTAAATAAAAATCTAATTTAAATTTAAGAATGGCTTTTGATTAAAAATATAAAGACTCTATGAAACATGAATCAACTCAAAAAATTAGATTAAAACTAGCCAAGAAAATATTTTTTAATTAAGAGATTAAAAATGACACGTATCAAAATAACATTTAAACAGTTTTTAACACTAGGATCACGTCATGTTCTTGCTCATATTAAAATAAAATATATTATTAATCAAATGACACGTTTCAAAATAACATTTAGAAAATAAACAGTTTTTAACATTAGAATCACTTGTGCTTGCACATAATTAAATAAAATATTATGTAAATAATCAACAATTGTAATAAATAGTCTGATTAAAATCAGCCAACAAATAATTGAGTAATAGATCAAATGACACCTTTTTCAAAATAACATTTACAAATTAAACAGTTTTTAACACGAGAATCACTTGTGCTTGTTTATATGCTGATAATATGCAGGCGACATGATTGCAGACATACTGCACCAAAACCGCAATCCTACTGTCTCTTTTCTATTCAAGGACAAAAGTCAACAATCAGGTACAAATTCCTGGAAGAAGTAACCCAAAAAACTCGTTGTTTTGGTGTTGACGGTTTAAGCTATGTGTTGATTAACACGAATACTTTTTACTAGTTATAGTTATTGAAACTAGTAAGAGTGTATTTATTAAAAATTTTATTATACAATTCCATCAAGAAACAGCAACACGATGTGTATAGTAGGTACATTTTAGATGACTGTGATATTTAAACATAAGCATTTTCCTTTCGACAGTCCAAGAATCTGATTCCGTGCATAGCGGCACTTTTTGTTAGGTATTTTATGATCAGTGCATAGAGGGAATCGAGCATAGCGAAACTAACCGAAATTATGGTATGCCTAAATATGGAGGCATATAATGATTATAAATCGAAATGAAAGTAAAGCATGTCAAATTTAAAATATGCAAATTATGATTTCCTTCTGCTTTACTAATTATATTACTGCAGATCATTACTAGCTGACCAATTCAGTAATTTTAACCGATCTCTAGATGCACCTAAACAAAAAATTTCCACTGACCGTTTAAATGATACCCAAATTATAATAATATAGGCTTTTATTTCAATAATTTAGTCTGAAATAAATGGGATTTTCAAAGTAACTAAAATACTGTTAACTTATTTGTGATGTCATGTTTGTGCACCTTCTACAAAATGTCTATCTGTTTGTTGTGGTTTTGGAATGGAAAAGGAGTTACTTCTAAATAATATTGTTCCATTTGTTCCTAACTGTTTGTCGAACAATAAAATCTTAATAAGGACTTGACAACATCATAGCAACAGCAGGCAGACAATGGATAACCAAAGCAAGGCCAGAGAAGCTTGGAACACACTGGACGAGGCCTATACCCTAAATGGGGTTTCCAACGAAGAAAACTAGTTTATGAAATATTTATTGCAATGTAGGTAATATGTTTGAAAATAACTAAGGCTTTAAAATAATAATTACTCAAGCTTATTTATCATCAACAAAAGATGCTGAAAATGAGTGGGAATTCCCAGTTGCTTCTTGAAGCAATTTAGACCTTCTAGAATTTCCACTAATACATATCAAGTGGTTTTGTTCTCTTTGATACCCGTTTGCATCTCTTATAAAGAAATTCTTCTGTGACCTCATTCTAACCTGATGGTGTAACCTACCTATTTGCTATAATGATAGCAAATAAAATAAACCATAGCATAAAAGCATGCTATGAAATGAACATTGAAACCACATCTCAAATCATCTATGTAAATAAAGTTTGTGGTGACTTGAAGCAATCTTTCCATGCATTGTGAACTAACCTATCATTAGTTAATTAGTACTTAATTATACCTTTTTTCACTTATACAGTAAAAAAATAATATTTGTAATTTTTTTAGTGAGGATAACTTACATAAATTTTACATTCTGACAAAAGAGGTAGGAATTGTAAATACCTACGAACTTGTGTTAGGTATGTAGGAACCTTTTTGTTACATTATCAAAGTCCTGAAGCTAAATAAATATTTAATCTCTGCACAGCTTAGGGCTAGTTGATGCTGTGTGGATTATTTATTATAGCATTATTTATTTCATGTATGCTTAGATACAACAAATAAGAGCAGGTACACCTTGCTGCCAACAGCTGACAACCATAACAATGGAGTCTTGCTCAATCAACAAAAGAAAAGGTTTTGCAATTTCCTTGCAATGTTTTACGTATCTAAAGGGTCATTAGATGTTTATAACTGTATTTTATTTCTATAGAAGAACTTAGTGCAAATCAATCGTATATCAACAGCACGCATCGTATATCACAGCATGACGACAAATGCAAAAGTTTAGGGTCAAGTTACATTTCAAATACCTACGTGTATGCTAGATGTAAGATTTTATTAACATCATATTATTATAAGTAACGAATGTAATGTTCCACTTACGGTCTGCACAAAGAAGTGGTGAAATGCACACGATCTATTAACGTTGTCGTCGTCGTCTCGGTCCTGATCTGATCCCGTCTGTCCTTTGTGAAAGGATCAGGTAAATGTCTTGCTGCACTATATTCCGGAATTTCTACAGCACATAAAAATCACATCTATGAAAACGGTGCAGTTCACATCTATAGTTTTTCAAAAATATATTGCCAACAAAAATAAACACAACTCACGATAGCTCACGTTAACGAAATACAATTCACTGTTTTGTTTGATTGAGATTGTGCACGAATGAACGAAAACGAACGGAATCAGTGCTGCCAGTCGAGTCTACTCAAAAGTAACCAAACCAGGTTAAAAAAGAAATCTTGTAGCGTAAAATGTAACATAAATAATAAAATTGAAGTCAGCAGCGGCACGGCGCTGCGAAGCATGGGTGCGTAGGTACCTAGGGTGGATGCCAACAAACTATCACAACATTGAATCGCCTGGGGGCTGACAATCCTTACCAACTCTTAATAAAAGCAAATATAGGTAACGGCGCCGCCGCCCGCCCCGGCGGCGGCGGCGGCGGCGGCGTGACGAGCGGGCCTAGAAAGCACTCGAGGCGGTCGTCAACAGTAATTTATGGGGCAGCTGTAATATCTGTTTCGTTGTAATATGGGCCACGCATTTATTTTCTGTTTGACACATGCATGCCTATGAAGTACCCTGACTGTTGACAGGGGAGTGAAATAAGATTGAATGAAAATTTTTCATAGACACAATTTTTTTTCTATTCTATTATACGGAAGGTATACGAGTACATATTCAAAATAATTCTAATTCTCCAAAAATATCGGGACATATTACGAGAGCTTTCTTATTTATTAAGGCGAGAGATTACGTAACGAAAAATCAACTTTAATAGACTTATTAATAAAAACTATTGAAAATAGTACAAAATTAAAGTTTACCACAAAGAAGTCTATCTTCATTTTTATTCAGAAAAAACGCATGTAATTTCACATACAAACAGAAGCGGCAAAACAAAAGCAAGTAAAATAAATAAATAAACCAATGCCATGCCAATAAAACAAACAGAAAAAACTATGATAAAATTTATATGCAGATTCTATAACTTAAAATGATAAAATTGTATATTAATTGCTTAATTTTATTGTTTTACAGTTTTTTGTATATTAATTGCTTAATTTTATTGTTTTACAGTTTTTTGTTTCCTCATATTAAATAAATCCCTGTTTGTTTATTCTACTGCAAGCTCTGTGCTAGTTGTAGCCAGAAAGTGGTAATGTTGGCAATACTTAAAAATGGCTGGCTGAACTGGCTGAATGAAGTTAGAAACAGAAGAAAAGTATTTTGACGGGGTTTTGCGTACAGGCTAGGCGGGTTGTTTGTCGAGAACAGCTGTTTTATGGATGTTTTGCTGATCGCAGCGCTGCCTGGCGCCACCGCCGCGCCGCCGCCGCCGCGCCGCCGCCTGCCACTTTGAGATCTTCAGAGTTTTGAGAAATACTTCAAAGATGGCGCCAGCTCTGCAGACATCAAAGGACAAAGAAACTGAATGGTAGTTACTTATTTAGATACAAATGACACACACAGATGACGCTACTGTACTCTGTTTATTTAAACACATAAAAAAATACTGCAGACTTGACGAGATATCAAGAGATGTCGCTGTTCTTGACACTAAACGAGTGAACTTTCGTGGCATCTAAGATTAAAATGAAAACCACAGCAACATCGAAAACTTAGAATCATAAAATTTATTTTATAGGATTGGAAATTCCTAATATACAGTTCTGTTTATTCAAAAAGCTGGGCCCCTCCGGGATTTGAACCCGGGACCTCCTGCACCCAAAGCAGGAATCATACCCCTAGACCAAGAGGCCGCTTGATTGTGTATGTGAAATTACATGTTAGTATATTTTCGTCCATTTAACCAAATAATCAATTTCATCGATACATTGTACGTTGCCTAGCCTAGGTGACCGAAGGTTTTATTCAAGGAGAATACAAATATGGTCTTGAACATTGATCGCTCAATCGTTAGGCTTTCTGTAACTAATGCGAAAAATGCCTTTTTCTATGCCGACATGCCATTTATGCAGAAATATTTTAGGAGATACGATCATAAGACCATTGCTGTGAATTTTAAATCGTTCAACATTGTGTTTTCTTACCTCACATGTTATTTACAACCCATTTGATAGACGTGTCTTCTGATTAGTAAGCAAGCAGTTTACCTACACTTTCCTTGTAATTCATAGTCGGTTTGGGCTGTGGACATGCTCGCGTTGCTCGATACTTTGAAGACCGTGATCCGTTTATCTGCGTACGATCCGGGAGCGCCTCAGAGACATCTTCCTTGTTAAATAGGTGTTCAGCATACAAATAATAGGTTCAAAGAAAGGCCATATCAAGTTTTAATAATAACTATTACCAGACTTAATTTTTTGCGTTTAATGAGATAAATTAAGAGCGGATAATAAGATATGGTGAAAAGTACATAGCGATAGACGCGCACCGTGTTTTCTACTAGTGCCAAAACTGTTTAAACCTAATTACCAGCTAATTAAACAACCAATCGAAAATTAAAAGAAGGAACCGAAGAAATACTTCTAGGTTTTTTGACAAAACAAAAACCCAATCTTTTTAAAAACACGCAATCCAAGATTAAAGTGAGAAGTATCATTTCCTTAAGCTTTCACAGATTCGAATTAATTTCAAATAACGGTTACGAACTACAAATTGTATTATTGTACACTCATAAGTAACTATGTGAATATCTAGTCTTTAATACAATTAATAACTAAATAATAAATAATGCTGCACAATTCACACAGAATTATCTAGCGCCAAGCTAAGCAGAGTTTGTGTTATGGGTACTAGATAACTGATATACATAATAATACATAGATACGAGTACATAATGCACAGATATCTTCTTTAAAATACTTCGGAAGTTTGTTAGAGACCCTTAAAGCACTTTTGTGCAAATTGAACTGTTTAAGGTCAAGCTGGTTATTAGTCGATTGGGTTTATGATGCAATTTCGATGGATACCTATCTAAATGTGATATTTCGCATAAAATTACATCAGAATTCTTAACAAACCGTTCAGAGTTCAGCTATGGTATTTCGCATGGGTAGGTAGGTACATAGTCCGTGACAGCTTAAACAGTTATGAGAAATTTTTAAATGGCCAAGCCTTTATTAACAAATAAATTACAATGATCTAACTAAATAAAAAAACCACTAGTATTTACAATTGAGCTAACTGCAGACTGTTGCGAACAAACTACAGGTAGCTCAACTGATCCATATCAATACCAGTTGGAAGTGTACCCAAGATGCTGGCTGCATTGCCACGTTGTATGGCAATGCTGATGCGCTGTGCCAAATATTGACCAGCTCTCGGGTCACACGTCGCTTCGACGCTCAACTGATCCATTATCAATTTTTAATACATCTATAATGTAACTCTTTTACCTAACTTATGAGTAGTACCGTTATTCGCCGTATACAGTATGAATTAACAGAAACGAAAAACGAATTTGCTCTCCCGCTCGGCATTCGTACTAGCCCACTCTACTCCTCGTTTTCCATCGTTAAGTCGAAGAGCATTTTATCTATCTTATGACTGTTGTATTTATTTAATTAATTTATATTTATGTAATCTTCCATGCGCGACTTAGGTTTTATAGTTTGTGTACTGTATTGTACATTAATAATTGGCATGTAGTCTATTAAATAAGTAGATTAAAATTAAATCAACACCCTGTATGCACCTGTAAAGACTTTTAGAACTTTGTCTCTCTCTCCCACCTAACCTTCTTAGTTAATATTTTATTCTACCTATATTTTAGAATGCAATAAAGAATAAAGAATTAAAATGGGCCCTCAGATCCGGACGCATGTAAGAAGCCCTGTTAAGCTAGGTAGTAGTTCATAAAGGTGCATTTCGACCACGCAATTTGATGTAATTAGAAGTTACGTGAACAAGATAGGTAAGCCTGATATAAGGGGGCACCCGAGCGTCACTGAAACATGTAAATTCAATGAATCGCAAATATTGCGTAAATAACATGTTTTGATACCTTTGGAATACCTAACTACCCCATGTATTAGGTACTGATTAAGTAAGAAAATTACCATGAAATAACCTAATACGAACTAGATAAAATTGAAACTGCAGACTGTTGCAAACAATCTACAGGTAACTCAGCTGCTTCATACAATACCGGTGGAAGTGTTCCCAAGACTCTGGCATTGCCTCGTTGTATGGCAATGCTGATGCGCCGCCATCCATGCTTATTAAGTTTAATACTACAATTGTTTTGCGTTTCACGTTTATGTTCTTCTAGTATTAGGTAAATCTTATGGTGGAATATTACACAAGGCCAGCACTATTTTGGGTTTATGGTTTTGTCCCAGCACTGGTATTGTTCTCTAGGGAATATACGATAATGATGTCGCATCGCCATACATTGCGTAAGTTAATGAAATAGAAGGAATGAATTAAAATTATTGTTACAAGTCATAAATATCATGAATAATATAGGTCACAAGTATTTTATCAATATTTAAAGTAAAAAAAAAAATCGTAAAACCATTATCAATAAAGAATTCGATAACTTAGGTTCCAATCCTAGGAAATTTAGGTACTAGGTAAGTTTAGTGCCTAGCTATCTTGGATAGCAATCATTCGCTCATCAATTAATTGGTGGATATTCCGGCACGTATTTAATTATTTGCTTGAGCAGATACTTATGAATGGAATAGCGATAATAGGCAGATCCATTACTTGCGTAAGTAAATATTTGAATAACTAATTGAACATAACCAGCATATTTGAGTGAAACAATGACCTTGTCTGAAAGCTAAACCGATATTTAAATATATTTATTATGTATGTTTATTAAAACGTGATCTATAGCCAGAGCAAACTTAAAAGTTTTGGATTAGGAGGTCTCAGATTTAAGTTACGCAAAACTTGTGTGCGTTCTTTAAGACGACCGCTATGGCGCAGTGGGCGAAGGTCCGCCTGCAAAGTACAGTTGCGGCTTCGATTCCCCTCTGCCTCCTTCATAACGCACCAGGTGTATCAGCTTTGTGCTATGTCCGTCCATCTAACGCATTCACTGCCTACGATCCGTAGGTGCCCGCCATCGCTTCGCGTTGCTCTACCTAACCTGGAACATAGAGGTGTGGTTTTGGGCAGTGAAAGTGATAACACTTTAGCTCTTAACTCACAGTGCCTATACTTTGTTATCTATATATTTAGCATCGGATCTTATTATTCTTTGATTTAAAATTTTGATAACTACAGATACAAACCTGCAAAATCACCGAATCATTATTGTCTGTTTGTCCGTCTTTCAGTCTTCCACGCCAAAATTTGGCAATAGTACTAACGCAACATGTATGTACGTAGGAACATTGTGAATGGGCTGAGATTGATGGTAGCACACACAAGGTTTGGATTTTGTACAAAAAACTAAATTGAAGGAAAAGAGAAGTGCGATTCTCCCGGGTGTATTGATTTCAATACGCAGCATGCACTCTGTTTTGAATCTGATTTTGTTGTCTGAATCTGAATTCGAATCTATTTTTAAAAGTTCTAAACTAACTTGTACATTAATTGTGAATATAATGTGTTTGTACAAATATGGCGCCATTGGTGTTGGAATAAATAAATTTATTTCTTTCTTATGCAAAGCCATCAAAATGTCCTTGATATTATGCAGGACATATTTTTCAGCTAGAATAATCTAGAATGTCATAGAAAAGAACCTGCGGTTTTCGAACATAGATACGACTCATACGTATTGAGAAATCACGAACACTCAAATAGTAGGCAAATAATAGGAAGGTCGAATCGATTAAATGTTAGAGCAAAGTTTACATAAGGCATGTGGAACAAAACCATAAAGCAAAGGTAGGCATAGTTAAGCTATTTAAGGTATGATAACTCATTTAACTACTTTAAATTAGATTTAACCTCCTCGGTAGTGTCGGTCTGCCTTCCCTTCAGATCCGATGGAATAGCAAACACATGTGCACTCTACCTGTGTTTGCGTGCACACTTATTTGCGTTATTGAGAGATAGATAATATCTTTATTACACATTAAAACACAGTAACTACTACTTAAATCTACTGGGCGGCCTTATCGCTGAAATCGATCTCTTCCAGGTAACCTATATGTTATAATGTCCTGCGCACTTGCGCTAGTCTCCGTTGACCCACCATGGATGGGAATAGATACTGTGGTCATGTACATACAGTAATAGTATGTTTTAAGCAAAAAGGTTAATTAGAAAAAAAAATGACTAACATTTGGTTATAATTATTAGTTTTTGACTTAGTAAGTAAAAGGTGTATAACCTACCTTACACTCTTAAAAACTAAGTTAATACTTAAAATTTGCATTTAGAATAAATCTTAATGGAAGTTTTTATTGAAGATAAGAAAGTCAAGACAATGCACAATGCTCCCTTTGACATTGTTTATTCATGTTGAATATTTATAAAACATTCTCAAAACAGATAAGAAAAATAAGTTTCGTTATAGGAGTACATTAGTGGTTGGTTAAGGTCATCATCATCATCAGCCTATGAGTTAGTCCACTGTTGGACATAGGCCTCCCCTAATGAGCGCCATAGCGCCCTGTCTTCGGCTTGTCGCATCCAGCATCTGCCAGCAGTCTTTCGCAGATCGTCATCCCACCTGGCCGGAGGGCGTCCCACACTACGTTTACCACGTCGCGGTCTCCACTCAAGAACACGTTTACCCCAGCGGTTATCGGTTCTTCGCGATATATGGCCGGCCCACTGCCACTTCAGTTTGCTAATTCTCTGAGCTATGTCGACGACTTTAGTTCTCTGTCGGATGAATTCGTTACGAATCCTATCCTTCAGAGAAACTCCGAGCATAGCTCTTTCCATAGCTCGCTGAGCGACTTTGAACTGGTGGACCAACCCTATCGTGAGTGTCCACGTCTCAGCTCCGTAGGTCATAACAGGTAGGACGCACTGATTAAAAACTTTCGTTTTTAAACATTGCGGTATGGATGACGAGAAGACTCGACGTAGTTTTCCGAACGCTGCCCAGCCTAGCTGGATCCTCCTCTTGGCTTCCTTCACGAAATTGTTTTTACCCAACTGCAAAATCTGCCCGAGGTAAGTGTATTCAGAAACAATTTCGAGAAGGTGGCCATGTACGATCACCGGTCTTGGATCAATGTGACCATTGATCATGACTTTGGTTTTTTCCAAATTCATGCCAAGACCGATACATCGGGAGGCTGCAGCTAGACTGTCCAGCATTCGGTTCAGCTCCTCTAGCGACTCCGCCATTAAGACTATGTCATCAGCGAATCGGAGGTGTGAGATGTAGTCGCCGTTTATGTTGATGCCCTTGTCTTTCCAGTCCAGCGTCTTAAACATATCTTCCAACGCGCTCGTGAACAGTTTCGGGGATATAACATCCCCCTGCCTCACTCCTCTGCGCAGTTGGATCGGTTTAGTCTGCTGGTCCTGTACTCGGACACTCATAGTGGCGGCTTCGTAAAGACATCTCAGCACCTCGATATAACGATAGTCTACTTGGCATCGCTGTAAGGATTGTAGAACAGCCCAGGTCTCCACGGAGTCAAAGGCCTTCTCATAGTCCACAAAAGCTAGACACAGGGGCTGATTATACTCTTCGGACTTCTGTATAATCTGCCTCACTGTGTGAATGTGGTCTATGGTACCATATCCTCCGCGAAACCCAGCCTGTTCCGGTGGCTGAAACTCGTCGAGTCTCCTGGCGAGACGGTTCGATATAACTCGTGAGAAAAGCTTATAGACGTGACTTAGGAGCGAGATGGGTCTATAATTAGGGTTTTGCCATCGGTTGCAAAACCCTTATGAAATCGCTTTGGGTCTGTTTTGTGTTTTGAATCCTTAATATCTCAGAAACTACTACTGCTATTGACTTGAAATTTGAAATAATAATACATTTTGTGCGCCCGCACATATTTATAGAAAAATAAATGAAAATAAATGAAAAATCAAAATGAAGATTTTCCATACAAATTTTGAAATCGAAATTTTAAATGGAACGTACAAAGTCGAAAGTGGTATCAAATGAAAGGTACTCGTTTGTAGATTTCAAAATAGTTTTTGAAATTTCGGTAGATTTCATACTTTTTAAAATATTTTGCAAATGGTCAAAAAAATGACCGTTCCCCCCCCCCTATCTCCGAAGATTGCAGAGCGATCGACGTGATATGTACCAAGTGTTTGTAGGTATTGATCTATATTTTATAGGAAAAATATAGAGAAGTCGGTAAAAATAATACTTTTTGAAATATGGTCAAAAAAGGGCGGGAAAAATTTCTAAAGGGGTGACTACCCCCCCGAGTTGGGTATCAAATGAAAGGTACTGGTTTGTACATTCCAATGCAGTTTTTGAAATTTCGATAGATTTTATACTTTTTGATATATTTTGAAAAAGGTCGAAAAATTGACCGGTACCCCCCCTCTATCTCCGAAGATTGCAGAACGATCGATTTGATATGTACAAAGTTTTTGTAGGTATTGATCTATATTTTACAGGAAAAATATAGAGAAATCTGTAAAAATAATACTTTTTGAAATATGGTCAAAAAAGGGCGGGAAAAATTTCTAAAGGGGTGACTACCCCACCGAGTTGGGTATCAAATGAAAGGTATCAGTTTGTACATTTTAATGCAGTTTTTGAAATTTCGATAGGTTTTATACTTTTCGAAATATTTTGAAAAAGGTCGAAAATTTGACCGTTCCCCCCCCTCTATCTCCGAAGATAGCAGAGTGATCTATATAAAATGTACTAAGCGTTTGTAGATATAGGTCTATATTTTACAGGAAAAATATAGAGAACTCTGTAAAAACAATACTTTTCGAAATATGGTCAAAAAACCAATTTTCATACAATGGGGGCTATTTCATTGAGAGCAATATCAAATCAAAGGTATGGATTTCGACAATTCAAAACAGGTTTTAAAAATCGTCTAAGTTTCATACTTAGTGAAATACGTAGAAAAAAGTCGAAAAAATAATTGTAGGTACCACCCACTTACCTACCCACTAATCTCTGTAGTAACTGTAATAGTAGGTAACTGCAGATCTTATAAATATTAGTCCCGAGGCGGGAATCAAACCGCAACCTCCTGCGTTGTAAGCCCACCGCGCTAACAGGTCGTCAATATACGTACCTACCTAAACGACAAAAGTTCAAAACCCTCGGCGCGCGAGTAACACTCGCACTTGTCGTACTTGTTTTTAAGGAGGGTTTTATCTCCCTTCTTAAAAAAGAGCACCACCAAACTCCCACTCCACGCCTTTGGAGTTCTCCCACTGTGGAGGACGGTGTTGAAGAGGCTCTGTAGCTCCTGTATTACAGGGTATCCTCCAGCTTTCAAAAGCTCTGATGTTATTCCGTCCTCACCGGGGGCTTTTCCATTTTTAAGCTGTCTCAGAGCTAACACGATCTCGTCTTGACTGATGTCTGGCAGTTCGTCGGTATAGTGGCGAATCAAGGTGGCTCTAGAATCGTGGCCGTCTCGTTGGGAACAGGGAGCATGAGCAGCGTATAAACGGCCATAAAAGTCCTCTATCTCGGCCGATATCTCCGGCTTCGACAATACGGTCCTTCCGTCGTGCGTTGTAAGCTTCGTCAGGTGGCTCCTGCCAAGCTGCTGAGTGAATACTTTGGACCCTCGGTTTCGCTCTATCGCCTCTTCAATGAGGCGTGTATTGGAGCTCCGAAGGTCGCGCCGTACCATCTTCGCAATTCGCTTGTTCAGGTCTGACCTTTCCGACGACGTCGCTTGGGTGGTTTCCCGTCTTTTTGTCATCAGCCCAAGAGTCTCATCCGAGAGTTTGGACTTCTTACCCGTACGCTGCTTTTTGCAAAACTTGATGCCCTCGTCCCTCAAAGTTTCGACCAGATTATGTAGGGTCTCGTCAGCGTCATCAGTGGGTTCCAAGGCAGCGAATCTATCCCCGAGAAGCTGCTGAAACTTCTCGGTGCCCGCCATGATTTGGATTGGGTTCGGTCGGAGCGTGGACTTCATCAGACGGTTTCTTTCAAGCTTCAAATTTATATTCAGAGAGCCTCGAAGGAGTCGGTGATCAGATCCGGTATTGAACCTGTTGATCACTGAGACATCTCTGAATATATGCTTGCTATCCGTCATGATGAAGTCGATCTCATTTTTCGTCACAGAATCGGGACTCCGCCATGTCCACTTCCTTTGGGGCTGTTTCTTAAAGAAAGAATTCATTAAGAACAACCCCTCCTTCTCAAGGAAGTTGACAAGCATTTGTCCCCTGTGATTTCGAACACCAAAACCATGCGGGCCTATTCGGGATTCGTCGCCAATCTGGGTTCCCACCTTGCCGTTAAAGTCCCCCATAACAACGTTGAAGTGAGCCTTGGTGGTGTGATGTAAGGCTTTGGATATGTCTTCGTACATATCCTCCACTTCATCATCCGAGTGTGCCGAGGTCGGTGCGTAGACCTGAATAACCTTCAAGCTGTAGCGCTTAGACAGCCGAAGGATCAGGTACGCTACCCTGGTCGACACACTGGAGATTTCTTCCACGTTGTTAGAGAGGGCCTTATTGACGAGGAAACCTACGCCACCCTGGGATGTTTTATCACCCTCGCGAAAGTAGAGCAGATGGCCCGAGTCTAGGGTTACGGTGTCCTCCCCCTCTCTACGGACTTCACATAACCCCATAACATGCCATTTAATGTTCTCTAACTCCACTTCCAACTGCGCTAGATGGTGATCAAGCCTCAGAGTGCGTCCGTTAAACGTTGCCAGGGTCAGTGTGTGTGGTGAATGGTAGCCTGGGGTAGCCCGGAGATTCTTCGCACCCCCTGCCCCGCCGTTACCATGGCCGCTACCATGGCCAGGAATAGCGAGGCGGCCGGGAACTGGGGGCCATTTTTTGGCGGTTGTCATCATTAAGGGGTTTATTGCCCATAATCCCCACGCTGGGCATGCGGGTTGGGGATCGCAGTTCAGTGGAGTAGTTCTGCAGAGAGCGCTGCTGCCCGCCCTCCGGTTAAGGTAATGTTGTTCTAATGCATTCCACTAAAACGAACAAATGAACCAACACAATATTTACAAAAATCCTACTAATATTATAAAGGTTCCTTAACTTTTTAAAAAATATTATGTAGCTTTTATTCATCAGGGATAATGTAGGAATTGTGAATCGGTCCAGTTGTTTCTGAGCCTATTTAATTCAAGCAAACAATCTCCTCTATAATATAAGTATAGAAGACGCGTGTGAAGCCGCAGACAGAAGGTAGTTTAAATAAATTAGGCCGGTAGATCGCAGGTAATTGTTGGTAGCCTATATAAGTAATTATTACTTAGTTCAAAAACAAAACTCGCTAGTATGTTCAGAAAAAAGTGTCCTCTCTGTTCCGTGATGTAAATACATAGTTGGTATTCTTGTGTTGGAGAAATCATTTATAATAGCGCGTCAGTTCCATTAAACTCAAGGATCACGTCCCTTGAGGGAATAATTTACCTCCGGATACTTACATGAAATATTTATTAATTCGTACCTAGTAGTGATAAACAATTACGAGAAAGAGGACGGAGCATAAAGAATAAAAGGTAGGCATTACATACGAGGCAATGCAGCGCATCTTGGGTACACTTCCAACTGGTATTGTTGCTGGCTGTAGTTTGTATCCAACAGTCTGCAGTTGGCTTAATTGTTTCAATTGTAAATACTAGCATTAATTTAGATAGGTAATTGTAATTTTCTTTATAAAAAATTCAACTCGTGTTTTTAATAGCTATTCTTGGGTTTAACTATTTTGCCTGCTGTTTCAACAGGCACACTGTCGTGGTCGTGGGATGAATCGATGGATAAAGAAGTCATATATAAGGATATACTTTGACATTATGTTAAAACTTTATATCAAAACATTTATCAACCACACCTACAAACCAAACAAAATCCATTTGTCCTTCTTCATTATGGCGAAATTTCTACGTTTGGACTTCTAATTTGGCCAAGGTAGAGTTTGGACTCAGTCATGTTCGATTACATCAAATTAATCGCCTATAACACCTCTGAAATTCTGATCCAAACCATCAATAGATTAATTAAACACTTCGTCAATCTCTTTCAACTACCTATCACATAACGATGTACCTAAGGTTTACTTTTAAGGTAACTATTTTTTGCCATTTCATTGTTTTTTTTTGTGCTGTACAAAAATAAATTATATTAATTTAAAAGATTCTGCTTATTGTTCCGATTTGATGACATGACATAAAAAAAGGAATTTATAAAATAATTCTATAAAAATTCCTTTCTTTTCGTAAATTCCTTTCATTCCGATATAGAGAGAGATGGGTAGATATGGGTAGAGTCATATTAACAAAAGGTTAACGGTGCTAAAAGAAAAAAGATGAAGTTGTTCACTGAATGATTTTCTAGCAAACACGGTCATTCTACCAAAAGGTGTTTACGAGGTACATTTGCATATTCGAAATTTGATAAGTTAACCAATTTTCGTCCTTCACCGTAACAATATCAAAATCTCTAAATTATTTCTTTAGGCCAAAGGTCAAGCAGCCTACGCGACTATACATTATTGCGTTATACATATATAGGCTTAAAAAACATTTTAATCTAATCCGGTATTTAAATTTAACTATGTTAAGATTTGCCACCTTTGGCGCACATTAGGGGAGGCCTATGTCCAGCAGTGGACTGATATATAGGCTGATGATGATGATGATGATGTTAAGATTTTACTAATATACGTATGTAAATACTTTTCAGCTATTTGTTTTCGTTTACGAAGAAGGGAAACTAAACAGATTTATTAGACGGTATGGTTGGTCGATAAATTGGCAGGGAGAAAATAATTGAATGAAGAGTTTTAGTAAAACCTGGACCTATTTTATAGTAACTCGGCTTACTCGCTAATTACACCACCTTACTAACCTCTGTGGTTACTTAGTGTTATTATTTATTTAATATATGTTATTATTTATTTAATATTCGTTTGTTATCAATGGCACGCGACATAATATTTTGAGCACAACGCGGATCAAAACAGTTTGTAATTTTTAGTTCAAAATATGAAACAAGAACTACTTACCTGTTTCATATGTTGAAGTAGTAGTAGTAGAGGTACAAAGGAATCCGAGTGGACAAGGAAATAGAAACAGTTGATTCAAACAGAAAGGTTAACTATGTAGGTATGTATTCAGGCGAACTATGTAAATGCCAGTAACATAATTTTGAAAAACAAAAGTAGCTCATGCTGTTTTAAGCATATTTTCATCTGTCAACTCGTGATTATTTTCAGAGATGAACAACAACAAAGACTCCCTTCGAAAATCTCATAAAAATGTAGCTGAAAGTAAATTCTTACAACCCTAATAACTGATTAAGTTATTTGTTATCTAAACTGAAAGAACAGAAATGATACATGTTTTTTTTATTAATTGAATTACACATTCAGTTCATAATATATTTTTATGGCAAAAGAGTTTTGATCTGTTAGTAGTTATTTAATTTTATTATTTACCCAATAGTCACTAAGTCAAAATTATTTGACGGCATGTCTATGGCCTTTTTTTTTAGGAAAAAATGGCACGTTGTGTGAAAAATGTTGTCCATCCAGTTATCTGACCCACCCTCTATACAAATATAGACTAGAGGGTGGGTCAGATAACTCAGGCAGGATCGAGAAGTACCTACTAGTGGCAATGGAACATGGAACATAAAAATGGTATCAAATAATAATGACGACCTGGAAAGAGAGTTATCATCATCATTGGCCCATGTTTGTCCACTGATGGCTTCCCCTTATGAGCGATAGAGCCCTAAAAGAGAGTAATCACAATAAAATACTTTAGATACCAAGATTTAATAATAATAATAAAAAATAAATAATACTAATAATAATAATCATGAAGATGTTTGAATTGGCCATCAAAAATCTTCATGATTATTATTATCTATTATTCATCATCATCATCATCATCATCAACGGCCTATAATAGTCCACTGCTGGACATAGGCCTCCCCTAATGAGCGCCATAGATGGCATTATCATTTGGGGGTTAATGTTAACAGATAATTCATAACTCCGGTGATTGTACCTATATAAATAGGTGGAATTGTTGTGTGACTTCTTATAATGGAATTTTCCTAAAAAAATACTCCTAGTTGCAAAGTTACTTTCAAGTTATTATCATTGTTATACTGTCCAGAAGCACCCATGCTTGAGTTTCCTTGAACTCTAAAGCGTTGATTCGCAGCTACTGGTAGTCCCTCCTTCGTAGCACATGCAGTCTATAAAAGAATAAGCCAGCTGAGTTTTTCATCTGTGAGTCAGTAACTGCAGCAGTGCTGTGTTGTGTGCACCTATAAAATTTGTCAAGGTACTTTGTGATGTTTACATAAGCGACGCGACGTGCGTACACGCACTAATGCTACGCTTTGGATCTTTTTAGTGATTTTTATTACATAGATTTGTGATATTTTTTAAGTTTTCTTGGTGGTTTTTTATGTTTTTTTTGTATATTTGTTAGAGGTACTTGATTTTATATGGTACTTACGTAGTGCTGCAAATTAAATAGTCCATTCGTAAATTCCGCAAAGAACCCGGTTATTTGACAAACCGGAGTTGTAAATTATTAAGTAAAATACCTAATTGCCTGATAAGTTCGTATAAGGGTTTCTCCAAATTTTATTGTGTGTTTGATGATAATAGGTTTAGCCTTCTACTTAAATCACGCAAGAAACATTAGGCAAATAGGTAGAACAAATGTTGGTTATTAGCCATAGTTCTAATGAGTGATTGGAATCCATGATTGTACCCAATTAACTAAATTATTCGTTCTATCAAGTGATCGGAAACCTTGATCAAAAAAACAAAAGAAAAAATAACCAAAAAACAAACGCGTTTGTAATTTTGTTCAATTGTTTGCATAAAAAAATTTATAAAGAAAATATAAAAACTAAAAAAATATCCGGTTACGCGGGTAATAAAACAAAACTAAAAAAAAAAAAATTCAAATTTATGTGTTTGACCTCTAATTTTTAATATTATTTAGTTAGATAATTGTATATAAAGGCTAAACATATTGAACAAAAGTGTTATTCATGTGAGAACAATGTAAAGCCCCCTCATCTGTAATAGAGCGCAAGGATGTTATAACTCTTTGATATCAATGAAGTACGCACAAAGTTTCACATCCTCCTGAAAACAATGAGCACCGGGCTGTGAATGTTGAATGGTGTAGTTGACTAAATTGTATAAAGGTAGCTGAGTATTGGTAGAGTAGGTAGCGAAATGTTTTCTTGTATGAAGATAGTTGAGTATTGGTAGAGTAGGTAGCGAAATGTTTTCACCGCGCCACCGCGGCCGGATCCGCGGGAGATGACAGGGAAATGTTGAGCGAAAACCAAATAGAAATGTCTCAATTTCCTCTGGAACGCTCTCTTAGGAAAATTGCAACATTTCTTCTTTCAATTTTTATAACGAAACATCTGCTAGAGCTTATTTTAGATGCACCTTTCAATACTTCTCGTGAACTCAATGGTTTCTTTTTGGTTGTGGTTGGAAATCAAAAAATTTTAGTATTCCTTTTGGGATAAGAAATATGAACTGCACTCTACAGTACATTGAAATTCGTTTGGGTGTAGTAACAGTAAACAGTTAATGTAGAGTAAAACAAAAATTACAATTATATTTTTGACTTTAAATTATATTAACTTTACGCTTTTCCTCCTATAAGATCACACATAATACAACAATATCAATAGACAGGAGTAAGGGGTAAAAGACAAAACGCTCATTGTCTTTAACTCAAATAATTCTAACATAGCTCAGTTTAGCAGTACATGAGCATCTTCTCGACATTGTTAAAGGTTATATAAAAATACACTCGAGAGCAATGAATCCGGGTCACTCAAAGAAAAAAAAAATCTCGGAAAGTAAGAATGCTAGGTTAATGCAACTAAGGGTTACTTTCCGAGATTTTTTTTTCTTTGAGTGACCCGGATTCATGCTCCAGCTCTTTAAGTAAACAGAGCTCCAAAGGAACTGAATTAAAAATGATCGAATTATTAGTATTAATAAAAAATATATAGAGAGGAGTTTCGCCAGCGAATAGTTTATGTAACAAGTGTCCTTTAGGTTCAGAGCCCTTCACATTGAAACCATTCTCTAACTATTTTAGTCGAGACCAGTTCTCAAGGATCCTTGGCCATTTCAGAAATACCAAGGACGGTCAAAACCTAGGATATAAAAACAATGTAATTACGGAAAACAAATAAATGCTTTATTGTCGGTTCGTAATGCATAAATAAATAAATAATGCTGGATAATTCACACACTAGCCTGGAGCTAAGCAGAGCTTGGTACTTGACTTGAAGGTGTCGATAAAGAAGATCCGTCAAGTGCGAGTGTAACTTGCGCACCGAGGGTTTTGAATTTTTTTCGATTATGTATACAAATACTTTAGGTACTAACTGGTTTATGGAGGCCTTTGTTCCTACTAGTACCCTAGGTATATGAGGGATGGGTGCCTCCGAAAACCTAAGAATCAAATGAAAATGATAAGGACAGTGGGTGAACGCTATAATACAACTTTTACGTAGTAGGGTTTTTGTTTTATAATATATTTTTTAAAACTTTTTATTATTGTTTGAGAATAGTTAACTTAACTTTGAGAAACAGTTTTGGAAAGTACAAACAAAGCCTTTGCAACGTTAGTCACACGAACTTATTTAGTAACTTGTGAGATTTTTGAATTATATTTGAGTTATATCGGGGTCACCCCGCTATTACGTTAAACCCCCTTTTTATTTGACGTCACTGACATAGCTTATATCCATCGGGCAACCATCGGGGTATTGAGATAAATAATACGATATCTCATTTATTGCAATCGGGCCAGTAGTTTCAGCACTACGTGGGAACACAGAAGCACTACATATAGTACATATAGTAGGTTGCCAACCTCATAACCCTCCAGTCGGGTAAAATGTTAATTTGCTGACGTGAAACTCTGGTGCGTCTAATGAAAATAGTCTTTATTCTAGACATTTTCTTGTTAGAGCGAGAATCCGCCCGTCCAAATCATAGCCAGTTTAGGGTTTTATGGGCAGTCCAATCAGTACCACAACACAAAGGACGCTTTCGAAAGCCCACATTTTTTTCTTCTAACGTATAACAAATCAACGTCTATTTATAATTTACAGAAAATAAGAAAATGCAGACATCTACCCTAGTCGTTCTCGCTTGCCTGGTGGCCATGGTGGCTGCAGCACAGTACGAGGTCTACCCTGCTGTAGACTCGCTCCAGGCCGTGCACGACACACCCGTCCACGATAGAAGTCCAAGGACCAAGAGAGGTCTTCTCTTACTCAAGAAGAAACTCTTACTTGGTAAGCATATGTTATTGACTCCCTCCGGACAGGTGCGACGAAATGCTAAAGACTGCAGGCACTGTGGACTAATATAGGCTGATGATGAGGCATATTTTGTGTTCTCGGCAAACAGTCAATATCATGTTGGGTTAGCAGAAATAAGAGAGAAATTATAATATGCAGTGATTTTACGAAGGTCTCCAAGTATAACCGCGTACAATGTGCAAAAGGCTCGGTTCAGAAGCACCATTATCAGCTATTAATGATCATAAAGGGGCGTATATAAAGTCTTATCGAGTTTCACCGTGTTCATGAATCTCGTAACTCTGCCCTACGTCATATTGTTAAATGTATATTTTACTTCGCTACATTTATTTCTATTGCTACTTGCTAATCAAAAATAACAAACAAGTCTAATGTGTGTGGTTTAATATGGTAGTTCTGATACCTTCTTTTACATCAACATATAGATCTGAATATAAAATTAGAAACCTACTGGGAGCTTCTACAGCGCAAATTATATTAAATATTTAGTTCCTTCCGCTGCCTACCAGAATAACCTTGCGAAGTTACGAATCCTTCGAGCTGTTTATTTTGGCTTGTGAATTCTTAAACTCTGCGATTCCTCAGTGTTTACTTATTTTGTTTGCATCGTTTAGAAAACTTTGTCCACGGACAGTTGCTGTTGTTAGCTTCCTTTAAGACTTTTTGGTTTTTGTCTGCAACATGGTTTACAAAATGTTTTGTTTTAAAGATGCTTCGATACAGTTTGCTTGCCCGGAAGCCTTTACGTTCAAATATACTTTTATTACTTTGCGTTGTTTATACTTGCGCAATTTTTTCTAATTGTTTTTCCAAACGCTTTTGATACAACGGTGATAGTGCCTATCTATACATACTATTAAATAAGGGTAAAAGAGCTAGTATATTTTTTCTCCGAAAAAAATTCAGTATGATATTTTTTTTGTGTATAATTTTCGGGCAGTATTTAAATTTTAACAAAAATATCCACAGGTTTGTTCAGTTAATTTGTACATGAATTGGGTGTATACAAACAATTGGTATGCGCGACGTTCAAGTCAATACCTATTGTTTGTGTCCAAACATTTTAAGATTATTATAGTTCATCGGGTCAGTGTCACAATCTACATGTATAATCATAATATGATTATATAGCCTGACGTAGACTATGGCACTGACCCGATAACCTATAATTTATATTTTTTAATAAATAATAATTTTAATAAATCTGGGTGTAGGCAAAATTAGCATAATATAGTACCAAGCACTGCAGGAATCAGTAAAATGGTTTTTTGCACTATTCCTAATATTCTTTTTATGATGATATCCACAATAGTCTAAGAGTAAAAAACTAAAAATAATTGAAGAATAACATTTATTTTGAGGGTTGCTAGTCTCGATAATGATACAATAAATTATAACTTAAAATAAGGTAAGGACTTAGGTATCTCGGCAGGTGTCGCTCCGGACGTTTTTCAGAAGTTTTTCAAAGCAATGCTTTGTGTACTTAATTTCTTTAATAAATGTATAAGTTTAGCGTGTATACTATACGTTACGTGCTACATAGTGTTTGCTTGGTGTTATTGGGACATATTTACATACTTACATACCATATTATAAGTGAGAATATCGCAAGTATTAGTTACATATCCTTGACGATGAAACGTGGGAACCTCTTGTACCTACAATGCATGATGCAATAATACATAGTCGATAAATAAATCATTATTTGTTATGCGCCGTCAGGATTTCATAATGTACACTATCGTTAAATCTAATTAGGCTCCGTCAAAGACAGGGTCAGGGAACACATTTTTATTATTTATATTGAGTTCCGATGTCCCCATTGAATAGATGCGTCTATGGGGATAACGGGAACACATCGTTAAATCACTGCAACCTATTTGTAAAGTTAGATCATCAAGTGATATAATTGTATCAATCAAGTTATGATTTTCACAGTTGGCTAGCTGTATGAAACGATATAATTCATCTACATTGCACGAATGCTAGAATATCAGTATTAAATATCCACAACTTTACATTAATATAACATTTATTGGTTTTAGAGTTCTCAAACTAGAAATACACAAAAAGTAATTACGAATAGGCAAAGGAAGAACATACAGCTCTGCGCTGCACGAAAAGAACATGCGACGACGCTGATTTTAAACTGCTGTACACGGGTTCAGTATGGTACATAAACATAGTATACCTTTTTATAATTTTAACTAAACAAAGTTTAATCATCTTTTTGACTACATAACAATGCAGTTCGGCTGAGGTACTTATATAATGATAGAAGAAATAGGTAGAAAAAGCCAACAAAGCTGTGGCTAAATGCTATAATAAACGGATACCAGCATTAAATTTAATATTTTGTGACTATAATATTCTATAAGTTTAATATTTTTAATATTTTTTTTTAGAGAAATAGCTTCAACCGATGGTCGTTGATTGGTTAATAAATATTATTTAAGGTCATACCGGCCTAGTCTTCACAAACGTGGTTAATGTTGTTTGATTTGAATAAGTGAGTCAAGGCCTGTCATAACTTAAAGGTTAAGAAAAATACGCTTTTGATTCAATGGTGTAATAAGGAAATTACAATTACAGAACAGAAAGTAATAAAAACTATTAAGCATCTTGGGTACCTACACTTCCAACTGGTATTGATATGGATCAGTTGAGCTACCTGTAGTTTGTATAGAACAGTCTGCAGTTAGCCTAATTGTTTCAAATGTAAGTACGAGCTCTAATTTAGTTCCATAATGTAATTTTTTTTTGTAAGTAATGGTTTTAATATAGAAAAAAACTATTATTTACAAGTAAAACAGTTGAGTTAGCTGCAAACTGTTGCAAATAATCAAGATGTAGCTTAAACCTGTAACAGGTGATATCAGAAGGAATCCGTGACAGCTCGGAGTCAGCAATATGACGGCGTTACTGTCTGTACCTCCGAAAACACCTTAAACCGTTAGTTTTGCACTTGACTTCTCCCCTGTCGTGTATATCTACCATCATGATAATTAAGATATAGTGCACTCTGGTTTTTATGCATACACTTAGGACCACAATATGTCCTGCGCTAAACTAGCGTCGAAAGTCTCCATAGGGATCGTCATGACGGAAAATCATCTGGAAGGACATCATTAAATGAGTTTTTGTTAATTCCAGGTGCCCTTGGGCTAAAGGCTGCTAAAGTTGGCGCTGTCGGAGTAGTTGGAGCCTTAGCTTTGAAGAAAGCGTAAGAAAAATTTACCTATATATCACTCATCCCATATTCATTTTCCGATTATGAATCATTTGTTGAATAGGTACCAACAATAGCAAGCCCGCCCGGGCCAAGTCGAATGATGTTATATGGTATTTCTTGGTACATATTCGAGATACCTCATAACATAACATAAATGTGAACAAAAACTAACAACACTTACCCACATGATTATAATCTTTTGTTCATTTTTCATTTACTTCATTGTTCATAAAATGTGGAGATATATCAATTATCTTTCTTAATGGAACGTTTTATCAAACTAACGCTATTTTCATTTAAATAACTCCAATATAAAATATACATCAATATAAAATATTCCTATTCATCTACATACACCCAAAACATTCGTAGGGTAATCTAAATAGGTTACGAAATATGAACTTGAGGTTGTGCAATTTCCTAATCTTTTCTGGAAATACCGAACATGAATGTCAAAAACTGAAGACGACTATAAATTTATTCCTCGTGATGACCGATGTCGTTATCGATGACTGTTCTATGAATAGATAACTGCCTGTCTACGTAATTAGTTTTGTTATAATCAACTAGCAGTCCGACCTGGTTTCGCACGGGTATTTATTAAAAAAAAATCTAAAATTATTCCTTTTTACACGTTGGGTAACAAACATTATTAAAGTTTTCATGTCTATTTTCGTTCTAAACTTTAGGAAATAACTTTAGACAAGAAAAAAGCGAACTTAAAGATTCATGTTAGCGCGCGACAGATTAATCGTCTTGCCTTGAATTCCGTTATCCTAAATAATTGAAAGATTCATACGTACCTATAATACACAAATATATCTAAAATAATACAAGAAAATCTTTGGGCTATCAGTAATATTTTATTAAATATTACAGTCATGCTCCTAAACATCATGCCCCACAAGTCGCTATTAAAAGGTGAGCCAAAAGGTTAAGGGTCTTACAAAAAACTGGCACTCATTTCATAAACCAAATCCTACACAATAAATTTATAAATCATCAATCAAATTAAAAAAAGCAAGCACGGTTACTTTATTTTATACAAGACATAATAGTAATCTATAGATTATTTTATTGCAATAAGAACCAAAAAATTATTTCACATCATCTAAATAACGGCACCGACACAATCCTTTTTTACTCATCCCGCAATAAATGTAGGTACCAAATCAATAATGTTTAAGCGATTGGTAAAATAGTTTTAATATTACAGCCATGGCCCTAATCATCATGCCCCACAAGTAACGATTAAGAGGTGAGCCTCAAAGGGTTGTAGAATGGTGAAAAGAGGAAATATTATTGCTTATATTATTATACAGATTGTATAATGAATTATTTGTAGGTATCGGTGGTCCTACTGATCTCTGAGTTACTTACAAACTAAATCCATCAAAGAGGTTAAATCTGCAATGCACACGGAATAAAAATCCGAAATTATTGTAAAAGCACCAAGAAATTGCAGTTTCTGTAGAAGGTAACAGGTGGCACAAGCACAGATGATATTTATTTAGTTAGCAATAGAATTGAAATTAAAACGAATACAAACATTTCAGTCATGATCATCATCTCCATCAACTCCATCACTTTGATGGACCGGCGCATTCCCATGTGGAAGTACACGAGTAAGTTATATTATTACCATAGATACTAAGAGGCTTACAGATAAACCGAATTACGGTTTTGTTTGCTATAGTACTTACGGTAAAACGGTTTTGATAGGGTCTTGTTTTATTTGGGTATTGTTGCACCGTAAATGGAGTTTTGTTATGAGCAGAGGTCTTATGAATATTTTGCACTAAGCATCAATGGAGCTTGGCGCTGCAGCTATGTGTGTCTTCGCGTCAGTGCCTACTTATCTGACGTAAGATAATTAAGGACAGGCATTGTTTTTGCGCACCTTATTTTACCTATCGTGTGAATTAAGTAATTACAAAGACTTTTTGCACCTGCTCTACGTTTCAAGCTTTTCTCGCAATTTCCAAGCACTTCCTTGTAGCGAGCACCACAGGTTCAGACTTTTGAATGGCACTTTCCTAGAAATGTGCTTTGATCGCATATTTCCATGCACCATACTAGGTAGTTCATATTCTCGTTACAACTTTGCATTGATTTCAACACGATATTGAAAATTCTATCATTTCATTTTCGTTTCACATTAATATCATTTCACCCTATATCAACTTATTTTCATTTAACACAAACCTGTGTATTCAAATAAAAAAGAAAAATGTCTTATTTTGTTTAACAGTTGTTTTATTTTTATTCAGTGGTGTATAACACCACTGAAAAATAACGGCAAATGGCTTATGGTAATATTCATTATTGATAATTTTCTGATAATAAATTTGTTTTTCAGCTGGTCCGGCTAAGTTACTGGAAGTTTTCAGCGGAGGAGTCACAACATAGTTGTACCAAATTACAATAAGTAGAATAAGTACTACATATAAGTTTACTAATAAAACCGTAGAGGCTGATGGGCAAATTCGATTTACATAAGTATTTGGGTATCGACTGATTAATGATGAAGCTTTAACTTTTGTAAATATTCCTTTGGAAAAGATGGTAGAGTTTAAAACTTTTTCATTTAACATCATTAAAATAACCTGATCCGGTTAGAATATCCATGTTATCTTAAATGTGCCAACCATCATAGATTACTGCGTAAAATCTTCCAACCATATATTAAATGTGCCATTTTCATTTTATGGGACAGCCGACCTACCCAATTTTGGAAAATAATCAAAAACTTGTTTGAAGGAATGCTAATGTATAGGTACTTATAAAAAACAGAATTGGTCAGTTGTTTCTTCTCTGTAAGCTCGTTTGTTGTAATATTTATAACAACGATCTAGGTATGAGGTAAACGAATTTGTTATTGTTTAATAAAAATACTTGAGAAATTTAGGAAAGTTATGTTTGTATTACTTTTTTCTTCAAAATTTACCCTGCATCTTATTAGGATCTGGCCAGGTTTTGTATATAGCTACTGAACCTTCGTTCGCCGTAGATGGCTTCGCCATAAATGATATGAAGGTTATTATTATAAGGGTTCCGCATCTCAAAAGGAATCAAAAAGTTTCCCTTATAGGAACAGTTCATTGTCAAGACTGTGTGTCTGTCAGTCTGTCAAAACATTTTTTCTCTGGAAAGGGTATTATTTCGAAAATGCTTAAAAATGAAATCGTAACGTTTGTATTCCTTTGGTGCTGTAAATAAATCAATCTAAAATAAATCTTGTAAGTCATTTTAACACTTATAAGGGATTCAAAACTTTTAGATTTGAACTTTGACCTAGCTAGAGTCATAAAGACAAGCATAAATTAACGGAAAATTCCGAAAAACTTAAATCTATGGTCACATTCTATAATTATGTATTGTGTCATTATTTTTTGAACTAGAAGGTATATAAATGTTTTCCTATATACTAGTTACACAGGTGAAGATAGATTAGTAATTTTTAACAATATCAATGAAATGAGAGTTATTACTACCTACATCTAATAAAAACTAATTCAAAAATTATAATATAAATAATAATTACATCAGTACATAACTCTCGGAACCCTCGTTGCGCATGTACGACTCACACCTGGCCGGTTTTTTTTTATTAATCTCACACCCTGCAAAGAATAAAATGTTGATCATCGCTGTGCACTACGGAATATCTAAAGGCGTTGCTAACGCAATGACGAACGTACGAAACTTAGATTAGTATTATCGCAATTATAATAAAGTTTGTAGCAGTTATTTGTTTGTAAAGAGGTAAGCACCCTCAGGGAAAATTCTAAGAATTTAAATAGGTATCACAAATATGAACGACCCAGGAAGTTCGAAGCCACTTTACGGGAATGCGTTTGCGATAGTGTTCTCAAAGGCGCTCGAGGAAAGAAACGAGGGAACTATTCTTTCCATCAATTTATTTTTATTGAGAAAAGAATAAAATGTATGTTATTAAATATCAAAGAACATTACAGTAGGTACTTAACAGAATATAAAAACTACAGTTAGTATATACACTTATATAGTATCTATTCCCTAAACATCTAAGCTATAGGGCAGGGTGCCCAGAATGCTGGCAGCATTGCCATGTTGGATGGCGATGCTTATTCGTTTACCGCTATAAAAGCCAGCATTCCAAATATGTGAAAACAATAAATATATTACTAATGTTATAATCAGGCTTTATAATCCCACTGCTAGGCGAAAAAGCCATTCCCAATATAATAAATATCTAATGAAGATACTTAAGTGGTAAGGTACCTTTAAAAATAATAAAATAATAAATAATTCATTAGAAATATCGATCGCTAGGTTCGCTTGAGATGTAAGGATAAGCGAGTCAGAATAAAATCAGCTAATAGCCTAGCGATTGAAAATACCCATAAATCAGGAGGCGCTAATGTACCATAGTGAGGTTCTTTTTATTACAAGTTGGGCAAAACTGGTTGAAACGGATTACAACAATATCATCGGGTTTAGGAATGCAGCCTACGCTACGTGACAATAACCAATAGATGATGAACCGGATCTCGCATGATAAACAGATAGCTTATTATATTAATCTTAATATATAAAGGAACAAGCTATCTATTATTATGACGACCTCTGTGGCGCGGTTGGCGAAGGTTCGCATGCGACGCAGTAGGTTGAGGCTTCGATTCCCGCCTCGGGGTAAATATTTGTTCAGGGTATATTCCGGTCGTTCTCTATGTAAAAAAAAATATCTATCTATGTATTCATATATTATTAGGTCTATCGGTTATTGCTTGGGGCTAGATAATATTGTTTGAGATGTCCAGCATTATTTATTTATTTTATAGGGACACGGCTCACTGGTCATTCGACCTATTCCTGTAACTTACCAGCTTGGTGTGTAGCACCAAACTCTAGCTTAGCACGCGTACAAGACATCTACAATGCAAACCTATAATTCTAATCACACTTTTAAAATTGCAATAACTTTTTAAGTACACCAGATATATTTACGAAATAAAAAGGACCACTGCAATTGAGCGCGTCTCGGATGAGCTAGGCAGGCTGCAAACTACGAAGAAGAATATTCTATAATCAAGGAAATTTCTAAATTTTCATCGGACGGTTTGTGGTACCTATTATAAGGTTTTCTTATATTGGTTATGTATGATATAGGTTTGCCTCCATAATAGTTTTATTTTGTACGGTTTAGGCAGATATACGCAGTTGTCCTTTTCGGTCGCCATACCCTTTTTTCGGTTCTCTGCCTTATCTGTGCAAAAAAAGTATTACTAAGCCATTAAAAGAAGCTTATTAGGTATTACAAACTCCCATTTGGAAATTATGAAATTTCAATTATCAACCTAAAAACAAGATAATCGCTTATTGTGTTGGCAAAACTCAACGGAGTTCCTAAAACTCCGTTGGGTTTCCCCACACTATTTACATACTCGTATACATACGGCAACGTCATTCAAATGTGACTCTTAGCCCATCCCTTCGGCAGTACTGACGTGACTGGTATGCACAAACACAGGTGCACTCTCCATTTCCTCATCTTATAATCCAATACGACTGGCGAGAAGTCAGGTGCAGGACCAACAAAACGACATAACGTGCTCTTCGAGGCAAGGGGTGTAACTCCGGGATGCTTCTGTGAATTTTATCCTCCAATAGCTACGGTAGGACCTTACAACACATCAATAGAAATAAGTTTTTTAAGCATGAAAGAAATACAACGTACGAAAAAACATAACAACTAGTACATCCAAATTCTCACATTTAAAATTTGGTGGGTTCTGATGGGGCGGGAAGTGATTGCCGCTGCCGTCAGTTCATTTGTATAAATATAGACCAGTTCATTTGTATAAATATAGACCATCAAGTGATTGGAAAATATACGCATGAATTTCTTGTGAATAGCATAAAAAAACCTTTATTTACAAAAAAAATTACAATCAAATAACAAAATTACAACTACCAATTGAAACAATTTAGTTAACTGCAGACTGTTGCAAACAAACTGCAGGTATCTCAACTGATCCATATCAATACCAGTCGGAAGTGTCCCCAAGATAAGGTTGATACCTAAATTACTCCCTCAGGAATCTAGTATATTCTAATATCCCACAAATCAATCATGTACCAACTAATTTAATTCCGTAGTCTGATAACAGACAACAATCCTCGTAACCCTGACGTAGCTAACACGAGAGATACATGCATATACATACATGCCATGCATACTACTTAGTTATTAGTTTGGTATATTACTTGTCAGGGGATGCTCTACGTTTAATTATCGAATTTCAAAGATAAACAAGAAAAGGATTGGCTATTATATCGTGCAGGTCTCGAAAAAACCTTTGCATTATGTACCCTTGGAGTTGAAACCTTAGTTTTCGAGGTGCCAAGATTCTACGGGTTTTCAATATTGTTTTTCTCTTCTGGACAAAGAATTTCAAAGATAAACAAGAAAAGGATTGGCTATTATATCGTGCAGGTCTCGAGTAAACTTTCGCATTACTTGGAGTCGAAACTTTAGTTCTTGAGGTGCCAAGGTTCTCCGGGTTTTCAATATTGTTTTTCTCTTATGGACAAAGAATTTCAAAGATAAACAAGAAAAGGATTGGCTGTTATATCGTGCAGGTCTCGAGAAAACCTTCGCATTATCTACCCTTGGAGTTGAAACCTTAGGTCTTAAGGTGCCAAGGTTTCCAATATTGTTTTTCTCTTCTGGACGACGACGTAACGCTTGACCTGAGAGCTAGTGATATGATAGCGCCTATATGGCGCTGTGCATTAGCATTGCCTTAGGCGGTGCAGCCGCGTCTTGGGGACGATGTTGCAGTTTAGTCGTAGATTTCGTGCGCGACGTGTCATAATACCTATATACCTAATCTATCGTGTCACATCAATGTGTTCTAAAGCTATGGGTTTCTGAATCCTAAACCAAAGTTCTGAGTTTACCCCAACAATGTATTGAGGTATGTTTGTTACCAACTAATAATATGTAATGAATATCGAGTGAAATTCCGCTCACGTGGGCATAGGGTTGCATAAGGGTACGTACCTAGCTATTGTTAGTCAAGCTCCTCAATTTCCTGAACTTAAGTAATGTAGGTTAGATATAAATTATTTAAACTAATAATATAAAGAGAAAAGATTTGTTTGTCTGTGTGCTTAGATTGAATAGGTTCCAAAACTACTGGACAGATTTAAAAATAGTTTTGCTATCCTACATTATCCTATCCTACATCCTACTTGATGAACATACGCTAAAGAATATTTCAAAAAGCTAGGGATCCGTGACTTATATGATATATAATGTAACTCACCGTCTTTTATGCGTGTGTATAATTTTTGAAATTTTTCGTTCATACCTGTGCGAAGCCAGGGCCAACAGCTAGTGTATAATAAAGTAATAATGCTGGGCAATTCACACAGGATTATCTAGCTCCAAGCTAAGCAGAGCAGGAGAAATAAACAACAGCCATTTTGTCAATTGTTTGAAATTCTTCAAGGCTTTGTTTGATTTGGAAGTAAAAGTCACCAAAAGCCGAAACGCAGTAAATTTTTAAAATCGGTTCAGTCGTCTTTCGTTCTTTAACTAGGTACCTGTTATTAGCGTGCTTGCCTAGCTGTTGGTCCTACGCCTGACCTCTCGTCTGTTGTTTTGTTCTACCGTCCCATCGGATTATGAGAGTGAGGGAATAAGGAGTGCACCTTGTGCACTATAAGTCCTGCGCACATGGTAGTAGCCATTGAGACCGGCCGCTAAATTCAAAATTCGGTCAGAAGAACATCATCACCTGTTTGAGTATAACGGAATAAAGTCTCACATAATCAAAATTATTTTAAACTCCATCAAACCATTAATGATTTTTGCCACAATAGTTCATAATATTCTTTTATGCCATTTAAAAAGTAGTCGCGTATCCATTTTATAATTTTTTTCTTAAATAGAACTGCAAAATCTTTAAAGGAGTTGGGTAAATTTTAATACCCTCAAATGGTATTGATCTAAGTATTAGCATGTACTAGCGAGGATCCTATACGTATCTCCGTGTAGGGTACTCCTAGTTCTCTTGCTACGACATGCCTTCTTAGCTATTCGTAGATCTTTAATCACCTACGTTTCAGCATTCCACATTTAGTTCCATTCAATAACTCCATTATCCCTTAAAAATACAATCTTTGTATTTTCCCCTTTTTTTAACAAATTATCAATTTCCTAATGAAAACCTTTTGAAACTATCATGACACTACAGTCATTTGAGACAAGATATGATTTGAGTACAGTTAAAAAAGAAAAAGTAACTGTGCCGACATACTGGAAAACTCAAATCATGGTGAGATTTTTTTATAAATTCTTAATGGTAATTTTTTGTATAACGTTATGGTTCAAAGGTGCGGCGTGGATGGCTTATTAGGTGACGTTACGTGTTATTGACTTCTTATAGGCTGGTAGGTATGTCTGGGCGATCGGTAGCCGACCTATAAAAGACTTTGGCAGGACACTGGACACCACATTAGTGCCGTATAGTGACAGTGACAGACGCTGATAGAAAATAGAAAATACGCTGATAGAAAATTATTAGAAAAGGTTGGTCATGAAGTGTTAACATGTGAATTACTTTTAAAACGTAATACATTTAGTTGAATCAAAAAAGTATGATTCAGAACACTAAAATAAAGGGTCTTCTGATTTTAAAATTTTGTTTTGAAAAAAATCGGTCACCGCTTTGCAATCTCTACGTGAAAACCTAACTACTAACGAGAAATTCCAGAAAAAAACCGGCACTATTGTTAATCTCCAACTTCACTCAACATCTCATTGCAGAAGATGAAGGTGTGCTCGATAGTCCTCATTGTGCTGGTGGCGTGTAGCTGCGCATTAGCAGCGGAGAATGGAGTTCTCATCAATGCTCTGCAGCCGCAGCCAGCACAGCAACAGAACACAGAACTGCTGGTCGGTGCGCCCGTGCAAAGACAGAAGAGGGGTCTATTACTTGGTAAGTTCATAAACAGTTACTGGAACTCAGAAAATTTCATAGAGTATGAGACAGAAATTTCAAAAACTGATTTCATTTGTAAAAAACCAATACCTTGAATTTTTACCATACTTAATCTTTTAGGTGTAGCGGCAAGAAATGTACCTACCTCTATTTTCGTCTAGATAGGGTGTGATAGTTTCTGAGATATTAAAGGTTGAAAAAGGGAAATATAAAGCGGGACCATAAGGGTTTCGAAGCCGATCTCGAAACCCTTAAAACTCCCTGTTGTTCCCCGTTCAAATAAATCCGTAACAATTTTTATAAAGCTTCGTTCTCACTGTTGAACTAACCAACCGTTTAGTATAGATTGGTAGGTAAATACTGAATACTGATAAATCATCCAAAACAAATAAAAAACCTCAAATTTTAATAAACTACTAAATAAACGTGTTGACTTATATAAATATATAATATAAAATTAAAGCACGTGCGACTAAAAGTAAATCACTTAGCATCTCATCGAACCTCCAAAAAGTTCTAATAAGAACGGAATACAAATCATTCATGTCCCATTTTAGTACATAATATAAACGTGTTGATGAACTGGATAAATAACCTTGAAAAAAGGTAAAGTTCAAGTGCCTTGCCAATTTCCACACCAATAGCCGGAGTTTAAGTAAATTTGGTCGTGTTTGAACTAATTTTTATAAAAACAATGTCAATATTAATATCCGTTTCGTTTTTGCTGTGAAGACTCCTACAAAAAATAAACTATTAAAAACGGAAAAAGATAGATATGTCCATTTCAGTTTTTACTGCCGTTATGATACCTGTAATTACAAAGAATTAGCCATAATCATGTTCTTATTACTCCTATGTCAAAAATTTATTTCTAAAATTCTTTCACCTTTCGTCCTACATTATTTCTGATGATAGGCTATAGAATATTTTCAAAAAAGAAAGGGATCCGTAAACTGAAACCAACCCCAAATTTCTGTTAAATGCTTGCGAAGCGAGGGCGGACCGCTAGTGACTCTATAAATAAACCTTGCATGGCTGACAAAACCTGATTCAATAAAAAACTAAGTTAAACACGTTTTTCAATAAGGTTATGAATAACTTTTTTAAGGAATCCAAACCACAATTTGACCTACGAATTACTCATCCTCGTTCAAAGCTGACTTTGCCATGCCGAAACTACAAAGTTATGGTGATAGTTATTAACAAACAAGCAAACATAGTTTAGTGATAGTTTTATGGAGGTGCGAAAGTTAAACAAAAGAATTCCCACAAGGTCTACAAATATCACATAACTCAAGGCAACGCAAGTAGGTACATTCAGCTAAACTGAAATGTACATCAAAATTATATTGTGAATTCGATACCGCTGTATAGATTACTGGACATTTTTAAACTCTTCTCTTCAAAAGTAGGTAGGTACTGAACGGCTGAGATTTTGTATTCTTTGATAAAGTTTTAGACCTAGATGGATGCCGGAAAAACGCGTGCCAAACCATGGGCACATGCTTTTATTGGATATTTTTTAACTTATACTCCTCTCCACTTATACATTGTCCCTTGAAATTAGTCCCCTTTAATTACGTTTCATCTTTCAATACGTGTTACTGTGACAAGCTATTAATGCAGCTGGCTTATTCTATTGTGAAATGCACAAACGTTTTAATCCTTAGAGACCTCGGGCACTTTCTATCCCTTACCATGAATATAAAATTAAAAATCAGGAAGTTACTCAATATCTGTTGCACCCACAATCAGGAATAGTTATTATATGGCAAGCATACCTATCCACCTCAGCTCGTGGATGTAAGAACCAACAACAACAACATCAGCCTATATCAGTCCACTGCTGGACATAGGCCTCCCCTAATGCGCGCCATAGGTGGCGTTATTTCATCTGGGGGTTATTGCCCATAATCCCCACACTGGGCATGCGGGTTGGGGATCGCAGTTCGGTGGAGTTGTTCTGCAGAGGGCGCTGCTGCCCGCTCCCCGGTGTGTTTCCCTTAGTTGCCTTTTACGACATCCACGGGAAGAGTAAGAGTGGTGAAATTCTATGCCGGCACCACACGGCCCGGGTAAGAACCAAGTAAGGAAAAATTCCAATGGAAAGCAGGACCACTATGTATTATTTTTAGCACTTTCACTGCGAAAAAAAATCCGGCTGCCGCCGTAGTGATTATGGCAAAGCGTCCTAGGTGCCTTGTGTTTAATAGTGGTTGTGATGGGATTGCGGTATGTCCCGCCCTTTTCGCATCCAGATGACTGCATGCGGCATGACTGTAAAAATCGTAGGCATGAGCTCTACGATTTTTAATACAATACAGGCTTACATTTGGCTTTACGGCGGGTTCGCCTGGGGTTTATGGCCTATAGGCCGCAAGGCCCATAGGGATATTCTAGGCGTACTTGCATAGAAAGATGCTGCTTGACTCTTCTCTTGAAGAAGCACAAACAGATTCAGGAAAAACAGACGCAAGGGCTGACTCTGAAATACCTACTTGATATTGTAGGAGCTGGTGCGCTAGGTCTCGGTGCGCTAGGCGCTGGTGCACTAGGCGTTGGTGCGCTTGGTCTGGGCGCGGGGATCGTCGGCGCTAAAGCTGGCTTCATTGGTGGCGCTCTCGCCGGCAAGGCAGTCGGATATGGCAGAAGTTACGGTGGCTACGGCGGCGGCTACGGCGGTGGCTACAGCTACGGCGGCTACGGCGGCGGCTACGGCGGTGGCTACTCGTAAGTTTTTCGAAATGTATCGTCATTATCATCATCGGTCGGTTCTGCCTTCCTTTACAAGTAATATACGTAAGAGATGTTAAGCCACCGATGATGGAAGTTATTAAGTGATGATGATGATGATGACGATCATCATCATAAGCCTATACTAGTCCACAGCTGGACATAGACACCGCTGATAAATATCTTTTGGGCTCTTGATTGAAATGTAAAAAAACTACAAAATCGAATCTGTAAAAGTCAATCAATTGAATTTTTATATTGATAAGCAATCAATTTAAGAATTAAATGTCCAATGATTTATGATATGTATTGAATATCCTTTTAAATACCTGAGAAATAGTCTGTAATATTGGTACAATATGTCCGACAGATATATTTATCATATAAATTAAGTCGGCTCACGGGAAAGGATATAATCATACTTGGATTTCATGAAACGCAAAAATTGCGTGAAAACTCATTAAAAGTAGGTACAGATTTAATCCAGGGTTGTTTAGATTACTTTCATAATCACTTTCACACAAGTATCGAGGGGGAAATGACCGTCCTAATTGACCCTCACAGTATGCCCCGGATATTTTTCAATCAAACAACACGGAGTTTGACGAGGAAAACGACAAGTGCTTTTTATGATTGGGCTTTGGGGTGTTGTTGCATGCAAACGCAAGTAGTTTGATTTAAGACTTCTATAGTCCATGACGCACACATATCTTCAAGAAGATATACCAGGGGCGCGCATCTTTTCGAATCGCCCTTTAGATGGGCAGTGAATCAACTGAGATGTAAAAACCTGTGTGTACAGACACTGCAGAAAATATTTACAACTAGCAATAAAGTTTAAAAAATTACTAAGCATAATTTTTATTATAAAGGTACCTACATCATAAGTATAGTAAGATCTAAGAATTACATTCAATGCTGGGCATAGGACTCACCCTAAGGTCAAATCGAAGCGGGAGTAGCATCCGTAGTGGCAATGTAATTTATAGAATAGAATAGAATATGAACTTTATTTGTAGCTTAAAAAACTATTAATATTATACATACTTAAAACTAGAATTAAAAATACCAGCACCATTATAACTATGTAATAAAAGTAACCTCTTAGTCGACTCAGCATGTGTTGTGATATGTATAGTTAGCTATGACTACGCTGATCAACATTGTCAGGATTTGCCAGCCCTTATCCAAATTTGTACATCTGTATATATATTTCTGTTTGTTAGTCTCGCTAAAATCTAAAAACGGCTTGACCGATATCAAGAATTTATTCTTTGTTTAGTTTCCCATCCCTACAATTAGAAGAAGAAAAATAAGAAACGCCGGTGACATAAAGTTAAATATGAGATGACCACGTGTCATCTCATTATTTAATTTGCATTATTTGCCAGTTTATTCAATTAAATCATCCAGCGCTCCCGATCGAAAGTCTATTTAGTTTACGTGTTTAATTAGACCATTTTTTTCAGATCGTACCCGACATACGTGTCCTACTCCTCGTACCCTTCTTACGGATACTACGGGTCCTCCTGGTGAACCAATGAACCATTAAGAATAATGCCTTAAGTTAATGTTATTTATAATGCGTTTTTATCGCAGCCTTGATGAATGTTGTTGCACGAAAATAAAACGGATGTTGAAAATGGATTTTTTTGTTTCAATCTTTCAATAGGTCTGAGCTGGATTTTGCGATGATTAAAATATTTTCAATGATATTTTTTTAATAGCAAGCTTCGGTTGCGAATGATTAAATAAGCTTTTTTGATATCCATAATATAATGTCAATATAATGCTTTAAATGTACCTCTTCACGAGTGGTGAACTGGGGCTCTAGACAAAGTAACATTTGATTAGCGAAAGCGATGGTAGAAAAGTACAAAAATGTATGGATTTGATAAGGATTTGACATATTCCTTCGATATCACGCATCGCAACGACAATCATCATAGCTCAAATGATGGCGAAGTTCAATTGGTAGACAAAGTAACCTTCGCGTAGCTATCGCCTTATCTATACGTCTGATCGCTAAATGCCGATAAGTTGGCACAATTGGTTGTCAATCTTTTGTTGTTAGACTGTCATAGTTTGATTGAAGTATTGCGCTCGTATTTGTGTTATTAATTAATATTTTTCGAATTATTCATGCCAAAGCCTTTTAAAAGCAGTGCAAAAGAGATTGTGTTGAAGGTGCGTGCCTTTTGTGAGGAAGAAAAGGCAGACCATGCCCAGTTAAATCCATTAAATCTAGTGCGATCTCGCGTTGCACCATCAATGCAACTGGTAAGTAAAATAGGGATACCAGCTTTATACACGATACCTTTAGTATGGATCATAAGATTTACTCACATAAAAAGATAAAAGAAAAAAGTAAATTATTCAGGTTATTTAATTTATCTTGTTATGATATCCCTAATTTGTATATATACTAATATTGAATTTTTAGAATTTTATATTATACAAATACAAATTTTATGTGTCATTTTCAGTCATGTCGGAGAAAACCACGAGTAGAATACATATATAAAGAAGCGATGCTATTGCTGCCTGCAACAAGTCAATTCTGCTGAAAATCGTCGTGGATCTTGAAGATTTCGATTTATAAGCATTTTTTGTGTTGTTTATTTCCTTTTTGACCATAATTAGTGTCAGAACAATTTCAATAAATAATTTAAAATTTTAATTGTTTCATAATTTAAAACTTTCCTAGTCTACTTATATATTTATATACAAATATGAAATTAAAACATAAACACACGTTTACATAATGGGGTAAAAGGTTCATAATGTTGGCAATATCGTGCTGCCAATATAATGCTGCCAATTCCTGAGGCAGGTCAACTTATGGTGTACGGTCTGTAGTCTAGTTATCGAACTCAATCATTCGCTTATTTCGTCCGTTCACCGTTCATGAAATGACGGGTCAAATAAAAAGGAGTACCAAGCCAAGTAGGTTTACCTATACCTTCAGATAGAATTTAAGATACCTATAACTTCAGATAGAATTTCTGTAAACAAACGTGATACATAACAAAAAAATTGTTTCGATTTGGAAGTTTACCCAATGTTTTGAAATACTTATGGCAGTGTTTATTGTGTAATTAAAATCAATAGAAAGAAAATAACAATGGTTTTGAGCTATATAATTATATTATTTAATTATTTTCAACAAGTTCTTAAAATCATGAAGAAATAAATAATTAGGAGAAAATACATAATATTTTACGACACTCGTATCATCTCGGTAATATTGGAGTAAATAACAGAAATTCAAAACTATTTTGCATTTTGATAATAGACGTTTTAGTTTGTATTGTAATTTCTTTCGACTCTCGCCCTTAGAAGCCAAATGTGTGAATTTTTGCCGATCATATGCAAAAGCTTTATCTTGTTTTTTTCGTTGTTAAGTATATTTTTAATCCCTCATGGACACAGGGAAACAAGGGTGCGATCGTGAATGCTACATCCACGCTAGCGCAAGGCTACTTAAAATTTTGACGTAATTCCAACAGCTGTTTATGAAATCGCCGTTTCGATTCGATTTCTACAGGGTCTTAGCGTTCGCTAGTGTATCCATCAAGAGAATAGACAACTACGTGAAGTCGCTTCTCAAAACTGCCACTTGGCTAGGAATTTGATGGAAGTGATCGTTCGATGTTGTCAATCGGTTTGGTGAAATCAAAATATTCGTACATTGCCTACCAAAAATCTTGACGTTTAATCCATTTGAAGGTTGCCATCGCTAGAGCGATAAGAATTTTCAAAATCTAATCGCTTCATAGCGAATGCCGGTTGGCTAAGGACCCTGGTTATTACTATAAGTAAATTGGGCGATCAGTAATCTCGTTGGCTCTCTGTAATTAGACATGTTAACTTAGATACATACATTTGCTGAAAATAGGTCAATGTAAATTGCCGTGACCAAGGGTATTTTTTATATTAATATAGATGGATACAGTGTTTTTTTTTCAGGGCTACTATGGGGAATTCTGAAACCGTGAGAGTAATCAAAAAGTCATGTAAGGAGTTGCTCGACCTAAATGCTCGATTTTGAAAAAAAAGTTCTGCATTATAACTAGATCCGTCAAGTACGAGTGTAACTTGTGCGCCGAGGGTTTTGAACTTTTGTCGATTATGTATAGGTACAATACTTTAATCGTAAATTTTTCGACCATTTTCTTTCAGCAAATCTGTACGGGCCTATGAAATATTATTATTTCAAAGTCAGTACCAGCAGTAGTTGCTGAGATATTAAAGATTGAAAACATGACAGAAACAAGTACGACAAGTGCGAGTGTAACTCGCGCGCCGAGGGTTTTGAACTTTTGTCGTTTAGGCAGGTACGTATATTGACGACCTGTTAGCGCGGTGGGCTTACAACGCAGGAGGTTGCGGTTTGATTCCCGCCTCGGGACTAATATTTGTAAGATCTGCAGATTACTTGTTCGAGTGTTCTAGTCCTTTTCTACGTACACAAAAATAATGCATCTAATGTAATAGGCTATATTAATGTTTAACATAAATGAATAACTTTGCAACGTGACACTTTAGGAATATGGTGACCATAGCTTTTTTGTTTTGTTTTTACTTATATATACCTTATTAAGTATAACAGATATCGTAGTAGTACGAATTACACAAGCTTGCTTAGCTTGTCGCTAAATGATGTTGTGTGGATTATCCAGGATACATTACTCTTTTCATATTTTTTTGGAGCACGGTGGAATTCATGAATTCAATAATCTTATTATCTAAATATTCTTCGAGCGCAGTGGAATACATTGGGTATGTACTTTAAAATTTTGAGAACAACGGTTTTGTGGCGCTGTGGAACCCTACTATTACAGTTACTACAGAGATTAGTGGGTAGGTAAGTGGGTTGGTACCTACAATTATTTTTTCGACTTTTTTCTACGTATTTCACTAAGTATGAAACTTAGACGATTTTTAAAACCTGTTTTGAATTGTCGAAATCCATACCTTTGATTTGATATTGCTCTCAATGAAATAGCCCCCTTGTATGAAAATTCGTTTTTTGACCATATTTCGAAAAGTATTGTTTTTACAGACTTCTCTATATTTTTCCTGTAAAATATAGACCTATATCTACAAACGCTTAGTACATTTTATATAGATCACTCTGCTATCTTCGGAGATAGAGGGGGGGGAACGGTCAAATTTTCGACCTTTTTCAAAATATTTCGAAAAGTATTAAACCTATCGAAATTTCAAAAACTGCATTAAAATGTACAAACTGATACCTTTCATTTGATACCCAACTCGGTGGGGTAGTCACCCCTTTAGAAATTTTTCCCACCCTTTTTTGACCATATTTCAAAAAGTATTATTTTTACAGATTTCTCTATATTTTTCCTGTAAAATATAGATCAATACTTACAAAAACTTGGTACATATCAAATCAATCGTTCTGCAATCTTCGGAGATAGAGGGGGGGTACCGGTCAATTTTTCGACCTTTTTCAAAATATATCAAAAAGTATAAAATCTATCGAAATTTCAAAAACTGCATTGGAATGTACAAACCAATACCTTTCATTTGATACCCAACTCGGGGGGGTAGTCACCCCTTTAGAAATTTTTCCCGCCCTTTTTTGACCATATTTCAAAAAGTATTATTTTTACAGACTTCTCTATATTTTTCCTATAAAATATAGATCAATACCTACAAACACTTGGTACATATCACGTCGATCGCTCTGCAATCTTCGGAGATAGGGGGGGGGGGGGGAACGGTCATTTTTTTGACCATTTTCAAAATATTTTAAAAAGTATGAAATCTACCGAAATTTCAAAAACTATTTTGAAATCTACAAACGAGTACCTTTCATTTGATACCACTTTCGACTTTGTACGTTCCATTTAAAATTTCGATTTCAAAATTTGTATGGAAAATCTTCATTTTGATTTTTCATTTATTTTCATTTGTTTTTCTATAAATATGTGCGTGCGCACAAAATGTATTATTATTTCAAATTTCAAGTCAATAGCTGCAGTAGTTTCTGAGATATTAAGGATTCAAAACACAAAACAGACCCAAAGCGATTTCATAAGGGTTTTGCAACCGATGGCAAAACCCTAAAAAGCGAGAACATAGGATTTTGAAACCGATATCCATACCCTAAAATGACGATAAGCTTTTTTAGTTTTTAAGAAATGTGACTTTTTGAATAATTTTTTTTTGCTTTTTGCATATTTTAGTCGTTATAATTAATTAATAAATGTACGTCGACTATGTGCCACTAGGTTGGAACGCTCTTCAAAAACTGAACTAAAAACTAAACAAGCGCAAACCTTGAATTTATGAAATAAACATAATAATACATGTTTAGTGTAAAATACCGCAAAAGAGTATTTACTAGCTACCTTTCGCATAGTCAGTTACTGAATTCATAAATATTAAAATTTGAAGGGTGGTTCATAAACTTTGGGCACTTAGTCGTTGTACATTTAATTTATAAAGTTATCGACTAAAGAAACCTAAAAATAAAAAAATATGTTTATAAATCACTTTTCCAGAAAATTTAAAAACAATCTTAGTAGGTACTTTTTTAATGCAAATTTATTTTTTCAAATTCGTCAACTCCTTTTAGGATTTTTGGTAATTTAAATACAATATTGTTCATACGAAACCCTCGGCATTTGACCGTTTTATTATTTTACCTAAATATTTGTTTAGCCATAATCACCTGCAAAAAAAATTAATGTTGAACATCGCTGTGACCTATGAAAAATCTGTAGGCGTTGCAAACGCAATGACGAACGTAAGAAACTAAGATTATTGTTGTGGCAATTATAATAACGTTTGAAGCAGTAGGTAATTTGTTTTCATAGTGTCAAACCTAGTCAAAAACTGTCAAGGAAAATTCTAAGAATTCAAATATCAACGACTTAGAGAAACGAGGGATAGGTACGTGATTATTTTCATATCCGTGATAGGTGATACCGTTTTTATTATTTAATCTAAACATTTGTTTAACCACATTCTCCTGCAAAAAAGAAATGTTGAACATCGCTGTACCCTACGAAAAATCTAAAGGCGTTGCAAACGCAATAGCCAACGTAAGAAACTTAGATTAATATTATCGGTTATTTGTTTTCGGCCGCGTGGTGCCGGCATAGAATTTCACCACCCCAACTCTTTCCGTGGGTGTCGTAAGAGGCGACTAAGGGAATCACACCGGGGGGCGGGCAGCAGCGCCCTCTGCAGAACAACTCCACCGAACTGCGATCCCCAACCCGCATGCCCAGCGTGGGGATTATGGGCAATAACCCCCTAAATGATAATGCCATCTATGGCGCTCATTAGGGGAGGTCTATGTCCAGCAGTGGACTATTATAGGCTGGTGATGATGGTGATGATTTGTTTTCATAGTGTCAATCCTAGTCAAAAACTGTCAAGGAAAATTCTAAGAATTCAAATATCAACGACTTAGAGAAACCGAATCCTTACACGTCACGGAAACGCGTTTGCCGTAGTTTAAAAAAAGTCACTCGAGAAGAGAAACAATGGACTATGATTCTTTTTATTAGTCCATTTTAATTAAGAAAATAATAAATAATTATTATAATTATAATCAGCCCTTGTACCCCACTGCTAGTCAATGAATAACCTAATTCGATTATGAACTTTTCAGAGAGACCGAAACCTTACATTTTACGGAATGCATCCATCAATTCATTTTTATTGAGAAATTATAAAATATAATATTATATAACCAGCCCTTGTCATCCCGCTGCTAGGCAAAAGATTACCCGTTCCACCCAAATAAATAATTAAACAACTTTTAACTACTGAAAAGAAAATAATTCATACACTAAACCGCTTGTACATAATGTAAGATATGCGAGTTGAATATTGAATAAAATCAGCAATCAAGTTCGCAAAAATTTGAAAATAACTTCTAACTAGGAGGCCGAGGCACTAATGTAATGTACCATAATGAGGTTATTTTTATTATGGGTTCGGCAAAACTGGTTGAAACTGAATACAACAATATCAACTGGTTTATTAATGAAGACTACGTGAGAATAAACGACGGACGACGAACCGGATCTCAAATAATAAACAGATCTTTATTTTAGTAATATTTGAAATTTGTTTAATTATTTATCTATTATGGGATGGAACGGGTTATCCTATGCATAGCAGCGGGATGACAAGAGCTGGTTATAATTATAATTGTATTTATCAATAATTTATATACCTATTATTTTCTAAATAAATGAACTGATGAAAATAATCAGGGTTCCTTCGTTTTTCTTGTTGACTGCCATATTGAAAAAAATGCAAAATATATTCCAGTGAAGTGGGTTTTGGTTTTTCTGAGTCGTTCATATTTGAATTATTCGAATTTTGCTTGAGTGTTCGTTGACACAGTGAAAGCAAATAAATGCTTCAAAAGTTATTATAAAAAAGTTCAAAAGTTATTCGAAAATATTAAGATCACTTTCTTAAGTTCATCATTGCAATTGCAACAACGCGTTAAGATGTAAGATTATAGTAAAACCAAATGTCTATACGTTATAAAGATAAAAAAAACCTATGGCTTATTTCTGAGGCTCCGGTATTATGAACCTAACTTTATTTTTGTTAATTTTTTTAGGTTGGTCATAATTTCTTTTATTAAATTAATATTTTAAATATAATTCATACAGGTTGTCCCCCCCATTTTAGTTTTATATTCAGTTTAATTGAATTGTGAACTGTGTTACACAGATTACACGGTGTAATTACGGTGTAATGAAAATATATTTATTATCTATTAGTTAAATTAATACGCACATGGCTATTTATTGTCCGTAGAAAACGGCGGCCATATTCGAAATTCGACTAGGAGGACATCACCAGCTGTTCCTAGTCTCATCATGCACAGCGAGGATCCTATAATAATAATAATAATAATGCGGGACAATCCACACAACATCATCTAGCCCCAAGATAAGCAGAGCTTGTGTTATGGGTACTAGATGACTGAATATATACATAATGCAATATTATTAAAAAGATAGATATTTTTTATTACACAACCAGAACCCCTGAACAAATATCTGCAGATCGTACAAATATTTGTCCGGAGGCGGGAATCGAACCCGCCACCTCCTGCGTCGCAGGCGGACCTTCGCCCACCGCGCCACAGTGGTCGTCAATATGTCTACGATGTCTGCGATCTCCATCTAGGATACTTCTAGTGCTTTTGCCCACAAATGCCTTGTTAGCTTTTCTAGCCTAGATCTTTAATAACCTTTCAGCATTCCACACACAATTTGTTTCAAGAAAACAATTTGCAATTTTTTTTTAATTTATATCTCGTAATTTGTTTATTTTCATGATATTTCATTTATTTAATGCATCATAATAATACATAAAATTTTCAAAATTTATCGTCTATGATGATACACCATAATGTATTACCCATTTTAGTCCGGTCAAATTAGACCAAAAAATAAGAGTAGGTAAGGTTACCTAAATTCCCACCAAGCTGAAAATCGGTAAGATTGTTTGAAATATCATTAATAACAAAATTGGAAAGTTCCCCATATTTCCCCTGTAAGGAAATTTTTTTATTCAAGGTCAAAGGTAATAAAAGGAGTTTTTCGCGATTTTCAGCAAAACGGTAAGTTTTATCATAAAGATATCTGAGACAAATATGTAGATCATAAAATTATCTACAACAAATTAATTAATACTTTTTTTCTACGAGCCACCGTTTTTGAGATATAACGATTCAAAAAGTTGTAAAAGTTGTAATCGTCATAATATGCATGAGTCGATGAGAGATGCATCAACATCTTTTTAGGGTATAATACCAAGTTCAAGTGTGGCTTGGTTATCAGCTAGACCCTACAGACTGGGGTTGAAAGTTGGTCAACAATTTATTAGAACCAGTGCACACTTTTCTTCCACCTGCGCCGGAAAAAACTGCTGAACTCGATTTTTTGCAACTGCAAAAAGGGATGCAGTGCTAAATGTGGTTGCAAAAAAGTCGGACTGTTCTGTTCTCCGGCATGTACACATTGTCAAGGCCGGTTGTGCTCTAATATTGAATCACCAACAGTAGAGGATCCGTTTGATTCCAACGAGGCAAACTGCGATACATCGCTATTAACGCAGTTTACATGCACTCAGGGTGAAGATGAAGAAGAACAAGAACAAGAAGAACAAGACGAACAAGAACAAGAAGATCAAGAAGAAGATTTTGAAAGTTACGACTCGGACGATTAAATTTCACAACTTTTTTTTAACTTAAATTGCTTTTATCTTTTCAATCTCTGCTAATATCCATTATTTTTCAATAGTTTCAAATTAAACAGGATCAAAACTGACCCGTGGAATAGACCTACTGGGGAAACCACAAAAAAAAAACGCGCTAAGTACACTACCTCATAGGTGGCGAGGTAACGTGTGCATATTATGACGATTACAACTTTTACAACTTTTTGAATCGTTATATCTCAAAAAAGGTGGCTCGTAGAAAAAAAGTATTAACTAATTTTTTGTAGATAATTTTATGATCTACAATTTTTGTTTGAAATATTTTTATGATAAAACTTACCGTTTTGCTGAAAATCGCGAAAAACTCATTTTTTTACCTTTGACCTTGAATAAAATTTTTTCCTTACAGGGGAAAGATGGGGAACTTTCAAATTTTGTTTTTAATGATATTTTAAACAATCTTACCGATTTTCAGCTTGGTGGGAATTTAGGTAACTTCGAATGTCTAAATTGACTGGACTATTTAGGGTGTTGCAATGGGGTTAAAATAATAATAATTTAATACTTACTTAATTTCCCTTTACGAGTTACCAAACTTTATAACTAAAAAATACATTTAATTTCGTAATAGCATTTTTTTCAGTAACAACTTTTTTAATTGAATTTAGAATTTTTTTTTATTTTCTTGGCTCTTTATTTGATCTGGATTTTTATTAAATATTTTTATCGCCATTGAATGTGTTGCCACAAGATTGTGTTTGTATCTACTTTCGTAACCACGCGGCTGTTCGTTTATTTTTTGAAAAGTGTGGAAACTTTCTTACATAATAATATTCGCATTTTAATTGCATGTCATTGTATGTCAAGCGGTAGTTTCTAATAAGGTCTAAATTGCAATATTTTGGTTTTTACGCAATTAATTTCAAGGTTATTATTTGTCATCTAATTCGTTATTGTATTAGAAGATTATTATTTAAATTAATGTATATTTATAGATATAGATGTTATTTACTGAACTTTTATTTGTTTTGTACAATGTTATGGTTCAAAGGTGGTGCGATGATAGGGTTGCCAACAGTTTTTCGGTTGAATTATAGTATTTTTAAGAATAAGCTAAGAAAATACAGGGTGAGTTGTTTTTCAAGGGGAAGTCTGAAAGCGAAAGATTTATCGAAAAGTCATGATGCCGTGTGTTATCTAAAAAGCGGCTAAGTCGCAAAAGCAAGTTTTGAGAAAAACGAAAAAAAACGCGGCGAGAATTTTTAAATTGCTGCCATTTGGTTACTCTTATACGTATGACAGATTTTTTGCCACTGAAAGATAGAATGACGTGAGGACTATCAAATGGTTTTGGCTTACACTCAAATTCCTAATAAAATCTATGCATAAAATTATTTTTTGCATTTAACTTTAGCAATGATTTAATGAAAATGTTAAGTTTACACCACTATAAAGCAGCTATGTATACCTTAACGGCGTTTTAGTTAAGGATTTGCACATAACTGCTTTAAAGCGTAGGATAGTTTATTTTTACTTGTTGCTCCGAGCGTAGATAACGGCTTTATAGCGAAGGAGTGCGACATAACCGCCTTGTAGTGTTGTGGTTGTATCAAAATCAAAATGAAAACACAAAGCTATAAGCTGGTTAGGAGACTTTAACTTCTTTAAAGCGTAGTAACTTGGACATAAATTGAGTAACGGCGTTTTAGCTATGCATCTCTGGGCATGTTTTTTTCAGTTCCAAATAGTTATAAGACTTTAAACGCTTTTTAGCTAAGTATTTGCAGATAGCCGTGATTTAGCGTTGAAATTTTAATATTCTGCATCATTTAACCGCTTTCTTCCCATCGCTAAATCAGAAACTATAAACTATAGGAACACGTATCCTAGACAGATCGATGGAGAATTTTAAACTGTATTTCATGGCACTTAAAAGTGAAAATTGACCAAATGTCACTTAGCCGCATTTTAGGTAACGGACGGCAGAGTTGACGTGCTCGATTTTGAAAAACAATGAGTTCTTCTGCATTACAAAAAAAAAACAGCTATTTTTTTTTTTACAGGATTTTGTTTTTAATTCTACATAAATAAATAAAAAATAATACTTGACGTCATGACTATGTGTTTACAATTTTCGGAACACCTTCAAAATTGTGGGTATCAGGCACACTATCTTATCTGTCACGCCCATGGTTATTTTCAACTTCTACAACAAAAAGAATATGAAATGTATTTAAAAAAAAATTAAAAAGAAAAACAGTACATACAGACGGTGTGGTGTTGTGTTTGTCATTTGTCAGTTTGACACATTGTTTGTAGAAACACAGCACAGCGCCGTCGTGGGCTACCGTTGGTTGTGTTGTTACGCGGTCAGATCGTATAAAGTTCGTACGCGCCCGCGCTAAAACCGCAACTTTTCGCTCTGACCTAGGTATCTGTCTGAATGTCGTTGTATTTTTTAGATAAATTTTAGTAGCGTGACAAGTGCCCGCAATATAGTATATTTGCGTACAATTATATTAGTTCAACAGTACATATATAGTACAGAGAGCCGAAACATTGTCGACCTCTGTGGCGCGGTGGGTCAAGATCCGCCTACGAAGCAGGTTGCGGTTCGATTCCCACCAATGTTTGTACGATCTGCAAATATTTGTTCAGGGTGTTCTGGTCGTTTTCTATGTATAGTAAAAAAAAAATCTATTTACTCGTATGTTATATGTATATCAGTTATCTAGTACCCATAACACAAGCTCTGCTTAGCTAATATTAATACATACTCGTAACTTACATTATTTATTATTTAATATAGTAAAATATCATACGTATAATATAGTGTGATTGGCAACCCTAGACGTGGATCTTTTATTATGCGTCAAATTACGTGTTATTGACTTGGTAGTCGAGCTATAAAAGAGTTTGGAAGGAAACTGGACACCAGATTAGTGCTTCATATTGACAGTGACAGACGTTAATAGAAAAGGTGGGTCATGAAATGTAAACATGTGAATTTCTTTACCTACGTTACATTAGTTACATTCAGTTGAATAAACAAAGCTTGATGGAGAACATTTAAAAATATATACTCTGCCAAAAATCAATCGATCGTTAACAATCGGTCACCGCTTAACGATGGCTACGTGATAACCTGAATTAGGGTAAAAATATTCTTTTTAGCCGAATTTAAATTAGTTGCTAATTTAAAAGTCCATATTAGACAGGCACTTTTCTAAAACCCCAACTTCAATCACCATCATATTGCAGAAGATGAAGGTGAGTTCGATAATCCTCATTGTGCTGGTGGCGTGTAGCTGCGCATTAGCAGTGGAGAATGGAGTCCTCATCGATGCTCTGCAGCCGCAGCCAGCACAGCCAGCAGTGCTGCTGGTCAGCGCGCCCGTGCTACGACAGAAGAGGGGTGTACTTAGTAAGTTAAACAACGTTACTGGGACTTAACCATGGTAAATTAAAAAAAAAAATTACGACAATTTTCAAAATATTTCGAAAAATATGAACTTAAAGCACTTTCAAAAACTGATTTGAGATGCACATGCACAACCCTTTAATTTTTATACAAACTTGATCTTGCAGGTCTCTCTTAAAATTTCGACATCACAATTTGTACCTACTGAACAATTTCAGTATAATTTTTCATTTATTTTCTTTAAATCTGCACAACAATTGGTAACAATTAGCGCACCTCTATTGTTTTATTATTTTATATTTATAGTAAATAGATACTATAGTTCCTATAATATTAAAGATTAATAAAAGGAAAGACAGTGCGAGACGAAAAGGATTTCGAAATCGATCTCGAAACCCTTTTGGTCCCGAACTGTCTTTTCTTCTCCGGGATACAAAATTTGTATAAAGCTCCGTTCAGCGGTTAGGTGTGAATTATAGACACAATTTCATTTTTATATATTAGCATGGATTAGTAGATAAAATATACAGAGTAAATACAGAGTAAGTCGTCAAAACCGTCGAAAAGAAAAAAAAAAAACAAAAAAAAAACCTAAAAAATTTTGTTTTATTCATATATACATAGAAACAAAACCAAATATGTAGGTAGGAAGAGTAGTGGATACTTCAGATATTGAATTTAATTTATTGATATTAATAAATAAATTATAGTACCTAGTAGGCGAATTATTTATTGATATTAATAAATAAATTATGGTACCTAGTAGGCGAATTATTTATTGAATAATGGATATATTATTATAAAAGAGTTTTGCTCAGTGATATTAGTATAGAAGGAAGTACAAAAACCAGAAAACAACAAAAGGGCCATCTTAAATTATGGTTTATAAAAAGATACAAATAAAAGCACGAGCTATAAAACCAAAATAAATTTTATTTATTACTTGGCCTTTTGTGTAGCTGCGTAGTTAGTTTCGTAAACATAAAATATAACTGTAGCGAAATCACAATCGCTTTAATAAAAAAAAAATCACTAATTACTTTGAAATATATGGGAATTTATTAAGGGAGACCTATAATCCAGCAAAAAAGACATACTCACCTAATGCAATAGTAAAAGCAGCCAAGCCAAGTGTGAGTCGACTCGCACCCGGAGGATTCCTTACCTTTAAGCAAAACTATTTAGTAAAAGAAACACTAAAAAAACGGGTTTAAGTGGATGCAAAAAAGCAAAAAGCTAACTTGACACGGTAAAACATTCAAGTACTGACTTAGACAAGTACCCCCACGTTGCTTAATATGGCGATCGGTACTCAACAAGGTATGGCCATTAACAGTCATAATATACATATTTATTCATTTATTTATTGTATAACAACAAGAGAAATAAAGATAAAGTGAAAATTCCAATTGTCTACCTCTTACGGATCTGCAGCTCTATTGTCTAACTCAACTGGTAATCGTAATCGGCTGCAGTTTGGCATTTCAAACCTAGCCTGGACTTCGATTGCCACCTTTGTATTGTGTAAATTGCTGAAACCAAAGACCAGTTGAATAGACAATACCGACAACATTCTGACTGGGTCTACAACTGGTCATCGGTTTGAAGTTCACTGGTAATGGATTTCAAGTTAGACTATAAGGATGCAGGTCATCGGTTTAAGGTGCACTGGTAATGGATTTCAAGTTAGACAATAAGGCTGCTGGAGATTAATTTTTTTATTGTTACTATTAATAATTCCAGGAGGTGCTGTGGTAGGCGCTGCTGTCGGCGCGGGCGTAGGCGTCGTCGGCGCTAAAGCTGTTTCAGCCAGTAGAGGTTACGGTGGCTATGGGTGAGTTTATCGACGTATTGGTCGCATCTGTCATTCATCATAATAATTTACTTTACCAGTCTTTGTCCATAAGTATAGACTTATATATATATATATAATTATATAACATAGTAGGTATGTTCAATTACAATCTACCCAACGTGCTTGCTACTAAATATCTATAAAATTCAACTAAAAAAATAACAAAACAATTATATTAATAATAACAGAGGTGCAAAACATAAAAATAGAATTAGTAACTGCAAAAGTCGAGTCAGTGTTTTTTTAGTTTTAAACAGGTTTTCAAAGTGGCTAATTTTATAGCTCTTAGGTAATTTATTGTATAGGTATAGTAATTTGCATGATAGACAGATTTACGCTTAAAATGCCGTTAGTTTAGGTTCTCTACAATCATTAAAAACATCCTTCATGTATGTTAAAGGCCAATAATTGTTATCTAAAGTATTATGTATTCTAAAGTATTGCACAATTAAATGTAACCTGTGTATGAATCAATCAAAGTCAAATATGTCGTAGTATGAAAGTCGATCAATATTATTGATTTAATAAATTTGCACAATTAATCAAAATATATCAAACGTAACAATGCCTTTATGCAAAAATTTCGTGAAAACTCATTAAAAGTATGTTCAAGCTTTAATCCAGGGGTTGAGATTACTTTCATAATCATCTTCACATAAGTTTTGGGGGGTGAAATGGCCGCATTTACCAACAGCATGCCCTATTCGGGATAGCGCTCTTAGGGGGAGGCCTACTCCCCATTTAGACTGACATTGACATTAAGTCTACTGTCCAGCTGTGCACCAATATCGGCTGATAAAGATAATGATGATTAAAGAAGCTGATATTTTTGTATTGAACTAGCGGTCCGCCCCGGCTTCGGACGGGTGTTAAACAAAAATTTCAGAAATTATACACATTGGCACGATGGGTTTCACAGTTTTCATACGGATTACCTTACTTTTTTTAAAAGCATTGGGGTTTTTGACATTGACTCGACACTCCATAACTGACACTGGCCGTAGAGAAAAAGCAAGCACCGTGCGCTATTATTCAACCTCTTTTTCTATTATGGACGCGCCATTGGTAACAACTACCAATACAGTATGAAACATCCTGATTACTTAGCGATAGGTTTGTTTTTTTCTTCGTTAGTACCTGCATCTAGGTATATTTAGCACGGTGCTTGCTACATCTCCCAATGCTGGGCATGGACGCGACGCGACGGGGAGGATTGAACTTATTTTGTGTTGCACAAATTTCATATTATTTCATTTACATTATTTGTCATTTTTTCCATGAAATCATCCAGTATTCCTTCCCTTTTTGAAACGAAAATAAAACTGTTTATTTTACATGTATTTTGTCAGTCATGTTTTCATTATCCCGAGCGTTTCTTTTTTCAGGTCTTACCCGGCATACGTCTCATACCCTGCTTATGGATACCACGGATAAACCAATGGACTGAAGCATGCCTCGGATAATGTTTTTGTACTAAAATAAAACGGATGTTGAAATGTGTCTTTTGTTTTAATCTTTAAATCAAATCAAAGATCTTTATTTTCTCATTTACTACAAACGTGTTACTTACATGAGAAACTTAAGCTAATTTAAAATGTGGAACGCTTCACGATTTTGCGTGTCATCTTTGCGCCTTCAAAACCTCTGTGTTGGATTTTGGCGATGATAAAAAATATATTTCGATTAAAGGAACAAGCGACTTTCTGGAGAGAACGCCCAACCTTAACCCTAGAAAGCTGTAATTTGAAGGGTGAATTTAACTCAACAAATTTCTGGTATTTTTGGAAATTCCATACATTAGGGGGGTAAAACTAGAGGTAGATTTACTGTGTTTATAGTCTTTAACAGATGGTCCTATTTGCAACACTAACAGAGAACACAAAAAAATAGATATACAATAAATACATTTGTTTCTGGAAAATTGTTTTTTAAAGTATGAGATTCGTATTGAAATTTCTGTTACTTTTGATGTAATAATAATAGCTAAAGACTTGAATGACATTTTCAGTAATGAAAAAAGAGAAAATTAAAATACGTGTTTCAGAAATTTCCATAAAATTTACTAAATTAGTATAAAAATTAGTAGATTATAAAATTTTTTTGTAACTATTTAATCAGTGAATTTATAATCTTCAATTTGCTTGAATTTAGCTGAGAGTACTTTAAATACTAAACAAGTGTTTGAATAAATAACTAAAATTTGGATTTATTTAAAATTTGGTGATTTGTATATTGGGTTCTAGACCATCTATAGATTAGCGGTGCAATGCGGAATTTACATTTATTTAATTAAGAAGATGAAACTTCTATTAAAAAAGAAAAAAAAAATAAAAAAAAAATTAAAATTAAAAAAAAAAAATATTAAATTAAATAAAAAAATAAAAATAAAAAAAAAAAAATTAATTAAAAAAAAATCTAAATTCAGAAAAATAAGGATATAATATTTTTTTCACGAATTTTTAAACTTCTCTTAGAATGGGCTAAAAATGAGCGTTCGAGATTCTTAATGTGGCATTCGTGCCGCATGTTTGTAACGTATAACACGATATGACTCAAAAGAAAAAATTACGGGAAATTGAATTTTTATTATTAATCACATTCCAAAAACTGCCAGCCATAATTTCCTTCAATAAAACGGGAATTAGCTAATTCTAAGATTTTTTATTACCTACCCTTAAGTCCATGCAAAACAAATTGGGTGCGGGTCAGTTACATAATATTTTTGTATAATAACACCAAAGTTTGGATAATATTAATTATAATATGCAATGATTAAAAAAGCTCAACTTATGCACGTCCATAATATCTTACCTATAACGCAGATAGTATGGATGTGCATAAGTAGAGAGTCACACGGAGAGCTGTCTCGTTGGCTCTCTGTGTATAGAGTTAACTTTGACGTTTGATAGATACAAAAATTGAGTTTTACCACCCCCACTCTTCCCGTGGGTGCCGTAAGAGGCAACAAGTGAAATACACCAAGGGGCGGGCAGCAGCACCCTCTGCAGAACAACTCCACCGAACTGCGATCCCCAACCCCATGCGGGATGGGGATCGCAGTTCTCAGGGTGGCGATTATGGGCAATAACCCCCAAATGATGAATAATGCCATCGTTGGGGCTCATTAGGGGAGGCCTAGGTCCAGCAGTGGACTATGCTCACGATGATGATCATGATGACATTAAATTATCGTCACGCCAGAACTTAAGAACTGATCGAGATGAATTTGTGCATAAATCTAATTTTGGACTAGGCTAAACAATAATTTTTAGACAGTATTTGGTGCTCACACTCTTCTTTAACATACGCACAGAGATTATTACCTACCTACTGTAACTAAAAGTTCTTATCTGATCTACGAGACTGTAGACATAAAGTCGATATTACACATTTTAATATTCCGATAATACCGTTTTATTTTACGAAAACTTGTAGGTAGGTACCTACTCGCCAGAATCATAACTGCGCAATCTTTTGATTATTGAATATATTACTTTGATGTTATTATAAAATATGTAGATACATAGTAAGCGCTTAAAGTTATTTTTTAAAATACTATAATTCCGGAAGTGGATACCAATATATAAGATTATGATATGATTAAAGTATTGGAATATTGGAATATATGCAATATCCAGTTCATATCTACTGTTGTAGACCTCAATGTGGTTTCATGGTGCAATATTGATAAATATTGTGTAATCTTTCTAAAACCTGCATTAATAAACAAAATTATAATTAAATAACCAAACTTGAACTAGTATTTACAATGAAAACAATTGAGCTAACTGCAGACAATATTATGTGTATAGGTAGGTCAACATTCTAAATATATTCTATTCTATAATGTGTCTATGTGTGTGTAAGAGGCAGGGTGAATTTTTGCATTTTTACTAGTACACAATATATGGGGGACTTTTTTCAGGGCTAGGGATGACGTCTGAATACGTGAGAGTTGCTGAAAAGTAAAAAAGAAGCTACGTGCTCGATTTAAAAAAACAAATTCTCCATTAAGAATAGGCGAAGAACTGTTTTAGTTTTTCTGGAAATGTGAGTTATAGAAAAACATGTTTTTTTTTTCTTATTAATTTACTTTTAGTCGCTAGTAAATAAATAAATGTACGACGACTATATGCCACAAGTTGTTGGAACAACTTCAAAAAACTGAACTAAAAATAAAACAAGCACAATCACCTTGAATTAATTTCAATAAATGTTTACTGAAAAAGTACAGAAATACAGGAATGCTCTTGATTTAATATTTTACCTTTGGCATAATCTGTTACTGAATTCATAAATTTGAATTTATAATATTTTATTTTGGAGGTGTTCTTATAACTTTGGGTACATACTCGTTGAACATTTATTTATTCAGTGTTGAGTAAAGAACTCAAAAACGCAAAAAAACATAAAACCAATTTTGCACAAAAACTCAAAAAAAAAAAAAAGTTTTTCACGTAACTCTTTTCGTAAATCTCACGGTTTCAGACTTCCCCTTAGTAGCCCTGTAAGAAATTCACCTGTCTAATACATAATTTCACATCCTGCAAAAGATAAATGTTTAACATCGCTGTGCACTACGAAAAATCTAAAGGCGTTCTGGTAAACGCAATGATGAACGTAAGAAACTTAGATACAAGAATTTATAATTAATAGCAATAATAGTACACGTCATATAAATACATATAACCCGTATCAATATTATAAGTACATAATAATAATTTATTTGGGGGGTCTTCTACAGCTCGGGTAATTCGAGGAATTCACCCATATTGTAGAAAAACCTCTCCATCAACAATGTTATCACATGGTCATTAGCCATATTACCGAAATTATAATAACTTTTGAAGTAGTTATTTCTTTTTATAGTGTTATAGTGTCTCTCAGAGAAATTGAAAGAACTTAAAAAGGTACCACCACATATGAAAGACTCCGGGAGAAGCCTTGACACTTTACGGGAATCAAAAAACAAGTGTATCAATGAACCCGTGTTTTTTTCTATCAATAAATGTTTATTAGGAAAAAATAAACAAATAATTGTATTTATTACCAGCCCTTGTTATCCTATTGCCGGGGAAAAGCCTTCCCCGTTCCTTTCCATCATGAATAAAATAATGATGACAAATTTCAACTATTATCTCAGATTAACTATTATCATCATCACCAGCCTATATCAGTCCACTGCTGGACATAGGCCTCCCCTAATGAGCGCCATAGATGGCATCATTATTTGGGGGTTATTGCCCATAATCCCCACGCTGGGCATGCGGGTGGGGATCGCAGTTTGGTGTAGTTTTTCTGCAGAAGGCGCTGCTGCCCGCCCCCGGTGTGTTTCCCTTAGTCGCCTCTTACGACACCCACGGGAAGAGTTGGGGTGGTGGAATTCTATGCCGGCACCACACGGACAAATTAACTATTATAGTACCTACTAACCTCAAAAAACCTAAGAAAATCATTCAGTAATGACTTATCTTATGAACAAACTAAATGCAGATATGTAGGCATTTTTAAAGATCTAGGCTAGAACAGCGAAGCAATCTCATTGCAAGAGAACTACCTACATGAAGATTCGTAGGTATAGGAACCTCGCTGTGCAAGCTGATACTAAAAATAGGTGATGATATCCTAATCGAATTGCGAACACGGCGGACAGTCTCGGTGAGGACTAGCCATATTTTTTTTAAAATGGACTATAATGCTGTTGACCGCAGATGGCCATGACAGCGTTACCAGACTTTTGGCGGGCGCAGAGGGCGCCACACTGGCAAAAGTTGGGTTGGGGCAATACGCGCAAGGGCCACCACTTAGGTGCGAACCTCGGCTTGGTCTGTTGCCAGATGCTACAAGAGGTTTAAGGTGTAAGGAGTTTTCGCCTAGGTGCAGGAGGTTATAAAAACAAGACTAGGGAGTAGTATCATTTCTGTAAACGTGAAGGTGGTAGCTTCACAGATTCTATTATAAATATCGATTGCGAACTACAAATTGGCTGTGCAGAAAATTTGCAAATTTCTCATTGCACCAATTGCATAAAATTGCTCACTCTTAAAATTCACACAATGCAGAACAATTTCATAATGTGTGATGATTCACGTAACAAGCAATGTGAGTCGATTCCGCCGAAGTAATTTTTTTCTTCAATTCACTACTAAAATTATTTTGATATATATGTAGAACCAGGAACGGTTCTATATATCAAAAGAATCTCTTGAAATCTAAGATGATAGATCAGTTACACGTGTGAGATCCGGTTCATCGCCCATTGGTTATTGCCACGGAGTGCAAAGTTCATTCCTACACCTATGATCATTGTAATGTTCCGTTTCCACCAGTTTTAGCTGACCAGTAATTAAAATGACCTCACTACGGAATACCTGACGTATGGGTGTTTTAACAGAACTCTTGGACTTATCAAATGGGAAAATGTTAATAACCACATGTTTTAAGACATTTCTTTATTGTCTACTAGCTTACCACCGCGGCTTCGCAGGCGCTATTCAGGGATTAATTACGGTCGCTTCTTCCCCGGGATACGGTTAAACTCTTTGCCAAAAATCAAAAAGTTTCGTTCAGCCGGTTCGGCAACAGTCTGAATTATTTTCGTTTTTATTATATTAGTATGAATTGATAACGTACTGAACACATAATCCAATAAATCATCCAAATAAAAAATTCAATAAAAAATACTAAATAAAATTTGCCGATTGATGAACGAGAAACAAAACCAAATATCTACCACTAAACTTTAGATTTATTTAAGTTATTGTAGTAGGCGAATAATTTATTGATAAAAAGTATTATAAAAAGTTTTGATGAGTGAAATTTTAGGTAGTTAGTATAATAATCAGAATTCAAATAAAATAAAAGCACGTGCGATAGAAAATTTATATTTATTACTTGGCCTTTTTCGAAGCTGCGAAGCGAGTGTCGTAGACGTAATTATATAAATTTTATAACGATTTTTATGTTACTACGTTTAAGTTTTAGAGATCTGGAATACAAAATTAACAAAAATCTAATTAATAATTTTTTGCCGTTTCGAGGTTTGAAAACCTGTGTGCTGTTTTTAATCTTTAATATCACAGTAACAATTGCAGCCTATAAGTTGAATTTCAAGATGATTATACATTTCGTGAACCTTTAACGACAAAACAAAGTGAAAAAAATGAAAAATTAGAATGAGTATTTATGTTTATAGTTTTGATGTCGAATTGAAAAAATTGGTTTCAAATGATAGGTTTGTAAATCTTTAAACTGATTTTGAAATTTCGGTAGGTTGCATACTTTTGGAAATATTTTGAAAAAGGTCGATAAATTGCCAATTTGCAAATGGCCCTCAATAAATATCTCCGAATTTCGCAGAGCGATGCATCCAATATTTAATAGGCATTTGAAGATCTATATTTTAAAAGAAAAATAAGTCTGTAAAATTTACAAAAACACTACTTGCCAAGTCTATTTCATGAGTGAGATATCAAATCAAATCTGGACCTTTCAAAGTTTTTTAAAAACCATGCGTTTTTTTTTAATTTATTGAAAAAATTCTATAAATTTACCAGTAGGCAGGTAGCTTATGTGCGAAATAACTGGTAAGCTCGAAACCTGCGGCATGCGAGTTAAACTCGCACTTGACGGATCTTGTTTTATTACCGGCCAGTATTTTATTGAAGTGAGTTGCGATGAAACTTTTTAATTAAATAGTTTTCCTCAAGTTGTTGCGTCACTGTTATTACTTGCGTTGGAATCACCCATTTAATTCGCAATTATCGAGGAATCCTTTGTCTCTTTTAGAATATATGTGATGAGATTATATATATATATATATTTATATGAATAGTACATTGTATCATAACTTCATAAGGGAGCAAATTAATATTTTAACCATGCGCGATGGCGCTTTTTGAATCCAGAGCGAAGTGAAGGATTCTTTAGTAGAACGTAGCGGACGCAGCAGACTCAAAGTACGTCGCCCGAGCAAAAATGGGCCGTAGTACCACAGGTCCATATGTATACTGTGGTAGTACCTACCAGCCTTTATTCAAACAATATTATGTGTTTGATTTCTTTCGCGCTGAGCATTAAGATGTTCCAAATTCAAAAAGTGCGCGGCAAAGATATTTGCGGTGAACTTATAAAGAGGATTAAAAACTCATTGCTGCCCGCTGAAATATTTTTTCATAAAAAACACCATCTTTGGGTGCACTTACATAAAGGCGAACCTAGTCGTCCTTTTTGAGTAGATCGGATGAAAAAAAAATATTCTAATAATATTTCCATGATCACGGGCATATCATATAGTGACCCGGTCCTTCAGAAGGCATGCGTGGAGCCGTAGACAACAGCACATAGGCCTTTGAGAGCTAATTTTGAAGGGGGCGCTACACACAGCGGGTATCATCCTCGTTTGCACAATATGATACACCTGATGATATCCGCCAGGTGCTAATACTATTATTATTATTACAGGAGCTGGTGCGATAGGCGGTGGTGTGATAGGTGGTCCGGGAGGCGTGGGCGGTGGGGTCATCGGTGGTAGAGCTGGCTTCGTCAGCGGCGGAGGTGCAGGTGGTTATGGCGGAGCATATGGAGCCGCCGGTGGCTACAGGTGAGGTTATCGAAATTGTCCAACATTATCATCATCGGCCACATCTGTCGTTCTCGTAATGGCCTTACAAGTCTACTTAAATGTCGACTGCCGAGTAACGATAAAGACCATCCTTCCGGGATGTTGAAGGTGCTGATTGCATTATCAGTAGTCTATATTAGTCCATTACTGGTATTGGCCTTCCTTGATCAGAAACTTATTGGCCTTATTAATTAATCTATCCTAAGAATCTATCAACGTCGAATATATTGAAGTCAATGAATTAATTTTTTACAATAACGGATTTTTGAAATATTTATTATATATTTATTTATCTTTCTACCTATATCGAAGTAAGAATAACTGTGAATTATGATTTTGGAAATATCTATCGGATAAATTTATCACAAAATTAGTAGACTCACGGGAGAAGAAATAATCATACGATTTCATGAAACGCAAAAATTTTAAAGGTGAAAAGTCGAAGTAGGTACCTCTTTGACCCAGGGGTTATATTTGTAGATTACTTTTATAATCACCTTCACATAAGTGAAATTACCGTCCCAATTTACCGACAGTATGTCCCATGCAACAGGGTGTTTAACGAGGAAAATTATTTATAATATATATTATAATATATATCATCACCATCATCACCAGCCTATAATAGTCCACTGCTGGACATAGGCCTCCCCTAATGAGCGCCATAGATGGCATCATTATGTGGGGGTTATTGCCCATAATCCCCACGCTGGGCATGCGGGTTGGGGATCGCAGTTCGGTGTAATTGTTCTGCAGAAGGCGCTGCTGCCCGCCCCCCGGTGTGTTTCCCTTAGTCGCCTCTTACGACACCCACGGGAAGAGTTGGGGTGGTGAAATTTTAGGCCGGCACCACACGGCACAATATATATGTCACCGGTGTCGGAGACTTTGGGGGGGGGGGGGGGGGGGGGTGAAATACGGTAAATTTTATCGACAAATCACTATTCCTATTTTTTTTCTACCTCCATGACAAAATGGCAGCCATTTTGTTTTCTTTTGCTTCGAAGCACGGGTGCTTATACAGATTTAGCTATAGCAACCCATGTAGAGGTCCTAGGAAGACGATAGAGGGCTTATTTGATAGACAATAATGTGGACAATAAAGCGATAACATTGTTTCCATTTCCATTTTATAATAGAGGAAAAAAGAATTTATGAAACCTAAAAAAAAGATTTTTTGAAAATAAATTTTTGAATTATTAGCTTTTTCATAGAATCCAAACTGTCAAGCTACATGTTTTTTGTTTTTGAACGATAGTAAATACTGTGTGCTTCAAAATAAGTCTTGTATCTTAGCAATAAGTAAGATAGTTTAGAAGTTTATTCAAAAAATCTTTTTAAAAAAATCTTTTTTTTTTGTTTTGAAAATTCTTTTTTCCTCCTCTACTATAAAATGGAAATAATGTTATCATTGCTTTATTGTCCACATTATTGGCTATCAAATGAGCCCTCTATCGTCTGCCTAGGACCTCTACATGGGTAGCTATAGCTAAATCAGTACAAGCACCCGTGCTTCGAGGCAAAAGAAAACAAAATGACTGCCATTTTGCAATGGAGGTAGAAAAAAGATAGGAATAGTGATTTTTCGATAAAATTTACCGTATTTCACCCCCCCCCCAAAGTCTCCGACACCGGTGACCAGACACATTGTATATTTATCTACAAACGCTTTGTACATTTTATATCGATCACTCTGCAATCTTCGGAGATAGGGGGGGGGATGGCCAATTTTTCGACCTTTATCAAAATATTTCGAAAAGTATAAAACCTTTTGAAATTTCAAAAACTGTTTTGGAATGTGCAAATTGACACCCCACTCGACGGGGGTAGTCTCCACTTTAGAAATCCACCCCCCCCCTTTTTGACCATAATTTTTAAAAGTAGTTATGTTAACAGACTTCTCTGGCAGTCACCACTTCAGAAAATTTTCCCGCCCTTTTTTGACCATATTTCAAAAAGTATTATTTTTACAGACTTCTTTATATTTTTCCTGTAAAATATAGATCCATATCTTCAAATACTTGGTACATTTTACATCGATCGCTCTGCAATCTTCGGAGATAGGTGGGGGGGGGGGGAGGGTGAATGGTAATTTTTTCGACCTTTTTCTCAAAAAGTATAAAATTTATCAAAATTTCCAAAACGAAATGTACAAATCAGTACCTTTCATTTCATACCACCTTAATTTCTGTAGGTCCCATTTAAAATTTCGATTTCAAAATTTGTACTGAAAATCTTCATTTTAATTTTTTATTTATTTTTCTATAAATCTGTGCGGGCGCACTAAATGTATTATTATTTCTAATTTCAAGGCAATAGCTGCAGTAGTTTCTGAAATATTATGGATTCAAAACACAAAACAGAATCAAAGTCATAAGGATCCCTGGACCAAGAGACAAATTTACTTTTATATAGTAGATTTTTTTTCTTTTATTTTCTTTCTGCTGTTTTTTAGGGTTTTGATCTCGGTTTCAAACCCCTAAAAAACAGCAGAAAGAAAATAAAAGAAAAGAAATCTACTATATAAAAGTAAATTTGTCTCTTGGTCCAGGATGCCCTTTGTGGGGGTCCTAGCTCCTACTCGTAGTGTTCTCCTCCACGTTCCTTTGGGGGTCCTAGCTCCTACTCGTAGGGTTCTCCTCCACGTTCCTTAGGCGAATTGAAACGACTTGTGGACTGTATTACTAGGTTTATTCTTCTTGTTTATTTATTACTTGCTGACTTGACTACTTGACTACTTGACTACTTGACTACTTGACTACTTGACTACACTTTTTCACTCAAATTGGCGCTACTTATATTAAAATACTTTGTCCCGCCACCGTAGGGGGTAGGGCGAGCAAGTTTTAACACATTTACATTACAATGTCTAATGATTAAGACGTGCGAAAGAAAGACTGGGGTACAAATTAAACCCTTTCTAAAGGGCTACAAAGAGGGCTAATCGATCTTGATCTTCAGCTCCCGGCTCCGTCCGTCACAGTCTCCCCCCGGCGTAGATCCTCGCAGCCTTTATTCATCGGTAGGACAATGAGCCTTCTTACTGGTCGTCTGAAGATCCCTCCTTTAGTTCGCACCTCCACGCTTCGCACCACACCGTCAGGACCCGGATATACGCGCTCGACCTGACCTCGGGGCCAAACATTTCGCGGTAGCGTTCCGTCTGCTATTATCGTGATATCACCTGGTTTGACATTCGTTTGGTTTCGCCTGGCGTCACCTCGCGGTGCTAAGGTCGGTAAATACTCTCTGATCCATCGCTCCCAGAACACATTAGCAAGTGCCTGAGCGGCGCGCCATGTTCGCCTGTCGTTTTTGTTGCATTCTCCCACGTAGGGCAGCCCCACCGAAGTTCCTAACAAGAAGTGATTGGGCGTTAGGGCCTCTTGGTCTTCTGCTTCTACTGGTACATGAGTTAGTGGCCTCGAATTGACGGTGTGCTCAATCTCGGTCATTAGAGTGGCAAGTATTTCTTCTTTAGGCGCTCGTTCGTTGAGCGTCACTGCGAGAGCTCTTTTAACGGATTTGATCATCCTTTCCCAGGCTCCCCCTTGATTCGGTGCACCAGGATCGATGTACCTCCACTCGATTCGCTTCGTGAGTGCGTAATCCTTGAGGGCGGGGAGCCATTCCGCGAAAGCTCTGTTCAGTTCCGCGTCAGTTCCGTGGAAGTTCGTTCCGTTGTCGGACGCTATCAGGCAGGGCATTCCTCGACGTGCAGCCATTCGTCTTATTGCCATGATAGCTGAATCCACGTCTAGACTAGCTATAAGCTCCACGTGTATTGCTCTAGTTGATAGGCAAGTGAATAACATTCCCCATCTTTTCTCACGTCGTCTGCCAATCGTCACCCACATAGGGCCGAAACAGTCGACTCCGCAGCGTGAGAACGGTCTTGTGTGTGTACTAAGTCGTATCTGAGGCAGGTCACCTTTTACTGGCTTCTCTGGGTTGGCTCTCTTAATTTTACACCATACACACTCACGTAGCGCCGCTCGTACATTTGGTCGCAGGCGTAAAATCCAATAACGCTGACGGAGGTTGTTCACTATGTGTTCTCTCCCCATATGTCCGCTGCTCAAATGCTCTTGTCGGATTATTAGGCGCGTGATCGGGTGATTCCCATCTAAGATCGGAGGTTGTTTCATCTCGTCCGGAACCGTCGCAGCGTTAATTCTTCCGTTCAAACGGATTATCTTATCGTCTTTGTACACGGGATCAAGTCTATAGAGACGACTCGTGCGATCGACGGTCTGTCCTTTTGATAATCGCGTTAGTTCCTCGGCGAAAGTGTCGCTTTGCGAATCTCGGATCAGCAGGCGTTCGGCTTCTCGTATATGCTTCAAGCCAAGTCTCCTCGCCTGCTTTCTGCATTTGTCGATGAAAGCGAGGACATACGCCACTGTTCTGACTAGACGTTCGTAGGAGGAGAAACGTGACACCTCTACTAGCGTCGACTTCTCTCTGGCGTGCGACACCACAACTTCCTCTTCTGAGGTCTCAGAAGCATGCGGGCCGGGCCAGCAGTCTTCGCTCTCTCGTAGGAATTGGGGTCCAGTAAACCATCGATTGTCTCGTTTCAGCTCCGTATTGCCGGCGCGCGTCGCGTCATCTGCTACATTCAGAGCGGTCGGTATCCATCGCCACTGGTCCGCATCTGTCAGTTCGGCTATTTCTCCCAGTCGATGTGCGACAAACGGCGTGTAACGGACCGTATCATTTCTGATCCAGTGTAACACGGTTTTCGAATCGCTCCAAAATATCACTTCGGTATGCCATTTGTGACAACGTACTATGTCAGCCGCTAGTCGCGCTCCGATCAAACTGGCTTGTAGCTCCATCCGCGGTATACTCTGCGTTTTCAACGGTGCGACTTTAGCTTTTCCGGCAACTATTGAAACGTTAATGCCTTCTTGGCTTGACAAGCGCCAATACGCTACGGCTGCATACGCCTGCTCACTCGCATCACAGAACACGTGAAGCTGTCGCCGCGTTATGTTGCTTCCTTGATCGTAGCATCGCGGCAATCTTAACTTGGCAATGTGCCTCAAATCAGACTGCCATTCATCGAAGGCCGAGGCTTCCTCGGGTGGTAACGGGTCATCCCAACCCACCTTCTTTTTCCATAGTTCCTGAAGCATAATTTTGGCAGTTATAGTGTATGGGCTTAGCAAGCCCAGCGGGTCGAACAGAGACATCACTGCCCCTAAGGCCTCGCGCTTCGTCGGCGGCCTTTGGGCTTTCTTCACCTCCATGGGTACTTTGTTCATCGCAGTATTGAATCCCAGTTCATCTGAAGTAGGTATCCACAGAATTCCTAACGCCTTCTCGTATAGATGTGCGTTAGCTGCGAGCTTTTTCGGTGCATGTGCACGGTTTTCGTCGGGTATTCCTCTGAGTAAGTGTTCCTTATTGCTACTCCAGCTGGCCAACTCAAAACCAGCTTTGCTGTGCACTTCTTGCACTTCCTTTATTGTGCGGGCGGCTATTTCGTCATCGTCAAAGCTTTGTACCCAATCGTCCATGTAATGACTGCAAGTAATAGCGTCGTACGCAAGTGGGTGTGACACCTTGAAGTCTGCTGCATTTCGGTCCCTCACGCTATGAGCCAGAAAGGGTGAACTACGGGCTCCAAAGATCATAGACTCCATCACATACTTTTGTGGCGGAGCGGAGCGATCATCTCCTCGCCACAGGAAGTGTTGAGCTACTTGATCCTCGTGTCTTATCTTTATTCGAAGGAACATCTCACGTATATCAGCAGTGACCGCAACCGGCTTCATTCTGAAGCGAAACAATATATCATGGAGCGACTGAAGTAAGTCCGGTCCATCTAAAAGCGCGTCATTAAGACAAGTTCCGTTTGAACGCGCGGCTGCATCAAATACCATTCGAACTTTATCTGGTTTGTTGGGATTCGTGACAGGAAAGTGCGGTAGGTACCATAACCGTTCTGTTTGCGGGTGGTCTTCGTTACTCTTGACCGCATACCCTTTCTCAAATAAATTTGTCACCTGCCCTGTGTAGGCGCTCTTGAACTCTGGCGATTTATCCATCTTGCGTTCTATGCCCTGCAACCTGCGTACGGCCATATCGTAGCTCGGTGGCATTTCTGAATGGTCGATCGCCCACGGTAATCCCACCTCAAAACAATCTTTCTTTCGTTTGACTGTTCGTTCAAATATTTCTTTAGCGCGCTCCTCATTAGGGTTAGGTTTCCTCTTGGCTGAGACTCCGAGAGCGTCTATTTCGAAATGCGCCTTTACGAGTTCGTTCAACTCGTCATCCCTGTCTGGAATGCCTTGAGGAGTACGCACGTGACATATAACTTCAGCGTCTCTTTCAATCGTTCTTAGAGGGGCGCTTCCATGGATTATCCAACCCAACTCCGTAAGCGAGGCAGCTGGTTGGTTTCGTTTAGCTGTTAGCAGCTTCCGTGTTACTATAAGATGCCAGTTGTCGGCGCCGATAAGTACTCGTGGTTTTACGTTCAAGTAACAGACGGCCTTCGGGTTAAGTTCCCGTAAGTGGGGTAGTTGGAGAAGCTCTATTCCAACCGAATGACTTCCCAGAGTCAGGTTCTTCACCGTCCTGGCTTTTATCTGATGAAAGTTCTCCTGACTCTGTCCTCGCACTCCGAATGTTACGATCTGGCTTTCGGGTTCACGTTGACTTGATGTGGCTCCCACGATATTCAACGCTCTCACTGGTCCTCTCATTCCTAACAGCGAGGCGATCTCCTCGTCGACCAGTGTTATCGTTGACCCCTCGTCAAGTAACGCGTGAGTATTCAGTTCTTTGCCGTTTTGACCTCGGACAGTTATTGGACAGACCTTTAACAATATTTGCAATTCTTCCTCAGGTGCCCTCGCTGCTGCTGTAAGGGCAGACTCTTCGATATTGTGTGAGGGCGTTTCCCTTCGGTTCTCTGGCGAGTGCAGCAACGCATGATGCGATTGAGTGCATTCATCAATCCCACATCTCTTGCTCTTGCATCGGAAACGTCTGTGTTTACTATTAAGACAACGAAAACAGACTCGTGCCTCTCGCGCCCATGACCATCGTTCGGTTACGGTCAGGGCCGCTAGCTTCCGGCACAGTGGCGTTCGGTGCTCACCGCCGCAGCAGAGACATTTATCTTCCTTAGTCTTTGCGTTGTCCTTTTCTTCAGTTGTAGCAAGAACGGTTCTGCGGTTTCGTTCATTCGCAGGGTTCCGCTCTTCAGTGCGTTTTGCACTTCCCTCGTTCGGCCGCAAACTATGTCCGCGAGCGGCCGAGTATGCATGACGTACGGCGCGATCTGCCTCCCTCATGGGGAATTTGGATAGAGTTACGATTTCCGCTTCCCTTCGATCTCCGAATTCCTCGGCATAGTCGCACCATCTTGCCTTCATATGTGGAGTCAGTTTTTCTGTAACTTGACGCGCTAGCATGGGATTCTGTAGATATCCTCGTTCGTCTAGGCTTGTGATTACTGCCACTATATTTTGAAGCTTGATTGCGAAACCATTCAACTCTGTTACGGTTGTTCCTAAACGTGGCATTCTTCTAATATCCTCAATAGCATCGTCTATTATCATCTCTGGACGTCCGTAAACTTGTTCAAGAGTGTTCATGATTACAGATGGATCAGTCGCTGTGAACAACAGTGCTGACACCGTAGCTCGTGCCTCGCCTCGCAGGCACGTTCTCAGTCTAGCTAGATTCTCCGCCGGTGACAGTTTGAAAAGCTTCGTAGAGTCTCGCATAGCTGCTCTGAACGGTAGCCATTCTTTGGCTCCACCGTTGAAGATGGGTAGTTCGTGCATCTGTCTCGTAGGTGGTCTGTTTGATGCCATTCTTTCTAACGCTATTGTCAGTCTATCGAATGCGTTTTCATCTCTATGTTGTTCTGGCAAAGGGGATCTCTGTCGTCTTGATTCAAATGTAGTTTGGTTTGCTGTGGGTCGTCGTGGAGCAGTTCGTTCCTCTGAAGCAGAGCGGATCCTAATACCTTCATCCGTTTCTATTGGATCGTATCCTCTCTGCTCCCCCCGTAGGCGATGCTTCTTGAGCCACTCACTAACGTGTCTCTCTGCAGTACCATTCTCTTCTCTAGTAACGCTAACTGCATCGGTTTCTTCACGTATTCCGGCGACTTCTGCGGCTAATCTCTTTTTGATAAGATTTTCTTGAATTCGAAGTTCTTTTCGGCGTATTTCCGCGAGCCGTTCTTCTGCTTCAAGTTCCGCTTTACGGATACGCAGCGCGATGCTAACGTTCGATTGCTGCGAGAGCACTGATTGGGCGCGACTATTTGGTAGTCTTTGAGGTTCGATAGTGCTTAGCTCGGCTATGTCCCGCGCAGTATTGGCACGAGCGTTGCCATTTACGGCGCGGTTGGTAGTCACGTCAGCAGTAGTATCACCAGCGATTCGTGCTTCAGGCGCGGATGGCCCGGGTCCTGCCCCTGTTTCGGGGTTCGATACGGGTGGTGCGTCGGGGTGCGTACTGTCTGATGGTGATGCGGGGTAGTCCTGGTATACCCTCAGCGCGGCAGTCCTTGTCCTCGTAGCTGGCGGGCTTCTTGTGGTCATCTTCTTCGGCACTTGAACGCCCCTAGCGGTCCCTATCGGTCCCTATCGGTCCCTATCAGTCCGTCAGGAGGTGCCGCCAAAAGGCTGACGTTTGCTCCTTCGGGGATGGATACGTTGGGATGGGTAGGGGGGTTCCACCCAGCAGAGGGGAACACGCAATCACGGGATGCTCGGGAATCGGCTGGAATGTCCGACCCCTTAGGCGTGTGCCTACAGTCCGGCGCCCGTGTTGCGTGTCCCTTACCGGCGAGGAGTGCACTTCAGCCCGCGCCGTCCTTGCGCTCTTGTTGGACTGGTGGTGCCGCACAAACACCACACCACCCGAAGGCGTTTACCCGTTGGCCACTTCGTAATAACACCGCAAGGTATCCGTGAGCCAGCGGGCCGCGATAACGCGTGTCTTCGGTCGTAGCACCGTTCGGTGATCTTCAGGCACCCCGTGCCCCTGGCGCTGGTCTTGACAACGATGCACGCTGCCCCGTTCGGGGTTTTTCGAGCACCCAGTGCTACCGTCGTACGATGCACGGCGCCCCGTTCGGGGTTCTTCAGGCACCCCGTGCCCCTGGCGCTGGTCTTGACAACGATGCACGCTGCCCCGTTCGGGGTTCTTCGAGCGCCCAGTGCGCCCCGACGAATGATGCACGTTGCGCCGGTTGGCGGCTCCTTTCCTCGGGTACTCCCGCTACCTCGGCTTTATGCGAACCGGGGAAGTCGGGGTCACGTGACCGCCCTTGTGGTTGGGGTCGGTCACGATAGTCAACCCGGTACCGCTCTTCTTGTCGACGATGGCTTCTCAGATCCGGCTTCGGAGGACCAAAACTTGTGGGGGTCCTAGCTCCTACTCGTAGTGTTCTCCTCCACGTTCCTTTGGGGGTCCTAGCTCCTACTCGTAGGGTTCTCCTCCACGTTCCTTAGGCGAATTGAAACGACTTGTGGACTGTATTACTAGGTTTATTCTTCTTGTTTATTTATTACTTGCTGACTTGACTACTTGACTACTTGACTACTTGACTACTTGACTACTTGACTACACTTTTTCACTCAAATTGGCGCTACTTATATTAAAATACTTTGTCCCGCCACCGTAGGGGGTAGGGCGAGCAAGTTTTAACACATTTACATTACAATGTCTAATGATTAAGACGTGCGAAAGAAAGACTGGGGTACAAATTAAACCCTTTCTAAAGGGCTACAAAGAGGGCTAATCGATCTTGATCTTCAGCTCCCGGCTCCGTCCGTCACACCCTTTCTCCTCTTGCTTAGAAATTTACTGTTTTATCAAATCTTTACATCCGATTTCTGGCATCATTTCTTTGAATAGGTGTAAAAACCTATATGTAAATGACTTTATTAATGGGTAAAACCCACGGTTAAATTCCATTTAAATTGACATATTTTAATTCATTTTTATTTTATTGTTTTTATTAGGTAAATGTTATGATTATGTACCTCCCTAATTTTTATATTTATATTGAATTCTGATTGTGACATTATGTAATTATTTTTAAATATTCTATGGATTTTAATCTGAAATAAATGAGTTAATAATAATAAATACCATGTAATGGTAATTTTTTTCTCTTGGTCCATTATGACCTTTTTCCTTTAGCTCAGAGATTTATTGTTTCAAATTATTCCACCCGTATAACCTACCTATCATTGATATCCTACAAACATTGAAAATTAGAGAAGCTTGTATGAATGTTTGTTACCATGTACCTAACTACTAAACTGATTTGCATAAAACTTTCGAATGATTGGAATATAGGCTAGTTTAGAAGGAAATTACCTACAACGCGAACGCCCCGCGCCGCGCGGGTAGTAACAAGAGGCGGTAAGGCGGTAACATACATACTTATTACTTACCTAAAGTACCGAGTTCTGTTCTCAGACCAAGAACAAATACTTGCAGAATTTTAAAGACAAAGATACATTTATTTAGCTTCACAAGAACAGCACAGACATAAATAAAGATAGACAATTTGTAAAAAAATATCCCGCAGTGGGAATTGAACCCGCAATTATCGCGTGTCAGCCGGCTTGGTTTACCACGCGGCCATGAAGGATTTCTACTTATCTTTTGCGGTTTGCGCGCGAAATCTATTTCATTTTCTTGGCTATGCGGCGCCGGCGGCGGGGGGCGCGCGGAAGGGTGCGGGCCGAAACCATAGCCCCGCCCAAATTGCTCAAGGTCATTCGCTCCTGTATGCGCCTTAAAAAATAAAAGAAGAAGCAGACCAATTTTTGCATTGAGGCACAACACGTCTCAGCACGAGTTCGTTGTAACATGACATGTTACAACTAACGCTGGTCTTCCGACAGAGAGTTCGGTGACGTGTACAATAATACATATAAGTTCATAAAATTTAGGCAAGTATTTAGGTATTTTGCTTATTTAGCTTTATAATGCGAAGAATAGAATCGTTACAGGCGAATACATCAAAAAACCAAGCCCAATATTGTAATCTTTTTATACAAGTTTAAAAATAAAATATGGCGTTTTTAATAAATTATAAAAAAAATACCTGTTTTAAATTAATTATAGATCGCATCATTATATGATACTTGTATCGTTTTTAAGATAACACAACAATCAATAATATATGTACATAATAATTTGGACATGTATTCAAAAAACGTGCGAAAACATCAAGAGACCAAGCCCAATATTATGATCTACAGCCAAAAATAAAAATACCTGTTATAAGATAATTATTGTTTGCGTGCTTAAATTATTGCAGGTACTTACTTAAATCGTTTTCTGACCTTCAAAAACTAAATTACGTAGGTAGTTTAAATTCATAAAAATTTTTTGGGCTTGATTAGCCTCACGGCTGTTGTTGCCCCCATGTAAGAAGTTTTATTTAACACTTTCAATGTCTATGACGCACATGAAACTATACTTGGCAGTGAATGCTCTAAGTATCTAAGATGTTATGTGTGTGCACAGACACAACAGAAAAAAATGTTGGCGATTAATCATAAGTATAGTTTAATCTTTTTCTTATAGGTTAATCTTATGTAGAGTTATATCTGCTGGACATAATTATGACGGGAAGATTGACCTAGGGAAGGAGTTTGTTTATTACAAATTATCAAAATCATTTTATATTTAATTGATTTGACGGAAGGATAACGCAAATAATGCATATTTGCCTTTTCCTTCCGTAAAATCATCCGTGCTGGATGATTTTGCTTCCTTTTTTTGAATGAAAACCAAACTGTTGATTTTACATGTATTATTAGCCCAACCGTTTCTTTTTTCAGGGTCGCTTCATACCCCGCTTACGGATACTACGGTTAAACCAATGGAATAGACCACTAAGAAAATAAGTAATGCTTTTTATATTGCCGCCTCAACGAAACGAAACGTACGAAAATAAAACTGATGTTGAATTTAAACTATTTCATCCAAACCTTTCAATATTTCTGTGCTGGATTTTGTCAATGTTTAAAATATATTCTGATTGAAATAAAATATATATATTGTTAAGTACCGTAATTTTGTTAATAAATATCTTCTCTTTCCGATTTATATTTTGTATATTAGCAAGGATAATATAAATAAAGCTATGCCAATTATTAATAAAAAAGTTCAATTTATGTATGTTCCTAATATCTTTATTTTACCTTGTAGACATAAGAATGGGAGGTGTTTTTATAAGACGATTGGGAGATTAGCAGTCTTGTTGGCTCTCTATATGTAGACATACATATTAACTTGAATGCATGAAATTTGCTGAAAAAAACGACAATTAAATTACCTCGTCACGCCCGAACGCCCGACGGATTGATTTGAAAGATTGCAGAGATATAGTTCGAGACGACTGATATACGTAATATTTAATGGATAACCCTGCAGGTGATGCTGGAGATGGATTTTTGTTTAAGATTTTCCTGGACTGCTTTATCCATTAAATACCAGACACTTAGGTATGAATTATTAAAAAAAAAAAAAATACGAAGATGTAAAACTATAAAAGCAACTTCCGTAAATTTTTATAGAAAGTTTGAGGATATTCATCAAGTTCTGAATGCAGTAAGCTGTGGGCCGTGTATCACAGGTTATCAAGGGCTTATTCGCGACGGCAGCGGGAGGATGGAGCGACGGCTGTCGAAACAGCATTAACTGAGATGGATGGCATCGGCCCACGCCATCGCCTCTTTAATCTCGAACAAAAGAGATATACGAGGACCCGGGATACTCGTCGCAGCGATTATTTTATGAAATACCTACCGATGGTATGGTGGTGTTTGTAAGCGCCGCCCACGTGGATTAAATAGAATTTATCGACTATCGAATGGATGAAGCAAGTCCCTTACAAATTTAGTTAGTTTCAAAAAGTCTTTACGCCAGCTTTTGTTTAAATGGGCTCAATTTCTATGAATGTATCACGAGTTTTTTGTTACGATTGGTGACGTTGTGACCAAGCAAGGTGACGATGGCGTTCCGTGCAGTACTAGGTAAGTGTAAGTTACATAGTCCATGGGCCGTAGATAAAAAGCAAGCACCATGCGCTATATATTCAACCTCTTTTTCTATTATGGCTCCGCGCCATAATATAGCGCACGGTTTAATTATTCAATTTACCATGCGGGTCCCTAACTTTTTTAAAATAGCCTTTGTTCATCACGGAAAATTTAGGATTCTTATGGTGAAAGAATTTTTCAAATCGGTCCAGAAGTTTCTTAGCCTATTCAATTCAAACAAACAAACATACAAACAAACAATCATATCTTTCATCTTTATAATAACATCTATGGCGCAACGCGACGGTCGCTGTCATGTCAAAGTGCAATGAATCACTCAAAATCATTCGAAAACTATCATTGAGTTCATTAGTTGGTTTTCTCACTACGCATAGTAGGCTGGGTACGGTTGTGCCAGGGTACGGTCGTGACAGTCGTCGTATTGTCTAAAAGTAAGTTTTTTGTTCGATTTCTTTACTTGATTGTTGTTTTATGTGTATAGATAGAGTCATAAGTATTTTTTCCCGTAAAAGTATAATCATTAGTGGTTACATAGCAGCAATTACTTTGAGTCTAGGTTATTCGGTACAGTCATGGCAGTTCTGTTTTTGTGAATGTGTGCTCTGGGTACGGTTGTGCCATATTTTTTGGGTACCGTTGTGACACAAGGAAACTATTTTATTTTGTTTTTAGATGCCCGCCAACGTGTAAGGAAGACGGATAGAGCTTAGTATGACCTGCAACAATTTTAAAATACTTATAAAGCAGTGAAAAACAAGAATATGAAGAAAAAGAAAGAAGATTAATGGCTTATCAAGTAAAGAAAAATTTTACCGACACAAATTTGAAGATAATTTGAACTTAAAAAGATTTTGTTGATTTTTCTGTAGGTAATTGCTGGATGTTTATTCTTACATAAATGTTTACTTCAAATGCTAAGGAGTTGAATAACCTAAACTTCTAGTTTAGGTTTGGTTCATCAATATAAAGACTGTTTAGATTAAAAGATGATGTCATAGTATTATAAGTCGTAAGTGATACAAATACTACATTTATTTCATGCTATAAAGTTATTATTAGTACATATAAGAGTATTATTTAACCCGTCACTTTTGACCCCAGGCACTGTCACAACTGTCCTTGGGGTGGGGACGATTGTGACATTTTTTCTTTTTTTTTATAAATGATTCCTGTAAGTTAAACATTGCACTTATGGACAAAATTGGAGTATTTATACGTAGACAAATATCCATTTCACCCTATAACCCCTCTTGCTTTCAGCTAATTTGAATAATAACAAAATTATACGCGATCAAATGAAAATTGGCACAACCGTTCACAGTCTACCCTAGTTCCTCTCGATTTGCTAGGCACTGCAAGGCGCGAAATGTTTAGGAAGGACTGGAAAGCGGAGGAGATAGTTATTCGAAAGGAATTGCGCACAATTCGGACTAAACACTCTGGTAGTACGAGTGGGACAAATCTTGCAACTGAATTGTGGGGCAGAATCATCAACTAATTAAGCTGAAGTTTAGCATACGGTAACTACCGTGGATTCTTTTTCACTGAGGGCTTTAGATATAGTAAGTAAATTCAAGAGTATAAGATAATATTTGGAAGCCTCCTTTTAAGTATAGAATACTATGTACTAGTAGGTTTAAATATATTAAGTATTCATACTGAGGCTAACTAAGGCGGCCACTTATACCTTATAGTTATTAGTATGTAGCGTAAGATGAGAAGCGTAGAAAGTTAAGATTCGTTTAAATTTTTATTCTACATTCCGATTCACAGAAACAGAAAGTGAACAAAGTGCAACATTGATACGTTACATATATGTGTACCAACAAAATTATGACCAATTAATATCGACAGGGTCGATTCATAACCGGGAGGAATTATTTACTGTACAATTGACTATTATGTGTAATTTAATGGTTCAATATATTATTATTTCGTATGCTTCCTGGTGTTGGGAATCGTTATTTATGTCAGAATCTGTGAAAGCTACAAAGACCCTCAAATTATATTAAAGGAAATTATTCTTCAAATTTTTATATTAGATTACATGCTTTTAATATTTTAACACAAAAATATATATCTACTTCTGATCTGATTTGATTTGAATTTAATCGTGTTCGATTGGTGTATATTTTCTAGATAAACATATTTTTAAATTCCTCTTTTCTTCACACTTTAATATTAGATTCGGTACATGTTTTTAAAACACGATTAGTGTACATTTTAAAGATACTTCTATATTTTCTATATAAGTATTATCTATATTTTTTAAAATTCTTTTTTTGCACACATTTTGAGAAAAATAATGTTTTTATTTTCTCAAGAAACCTAAAAATATTTCTTTAGTAATTTCTTTAATTTTTTTTGTTATTTAATTAAATAATAAATTTTCTTGTTATTCCACTCTAAATATATTTTATTATACATAGAAAACACGAGAAATGACTAAATAAATACATGCAAGTTGTAGAAACATTTGTCTCGAGACAGGAAGCGATCCCACTGCGCCACAGAGGTCGTCCTCTTCCTTCAGGGCAAATCAGTTTGTCATGCCAACCCAGCACTTGTGTAGGCATTCGCGATGCAAACGAGCAACTGACAAAGATTAATTACGGGCCAATGGCAACGGAACAATCTTATCTGACGCCATTGGGCGTTACTTCATTAGCGAACCCGACACGACACGTCACCGATACTGACATCAGTTGGTAGGTTCAGGTCATATATAGCATTATAAAATATGTAAGCACGGCAAAAAATATATATAAATAAATAAATAATTAAAAAAATAATGCTAAACTATTCACATAGCATTATCTAGCCCCAAGCTAAGCAGAGCTTGTGTTATGGCTACTAGATAACTGATATTTACATAACAATATACGAGTACATAGATATGTATTTTTTATTGAACATAGAAAACGACTAGCACATCCTGAATAATACATACTTAGATAGATACAAAATACTTTATTATACCACACAAAGAAAGAGAACATTACAAACAGACATGCTTAAAGTTGAGGAAGTAGAAAGGACGGCCTTTTCTGCTATGAGCGATCTCTTCCAGGCCACCTTGGAATGGACTGGACATTAAGGACCAACATAGAATATGACACTAAAGTAAATTTAATAGTAATAAAAAACGAATATTAACCATAAATTGCTCATGTACAAATTGCGTATTACATTAGGTGTCTCTCCCTTATCCTAAAGTTGTACCTCAATATAATTTTTAGTTTAGGAGATATGATATATTTATAATAATGTGTTTAAATCATAAGTAACTAGTGTAATTGGTTTTGTAAATCGTGTTAGTTACTAATCTCAATAAATAAATAAATAAATAAATGAGTTAAAACGCATTTGCAGCTGTAGTCCAACATCCGTGCCTTGCTTATCTGTAAAATTAGCACAGACGTGATCCTAATCAAGTAATCATGTAAACAATCGTTCCACATCTATTTTGTCAGGATTATTTTATGTGCCCTCAAATCCTATTTTGCTTGGACTATATTAAATGTGATGGATTCACTAATGTCAATGGCGCGGTGTCGTGTCGGATCTAATAAAAGAAATGCCCATTGACTAACTAACTAATAACTTTTAACTTTTTTAAAATAGCCTTTGTTCATCACGGAAAATTTAGGATTCTTATGGTGAAAGAATTTTTCAAATCGGTCCAGAAGTTTCTTAGCCTATTCAATTCAAACAAACAAACATACAAACAAACAATCATATCTTTCATCTTTATAATAACATCTATGGCGCAACGCGACGGTCGCTGTCATGTCAAAGTGCAATGAATCACTCAAAATCATTCGAAAACTATCATTGAGTTCATTAGTTGGTTTTCTCACTACGCATAGTAGGCTGGGTACGGTTGTGCCAGGGTACGGTCGTGACAGTCGTCGTATTGTCTAAAAGTAAGTTTTTTGTTCGTTTTCTTTACTTGATTGTTGTTTTATGTGTATAGATAGAGTCATAAGTATTTTTTCCCGTAAAAGTATAATCATTAGTGGTTACATAGCAGCAATTACTTTGAGTCTAGGTTATTCGGTACAGTCATGGCAGTTCTGTTTTTGTGAATGTGTGCTCTGGGTACGGTTGTGCCATATTTTTTGGGTACCGTTGTGACACAAGGAAACTATTTTATTTTGTTTTTAGATGCCCGCCAACGTGTAAGGAAGACGGATAGAGCTTAGTATGACCTGCAACAATTTTAAAATACTTATAAAGCAGTGAAAAACAAGAATATGAAGAAAAAGAAAGAAGATTAATGGCTTATCAAGTAAAGAAAAATTTTACCGACACAAATTTGAAGATAATTTGAACTTAATAAGATTTTGTTGATTTTTCTGTAGGTAATTGCTGGATGTTTATTCTTACATAAATGTTTACTTCAAATGCTAAGGAGTTGAATAACCTAAACTTCTAGTTTAGGTTTGGTTCATCAATATAAAGACTGTTTAGATTAAAAGATGATGTCATAGTATTATAAGTCGTAAGTGATACAAATACTACATTTATTTCATGCTATAAAGTTATTATTAGTACATATAAGAGTATTATTTAACCCGTCACTTTTGACCCCAGGCACTGTCACAACTGTCCTTGGGGTGGGGACGATTGTGACATTTTTTCTTTTTTTTTATAAATGATTCCTGTAAGTTAAACATTGCACTTATGGACAAAATTGGAGTATTTATACGTAGACAAATATCCATTTCACCCTATAACCCCTCTTGCTTTCAGCTAATTTGAATAATAACAAAATTATACGCGATCAAATGAAAATTGGCACAACCGTTCACAGTCTACCCTAGTTCCTCTCGATTTGCTAGGCACTGCAAGGCGCGAAATGTTTAGGAAGGACTGGAAAGCGGAGGAGATAGTTATTCGAAAGGAATTGCGCACAATTCGGACTAAACACTCTGGTAGTACGAGTGGGACAAATCTTGCAACTGAATTGTGGGGCAGAATCATCAACTAATTAAGCTGAAGTTTAGCATACGGTAACTACCGTGGATTCTTTTTCACTGAGGGCTTTAGATATAGTAAGTAAATTCAAGAGTATAAGATAATATTTGGAAGCCTCCTTTTAAGTATAGAATACTATGTACTAGTAGGTTTAAATATATTAAGTATTCATACTGAGGCTAACTAAGGCGGCCACTTATACCTTATAGTTATTAGTATGTAGCGTAAGATGAGAAGCGTAGAAAGTTAAGATTCGTTTAAATTTTTATTCTACATTCCGATTCACAGAAACAGAAAGTGAACAAAGTGCAACATTGATACGTTACATATATGTGTACCAACAAAATTATGACCAATTAATATCGACAGGGTCGATTCATAACCGGGAGGAATTATTTACTGTACAATTGACTATTATGTGTAATTTAATGGTTCAATATATTATTATTTCGTATGCTTCCTGGTGTTGGGAATCGTTATTTATGTCAGAATCTGTGAAAGCTACAAAGACCCTCAAATTATATTAAAGGAAATTATACTTCAAATTTTTATATTAGATTACATGCTTTTAATATTTTAACACACTAAAATATATATCTACTTCTGATTTGATTTGATTTGAATTTAATCGTTTTCGATTGGTGTATATTTTCTAGATAAACATATTTTTAAATTCCTCTTTTCTTCACACTTTAATATTAGATTCGGTACATGTTTTTAAAACACGATTAGTGTACATTTTAAAGATACTTCTATATTTTCTATATAAGTATTGTCTATATTTTTTTTAATTCTTCTTTTGCACTCATTTTGAGAAAAATAATGTTTTTATTTTCTCAAGAAACCTAAAAGTATTTCTTTAGTAATTTCTTTTAATTTTTTTGTTATATAATTAAATAATAAATTTTCTTGTTATTCCACTCTAAATATATTTTATTATACATAGAAACCACGAGAAATGACTAAAAAAATACATGCAAGTTGTAGAAACATTTGTCTCGAGACAGGAAGCGATCCCACTGCGCCACAGAGGTCGTCCTCTTCCTTCAGGGCAAATCAGTTTGTCATGCCAACCCAGCACTTGTGTAGGCATTCGCGATGCAAACGAGCAACTGACAAAGATTAATTACGGGCCAATGGCAACGGAACAATCTTATCTGACGCCATTGGGCGTTACTTCATTAGCGAACCCGACACGACACGTCACCGATACTGACATCAGGTGGTAGGTTCAGGTCATATACATAGCATTATAAAATATGTAAGCACGGCAAAAAATATATATAAATAAATAAATAATTAAAAAAATAATGCTAAACTATTCACATAGCATTATCTAGCCCCAAGCTAAGCAGAGCTTGTGTTATGGCTACTAGATAACTGATATTTACATAACAATATACGAGTACATAGATATGTATTTTTTATTGAACATAGAAAACGACTAGCACATCCTGAATAATACATACTTAGATAGATACAAAATACTTTATTATACCACACAAAGAAAGAGAACATTACAAACAGACATGCTTAAAGTTGAGGAAGTAGAAAGGACGGCCTTTTCTGCTATGAGCGATCTCTTCCAGGCCACCTTGGAATGGACTGGACATTAAGGACCAACATAGAAGATGACACTTAAGTAAATTTAATAGTAATAAAAAACGAATATTAACAATAAATTGCTTATGTACAAATTGCGTATTACATTAGGTGTCTCTCCCTTATCCTAAAGTTGTACCTCAATATAATTTTTAGTTTAGGAGATATGAGTTAAAACGCATTTGCAGGTGTAGTACAACATCCGTGCCTTGCTTATCTGTAAAATTAGCACAGACGTGATCCTAATCAAGTAATCATGTAAACAATCGTTTCACATCTATTTTGTCAGGATTATTTTTGTGCCCTCAAATCCTATTTTGCCTGGACTATATTAAATGTGATGGATTCACTAATGTCAATGGCGCGGTGTCGTGTCGGATCTAATAAAAGAAATGCCCATTGATGGAATAGACTAGTGCTGTTTGCTGAGTGTCTAGTCATCAAATACAACGCTTACATTACAGAGGATGCTAATCTTAAGATGGTCTTACACGGGAGATGGAAAATTGCAAAAAGACAATAAAACCACTGCTAACCCCCTCTAGCTAGTGGTAGGGGTCAGTGGTCTATTCGTCCCATCATATCCTTGGGGGTAGAATGGGACGAATATTTATTTTTTGTAATATCCCTGTGATGCGCCAAGATCTGCTTACGACGCGAGGTTGTGGGTTCGATTCCCGCCTTAACATAAATGCTTGTACGATCTGCAGATATTTGTTCAGGGTATTCTAGTCGTATTATATTTAATGTATAAATATATATATCTTTGTTTTTTAAACTTTCACGATTTGTTGACATATTAAAGAATATTTATCGGGTATTTATCGCGTACCTTTTGTTTTTATTTTCCCCTACGTTTCCATCGCGTTGCAGCGATCGTGGTCACGGGGCGACCCAGTCGCCCCGTGTCCATATCTTTCATATCTTTGTTCTTTATGCTGTATTGTTTGTTCCTATATTATTTATCTAGCACCCCTAATAAAAGCTCAGTTTTGCTTGGGGCTTGATAATGTTGTAAGGATTTTTCTGACTACGATATATTTTTTTTATCCTAAACCTTTTTTCAGTTTCCCGCTCATCAAAAAACCAGGCGCAAGTAACGCATCAAAGAAAAAAATAAGAAAATTGAAAATAAGTTTCATCTATTCAAAACGGAAATAAATTGAATTTTAAATTGCGAGTTGCGGTACATTAGTACTCTATAGTTGTTCTGTAGTTGTGGTTACCAGGCAGGAAATAACGTAGTTTATTAAAATAAACCTAGCTTTATGAAACTGACATTCACGTAACATACTCCTAATAAGCGAGGATTTTGAAAGCGGTTCTATGTTACCTTAATGATTTTTTATCACTTACAGATAGCTTTGGATCCCCGTATGTTAGAATACTTTTGTTATGTTATGAGTGAATCAAAACAGTGTGCACCTGCCTTTATAATTAATTGTGAGTGAAACAACGGCGCTATATAGAAGGTGCCACGGAAAGGGTTTACTGAGTAGAAATGGGGTGATTCTGGAGACCGAAGGGAAACAACTTGTGAATAACGATTGTTTAATTTCGATACTGCAGAATGAAGTAGCATATGTTTTCATTTCTATCTTTAGCCGTGTGGTGCTGGCATATGATTTCACCATGTTGTGTCGTAAGAGGCTACTAAGGGAAACACACCGGGGGGCGGGCAGCTGCGCCCTCTGCAGAACAACTTCGCGTAGGGATTATGGGCAATAACCGCCGAATAATAAATTATGCCATCTATAGCGCTCATTAAGGGAAGCCTCTACCCAGCAGTGAACTATTATAGGCTGATGATGTGATGTGATGATGTTTTCTTTTATTCGTGCTCTTTCAGTTTATTTCTACGGCACCCTGTATAGTCATAGCATTAACATTAATAGCAAGCGTTAGACTAGTCCATTTGTATCGAGCTCCTAAAGACTGTGGTAGATAATAGTTCAATTAAAGTTTCAAATATTCACGATGACCAAATGGATCCAAAACCAGCTAATGGAATTTCTATTTTCTTTGTTTACCTAAATTATTGGGGCACATTGAAACTTGATATGTATGTAGGTAAACTTTACTGGACTGACTGTAGTTCAACATTATAGAGCTTCTGACTCCGGATTTGTTCGCATTTTCCGGGATTAAAAGCAACCAATGTCTTTCCTTGAACCTATATATCTCATTTTCAATTTTCATTAAGATCTGTTCAGCCGTTTTGTTGAATTTATTCTGTTTATTCCGAATATCACTGTATTAGGCCTATGTCCAGCAGTGGACTAACATGGGCTGATGATAATGATATGTACTCGTAAGTCGTGCAAATGTTTAGTATTAATTTAGCTACATTGGAATAAGAAATAGAAAATTTGGTAAAATCCTAAACTTGTAAATAATTCATTGATTCATAAAATAACACAATATTAATAAAAAATATATCTAACACATGCATACTACCGTCAAAAAACCTTTGTCATAGAATATCAGATTAAATTATATTTAGTATATTATATATTATATTATATGTATATATTATACAAGTCAAAATTAGAATTTTGTGTATTTACATTTACACAATCAATTAGGTTTATACTGCAGCCAGCATTTTTGGGATAATTCCAGGTGGTATTTATATAGATCAGTTGAGCTACCTGTAGTTTGTTTGCAACGTCTGCAGTAGCTCAATTGTAAATACCATAAGTTCTAATTTGGTTTTTTAATTGCTATTATCTTTGTTAATAAAGGTTTTACCCATTGAACAATAAAAACAGTTGTTACAGGGTAATTTATGTAATTTACGATTAAATTCATTATCTGTCAGTTCTCTTTTTTCAGGTGGATGTTTGTCAGATCACTTTATGCCCATTGTGTAACAGTTTTTATTACACATTTTACAGAATCGGTTTTTGCGGCGGCAGAATTACTTTTGCATTTATAATATGAGCCTCCAACCGCGACTTCGCACGCCTTCTTTCAAATTATAAAGCCTTTATGTTAATCCAGGCCTAAAACTTTCTTGCAAAGTTCAGCTAACAAACTTTTGCATTTATAATGGAATTGTGATATGACATTTTATTTCGGTCAACGAATCAGCATCGCCATCCAACGTGGCAATGCTGCCAGCATTCTGGGCACTGCCTTCTGCTGACGGCTTAGATTTTTAGGAAATAGCTGCTATTATTTGTATTAAAATAGTATTTATCTAGGTTCCGGTCAAAAATTTCTAGTAAGTATTTCAGCGAAAAATTAAATTAAATCTAATTGTATTATTACATAGCACAAAGAACACATATTTCCTTAGAACACATATTACGCAAATAGCGTTGATAAGTATTTTGGTAATAGCTTGTGTATTATACAAATAATAGGAAACCATGGTGAAAATATTCTCAAATGACAAACTGTTTTTTTACTTTGTTTTTATGGGAAATTCATCCGACGCAGTTGTAATTGTTTTTATGATAAGTATTCTAATTTCCTTAGTTAATAAATTGAGTGTTAAATACATAGATGAAGGAAAATATATAAAGGCGAGGAACTAAGTCGCCGGAATTGACTAGTAAATAAAACTACCTGCGTGTGACTGAAACCAAGTTCAGTTTCAGCGAACCACGATAATCGAAACTTTTCAAATAAAACCAATGAGGGCTTTGTTTACGATAGGACTTTGTTGCTCTATCCACCCTTGTTTAGGTTTAATGGAACTTTGCCATGTTCCGACGTATTTCGTTTACGTCTCTCTTTTTATTTTCATGATAAAGCTTACTACTCAATGGCTCCAAAGATGAAAGGTACTCATTTGTTCGGAATAATGTATGATAGGTTTTTTCTGAATAAAATAAATAATCCACACAGCATCATCTAGTCCCAAGCTAAGTGATGACTGATATAGGTAACTACTTAATTTAATACATAAGGGTAACATGGATAGGTATTTTTATACATATTCATGCATAGAAAAAGACCAGAACACTGGAAAAATAGTAGATATTTTTTTGAGACGGGTATCGAAGCAAAACCTTCAGCATCGCAGGCAGACCTTTGCCCTCCGCGCCACATGTCGTCAAGGAATGCACTGCATAATTAATAAAACAATTTAAGAACAGGTGCTTCAATTAATCCAAATAGTGATGCAAGGTCTTAATAAGACAATTTGCCTTAGTAACAAAGCGCTTATCAGATAATACCCCTAGGAGTTATGGATGTACAGTATATGTGAGTAGTGCTGGAGCCAGTAACAAATTTCACTACAAAGTACGCGAGGACGTATAAAATAAAAATAGCATTGCCACTCGTGAGAAGAATAAATCTACAAGTATGATTGTGCAAAAAGGTGAAGCCAACTTTTGATATAGATGTGGCAGTTCTTGGGAAACCTGTCAAGTAATGAAATGGAGTAGGGTCCCATTTGATTATTGAAATAGGAGGATATTATACCTTCCGTAAACTTACGATACAATAAATATTTTATGCTGAAATCTAATGTTTATTCTCATGAATTTTATACTTTTACTTAAGTATAACAACATTATTTTACAAGAAAGAAGCAATAAGGGACGTAAGTACTATCCGGTTATTGTGGTGAAGTTTGCAAGAGCACAGAGTTATAAAATTATATTAAGAAAACCTTTATTATCAAAGAAAACCCAATTAAAACTAGTGTTTTCAATTGAAACAATTAAGTTAATTACAAGCTCTTGCAAACAATGCACAGGTAGCTCAACTGATCCTTAACAATACCAGTCGGAAGCCCTAAGACGCAGGCTGCATCGCCTCGCTGTGAGAAAATAAAATGGCTCTTACTCCTAGACTAGAAGCATGTGAGGAACGTGAATATTCATACTGGGCGAGTCATTAAAGCACTCCTGTCATATTAATGTAAGTAAATTTACCTACGACAGCCAGCAATTTGCAAGAACATTGGCACAGGCGCTAATTCTCGTTAGTTAATTCAATAACGTTAATCATGTTGCGGCTACTTTTGAGTTTGAGAGCACTTTATTTTAAGTAACTTGGCTCTTATGAGCTTCTGCCCAAGACTCAGAGTTTAATCGCTCAAGAATATCTACATATTAAGTAATCTATCAATGATTATATAAATGATGTTAATGCTTGGCCAGAGGAGCTCCATTCGTGATTGAGATATACATAAGTGAATAATACTAGATTAATGAGTATGCCTAAGAAAAAATATTATTATTCTGTAAAATGCTATAAATTCTAAGAGCACCTTGAAACAGCCGTAACAGCACAGCCAGAGCAACGTTTGTTAAAAAACAGACATCTTTTTAATATTTTTTTTCTAAGTGACCTCTTGACACTACCCTCAAACCTAAACTGTTTGGTACGGCCTAAATGTACTTACCATGCCCATGCAGTCCTTTGTCATCAAATGCGTAAATTACTTAAAATTCATTTCTTCAACTTTTGTACGCAATTTTTGGCGATGCAATGTCACTAAAAAGCACACAAAAAAGCAGAAAGAAAAAAGATTTCACTGCCCAGCCAATAGCGGTGCTGTGTGTCTGGCAGTTCGAATGCACCACGCCGCGTCTCGCTGCCAGACCAAGCTCGACTTGGGGATGTGTTGTGCGTCATGGGCACTACAAGACACACATCGCACCGCTGCTGAGCGGTACGATGTGGCGGCGAGACGGAACGCTCCGCTGCCACGATACTGAAATTGGACCTAAAGATGCAGTTATACAGGGATGTTCAATAACTTCTTAAAGGCGACTTGGATAAATCAAGACTAACCATTTTTGTTCTATGACTATTGCTAAAACGTAGTACAATATAACACAACCCCTTTCAGTAACGCAACCTTCCTTTCTTTGACGCACACCAGCGCCGCCGCGTGCCTCGTCATTATATGGACTTGTCTTCATCTGTTACTGGCTCGTACGGCCTTCGTATCATAGCTTTAATCAGTGATTCTGGATACGAGCTAAGAAGATCAGAACTAGATTTTTTTTGTATGGGAAAAACAATATTGAGTTTGACAAAGTCATAGAACAAAAGTCGTTTGTATTGATCTACCCAAGTGCCGCTTAAGAGGTTATTGATCATCTACCTAGAGGTATAACCCTGTATAAAAACCTAATTGTCAGTAGCCTGTTGTCCTAATAGTTGCCTTATCTGCATCGCCTAATACTAGTACAGCAATCACCAGCATCCTTTTTGAAGAAGGCTCATGTCCAATAGCTCTAAATATTCATTGAGTGAAAACATCTCGCCATGGACACACATGAAGGGTAATTTCCCAAATTTACGAAGCCAGTCACGTAGCTCACGCAACGTCACTTGCAGCACGTAAATTGCCGATTCATCTTGTTTGTCGCCTCTCAAAGGTCAAAAGAATATCGACGTGTATTTCCCAAGCAATAAATCAAAGGCAATTTTCTAAGATTGTTTACTTAACAAAGCCGGATATTATTGCGAACGGTAAAAGACTTGGCTTTTTCTCGATATTTTTTACTTCATTGGTTTCTGTAAAATGGTGTATGTCACGCAAAGCTTTGATTCTCTAGTTTTACCTTATGGACCTAGAATTTAAAGCACCAAACTACAAATTAGCTATTTTAATGCTCGGATTGTTGAATTTTTGTATTTTCTGGCAACAACTATAGAATAAACACTTGTATTTCAATCGTAAATATTTATTATTATATTTATTTATTAATATATTCGTATACTTCGTTAGAATATTTTTAAACTTACGCAATCTGAACACATAATTATTAGTACAAAAAAATAGTTAAATAAACGCGATAAATACCCGTTAAAATAGTACTAATAACTTCGTTAGAAATTAAATAAGTCACAGTGTGTGTCAATGTCCGACAGTGGACTTAATATCATATCGACTGAATTCTAGTTATGCATAATTTTATTATTCTATGATTTTTTATGCGCCGAATTTAACTTTGCTCTTACGTATGATAGTTTCAAAAGATTTATTAATCGCGATCTTTAATATTCTCTCAACTTAGCTCGGAAACTTTTAAGTTTATCCACTGTAGGCGAACTTAAAGGCCGTAAGAAAGAGGTTAGGCCTCTAGGGCGTGATAACAGGGGCCGTATAAACGAGTTGGAGGAACTTCCCAGTTTCCTCTGCGCCTTAACGAGGTATACACCTGGCGGGTCGGAGTTTGAGCTCCCGATCCGAAAGTACACCGTGAAAGATTATGCGGAGTTCGTTGGATCTGAAATTTCAGAGAGATATTATCATGATGCAGCATGCATCTGTGACCTGATATCACCCCGCAGATTGTTCTTCTATATCGATATTTATACTAATATTATAAAGAGGAAAGATTTGTTTGTTTGAATTGAATAGACTCCGAAAATATTTTCGATTTGAAATATTATTTTACCATTAGAATACTATATTTTTCCTGATAAAAATATTTTTCCTGACTAACCTAAACCTAGGGTACCGCATGAAAAAATTTTTTTTTGTGAAATACCCGTGTGAAGCTGGGGTGGACCGCTAGTTTTAAATAAAAGATATGGTAAGTAGATACATTTAGGACGTACCAAACAGGGGCCCAATTCCACTAAAGTTTTAAAAAATGCGAGAATGGCGCCATACTATTGAGATAGAGATTCAGTCATAAGTTTATTTGGTATTCTACTAACGTTTCGATAGAAAGATTATGATTCAAAATAGCTTGTCAATGGAGTGGTAGGATAGTGTGGCCATTTTTAACATAAAATTAAGTGGTCGTGACCATAGCTACTAATTATTCTATGATGACTACATGGTCGTGACGGACGAAATATTTTTAGTACTCTGCCCTCTTTTTTAAGGAGTTTTAAGTATCTATCGTTGTAAAAATTAACTTTAACTTGTTGAAAATCAATTAACATCGCTCTTAAACACAATAAAACGCAACTAAATCACGATTTTAGGAAAATTTGTGTGTGACTATCCTTAAATGTCAGAATCCTTAAATGAGTTGAAGTTATCAAAGTCAACGACGGTAGTACTGTCATTTTTTCTGCGGTAAATGTTTACCTGAATACAAGAGCGAGCGCAAACCACGGAACTTGTTTATTTTACATATAAAACGACCAAAAAAACTCGAAACAAATGTCAGCAGATCGGATAAACATTTGTCCCGATGCGGGAATCGAACCCGCAAACTCCTGTGTCGCATGCGGACCTTCGCCCACTGTCTCACAGAACTAAAAATCAAACGAATTGTTTCTTCGTAATGCATTTTTTATTATGATTTATCGGTCTATTTGTGTGAGTTTGATAACAACCAACGATGCCTTTAATAGTTTTGTTGCATTGCACTTCCACTTTTCTTTCTATTCCGTGGCCTGAACAGTTTTTTTCAGATTTTATCAGTATTGAAAGTTTTCAATAAAGTGGATTCTTTCTTCTCTTCTCGTTTGCCAAGGACATCAAAACAATCATTTAAACATTCTCTATAAGATTCCGCTGAACAGATTTGTGGTCGACCTTGTTCAGTGCCTCAATTACCTCCGTCTCAGCTCTAGAAACAGCAGGCTGTGAGATTTTGCGAAGAGCACTCTGGCAAACTAACATTTTATAGGATCTGGTGGCAAGAAATTCCAGTGCACTCAATATGTGCAAAATAAATTGTTTTGATTTGTAGGTAGGCAGTTTAATACATAACATAATGCTTAAAAAACTTATATAATCTATAATCAACAAACATACAATACAATACAGTACAAATACTCTTCACTGCACACCAAGAGAGAAAAATCAAACAGAAAAACAAGTTGCTACATGGGCTTATCGCTAAGATTTTTTCCATGCAACCTTTGGATAACAGCATCGGATAACAGTGTGCTATGCCACTCATTAGGGGAGGCCTAAGGTGTCATCATTTTTAGGACTACCGACAAGAGATAGCAAGGAAAAACTAAATAACAATGACCAATTTCTTAGGTCTAACTCTCTAATTTATAGGCAGCCGCAGCAGCATATAAATCAAGTAAGCATATAATACAGAAAACTGGCATACAAATTAGCTTAAAATTTGTTTGAAAATGCAATTATATTTTACAATAGTAAACAATATAAAGTGTGCTTATTGATGATGAAAGAAGTTTGTTTGTTTTATTTACCTTCGTCATTATGGATATTCATCGAGTACATATCCAGTAGAGGCGCCATACAAAAACCGCTCTGTAACCCGTCTGTGGTTTAGCACTTACTTATTTAGAGAAGGAACTTGCTGGTTCAGGCTATCGATATCGATACTTCAGGTCAAGCATGATATCACACAATACCGATTATGATGTAATGTTTTAGCTTGTGATATTTGAACGATTGAGTAGGTTTATTGCTAGCTATTTGTAAACTTATAAATTAGGTACTTTTTTGAAATACTTTTTTGTATCTAGGTTTTTTTGATTGTTGTGTGTAGAAGGGTCCCGTAAGAATTTTATTGTACTTTGAGGAACTGTTATTACATCGGATTAAATATTTTCGAAGATTTCCTACACAACATTATGTTGAAAGATATTTGGCAAAGCCTACAAGACGATAAAACTGGATTCCGACGAAGTAAGACACCGTCGTTTCTCGAAATTTTCAAAAAAAGGCATTTTATAATAACACCATATTATATAATACTATTGTACTCATTATTATTATTAGTGAAATATTAATAAAATGAAACAAAGTAGCATTATTAAATTTTAAAACATAAACAAATGAGCATTATTTTATAAAAAATCATTAATCGTAAATATGAAACTCGCCAAAACATCGATATAAGAATCAGTTTTACCCCATCCCTTTTTATCAAATGACATTGCTTCGGCCAATGACAACAGTTGACACTTTTTATTATTCTGTTTACTTTTTGGCTGAATATTTTCTTAACAATCATATCTGACATTTCAACTCTACTGGATACGTACTCGATGTGGATATTCCATCAACGGCAAGAACAGCGTTCCTTGCCCATTTACGGAGTGAGGTCTTCAGCTAGTGTTTGTACTACTTGGCAATACGATAAATTTTCACAAATTCCCTTTCCGTAAGGTCTCTTGCAGAAGAATCCTCTTGTATCCTGACGGCAACATGCTGATGAATGTTTATGATGCCTTTTAGGTTCGCCATGCGTCTTCTAATGAAAAAACACTTTTTCTGAATTTTTATCTTAGGCGATTTGTTTACAAAAATACCAAGGAAAGGTACCTTTGTTCAATGGAGCTTCAATGACACGATAAATGCTAACCATAGACTAAATTAGCTGTCAAAAAATTAGTGGAATACCATTATCGTACGCGATTGGAGATACATTGAATAGTAGAATACGAGAAAACAAGTTCAATGGTCCAATGGTCATAGACAGTCATTGATAACGCTAAACAGAAAAAGATTGTGATAGTAGAATACCAAAAGGTGTAAAATGAGACAATTGATAGGCGATATCATTGTCATCGAGAGGAGATTGTATTAGTGGAATTAGGCCCCTTCTTTAGTTTGACGTAGGATCGGACGTCGTCTTGACATGGGAATAGCGTAGTTCCAAATCCCGTAAAAAACGAGACGTTACGATAACGTAACATACTATCGTCAAACCAAACTCAGGGCTCTGATCTCTGTAAGGGTAAGTTTAAATCTGAAGAGCTTCATAGAACTTCGGGCTTGTGGGTCCAGTATACTTATTCTCGAACCGTGAGTCGTGACTCAAGCATCGCATCGCGGGCCGTGTATCAAAACTTTAGATGGGTTTATAGCGTAAATGGAAAACGTTAGACGACACGTGCATGATAATGCTGTTAGTGAGCGCATAAACAATAAGTTTGGTCTTGGTTTGCTTTTGTTTATGGGTGAAAGCTCTTCCTTTGCGATTTAGGTCTTGTGCTGGGGAATTCTTAATGTTATACAAGTTGAACATCCGTATTTAATTCTTAACAAGATGTGTTGAGATATGAAATAGATAAAAGTATATGGTGATAAAAGTATCGTTGTTGAATATAATCACGAAATAAAACAAAGCTACACCCGTATTTATGACTAGCTGTACCCGCTACTTCGTTCGCGATGGCCATGCATTTGTTAATGGCCAGTTTCTCTCATATTAAATAACGCTGTGAAAATAAACTTCAATGTACAGTATTTGGCTTATTAGTTGACTTTTGTATAAATCCTGTAGATACAGAACGGGATTCAAAATAAAATAATGATCTAGGTACGCGGGACAGCATTATGTGCCGACCCCATACTCTATATCCCATTCACTACCACGACTTAATATCTAATGGTTGACTTTCTAAATAATTAAAACAATTTGAATGAATATTCAAATATTAACAAATCGCAATAGATATAAAATTAAAACATGTTAATACTACATACCGTAATACTCGTGATATTTTAGGTTATTACTTTAGTTTCGTTTATCACCGAATGAATGAGTTGTGCGGAAATTATGCTACAACTTTATATAATAAAGCAAATTGCATGATTGTCTCCGATGCTGGCGTCGCGTAGGGAGCCGATGACTGGTGGGTGCTGTAGTTTAGTGGCACACGTCAGATGAGTAGGGCGCCGTCCGAGTAGGCACCGCACGACTGCCGCCGTCGTCTGCACTCATGTCCTGCTGGCGAGGGTTTTTAATGCATATAATCTATTTAAAAATATTGTACCTACTATATTGAAGTCTGCTATAAGCTTTGTTTACTTGACCTGAAATATTTTCTAGCTCTTATTTGCCTCTAAACTAAAACTCTTTCAGGGCCCAGGACGCAATGATGTCCTCCTCCCACCCCGTTTAGCAGTGCGGCAGTGTCGATACCAACATCGTCACAGAATTACACGTTTTACTATTTTTCCCTAACACTACATAGTATAAAACAAAGTCGCTTTCTCTGTTCCTATATCCCTAAGTATGCTTAAATCTTTTAAACTACGCAACGGATTTTGATGTAGTTTTTTTAATAGATAGAGTGGTTCAATAGGAAGGATTTTGTATCAGGATTGGACCCGTGCGAAGCCGGAGCGGGTCGGTAGTAATATAATTCACTGCAGGCACTATCTGAAGTTTCATGGTTCGATATATTCTACGTGAAAATGTATATATTATTATATCCACATAGTTCCACCGAACTTACCCATAGTCATCACTTGCTTTTAGCTACGACTCCCAGTGTCAGTGTCAATTCATGAACTGTGGAAACAAGATATCGGTTTAGTTTCTCGTGGTCCCGTTAGCTTAAGACTTTTAGCTGGAGACAGCACTGAAGAACACGTTTTGGTATTGCTCCTTCGATTAAAGAAACTACAGATGTGGGACGGACTTATGAAAAGTAAAGTTCTAAACCATTGCATAGGTTATCTATCTCTCTGTGCAAATAACGCCGCACGCACTTTCTGTTGTTTTTTTAGTCTGAGGATTATACGTGACTATTCTGCGATGATACTATTATCATAAGGTCCCTGGTAAAGTTGATTAAATATGATAGCTATTTCTATGGAATCAAGGAAAAAAAAACAAAAATCACATTTATGAAAATCGCATGGATGTTCCATTTTAATTTGTCTGAATAGGTACCTACCTAATACATACTTAAAGGATGAAATGTTGATGTAGGTACTTACCTGTTGGATTTAAAACGCACTTTCAACCTACTACATAATAACCTTCCGTAAGGTTTTTGGTAGGATAGAACACAATAACGGTAGGATTTCTCCCAGTTTGCATGTCGTCACCTTATCTTTCCTGGTTTATCATCTATTATCCATATTCATTGTTCTCAAACTCTTTCTCAAAACATTGGAATTGATAGATTGTCACTTTGACTCGATGTCGTGAAAAAAAAAAGCAAAATGACACGCCACCATCGACAAAAAAGTCTGGTCTATAACCCACTAAACTCCTTGGTTGAAGCAAAACACTGAAGCCTCAAGGCAGAATCGCGGTATAAATATAAAACACAAAATTAAATAATGATGCATAAAATATGAATGATAAAATGTATACTATATCCTTCCTCTAAGTATAAAATCAAATCGTGCTAAGTTTTATTACAATTCGTTCATTAGTTTCAGCGTGATTTAGGGTCAAGGAATTTCAATACCCCCCTCTCTCCCAGGGGAACCTGACTGAATTCCTGGATAAAATGTATCCTATGTCCTACCTAGTAGTATAAACACAAATCGTGCCATGTTTCATTTCATTTTATTCAGTAGTTTCAGCGTGATGTAGGGTCAAGGAATTTCAATACCCCCCTCTCTCCCAGGGGAACCTGACTGAATTCCGGGATAAAATGTATCCTATATCCTACCTTGTAGTATAAACACAAATCGCGCCAAGTTTCATTCCATTTCATTCAGTAGTTTCAGCGTGATGCGCGTTTAAGAAACAGACAGACAGACAGACAGACAGACAGACAGACAGACAGACATGAATGAAAAAAAAATACATTTTTGGCTTCAGTATCGATACTAGAGTGTCTTCCAGTAAAAATTTCCAAAATATCTTCAATGTACAGAATTGGACCTGTTACAGTTTTATTATAAGTATAGATATCAGGTGTCTTCGATCGGGCCGACTGCTGTCTTTATCACGGTGCATAATTTTACAGAATTAAATTATACTGTAGGGTACTGAGGTACCTGTATTTAAAGACAATATTCTGAAGTTTTTAAAGCATTGTAGTAGGTAGGTACACAAGTTCTGCTTAGCTTCGGGCGAGGTGATGCTGTGGATTATCCAGCATCAGTTATTTATTGTATCTTCAAAAATGTACCTACTCGTTGTTTTTCATAAAAAAAATATTTGAAATATCACAAGCGTGAAGGGGAGGGAGAGGTTAAAAAGTTGCGAAAAAACATCATGTGATAAATGAATGACTACTCGCTACTCGCATCATAAACCTATATAGATGCGCAGCATGAAGAACGTGGCACTGTTGTTCCCGTATCTTACATACTAGTTATTTATCTTCAAAAATAAACATTTATTTATAACTGTTTTACGTAATTGCCGATAAAGGAATACTACATTAAACCACCCTTCATGGATGCTAAAAGCCAATGATGATTATCTGAATTATTGTTTACCATTGAACTTTCCTTATAACCTAAATTCCTTGTACGTAAAGTCTTTTGTTAAATTCTTTTCCTGGTTTACAATAAAGCATTTTTGTATTTCATATCATACACCCCTTTTTATTTTATATATGCTCAAATAATTCTACCATACATTTCTTTTAATCATCCGTTACTGTCCGTTATCCCAAAGCCGAATTCTCTGCTAACTTTTAAAATAATGAACTGTTTTCTATTTTCCTGAAAATAGAGTCTTGTTTTCCTCGGAATACCATTATAAGTTTTTACAGAAATACATCCAAACCAATTTTACTCTCCACTACATTTATGTTACTCCGTTTCCTGTAAAAATATTGAAATGTTATGTTTTATTTAACCTTTTTTACGCAAAAACTGTTACAGAACCGTTCATAATTATGTTAAATATAATTACTTCCACATAGCTTACCCGTTCTGGTGCGCTTCATTCAGTATGGTTATATCTGCCTAAGCTATACAAAATATTACAGAATACTTTCCATTAAAATATGTGGCGACATGAGCGATCGAAATTATACGAACACCTAGCTCTATAGACATTGTTTGTTATCTTTCGCCTTTACCGAATTTTAGATAACATCATAGATTTTTATTCTTAGCTAGTCGCTACGGTTACCTGTAATTTTCTGACACTTGAGAAGTCTTCGTATTTTTTGTAAGATATTATAATAATTGCTGACCGGGAACGCTTCAAAGGATCTCTTATTAAACGTCGGGCCTTTGTACCCATTTTATCTCCTCGATGAAGTATAAAAGCGATTTTATTCATGAGTTTACAGTTCAGAATAGTAATAAAGTCGTAAAACGTTTATGGAACATTAAAATGCTCTTCATAAGTTCTCAAACGAACTGTGCATCTATTGATAGTATACCTACCTAATTTACAATAGTAGTATTGTAATGTAGGTCTATACAGGTAAGTAGATATAAATGTTGCTCAGGAAAATATGGTATGGTGGAAATATATTCGTAGAGCGAATAACTCTAATTCTTTTTGAAATTTTAGTACCCCAACCCGGTATAATGTCAGCAATCTGCCAGTGACAGTTCCGTTAGAATGGGCACTGCCATTTCCGAAAATAAATCAAACAAACAGATGCAAAGACATAAAATGCATATTATCAAATACATTTAGTACCTATACATTAAAGTATACTAAATGTATTTAATAATACATTTAGTATATCACTATCGAATTCTGTAATATGTACTGTAAAATGTAGACTGCTGTAGCGCAGGTCATCACAACGTGGTCAGCATTTCAGCTCTTGATGGATAAGCTGAAATGAATATAGCGGTAGCGGGGACAACAAGGCCTGCAATGAAGGCCGAGCTTGAAGGCCGAGACCAAAGAGAACAAAACCACTACGCTGCCGAGACCTTCGCAAGCCTTGAGGCCAATAGAGAGTGGTGGATAGTGCTCTCCTCAAATAATACGAGTTATTTAAAGAAAATAATCATGTTTATAAAAAAATCAACTAAAAGTCGCTATATTTTAGCTACAAATGGAGATTAACACCACTTTTTTAACATGACAGTAAAAGAATTTGCTGGCGACTTAACGAGTAATTCGGAAAGGTCGACTTTGCTCAAAGAAGATTGTCTAAGTAATGACCAAATTACAAATTTGAGTAAAAAGCTGTTATTGCTTTATAATTAACTTTTTTATTTTGTTCTTACTTCCTCGCTGAATGCTATGAGACGCTATGAGACTACATAGCATCAGGTAGATCGGTGTAAAGTGCTTAATTAAAGTTTTCCTAGCGTTGAGCTGCTAAGTTTTTAGTATGCTGAGTTAGTTCAGAAAATGTGGACCATTAAAGTTTAGCGGCTATTTCCACTTTAACAAGGTAGAGGTAGATTGTTTTGAAAAAATATTATGTGATCACCCCGGGATCATCCTACAACTGCAAAATAATCGTAAATATTACTGATCGGTCCATAATTGGGGAAATCGTTGAACAAACACATAGCCGAACATAGACTCTCCTTTTTGCGAAACAATATTGATTGCTTTACGGTCTTTGATGAAAAGGTTCCTAACTCACTATAAAAGTTATAATAATATATGAATTTGCGTTTTATCTATAAATTTTGGAATATTACCTATACATGAATGATTTGAATAATTATTACGTTGCAAAATTTAGTTATCGCTTCTTTTCCGTCGATCGATGTTTTTCTTGGCCGTTAAATATCCTAACTAAACACAAATTTTGTCCATGAACGAGGTATGATGACGAACCTCTTTTAAAATAGGTATGTACTTGTTTCCAAAAAAAAGGTCAATTATTCACCTTAAAATAAAAGTTTTGCTTCGCTTTTAGCTCATTAGCCAGGGAGTAGTGATAGTTCAACAAAACAGGGAATAAGAAAACCAAGCTAGTAGCAGCTTGGTGCCAAAGAAAAAAAAACAGTATCATTATATTCTCCCGTTCTCCAACGGTTCCCAACAGACGCTGGCCCATCCATCAAATCATACTTGATAGCTGTTCGATTTATGAAACCGGATAGTTTGCCTTCCCGCCATAATAATCTCTATCATATTGAAAAAAACTTTGAAAAGAATTGGCTTTATTCACCGGGGAATTCATTTATACACAGATTTTGTGAAAATTCGCTTTTTATTTCGATGGTGTAAAAGCTTATGCGATATTGAGCTTAAAATTTAGCCGGTTACATTCTTCCAATTTTATGATAATACTAATATCTGACCGTCACATCACACGCGTTTCTTGAGGATAAAAAGTAGCCTATGTGTAAATCCAGGCCTAGAACTACCTCTATCCGAAATTTCAACCCGGTCCGTTTAGGTGTTTTTCCCAACTTATGTTGTTTGTTTAGTGTGGCGTGTCCAAAAGTCCTGCGAGGTTTAAAGGAAATAAGCACTTTGATTTTGTTTTTTTGATGTCACTTTGTCTTCTTCTATATAAGTCAGATTGAGAATAACATAATTTAGCAAACGTTTTCGTAAGCAGACCAGTTAGCACGACTTGCGGTTGATTTAGAAAAAAATTCACAGACACTTTTGTTGTTGAAGCTGTTGAGTACAGTCAGGTAAAAATTATCACATAGAAAGGAACTCTGATGTTGTTGTAGGATAAAGTAGGCATGCTGGTAAGCATACTTACCAATACATTACAATAATCGAACGTACTCGTAGCCGTCCGTCATTTGGTTCGTTTGCAGCTCATTACCCGTTGGCGCGGCGATCAGCGCACGGGCCACAGTTTGGCAGGTCGGCTGGTGAAGTTCGCTCGATGAGCTGACTCGGCCAAAAGTTGGCACATCAGTATGCAGGGGCGGCTGGCTCGCGGCCAACCTGCGATACGCCAATTGAATATTTTGGCCATTCCAGGTCCCCGTTACAGATCCGCGATACAAAACTTGGGACAAGTTTAACGGAGTGCTCATAATATCGCGTCCACTCGCATACTTTTGATGTTCTTATTTTGTCATCATTTGCTTATGAAGCGAAGGGAGAAGTTAGGGCAACTTTTTTGCGAATACGATGAAATATTGCTTGCATTTTGTTTACTTCGGTGTTTGTTTGTAAAACGAACGGAAATAGATTTTTGGAGCTTTTGTAGCTGGCGTAATTTCGGGCGTTAGCTAGTTTACGGAAATCGTTTCTAAAACTTTTTAGGGCGATATTGGCGTAACAATTTATTTAAACAGTTGGCCAGTAGGTACTCAATTGCTTTCGGCACTAATTATTCCACACGGCCTGATCTACATATATAATACTAGGTACTCGTATTTTTTAAGTCGTGTGTTGTCTTTTGTTACACTATATTCATGTAGGTACCTATTAGAACAAATATACTTTATTAATTTCTTTGTTTCAAAACGTGCCGCACAAATAGACCGATAGATAAGATTAAGACAATAATCAATACAAATATTAACTTTTAAAGGCTTAGCGGATTGTAAATAAATTTTGCAGGGAGCTACGAATACATTGTGTCCCTGGAACAGACTTGCTTCATTTAATCCCAGACAAGAGAGTGTGGAGCTTCGGGCATAAGTAAACAAGTACGACAAGTGCGAGTGTAACTCGCGCGCCGAGGGTTTTGAACTTTTGTCGTTTAGGTAGGTACGTATATTGATGACCTGTTAGCGCGGTGGGCTTACAACGCAGGAGGTTGCGGTTTGATTCCCGCCTCGGGACTAATATTTGTAAGATCTGCAGATTATTTGTTCGAGTGTTCTAGTCCTTTTCTACGTACACAAAAATAAATCATCTAATGTGATACTTATATATACTTTATTAAGTATAACAGATATCGTAGTAGTACGAATCACACAAGCTTGCTTAGCTTGTCGCTAAATGATGTTGTGTGGATTATCCAGGATACATTACTCTTCTCATATTTTTTTGGAGCACGGTGGAATTCATGAATTTAATAATCTTATTATCTAAATATTCTTCGAGCGCAGTGGAATACATTGAGTATGGACTTTAAAATTTTGAGAACAACGGTTTTGTGGCGCTGTGGAACTACCTACTATTACAGTTACTACAGAGATTAGTGGGTTGGTACCTACAATTATTTTTTCGACTTTTTTCTACGTATTTCACTAAGTATGAAACTTAGACGATTTTTAAAACCTGTTTTGAATTGTCGAAATCCATACCTTTGATTTGATATTGCTCTCAATGAAATAGCCCCCATTGTATGAAAATTCGTTTTTTGACCATATTTCGAAAAGTATTGTTTCTACAGACTTCTCTATATTTTTCCTGTAAAATATAGACCTATATCTACAAACCCTTAGTACATTTTATATAGATCACTCTGCTATCTTCGGAGATAGAGGGGGGGGAACGGTCAAATTTTCGACCTTTTTCAAAATATTTCGAAAAGTATAAAACCTATCGAAATTTCAAAAACTGCATTGAAATGTACAAACTGATACCTTTCATTTGATACCCAACTCGGTGGGGTAGTAACCCCTTTAGAAATTTTTCCCGCCCTTTTTTGACCATATTTCAAAAATTATTATTTTTACAGATTTCTCTATATTTTTCCTGTAAAATATAGATCAATACCTACAAAAACTTGGTACATATCAAATCGATCGTTCTGCAATCTTCGGAGATAGAGGGGGGGTACCGGTAAATTTTTCGACCTTTTTCAAAATATATCAAAAAGTATAAAATCTATCGAAATTTCAAAAACTGCATTAGAATTTACAAACCAATACCTTTCATTTGATACCCAACTCGGGGGGTAGTCACCCCTTTAGAAATTTTTCCCGCCCTTTTTTGACCATATTTCAAAAAGTATTATTTTCACAGACTTCTCTATATTTTTCCTATAAAATATAGATCAATACCTACAAACACTTGGTACATATCACGTCGATCGCTCTGCAATCTTCGGAGATAGGGGGGGGGGGGGGGAACGGTCATTTTTTTGACCATTTTCAAAATATTTTAAAAAGTATGAAATCTACCGAAATTTCAAAAACTATTTTGAAATCTACAAACGAGTACCTTTCATTTGATACCACTTTCGACTTTGTACGTTCCATTTAAAATTTCGATTTCAAAATTTGTATGGAAAATCTTCATTTTGATTTTTCATTTATTTTCATTTATTTTTCTATAAATATGTGCGGGCGCACAAAATGTATTATTATTTCAAATTTCAAGTCAATAGCTGCAGTAGTTTATGAGATATTAAGGATTCAAAACACAAAACAGACCCAAAGCGATTTCATAAGGGTTTTGCAACCGATGGCAAAACCCTAAAAATTATTGTGTATTTGCTTCACACAGATACATTTCACATACATTCGATTTTTGCCCACATAATAACTGAATGACATAATAATTGAATGCACAAACATGAAACCGAAGCGGCAAAGTGCACGAAACGATAGCAAATTCTAATTGCATCGGGTCGTGTTCCAAACCACATCGAAACCTTGGACATCAGGAGATGGTCATGCATTTGATACATGAAAGCAATGGTTTTCATAATTTTACGCGTTAGTTATTAAATTAATTGTCAAAACTAATAAAGTGTGACAATACTTCCTAGAATATATTATATTAGGATTAGGATAACTAGCCGAGGATAAAACGTCTGATACGGGTTTTATTCCAACTACTCGTATGTTGCAAAAATAGAATCTTATATCGATGTTCTTTTGTCTCCGACCATTCGAATTATTAATTATACTTAAACATTGTGTTACGAGCAAGGAATCTACATGGCAAGATGGCATGGTAAGTTCCGTGTATAAATTATGACACTATGGGAAAACTTACTTTTTGTTCTTCTGATATTTATTAAGGTGTTGTTGCGGACGACGTTCGAGAAAAACAAGATTGGTCAAGTGCGAGTATTTCTTGCGCGCCGATGGTTTCAAATGTCTGTCAATACGATGGTCATATGTTGACACCTCGTAACTTACATTTTTTACGAAATCAACTTACGCACATGAAAAAATTCGTATTAAAGCGCCAAAACTAAGAATTGTTAACTAGTAATCCAATAAAAATGTCACTCAAGCATTTTTTTCTAGAGTTGACACCTCACAGTTTCATGTATCAACCTGCTCACACTTACAAGCTGATACGAGTTGTCAATACTAACGATGAATGTATTTGCACCAACTTTTTTAGCACTTAGTCCTTAGGATTTGTTATTAAAGGAGTACTAATTATTTTAAAATTTGTTTGACATTGAATTATTTCGGTTTATGTTTTCTAATCCTTTAAAAGTGCCAGAAAATCAAATAAATCGGATAAAAAGGTAAGTTTTCATTGTAATATTTCGTATGGTCGTATGGTATGATGATTTTCCGAAGAGGTAATACGAGTTTAAGATAATTTATTTTTAAAGAGTGTCCTGATCATGGAGGAAGATAGTGAAGAAGAGATGTTTAATCAAGTTGTTGATGGTAGAAAAGAATTAGGACCCGAGGTTAATGTTTCTCGTCAAGCTAAAAGAGTATTTAAATATGAAAGTCGATCTCAAGAATCAAATACTACAAGCGTACAAGTTTTTACCTATAAAGTAAACGAAAGTGGAGAAATGTTATTTTTGAAGAAAAGCTCCACGCTGGTTTTATCCCTCCGGAAACTCTCGCTGGTAACCTAAGTTGCCATACCAATCACCATCAAGATATCGATACTTCTGCACGTTCTTCAATAAATATTATACACGACCGGGAAATAACCACTTCACCATCCCTACACCAGCTGCATTCACCCACAAGCCTGCATCCTGACACCAGCTCTGAAGCTGAAAAAAGTTTGCTTTTGGTGGAAAGTCACACACCCGCTTTATCTGGTGAAGTACCTCCTCAGGAAACTCTCGCTCATGACCAGCATTCTCATGATCATCAAGATATTTCTGCACGTCCTTCACTGAATCTTCTACACGACCAGGAACTTACCACTTCACTATTTCTGAATGAGTTTCATTCATCTCCCAGCCGACATCCCATTAACAGCTCTGAAAATACTACTGAGGTGGAACTGATGCTTGAATCATTGTCCATTTTCGATAAATATTGTGCTAAAACTGATACTCGAGTCACATCTGAAACTCCTGAAGTGCTCCTGGTAACTTGCCCATCAACGTCCCGTATTGAGTTAACCCAAATGAATACAATAGATGACCCTGATCATGATCCAGATAATACTTCTTGTTCTTCTGACGAAGAGAGTAGCAGTAACGTCCAACAGGATAGTACCAGAATGACAAAAAGAAGAAAAGGGCTGGCTGAACCAGAGTCGTGGAAAGCTAGAATTAATAAGAAGTTAAGAGAGTCCGGAAGAAATTATATAGGTTGGAAAAGAAATAAAAATAAGTCTAATACGCAAAATGTGCCTGTTGACTGCTCGTAACTCACTTATTCATAAGATTTTTTTTTAAATTGTCTACTCGTAACTAATATTAAATTCATTTTCTAGAAAGTAACCCAAATGGACCCTCTATTTTTTGATATCCTTATAAAAATAAACGAATTATCTACGAACTACATTTTTGTTTTATTTTTTAATCATTTCTGGCAGAATCTAGAATGTTTTTTTTATCTACTGACAAATTTGACTTATAACACTCACGAGGTGTCAACATATGACTATTAATTATGTAGATTCACTTTAGGCTCACAAAAATCAGCACTTAGAGGAGGTAGAGGAGGACTTCGCTATTTAATGTATCTATACCTATTAATAGAATATTCTTAGTATCTACATTCAGATGGATCGCTCTGCAGGAAAGACATAACAAGGCCGTGAGGATTTTGAAACCGATCTCGAAAACCCTAAAAATGTCCTTCCCAGACAAAGTTAGAATGACGTGAGTTATTTGCCAATGGCTCATGTAATATACCGATTGTTGTGAACAAGGGCTTGTTTGAAAACACTCGCAAATTGAACTAGTTTGTATGCAACTGAAGTTTTTCATAAACTTTGCTAGCAAAACCGCGCCAAACGTTACAGGCGATGCAAAAACTGTAATTAGAGGAAGAATGGAAATGCATTTCGTTGAATTCCTTTTGTTTCCAGCCGTTTAGTTGTTTACGTGAAATTAAACTCTTGACAGTTTCCGATTTCGACGAAACGCTGGAAATACTTTTTTAAATGATTTACATAGAGCTACAGGTACCGTTGCCTATGATGCTGCCTAGCTGCCTCGCGGTTTAACACAAGCTAGATATTTCTAGGATGTTATGACGCCGCTCGCTGTTCCTAGATCCCAAGTTTTGCATAATAAATGTCAACACATGGAGCTCTAGGTATGTCTAATAGACGACAAGTTTAATATGCGAGTAAGTAGGGACAAGTTAGTTCACCTAATATACAAGTTTATTTTGATAGATTCAAGGTAGGTAATCTTTATAGAAATGACAATAGTGTGAAAACTACTAAGAGATTCGTCTCCCGTTTTTCGTGGATAAACGTAGGTAAAGGTTGAATAATGTAAAAAAATCAAAGAAAACAAATTCCGGTGCTTATATGCTCAAAAGTTATACATAGTTGCGTCAGTATCCAGTATCAGGAGGCCAAGGAATCCACGTGGCAAACGAGATTCAGTTATCTTGTTTCCGACGTGGATTCCTTGGCCTCCTGATAATTCCTGTAAAGGTACCTAGCGGCTGTTTCTCGGAACGTGAGGTTCGGCATAGCGAGCCGAGAACATTGAAGGTTCAAGGCAAGAGCCTGCTAATCCGCTTACAGCGATGGACAGCAGCTGCAGCTCGTGGTCGCACCCGACACCTTGATGCATACCTAATATATTTCACCTGCTAGTGCAGATTCTCCGGAATTTCCAAATTAAGGCGGACGGACAATGCTGTATTAAATTACCATGTAAATAGAAGCACGCTGAGAAATTGCTCGAGGTCTTCAGCGCTATTATTACGTTTATTATGGTAAACTTTCATGAATTTATGCTTTTGGAAGATCTTTGGCATAAAACTTTCCTAGCAAATGAATAATTTTAATGTTATTTAAGATCGAACTGTAATTTTCGTTGAGATTTTATTTTGCTTTATCTCAATTCGAATAAAGCGTGTATGGAAAAACGAGTTATGAATAGAATAGTGGTCTTCTTTTCTGTGTATAGAATTAGAATTTCAAAAGATGCCAGAGCTTTTTGAAATTCCATTAGCCGGAAGCCAAAAGTCGGTTTCCACTTGAAATTCCCTCAGGAGGGCATGCTCGCTTGACATAATGTACCTGCCTACGTACAATACCGGCTGATGTATGGACTCTACAATTTTGTAAATGGAATTTCAAATTGAAAATGACATTACTTACCGACATTGAAAATACCAAAAGATGAAGAAAAACTAACCCATTGCAGAACATATTAATTAACTTATGCAAAATGCAGTCTCGAACGAAAATTATCGTAAACAGCCTCGAGTGTAGCTTCAGGCAATAATTATAAAAACTAATTGGCCTAGTTTGTAGCTCGCAGCTAAGCCCTAGGTTAACTTTTTGGTGAGCTTAATCTCTCTTGTTCTGGCTTAATAACTTTACTTGGTTCAGATCCAAGATGCACTACAAAAGCTGAAGCTGACGATGTTTAATTTACTAATTATAATTATGGGTACATTAACCGCTCCTAATCCATTACAACTCACATTATGTAAATCTAATCAAGGTAATAATGTTGGTAAATGGCGAACTCGATCGTTTGTAACGGCCATTGGCCCTTCTATCAGATTTAATCGCTAACCAGATTGTAATGAGTAAAAAGCCTAGGTACCATTACGTAATTAAAATTTAGGAAAATCTTTTTACCTCATCTTTGAATTCTGTTGAACATTTTGTTTTCTAAAGGATCACGCAAACTACAGTTGAGAACAGAAATCCTTTTTATCTAGACTACCTCCAGTCTAGATAAAAAGGATTTCAAGACAATATTGCTTTGGAAGTATGTACCTATTCAAGTGACAGAAATCAAGCTCACTATCAAGCATCCTATTAAGACAGCCAATCCTTAGCGAACAAAAGGGACGGTCGCATCGCATCGCAAAATTGTGAGCGCAGGCAAACTTTATATGGACTGTACCACAGACTTGACTAACAAAACGTGGTATGCAGTCTATGGCAAAATTCCACCTACAAAAATGTGTAACCTAGACCACCCTCACACGCGCGAGCCATATAAGAAATATCTGGATTCAGACGATACTGCGAAAAAACCTACAGAATTATTATTGCGCTTACCTGAAAATAGTCTAGGTTTTAGGAAAAGCTATACAAAATCTCAACTGAAAAGTTGCTTGAACGCTTTACAGCATACCTATATACAGCTGAAACCAATGCCCGACAAGTCATTCGGGTATTTCACAAACACCGCATTGTATTGTATTATGTCATCTTCAAAGTCCGTATGGTCTTACAAGAGCAGTCGAAACTACACGTCACTTGGGAAGCCTCGTGGAGGCCAGGATCAAATGTAGTTATGGGATTTACATGAGAGCACGCAGAACAATGTTTTATTGCAGGGTTGTATTACAGTTTGTATTTCCCAAAGGGCTTCTGAAATGTATATGGAATTGCATGTTCTGCTAGTACCTAATCTACCTTCATATTGGCTGACGCACGAGGTTCACATGCTGATAAGTTGATAACACTGTTGTTGGAACAGTATTATCTACCTTCTCTATTCTCTGATTGTTCTCTACATTGCTATTTTAAACGGGTCTTTTAAAACGGTCCTTGAATGGAATTTTTAAGCGAATGCTAAACTTAGTAGATACCTATTATGGAATTAAAAAAATAATTTTGGTCTAAGAACAACCAGTTTTTTTTTACAATCCACACAGCATCATCTAGCCCCAAGCTAAGCAGAGCTTGCGTTGTGGTACTAGATGACTGATATACATACATAACACAATATTATTAAATAGATAGATATTTTTTATTATACATAGAAAACGACCAGAACCCCTGAACAAATATCTGCAGATCGCACAAATATTTGTCCTGAGGCGGGAATCGAACCCGCAACCTCCTGCGTCGCAGGCGGACCTTCGCCCACCGCACCAGTGGTCGTCAAACCAGAGTTCTCTTATATTTTTTCTCATTTAAGTACCTAATCTAAATCGTGGTTTATTGTAATCAATCTTTTCGGGCCCCATATACTTTATATCATTAATAAATATCGCAAAAAGTATCCAAAAAAGAACGGTAAGCAGGTAGGTATATTATATTTTAGGTAGGTATCTATTGGAATAACTAGCACATGACACGAGAGGTCGCTGCTCCGTATCTCACGTCTGACATTCCAAAGTATCAAGTTATAATTTGATCAGGTCGTCGGGAAATTGGGTATATCAGGTGACATGCCGGGCGGGGCCTCGCCGGCTGCTATTGATTCAGTTTATTTGTGAACTGCATTCTACCGCCTCTGCCTGCCCGTCTGTCCTCCTGCCATCCCCTCGCCGCTGTCTAAATATAACGCAGACGTCGCGTCTGCCTAAGCGGATTAATAATTTCAATCCAATTCTGCACAACCAATCAGCATTTTAAAATCATATTTCATTCCACCGCTAGGTACCTAATCTTCCCATTATTTATTGAATCAGGGCTCGCCGCTCCCTAGATATGTAATTATTTACTCTCGGCAACGTTTCATTCAAGGAAGAATAATTGCGAATCATTCTTCGAAATAACACCTTCACTCAGTCGGTGTTAAGATTTACGATTTTATTCAATCCAACGTCCCGGTAAATTACGGGGAGCTGAGATCCATTAAGTGCTTAAGTGCCTCCCGAGCACGAAATTGGGGATGATAATGGAAATGGGTTCCTTACTATGTTAATATGGGACTTTGCACCGAGCCGACCAATTCACGCGTTGTTTCAAGTAATACCTTTCTATTGTAAGGGTAAAACGCCTGTCTAATTATTTATAATAGCCGTAATGTAGGCCTTGGTGTCATTTCTCCATAGTTACCAGGGCCGTTTCAGGTATGCTTTTTTAAGGAATAAAAAAATAATGTTTGCATTCTTTGTTTCAATGGTTTTCACGTATCGAAGTTTACGACAAATCTCTGCAACCGTTTCATGTGACAATAACCATGAATCCACTTATCATCCCGTAGTTTTATAGGTTACGCGTCTACTATCTCCCGTTACCCAGAGTGCGGACTCGGAGGCGACGCGCCTATTATCTGTCGGTATTATAATTTATTAGTTTCGGTACAATTCGATAGAAATGGAAATAGCAGCTCTCATTCGCAACTTTGGCACAATAAAGAAGTTCCAATTCCTCCATGCGAGGCTACAAATGGGATAAGTTTAAGAAAGCAATCGGCCTTATATGGTCGTTATGGACCACTGTGTACTAGCGGGCGTGAAAACCATCGGAAAGTTTCCCTTGTAGCCCCATTTGATATAAGTCACCCGCAATTGCCGTAACCGTTCTCAAAACTAGCCGCGGGACAAGTTTTTAATAATTTATGGTTAAATAAACGTTAGGTTGACTGGTGCGAGAAGTCGACTCGGGTCGTTGGGAACAAAATTAATTACAAAATAGTCGTGGAAACTTTTGGGTTGACGTCGTATCGTCGTCTGAATAATTGTCGCTAATTGAGTTCCATCCACCTGGCTAAGCGAGGGGAGGGGGAGGGATGGATTACATTGGGGCTGGTGTCCTGCCGGTGTCGCTGCAGCTAACGAGTCAGCTTTTAATTACTCACATTGCACGCTCCGGGGAATGCTCATCTGTTAGGAAAAGCTCAGAATTTTTATTAGTTATGTCTGTGTTCGCTCCTACACGGTGGAACTTCATTACGTTCGGAGTTACTTTGTAATTTCAACAAAAACCTGCTTTCCAGACGACCATCAACACCTTACTTTTGGTGTTTTCATAACAAAAACTAACCACAAGTTCTGCTTAGCTTGTGGCTAGATGATGCTATGTAATTTGTCCAGCATTATTTATTTATTCTCTGTAAAGACATCGTTCGTCAAATAAATTCCTTACTCCATCTACTTCTAAAAAAAAACCACAGCGATATTAAGTTAGAGAAAGCAATGCAGGAAAACCAACGATCACTAGCTATTTGCATTAAAAGCTCTCGACTGAACATGGACAGGCTAAAATGGCACGTTGTGAGTGCATTTCGACGTTAAGCTTTTATCATAATTTGCTTTAAATCTGATCTGTTTATTGGACGGGGACGAGCCGGACAAAAAGTTCGTTGCCAACGAGAACCTACTTCAGAGTTGGTTGTTAAAATCCCCTTCTAAATTTGAGTTTTTCTTCTATAAGAGCTTTGGTCTTGAACTTAGATAACGTGTACTAACTTACGTAAGTAGGTACACCTTGTATGGAAAATAAGTTGTCATTTTGTCAACAGTTTGTTTTACGGTCTTTCACATAGTGACACATCCTGCTCCTGCACACATATTTTGTAAATTCTGGAATATATTCCAGATTTTTATATATACATAAAAATCTGACTAGATTACAGCAGACTTTTATACTTGGTAATCCTACTAATATAATAAAGATGAAAGTATGTTTGACTGTCGAAATATAAAAGAAAGTAAGTATAGTCCTAAATAAGCTAAGAACATTCTAGGCTGTTTTTATGGTTCCGTACCTGAAGGGTGAAAATGCAAGCCTAGTACCTAATACTAAGCCTTTGCTGTCTGACCTTCATGTCAGCACAGTATACATATATGTACACTGTGATGTCAGTCTGTCCGTCTTCTGGGCTTAATCTAATCAACCGCTAAAGGTACAGTAACAATTTACACAGAAATACATGTGTAATTCTCTTGCCGCTATAAAACAAAAAATTATATACATTATATTGAAATTAAAAAAATATTAATATTAAAGTTATTTTAGGGGTTAGAAAAAGATTTTTAGGAATTTTTCCTCTTCTTTTGTCAAGAATATAAATAATTTAGGGGTCGTTATCAATCAAAGTACCTACCAATCAGTGCGGTACTGGTGCGGGTGGTACTTGGATATGTGACCGCGTCAAGATGTCTTTTGGCTTTTTTCGTTTAAAAGAACTGTTTGGCATAAGGTCTTTAGCAAAATAGTTATGTACGGAACACGCTGTGTGCGAGTCGACTCGCACTTGACCACATTTATTCTGCCAGAAGCGAGTGATGCAATAGCTATATCTAATTCGATCGATTTCCCGTGGTTGGTCAACCCATGGTCGTACCCACGTATTATATTCCCGCGGTCTAACTAATAGGCTTTTTGGAATTAAACAGTCGTTCTTTTATTCATTAATGCTAATCCTGTTTGTTATCAAATCACGATGGCGTTTTCTTGTATTCAGAGGTTATTTACATTGAAACCACAGCTAACAAAATATTTAGTACTCAGGTAACGTAAAACCGTAGAATGGCCAAATAAATTCGAGATCATTGTTCACGTCGGCCGCGCTAGCCGCATGCCGTGAATAGAAGCGGTCGATAGGCCGGATTTAGCACGGCACGACACGGCTTCGGCTATCTTCCACTGTAAAATTCATTGCTGATAGCTTGACGTTTTATAGGGTAGAGGAAACTGGGAGCGGAAAGGTTTTCCAAACTGTTTTAATTTACCTTACTTCCTCAAATGCCTACAATCTATTACCGGGCTGTTTGACTCATATTGCTAAGCTTGCTTAACGCTTAAAAACTACCGCTTAATATATCATTCTATATATCATTTTCGACATAAACCGAAAGGCATTGGAACAGGAAAATAAAATCAAGGTTCCTACGTCTACGACAGGACTGAGATTTCGTGATCAATGTGATCATGCAAAAATTTAGTTTGTCCATACCAACTGCTATTCATTAAAAAATATCAACATGATCAAAACATACCTTACGGTTACTTACCGTTTTGATGACTGGACAACGGAAAGTAAAATTCATGGGCGGCATATGCACAGTCTGGGTCCCAACAACAAAGTAGAACGTATGAAAACATAATAAACTCGTCTATAGCAATAACACCTTTAACCTTTTTGTCGGTTACACGGCTATATTCAGATGCAAGCACATAAAAGTTTTGTGTGGCAGCTGCGAGAGGTAATGGGGTCGAAATAATTTTCTTCTGAACGCTGAATGCCATCGAAGTTTAGGGCACGCTCGCGTTAAATGTTCCGTTACATTATCCGTTAGGAACGGGTAACTTGTTCTAACACTAGAATACTATTCACAGGGACGTCTTGGCAATGAATTGAATGCCTATTGTACGAATTTGATTTGGTATGACTTCATGACAAGGGATTCTAGATCAGCATCCACTGTTGAAAATTATTTCCAAAACGAAGGGGGTTTTGCCATAATATACGCCATAATGTGCCTTTGTTGCACTACAAGAAATAAATATGTGCGGGCGCACATTGTATTATGCAAATGTATTATTATTTCAAATTTCAAGTCAATAGCTGCAGTAGTTTCCGAGATATTAAGGATTCAAAACACAAAACAGACCCAAAGCGATCCCATAAGGGTTTTGCAACCGATGTCAAAACCCTAAAAAATCAAGAAAATTTGAGTAAACAAACTTGCACAACGGGTCGCCTTATCGCGAACAGCGATCTCTTCCAGACAACCTCGGGATGCACACGAAGCAGTTGTACATAAAGACGTGTTGTGTTATTTAAAAATACAACACAAAAAATGATATCTATAAATATACACGCAAACTTAATCATATCGTTTTGGTAACATATCACATCATACATAATCTCCACGGTTGGCAGATAGAGGCAGTGTGGTGTTAAAAATGTACAGAAGGAAGCTGTCCTTTTCTAGTCGGTTCCCTTAGGCGGCCTCTTATGGCACCCTCGAGCTGGATGGGTCGGTTCCTACGCCACGATCGCCACGGCCAAGGTACCAAGGAGATTGCACGCAAAATAATCAGGATGGTAGGGAGTCTCGGCCATCCGAGGAATCCTGATTGCGTTGATAATCTGCACACTTCAGGCTGTTAGAACCTACCCCACCTACCTAACCTTATTCTTTATCGTGTTAGATCTAAGTATGCTCGTTATAAGGAGCAATATTCGAACGTACAGTTCTTAATTTGTATCCAGCCCGAGGAATTTAATGTGCTAGACATAACCTGATGGGCTTGAAAAGTATATATTTGAATTAGTGTTCCATAAAAATACCTACGCCACTACAATCTTTAATACTATTGCTGTTTGACTTATATTGCTAAGCTTGCTTTAAGCAAAAGCTTACATTACCGCTTACATATACCGTTTTCAATATAAACTGAAAGGCGTTGGAACTGGAAAATATAAACAGATATATGAGCTTTAAAATGCAGTAGATTATCATCGCAGCACTAGCTCGCGAATGTGAGACGCGAGCAGGCGATTTATGTATATGAAAATATCACGTAAAGCGCACGATAGACATTCAAAGAACATGCATAACTTATCCGTCTATCTGTCTAAATACTCCAGAGCACTTTGGAGTGGAAAAAGCTTGGCAGTGTCCCCAATTTTGTCGCCGTGCCACTCATATTAGACCGTGTTTCATTATCCCATAAACACGGGTAAGTAGGTGTGTGGTTTATGACGGAAAATATAGATCGTATTTTGCCGGGGAATTTTGGAAAGGCCTGCGATTGGATTACTTTTTATGTTACATCAATATGTCGTGTATACATCGGGAAATTAGATGAGGTACTCGGAATTTCCTGAAAAAATTACGGGATACATTTGGTAAACTATGTCTCTACTTCTGGATGCGAACCTTATATTTAGAAACCTACGTAATGTTGAATGAAAATGTTTGGTGGGACCTTATATTTTCATTCTTTTATTTATTTCCAATACGGTTGATAACTAAATCTAATTAATACCAAAGTTATATACAAACAGCTTGCTTGGGCACGACAACAACAAAAATAGATTTACGGAATCTCCCAAAGCTTTTAGGAGGTTAAGTCGGGGGCGAATTACGCGCTCGGAAAATTCAACTAGACTGTACTTAGTAAGTAGGAAAAGTTGTAGTTTCTAAGTCGTGATGAAGTCAACTTTTCATTCGAATTTCGGTCGCATATTTCACGAACATTGCCGTAAGGAAGGTAATAAAAGCTTGTGAAAATAAACCAAGGAAAAATTCCTTGAAACTTTAGACGTTATGGATATTTTATTTTGTAGGCGTAACGGCATGGCGCTGAGTGTACAATTAAAGATAATAACCTCGTATTTGCATATTGTTTGAAAGCACCTGAAAAACTGGAAAAGAAAATAACCCAGGGTTATTGCCTGATTTAGATTAACCTACTTGAAGTAAAAGCTTTAATGAAATTTCTGAGTAAATAATTTACCGTTTGAAAGACCGCATCAGAAAAAATACAACTCTTACTAGTTGTACAAAGGAATCAGTTCAAAAGCCATTTCCCTCAGAAAATGAAAGATATTTGAGCTATTGTTCCAGATTTGGGTCCGACATCAAATGGTTATTGTTTATGTTGACGTTCTACCATTCTTAATTGAGTAACATCAAAACATCCGTGATTTCTTTCTTCGAAAAAACAATAAACATTTCGCCTGTTTGGCCTGATACTTTTGTCAGGGCGATTGATTTTGTGTCCGTGATTGCGTAAAAGATGTTGATATTTATGAGGTTTTCAGAACAAAACCTATTGGATTTAGTGATGTGATTTTTACTTTAATATTTATTTTCATATTATCGGGCCTTAGTGACCCTTGTGATTCCTTTGTGATGCGTGGGACCGTAACCAATAGCACAGAGGCCCTTTATGAGAGTTAATTGTAAAGACGTGGGCTACACATAGCGGATAACATCATTGTTAGGACAATATGATACACCTGAAGAGACTATACCTACTTTTATGTCCTGCTAGTCCAAAAATTCGGCTAGAAGGATATAGGTAATAATCATAATTTACATGCTTTTTTATTGAAAACATTTGAGACCTGAAACTATTATATTGTTGATCCTCAAACTAGGATAAACATGTATCTTGGGGACCACCTTTCTAGTTAGTTCTAGTCTAGTTATTTACTTAAACATAGCAAGCTGACGTTAGATTATACAGGGTGTAATAAAAATTAAGGACCATGAAGGAGTATGGTCCTTCATTTTTGTACCTATTACACCCTGTAAAATAAAATAAAGGTAAATGCAAAAATCCTTACTATAATTAATATTATAAATGCGAAAGTAACTCTGTCTGTCTGTCCATCTCTCACGATAAAGCTACTGAACATACATACTTGGTTAAATTACAAGATATTTTATGTATGACATGGGATATTTATGAATGAATACGAAATAAAAAAGATTTTTTGTAGGACTTAGGAATATTTTATAATGAATTTCGATATCTGGTTGAACAACAAAATAATTAAAATTTTAAGATAATTAAACGAACCAAATTCTACAATATTACGCAAAATCACCATTTTCAAATATTATTTATCTGTTGTTTTTATCTTAGTACTAGCTTTTGCCCGCGACTTCGTCCGCGTGTCCCTGTACTATCCCGCGGGATTATGACAACGGGATAGAAATATATTTTATATTATATTATTTACTATTTCCGTCTCCTGGATCTAAACTACCACTCCGTGAATTTTCAGCCTCAATTGATTCAGTTCTTAAGTTATAAATAGTGTTACTAACAAAACTTGATATATATAAATTTTAAATAAATAAGTAAACAATGTAGGACAATCCAGACAGCATCACCTAGCCTCAAGCTAAGCAGAGCTTGTGTTATGGGTACTAGATGATAAAATGAAATTCTTAAGGTTTCATTTCATTACTAAGTAATAAGTATCAATTAATAAGTAATGTTAAATAGGTGCCTTGCCGTGTGGTGATGGTAGGCTATAGAATTTCACCACCCCAACTCTTCCCGTGGGTGTCGTAAGAGGCGACTAAGGGCAACACATCGGAGGGTGGGCAGCAGCGCCCTCTGCAGAACAACCACCGTACTGCGATCCCCAACCCGCATGCCCAGCGTGGGGATTATGGGCAATAACCCCCAAATGATGAATAATGCCATCTATGGCACTCATTTGGGGAGGCCTAGAGGTCCAGCAGTGAACTAGGTATTATAGGCTGATGATGATGATGATGATGTTAAATAGGTAGGTTTATATTAATTGTTATCGGTGACTCACCTATAGAGTGGGTGATAAGACTGTACGTTGAGTAGATACTATACTTTACTTCATCCCAGTTGAAGCGATAGCGTGCGAAAATGTACATAATACTCAGCTCACCTGTCAAACAAAACAAATCTTTAACAATCAAAGACAATAAAACCGTTAAAAGCTAAATAAGTTTAAAAACAAGATGTTATAAAAAAAAAACAACTTCAAAATCAATTGCACTGAGATCAGAGCTGGTCAATTAGCTGGCGCAGCGCATCAGCATTGCCATACAGCGTGGCAATTCAGCTAGCTATCTTGAGTACACTTCCAACTGGTATTGATATGGATCAGTTGAGCTACCTGTAGTTTGTTCGCAACAGTCTGCAGTTAGCTCAATTGTTTCAATTGTAAATACTAGTTTTTATTTAGTTACATAATTGTAATTTTCGTTGTTAATAAAGGATTTTTGCCCTAAAAAAAATTGCACTGTGTATGTTGAACAATACCTAGTTCAACTAAAAAGGAATTGTTTAAATCGAACTTGTAGTTACGGAGATATACGAGAACTATAAATATAAGTATATAATGAAACTATAAAAAGAATAGAGAAAAATACTTAACATTCCCTATCTCTAGCATCTCTCAATTTTGATGAAATTTGGCACAGACGTTATCTAGACCGGGAGAAAGGACATAGTATACCTACCTACAGATTTTATTCCCGTGACGTGATTCCGCGGCAAAGTACAGTGAAACCGAACCCAATTTTTTATAATATTTATATGTAGACTGAACTGAACACTGAATTCTTAAAGTCCGGGAAACAAGATCTTAGTTTAGCTTGAGCGAGGGTACATGCGATAACTAAGAGTTTCCATGTAAATTCTCAGGAAACACGAACAAACAACTATAATACATACCCTCCCATAACTTGACAAGACAGAGCATTCCTTTGGTAAACTTACAAGTAGTTACAGCCACCATTTGGCAAAAACTCTGAAGAAACTCTCGAGTTCTCCGCGCCGTGTAGCTGGGCGTTTCAACCACGCGTTCTGTAACTTTATGAAGGGGAGGACACACTAGTAGCTTTACCGTGCATATAAGTAAGTATTCTTTTATTTATTATTATTTATTTTTATTATTTAAGTGCCACCTTCTATGTTCCTTCATGTCTAGTCCATCTCAAGGTTGCCTGGAAGATATCGCTCATAACGATAAGTATCATAACTTCATACTCTCCACAATCATATAAGCATATCTGTTTGTAGTGTTCTGTTTCTTTTTGTGTTTGAATAAAGTATTGTCTATCTATCTATCTATCTATCTAAGAATAGTGAGGTACTTGAGCATATGTATATATAGATACGTAACCTACCTATAATGCTTGAGCATATACCTAAGTTCCCGTAGGTATATGCTCAGCATTACCTATGTTGTAAACTGTGGTCGAACTAGCAGGTATATTATCTCTAGTAGTGCTCATGGTGACTGAGGTAGGGTGAGGGTCTTCAGATTTTTTTTATTAGGTTAGTTTTGAATTCTGAGTAGAGGGGTCGTTGTGGAAGACTGTTGTTGCTTTTCTTTGTCCAATTACTGTAACAACGTTAGGACGCTAACCGTCCTGACTTCATTAATATAATTAAAAGTAAAGACAATGGATATTTATCTACGGCGATAACTTTAGAACTTCAGGAACACAAATACACCAATGAATATTAAAGTTTTACAAAATCCTTAGCGAGTTTTTTGACACGTTATTTACCTAGTGCTTTTTCGGCCAGTTACACATTAATATTTTAGAAAAATATTATAAAGATGAAAGATTTGATTGTTTGTTTGTTTGAGTTGAATAGGCTCCAAAACTACTGGACCGATTTAAAACTTTCACCATTCGACTCCTAAATTTACCGTGATGAACATAAGCTATAGATTATTCTCAAAAAAGTGAGGGAACCGTATGAAAAATTAAATTTTTGTTAAATACCCGTGCGAAGCCCGTTGGAAGCTGGGCGGACAGCTAGTTTAGATAAAAGTAAGAACGTATCATTGTTCTGTTGTCATGTTATACATTATTTTGAACTCACCTTATGGAAGGCGACGCGAAATCTCCCCGGAAGCACAGCAGATTTATAGCCACAGTTATCGCGACGTAGGTATTTCCCGGAAACTGACCGGCGCACCTACCGTCGTTTCTTCCTTCTGATCTATGCGTTGCTACCAAAATATTGATAAAATCGTATTAATATTATAAATAAGTAACTACAATTGTTTAGATTTGGATGTTGGTAACCTCCGCTAAAACTACTGGACGAATCGGGCTGAAATTTTGCATCGAGTTATTTCGAAGCCATGATTAACGTAATGGCTAATAGTTATGCGGGAACGCGAAGCTAAAGCGGTGATTAAAACACTCAAATACAAAATTAAATATACAGAATACGGGCTTACCTATGAGTAAGTAAGTAGGAGTATCGTAAGCGATAAAATACATAGGGTAACAATTTTACCGTTATATAGCTATGATATGCAAGATAAACTTTTTTCTGTATCATAAAAACTGGCACTCACATTGACTGGTATCAAATACAATAATTTAAAAAATATCTTGAATTCTTTTCCAGCAGTTTTTATGTATGGGTATTCAAAAATACAAAGCTACATAATAGAGTTACTCGCGAGCCCGAAATTCTTTTGTTCCAAAGGTTTTTGTAGAGTGCCCCTGTAACTTTCCATGGCTTGGCGCGAGCTTTGGAAAAAATGCCAAGCCTTTTAGTGAATAAAATAGATTATAGCTTTAGAAATAATGCAAACCTGTTTTGTGATGATCTATCAGTGTGGGAAGATCTTCCCGTTGGACCACAGGTGTTGGAACGGTCGTAGGGAGTTTATGGATGGAGTAACACAGGGCCATTTATGACATCATTTGGGAGAGGCCTATGTTCAGCAATCCATGTAATCGGGTTGATTATGATGATGATGATCCAGCAGTTAGTGTTCGTTGATGATTATAATACATTTATATTAATATTATAAATAAGAATGATTTGATTTTATGCTTGTCTACATTGAAAAGGCTCCTAAACTACTGGACCAATTTGAAAAATTCCAATTTGAATTTGCTTTAAATTCCGATAATACCCTAAACTTTCTTATATGTATTTTAGTAACTACGAAGAAAAAATAAGGTGTGACTGTGTGTGCTATATATAATTTATAATTGTTGAAAGTTTTGTTAATGTCCATGTGAAGCCGGGCCAAAAGTAATATTATATTCTATATCCGTATAAACCACACTGTACCAGAACTGAACTATGTTAGTCCATAGCTGCAGCTGTGCCTAAATTGAGATTCACCTGCAATACCGTAAATAAATGGCTACATAATATTGAACTAATTGCCTAGACCAGGTACAAAAATACAACGGAGGACGACGAAAAGTTGCTTGCAAATGTCTGGTGCCAATGCTACAACTAATTTCCAAGTAACTTGCCAGTTGTTGCCAGAGTAACTTGCCGCTTGTTACGGCGAGGGTAATTACAAGTTTTGCACTTGTTGATTTCATTTTCTTTATTGATTGGCAGGAACCAATTTATTTTACTTTGCTGCGACTTTTATACGAAAGTGGCTCGGAAACTTTTCCTAATCTACTTCTCATACAAAGAAGGGTTAGTACTTAGTACCTAGATCCTATTTATACGTATTATGCAGTGAACGGATAAAACATGGAAGCATTCCTTCAAGGAAAATACGTTATCATGAGACTAAGTAGTGGGCGTTAGCTTAAATTTACTTATAAATAACATTTTTATAATATTTCTTCACTAGAAATTTTAATTTTTTGAACAAATGAATGAATTTAGCCAATCTAAACTTTCATATTCACCCAGTTTCAGAGGGATTTTCAACATTGTACCCTTATAAAAAAGTATAAATTTCCAAGCGGATGCGGTCAAACCACCCCCAACCCCAACTGACGGTAATATCTACCTTACCTGAGTAGGTATAATGTTGTTCGTAATTGAACCCTGAGTTTTCAAAAATATCCAGGTCTAGAAATGTAGAGCAAAACGTTGCGACGCCGTAAATATTCCAAATTTTATTGCAAAACTTTTGAAGTGTAGCCACGCGAACTCAATCTCAAGTCGGTACAATCAATGAAAAATAAAAAGTTATAATGTCAATGGAGTACAATACCGTGTTTTACAATGAACCAAGTTTACGTTCGTTTGAAGGTAAAGTTTATTGAATCCAAACTCAATAACTGTATTACATGCGCTTCGAGGGAGATAGAATACGGCTGGCTTAGGGCCAGAAATCTCCGCTGTATTTTAGGTTCCGATATGTATTCACAAATCTGCTGAAACTCTTTAGTCTCAGTTGCTCGATCGTTTCACACTTATGGATCTCCCATGTTATTTACTAACACTTTGGTATATTGTGAAAAGGACTTTATCGAATGAATATCCGACGAACCAATATTACTGGGCTTTTCATATATTTTCCGATCTTCATTGATTTACGTTTATTTTACGCTCAGCTAGTTACCAACTTTAATAACCAATGCACGATATTGTGGTTTATGTTTTAAGTAATCAACTAGTATACAATATATCAGTTCGTCGCTTATTGTTATCTTTTTGGTAAAAACGCAAAGAGAGTTTCTGAGTGTTATCTGAGTAAACTACCTCTAGTTATTCACAAATTGTAGCACTATGGAAATCCAGGAAAGGAAGCGCGGAGCATTAAAATGGAATTTAATGCCAGCAGTGTGTAAGTACCTATGTGTATGTAAATGAATGATAATTTACACTGAATATTAGTGGAAGAGGACATGATAAATAAATGTAAGCGTCGCGAAGCCACGTCGTCTGGAGGCGCGCCAACGAGCACAATACACGCTGCAAGGATACTGCACCACTTTGTCTTCATTATGAACTTCATCCAGACTGATCCAATAAAATTGTTTAGTCGGAATTGGACATCGAACTTATGCGACGCAGCGGAAAATACCGACATGATTCACGATGCTCTTATGATAGATAAATCCAGCAGCCAAAATATAAATTTTATAGAACACACTCACAAAAAGCGTATAATAGGTAACTTCGTCTTAAATTCAAGAGATCCTGAAAGGCTATTCGCTCGGGCTTGCTTGCCAAAATAAGCGACGTTTTATTTTTATGTTCACGCAAGACTGCCCCGAAAACAAAATATGAATTAAATTTATGACTGCATAAAATTACGGTGTACCTTTAACGAACATCAAACCGTATAAACGTGTAAAATCTGCCAGGCTGACTCGACCCGCTCATTACATATTCCGTTTCGGCGAGCGAATATTTCGACAACAAACATTATGGTAATTTGGCCGCATAACGATCCATTTTACACCTGTTTACGTAAACACGCTGCCTAAGCATCTGAAGACTATTTTTCTGTTTACACTAGTTAGTGTCGGTAAGGGCCTCGCCAGAGCGCCGCTACGTGCCCTGATGAGGGTCTGATGTTCATAATTATTGCAATGAATTGCCGGGGTCAGAGAGGAGAGATAAGCAGGAAACGTAACTTCGAAGAAAACGTAGACAAACTTCCACTTTAAGCCACAAGAGTATTGCCACCAAATACTAACAGACCACAGCAGTCAAGACTAGACAAGGTACCAATACTCAGAATATCAGCTGTATTTCTACTACACTAGAGTTTAATTTGATGGCAGTAGGTCCTCAGACTCATGAATAAATTAATAGCAATGCAGGTGACGCGGAAAGTGCAGAGCATCATTCGCCTTTCCGGTCAGAGGCCAATAAATATACTCCCTTAAGTGTCAGAAGAACAAATTGGAAGCAAACGTCGACAAAACGGAGGCAGTAACTTTCGAAGCCCCTCATAACCCAACTTGCGCGAACTATGCTGTTTACATATGTCTATACTAATATTATAAAGAGGAAAGATTTGATTGTTTGTTTGTTTGTATGTTTGTTTGTTTGTTTGTTTGTTTGTTTGTTTGTTTGAATTGAATAGGCTCCTAAACTACTGGACCGAGTTAAAAAATTCTTTCACCATTAGAATCCTTAATTTTCCGTGATGAACATAGGCTATATAATATTTTCAAAAAAGTTAGGGATCCGCATGAAAAATTCAATAATTGAACCGTGGGCTGTATATTCAACCTCTTTTTCTATTATGGCGCGTCAGAATAGAAAAAGAGGTTGTATAGCGCACGGTGCTTGCTTTTTCTCTACGGCCAGTGTCAGTTTTGGAATGTTGAGTCAATGTCAAAAACCCTAATGCTGTTAAAAAAGTAAAGATCCGTATGAAAACTGTGAAACCTATCGTTTTAGTGTGTATAATTTCTGAAATTTTTGTTTAATACCCGTGCGAAGCCGGGGCGGGCCGCTAGTACCTTATATGCAAAAATAATGACGCGCCCTACAACTCAGTTGAATACGATATCGTCTTTGAAATTTCATCGTCGGTCGTCGTCATTGCTTTTTGTCATTATTTTTTTAATTAAAGGAACAACAAACGACTACTGTATATTTTACGTTATTAATACCTACGGATTAATATTATTGCAATAAGAGTTCAAAACTGACAAAAACTTGGTCGTAGTAATGTGAAAAGTTCATTCTACAATCTGTATACTAAGCTACTGCTCCCGAGCGCTTAATCCGATTCTTTTATTGTTTCCAGAATGCTGCATGTTTTTATTATTTTAAGTGTTTTTAATTAGAAACAGCACGCATTCATAATTTTTACCTCCCAAGTGCAGTTCTCGAGACAAGGGCGCAGGCAGCAAATAGCGTTTGTAAGAGTAGACGGAGTAAGAGTAGAGACATTGTTGCACTTGTGATTTGTGGTGGAGTGACAAGCACTCATTGCGGGCTCGGAGCGCACTCCGGCACCATTGTTGACTCGTGATATACGGACATACATACATTATACATGACTGTAGGTGCTGCTAAGACCCGCTCCTTGGTGAGGCAATTTACGCCGAAATGCCTTTATTGCTTTCCGGGTTTGTTTTGTTTGTTTGTCATAGCATTCATTAAGGATGCGATAAAGATCTTGAATTTGCCTCTTTATTGATTTGATGTAGGCTACTATAACGATGGTGATGCGGAGTAGTTTTTATTTTAATTTCATCGGAAATAAAGCCAAGATATTATTTTTACAGATTAAACCCTGGCAAAGGAGTACAACAAATTAATTATTAACGTAAAATATACGAACCCAGGTAGGTCAGACCATATTTTGTTATGAGCCAAAGTAAAGTTTTTATCCGGGGAGGGTAATCTACATATGCATGGGTTGGTAGAGCATTGTGTGTGTTTGTGCTACATAATAGGATTTAAGGTTTACTAAAAGTAGATCTATATCTAAATAATCTAAATAAAATAGAGATGGTAATAATGTACCTTTACCTATGTTCCAAAGTAACCCACCGCATATCAGAAATTCAGAAAGAACATAAGTTTCAGATCTTTGGAGATCAGGAACAAAGCCTATTGACCCAATAAAAGCAATTTCCTTGAATAGAACGAGAACGGTAACTAGCATGTTGCGAGCGTCAGATGCCGCTGCGATCTATTGTTAGCAAAGCCCAGATTTGCATGACACGGGCGGGATCATCGGCTCTGATTGTTTCGACGCCGCCGTTTACAGCCCTTGTAATTTGTTGGGATTCCGATGAATAAATCGCTGGGGGTTTACAAAATGTTGTTAGGTGCAGGCCTATCATCAAATCCGGACCAGTCGCCACCACAATGCGGTGTTATTCTGTATTCTGTGCGTAAACGGTTAAGCTCATTGTTCGATAGGTATTTGTTACATACTCAAGAGATCAAAATTGTTGATTTATATTTAACTAGCGGCCCGCCCCGGCTTCGCACGGGTATTAAACAAAAATTTCAGAAATTATACACACTAAAACGATAGGTTTCACAGTTTTCATACGGATCTTTACTTTTTTAACAGCATTAGGGTTTTTGACATTGACTCAACATTCCAAAACCTGACACTGGCCGTAGAGAAAAAGCAAGCACCGTGCGCTATACAACCTCTTTTTCTATTCTGACGCGCCATAATAGAAAAAGAGGTTGAATATACAGCCCACGGTTCAATTATTGAATTTTTCATGCGGATCCCTAACTTTTTTGAAAATATTATATAGCCTATGTTCATCACGGAAAATTAAGGATTCTAATGGTGAAAGAATTTTTTAACTCGGTCCAGTAGTTTCGGAGCCTATTCAATTCAAACAAACAAACAAACATACAAACAATCAAATCGTTCCTCTTTATAATATTAGTATAGATAGAAGATACTGGTATATACATATGTAGAACAGGCGTCCAGTTGAACCGCTAAAACGATACCTCTTTGAAAAATGCGTAATATTTCACGAGGAATTTCATTACTACGAGCCTTGTTGGCTTTCAAATAAATAGGCGTTTTATTGCTTTTCTTCGCCCGCCGCTATTCGATATTGTGTATTGGGTTGAGATTAAATAACATCGATTTATGTAATATTGAAATGACGATCAAAGCCATAAAATAATATTGTTTTATAAAAAAAGAGGAGAAAACCATTGAAAAGAACCAAGAGAGCGAAATATTTAAAATGTGCTTGTTTAATAAAAACCAAAAACGATTTCCAATATCCCGAAAATCACACCCGATTTTGCAAATCATAAACATGATTTAGTACCTATAGGTATTTATTTTCTAAATAGAAACATCAATCGGTTGTAACCTTTTTGAAAACCACATTGAAACCCCAATCTTCCTATCACGCCTACACACGCCTATTCAGAAAGTAAACGTGAAAAATAAAACAGAAAAATATATTTACGGAAAATTAAAAATCTTCCATTTCATAAGAAAAAGGGGCTACTTGTTTGGCATCAAGTGAAAATTGTACTCAGGGGAGTGTACGATGTGGGGTGGAAATGAGAAATGCAAATATACGTTGTTGGGAGCCGTCTCCTCAGAATAAGCCGATCAGCGACTGACAAATTGTATTATACGTCGATAACGCACGAAGCTCTCAACAATATAAGAATATCGGTTAACTGCAACCGGAAGTTTTAATGTAAATCAATGGCGATATATTTTCTAGGACCTGTGTTTATCGAGGTGACTACCATGCTGATAAATAACAGTGTGTTCCGCGGTAGTAAAGTCGAAATTTTCAACAGTTGCACATACTAATGGGACTACGAGAAACAGTTCTCCCTCGTCCATTTATGGGACAAAATAAGGGGACCTCGAAAAAACGGGGGAAGTTTCAGTATTCTTGGTGACAGATATAAGATAAAGGTTTAAGATAAAAATTGGATTTTCTTTATTTAAAGAAAGGTATAGAACAAAACAGAACTTTGCCAAACATGTGTTAAACATTAGTAGAATCTCCTAAGGTTATAAAAGCTTAGATTGAATTTGTGGATTGAAATAAACCAGACTCGCGAGAAACCCGTTTGGTGCTACTGTATCTCGTCAATTTTCAATTTCCTGTCCCGAGTTACCTTCAAAATGTCGAAATAACGAGCGGAAATAGAAATCGGGTTTAATAGTTTACGATCTAACATATACATATAGAACCTGAATACATTTTTCAACGTATTTTATATGTATTTTTCATAGTGTAACTATAACAACATAATAAAAATAAATACTGCTGAACAATTCACAAAGGTTCACCTAGCCACAAGCTAAGCAAATAGGTACTAGATGACTGATATACATAATATAATAATTATTCTACTTAAATAAATATTTTTTTATTAAATAAAAATACAACCAGCATACACTCAACAAATATCTGCGGATCGTACAAACGTCCTATGGAGTAATTTTTAAGTATTTACGAGCGGTCCTGGCCTTGTTACGTTACATTATTAAAGTTTTCTACAGATCCCTAACATTTTTGAAAATATTCTATAGCCTATGTGCTACAGGGATAATGAAGAATCCTACAAAACATCTATCTGATTTATTGAGTGCTGCCCCGTTCAACCCACAAATTTTCTACCCAATAGGTATTTTGCTCCGTTCGACCCAAAACCAAAAATTTTAGTGCCCCTCTCTACCCAAACGTACTTATTCCAAATTTCTATTGTTTAAATTCAGATAAATGACACAGTGAAACAACGAAGTAAACTGGTCACCAGACAAAAAAAGTTAAATACTTATTATAAATATTGTTATTAATAAAATCAGTCTTGTTCACATAATATTCAGTCAAATATTTGTTTACGTTATTAGTTATCGTAATAACACAATATCAGGCTATAATGAAAATCATATTAGTTTAGATCTTTGCTCACGCATTTGTCTATTTCTAATATAACTTAGTATGAGTATAGTGTCTGTATCTAATTCTGATAGTAGCCATAACACAAAGCTTTCCTTAGCTTTGACACAAATGGTGTCTAAATTGTCCAACTCGTTTAGGGTACTGAATTTTTTGAAGTTGTTAAAAATTTTCAATAGGTAACTTAATATTCTATTTACAAAAAAGAAAACAATTCTTAGATCACGAAAAAAAAATTTGATTAAAATACTTAGGTATTCATAAAAGTCACCTTCGCATTTTTACAATGGTTTCAGCAATAAATATAACCTCGGTAGACGGTTTTCCAGGAAGAAACCAAACACCGTATTGGCATACTGGTAAATACATAACAAATTAAGGTAAATAATTAAATAATATAATAAAAATCAATGCTGGATCATTCCAACAGTTACATCAAGCCAACTAAGAGCTTGTATAAAGTAAATATTTTTTATACTTGTTTTTACTTTTGGTTACTTGTACTATATAGTAAGTAAGAAACAAAGTTATTAAAATCAGATAATCTGATTAATACATCACATGGGCAGATACTTTTTACTATAAGTACAAAGAAATCCCCTAGAACACCCGGAACAAAAATCATCAGATCGTACAAATGTTAACTGCAATCGAACCTACAACTTCCTGCATCGCAGTTGGATATTTGACCGCTGCGTCATAAAACTCCTGAATATTATTCAGAACTAAATATTTTCGAGTAGCCTATAATTATAATAGTTAATAGTAGAATTTTAGAGAGTCTTTACAGCGCTACGCGTCACTAACTCAAAAACTATCCAAAAATAATCTCGTAATAAGATTTTCCACAAACCGTATCAAAATGTTTCCGGTTACTTAAACTAGATATAATAATTGGTCGTTATCGGATCGTTTCGTGTAAACAGCGTTAAATTAAAACAGGCACTGGAGTATATAATCACTTCTGGGGCCGTATTTGCTACAACATCTTACGGATAACGCGCGATATCGTAACTTGCCTACCCTGCAAGTTAAAATGTTAAAATGTAACGCTACCTTATATTGACGTTAGTTAACGTTACTTAGGTTAAAAGAACTTTATTCTCATACAAACACAATACTTACTTAGTTAACGTTTTAACCGCGATAGGTTATAAAGAAAACTTCTAGCAAAACATATCCTTTTTCAGTAAGCTGTTAGCGGTCGTGCGACTTGGGTCACATAACAATGATGACTATGATGAGGTAAATATTTTTAATTCAACTAAATAGATTTAATTATGTAGACCTTTTGTGCGCTGTTAGATACCTCGTCAGTATCAATACCATAACACCCTACAAAAGTACCTACCTAATAATAACAATACAAAAGTAAATACCTACAAAAGTAGGTAGGTAGGTAATGCATTAGTACACATAAAGACCTTCGACTTAATGGCGAATAAGGACCCTGTGCCTCCCTAAAACATTTTTCCAAATGAACGTTAAATAACCTCAACATGTTATTAGCGCAGGATGTGCTCATCTCTCAAAATAATTTCCACCTGTAATAATAGTAAAACGCTATACTTGTTACACCTAGGTACAGCTTAGTGCATGTAGAATAGAATAGAATAGAAAAACATTTATTCAGACACAGGTATATACAAAAAAAAAAACAGTATAAAGTAAACAAACAAAAACACGTATAACATGGAGGTGAGTTTAAATAAATAAAATTAAAATAGGGTGAGTCTGCCTCCATGTCCCTGCGCCGAAATAGGGGTTGGCTCAGCGTGTGCTGAACTTTTTATGCTCAGCGCTGTTTTTCAGCCAAAGACCTTAATACTAATCATGCATGTGGAGTTAGATATTCGAAGATGGATACATGTTGTCATAATAATATTGTGATTTACAAATTTCAGAGGGAAGGGTTGGGGGCAGGTTTTTGTGAAGCAACAGCTGACTAGAGGGCTAACAATACCCGTTATCAAAAGTTTTTTGTATCAATACGAGAACTCTATATTACTACAGAGACCTCTCGTAACAAACTAAAAGTAATTTTAGACTTGAATAGGTCTGGATTCTGGATAAACTTCTATATTTCCCCTGTAAGTGGAACTAATGGCGCCATAGTCCGTAGAGAGTCGCACAGATTTTCGACTAGTCGAGTACTTGATTACGTTGCGTAGTTAATGGTCAGCACCCCGTACCGAGAAGAGGTCGCGGGTTCAAGTCCAGCCCAAATCATACATTTTTGAGCATTCAAGGTAGATCGCACGCAATGTACCTTGAGATGACAATTTATTTCTCCACTCGTATGAAAACTTTCTAAGGTTAGTTCGAGTGGATATTTTTTTATGATCAAGTATAGCGAAATGTATTTAGTTGGAGGTTGAGTCGAGGTCGAGGTAAAGACTAAAGATATGGGGGTAAGTCTATAATGGTCTGTTGTTTAGTCATATCACATAACACTAATATAAATAAATAAATAAATAATAAATAATGCTGGACAATCCACACAGCATCATCTAGCCCCAAGCTAAGCAGAGTTTGTGTTATACCTCTAGGTACTAGATGACTGATATACATAATACAATATTATTAAATAGATAGGTATTTTTTATTATACCTCTACATAGAAAACGACCAGAACCCCTGAACAAATATCTGCAGATCGTACAAATATTTATCCCGAGGCGGGAATCGAACCCGCAACCTCCTGCATCGCAGGCGGACCTTCGCCCACCGCGCCACAGTGGTCGTATATAATTACTATATGAATGCGAAAGTTTGGATACTTGTTTGGATGGTTCTTTTCTCATCACGCCATGACTTCTGAAACTGCTTACATATTATTAGACTACTTATTACTAAACCACAAATAATCAGTTCTATATAAACAAGGCGAGAGAAGCCGTGGGTAAAAACTAGTTTTAATATAAAATATCATGGAAAAAGTCCACGACCTCTGGCGCTGTAGGCGAAGGTTCGCGTGCGACGACGCAGGAGGTTGCGGGTTCGATTACTTCTTCGGAAAAAATGTTCGTACGATCACACCCTAAACAAAGATAATGTGGATAAAATATCTATCTATGTAATATATCCATCTAGTAGTGTTAACGCACGCTCTGCTTAGCGTGGGGCTAGATGCTAGATGATGCTGTGGGGACAGTCCTGCAATATTTATTTATTTATTAAATAACAATGAATGCGTCGGTATTGGTAGGTTCTAGTTTCCCTCGCCCCTGGTATCCAATCTTGAGGATAATGCTTGAAGGTACTACATCTATAGTTTACCTACCAGACCGCAGAACTAATTGCCAGCGGTTCATTACCTCAGCTGCTAATTAATGTTGTGATTTAATGTTAATAAAAGCACATTGCCATGCGTATATTGAATCTGTATATTGAACGAGGTGAAGCCCCAGGGCATAAAATGTAGATTAATTACTTATTAATACTTCAAAATTTAAATTAACTTTTCTTTTTAGTTAGAAACAGAACTGACATTGAACTATTTGTGTTTAATAAAACAATTCTATCGAATAAGAGCTACTATTATAATTTACGAAGGTTTGACTGATAATATATCATATTTCGTGATGATATAGGTAAGTACCTACGAAAGCTAAAGTAGATTTTAAAAAGTTTTATACGTTCAAATTCTAAGTGTCACTTATCAAGAAGATGTAAAGTGTGTCAAAAGGTAAATGAATGACTTAAACTTTATGACCTATATAAGGGATAAGTAAGGACTGACTATCGTTACGGGGTTACGGGGCGTAAGGTAACGTAACGTGCTACACAGCGACCGTGCGTGCAGCCAATACGAGTAAAGAATTGACTTGAGAACAAGGCGTAACGAATCATGTCAAAATGGTACATTACGCCCAACACTGGTCAGCACATGGCTTACTGTCGAGTCAAAATGACAAATATTTATATTATACTCGTAATACAAATAATAACATCCCAATAGTATCAATTTTCACATCCCTTTTGATCCATATAGTATATATAAAGGCCCACAAAAGCTTGTTTATTTATCCCAGAACACGAAAATTAATTTTACTTTTTTTGATATCGCACAAAACACGCGTCGTTTGTACTCTGTAGGCGTTTCATTTGTATGGTAATTAATCTTCTTCGACATTTAGCGGGAAAGCTTCGATGACAAAGGAGTAGCCGGCAAAGGGGTCATTTGAGCTTTGTTAGCCGAAGAACAAGAGGGCTGGATCTCTTTGTTTAGTTTTGAAATATCATGCGCCGCGCTAACGAGGGCGTCTCCTTTTTAAAAAGGTTTCCAATGAAGGCTGCTAGAAGACCCGAGTTTATCATAAATATTTACCCCTGTTGCAAGTTTTAAAATCATAAAGTTGTAAACCTACTCCACCAACGCGGAAATAATGTAACTGGCAAACTTTGCACGGGAACATGACAATTTAGTTTAGTAATTGATCAGAGGTGGGGGTTGGGAGGGACATGAAAATTTGTGTAGACTCTAGCCAAGTTAAAATACAGCGAGTTCCTACTTACTAGGCGTATTCAGCGTGCCAAATTATAGCGACTGACGTCGGGAAATGTCGCTGGAGATCTGAATGCACAATGTGGATGTGGAATACTGGTACAGTGCTTCCACAGCTGAAATTTACTTATAACGGTCGAGATGAATAGTAGCTCTGTGTATGGTGATTGCGTTGTACGTTGTGCACAATTCTGTTAGCTTCACAAGCATCGTGGTTGAGTAAAAATTTGCCTTTTCATACTCGAGCTACTATCAAGGCGAGATGCTTGTAACTAACAAGCAACACAAAAATAATCATTTGGCTTGGATTTGAAAAATAATTGTCAACATTACGCGTTGTTGCAAACAGCTTAAATTGAAGAGTACCTAGTGAAAACTATCACTATCACACTAATATTATAAGTGCGAAAAATTTATGATTGGTTGGATATATGCTACATATGAAATATAGGTAGACTACGCTTTTTATATATTTAAACGTTTCCATAGATACAACGCGTAGGAAGTTGCGGTGTAGGTATACCGCGTAACCCGGGCGTAACTAGTCGGTCATAAATCAATGACAAGACAGTGATTTTTAGGTTAGGTAAAGTTGCAAAGTTTGTAAACATTATATCTCGAGTTTAGGCGGAGTAAAGGTATTGGAGATATCATTTATATAGCCCAGATTTATCCTGGTTTGTGTAGTTTAATAACTCACCCATACACTTTGTTCTGCCTGCGCAGTCCAGTTTGTGCAGTTAAGACTGTGCAAAAAGATACGACCTAGACTGTGCTAGCATACGCCGGGACTGAACGGAGAGGTTATAAGTTTTAATTCGCCATAATCTATGTCCATCATGTCACGATAACACATACAGAAGAGATCTTTTGTTTTCTGATACAAAACCAACAAACAAACAAGAGACACGCAAGTAAGTTCACAAGCAAAATCGTGCAAACAAAATTTGCCAATCTGATCTTTAGGATGTCAACGATCAACAAGCCACGCTTCCGCACCTTAGGCTACAATCTTGACATCGACACGCACAATCTTATACCTGCGCAAACCGATTTGTGCAGACATGCTCGCAGGTCAGACAGAACGTGTGACCGGGTGATAAGAGATAAATAATGATCAAAAAGCTTTAAATTTTTTTTTGTATACCTTACTCATTTTATGTATAAATACAAATATGACATAAATATTTAGAATTTAAGCAACACTGCATCAACTTATGCAGTTATTTTTACTCTGGTGAGTTTCAATTTAGGTATGCACGAGTAAGAGACGACACGGGATCTCAGGTACGAATCTGTTTATGGGAGCCAAAGCTGGCAGAGCTATGAAACCACAAATTCCAGATGAGCAAGTCTATTTGCATGTTTCAGGTTACCGAGGAATGGCTATCAGGCGTAAAGGCAAACTCAATCATCTAAAACTAACATTGCGAATGCAGCTGGCGTGCTGTTAGAATGGTAAGTCAGCGCATAAATAAGGTTACATCCAAATGATAATTTTTATAAACTGATAAAATGTTTGTCAGACGCTAAAGTTTTGTCACTAAAATATTACCCGCAGCCATGATAGATAGGGTAATTTTTTTTGTCATCTGTACAATTTACCCTGTGAAAAATTAAAAAACTCTGTTAGGTATTGTTAAATACGCTGTGACATACGGGTAGATAGGGTTTTGTTGACCTATAAGAGCGGGAATCAAAAATAACAGTATTCCATCACCAATTGGGCCAAGAAGGTCTTCAACCATAGAGTATCTATGAAACTCTATGGAACTCTATGGTAGAAGTGAAGAACATTTCCAGTCGATAGGTGTGTTGATTTCGACGTTTGTGTATATTATTTTGTGATAGAACAGATTGTTACTGGGTTTTAAATAAATTTATTTTCCCTCTTTCTATAATAAATTGACTTTATAAACGAGCATGACTCTTAGAAAAGATTTTAATCTTTTCCACTGATGAACTTTGCCCAGCTGTGAAACAAACATAAGTACCTAAGTACCTTCTTAAAAATTTTCTTAACAATGAAAAATTATATTTCAAACAAAATTGTACCTGATTTAAAGTACGGACGAATATCAAAACGTTAGTTTGTAGATCAGAAAAACTTTTTTCAATGTGATGGAAAGTTTGAGTACAATACAAAATCGTCGAGCGTGCTTAGCTCGAACAGAATGGGAATAAAGTACATTATAAAAATGAAGCTATTTAAAGTTGCCCATTTTTTGTCGTCTACTGAATGGCCTCGAGTTTGTAGAGTATGAAAATGCAGGGTAGAAGTTTAAAGTGGCTCCATAGAAAGCAGTGTTTACGTCACAGTGGCCCGTGAAACACTGCATACAAATCAGCCACGGGCTAAGTTACTGCGCAATTTTGCAAATATAACTTTGATCGCGTTTTAATGCTCCCAACTGCGTGGTCGAAGCTTCAAATTACAGCTATCTGCGGCATCTTTAAACAACTACTTTTTGAATTAGTTTCTTGCAAAGTTTCAAGTAGAAAACTGGTGCAAAAACTTTGGCTTGGGAACTGCATCAAAATTTTCAATTTAACCACAGACAAGATAAACCTGCAGAGTCCAATTTTAGCACTATTTTTATCGAGCTAACAAAACCAAACCTATGTATATCATACTAATACACATACACATACACATATGTGTAAGATAAAGCGTAAGATATCTACTTTCCAAAGCATAAAATAACCCATACTGTAAAGTAAAGAAATCATTTCTGTAAAACATCTATTCATAATTATTACATACCTTTCACATACATGATAAATAGATTAAATGAATAAACATAGCAAGGTATACCCCTTATCAAAATTACTCGATTGATCTATACACTTTTGAGTGCGATGTCTAAGTCGGAAGGCTTCTCGTAGACAGCTTCCTTGCCTAAGTAAGGAGTGTGGCGGATGCCAAAGGACGGGGCTGGGATGTGTTTCTTTGCGTACATATACTGAAAAAGAGACATCACATTTATAGTTCCTAAAGTAAACATAGATAGATAGAACATACTTTAATACTGCACTAGCGGTCCTTAGCACTGTATTTAACAAAAATTGATTTTTTTTATGTATCTTTGGGATGGACGGGACATGAAGGAACATTATGACAGTGGCACTTAAGTAAAAAAATATATTTATCAGGACTTCCATACATTTACCAAATAAATAATATAACTGAAATTTATGCAAAAATTACTTTTACTACCGGATTTCTAGTATCTTAGTCTGATCTAATATTGCTGCCGACCGTAATTCAGATCGATTTGAACATAATTTCTACGTGTAGATGGATAAAATAAAAAAAAAACCATTTCTAATAAACTGCGTAAGTTGATTATTAATGATTAAGCAATTAAACATGAAACATGCAAGAAACTGTTTCACGTAATTACAATTTCCAACACGTAACCTGTAAACCAATCTTTGAATTAAATCGAAGCGTTAATACAAACATGTTTGCTCGCGAAACTAACTCAAGTTCATTTTACTATTTGCTTGTAGATAAATAATATTTATTCTGAAAAACTAATGACTAAATTTTCATATAGCTCAATGGTAAAAAAAATTGCCAGCCTTATCACTTAAAGCGACTTTTTCTAAGCAACCAAAGCTTATAAGTGACGATTATAGGAAGGCAGTTCAGGTATTTAATACTAAAATAAATCTAATACATAGTAAAATAATCATAATCATACATACTAAATAGAAGCATACACTAATACAATCAACTAATAACCAGTGGTGACTTTGAGGGACTTAATTAGGTAATGAATAGGAAATTTTACGTACATTATTTAGATCAGAGTAGGTTTATGATCTTAATAATGTACGTAAAGTTCTTCACTGTGGGTTTTTAAATAAATTGTAAAGATATAGTACTTTAAATATAAACGATTCATTGTGTGTACGTTAGGTACAAATCTAACAAGCATTAAAACATTAAAGTTACGTAGCTATTATTATTGTTATGTTGGTAGTCTTTTGGATAAATTAAAGTTCTATCAAATAAATGTTACATGTTTATGTTATTCAATATGCCCGTTTATGATTTTATTAACTTTACTTTTGATATAGGGTTATCAATTATTATGAGATCTCGTAAGGTTGAAGCGAAGGATTGGTATATTAAGGTACAAATCTGCAGTTAGGTCATTAGTTTCAATTGTTAATACTAATTCTAATTTGTTTATTTAAATGTATTTACAACAACAACTACATCAGCCTATATTAGACCACTGCTGGACATATGCCTCTCCTTATGAGCGCCATAGATGGCATTATTTATCATTTAGGGGTTATTGCCCACAATACCCACGCTGGGCATGCGGGTTGGGGATCGCAGTTCAGTGGAGTTGTTCTGCAGAGGGCGCTGCTGCCCGTCGCTTGGTGTGTCTCCCTTAGTCGCCTCTTACGACGACACCCTCGGGAAGAGTGGGGGTGATGAAATTCTTTGCCGCCACCACAAGGCGGATATTTGTATACATTGTATTTTCGTTGTTAACATTGTGTTATTATTACTTACTTATTTCTAAAAATAGTATTGTAAAAGTACCTTTTTCTCGCAATACGAATTTGGCGCGGGAGAATCGTCTGAGGATTTTCTGAGAGGTCTGAATGGATAGCCAAAGGAAAAGGCAGGTTTTGTTTTTTTCACATAATTAAAATTGGGTTCGTGTTGACAAGGTCCTGGAAATGTAGAGGGAGCTTGGTCCTTGGGTAGCCCGACTAGTGTATACGCAGGAGGCTTCCTGAAAATAAACTAAGAAAGATGAAAGAGATTATTTCGTGAATCAGTAAAAGGACTTATGAAAAAATGTCCCTTTAGCCAGTCTCAGCCTGAGTCTGATCGTCAATGTAAACTCTGGAAAAAACTCATTAAAAACTGTCCAGAATAATATCTTCGATGGTTAGGACAGCAAAGTTGGAATTAGGTATTTTAGTAAGAAAATATCTTTTTTATCATACGTCACTAAATCACGAGTTGATCTGATCAACACGAAAATAATCTTCTTGGCCAGACTTGTCTGACAATCAACCTGGAATCTGGAAAAACTTAAAAATTTTGGGTCCCATAGAACATTAAAAGTAGGGTGTAAATGATGTTAAGTATAGCACATATGTATATGATGCATCAACCAAAAAAGCTTTTTCCAGAAAAATACTTTCTTACGAAACAGAAAATTAAGTAGAATAATGTTAAGGGTTTTGGTTTTTCTAATTGTAATTAATAAAACAAATAATGTTGGCCTCGTTATTTGTTTAATTAATTACAGTTGGACTACAATTAAAGTGAAAACGAACGTAAGTACCTAGACAAACCTAATAATATTATAAATAGAAAGGAAAGGCTCCGAAACTAGTGGTCCGATTTGAAAAATTATTTCACTATTAGAATTCTACAATTTCCGCGATGAACATAGGCTATAGTTATAGCCTTTTGAAAATATACTATAGTATTATTCAAAAAAATGTTTAAAATGTTAGGGATCCCTAAGAAATCTTTATTAGTTTAACCCAACGTGTATGTCTTAAAAAAAATATATTTTTAGATTTTTTGTTGAATACGCTTTCGAAACCGGGGCAGACCGCTAGTATAGTAATGAATAAATAAAAAAAAACTAAGTTTCAGATCATTGCAGGAATATCTACTGACTTGCTAGTTAAAGGTGGCCAGTACAAATTTGGCGGCGGTGTCCACATATCGCTGGGTTCATAAGGTTGTTTCGCTGCGGGCCTGCAAGTGTACGCCGGCGGACGTTTCAACTTCGCTCCAAAGTCTGGGCTGTGAGCACCAGGCCCCGGTATTTTACGAAAGCCACCTGGTGGTTCGAGCTGAGGCGAAACTACCCCGTGGGTGATTTTATAAGGACCTGAAAGCAGATAAGTTGAAACAAGGAAATGGCTCTCTATAGCAAAGTTTTGAGTCCAGTGTGGACTAGATAGTGGTAAAAGCAATCTCGAGCTAATTATATCAGTAAAATTGAGAAGACGGTAAAGCCGCTGAAAAGACATGAAGTCGTTAGAATGACATATATGCTAATGCTATGGACTTTTTATCACGGAAAAAAGTGCAAACTCCCGCGCAAAAGATAGTATAGAATAAAAAAAAAAAAATTTGGGTATGATTATCACCTTGTCGAATGAAATAAAACTTACTCTCGCCAAATCTTCATTTTAGATCTAAACCTGAACTAAAATGTACAGGTTTAGAAAAGACAATCGTAGTCAAAAGCTAGATTATTTACGTGTTTCTGTAAACTAATTTTTCAGCTTCGAGATTTTTATGTTTTCTTACCGCCTTTTTTGTCCATTCCCTTTATGTCAATCTGCGGCGCGTATGGCATGGCAGCTGGTTTTGCCAAAGACACTGGTGTCATATGCCCAAATGTGTAAGCTGGCGCTCGTTTGATTTTATCATATCCTTTACCACCTATAACAACATAAATAAATAGGTTAAATTTATAGTAACCTCAAAAACAAACTTAACATCAGAGAAATAAAAAGAGATAAATTGGAAGGCATGATGGATGGGCAAATGTCTAATTTAGGTATTATACCTTAATTAGGTATATAAACATTTGCCCAAATTTATTAAAATTAATTAAATTTCATAATAATAATAATAATTTAATAAAAAAAAAAAAAAAAAAAAAAAAAAAAAAAATGTCACCGCCGATGACAAACGTCTTTATAAGGATTTTTTCAATTTATTTACGTTTTTATGAAAAAAAAACAGTAATAACCATGTAAATAAATAAAATAAATGCTTACAAGAGCACGAGCAAGGGCGGCACAAAGAGCGCTCAAATCACCACCACCGCAGTTCGCCTCTGCTAGCTCCACATCCTCGTCCTCAGATGAAGAGGATTTTCAAACGCCGCCAGAGACGAGTGATGTGTTGAGCAGCGAAAACGAACTGCAGAAGTCGCCTCGACCGCCGCGAACACCTGTACGGCGAGGCCGACCCCCTCTGTCAGCTGGCTTGGGACCTACAGGGCGCACAGCCCCACGACCGGCCCCCGTCGCTGATGGAAGAGTGCGGCGCATGCGATGGACTCAAGAAAACAATAAGAACGTCATGCGCGCATATTATAGGGCAACAGAAGGTGGAACTAACCTGACCGCGTACCGCTCTAAGATACTGCCATTGTTTCAGGCCCTTGAACCTACACTCGACGTCAACGTGCAACGACTATCAGATCAGATACGGGTCATCCAACGTTCAAAAATGTTAGATGATACCGTACTTGATCAGCTCCGACGTGAGGTGCTCAGTGCTCCCGTGGTGGACCATTCACAGTGTAACCAGCGTGTTACATCGCCACAGCGACAAATAACAAACCAACAACAAGTTAATATAATATCCCAACCTGATTACGCTGTGGAAGAGGTCAACCACGAGAACATTGAGGTAAGTACCCAAAATAATGAGCAAATGAGGAGGATTTTGGATGATGCGATTCTAAATTATCGAAATTCGAATGTTAGGCCACGTCTCCCTCGCTTCCCCACCCATAGACGTGCTTTAGCTATAGTGGGGGCTTTGAACCCACTACTAGCCCCCTATCTACTGACTAGTAGTGATCTTACTGATACGCACTCTATTCTTTATTGTGGGGCTATAGCAGCTTGCCGCATAGCGCAAGTAAAGTTTCCGGACAATACCCGTGCTCCGCGTCAAGCTAGCAACACCCCCTCTTGGCAACAAAGAATAGAGAGGCGTATCAGTAGGTTCAGAACCATTATAGCTAAGCTCATTTGCTTTAGGGAGGGCAACCATAGACCTCGGGTTATGCGCTTTGTGACCCAGGCTTTTGAGGGTACTGAAGTACAACCTCAGGACTATTTAGCCTGTAGCACAGAGCGCATAGACTACCTAAAGCAAAAAGTCTATGCTTGGGCAAGCCGAATAAAAAGGTATAAAAAGCGAGTTGACAGATTTTGGCAGAATCGCATCTTTCAAAGTGACCAAAGGAAAGTTTACCGCGATTGGGAGAAACCCACTCTACGTGTGTCGGACGGTCAAGTACCAGATGTCGAAACCGGAAATAATTTTTGGCAAGATATCTGGTCAATACCTGTCGAGCACACGGAAGCGGATTGGATGAATGTGGTAAATGCTGAGTGTGAAAACATCGAAACCATGGACCCTATAACCATCTTTACAATAGATGTAAGTAATGCAGTCCGTTTGACCCAAAACTGGAAAAGTCCTGGCCTAGACGGATTGCATAACTTTTGGTTAAAATGGTTTCGATGCTCACACTCGGTTCTAGCCGCACAATTCCAAGAAGCAATTGAGATGGGGTCACTCCCACATTTTATGACGAATGGTATAACTTTCCTGCTCCATAAGTCTGGTAGTACTACGGAACCAAAGAATTACAGACCCATAACATGCTTACCCACTATCTACAAGCTGCTTACATCCATTCTGACTACAAAAATTAACACACATATTGTTAGGAATAATATTTTGGCACCTTCTCAGAATGGGTGTAGGGTTGGGTCCCGTGGTACTAAGGAGCTCCTCCTCATTGACATGGCGATTAATCAACAGGTCAAACGTGGGAGAGGGAACTTGTCGGCTGCATGGATAGACTATAAGAAGGCCTATGATTCGGTACCTCATACTTGGCTTGAGAGGGTCTTAGAGTTGTATAAAATAGATACTACTCTAAGATCATTCTTGGGTTCTTGTATGAGGCAGTGGACCACAGTTCTTCGTCATCCAGGTAGCCGAACAGATCCGCCTACTACCAATGATCTGATAAGGATAGAGCGGGGTATATTCCAGGGCGACAGTCTGAGTCCCTTGTGGTTCTGCTTAGCTCTGAATCCACTCAGTACTCTACTGAAAGATTCAGGAATAGGCTATTCCCTCCGGAGAGGTGGTGAAGTCATTTCTCACTTGTTGTATATGGATGACCTCAAACTATTCTCGCCGAATAAGACAAAGTTAATGGCCCTCCTGAATATTACGCAAATATTCAGTAGTGCTATTAAAATGGAATTCGGTGTTGATAAGTGTGCGGTCATACAAATACTGCGAGGGAAGGTTGTAAATTCTTGTAATTTACAGCTTTCAGAGATAATGTCCCTCAAATCTCTTTCGGAGGGTGATACATACAAGTACCTTGGTATGCCAGAAGGGTTAGGTATAGTAGACGTGGACATAAAACAATCGGTGAAGGAGCGCTTCTTTTGTCGCCTTAAAACAGTGTTAAATAGCCTTTTGTCAGGAGGCAACAAAGTGCGTGCCTTTAACGCTTGGGTTATGCCACTACTTACTTTTGGCATACTGAGATGGACTCAGACTGAACTAGATGCCTTGGACTGTAGAGTTCGTCAACTCTTAACCATTCATCGCATGCATCACCCGCGGTCTTCGGTAATGAGATTGTATATACCACGGAAATGTGGTGGTCGTGGTTTTCTAAACGCCAAAACCCTACACAACCGTGAAGTATGCAATCTCAGAAATCATTTCCTTCATGCCGAATACCAAATGCATCGCGATGTGGTTGCAGTTGATAAGAACCTAACCCCCCTCTCCTTGTCTAACGAGAACTGGCGGAAACCTATGGTGATGAGCGTTCAGGACAGGAAAGCAATATGGGAGAGCAAAGAATTGCATGGGAGATTTTATAAGGTCCTCACAGGACCTGATGTAGATCTCCTAAGTTCGGTAAACTGGCTACGCTTCGGTGACCTCTTTGGGGAAACTGAAGGTTTTGTCTTTGCAATTATGGATGAGGTAGTAAAGACCAACAACTACCGAAAGTATATCATTAAAGATGGCACAATCGATATTTGTCGAGCGTGTCATCTCCCTGGGGAGACCCTACGTCATATACTTTCGGGTTGTTCGCATCTTGCTAATTCTCAATACTTGCATAGACACAACCAAGTAGCCAAAATTATACACCAGCAACTTGCTCTCCGATACGGCCTTACTGGTCCGGAAGTCCCGTACTATAAGTATATACCTGCGCCAGTTCTCGAAAATAGCCGTGCCACGCTCTATTGGGACCGATCTATCATTACTGACAGGACTATTCTCGCGAATAAGCCTGATATTGTATTGATAGATCGGTTAGAACGGAAGGCGGTGCTCGCTGATGTCACCATACCACATGATGGTAACCTCGTTAAAGCTGAGAAAGATAAACTTAGCAAATATCTTGACTTAGCTAATGAGGTTGTCGGCATGTGGGATGTTGATTCAGCGACCATCGTCCCGATAGTTGTTTCAGTTAATGGTGTAATAGCGAAGAGTCTCGACCAATATCTCAAGAGACTCTCGTTAGGAAGTTGGATCAAGGGTCAGATCCAAAAGGCGGTACTCCTGGACTCTGCGCGTATCGTCAGGAAGTTCCTCTCTCTGCAGCCCTAGTCACCGACTGCTTGAGCCTAGCTTCGCGGTCGGTGATCCACCGTTTTGATATATTTTTTACTGTAGAGTTATTTTATAATAATTTTGTTGTATTTTCTATAGTAAAAAATGTATTTTTTAACGAGATAAATAATTAAATGATATAATAATTTAATTAAAATTAAATCTTAAAATTTCTCATAAGTTCACTTAAAATTAGATCAATCTCAACAGTTACAATGTATCTAAATCTAAGTTTAAATAACTTCTGGGCTCTGAGGCCTAACTCAGTTTATTAGCTAATTATAATTGATTATTTTATCTTACAGTATTATACTAAAGTTATGTAGATATTCTATTACATGTGCTTTCAACCAACATTTTTTGATACATATTAATCCTGTCACTTCTTTTCTGTCATTAGGTATTTATATTCAGTTATTATCATAATATTATCCGTGGTCTTTCTGAAAGAATCAATTTGCGGCGGCGATCTACTCGTACATCAATAACACTACAAAGCACTTGTGCGACTCTATACGTAAAAAAGAGTATTACCTAGTATTTGCGGGGGTTCATAATAGTTAGGCGCAGGACTTTTCACTTCGCCCCCCTTTCGAGGAACTGTTGGCTGGACAGGGTTCTGTTTTAACAACTTTGTACGGCATTCCCATCCCCATGGCATCTTGAAATTATGTCAAGAATACAGTAAGGTGCGAGTTAAAATATTAGAGAACGACACAAAACAAAATGCAATGTAAAGAAAAATTCAATATTTTAGTCTGCTAATTATTGTAAGAGATAGATATAATAGAGCAGAATAAGAATATTTTAGTTTGCAAAGTGTGAAATGAGCACTCAGAAAAACAAGATTGAAAATAATGTGAAAAGTGCTCGAAAAGTGCTTATAATAATTGTCAGTGTGAGTGTCTAAATTGATATTTTGCTAAGTTAAACTTTTTTGACGACCAACAAGTTTGTAGAATAGAGGTAGAATATGAATCTGACAGTGATTAAAACCTCAAAAATAAAAATTAAATTCTTTTTTTATTTGAAATGCAACCTTCATAAAGTTTAATTACTTTTTTGTTTTCGATATTGACATTTGTATCAAACCATGATGCAGAACCAAAATTTATAAAAATTTTTTTTTTCTAAATTTGTTTTTGAATAAAAACGAATCTCGGTTCGGTGCTAATACCTACGCCCATCCCTACGCCATACCTACGCATTGGAGTTGCTCTCACCGCTTGTCTCAAGTTGCGGGAAACAAACCCGCAACCTCCTGAGTCGCAGGACTGAAATGCTAGTTTTAGTAGTCTAAATAAATATAAAATAAAATCACATGCTTAAAATAAATCCTATGGCCAAGGCTATAGCTGTAGCCAATAGATAAAGTAAAGAAAGCGCTTGATTCATCGGCACAGCGATAACTAAAGAGATAAAAGGTCTCGCATAGAATCATTGGAGCAAATAAAAACTGTGGAAATTTCCACCGTGGCGGAAATTGAGCTGCACCGGATATCGTCGCACAGGAGCGACGTTCGACGTCGGGACGACTTCCGGCCGAGGTGGGCCGTCTTCATTAATCCACCATTCTCCCCCGTCCCCAAGATAACGTTTGTTTTTCCGTGTGTTTATTTTTGAACGGTTAGGGTTGTGATGTGAATTTGAATGAGGCTCTGCTTTACTGTTTGGTGGGCTTACCAAGTTGCAGCGGTTTTTGTTTAACCTCAGGGTTTGTTGGTGGTTTTTAAGGTTTCGTACCCGAAGGGTGACCATCATCAAATTTAAGGAAAAATCCTCGCAATTAAGCGCGAAAAATACATACATACCCCTTGGAACCCTAATTCATGTTGTATTTGATAGGTTCCATGAACTGGTAAATTTATTTACGTTAGGTATTTGTGTACAGAAATAAAAATGCAATATTTTTAGATGTAATGCACGACTTAGTAATAACGAACTATTACGTAAAAAAAAACTCTTTAGTATTTACTAATATACATAATGCATCTACATAGTTTATCGATAATGAATGTTAGAAATTCAAAACGCACCGAACAATCGTTTCATGAAAAGCTTTTCATGAAATCACGATAAAAAACGCGTTTCAGTGCATGTTACAATTTCTCTCATAACGGTAAATTAAAAACGTAAATGGGGCAATATGGCGAGGTCGCAGCATTCATTATTCAGGCAATATTGCCGACCAAGGACGTAGCGTGGTTCGTTTCGGAGTAAGAAATCGAAGAATCGATGGTGGCTATGCTAGATTTAGATTCCCTGACTACTCCAATTAGATCTATGGCTAACAGTGGGTAGGACAGGCCAGAAAAAACATTATGCGTAACAGAATAAATTGGGTAAAAATACAAGTCGTAAGTACTTTGTCATCTACCCTTAACACAAGCTCTGCTTAACTAGGGGCTGGATGATGCTGTGTGGATTGTAAGTATGATATGCTAAGCTTGTACTTATTAGACATTTGTATAACACAGAAAAGGACCAAAACACCCTGAAGAAATATCTGCAGATCGTACAAATATTTGTCCCGAAGCGGGCACGCAGACAGACTATCGCCCTCCGCGCCACAGAGGTCGTAAAAACAATATAATCTAAATTCGATGTTAGATATTTTTTCATATGTTCGAAAGTACAAAGTTATCCATCCCTAGTGGACACGATCGCGGATTTCATAGGTTCTGTGGAGGGCCCGCTGAGAGACAATAAACGCAATGTTCGCATACTTACTTCACTCATTTTGCTTACATCCTTCTAACATAGCTGGGTTATTGCATTATGGTACTAAAATTACGAACTCAGCTCCATAAAACAAAGTAATAAGACCACAATAAGGCGTATAAAGAATCTTGATGGGCGTATTTGGCGCAAAGACAAAAAGTTGTACGGGATTTTTTAAATCTCGTTTACATATTTTTATGTGTTCAGGACGTTATTGAAATCGCTAGGAGCGAAAAATTAGGACGTCTCCGGTACCTTATAAATGTACCTTGATCGATAAGAAAGCGATTTTTCATCCTTCAAGTAAACCGAAAATAGAACCTAAGACTTCGGGAATACACGGTATTTATTTAAACTTAAATAAAATATAAATAATAAATAATTCTGGACAATCCACACAGCATCATCTAGCCCCAAGCTAAGCAGAGCTTGTGTTATGGGTACTAGATGACTGATATACATAAAACAATATTATTAAATAGATAGATATTTTTTATTATACATAGAAAACAACCAGAACCCCTGAACAAATATCTGCAGATCGTACAAATATTTGTCCCGAGGCGGGACGAGCAATGATCGAACCCGCAACCTCCTGCATCGCAGGCGGACCTTCGCCCACCGCGCCACAGAGGTTGTCTTGTCTTGTCTTGGGTGACTTGAATATTGAATGTTAATTTCACGTTGATATGAAGAGTAATAGGCCCTCTGGTGCGGCAGCAGATTTGGCCGAGGATCTCAAGAGGCGCGAATATACAGGACTAGACAGAGCTTACGAATTTGCTTACCTTGGAGCCTAGACCCTAGGTCAGTGGGGTACCGAGGCTCTCCGGATTAAAAAAAATATTTGAGGGTCTGGTCGAAGCGATGTGTGGCCTATATCTGCTCTATCTATCGATAACTGGTCAATATCTGGCGCAGCGAATTCAGCATTGCCATACAGCGAGGTAATGCAGCCAGCATCTTGGGTACACTTCCGAATGGTATTGATATGGATCACTTGATCTACCTGTAGTTTGTTGCAACAGTATGCTGTTAGCTCAATTTTTTCAATTGTAAATATTTTTTCTAATATGGTTATTTATATTGTTATTTTCTTTGTTTATAAAGATTTCTTTTATCTCAAAGACTTTTATAACAAGATCTACTATTGCGTTTGTATTTGAGGGTACTTACTTAAGCTGTTACTTACTCAAAGGATCATTACATAAGAACCCGGCACTCAAAGTCCGGTCACGTAATTAATGAAGCGGTATAGGGATATATTGTTAATATCTTGCAAGTTTCGATAGTTCGGTGGTTTCCCTACTTGTAACTCAAAACCATGTTCCTTTGAGGAACTCTCTAATATATTGATTTACTGAACAGACTTGAAACTGAAATTATTCTACAGGTATATTCGCACTGCACACAAATAATACAAATCGATGTGGAAGTCTAGACTTGGAATAAAATAAAGGTCTGTTTAAGAGTTAACTAAATTAGTTTCCGTGGGTGATAAAAAAATCTTAAGCCTATGTATTATAATAATATAATTTATTATATTTATAAATATACAACAATAATTATTTTTCAGAAAAGTTCCTGTATAAAGCATGGTATAAAGGTTAAATCTATATCTATATAATATATCTATATAATAGAATAGGCTCCGAAACTCTGGACTGATTTAAAAAATTCTTTCACCATTAGAATTCTACATTATCTCTGATGAACATTATGCTATAAAATATTTTAAAAAAGTTAGGGATCCGTTTGAACTTCAATAATGTAATCCAACGTGAAAGTACTTATCAAAATCTATAATTTTTGAAATTATTATTCAATACCATAGACTTGCTAGAAAATTATAAATTATAATTATAATTTTCTAGCAAGTAAAGTTCTTTGTTAAAAGCGCCTTATTTTTCCCCTTAATTACCTTTATTCTATTTCTATTTAGCATCAGTAAACATTATGTACGGAAAGGTCTATAATTATAATTTGATTGGCTTATTGTAACTTATATGAGATATCTGTATTAGATAACTTATATAATTGAAAAAGTTTTCCTATTTCACTTTCCCGCAATATACAACCTTCATAGAAAATATATGATTTATTTATATCACTTGGTTTCTTTTCGGTACAGTCATAGCAAAAACTCTCCACTCCATTTTTGTTTATTTACAGTCGCAAAGCTAAGTTTGTTAAATGCTTTTATCGTATTTATTTGTTTTTTTACTTTTAGTTTCTCAGTTTGTTTCTATTTTTTATTTCGTTCTTAAATCCTTGTGTGTTCCTAATCCTACTTTTAATACGTGATAATTATTATTCTGTATTAAACCTTCATTAATATACAATACCACTATGCTAGTTGCGAACTACAACATTAGAGTTATCGTTTCCGAGCCGAATTATAGGAAAAGGGGTATACAGTAGGGCAACAGGAAGAAAAAAATACTTTTTTTGGCATCTGTACACGGAAATTATCATGAGAATCCTTACAGAAATGTTTATTTATGAGCTTCCCTACGCAAGTGGTTAGTGAAGAAAGGCTGATTTCAGATTTCCTCAGATTTATAGTAGGTTAGGTAGGTACCTACAATATTTATTTTAATGAATCATCATTGACCATAAATATTTAACCGACTCAAAAAAGGATAAGATCCTCAATTAGCCGTATTTGTTTGATTTTTTGTGTAACTTCCCGATTTTATTATTTTTTCTCATGTGGTTGATGATTTATTTCCAAACGGAACACTTCCTACTATTTGTTTAGTAAATCATAAAAAATAGTGTTAGTATTCAGGCATTTGAAGCCACTTTACTCCTTTTTGTAAAATTGCTACTACACTATTTTTTATTCTATTTCCGTCTTCTTCTACAAAACAGTGTTTTATGTTAGCAAATTATTGTGGTAAAGAGGTTTGTGAACAAAGTTATCAGTGATACCAGTAATAACATATTTCACGTCACCAATAAAAATAAAATCCACTAAAACATTCACGCAAAATTCAAAATTGGGCCCCATATGGACGAAAAAAAAAGAAAAGAATACACGGGAGAATATTTCGTCAGTTTATTCCCCGCTATGCCAAAATGCACTGATGGGCCGAATGTGATCAAAAAAAAAAATTAAATATTAAATTAAATTAGTCGTAGGTAGGCTTTTAAAGGAACATAATTAGCAAATCAAATTAAATTCTTTTTTTAAAAACATTGGTCAGTGAAAACATAGGAAAGCGAAGGAATTATTCATAAAATATTGTGCACAGCTGCACTAAGCCTTAAGAATAAAATCCGTAACCCTCCGAGCCGTGTAAGCGAGATCAGTATCTCGAGCTCAAGAAAACTTATTCATATCCCTATTTTGCACACTCATACTAAGCCCCAGAAAATACGTTCAGATAATGTCTGATATATAATAGTATACAAGCTTACATTTTCATACTTTCGAACTCCTGGGCACTCCGCGTTTCAACGATGCCTGAATTTTTGTAAATTCGCATTTATAGGTTAATGTTAATTCGCATTTATATGTTAATTTATCGGACCGGTACGAATGTTTGTACGACCTGCAGATATTTGTTCCGGGTGTTCTGATCGTTTACTATAAAAAAATATCGATCTATGTAATTTATTGTATTAAGTATATAGGTCATCTAGTACCTACCCATAACACAAGCACTGCTTAGCTTGGGTATAGATGATAGATATGGTTGTTTGAAGACGCTTCCAAGTGGTTTTGATATGGATCAGTTCAGCTCCCTGTAGATTGTTAGCAATAGTCTGCAGTGAGCTCAGGACTTTCAACTGTTAATAATAGTTCTGTTATTAACATACAGGCAGCGGGGCAAAACAGCCAGTATCTTGGGGTCACTTCCGACCGTTATCGATATGGATCAGTTGAGCTACCTAGTTTGTTTGCAACAGTCTGCGGATAGCTCAAAAGTTTTAATTGTTATTACTACTTTTAATTTGGTTGTTTGTTTGTAAGTTTCATCGTTACTAAAGGTTTTACTTCCTATTAAAAGAGATAGCAAAGTGGTTAAATAATAGTTCAGTGTCCGATCCCGACCTACCTACTATATTTACCATCGTAGGTAGTAGGTACCTTTTTTGAGTCGGAGGGTTGAACTGAGCCATCCGGTAACTTCTTCGCGGAACATCGAAAGTCAATTTGGACTGAAAAGTTTCCTGCGGCCTCACCGCATTCTTTTCTAACTTTCGCATTGATTCTTCATTGTAATTTACTCGCATTACTCTTATTATTTGTTATTTCAAGAGTAAGTACATTTTAAAAGTAAAGTACCACTATTTAAACTTGAGGGTTCAAATTTATTTAGTAATTTATGTAAGTTTTACCCGTGGTCGAGTAACCTGTCCTCGGTAGGTACTAGTTAATATTGTATTACGGTAAGAAGTTTGATCTTTACTCGTCATGGGTACACATGACGGGTTCCAGGCTCCTAATTTTATTAGGTTGTCGTTGGGGTTCGATTTTTCCTGAGAAAAATTGTCAGTTTCCGAAAATTGGAAAATTTTCAACAATTTTGAAAATTCAAGTGGATGTTTGAAGTTTGTACCCATTTGTACCTCCAAGGTTTGACTGAATACAATGTTGATTGACTCATAAACTATCATAATTTATCAGTCACGATTTTCTTGAAGAAACTTGTTAATTTTCTGAAAATCGGCAATTTTTTAAGAAATGTGAAAATTTTCAAAGTTTTACGTTTGTACCCTTATGTACCCCAAATATTCGACTAAAATCATGTTTATTGACTCAAGACCTACCATAATTTATCACAATTAAGAACCTTGCCACGATTTTCTTGAAGAAACTTTGTCATTTTCGAAGTATCGGTAACTTTTGAACAATTTTGAAGATTCAGGAGGATGTTTCACGTTTCTACCCTATTGTACCTCCAATATTCGACTAAAATCAACATGTGATTGACTTAAGACCTATCATATTGTATCACAATTGAGAACTTTGTCATGATTTTCCTGAAGAAGCTTTATCAGTTTTCAAAACTTTTGAACCTCTTTAATTTTAAAGTCAGCCAAAGGATTTTTTTTAGTTTATTCAATATCAATTTGCATCTGAAGCATATTAGCAATTTTCATAAGGGTATCTTTAAAAACTTGCTGTTTTTACAGGAAAAGGGAAGTTTTTATTTTATTTTCAAGTTAACGTTGTTTTATTTGGAGTCTATGTTATTTGGTTTGTTTCAGTCTGAAATCTTTGGTTTATGCCTGGGTATGCTTATAATTATAATGTAGACAATTTCAATTCCTAACAAAATCTGTGTCTTAGTACCAAATATAAACAATATATTTGGTTTTGAATTCAATTGACTTCTTTTACTTACGTAGATCAAAATCGAGCTTTGAAAAACCTCCCTATCTCTATATATTTTATCCCCTCAGGATACAAATGAAAATTTTATCGGTAGTTCGGGTACAAGCCCGGTACAATCGAATGGAACCCAAAAATAATGAATTTCTAGGTCGGTTGGCTATGGTCATATAGCTTCGTGACCGATTATTATTATCATTATTTCGAAATCCTTATGGTCTTGAAAAGTGACACAAGCTCTGCTTAACTTGGGTCTAGAATCTTCCGAACTAAGCAGAGCTTGTGTATTCAACACAGGGTCACCTAGTGACAGTATTATTGATTTATTTTTCATATTATAGATACTGAAGTTGTTATAGGTGACTATATACATACATAGGTTGCTCTTCAAATAATAGGTAGGGTGCTTTGTTCGTACGCACGTTATTACTAATAACTTATTAGTATAGAAGATAGATAGATATTTTTACTGCAAACTTAACAAGACAATAAAAAACAAAAAGAAGGATGTGACAATTGCCGGTCTTATCGCTTAAGAGCGATATCTACCAGACAACCGTGGACGTTGGACCTAAGATAGGAAAGTGACAGTTACTTTTTATTTTTTACCTTTTCAATATACTCAATGATAAAAATAAGTAAAATAAATAAGTATGAAATAAATTGAAATTGAAACACGTAACGCTATGTATTAATTAATTTACATAATTTGTGAGTTTGTAAATTATTCTGATTAATGATTTCAAGTAATTTCAATGGAATGTTACTTGTGAACGAGCTAGGGATTGAAGGGTTTCAAATATTGGATTAAGTTTCAAATTTGAGCCCGTAGTATGAGTTTCTCACATTTGCGATGAAAAAAAAAATAGTTCGGCTATGTCCATACATATCACCTTGTAGCACCTTTTCCGAATAGAGAGGGAACTATTTTTCAAAGTTTGACAGCGGTTGAATAGTTTCATATCAAAAATATAAATAGTAGTCTACGTTACGTGTACAAAGTCTATTATAGTTTTCGGATGGATTGGAGAGGTCTGACAGATAAATAAATAAATGCTGGACAATCCACACGGCATCATATAGCCCCAAGCTAAGCAGAGTTTGTGTTATTGGTTCTAGATATACAACTAATACGATTTAATACATAGATAGATATTTTTTACTTAACATGGAATACGACCAGAAAACTCAGAACAAGAATCTACAGATTGTACAAATATTTGTCTCGAGGCAGGAATCGAGAATGTAGTAACAGCAACTATTTTTAAAGCCTACGTAAGCCTACCTACCTAAGCGATATAGAAGTGAAAGTTTTTCGACTCGTGAAAACGTTTTCGTATTTTGCACACCCATACTAAGGATGGACTGGGCGTTTAAGATACTTATTAATATTAGTATAGTTTGGCGAAGTTCTCTAAGTAGTATTAATTCAATGAGAACAGTTTATCCTTCAAACTTTCAAGATATGTATCCTTCAGAAGTTCACAGACAGATAAAACTGGAGTTATTGCCAAAAATTATTAAACAAACCTTAACTACTAAGTGTGGCATTATCGCCGTCTTATCCCTGACAGCGATATCTCCCAAAACTATTTTATTTATTTAAACAAAAGGTTACATTTCTAATCTTATATCATTATAAATCCTTAACTAAATGTTTATCTAGACACTGTGTTCTCTTATTACTTAATATATAATAAAAATTCGTAAGCAAGCAACTAATGGCGCTGTAGGCAGTAACGCACACGACGATCACTGTTCACTGCATGGCTCAGTTGGTGCATTAAGGCGATCCACCAATCACCACCATAGCCTATTATAGCTATAGACAAGATAGACGATGTGATGATGTGAAAAGGCATGACCTAATTAATTAACATGTAGCCCGAATATCTTGGAAATTCTGATTTATGATAATCATAACACCTTCGTAGTGTGATCTTGGTTTATTAGAATTGGCAACAACCCACTAACTCTTCCACGGGTCTCGTCCTTATCTCCCAAGAGGCTGATTAAGGGTAGCTGGCAGCAGCTGCTTCAGAACAAATCTAAACTTCTTAATTTTAAATCGCTCGGTTGTTGGTAAACATTTTTACTAACAAAGTAAATAAAATCAAATAACCAAATTAGAAAAGTATTTACAATTGAAACAATAGACCGAACTGCTGGCTCACTCTTGAGACTCGATTCCAATCGTAATTTGAAATTGGGATCGAAATCGTGCCATTTGGTACTCTTGACCGCGCAACTAGCGCACGATTGGAATCGAAATTGGTGGAATTTTATGGAACTAAATGAAATCGACTCTTGTCGAAACTATCAACTTTTTTGGCACTCTTGACGCGATTTTGACGTTTCGTATTGAGAACGGAATCGAGTTTGCGATAGAGATTTCACAGTTTCCAAAAGATAACTTTTTATCGATTGTGTGAGGATTATTATTGATATAAAGAGTGATTTTAAACGAGAAAATGGCACATTTGGTTCTTATGAGTGATATTTTAACCTGTGCTCATCGAGAAGATAAGGCGAAGGCGAAATGCAAGAAGAATAGCCCGGTATTCAGAAAATGCTTTTGCCATGACCGACGATGAATTCAAAAAGTGCTACAGGGTCAGCAAAAGCCTTTTTAACGTTATAAGTACCGATTTAGTGCCTTTGATGCCTAAGCCTTCGCGTCGTAGTGATATAACCTCAAGATACAAGGTTTGTAAACACAATTGAACTCTCATTCGTGGTATTTTGTAGTGGGACTCTCACTCTTCAAGCCTTAACGTTTCAGTCATGTAGGCTTGGTTATGTTTACCTATGTATCTACTAGAAAACCATCTATTTCCTAAAAACTTCATGAATATTGAGGGTAAATAAATATTTGCTAAAATGTAGACTGTTTAATTTCTAGATTTTGGTGGCTCTTTCTTTTTACGCTACGGGAAGTTACCAACGATAAGAGGGCGGAACACATGGCACCATGATGTCCCAACAATCAGTAGCGGATCTCTTTGCCATAAATCATTCTGTTAATAGTAAACTATGGTCTTTCTTTTGATTCAGGTTATGCTCAAAGGAGACAAGACCAAGACCCACAGGAGGCACTGATAGATAACCCACAAGGGCCTGCCTCTGCTGAGCTGAGGAGGGGAGTTGAAGCTCGTGCACAACTAGCTCAAGAACTGTGGGCAGCTCGGCATCTTCATCATCTCTAACATATTTTCTTAAACAATAATAAACTTTTAAATTATAATGTTTTTTTTTTATAATCAGTCCAGCAAAATATTAATAATTATAATACTTCTATGGCTGAAGAGCACCAGCAACCCTATTTAGAGCATCAGCCACAGCCTGGCAACCTTCTTTGCAAAGGACATCATCTTTTTTGGTCCAAATATGAAAGTGCCGGCCAATAAAAAAATATGCTGTATTCCGTTAGAACTTGTCCCCCTGAGTATTTATTATTATGACACCAAAGCTGTAGGGTCATTGTCCTTGGTTTTATTGGAGTTCAAAAATTCAACATCTTCATACATTTTCAGTGAATTTAATAAAGAAAAACAAATGATTTGTTCTACCATATTTTTATTTTGAACATCGTTTAGTGAGATACATTGGTTCTTGACCTATTTTGGACATGTTGATCTTGTTTTATGTTTTTGAGGATTATAAATAAAACCAGAGGGTATATGTGCCCGAGTTGCAAGCAGCTCGGGGGGAGTGCTTCGCCTTAGGCGGCCTTATCGCATTGGAGTTTTAACTTTTCATAACTTTGATTTGATGGAAATCGATATCCATGTGTAAAATCTGCGATAGTAAACTGTCAGCCATCTTGTATTTGAAAATGGACATCTTTTTCGTAATCTACGTGTTTGATTTAGTCGAAAACGATACCCATTTAAATGGGTGTTGAGTCACACAGCAAGGCTCGCTTCGCTCGCCTTGCAGTGTTGACAGTTGTCGAATTGCGGTTCGCTTCGCTCACCGCAATCCGACCCTCCTCATGGGGACTCGTGGGGGTTACAGCACGGCTCGCTTCGCTCGCCGTGCTGTTCCCCGTAGCCTGCTGGAAGAGAGGGGTTACAGCACGGCTCGCTTCGCTCCCCTTAGTCGCATTGCAGCTCGCTTCGCTCGCCGTAATGCTCCCCGCCTGCTGGAAGAGGATGGTCGTGGGAGGTCACAGCACGGCTCGCTTCGCTCGCTGTTGTTGCGGTGAGCGAAGCGAACCGCAATTCGACAACTGTCACACTGCAAGGCGAGCGAAGCGAGCCTTGCTGTGTGACCCAACACCCATTTAAATGGGTATCGTTTTCGACTAAATCAAACACGTAGATTACGAAAAAGATGTCCATTTTCAAATCCAAGATGGCTGACAGTTTACTATCGCAGATTTTACACATGGATATCGATTTCCATCAAATCAAAGACGTTTTAGGTTATGAAAAGTCAAAACTCCAATGCGATAAGGCCGCCTAAGGCGAAGCACTCCCCCCGAGCTGCTGGCAACTCGGGCACATATACCCTCTAGTTTTATTTATAATCCTCAAAAACATAAAACAAGATCAACATGTCCAAAATAGGTCAAGAACCAATGTATCTCACTAAACGATGTTCAAAATAAAAATATTGTAGAACAAAGCATTTATTTTTCTTTATTAAATTCACTGAAAATGTATGAAGATGTTGAATTTTTGAACTCCAATAAAACCAAGGACAATGACCCTACAGCTTTGGTGTCATAATAATAAATACTCAGGGGGACAAGTTCTAACGGAATACAGCATATTTTTTTATTGGCCGGCACTTTCATATTTGGACCAAAAATGTATGAAATCCCGATGATGTCCTTTCTCCCTGGCTTGGTCCAGCACGGTTCTCCCAGCCTGAGTATGCTGTCTCTGGTTGCTGCGAGGAGACCCTTAGCAATCCCTGGGTTTTCCCCCAGAAAATCTGAGCCTCAAGTTGATGGTAGGTAGGCCTACTATTCATTGTTCCCTGAATGGACGAAATTTATTAAAGTAGTATTTTATCATTTTACTTGGGTTCTCGTACAATAAAAAAAGATTACAGCTTACCTTGATAATTGATGAAAAATTTGAATGTATTAATTACTTTCAACTTTGCTGCACTCTTCAAGTCTCGGAGCAAACTAGTTGAAGATTAATTAGGCTGAAAAGCTTATGTAAACATCGAGAAGCACTTGAAAAAGTGGGACACTTGTTTGTAATTCCCCGCTGTTTTTTTTAAGCCTGTACGCATCTTGATATTTCATTCTACCACTGTTATTTACAATGTGAAGTCGATCCTAGTCGATCTCATACTCGATTTCAATTTCAATCTCGATTTTGTTCCAGAGTGCCAATTTTACGTTTAGTGAGATTGGAACTGATTCGGATTAGAATTGGATTGAGATTGGAATTGGATTCAAGGGTAAGCCTGCTGTTACTGTTGTTGGTTCTATAATATATTAATAATATTATAAAAAGGGAAGATTTTATTGTTTGATTGAATAGGCTTCGAAACAACTGGACCGATTTGAAAAATTCTTTCACCAAATATTTTTAAACTTACGCTATCTGAACTAGGGATTGCAATCCGGATATCCGGATATCCGAATTATCCGGATATCCGCTAATTTTCATATCCGGATAATGGGAGCTCCTTTATCCGGATAATACGAATAATACGGATAGTTACCTACAGTTGATTTTTCTAATTCACGACACAACACTACAACGCATCCAGCATTTTAGAAATGTTATACCTACATATTTGATGCATACAATACTTTGTATTGTTAAAATAAACATATATTAATTCGTGCGTGTTTCTGAATCTGAAGCTATAAACAAGCAAGACCTACACTAGCGGTAGCGCGCAATCGCAACACTATCGTTGACACTGGTTGGTCAGTGATTCGACGACACCGACACAGACCGAGGTTCGATGGAAAGAGATGTTTATTTAATTTGATTGATATAGTAGGTATAACATAAACGTGTGTGTGTACACTTATAAGTTTGATCTCATGACTGTGTTGTTTCTTTGTTTAAATCATTTTAGAGTACCTATCTAATAAAACAGGAAGTTGATTTAGGTTACGTTACGTTACGGAGGAAGGATTCGTATTTATGTTAAAAAATAAGTTCGATGGAAAGAAGTACACCGTTTTTATTTCATATATATTTTAGTTTTTCAACCCATTTGATCGATACTATTATTTTTAATCTCTATGTTGTTCAGTTTCTATGCGAATAGGCAAGATGACAGATTTTGAAAAACTGTTCTATTATATTCGAAAATACATATTATTTACAATGAATATCATTTTTCTGCAGAAATTAAAGGTTTAGTAGGAAAACAGTAACAATTTTGAAATTCACACCAAAACGCTTGTCCGTGTCATGGCGTCGCTTGTGACGTCACGTCTGAGTAAACTAAACGTAAACACTAGGCGTTCATTGAATAATTTTGTTATTTTGTGTTATTAAATATGAATTAGCAAGTGTGCGGTCCCTCAGTGTAAGAATACATCAATAAAAACTCCTAATAAGTTATTTGAGTTCGTTCCGCATAAGAAAACCATACGGGACAAGTGGCTTAAACTTGCAAGGCGGGATTCAACAGCGATATTGCCTAGTACTCACCTTTATTTTTGTGAAGATCACTTTGACTAAGTTTTTATTTTGTTTTGCAGGAATTTTAAAATAGTATGTGGTATAATGATCTTGTTTGAGGTCTAAATTTAATAGTAATAAATAAACTTTTTGAGGTTAGGTTTCGTCTCGCATCACTGTGATCTTATTATGTATTTTATTCAAATTTCAGTTGCCAAATGGTATGGAGAATTTATGGAATATCATTTGATGGGATCGGTGTAACAAGTCCGCATGAAACTTTAGTGTATCCTTGTTCCATCGTGACATGGTTATTTCACTTTCGATTTAATAAAACCACTAGACCTAACTCGGTGAAAACAAAGTTGAATCGTAAATAATACAGATAACCAGTGCTGCTAACGAAACAAGATGCTTGTATAGTCAACTCGAGATGAGGTCATTTGCTCTGATTGGTGTTCTGTATTGTGTGTGGCGGATTGCCGTATTTCGTAGTTTTATTTTATTAAAATAAATATCAATCTCACTATTAATAAAAAAATAAATGCGTGTTTTGTATTCCATGACCCAAGTTTTATTAAAGAAATAAAATAATTTTAGTGATTTTTAGTTACTGTCATCATGCCTAACGTTTTTTAAGTATAAATTAATAAATACTTATACTTTAAAAACCCATTTTCCTTGTTGTAATTTAATTTTTATGTATATTTTTCAATTATCCGAATTATCCGAAATATCCGGATATCCGAATAGTAAGGCTCACTACTATCCGAATTATCCGGATACGAAAATTTAACGGATAATGCAACCCCTAATCTGAACACATAATTAGTAAAAAAAAAGTTAAATAAACGCGATAAATACCCGTTAAAATAGTACTAATAATTCTTTCACCATTAGAATCCTACTCTATCACTGAAGGTTAGGGATCCGTATGAACTTCAATAATGTAACGGAACGTGTGTTAAATTTTTTGCTAAATACCTGTGCGAAGCCGGAGTGGACCGCCGCCGTCTGTGATATTTTTAGTTAAGTTACTTTTTGCTACTCTGTAAACATTGCGTAAAAAAGATTACAATTATATCTGGTTATGCCACTGTGCCTATCTTAAGTTTAAATACTATACTTAAATACTATCTTTAAAAACTTTAAAGCACTTAAGAACATAATCAGCGAACAGCACTTAAAACTGAAGGCAAAATCTGTATTTTCAGAAACCGACTCTGTTTGGTTTGAGTGGGGAATCCGCCGCTGCTTTTGTTTAGTGAAACAACATAGCCAGTCTCGTTTCGTATCCATATTCACTTATCTGATTCTCAAGAATGTTTACGAGAACGGGGAATTCCAGCTTCCATGCTTGTTCATAAATTTATTCGGAATGGAATAAAATTTAAAGTCGCTGCGTTGCATTTTATTCCATAAATCGCTATAGTGAAATAGTTTGTGACTCATACTGATTTGATGAACTGTGGTGCGGTGGACGAAGGTCCGCCTGTAGGAAGGTCGCGGGTTCGATTCCTGTCACTCTTTGTTTATTAGCTTTGTAAAGTAAGTAGGTACTAAAGTGAAGTAACTCTTTATTTAAGTAACTTTATTTTGTCAGAACAGGAGATAAATAATACATATAAAACTTTTTATAATATAATATATTGTGACGTTACTTGTCGCTCTGAGGTTAGTTGTCGTAAGAAGCAATTAGTTTATCAAGGCTACACTGAAAGATACAATTGATACAATACAATACAAAATACAATACAAAATACAATACAAAATACAATACAAAATACAATACAAAATACAATACAAAATACAATACAAAATACAATACAAAATACAATACAAAATACAATACAAAATACAATACAAAATACAATACAAAATACAATACAAAATACAATACAAAATACAATACAATACCTTAATTGTTGTTTTCTTTTTTAGAACAAAAAATTCTTTGTATCTTTCTTACACCACTAAATTAGAACTAGTATTTACAATTGAAACAATTGAGCTGACTGCAGACTGTTGCAATCTAAAGGTAGTTCATGATCCATATCGGAAGCGACTTTAAGACGCCTAATATTTGCAAATCGCATCACTTTTTTTGTGCATTTATCTATGTTTTACCGTAGGGACTAATTTAATCTATAGCTAACTTAAAACATAAACTGTGACTCGGTTTGTCCAGTGTGTAAGCTTCAGTCTCTATTATGTTTGTCTAGATAGTGAATAATATTAAATACCTATCTAGGTAGTTAAATAAAAATACATAGTACACATGTATATATATGGACAACAGTGAATTAAGGGAACGGGGCTAATTTGGGTACAGGTACGTCCTGTTCCCAAAGACACCTCGCCCAATAAATTTTGGGATAGAATACAATTCCTACAAAGAGCTACCAACTCTAATGACAAAGAAGCTGTCGACTTTTAATTTAATGAATGTTTTTTTAACAATACAACCTCGTCGGACTTTAATTAATTAACGTCTATCCAATGTACTAGGTCGAATGAACAATAGTTGAAGCTGAATGTTTCACTTTGACGGATGTAAAAAAGCAAAAAGCTAATTTTACGAGAAATTCGATAACCTTATACACAAACATTGGGAGTGTTTTGACAAAACACTCCCATGCGAGATGTCAGTGCAGATCTCAGTTCCCCCACTTAGAATAAGAATACACAAATCGTTCCTATATACATATTTAAGGCTAGCGGTCCGCCGGAAACCTAATTTTTTATGAAAATATTCTATAGCCTATGTTCATCACGGAAAATTTGGGTGAAAGAATTTTTCAAATCGGTCCAGAAGTTTCGGAGCCTATTCAATTCAAGCAAACAAACAGACAATCAAATCTTTCCTCTTTATAATATTAGTATAGATGGAAGTTTTAGTTTAACTGAAAGGAAATATTAATTTACCTAATTCTTCCTATAATCAATATTTCTGTCCTTGGGACACTCTGTATAGCGAAACAGAAACTTTTACGTTTGTTTCAAGGCTTTAAGGGGTTTAAGAAGTGCAGCGATAGATAAATCTGCTAATAAGTAAATTTTGTTTGAAACGTGGTTTTTGATGGAAAGTAAAATTTGCTATTTTCAAAATAAACATTATCAGTTATAATTGTTATAAACGTGTACCATTATGTATATTGGATAACAACGTTGGGGGAAATTCCATTAAGGATCCGGCAGTATTTTTAAAAAAGCTTGAGGCCGAAAAATACTATCTTGAAAATATGCTGAAATTACAAATCATTTTGGTACTACGCTTGTATGGGGAATTCATCCGTCGCCGAAGATTTAACACTATCAATATCAATTGCCTCATTGCCTCAGATAACATTCGCTTAAACAATTTTGAGCGAAATGAGGAACCTGTAACTCACGGACACGGTTCTAATAACAAGTAACACTAGCTCTGCTTGGCTTGGGGCTAGATGGTGCTGTGTTGATTGTCGATCATTATTTATTTATAATAGTGCACAAGTGTATGCGCAAACGCAGGAGCACTCTATTCCCTCAATCTTATAATCCGATCTACCTCGTCCTGCGCACTTATCTAGTCTCCGTTGAGACATATTTATTTATTTATTACGTGAGAATTTCATAATGGAGTGAAATAGCTCTAAGCACAATAAAAGAATATTCTAGATTAATGAATTACTCTGCGGTTTATCTGTGCTGGTTTTGGAGAGCTCGACAAAGCTCATTGCGGTACTTCATTTCATTATTTTTTAGAGAATCGTATCTTTTTTTGCATGTATATTTCTACACGTTATATTTAATAGTATAACTGTCGGGTTTTCGAATAAAAAAAAGTCTTAAGAGGTGGGAAAATAGAAATTAAATGTTATTTTTTAAATTCGACACCCTCTTAATACTGTGAAAATAGCAGTGGAAACATCCGACCCGACGACGTGGAAGATTGAAGAGTATTTGTAAACGCGATTTCGTCGAACTTTACGAACGATCAAAGCATTTTATATTCATGACTTCGATAGAAAACGTTGAAAAATCAGTGAATCGTGGAGTAATTCAATATTCTAATCCATAATGTATTTATTTCCCATTTTCCGAGGACGTCCGTGAGGGTCGGAGCGGTGGCAGATTTGGCCGAGGATCTCAAGAGGTGTTTTGCAGGTCTCGACAGAGTCAATGATTTTTTCCTCTTGGAGCAGAGACACTTGGTCCGTGGGGTACAAAGACCATTTCTCCGGGTTTTTAGAAAAATATCTGAGTTGTCGAAGCAACGCGCGACCCGAAATCTGGTGAGTATCTGGCGCAGCTCATCAGCATTGCCATTCAGCGAGGCAAGGCCGCCAGCGTCTTTAGCACGCTTTCTACTGTGGATCAGTTGAGCTACCAGTAAATTGTTTGCAACATTTTTAAGTTAGTTCAACTATTTCAATTGAAAATACTTGTTCTGATTTGATTATTGATAGTAATTTTCTTTGTTAATAAAGAACAAACTAGAATTTAAACTACTATTAAATTATGTTGTGCATGCCTGTTAGAAGTAGACATTCAATTATAAGAAACATAATCATCATCATCATCATCACCAGCCTATAATAGTCCACAGCTGGACATAGGCCTCCCCTAATGAGCGCCAAAGATGGCACTATCATTTGGGGGTTAATGCCCATAATCCCCACGCTAGGCATTGTTAATTGTAAATAGTTTAATAAGAGTGTTGTTGGCATTGCCTAATATATACCTATAAATAAAATGAATAAAAACTATTAGGTAGATGGACTCTTTTTGAGTATCGTTAATCTTTTGCCTGTAGGTGTTCGGTTTTATTTGATTAAGCCCGGGCTCGGCGCCACCGTGGGGTATAACAAACTTTATGAGTTTACTACTTAAATAACTACCGGCCCACACTGCGGCTTCCCAGAACTTTGCTTATACGTTTTTATAAATCAATAATTCATTTGAAAACCCGCGTTAAATTCATTGAAGTTCTAAATACTTGAACTTATTCTTCTCCGAAGTCATAAATGCGAGTTCATAAACTCGTGATTAAAAGTTGAATTTAGAAGCAACTCTCCTTGGGGGGTTTTCAAAAGGTTTTTTTTAGTCATCTATATTGTGAAGTTAAATTGACTATCTTATAAAATAATATTAAAATATAAGTAGCCGCTATTTTTTTCTATTTCAATCCTATCAATAAGCATAATAGAGGATATTGCGTAAAAATAACACGTAGAAATAAAGGCGTAGCAAACCGAATTTGTCGCCATACCACATTTGAGCCTGTGCTTCCTTCCTCTGTGTAAAGTAAACCATCAATGAAACCTTGATTTCATTTGTTTGATTTAATACATCAAGGTGGAAAACAAAGGCGCGAAGTGTCATTTTACATCATACCGCGGGGTCGGGCTCACCCCAGGCAACGTAGCGGAAAATAGCCTCGCCGCGATACCCCCCGTCATTACGTCTCAGGTAGGTAAGATTATTCTCCCCGTCGCAGATGTTTCATAAAAATACTATTCTTTGCGGAATTGTTCAGTAAAACATTGGTTTATGGTGTAAGCTAAGTACTGACTACAATCTGCTACCAGACCTACGCGAATTCTCAGAAAATGTGAAAATGTTGTACTTTTTAAAATTTTCACTTCCACGTACAACAGTCAGGTGGGATTAATTATTTACGTTAAAAAATTATATCTCGGACTTTCTATAACAGTAGTTTGTGTAATAGGAACAATATAGTTACTATAGAACAATAACAAACGTTAATTTAGGTGATGGACAGCGTACATTCGTGCTTATGATGTATGTGCTTCTATCGCCTTTCTAACAGGCGTCGTATAACTCGCCTCCCCGTGGGGTAGATTCACGTTTCTACTGAATTTATTGTTGCATAAGGCTTGGTTTCCACGCTTAACTTAGGCTAGAGAGGCAAGTGAACTTCCTTTAAAGTAGGGAATATGCCCATTTTAGTACATGACACTGACGACCTCTAGGCGCGAACCATTGCAAATGATAATTTAGACGAGAATTGCTACAAAACCATCAAGAGTGGCGGTAATATTATGAGCGCTGAACCCAACTGAACAACGGTTATTGATTGAATATACAAATTATTTATAATGGCAATTGCAAAGTGAAATACTTCACTCTGACAAAATTAATAATTCTACTTTTCATTAGCGTTAAATTTGCTTGAGTTGGCTAGCCAAAGCGAGATTTGCCAGTTACGAAGATTCACTTATATTCTAATTAGATTTCGTGTGGAAAATAGTCCTTAGGTCCAAGGTGCCTTCGTAACGAGCTGAGTCTTGGGTGACGCTTTTGACGTGTACTATAATTCATGTGAGTTGCCTGTCAACATTTCTAACAGTGTAAACGGTGTTACGGTTTCGTACTTACCTACCTACCTGCATATGTGTAAGGGAACCTTTTGTATGTTTATGTATATTTTGGGGAACACAAATTAAACACGTGTGTTTAAGCCTAAACTATCGCGAGATAGCAGATCACTCGTTCATTTCAGTACACGAACACCAGACGCGGTTATTAGGATTTATAAATGAGCAAATTAATGACATAAATACCACATGTCATGTGGTTGACAGAACGAAGTGTTATTATTATTTATTTATTGTTATTTATTACAAATGTGATTCTTACTATTCCTGAATAAACATTAAATAATTAACAACGCCCTATTGGACCAGTCACATACTGCCGTGCATGCTCATTTGTACAGTCACCACCAAAAAGCTTTGAACAGAAGAAGACTAGAATAAAAATACACACAAAGCCACGAAACCCGCTTAGCCTAAAACCGCTGAAAAAACCGCTGAACTCGAGGTACGACAGAAGCCACTGAACAAATAAGACGGAATCAAAATTATTCAAAAGAAATACTGTTACTACCATTCCATACTTATTTTTTTGTTTTAATAACTCTTCTATTCGATTGGTTTGATTCGAAATACTTTTTTGTACGACCTGAAAATATTTGTTTAGGGTGTTCTGGTCGTTTTCTATAGTATAGTAAAATATCTATCTATCTATGTACTCGTTTATTATTATGGATACTTGATAACTGATATATTATCTAGTATCCATAACACAAGCTTTGCTTAGCCGCCAGCATTATTTATATTATTTATTTATTCTATATAAATCCAATTTCCTCCCTTTTTTGTTATACTTTGTATTTTAAACCTCCTGATTTTCATTTAAATATCCGATATAGAAAAACCAAGGAACAATTTGTATAATTAAATTAATTTTAATTAATTTTCAGTTGTCTTGCGAAAATAGTAGCTTTAGAAATAGTTTAGCAGCCTTCTTTTGTCATGGGTTTTTGGGTAAAGATGGAGTGAAACATTTAACAATTTATTTATATTAAACAATTCATTTACAGCAAAGAACAAAAAAGAAGTAATCATTATGTGGCAACAATGATTATGCAAATAGAATACATAACTAAATCCTGCTTATAGAGTGTAAGGTAGGTGGTACATACATACCCAACTTGTAGGACTAAATAAGCAGACTAGTTTATGAAGAGGAAAAGACAACATAAAGGACTATAATACATTGTACAGTACAAGGGTAGAAGCGAAGGCCAAAGGTATTCTAATAAGGCTTTTCGCGGTGACTGTACCACCTTGTTTCTAACTACCCAGCAAAGTATTAGCTGTTTGTAATATTGCTGTTAGCTTAGAATCGGAAAGTACTGCCAATACGGTGATATTACTTTTTAATCAGGCTTTCGACTCGGAACGAAAGCATGTTTTGAATGAAAGTGCTTCGCTTGCTTGATTATTCTGTATAAAGAATTATGCAGTCAGATTTTTTGATTAGTTCGCCCATTTCGTACTTACGGTTTCGCCGTCTTTTTAATTTTCTAGAAAAAGACAATATAAGGCTGTAGAATTTATCCGGTTGGACCTGCATTGGCGTAGAAATAAATCTATTTCTGTGCCAATCGACCTTGCTGCTCAGTTCAATTTGGCCATCTATGTTGACCCCTACTTGCTTGCCAAGTTCTGGTACCTTTTGAGGGTGTTGGACCAAAAATTATAATGCGTACTTTCAGCTTGGAAAAATTTATATCTCTAGAAACTTATAGACTACTCGAATAAAGTAAACATTTCATATTTCCTAAAATAAGTTCACACAAGGTTAAAAAATATCTTTGTTTCTGTAAGTAAAAATCCGATTCAGATATTCAGTTGAAATTCAGTACAGAGTTTGATTTTATTTAAAGTTGATCCTGTACAGCAGGGATTGAATGATCCAGTCAATTAATTTCAATTTTCAGCCGGCGGCGGCGGCAGCGGCCGACACAACAGGGAGGGTTGGAGCAGACATGAAGCAGACTGACCATTCCGACGGCGATTGACCATTGCTCGCTTATTATCAACCGCTTAAACTGTTCTTGCTGGATTCTGATTGCGACGACCACTGTAGCGGGTGAACTCCCAACGAGTCACACCAAATCCGGTCACAGTGTGACTCGTTGGGATTTTTTTTCCCATCAAGTCACACTGTTACACAGGTGTGACACGTTGGGAGTTCTTCTATAAAAAAAAGTTGCAACGAGTAACAGTGTGACTCAATGGGAGAAAAAATCCCAACAAGTCACATCAATTTATTTTCCTACAGGAAAATATAATAATATTGTAATAGTAGAAAGAAAAAGTGCTCCGCTGGAATCAAATGACATATTTATTACCAAAAAGTCAAAAATAGTATTTTTTATAAAATATGAAACAAAAACAACTTTTTAATTATATCTATAACAGCTAATCATCACATATTTATATAAAATTTCAAAAATATAATTTAATTAATTTAATAAATCCTTACCGCAATGTTTGAAAACGAAAGTTTTTAATCAGTGCGTCCTACCAGTCATGACCTACGGAGCTGAGACGTGGACACTCACGATAGGGTTGGTCCACCAGTTCAAAGTCACCCAGCGCGCTATGGAAAGAGCTATGCTCGGAGTTTCTCTGAAGGATAGGATTCGTAACCAATTCATCCGACAGAGAACTAAAGTCATCGACATAGCTCAGAGAATTAGCCAACTGAAGTGGCAGTGGGCCGGCCATATTTCGCGAAGAACCGATAACCGCTGGGGTAAACGTGTTCTTGAGTGGAGACCGCGACTCGGTAAACGTAGTGTAGGACGCCCTCCGGCCAGGTGGGATGACGATCTGCGAAAGACTGCTGGCAGATGCTGGATGCGACAAGCCGAAGACAGGGCGCTATGGCGCTCATTAGGGGAGGCCTATGTCCAACAGTGGACTAACATAGGCTGATGATGATGATGATGATGATGAATAAATATAATTTAATTTGAAAAATAACAACTAATAGGTTTCTTCGTCGGTACTTTACTTTAGTACTTTACTTTAGTAGTAGTAGTTTAGTAAATTATATTAAATTATATTTTTGAAATTTTATATAAATATGTGATGATTAGCTGTTATAGATATAATTAAAAAGTTGTTTTTGTTTCATATTTTATTAAAAATACTATTTTTGACTTTTTGGTAATAAATATGTCATTTGATTCCAGCGGAGCACTTTTTCTTTCTACTATTACAATATTATTATATTTTCCTGTAGGAAAATAAATTGATGTGACTTGTTGGGATTTTTTCTCCCATTGAGTCACACTGTTACTCGTTGCAACTTTTTTTTATAGAAGAACTCCCAACGTGTCACACCTGTGTAACAGTGTGACTTGATGGGAAAAAAAATCCCAACGAGTCACACTGTGACCGGATTTGGTGTGACTCGTTGGGAGTTCACCCTGTAGCGCGGTGGGCGGAGGTCCGCCTGCGACGCAGGAGGTTGCGGGTTCGATTCCCGCCTCGGGACAAATATTTGTACGGTCTGCAGATATTTGTTCAGGGGTTCTGGTCGTTTTCTATGTATAATAAAAAATATCTATCTATTTAATAATATTTTATTACGTATATCAGTCATCTAGTACCCATAACACAAGCTCTGCTTAGCTTGGGGCCCCGTAGTGTCATTTGCACCATTGGCCAGCACCATTAATTGGGCAAACGACACTGTCATGTACCGTTTACACCATTGATGGGGCAAATGGTGCAAACGACACTGTCATGTACCGTTTACACCATTGATGGGGCAAATGGTGCAAATGACACTATTAAAAAATATATTTATTTTGCCTCAAGGCTTTCCTCGAGCTATCGCTCTGTTTACTGGCCATCCGCCCCGCCCCGAGACCCTCAGGGAAGAGATGGATCAGAATTTTTCTCCCCGTGAACAAATACTGTATCCCCTAAAACTTTACTAATGATAATGGAAGAATGAATCGCTTATTAATAATATAAAATATTTTTATTATTAATAACAAAGAATCAATGACAGCTAATCAATGACAAATAATGCTTAATTATTTTATCTTAATTTTTCCAAGAATAGTGGAATATCTATTTCACTATTAATTAATTGCATCTGTACGTACTGTATATAATTATTCCGATCCCTAACCTCCTTTGATCGCTTTTTGTACGGGTCTTGTGTAAGAGCATTGACTGCATGAAATGCAGCGTCCTCCTTAAGCACTTTTAAGCAGTGACTCACTGTCGCGGGTCTTCTTTTAAAGCAGTTATTAATATGTCCATTCCATCCTTCACATACATTATTTGTTCTATGCCTCTCACCAAAACAACACCACAGTTTTTTTTTCGGCATCCAAAATCTAGCCACATAATTAATAAATTGCTGCAAATTTTTATTACTTCCGTTAGCATCACTCTCTGCTATGATGTATCTGAATCCATCTTCAATTTTTGATTCTGGCAGAAGAGGTAAGATGGTGCAAAGAGAAACAATTTTTGTAGCGTTAGTCTTTTTTAAATTGAGACTTTTAGCTTTTCTCCGCAATTGGTTTTGAAAATGGTAAAAACAACCGTGATGTTCAACCATAGGAAACACTACTTTGACTGCACTAATGAAAGATTGTTCAAAATCAGATATAATTTTCGAAGGACCCCATTCTGGGATTTGAGATTTGATGAGATTCATCATGAGAATATATGTTTCTTTTTTTTTATTGGTCAAAAGCACATATACAACAGGGACAACAAAGTTTTTGTCATCAGTGCTTCCTAAGTCACAGAAAAATACGTAGAGCTGAGTAAATGGCTTCGGACATTTCTTGAAAGTGCCGTCGCAAAAAAAGATTTTACCAATTTTCAGCAGTTCTCTTGCTTCTTCCGATGCAAAGACTAAAATTCTTTCGTCTTCATGACTATAATCAGCTAAACAAAAATCCTTATGGTCAAGAGGAATTTCAAGTTCTGTAACATCTTTATATGCCATTTTTTTAACAGAATTAATTTTTCTTATTCTTCTGTATGCCACAGATTTGAATTTTTCATAAGATGGTATTTTTTGAACAATGTTAAGTCCTTTATTTTTGATTGAGGCTACAGTCTTTTTATAAACGGCTGGAACTGTTTCTTCTGAAGTAGTAGCCTTTTCTATGAAGGACCCTATTATTTCACAAACCGTGTTTTTATTTTCATCTGGCTTGCAGTTATCAGAATGCTTAATTTTTTTAACCACCTTTGATTCATCCTAAAAAAGAAACAAAACATAAGATACGAACTTTAAAAATATTTATACTATATATACTTATACACAATATACAGCTAAATAAATGGAAAAATAAATAGCATCAGCTAGTGGCACTGCGGGCAAAAAGACAGTTACACATACCTGTGATATAGTAATCGTCCCCTTACATTTTGTTTTCTTGTAATAGCGGCACCTCCATACTCTGTTTAAATTTTTATACTTTGTGTGAAAATGGTATTGATACCCATTGTGTAATAAAAGTCGGCCCCGGCTCTGTTTCAGAAAAATTAAATCGGATTCGCACATTTTTCTGCTTTTTATGACAATCAAATCATATGAACGACACAAGAAACAAACGCAATGAATGTCAGTCATTAGAATGAATTTTCAAATAGTTTCTAACACTTCAAGAAAGGAGAATATATATTAATATACTTATATTGTTCAAGTGCTTTTAACTCTCTTAAGTAGTTGAAAACTTGACTCTGTTATTAATAATAAATATAAGTGCCATTTGCACCATTGGATATGTTTGCCCCATCAATAATGGTAGCAATGGAGCAATGGTGCAAACGGTACATCATAGTATCATTTGCACCATCAATGGTACTGGTCAATGGTGCAAATGACACTACGGGCTTGGGGCGGGATGATGCTGTGTGGATTGTCCAGCATTATTTATTTATTTATTCTACGGAAGACTAAAATGATCATAAGCATCAGTTTAGAAGATCAAGTTTAACAGAATGAATTGCTATCCTTTATCTTTGTATACTCTGTAACAATTTTCACTCAAAGCAAATAACAGTCCAATCAGCGCTTATTCTAAGTACACGTCATATCAATATCACCATCATCAGACTATGCTGGACTAAGACCTCCCCTAATGAGCGTCATGGCGCCCTGTCTTCAGCTTGTCGCATCCATCATCTGCCAGCTTTCGCAGGTTATAATTCCACCTGGCCGGAGGATCAATGACAGCCAAATTAACCGTCGGATGTAAAGCTAGAACTTACGATATTTCTTATCCAAAACTTTGGATACAAGTAATAGCCTAGTAGGCCTTGGATCGATTGTTATAAAGGTAACTTTATATAAACGAAATCCGTAAAGTTGGATAATAATCAAGAGCGGCGAATCACCTTTGTATCGTAAAGGTTACGATTCGGTGTTACGATAGTTTGTCCCTGATTGAGGTGGTTTATTTCAGAGTAGCCCAGCTCTAAATAGATAGATTGGATTCCCGCATTGAACTGCCGCAGCTCAAAGCTTTGAGTCTGGTATTCTAAAACTGCGCGAGGCCGCTTTTTTCATTTTTAGAGATACCGTGTTCAGTTAAATCATAAAGGATGGTTTTCGATTAACAGGATCGGTAAATTAAATACTCTATGTCTAGACAGATAGTTTTGTCTTCAAGTAGGTAGTAAACAGCTCTGTGTTGGAGAAACTAAAGTATCCATAAGCAATGATTGCACTTTACTTATAAAAAAGTAGCTGTACTTATAAGTTTACGCTTGATTTATTTTTATAAAGATATTTTTGCTTTGCTACCTTCGGGTAGAGCAATGCTTACAATATACTTTAGCAATAACACTTTAACCGGTAAAATATTCGCATTCTTAAATAAAAGCTTCAAACCGTTACAAAACACAATAGTAATATGTAGAAGCAGCGTCGACAGCTGACGGTATAATAAATTCCTTGTTAATATCGACAGTAGCGAAGCAGGTGACTCCCGTATTATTACAGGCCACATCTTAGCGCCACAATATGCATCCTCACCATTCACTAAGTTTTAATTGCTCTGCCTTATCCCGGCTTGAGCTCCCCAGCTATAGTTCGTGATAAATAATGATAAGATGTGTTCGACACGCTATGGTAGAGTCCCGTAGGTATTTTATTACCCTAGAGAGTTTTTCCGTAACATTGTAATTTTAAAAACTAGCCTTTGTTGTATTTATAAAATACGTGAAATAGTAAATCTATCCACAGACTTTTCAAACATGCTTGAGGTAACACGTATGTAACTATACTGCTGTTCATAGCCTATAAATCTAGATTGAATTCCTACTCTTTTCACTCGTTGGTTTAAAAAAATATTCTTATAATTAAAAGACAACGCGACAGATTGTATGATCAAAAGTTACCGTTTTTTCACAGCTAAGGAACCCTAAAATCTCTGCTAGGCCATTCATTCTTATGTAACCCGCCGCGGCCCGTAATTTTTAGGTCAATCGTGTCATAATTTATGAACCTGTAATAATGACTGCTCTGTCGTTGAGCGGAAATTAAACGGGCTCAATACATTTTCGTATTATTTCTTCTTGATGCTCATTATTCAGTCATTTGTTTTCAGACATTATTAGCACCGCCCGCCCGGTTTCACAAAATCGGACTGAATTATACGTATAATCAACCAATATAAAGGATTCAAAATGGCGTCACATGACTATCACGCTACGTGTTCGAGATTCTATTGGTAGTTGACTCTTGGCTTTTGGCACTGTACGTCTAGATAAAATCTTGAATCCCGACTTTTGCTAATTGAGTCCTCTTGCTAGGTACCGAAGCGGCCGTGAACTGTGCTCTGCGACCCTACCCTTGTTTCCTTAAAGTGCAGAGCCAAAGCTCGAGTAAAAGGTCCCTAGGGGTTTAGAAACGAGCACAAAGCCAAGAGGACTTTACCCTCCTCTGTACCTACATGGTTTCCTTTATTAAATTTTCTACTGAAGCTCTTTTACAACACTTATTAGAATTTCTCATTCATTTCAATCACAAAATGCGCTTGTTGAGAAATCAGAAATATAATATCATAAATAGTTCATTCACCTACAGGGCAAGTAAATATTGTCTACTAAGAAAGTCCACATTCATGAAAACAAAAATCCCATAGGTAAATTTGATCAGTATTTGTCAACTCTGGTTTTGCAATTTAGTGTACATTAAAGAGTATTAGGTACAAGTACATTGTCTGAATTCCTGAAACGTAATTTTCTTCCCATTCATGAAATAATCAAACATCTGTCACAATTTTATATTATGGCTTAGCCTGTAGGATAAAACTTTTCCCTCATAAATAACATTTAAGAAATCTTGTTGTAGCGTTGTATTTTTGCTGTCTTGCGAAAAAAATTAAAATTGCGGTAAAATTTTCTCAGCTGCAGCCAGATTTTAATACTGAAAAATTAGAGTGTAGCGGTAAAGATATTAATGCATTCTTCGGAAGGTTGCAGTTGCTGATTACGTAACTTCTCCGTGACTATTTGTTATTTTGTTACTGTCAGGTTTTTTTCACTTTTGCTATGCCATCTCGAGGTTTTTATGAAGAGCGAGGTGCTGAGCACCATTCAAAATTTCGAACGATAATTTTCACTTTACCTTTTAATTTTTGGGTTTTTTTCCTGTGTACGTACATTTTATAGTGTTGTGTATGTACAGACGCACGAAATTTGTTATCATTTTAAATTTTAATTTAATAAATTCTGTTCATTACTGATAACATTTTAAACAAGGACAGATAAAGCGAGACCATAAGGGTTTCAAAACCCTAAAACATATACGTTGTGATTACCATAATTTAATTCATCCAATCTTATTATTATTATTGTAAGCTCCACTGCCACTACCTACGGTGATAGATCAATGATAGATATGGATTCCTCAAAACCCAGGATACTGATTACAGTAGGTATTAGCACTTTGGAGTAGTTTGGAGTATGAGCATCAGTAGGATTTTAAAGATTTTAAACTATCAACATTTCGTATAAAAAGTAACGGATTCAGTATTATAAAAGATATTGCGAGTCGTAAAATAGAAAACTGATTTTAATAGCCCAATACTGCGGGGATAATCTACCATAAATTTACTAAAGGAAGGGGTTGAAAACTACCTTTAACATTTTATCGCTATCCATGGTCTTTGGTGACTCGTTCCTTTCGATACTTTCCGGTTAGGTTATCCGGCAGCGGTTAATGTTTTGTTCAAAATATGGAATGTTATGTTGTGTAAAATACATCCTGTGCGTGTTATTTATTTATGTACGGAGACCGATACATTTTTAAACAGTGATATTTCAATTTATTATTATCAATATGGCATCCTACCAGGGTGGCTACTAAATGATATGCTAATATAGCCAATTGCTTCTACGTTGGATCCGCCCGCGCCGTGTAATTAAACTTCATCAAGCATTCGCGCCGCGTCTTCAACTTCCTTGTTTTGCTTTGCCTGTAAACCGGCTCCGTTCAACTCCTTATGGTAGCTAACCTCTGGCCCCTGTTTCTCTCCTATTAAGGGCAAGGATTCTCAACTACAATGATCTACCTGTTAGTGGTAGCTGCGCCAGCCTAACTATCGTCATAAATTTGTACAAGTGGCGTAGCGGCAGGGAGTTTTTCGTGGCTCTTTACGGAGCACTCAGGGAGATGTTCCAGCGAAGATTTCTTGATTTTGCCTGTAGTGTGTTAATGCTAATGCAGATAATGGCATGAGCCCACGTTTAACGGTCGTGTTAGCAGCTGGAGCTCGGTGCTGTATCATTAGTCGGGATGGTGTTCTCGGCTTTTTGTTGCGAATGTTACGATTTACATCCTTGCTAATGGATATTGATCCATTTGTGCATCGTTTATGTTGCACTTAATATTATTCAAGTTAAATGGTTATTTAGTAGAGATTCCATTAAACTTATAAAAGCTGAGATGCAAATGCTCAGCTATGCAATCTGAAGAAAGAAAAAACAGCCAGCAATAGCCTTTATAAAAGCGGTGTCGTGATGCGACGCAGGCCAGCAAATTGCCAGCACAGCTCGACTCGGCTCGAGGGAAATTAAAACTGTTTATTTAGAGACACCACCTCTAGGTAGGTACTCCTCATATCAGAAACTGTGCCTTATAAAACACCCTTAGATTAATCAGATTGTTAAGTTAAAACGTGCATGATTTATAACGATCTTTGGGCCCAAAACGAGCACTTTGAGATCGTTATCGTGTACGTAATTACTCGGTAAATATTTTAACTTCTACTTCGCCCCAATTTAGGTGCCTACTTAATTATTTGAAATCTGAATAATCATTCACAAACGTCCAAGATTATGAGTGTCGCCTTTTTTCATGGTTTTTGTGTTTAAAGACCACAGTTACCTTTAAGACAGTCATGACTAAGAACCGTATTTCATATTTAAAATGCAGTAAAACACAAAGTTTCTGAAGAATATAAATTCCAGTGAAGACAAAACACCGCAATATTTCAGCACGGCCGGCGCTTACTTCATCCATCACACAAATCGCGACAATATCGATTACATACAGGAAATGCCTGAATTATGGTGCTACGTAGTCAACTTTTAGAATTATTCGCTTTTGTTTGTAACAGTTTTTTCAACTCAGAGAAAAGGATAAACACATTTTCTTAGACGCAAATAAATTACGGGCAAAAAGTTTCGAGATTTGTATCGTCGTGACCCTTTTTGTTTAATAAACAATATCTCGTAATTTTATTGTTTTGATATCTGTTACAGGGAAATGGTTATAAGAGTCAAAGGAACTTTTGAGTAGGGTTTTTTGAAATAAATTTTGAGAATAGTTCAAAGAACTTTGACGGCATATTGGTCATAATAACAACTGGAATTTATTCAACCTATAATTGAACTGGAGACCTTTTAATTGTAGTCAAATATTTCACTGACATTAAAGTAATTATACCCTTATCTTGGATGTTAAACTTGTACTATTTTCATTATCATGCATTATTTAATGTGTGTGGTCGTACCCTCGAAGGACTAAGTACCCGAACAAATTCAGAGCAAAGAAAGTAAAAAGCTCCCATGGCACCTGAAAACGCTATTATCCTAGCTGAGACAAACAAAAGTGGTAATAAATTGCATATGACCCTATTTCAGCTGGGGACGCATACACCTTGGAAGACCTTCAGACGAATTTATCGATTGACGTTAAGTAAGCTTGTGATGCATTCTTGCACAAATTGAGGGTGATACCAAATTTACAGCATGAAAATTATCATGGTATTTATGACCGTCCTCTCTTTTATTTGCTGTTTTGTACATGCACGACTATGAAGTTATTAATTGTTTTGAGGTGAATTAATGAAGACTGAATGACAGAATTAAGTATTTCATAGATGAGTTACTTTTGCCATATAAAGATGCGAATGTGTCGTTTCGAAAAATTTGGAGATTTATGAAAAGTTATTATCGAGCCTATAATTATAGTGTAAAGACTATAATCGTATAATACTAGTTCTTTTTTTATATTATTTAACAACAACTTAATTGTCATCATGAATCATGAAAAATTTAATTGGTAAAGCATTAAGACATGACCACAGATAAAGCTAACTAATCAAACTACCAAGCACCATAATATAGAGAGTGGAATAAGTATAGACAAATATTGGATTCAATGTCACGAATCAGAAGCCTATGAATTTAATAAAGTATTTCAGCTAAAAGAACAAATATTAGACACATACAATAGCGATACTTGTATTATTCTTAAAATTATTGAGAAACAACTCCGGGCAAAACTTGAAAAACCGTTTTGCTCGGATTCGTAACTAACCTATATACATCTTTATATTTTACAACGTATTTCCGCAAAGTAACGCTTGAATCTATTACTTATAAAAGTTATAAAAGAATGGAACAGTAATTTTAGGATTTTTTTTACTGATTAAAGTTTCATAAAATGTGTTGTTCAGAGCTTTATTAGATATTTTATTAGATTTAGTGTTGTATTTGAAAATTAACAAATTTAAAAATATATATGCATACAGGCCGTGTGGTGCCGGCATAGAATTTCACCACCCCAACTCTTCCCGTGGGTGTCGTAAGAGGCGACTAAGGGAAACACACCGGGGGGCGGGCAGCAGCGCCTTCTGCAGAACAACTACACCGAACTGCGATCCCCAACCCGCATGCCCAGCGTGGGGATTATGGGCAATAACCCCCAAATAATGATGCAATCTATGGCGCTCATTAGGGGAGGCCTATGTCCAGCTGTGGACTATTATAGGCTGGTGATGATGATGATATGTATATACCTGAAATCAATTAATATCGTCAAAATATTCGTCACTGCTTTGTATACCTTGGAAGCTATAACTATTTTTTCATTTATTTTTGACCTACCCTCAGGTAAAGCAATCCCACAAATCCTAAATCTATCCGTCGTCGCGATAACATCCGAGTCGCAAACAGTCGTACATCAAATAAGAGTGATGGTGGACCATGCTTTGGACGCTCTCTCACCATTCTACGTTTTTCATCCCCTTTTAAAATACTACTTTATTTTCAACATTTTTCATTCATAATATATTTTTATTTTATTTTATACTGACAATGCACTTTTCAACCCATGATCCTATCCATACAGGGCTGACCGGTAGAGATCGCTCTTGAGCTATAAGACCGCCAACTGTCACATCTTGTAATTATCATCATTTTCTTTCTATCTAGAAAAACCATTAGGTTACTGCAATTTCTACTTTGTCTGTGATAATATTGTGTTGAATCTGCATTTGTTGTTTAATTTATATTTGCATACTCCATATTTTTTTGCAAATTGATAAAAACTGCTTAAACATGTTGTGTCATAAATAAATAAAAAAATCAATTTTAGCCATAAATATGTTGGGGCAATAATGTAATCAAATATTTAATCACAAAATGTTGACTAATGTCGATAGTATTTTTCACTATATGGCCCATTAAATGAGATACAACATTAATATAGTAATAATATTTTATTTATAAATATTTTTAATAATTAAATGTAGATAGAAATTTCTTTATTAAATGGGTTTTATAGTAGTGTTCTTGCTTTATTCTTGATAGTTTTCTCAATTTTTGGACAATATTGTTTTCGCAGGTACTAATGAACAGCAAATAAGTCATATTGTGATGATGGTGGGTTCCAAACAACCCTCTTGAATAATCAGTAGTTCAGCACAACTTGCGGATCTCTGAATAACACCAGTGCAGCATAAAGTAAAGTACGCGCGGACCTTTGTTTGCCTTTTCTCTAAATATGGAAGAAAGGAAGTTTGCTGCGGAAAAATATGCAGCTTCAATTTAATTACGAGGTGGGCTAACGAGCGGCAAATTAAGACTGAAAAGATGAAATTAATATGTTTTATTGGACAGGTAAGTTACCTACCAGAATATATCTATAGGAAATAATGTAATTAAGTTTATTTGACTAGGACGCAATAATGATCTTCAAATTTAATTATGACTGTAAGCGGGTTTACTATGAACCTAGTTTGTGTTGGATGAACAGAAAACTTTCGTCTCTTAACGAGGGACGTCATCAGGGTGAGTGCGGCTCACGTCGCATGCAGTCCCTGATGAAGTCCCTCAGAAAAGAAACGTTGGTGTTCTTCCAACACGAACAAGGTGCATAGTTAACCTGCTAACATTCTTACTCAACTCGTTAAACGTTTGAATATTAAAAGTAAAGTAAAAGTTTTAGACTAAAATAGATCTTAAAATCGTTTGATTTTTAAAAAATATAGTTAACTGTGCAAAACATGAAAAAGTACATCAAATCAAACCTTGTTTCAATTTAATAAAGTATGATATTTCTATCCCTACGTAAAATGTTCGATTACTTCTTCAGTAACTTGTCTGCAAAAACTTTTTAGGTGCAGTGTGATTTTCTTGCGGCTGAGGTCGTGCGACGTTAACAATGTCTAAGTTGTGCAATGGTTGAGTACAGGCCTCCTCGCGGCGCTCACCGTCAGCAAATTGAATTTCTAAGTTATTCCCCAACTTGCGATGGCAGGAATGAACCGAGCTCGTTCCCCAGTTGTTGTTTCTGCGGAGTCTATGATTGGAGCGGAGGGCACAATCGTCGACATCGGTTTGAGGGAGTTTGTTTGAATGCTGCTTAGCAACACTGTTAATAAACAAAGTCGTCTTGAATTTTATTCTTCTACTGAGATAATGTATTGGGAATCCCTGGGCTTGACTTGCATGGGACAGACAGATTTAGTTTTACTAAGAAGAGACGAATTTATCGTAAATGATCGATTTGTTTGTTTTTCAACATAAGGTAGGTATACCTTTTTTATAAATAATCAAATAATCGGTAAATCAATCTTACTGCAATACATCGCTGCTAAAAATAAACGTTTTAGCAGTGAGGTAATGCAGTCAATATTTTAGCGATGCTTTTGACTGGTATTGATATGGACCAGTTGAGTTACCTGAAGAATTTCTGCTGCAGTTCGATCACTTGTTTCAATTTCAAATACTAGTACTGATTTGGTTATTTAATTGTCATATTCTTTGTTAATAAACGTGTGCCGTACTTGAACTAGGGTACATGCCAGTATATATAGGAACATGCGGGTTACAGACTGAAATCCAGCCTCGAAGTTGGCACACACTCGAACTCGAACAAGAAAGATAAGAAGACAAAGAGGTATGCATTCGAAACCTCCTCAAGTTGTGCCTCCAATCTTACCACTCGGCTCTCTATCTCCATTCGAGCTTTTGGCACTGACTTCCGACCACCAGCCACTAAACAAACCCTCAGCATAAATGATTACGTGTTAGGAAACTCGACGCGATGCCCTTGGGAGATAACTCGTTCGTTACGCGAAACAGACTCTACCTATTCCAGCGTTCAAGACGTGAATTTAAAACGCCCGATTTACAATTTTGTTTAGTCACGAAGCAACCCCTCTTTTTGTTGACTCTGAACTCCTCCCTAACGTATGTGATTACTTTTTTAATTAGATTATTTTGCAGTGTACCAACCAAGTACCTCCCGGCTTGCGTGTATACTAAGCATTAGCACGCTCTTACCTATTTACTCTACAATAATTGCTATTATTAACTTAGAAACCCACAAACCAATCTAAGCTCTATTTCAAAGCAGGATGTTCTGGTTTTGTGTTGCTTAGTACACTTTTTCATATTATGTTCCTCGTTGCTTGTGTAGTAAGGACTCTCTAACATATTTTCCATCAAAAGATTTCTTCCCGCAGTAACGATGGTTTAAAATATTCAACACCACGTGAGAACAATTGAGCTATTATTTATGTATGTTCCAGTCTCCGTATCGTAATGTTAAACGGCTATTACATCCAGCCCGGTTTTAATAAATTGATCTATAAAATTCTGGAGTGACTTTTTATAAAGCGTACGTAGCTTCCACCCCTTTCGTTTATTTGATAGCCTAGAGAATGAAATTTCAAAGAGGTTAGTTCAGATTCACATCACGTAGGTATTTTAATAAAAGGTACGTAGGTAGGATGGAAAATAAACGCCAAAAACGAAACGCTAAAAATGTAAGATGAAAAATCATGGATTTTTTGGTTTCAAATATCGTGCGGGTTTCAGGCCGTTTATCATTAGGCGCTGACTTCTCTTCAGCCAAGAGGTAAGGGCGTGGACGGCCCAAGAAATCCAACAGGATAATCCAAGAAAAGTATATAAGTAGGCAGAGTAATTTGTTAACAAAAGACCGAGAGTTATACTTTTAAATTTATTGCTTCTGGGGTACGCTTTGAAAGGGTCTTCCTTCATCCCGTGTAGGTATTTCCCTGCCTCTATATTATGAAAGCGCCCGAATTTCCACACTTTGAAAAGGGACAAAACGATAGTGCCGTTGTATTTTATTATTTATGCGGAGTACAATACTTTTATCGTTTGGGGACAATTTGTCATCCATATTTTGATAAGTATGCAGGTGAAATGTATTTTATAAGGATCCCTTGCCAATACTTTTTTCAGAAGTGATGAATAGAAGAGCACAGATTATTTATGAAACTTCTGGCAAGCTTCATCAGTCACGTGGAAAATAGTAAGTTTTATTTCGTACTGACTGATTGAAGACAAAGAAACATCAAAAGGTAAAAAGTTTAAGTATATAAAATTTAGATACCTATATCAGATTTTTTTACAGCTAAATCTTTCCAGCAGAAATATGCTAGTAGTCATTGCTAGATGCGGCAATGTCAACCACCAGTAGCTCACTCACCGGCAGTTTGTCCGGCAATAGAGTGCACATTTGTCACTGTTATTGTACGCCAGCGTAGCTCGTACCTCCGAGAAGTGTAGCCGTGATCCAGCTTCGGGCATAAATCGAGTATGCGTCCGCTAAACGCTGCCAGTGAGCTACACTGACAGCACAATGTTCGCTTATCTTAATTGCCTTCGGAGATAGGATCGCTCTTGAATTTATCTGCGGCGCCCCGGCTGAATAACTACGGCACTTTTTAGCGGTACGCGGTAAAAAGTTTAATGATAGCCTGAGTGCTTTCGCTTTGGGGCGATTTCAGACTCGATTCATTCCTACCTATATGATGGATTCAAAGTTCGCAGTGGAACTAGGGAAGTTTGGGAGAGCTGCGTGGTTCAACGTCAAGCTACGTTAGACTTCTGAACAATACGTGCAAAGGTGCGCGCTCCTGCAGTTTTTCTGAGCTTCATTTCTTAGGTATAAAATTTGCAGTCAGTGTGTTATCCTCTTTATCGAAAGCACTATCGTCCATCTTCCTATTGAAATAAATGAATCTGAAACTCTGCGTGTTTGGTTCAGGGTTTTGCGGTAATTAAACTGGTCGATGAACCTGATTGATGATGATGATAAATACTAAAATTGCACAGCGGATGCGGATGTGATGGATAACAGGATGCAAACATTTATTATGGCATAGTAAGTATAATGTCCCTTCGGCTAGGCAGCGGCTGCGCGGGGATTTTTTCGGTAAGGAAATGTATTTTGAAATCTATTGTTAAACTGTTACTTTTTTAACTTCTGTTTCATTCACGTAGATATGTTCATAGCTATATTGCAAGTAGGACTTTAGGGAAACTAGATTCGTCTGACCTTACACATTGTACTTTGTACATCCTAGCCACAAAAAAGGGAAACAATATTAAAGTGTTAGAATTAATCCATGTAACATAAGAATGATTCTAAACAATACTTTACACATTAAACATGAAGTCAAAGTTTTCCTATAAAAAACGTAGTAATGATTATTGTTCCGTATTGCAACAGTTATCATTTAAATTACTGTTAGAGGTACCGTGGAAACAGGTTCCACGGTACCTCTAACAGAAATTGAATTGAAGTAATATTTGATAACTTTAAAAACGATGACAGTGATTAGTATTATATTATTCTACCATATACCAAGAATTCCAACACCTGCGAAGACTTTATCGAGGAAGACATCAAAGCAAAGTGTCTAATCCTGTCCCTTGATACCATCGCAACCAGCCATTGTATATCGAAATACAATGGAAATCGGGTGGTTATCGAGCTAACTAAATGAATTATTCAGCAGACAAGTGACCTGACAGCAGCAAATCCGCATAATTTTTCACAAACTTTGACCTCAATAAATATCTATTTAAATACCGTTATAGACTTAACAGCACAATAATGCTCCATTGTATTATGAGTCCACTAATGTGAGCAGTAAAGCACACTGCACATTGTGCAAATATCAAGTGTGCTTTACCCAAAATACTAGTCAAAATCGCTTTACACGTCGGATGAATATATTTAATGGTGGAAAGGCAAATAGTCGTTAACTCTCCAGTTGGCACAGAGCATTGCAGCTCCGTTAATACCGGGTTGGTCACACTACCGGTTAATGTGTCATGTTACTGGCCGACCGTTAAATATCGGCTCCATTTTATGATCTTCCAATTTTATCTACCAAGTGCTGCTGATGGGCATAAAATTCATGGGAGATCCAGCGTTGGTCGGCTCTTGTTGAGCACATTATGCTGTGGCAGGGCCTCTTTTGTTCGCGTGTTGGGACATGCAATCTAAAATGTTTAAAAATAGAAAATATACTAAAAAAATAATATCTCGAAAACTAGAAAACATCGCGGAACATACATGGGGGACCAATCGATAGGTATTGGTGTCCCCAGACCACAGACCTTCGCTGGTACAGGTTGCATGGGACACTTTGTATATTGAAGTTTTTTTTACTAATGTGTCTCTTCTGCGGTGTGAGCCAATTCCATTCTACAAATCTCGTGTTACTTATCTTTCGGAAAGTGATTTGAAGAACTGACTACATCAGCCCATGATAGTCCATTGCTGGACAAAGGCATCCCCTAAAGAGCGCCATAGCGTCTTGTCTTTGGCTTGTCGCATCCAACATCTGCCAATAGTCTTTCGTAGATCGTCATCCCACTTGGAAGGAGGACCTCCTACACTACGTTTACCGAGTCGCGGTCTCCACTCAAGAACACGTTTACCCCAGCGGTAAAAACTGACTTTATTATACATGAATATCTACGGAACTTAGGTAGATCTATCACAGATGAATAGAATATCACTACTTAGTGTAAAACAAAGTCGCTTCCCGCTGTCTGTCTATCTGTCCCTATGTAGGCATATCTCTTCAAATCTACGCAACCGTTTTTTTTAAATGTATAAAATGATTCAAGAGCAAGTTTTTATAACATGCACCCATGCGAAGCTGGGGTGGGTCGCTAGTATATAACGAACAACTTGCTGTAAGGTTTTAGAAAAACCTTCAACCTCCTTTCAATATTATAATGATACCTCGTTATGGTAGACACGCTGATTTATTCCCGTAACCATGGTTGTCCGCCCTATTTGCCGAATTTCATGTAATTACGAAAATAATTTAGAAACATGCCGGAAGAACTGAATGGTTTTTCGTTCGATTGTTGTCAACATAACAATATTATTATAGCTCGTACTTGGAAACCACAATTCGTCGAGCCCTACAAAATTATTAACGCAAAATCAACAATAAATATACGACTGTGTACAAAATGGAATATGAATTTTACATTTAGAGCGTGAATAGATTTGGCACCGGTCGTTAGTTGTGTAGTTACGCCGCTCGAGTTATTTTATTCAACTGATGTTTGATTTTGAATAAAAATAAATACGTCATGCAGTGTGTGGTGTAATCCATAACGTTTGCGCTACGGGATCCTTATTCGAGCGTTATACCCATCCCGCTTAGCTCTGAGTCCACGCTGGGGGCCTATTCTGATAGTAATCGGTTTACTATGAGATTGATATCGCCACGGAATGACATATTTTGGCGTTTTGCCTTAGATGGAGGAAGCTACCGTTGAATGTAAAGAGGACGCGCGTCAATAATAATTTTTAATTATATGAAGGAAAACCATGAAAACTAGGGCTTACAATTAAGAGACTTACAAATTGATTAATACCAGAGAGCTTATTGAAGATTTTCATTGAATCAAGTTTAATAAAAAATACTACGAACGGGACCAGTCTGAATGCATCTTTAATTTTAAGCTTAAGACGAATCCACAAATCTTTACGTCCAATTAACACCGCATGCAATGACTTTCATTCTACTTGACGATTCTGCGTCGATACCTATTGCTATCGACTTGATATTTCACAGTAAAATACTAAAGTGATTGGTTAACCGAATTGGGCCGATCGGTGTATTGGCTATAATGGTTATGAATAAAAATTTATATTCATTGAAATAGCCGTCTATTCGGCGAGGCTCCATCTCAATTAAAGCCCTATTATCTAGTGAAAATGGTTCCGCCATGTGCTCGGAACTGCTGTTGTAAGTGTTATTATCAGGGAATTATCACCGCGGCACTGTAATAACTTTCTTTGAACGTAATCTCTCTATCTTTTTAATGGAGAGCAGGAAAGCCTTAGCCAGGTAGTTTCTACGAGGAAATTTTACTTTTTTCTAATTAGATCAAGTTGTCCAATTTAATAGGTATAGCCCAAGTAGCACAAACCTGCATTATAAGATATACACAAGGTCCACGTCGGTAACTTCAGCATTTAAGAAGAGTTATTAGAGTACACTCGAGCTGCAATAGCTCACAATTACGCATTCGGCTGTATATAAGCACTTTATGGCGTCACGGAGACAACACTGTAATGTTACGAGTGTTAATATAGTGTTACAGTTCAGTGTTATACAGCTTTTTGGAATCAATAATACTATCAGTTGCATTATAGCACTTTAATGGACCAATACAAAGCTATATTCTGAATAGAAGGCCACAAGTGGCCCTTAAAACGCTTGCATTTTAAGAAAAAACATGTGAACTACTATAATGCTTGCAGTTATACTGTGACTCCAATTAACAACAATATAATTCGTCTTGCTGCACAAAGTTGAACTTTAATTATGTTAATCAGCTTGTTACATGCAATCGTATAATAGCACTAACATAGCCCACATGATCACTATGGGTGAATTTATATGATGCTAAATTATAGCAAACTGCTTAATAACAAATCACAAGTAACCCAAGATCCCGGTTAGAGCTGAATACTTGTACTTGCGTCGGCAATTAATCTACTAATGCAGTTAAATGAGTTCTTGAAGACTGTTTATTTCAGCGCCCCGTATAGAATTATGTAGACTTGTGGTATTTAATATCGAATGTGGAAATATAAACGTAGAACAGGAGGAATACGCCGAAAAATTACTGCAGAATACTTGAGAATTTTAAATAGAGATATGGGAACATTGAACAAGCTACACGTTTGATGAATAATGAGTCAAGGGGGAGTGAAATTTTAGATCGGCAGGGTTCCCGATCCGCAACTGTTTGTGTAGAAGGACGTGCAGATTTATGTAGATGGACAGAGCTCTGCAAGTATACAGCAAATATTAGAAGATAGTGGTTCCGTATCTTGCAGTAATGACAGATAGATATCTCTAATGTTTCTGAAAATTCAGACAGTGACAGTGTGTGTACTGAATATGATAAACAAGAAAAATTTCGTGAAAACATAAGAAAATGGGCAATTGAAAAAATATATCTTATTATTTTATTATTAATATTGCATATATCAAGCTTCGCTAACATAGCGGCTTGATTGGAAAGAATGGTTTGTATATCTCCCGTGTTGATAACTTGTAGTGTGTCTTGCTGCTGGAATGCTTTTTCGCTGGCGGACGTTTGTGAATTATCCTGTAATATAAAGTAAGTAGGTATATGACTAAATAATAAATATGAAGGACGTTACACACAGCGCTTTAATTTAATTTTATAAATTACGGATCCCTAAGTTTTCTACAGTTTAGTAGTTCATTGTAAAATATTTGCGTACTTGTTACCCGCTATTAAGCTTTTCATGAATCTGTGGCTGACTTGTTTCACACAAGAACTACTCTTGTCAGCTCATTGCTGATGAATGTACCAAGAGTGAATACATAAACAGCCCATAGCATTTAATTGTGATTAATAAAGTGCACATTGCTTGTCTGCCATTTTTATGTTCTAACCTATGAATATGAATATATTTACAGTTTATATCTTTGTCTCTTCAACGAAAATAACAACTGGATTTGAATAGAAAATCTGTGATTTATAAGTAAACAGCTTATTGTCAAATAACATGGACAGAATAATAAGATTTCTGTTTTATTTTTTATCATCATCAGCGCATTTTAAATTATAATTTTCAAGTAAACGGTACTATTTTCAGAGCGCATGAAAATTTTCAACTATATTTATATGATATTTGACAGTAAAAATGCTTTCCCATTCGAATTTTACGCGTTTAGAAGAAAAACTCAAGATTTTACTTACCGAAAACAATATCAACATCTCAAAACACTTGTCAAATTGTTTCACTTGGTAGCAAGTAGGGGCGAGAACGTGAAAATTATTCACAATTTTACAACTTGTGAATTTTCAACTCCATAAAAGCGTTATTAAGATCCTGGTCTATACCTACTTTGTGCTGTATAATAGGTAACACAAACTCTGATATTCAGCCAATGTTCAGCTCTTGGGGTAACTGTTACCTTTAATAATGCTCAAATAATGCTGATATAAAGCAATCAGTTACAGTTATACAGCCTATAGCTGTTTAATTTGTGCCCAAATCAAATTTATATCAGGTGAAACAGCGCTGCTAACGCTGTTATTCAGCAGACTTGTACAGCTAAGGATTCTATTGTGGACAGTGATTCAGCTTTTATACAGCACTTTTGTGTTACTTGGGAGGATATTATACTTTGTGTAATTTGCGTTTTAAGTTCATATTTGAATAACTTTATTTGATTTGCTATGTTGATTGTTTGTTGTTTTTAATGTCTTGAATTTGATCTTTATCGCGTGCAACGTAAATCTTTTTCGCTGTATGAATAAAAGAACCCGGTTATAACGGTTACAATTTTCACGTAAAATATAATTTATAACGTCCTCTTTATTCAAAAATCCCCCTAATAGCTCGTGATTAAGCCTAAGTGCCGCGCCTGGCGACAATGTGTAGGTGTATTATGTGTTGGAGTAAAAAATACGGCCATTGGACTTACGGTAAAGCAGTATTTTCCGTAAACGGTTTACGAGACTTTTATTTTGACACTTGAAGCTTTTCAATTGCACCTTTGCAGGTTACTGTTTTACTGTACTATAGTATGTGATAAGTACTATAAAAGCGAAAGTCTGTAAGTATAGTATGTAATCTGGTCATTATTTTGACAACCTGCTTTGACCAAAGTCGACTTTTGTGGCTTACTCAAAGGCGGCCTAGCAATTTCTATTTTCTTTTTTACAGTCCCTTTCGGTCGTAAATAAAGTTAAAAAACTCATTTAGACGTAAACCAGGGAGCAAGTTTAGATATAATTAATATATAACAAATTAGAAATTTGACTTTTTGAGAAGGTTCTACGTTTTAAGTAAAAGTAGCCTACTTCGATAGGCAAAATTGTTTTCAGCTCAAGGAATTTTTATGGTTTAAAGAGAATAAAACCACTAGGTACGTTGTATGTTATGGTTGTAGGCTATCATAGGCAATATAATAGACTTATTCAATGGTCAATAGCTTATTTTTTTATGAAATCTAAGAAAATCTATATTTAGAGCTAAAATACAGTAACATTAACTATTTTTATGATTTAGTACCTACATATTTCACTAATCGCTTTAAAACAATTTTATCTAGGATCCATAACACAAGCTCTGCTTAGCTTGGGACTAGATTATGCCGTATGGATGGTGTGGATTGTCCAGCATTTTATGGATGTTTTTTTATACAATCTTTACAATAACTGCCGCTGGCCGCGCTATGATAACCATTACCTCAGTTTGTTATGTTGTGGGCCTTTCTTGGTCATCATTGAATTGACCTTGCTATCGCGCCATTAAAGCCGAAACGCCTTTATTTCAGCTTGTTAAATAAGGGCTGCAATGCTGACCGCTCTTCAACGACTTTGAAGACTTTGATGACGCAGTGTAGCGCAAGACTTGCGCTACGCTGCGCCTTCGGCCATCATCATCGCGGTCAGCGACTCACCTATTACAGACTTGACGTTATTATATATACGTGATATTCTTGTTTATTCAGCTTAAAGCATTTATATGACCAATATGATGTTGTAGGAATGTAAATCTAAGTACAAATGAAAAGGATACAAAGTTATAACGTGTAGAAACAGCTACCAACCTCCTCAAAGTTCATCCATTAGTGTTTGTAGCAATAGCGCTCACAATGTTATTTGGAAATTGTTACCGGCATAGAATATCTAGCTGTAGCTAGGTAAACTTACGTTCAAACTAAAGTTTAGTTATTGTTCCCTAAGACACAAAGAGTGAACTGTTTATTCTGTGGCGCGAAATTTCTAGTAAACAAGATAGGCAGTGCCTATATTATTCTTATTAATATGAAAAAATAATGTAAGTTTTTACAATAACTAAAAACCCAATTTGTATTTTTAATGTTAACCCAGTTTTTCTAATTTTATGAGACTAATAGTCATACGCCGTATGGATGGTGTGGATTGTCCAGCATTTTATGGATGTTTTTTTATACAATCTTTACAATAACTGCCGCTGGCCGCGCTATGATATTTGCCGTGTGGTGCCGGCATAGAATTTCACCACCCCAACTCTTCCCGTGGGTGTCGTAAGAGGCGACTAAGGGAAACACAGCGGGGGGCGGGCAGCAGCGCCTTCTGCAGAACAACTACACCGAACTGCGATCCCCAACCCGCATGCCCAGCGTGGGGATTATGGGCAATAACCCCCAAATAATGATGCCATCTATGGCGCTCATTAGGGGAGGCCTATGTCCAGCAGTGGACTATTATAGGCTGGTGATGATGATGATGATGATGAATAGTCATACGTCTAAAATAAAACTTTAAGGTAACCACTTTGATATCATTTCCTATGCAAAAACGAAACAATATAAAGTCTTTAAAGTTTCTTTTAAGTCTATTTTTTGTATTATAATTACTCACCATCTTTTGGGGTCACCCGTCAATACCTATTATTTATTATTATACATTCAAAAGGAATTCCGCCAGTCTGTTCCTTTTACCTTTTCACCCCTAAACGGCTGAAGGAATCTAAACAAAATTTGCCAGGAAGGCAATCAGTAACCCAAGGCATTATGGTTCTCTTTTTATTGGAATGGAGCGTGCGAAGCCGTCGACAGTAGCTAGTCGTTTATAAATCCAAAAGTGGTAATTCTGTCTGTCTGTTTTACTTTTCACGCTTAAGGCCCTGTATAAAGACAATATTTAGGTATAAGTAGTATTATTTAGTAGTTCGTAGCGCTTGACAAATAAAGTTGAAAATGGTGATGCGTTTGATTTAGTTGAATCTCTTGTTCGACAATGTCAACATTATTTATCGGTTTTAATTTATTTTAAAAGTAAATACACCAGTAAATTAAAATCTTTATACATAATTCTCTAGATGATAAAATTACCTTTCTTACAGTAACAAAATTATAAAATGTTATCACTCAAAATATTGAGCATTTCGAGACGAAAAAATATTTTCGTGTTCTTTCTTGCGATATTTTTTTCAAGTTTCTAGATGGTTTTTATGAAATATTTTTGTATAAGTCTTTTGTCCATACACTTGACTATAAACTGTATTTTTTTTGGGCTTGTAATATGTCGCAGTAAGCCTAACTGTGCGACGAAAAAGTGGTCGTTTTACGATGTCTGTCGTATGGCAGCGCCTTAATCGACTTAACGGACCCCAATGAAATTTGACATGCAGGTAGGTATGCCTGAGAAAAACTGTTTATCTCGGAACAGAAATATTAGATAGGAGATATAGATAGTACTTTATATACAAACCAAAAAAATATATCAGTACTAAAATTAACTTTCTCTATAGGATTGCAATGGAATTGGCGGCCTTATGGCTTTCTACGGTTAATGATTTCTTCCAGGCGACCAATGTAAAGGGGGAGCATAGAATGTCTGTACTTATCGGTAATAAATGCTAATGATGTAACTAAACTACATTGTAAAATTCAAAAGTAACATAAATCGATAACTATCTTATGTAGCTAACATTTTGGTGAATGCTTACCGAAACTATATAACCTGATCCCACCACCCTCCACTCCAGGATACGTACAGCAAGCGCACGGCGCAATACCATCCCTACTTGGTGAGAATATACTCTCCACTCGCACTAAGCGATTTTCCTCCACCTTCATTATTCATACCGCAAAGGAGCGGAACTCGGTGCCTGTTTCTGTATTTCCGGCTAATTACAATCTGGGCCTCTTCAAGACTAGAATGAGTAGGAGTCCTCTAGACCTCTGTGATACATTTTCCACCAGGGCCTTTATTCACAAGAAAGTGGCGCGGTATTGGACAAAACCGTATTTAGAAGATATTGTGACGTAACACGGTTTAGGCGGTTTAGGCAATGAATCTCCTTTTTAATAGAGAATAAGGCTCAGGTGAAAACGTCATCAAATGGAGGTCTATCATTGGTCTATCAGCTATAAAAAAAGATGAAAACTTAAAGTATCGGACGAAACCGTATTTAGAACATATTTTGACGTCACACGGCTTAGGCATCTCCTATTTCATAGAGAATTATGGCCCCAAATGAGAACGTGGTCAAATGGAGGTCTATCAGTGGTCTACATCGAGTACGTATCCAGATTGGTCTACATCGAGTAATACGTACTCGATGTTGGTCTATCAGCTACAAAAATAGATGAAAATCTAAAGTAAAAACAAAAATAGAGACATCTAATACACATATCCAAACATGATAAAATATGAAACGGTAATGAAATAGATAACGTGCTCATCGCAGTGAATCGTGGCCACTTTTGTTACCAGAATAAATGGTAGTGCAGGCATTAGCAAAACCCTTTTGTACTGAGAAGAATGCGTTTTTGATTGTTCACAATTTGCTAGCTTGGCTACGATGCGGTTTTCCATTGTGTATTTATCTACCCTCTGTTATTTGAACTTTGTGTATTTACTTACAATGCTCAGTTTCTGCAACACAGTATCTTATTCTTGGATAAAAACTTGAAGACAGTGGACTGTTGCACTCCGAGTGCGAAGGTCGCGTTCATTACTCCGTGCAAATCAGCAATTTCTTATCACCTGAGTGAGGCGCACGGCAACACGCCCGGTTATTCGGGCTGTTAGCCTAACGTTCGATTGTAATGAATTTCCAACCTAGTATCGTAATTGATTCAGTTCAATTTGGCGTGCCCGAGCAAAATATGGAAAATACTGTGGAAGCCCGTACTGCTGCGTTAGAAAATGTTACGAATTCAGAAGAGATGGAAGCGGACGTGGACATTAATGTTCTCCGAAAGAGACTGAGAGAGATAAACAAAGAAGACAATTCTTCTGAGGATTCATGGGAGACAGTTACGCGAGGAAAAAAAGCCGTGAGAAAAGAAAAAGTTTTAGAAGAGACAGAAGATAATATTCAGATCTGTGTTACTTGTAAAAATGATCTACCGAAGCAATTTGCGCTGGCTAAGTTATTGCAGGACCACGATATTGAGGATATATCAAAAATTAAATATGTCAGCACAAGTAAATTATTAATCACCTTTGATAAGATGTCGAGTGCAGATAAATTTTTGCTCACTAAAGCATTTTCCGATATGGAGTGGAATTGCCATAAAACGGCAGAAGTTGGAGTATCGTACGGCGTAATTAAAAACGTGGAGATGGATCTTTCTGAGGAAGACATTTTGAAACAAGTGTCTTCCCCTATTGAAATCATGTCGGCTAAACGATTGAATAGGAGAAACATGGAAGAAACTGACAATGGTGGGACTGCATGGGTTCTTAGTGAATCCATCCGATTGGGATTTAGGGGCACATCGGTTCCACCATATGTGTTCATTCACAAAATACGCATAAAAGTTGAACAATACATATTCCCCGTGACTCAGTGCGGAAGATGTTGGAAATTCGGGCACATGTCTAGGTTCTGCCCAAGCAAGAAGATAATTTGCCCTAAATGTGCGAAAAAACATGAAAGCTGTGAAACGCAGACTTTTAAATGCGTTAATTGTCATGGATCACATATGGCTATGTTTAAATCATGCCCGATTTATAAGAAAGAGAGGAGGATTCGCGAGATCATGTCCGAATTTAATGTCACATACAGGAAGGGAAAGGAGATGTATACGCCACCAACTCCAGTGTCGGAACGCCTAGCACGACCCCCCTGCGCAAGCGATGATGAATGTGTGGAAGTTGAAATGACCCCGATGACACTTCCATCAAATAAGGAGCCTGTTATAGGCTCTAATTCAGTAGCTGGCTGTTCTTATGCTTCTGTAGTGAAATCGAAGAAGGTAGATAAAGAAAAGCCGAGTCAGGTAACCATAAATACAAACAAACAGAAAGAGAAGGACCAAGAGAAAATGGAAGAGGATGAAAATTATAGACAAGAACAAAATCCAGGTTTAGGAGTAAGTCGCGTTCGAAAGAAGAAGCAGAAAAAACGAAAACAGCAACAACGCATGGCTGGTGCTTTCAGTTGGGATGAGGAACCTTCGGAGTGTTCCGAGGAGGAACAGCCTTCTCGAGCACCCATGGAGACAGACAGGACGTATGATAGAGACAATGATTTTTCATTCATGAGTTTACTGAGTAAGTTAAAAGACATTATATTTAGTAGGCAATCCTTGGATAAGAAGATTGAAATTGCTGTCAAGATCTGCATTGAATGGGTAATATCTAAAACTGTAAGTTATGTGACGGCCGGAACCTTTTTTAGTTCTGACCATCATAATGGATAAAAGTCCACATAATAATTTTACAGTTAACCTAATCCAATGGAACTGCCAAAGTCTAAGACCTAAATCCGTGCCTTTTGAAGCACTTCTTACCCAAGAAAAAGTTCACATTGCAATTTTAAGCGAAACATGGTTTGAGCCTGAGAGTAACTTTAATATTAGTAACTATAATTGTTATCGACTAGACAGGGTTGACTCATACGGGGGCGTGGCGATCTTAACTCATAAGACTGTCATGTCCCGCGTTTGTTCATCGCGCAGTATAAACACTGGTATTGAATTATTGCATGTAAAAATCCTAAACTGTCAGCATATTGAAAATATTATTTCCATATATTGTCCTTCCTCCGTTCATACCTCTCAATGCGACTGGGATCATGTTTTTTCAATCTGTAATAGCAAAACACTTATACTAGGTGATTTTAATGGTCATCATGATAATTGGTCTTATAAAACCGATAGTAGGGGCCATCAAATTATGGAGGCAATGTTAGATTCCAATTTCTCTTATCTTAATGATGGTAGCCACACCAGGATAAAATTGACAAATGGTGTCTTGCAACAATCATCGCCAGATATTTCATTTATTTCCTCAGATTCGATAATTAACTTCAATTGGAAAACTACAAATGAATCACTTGGGAGTGATCATCTAATCATTAAAATATCATTTTTTGAAGTTTTTACAAGAAACATAATAAAGAAAAGAAATTTTAAAAAGGGTGACTGGACTGAATATGCCTCATTTATCGAGAATTCACTATTTAACTTTGAGCCACCAGACGATCACCAAATGTTTTATGATCAATTTATAGATATCTTGCAAAAAGCCGCAGACACCCATATCCCATGCATAAAAATACCTACAGATGTAAAAAATAAATTCGTACCAAAACCTTATTGGAATCCTGAGTTGTCGAAGGCCGTGGCAGTTCGCAGACTGGCTTTGGCGACGTTTCGACGCTGTCCATCGCCTCGTAATATGATTGAACTTAAAAAGAAAATAGCTGAAGCGCAAAGGTTGATCCGAATAGCTAAATGTAAGTCGTGGCAAAAGTTTTGCTTATCTATAGACGAAACATCTACTGCATCGGAAATGTGGAATAAAATGAAATGGATAAAGGGCCGTTCAACACCTAAACAAAGCGTTGATAAAGAAAAGGCAGAACAATTGCTATATGATTTAACTCCCGATTTTGTTAGCCCTAACAACCCAACTTTTTATTCTACTAATTCTACGCTAGGAATGGATATAACATGGTCTGAGTTACTGAATTGCATAAAGAAAAATGACACTGCGCCGGGTAGTGACGAGGTTTCCTACTCAATGATAAGTAATCTACCGCTAGTTGGTAAAAAGCTTTTACTAAATTTTTATAATCGATGCTATACTTCTGGATTTGTCCCTTCACAATGGCGTAATATTAAAGTCATCCCTATACCTAAACATGGTGCACCATCAGCCCTACGCCCTATCTCATTAATATCGTGTTTATGTAAGATTTTACATTCTATTCTCAATAAAAGACTTGAATGGTACTTTGAAAAACAGTCCCTATTTCCAGATACCATGGTTGGTTTTCGTAAAGCACGTTCTTGCCTGGACAATCTAACTTGCCTGACATCTCACATTCAGAAGGGGTTCTCAAAAGATCTATTAACTGTAGGTTGTTTTATAGACATCAAAAATGCCTATAATAATTTGGACGTGTCATCCCTTTTAAAAATACTTGATGAGTTTGGAGTTGGTTTCAAAATGTGCAGGTATTTATGGTGCTACTTGAGTAGGAGGATTTTACAAATTACCACTGAGGAGTGTGTATTATCGAGGTGGACCTATCAAGGTTTAGCCCAAGGTGACCCGATTTCACCCCTTCTTTTTAATATAGCAACTGTAAAAATATGTCAAAGTATAAACAATGTTGAGATCTCCCAGTATGCTGACGATTTTGTGATTTATATTACTAAGAAATACGTGACCGATGCGACAAGAGAACTACAGCTTGCTTTAGATTTAATAAGTAGTATGTTGGATAGTATTGGTTTAGAAGTCTCACCTGCTAAAAGTAAAATATGCGTCTTCAAAAAGGGTCGTTATCGAGGCACAATAGACCTAACGCACAACAATTATTCAATACAGCTCTGTGATAATGTTAAGTACTTAGGATTATGGCTCGACAGTTCATTAAGATGGGGAAAACATATAAATGAGACACGTATTAAGGTTCAAAAATATATAAATGTTATTAAAATTTTAGCTGGTTCAGGTTGGGGTGTTCATCAAAAACATTTAAGAAAACTGTACATTTCGATAGTCCGCAGTAGGATTGACTACGCTAGTTTCATATATGATAATAGCTGCCATACTAATGTAATAAAATTAGATAGGATACAAAACCAAGCCATGCGTGTTGTTGGAGGATACATACGTAGTACACCTATACATGTCATGGAGAGTGACTTGAGCTTACCTCCTCTATTTTTGCGTAGAAGATATTTGGCCGCGAAGTTTTGGCTTAGGTCTAAGTCATTTAAAGACAGCAGAATTATTAAATATATAGATGAGCTTGCTTCACAAAGATCTCGGTACTGGACGCATAGAAAGTTACCGATTTTAGCTACCGTCCATACAATTTTAAATTATTTATCTATTCAGTCTAGTGATAAACTTGAAATGTATTCCCTACAAACTTGGGTTAGCAATATAAATTTAAGTAATATCATCGTAGATAATATTCCTGCCATTGTTCATTCCAAGCGCTCATATCCTTGCCACGATTTAAAAAATAAATGCACAACTTATATCAACAATAATTATTCAGCTTACTATAAAATATTTACAGACGGATCCAAGGATGGAAATAAAGGTGGAGCAGCATTTTACGATCCCTCCACAGATATTAATATCAAATTTCAAATTGATTCAAATATTTCGATCATGCACCTCGAGTTAATAGCTTTATCTGAAGCAATCTCATATTTAGATTCTATTGAATGCAACAAATTTGTTATCTTCTGCGATTCAAAGAGTGCGTTGCAACATATAGCTCGGTGCACCTCGCACGTGCGAGGTAGCCCGATTGCTTATACTATACTAGAATCTATATTAATGCTACAATCTAAAAATAAAACAATAGTCCTGCAATGGATTCCATCACACATTAATTTAGAAGAAAATGACATAGTAGACTTATTTGCCAAACAAGCTAGTTACGATGGAATCCCTCTGCTAAAAATCCCGTTATACTCCGATTATGTCAGATTAATTAAAACTCAATGCATTGAACTTTGGCAGGAATATTTCGATAAAAGGTCTGTAGAGAAAGGTATATGGTACCGGACAATACAACCTCAAATTATGTCGTATCCTTGGATTGATGACTGTACCTATAATAGAAATGTACTTGTGATTGCTCTCAGGCTCCGTTCCGGACACATTCCGACTAATAAGTTCGCATTTCTTATGAAAAAAGTTGAATCACCTAATTGCGATGTGTGTAACTCTATAGAAGATGTACAGCACGTGTTGATGGAATGTTGTCGGAATGCAAGTGGTAGAATCAAATTGTTTAGTTCTTCCAGAACGCTCAATGTCGGACAGTGCAACGCTATGTTGGCGTCACCTCTGTCAGACAAAGCAGCACAATTATATGACCTAGCTGAACATTGTTTCAAATTAAGAAATTAATCTCTTTTAGTTCTGAAATTCTGTTGATAGGTAAATTACCTATACCTAGATATTTTATTAGATAACTACTTAATATAAGTAGGTAATTTAGTTAGACGTAAGTTAGTTTGTTATCTCAATAGGGCGATATGGTCGCTAAGCGACAAAGTCCCTTTAAATAGTGGGTGTGTTAAATAAAAAAAAAAAAAAAAAAAAAAAAAAACTTGAAGACCTTAGAATAACTAAACTTAGAGAGTGTTGGGGCGATTAGGCCTGGTCTGAATTAGGCCTGAATGTAGGCCTAAATGCTCAAAGACATTTTATTCATTGGCCGGTTAGGCCCACAAATGGAATGTAGACCTAATCGCCGATGAGTTCTTTATGAATGGGGCAATTAGGTCCAATGATTTTTCTCTTTAAGTACAGTCGTATCCAAAAGTTTTGTTCTCTTTAATTTCTATTTTATGGAACATTAAACATACCTATGTTATAATAAATTTAAAACTACTTTTATAGATCATATAATAATTATTAATAAATAAAATATGAGATGCTACAGACCCGGCTTGTATTCTTATCTTTGTATCTGTTGTGTAAGTCAAAGGTACCGCGCAGTGCAGTGTTATAATTATTAACACGTTCACTTCCAGGAATCCGGCCATTTAAGTACTAAGATAGATAAAGATTCCAAATACTTTGGTACCAAATTGAGAGAAACTCATATCCGCATTTCGAAAAGAAAATCAGAAACTGTTGAAAACAACAGACGAATTGAAGATACCATACTGCAAGAGTTGTTGCATGGTCAAACAAGTGTTGGTCATTGCCTACAAAAGTTAAGAGTTTAAATGTGTTAAGATTTATATTTGATTGATATGGCGATTGTTTTTATAAATAGTGTAATGAAACCTTAAATTTTTTGATATTTTTAAATACTAATGTGTATTTTTTATATTTACTTACAGACTGATTAAGAGTGACTTTTTATGTTATAGTTGCCATCTGACTGATAAATAATATATATAATAACCTAGTTGTAGTAAAACTTTTTAAATTGCAATTGATTTGTGATTATTTTGTAATAATTTTGCGTGTTGTTTTTTATTTTTAAACTTTTTTAATAAAAGCTGTTTGTTTTTACTTAAAAAAACTTTAATTTTAAATTCATAGCTTATTATTTAGTGTTAATTTTAATATAATAATTTTATTAGATTAAGTTTACGAGTATATTGGATTGTTATGTTGGTTGTTGTTTTTACTGTGATTACTATAACACTATAGCATTATTTTAACTGTAGTGTTTTTTTATTCAAAACATTTAACATAAACATGTCAATATTTTGTGTTGATTTATACATAATATTTATAAATACAACTTTTGTTTTAATAAAATGCAATTTCATTTCACAAAATTTTGTATCCAACTGTACTTAAATATTTTAAAGTATTAGCATCGGGACTAATTGGCCCATAACAATAAAAGCATTGAGCGATTAGTCCTGCAGGACTAAATGCTCAATTCTAAATGCACTGTTTAGGTCTATAGGCCTAATCCCTAGCAGGCCTAATCGCCCAACACTCAACTTAGAACCCTAGTAGGCGCACGCGAAATGAAGGTGTTTCAAGGGAGCCTTTAAAGGCTTCCTACATCGCTCGACGCGTCAGTGCTCAAGGTCAACACTAACTGGGAAGAGCTCCGTAATTTTTCAATAAAAATGACATACTGTGCAGTGAAAGGGTGTCACAACTCTTCACATAATCACCAGAAACAATTAAAGATTCCATTTCACAGGTAAGTACAACACATTATCGAGTAAAACATCCGTTTAGGCACAAAAACTAATTGTAAACAAAACAGACGCCATTACATAAAAATGTTGCTAGCTACGAGCGAAAAATATTTTACCCCGTACTTATTTGTTTTGTCTATTTCTACTTTCCACTGGTAGGTACTTTAATTTCCAAATGTTATTAGGGTTATACTAATTATCAGACTTGGTTTTTTTAGTTAAATATACAGGATGTTTGTGTAAACAGTGTTATCCTTAAAACCAGAGGTTTTGTCTATTCTACTTTCCACTGGTAGGCACATTTATTTGCCAAATATTATTAGGGTAACTTCTTATCTAACCTGGATTTTTAAGTAAAATATACAGGGTGTTTGTGTAAACAGTGTTATCCTTAAAACCAGAGGTTTTGTCTATTTTTTGACGACCTTTGTGGCGCGGTGGGTGAAGATCAGCCTGTGGCGCAGTAGGTTGCGGGTTCGATTCCCGCCTCGAAACAAATGTTTGTAAGATCTGCAAATATTTGTTTCGGGTGTTCTGGTCGTTTTCTATGTATAGTAAAAAAATATCTATCTAAGTATAGTAATTTTGTATAAAGTATTTATGTCTGTCATCTAGTACCCACAACACAATCTCTGCTTAGCTTGGGGCTAGATGATGCTGTGTGGATTGTCCCGCATTATTTATTTCTACTTTCCACTGGTAGGTACTTTTATTTGCCAAATATTATAAGGGTTACTTGATTACTTCTTATCTTACCTGGATTTTTAAGTTAATACAGGGTGTCTGTGTAAACAGTGTCATCCTTAAAACCAGAGGTTTTGTATATTTTTTGACGATCTTTAATTAACATAATTAATTTCATCCGAAGGTTGCCTGTCTTATCGCTTCTAGGCGATAAGGCCGCCCATTGTACCTGTTTTTTTGTTATTATGTTCTTTTTCTTGTATAATAAATAAAGTATTTTGTTATTGTATTGTTTAATTTAATGATTTTACTTTTGTAATACTTACTACTCGACTTAACTACTTAACCTTTATATAAACGCCCATAGAGTATGTAATATTAACAGAAAAATGATTATCATAAACTCCTTACAATTATTACAATTTCCCTAATTTATGGGGTAAATGTTGATAGCTTGCAACATTATTTGTGCGCTTGTGTGCGTGTCGGCTAATGTAATCACGAGCCGCTTACGCACACATTGGTTGTTTTATTGCTTCAACTTCGAGCGGAATTTTTGTGTGAAATTATCACTCTACGTCTTTTTACTCTAAGTTGAAGACTAGATAAAACTTTATTCGAATTTAACTAATGACGAACCCCATTAGTGAAATTCGTTCTCAACAAATGATAATCCATCATTGTTCATACTAACAACGTTTGAGAGTCTACCTCTAGTGTGCGTTTGCAAAATACTTAAATGGAAAAAAATTATAGCATGACAATTATAACAGAAGAAAATAAAACACTATTTACATACTGCTTCTTCAATAAAACTTATTTTATACCCATTTGAATTTCCTTTGAAACTTCTTGACTTTCAAATATGCGGCACATTGTCAGGTTTTATTGGCAAAGGCGGACGCAATAGTTGCAGGGGTGTGAATTGTGACGTCACATCCTTCACACTGCATTTCAATATGTTCCTTTTTCATGGAAATTGTATATTCGTTTCGCATAAGGCTCCACATATGTAGGTACCTACAGAATCACGTAGCTGAAATCAGCAAAATATTGTTGGATGAAAAAAAAGTACCTACCTAGAACAACAAAAAAGAGTTTTGGAAGTAAGATGAGAGATACAATGTGACAATTTTGAAAACTTCAGATTTCTTATTATTTACTCAATTATTTACACTGTTTTTTTAAAGATTTGCTAGTTTATTTTATGAGCCTTTCCACACTTGCGAAGTAAGCCACGAACCATCAGTGTGGATCCCATTCGCATATACTTCACGGCTTCGTGTCGCGTCCGCGCCTCATTCTCGTAGTTTGTCGGTGTTTTGTTTCGCAACACGATTCTAAGGGTTCGCACACACGAGCGGCAAAGTACCAACGGCAGGGATAAGTGTAGCTGTCGACAGCAGCTTTCATATAAAGCTCCAACAGCTCTTTGGAGCTTCGATGTTAATAAGTAAAGGGCTGCCGCCGACGCCCGTAGGTACAGGTTACAGTTGCTGCTGTTGACTTGGGGCCGCTGGTGTATATAAACACTAACAGCGCGAGTGTGAAGATCTTAGCAGGATGACATCGCGATACATACCGCTACTTCGCGTGCGATCTACGCGCGAATGTGGAGAGGCTTTTTGAATAATCTACAATTCAGTGGTATGGTGCACGGTGGCGTCTTATAGCGTGAGCAGTCGTATAAAAGTTACAAGAATTGATGACCCCTGATTGTGGTGGAGCAATAAAAACAATATGAGCAACCTTTTATACAAATACGGAGCTAAATGATATACAACTTTATATCGTTCCAAGAGTCCTGTGTCCGAGCGACTTGTTGTAGTAAAGGAAAATTTTGATTTGATTTTGTGCAAAAATGCACCATTATGTACCTATACCGACTTAATTTAATATAAGGATATTGGTGATTCACTGATCTGTGTAAACTGCAGGATCTGCCCTTCACCGCGAACATAAATGTAAAATTTTATGTAAGGTGACTTACATATTTTTTTGAATTTAGATTTATACATTATATAATGCTGGAAAATTCACATAACATCATCTAGCCCCAAGCTAAGCAGTTTAGTTTTAAACTTAAGCTCGGACGATTATTGAATGGAAGGGTGGAGGTACATACATACACTGTTGTCATTATTTCTCTACCAATTTTTAGTTCTCACTGTTTTGTCTCGGTCTTTTTTGTGCGAATATGAAACAAATTTACAAGAAAACGTACGACAAACATCGCAGTGCGTATTTACCCAGTTCGTGATAGCTGTTAGAACCACTGTAACGGTTATCAGTGAACAGTTGACGCGGTGTCATTGAATTACCGATAACCCTGTATATTTCCATTATGATATTAGATTTCTTATAATTATTCAGATGTGTTTTTTATTTTATACCGACTTACAGATTACTTAAAATTATTTTAAGTATTATCGTAGGTAACGCGTACAATAATAAATCGTAAAATAATTTGGAATACAGCAAACTTTTAACAGTCAACAAAATCACACAAATAATTACATAAATTAATTAATTAATCACACAAAATCAGCTCTTCCTCGCTTGAAAACTGTAGAAAATTCAATGTGACAGATATTGAATTTTTTTTCAACCTCTTCACATTATATTATTTTAGTGTGTTATACTATTTTGTATACTCGCGCGCTCTTTTCCGAGATAAAAATAGGATATTTGTGAAATCATCCTTGATAAAGTTAACATCGAATTTCTGTACCTACTAGTTCAATAAATAAACCTGCCCCCCGCCAAATTAAATTTGAATCCGTCAGGCATTAAAACAATGGAACACACTGAATTACTTTTAATATATTATTTGTAAGGAAGTAAGGAAAATTAAATTACCTCGCCAACCAACGGTATCTACTATCAAAAATACTATTTCATATTATTTACAATTTAAGGAAAACCAATAGCTAAAACGAAAGTGGTGTGTAACTGACAGTTGATTATAAGTTTGGACATAAAACCTTGTAGATAAAAAAACAAGTACGACAAGTGCGAGTGTAACTCGCGCGCCGAGGGTTTTGAACTTTTGTCGTTTAGGTAGGTACGTATATGACAACCTCTTGGCGCGGTAGGCTTACAACGCAGGAGGTGGAGGTTTGATTCCTGCCTCGGGACTAATATTTGTAGGATCTTCAGATTATTTGTTCGAGTGTTCTAATCCTTTTCAGTACACATAAATAAATCATCTAATGTGATACTTATACTTTATTAAGTATAACAGCTATCGTAGTAATACCAATAACACAAGCTTTGCTTAGCTTGTGGGTAAATGATACTGTGTGGATTATCTAGGATACATACCTATCTCTTCTCAAAAATTTTGAGAACAACGGTTTTGGTGCGCTGTGGAACTTCTATTACAGTTACTACAGAGATTAGTGGGTAGGTAAGTGGGTTGGTACCGACAATTTTTTTTCGGCTTTTTTCAACCTATTTCACTAAGTATGAAACTTAGACGATTTTCAAAACCTGTTTTGAATTGTCGAAATCCATACCTTTGATTTGATATTACTCTCAATGAAATAGCCCCCATTGTATGAAAATTAGTTTTTTGACCATATTTCAAAAAGTATTATATTTACAGACTTCCCAATATTTTTCCTGTAAAATATAGACCTATATCTACAAACGCTTAGTACATTTTATATAGATCACTCTGCTATCTTCGGAGATAGAGGGGGGGGGGGAACGGTAAAATTTTCGACCTTTTTCAAAATATTTCGAAAAGTATAAAACCTATCGAAATTTAAAAAACTGCATTAAAATGTACAAACTGATACCTTTCATTTGATACCCAACTCGGTGGGGTAGTCAACCCTTTAGAAATTTTTCCCGCCCTTTTTTGACCATATTTCAAAAAGTATTATTTTTACAGACTTCTCTATATTTTTCCTATAAAATATAGATCAATACCTACAAACACTTGGTACATATCACGTCGATCGCTCTGCAATCTTCGGAGATAGGGGGGGGGGAACGGTCATTTTTTTGACCATTTTCAAAATATTTTAAAAAGTATGAAATCTACCGAAATTTCAAAAACTATGTTGAAATCTACAAACGAGTACCTTTCATTTGATATCACTTTCGACTTTGTACGTTCCATTTAAAATTTCGATTTCAAAATTTGTATGGAAAATCTTCATTTTGATTTTTCATTTATTTTCATTTATTTTTCTAAAAATATGTGCGGGCGCACAAAATGTATTATTATTTCAAATTTCAAGTCAATAGCTGCAGTAGTTTCTGAGATATTAAGGATTCAAAACACAAAACAGACCCAAAGCGATTTCATAAGGGTTTTGCAACCGATGGCAAAACCCTAAAAATAGCAAAAAATTGAAAATTGTAAAAATTTTAAAAAATTGTAGCTAAAACGAATCTGGCCTAATGCTAATCTGCCATAAAGAGAATCTGTCATAAAGCGAACAAGGCAATGGATTTTAATGAAAACATTACAAGATTATTAGTTATTATAATGAATATTAAACAGTTTTGAACGTACAAAAGTAGGCACTAAACTAGCATTTGGTATTTGAGAAAGTCGAGAAAGTACGAAAACAGCTGACGGGCAACCTTCAAATATTGGTTGGTTGTTCAAAATGGGCAAACCTTGTGAAAGTAAATACCCGAACTCTATTATTAGAAATTATTCCATCGTATTCTGATCGCACGCGTATTACACAACATCATCAGCATCATCATCAACAGCCTATGATAGTCCACTGCTGGATATAGGCCTCCCCTAATGAGCGCCATAGAATGCATTACTCATCATTTGGGGGTTATTGCCCATAAGTTCGGTGGAGTTGTTCTGCAGAGGCTGCTGCTGCCCGCCCCCCGGTGTTTTCCCTTAATTCCCTCTTACGACACCCACGGGAAGAGTTGGGGCGGTAAAATTCTATGCCGGCACCACACGGCTAATACACAAGCCTATCCCAAAAAAACTACAAAACGAAATTGCACGCGAAGACAACGCTGATTGACTTATGTTACAAGAAAAGGATCGATTGCCTCTCGCATATGTCACTGGCAGAAAGGTTTCACGCGCTTAATCCACCCCGAGGGGCTTGCCATTAATTAACCCTGGGTTGCCAGCTGCGGTCTGCGGCTATTGACGTATGTGCGCCTTAAATTGTTGTCCAACGATTGCTGGGTTAAAGATTATGTCTTGAGTTCTTTTTGGGGAATTAATTAACTAGAATTAATTTGTATAATGGGTTTGCAGTTTAGCACGTTAATAATAGCCGTCGTTTGACGGATTGTCATCATCCGGTCTCGACTCGACCCAGGGTGGGTCTTGGTATTTGATAATGATAAAGAAACATTGATTGAGCTATAGACAGGTACATACCATAAAGGTTTCACAAGAGAATAATAAAAAGTAGATACAGGTAATATTACATATCTTTAGACACAAATACAAGCAGAGAGTAAGCAGAGATACCTTTACCTACCTTTTGCCGCGTGAAAACTTGATAATTGTCTGAAATTATGATGTTCCGTGTCGGAATATCATAACTACTTTCCACACTAAATTGCTGTTTTATTCCGACCATGATGATGATGGTCTTATCGAATTCACGTACCTATTTTTTTTATTACAGTCATTTCGTAACCACGACAGAGTGCAAACCTGTTTAAACGTCGAGAAAAGAAAAAAACGCGATAAATAGGTACCCGTTAAAATAGTCCTAATCATTATGTGTTCAGATCGCGTAAGTTGGTATGACAATTCTTTAAAATATACACAATTTGGAAGGTAGAATCTAAACGTGTTGTTACTTATGGGGTAGTTGACTGTGAAGCCTCTCACGCGTAGACGCATCAGATAGTCCATCTGTCCTGCCATTGTTCGTGCAATATTCTGTTATTATTGACGATCATGCTTTGAATTTCGTTCCTTCGTTTTATATCTAATCTGAGAATCAGGCTTAGCTATCGCATGTGGAAACCCTGTCTATGAAACTCATCAGTGGATCCAACTGGTTAGGAAGGCGTCAAGGAAGAAATCCTGTGTCTTGGAGCTAAGGTGAGTCAATAATTAGATAACTTCTGTAGGGTAATGGGTGAAGATCCGCCTGCGATGCATGAGGTTGCTTGGGTTCAATTTTCGTCTTGGAACTAATGTTCGTACGATCTGCAGATCGTACAAATTCGTAGATCGTTGTTCAGGGTGGTCTGGTGTTTTTCTATTTATACTCAAATTGTATTGAGGAAAGATTTTATTGTTTGTTAGTTTGAACTGGCAGCAAAACTACTAGACCTATTTGAAAATTCTTTTACCATTAGAATCTTACACATTATATCCCAATGAACAATATTTTTTTATGAACATTAATTTTTATTAAATTATTATTATCATTAATCCAGATCATTGATTTTAAATAGATGTTCGTATGCCTATTTTTTATTTTGTTTTGGACTTTCTATTTTTTTTAACAACCACCGATTAAGAAACCTATCTTTATTAATCTAAAACCTCGTTTAAGAACCATTTAGGTCAGTTTATAACAGTCACCTTATCATTTAATAAATTCTGAAACAACGCGAAACGAAAAGGTTCGTGCATAAACGAGTTTCTGAAATAAATTAAATTCACAAAGAGTAAATCTTTGCTGGCAGTATTTCATCCCTCATAAAAGGGTAAGAATTATAAAATTACTTTTTTTTAATATCGCTTTCGAGTTCAAGACTGGCACACCACTAAATAATTCACCGCCTTATCGATCGGCTGCTATTTACAGAATCGGAACAATGCTTGCTAAGGTAATGTGGAGAGTAAGAGTAAGATTAAGTAATAGGTTATGATTGACTCAAAATCAAAATCAATGTGCTTTATTTCCTTTAGACCTTACAGGACTCTTGGACACATCACAAAATACAAGTTAAATAAGAAATAGAATGGGAAATAAAGTGATGACTTTGATTAATTGTTCTTCTTTACTTTACCTTAAAAAGATTGAAGTGACAATCTTTTTAAGGTAAAGTAAAGAAGCGAACAAATATACCTTTTGTTAGATTGTTAGTTTTAGAGTTGGAGCATAACTCGTCCTAAACTTTTTTGTCGTCTAGATAGTCCGATATTTTATAGTAAGCCTTTTGCAAAGAATATTTTTGACAATCCGTTTGAATTTATTTATACCTAGATAATTTTTGCAACTCGGAGTTTTGTTGTAGACTATGATTACATGTATAATTATCTTATGTAAAATAAAATAAAACATAGATTTGTTTGTGTCTATTTAATATATAATATCTTTATTAACAAAGAAAGTTACTTAAATAAAAGAACCAAATTAGAACTAGCATTTACAATTGAAACAATTGAGCTAACTGCAGACTGTTGCAAAGAATCTACAGTAGCTCAATAGATTCATATCAATGTCAGTGGGAAACGTCCTCATGATGATCTTAAGCGTTGAAATCTTAAATTTTTTTTTATCAAAAGTAAAAATGGTATTTACTTGATAAAATTACCCGGGTTGAATATATTAAATTATTATAAACCCTTGTTATCCAGAATCAAACAATACGAGTACAGTTCGGTGCGATAATGTAGAATATGATAAGTTGCAAGCGTGATAAAGATGAATTTCCCGCCCCGCTATACTTACGTGTATTGCCTAGCAGGCTGGCTGTCAGACCACCGGTCAGCCCTTTGAAGCAGTCAAAGAATAATGGAAATGCACCGTCAGCCTACCATACTCGACCAATTGCCGACGTCGAAGTGTTTGTTTTAACTGTTGTTGTTCAGATTTTGACTACGAACGGTTTACGACTGAACTAGTTACCATTCTTATTGAAACTTTTGAAAGTGAGTTGAAGGCTGTCTTCTTGTGCCTGTAGCGTCTGTCATAGGTTATACGCGTGTTTCTGAATCGTTATAGAGAACTCTAGTGTCTTGATAAACCTAATTTAGGATTTAAGACTACCTACCATAAAAATTACATCATTTCTTGTCAATTAACGTTACCGTATCTTGAATAACTAAGCCCATTTTGACACATCAAAGAGGCAAAGCATAGCTTACACCAAAATGTTTATTATCTAAACTAAGGTACAATCTAAATCATTGCAATCTAAGAGACATTTTAATAGAAGGCATGCTGTCGTTAAAAAGGTCTACCTATCTGTACATGTACCTATCTGTACATGTACCTATCTGTACATGTACTCCAGTAGAATTTTTAAAGAGTTTTATTTGCTTGGTAATAAAGACTTATTTTCCAAGTATCAAATTTCATTTAAATCAGTTCAGCTGTTTCAGCGCAGGATCGCACACATACCTACACTACGTATGTGTATTTTGTAATCCAGACCAGGGCAACTGGCTAATAGGGTATTTCACTTTTGTATGAGAAAAAAATCTAAAAACAGATTTTTTAGCAGTTGGAAAATATATAAATTAATATATTATAAATAAAATAAGTTAATAATTCAAAGTCTACAGTTTTTAAACGGTTTTTAACACCATGAAATAGTACCATCATGTATCTAGTATATGTCATACGGCTATGTAGAGTAAGTAGCACCTGTCAACTGAACAGGCTTATAGGCTTATAGGCTTTGTATTTTGTTTACACAGCCAACTGACGTCATGACCACAAAGCAATGTGGCGGCCACTGTGTCGTGGTTTCGACAAATTACTCTCGAAAATTAAACTTTTGGAATTGAACATAAAAATATCTCTATTTTTATGTCACAATAGTTGTCCGCCCCGGCTTCGCACGGTTATTTAACAAAAATTTAATTTTTCATACGGTACCTTTATTTTTTTGAAAATATTCTATAGCCTATTCAATTTAAACAAACAAAAAACAAATCTTACCTCTTTATCATATTACTAGCGGCCCGCCCCGGCTTCGCACGGGTATTATACAAAAATTTCAGAAATTATAGACACTAAAACGATGGGTTTCACAGTTTTCATACGGATCTTTACTTTTTTTAACAGCATTGGGGTTTTTGACATTGACTCGACATTCCAAAACTGACACTGGCCGTAGAGAAAAAGCAAGCACCGTGCGCTATACAACCTCTTTTTCTATTCTGACGCGCCATAATAGAAAAAGAGGTTGAATATACAGCCCACGGTTCAATTATTGAATTTTTCATGCGGATCCCTAACTTTTTTGGAAATATTATATAGCCTATGTTCATCACGAAAAATTAAGGATTCTAATGGTGAAAGAATTTTTTAACTCGGTCCAGTAGTTTCGGAGCCTATTCAATTCAAACAAACAAACAAACAAACAAACAAACATACAAACAATCAAATCTTTCCTCTTTATAATATTAGTATAGATTAGAGATCATTCGTAATTTTAAAATCCATTTAAAATTTGCACGCCTAAGAATTGGACATTATCTTAATTTTAAAACCTACATTGTAATATTGCTGCAAATAAACATTTTCAAACTATTGGAATAGGTAACCGATATTATTTTGGCAAATAAAAAACTCTCCCGACAAAAAGATTTTTTGTGAATTTCAAATTCCCAAAATGTTTTTATCGTACGCTGTTGTTGTCAAAAGCATATTTTCGCAGAACGATAACGTCCCCACATTGACAACAACAGCGTTCAGAGGGCAGTATTTCGTTAGTGGGGACATGTATAGCTCTTAACTGACATTTCCTTTTATTTTATTTTGCTTTCGATATTTTCGAGTAGTTATTGAGCTATGGCAAATTAAGGTGATAAAATATTGCTTACTAGCAGTCCGCCCCGGCTTCGCACGGGTATTAAACAAAAATTTCAGAAATTATACACACTAACACGATGAGTTTCACAGTTTTCATAAGGATCCCTTACTTTTTTAACAGCATCGAGATTTTTGAAATTGACTCGACACTCCATAACTGACACTGGCCGTAGAGAAAAAGCAAGCACCGTGCGCTATATATTCAACCTCTTTTTCTATTCTGACGCGCCATAATAGAAAAAGAGGTTGGATATACAGCGCACGGTTCAATTATTGAATTTTTCATGCGGATCCCTAACTTTTTTGAAAATAGTATATAGCCTATGTTCATCACGGAAAATTTAGGATTCTTATGGTAAAATAATTTTTTAAATCGGTCCTGTAGTTTCGGAGCCTATTCAATTCAAACAAACAAACATACAAACAAACAAACAACCAAATCCTTCCTCTTTATAATATTAGTATAGATAAAAATAAATATTTACTTTCCTTAAAAATATATAAAACTATAAAACGGCCGTTATAAGCTTAGTGTCCAAGAACTGAATTAATACAATATTATACCTGAGTATGTTTAGATATTATTTATATATTTATTTACAACTAGGGCTCTGATTGCAGCAATTTAAAAAGTGTGATATTTATTGTTCAGCCCAGTTTAGTATGCATTATGTGTAAAAATATCTCCGTGTAAACTGACTTCCATTTTATGGTACTGATTTTATTACAAGCCTTATCGTTTGCCATAAAAAAGAAATTGCCATAGCCAAGCAGAGCAGACACCTCTATCACAACACAACTTTCAAAGCCAAACCGAATAAAGAACCGGATAAAAAGAAACACGAACGTGGCTACTGCGTTTACACAACGTTAAGCTGGTCGTGACTGTTCCTGCAAAAACGGCAAGTCCTCTCATCCACTTAATTCCAATCACGTAGTGTGGCCGCGACGGCCCTGTAAACATATCAAACTAAGCGTATGACAATATGCTAGATTTGAACAGACGATGTACATCATTCTGTGCATAGGAATTTAGCTGGTTAAGCTTAAGGCTGAGGCTTTAGGCTCTCTTGTAACTTAAATACCTACATTATCAATCTCTTATTGAAGCCCCATAGTAATTTATTTCGAACTATTTCGTTTACGGATACAATAGAATAACTTATGGATAAAAAAGGCTGTAAGGTTTAAGGTATAGCTTGGCAGTGATGATGTCTGTCCCATGATTCTATATATAGACCATAAACCCAGGTCACCTTTTGTCAAGGAAGTCAATTTTGATCAAAGAATGTGGTAATAAAACTTTTTTATAATCTCATAAATAAATCGTAAAAACGTACAGTTCCGCCCATCAGTTACGACTGGAAAACTATGTCCGCTCTAAAACTGCTTTCAGGAAGCTATCAAACGTTAGTTATTTTGTATGGCAGCCATGAATATACTACCTGCGTCTGTACTCGCCGAAAAAAATTACATTCGATTTGAGGAATTTATTCGATAGATGAAGCTGTTTGAATAAGAATCGGTCGCGATCGTGCGGGGTCTTTCGCGTCGCGGACCGCCGCCGGTGTGATCTTGGGTTTATTAGGAGGCATGCGCGCTACGTTGCCGGCGGCGGGCGGCGGCAGCGGCGACGGCGAGCGGCTCGGCAGTGGCATCCGGCCTACGGCGGAGAGCGTCCGCCCCCGCCCGCCCTCATAGCACCCCCCATACTTACGTAAGTCACGTGAAAAAACTTAACACCAGTCGGTTCTGGCACAAGTGATTTGAATTTAAAATAGAGTGATCGTGAGTGAACTGTGTGCTTTAAACGTTACATTGAGATTGTGTATTTTATAGTGGAATATATGAACATTTATATGCTGGAAGGTGAGTGTTTTTTGAATAATGTGGATGTTAGTTGACATAGATGATAAGTAGGTACCAACTTAAATACACATTATGTATATAAATGGTTGTAAGAATCGTAATATCTCTAGGGTTTTTTTTTATTTAATAGATCTGCAAAAGAAAAGGAAAAGTGATTAATTGCCTTTATATTCACTCAAATTATGAAAACATGTCTATTGATATTATAATCGCAATTTCCTGTAAGTTGATATCTAAGAATTCAAATTTACTGAACAAATTATGATGCAATTCGGCGTGCATGTAGAACATGAGTATCTTAGCTAATCCTAAGCTGAATGCTGGATGTAAGTTTAAACGATCCTAGCTGCTCAAATCATAGAATCATGATTTTTAATCAAAGCTTTATAACAATATAGAGTACAACCCAGTAAATAAACTATGTAATACTAAAGATTATATGCTGTGTGGATTGTCCGGCATTATTTATTTATTATTTATAAACAGATAGTATACATTAACAAACCACATTACTCTTATTTTTTTTATTTTATTCGGAGATCAAATAGTTGAACACGCTTTATAAATAAACTGACAATTAACTCATACCTAAGCATTTAGGTTCGTGTCCTAGCATGTAAGAAGCCAAAAAGACTTGCGGAGGAAAAATATTTATAATACTTGTGAGCCGCAAAGGTAAGTAGGCTTTTACGATTCTCCTCATCAATATGATGACGGACTTAGATTAAGTTTTTTTTAAAGTAGGTTTTGTAACCGCCACATTCTGTATAAAGATGGCCGGCCATGGAATCTGGCAAAATTTATGTTTTTTTGTTTTGTGTGTTTGTGCTATAGTGAATTAATCTCTTACGGGAGTGACATAGTCATTTTGTGAAATGACTTAATGATATATATAATATTTTTTAATAAAAAACAATTCATTCAAACTTTTGAAACAAGGAAATAAGGGTTTAACGGCTCACTATGAAGTTTAAAAATGAGTAACATGAAAAAGGTCGCGTGTTAACATGCGTGTTATTCTATCATGATAACACTGTAGGATGAATCCGAGTGATAATACATAGGTCTGGATCCAATATGACTTAAATAGGTAACTTTTTGTTGAAATAGCGTGAACCCGCGTTTCATCTAGCTCAGTGATATTGCTATCTTGGGTTGCATAGACAATTTTGCCATCGAAGTCATACGTTTGATATAATTACTAAAGTCGATGAAATGAATTTTAATTATTTACGCATGCGATAACAAAGTAATGTTATTTTTCTCTATTATGCTACACTAGCGGTCCGCTTCGAACATGTATTTAACAAAATATTCAAAAATTATACAAAAATATGTGTATAACACACGCTGGATTACATTTTTGAGGTTTTCTTATGGAACCCTAACTTTTTTTAATATACTTTATGGTCTTCGTTCATTAGGGATAATGTAGGATTCTAATGCTGAAAGAATTGTTCAAATCGGTCTATTAGTTTCGGAGCCTATTCAAATCAAACAAACAAACAATCAAATCTAGGAAAGATTTGATTGTTTGTTTTAATTGTTCTTTTAATATTAACCTAGACAAACCTAGACATAACAGTCCCCGTACACATAATTAGATTTTTAGTTGTTGGATAAAGTTTACTCAGGCATTGATTGCGGTGTAATTACTTAAAAATCTCTGGAAAATAGGGCGGATGATTAGAACACATCAATAGCTTCTATTATTGGACACCAAATTAAGAATGCCGACCACCCTTGGAATTTGATTTGCGTTATTATTAGATCTAGTTATATTTTAAGCGGGCACTTACCCGTGTTACGGGGCGTAATGTACCGTCGCAGTTAGCATGATAATGGTGATATGATATGGCGAGCGAACGCTACGAGTGGGATTCGACGATCGGTACCGAACGTTCACTCTCTTTCGTTGCTGTGTCCACACCAAACGAACGGAAGCAAAACCGCGGGCGGAAAACGGCTGAAGGCGAACGAAGACCCTGGTTCGGGATCGCTTGGTTCCGCCATAACGTGCAAACTTGTTCGTTCGAGTTCGATTATTAGCCTTCGCTCGCTCTCGTTCGTTTGATCTGTACTCAGGTACTCAGCAATACTTTGCTCGCTTCAAGCGCCTTCTTTCCCGCACCGACAGACCCGCACGTTCGCTGTGCTACATGTTACTACGACTTTGTAACGCCGGGCGTTACAAAGATGATGGGGAGTAACATGAGGGACGAATATGGCATTAATCGAGAAATGAAATGAGTAATTCACACTAAAGGTATTCCTATGATTTATCACACCTACTTAGCGACATAAATATTTTATCCAAACACTCTTTTTTATTTTACTACTATTTAACCAAATTTAATAAGATGTATATATCATTTTAGGTAGATAAGTACCTACTTGAATTAATTTAGTTATTTAGTAAAACACATGCGAAGCTCGGAGCATAAGCTTGTAGCACCTGGGAGAATACTTCCAAACCATTTCTAGTAGAAGGTATAAAAATGCCCACACCTCGAGTTCTAGTTGTTGCTGTAAAAGCCCGATAATGCCGGCATGTCCATTTGCGGTCAATAGCATTATAATCCATTAAAAAAAAAATCTTGTTGCTGTCATAATACTCGAGGCCACCCTATACAATAATATAATTATAAAGTCAAAGAGTAATTCTGTCTATCTGAGTATTACCATTTCACGCATACGACCTTTAACCTCGATGAGGTAATAGATGGGTCGACGTAAGCTACTTTCCGGAAAAACACGTGCAAAGTCGCGGCACGAGCTGTCGCTTATAATCAATTATTGACCTTGAAAGATGCTGCATAGGCCATGGGAGACAAATAAATAATGCTGGACAATCCACACAGCATCATCTAGCTTTAAGCTAAGTCACAGATAACATAATACGCTAAGGGCTACTAGCTGACGATCGGAACCAGTTCCGTACAAGTAATTTCTAAGCCTCGTATGGAACCAGTTCTGAAACTCCGGTTCTGTAGACGGCCGAAGGGGACTGATATACATACCTTCATAATACAATACATCATCATATTCTTTATTATAAAGTTAAGGATTTAGGGAAGAAGAACAGTTTTCCATACACTGTTGTGTACACAGCTTGTAGATCATGACCTTCAGCTATTCCCATTCCTTCACTTTTGACGAGGCTCCTCAATTTTCTTTTTATTATTAGGAATACTTATCAAATCACGATATTCCAACGGCCAATAACATCCGCTTACCACAAGGATCGGCTCCACACGCCCTTCAGCGTCCTTGTTATAACTCTGCAAGGAAAATATAGAAAGTTTCCAGGTAGAAAAATACGACATAATGAGGGTATTGTGGTATTAGATTTCATTCTTAAAGGGGAATATTTTCCCTCTATTTTATCCTCGTTTAATATAATGACGGTGCCTGAACTCAGGTGTTATTTAAATTGTTGCATATTCATTTAAAGAGATGTTGCAAATTGTTTTTTACGTCAAAAGGTGCTATTACGGTTTAGATTAAATGCAGAAATCTTATATTTTAATGAATCATTTTTCATTAAAATATACCCTTTAGGAAAAATGAGATTGCTTATCATAATTGTAATCTTTATTCATAAACAATTATAAATCGTATTTGATATTCATGTGAATATCGAATATTGATATAAGTATACGAAGATGAATATTTCAATGCGGCCTTTTGAGGCCTGAAAATTCACCGGCACAACTTTACTATCAAGGAAGTAGGTCGGAGCCGTAGACCAGAAAAAATATAAAAATATAAAAAGACTAAATATTTATTATTGAGAGTATTTCGGTTACTTGTACAGATAACTCGAGTTACATCGGCTTTGCTATGAACTGTTTATGAGAACGTACGAGTAGGTATGTATGTCATCATAGTGCTGTAGGTGTTATATCTATCTATCTATCCACAGTGCTGCAGGTACAGCAAGCACTATGATTTCTTCTGTGATTTAGGTCAGCCACGCAGGTCTGGTAATGCACCATTTCATCACGAGCACTTTCATTTTTTGTATGCAAGCGAGAGTGCCAAAACTTTTGCGCACTGCGTCGTCGCCTTTCTCAGCTGAATATGTATGGCGAATACTTGCCAATTCAAATTCGGTTACTTATTCACCACGGTGCAGTCTTATTGAATTTTTCACTCTTTGTTTCCCGAAGGCAGGTTCTCTGTTCGGACTACAAAACTTTTAGTAGGCCATATTTTGCCACGCGAGCACCCGTGAAACTTTTTGTTGGTTCGAAAGTGCTTATCTGAATTGGTTTTGGTGCCAAAGTTTGAATGGTTTCATTATTAATTGGGTAGGCACCTAATATTTTAGACTCTTGTACTCACTGGGAGTTATATATTTTTCGTATAAAGTACCCATTTTAAACGAAAAGAGATAATGGAAAACCTAGGAGCACGAATTTAAAAATATAGGCATTTATTTATCCACTTGAAAGTGGTTATTGAAACCTAATTCAAAGAGAATTCTAGAATATTGTTATTAATAAAAATAAGGTACAATCTAAGAGATAATATAATTAGAAGCTAAGCTATCATTAAACAGAGTCTACATGTTGGAATTCAATCAGAAACTATAACACAAGGGCAAATGGGGCAAAAGAAGCCCTAAAGCCAGGCCTGGTCCATGTCCCCGATGTCACAGTGCACGTTGCGGATTAATTAGCACATACCTGAATCAGGATACGACATACCAACCAGCTAAAGCTGTGAGACCACTGCTGCGCACGCACATTTAGGCACGCTGTCTGACTTGCTTTAATAAAGTCAAGGCGCCTCAGTAGACTCATTCTATAAACTCATTTCGAACCTCACTGCGCTGAATCCGCAGTGAGTTTAAAGATTCGTATTCTGTAAAACTCGATTTCGCCTGTAGCGCCTCAGTGTCGAGCGTGGTAATGAAAGGAACTAAGCTGAGTGAGATTTTGACATTTACGCTAAAGAATTAGGGATAATTGGTATTCTGTAAAGAAATTCCCAAATCATCTCGATAGTTAAACACGATCTCACTTGTCAAATAAAAAGTTAACAAGGAGCGATCGAATTTGGTTGTTAGTCTAGTTTTTTCAGTTAGAACACAAAGGGAATTATGTCTCGGTCGTTCGTTTTTATGAGTTCACTAAGAAAATCTCACGAGCTAGACATTAGGTAATACTAGCAGACGTCAAGCTGAATATATCAGAGGTGTAACAATATTCAATAGAAGTGAAAATTATGTAGCATTATATCGATTATCACAAAGCGTAATTTTAATTGGCCAGTCAAGTAGAGAAGACTTAATAAATAGATTATGGCGCGCACGCAATTTATATTAAAATTAAAACAATTTATAATCTTATTTATTTTTATTTATTTAAGAACTACAATGGGTACAAAAAGTTGGCTTAATGCCCGACCAAAAACAGTTTATTTTAAAATCACCTCCGCTCTGCTAACATTTTCAGAGCGTCTGCTATTGCATTAAGTGCTGATGCGATGGACTTTTTGCTTCAGACAGGTGCTCCATTTGTATTGAACGCATGAACTAACAGCCGCCAAAATGTCGGTGTTCCGGAGTTCCAGCTGTTATCGCAGTTCTTCCAACCTTAAAAATCTGTCAGCGGTGCTGGTCAACTGAGATCGCCGCTGTGATGGTGGTGATGGCGGTATCAATGTTCGCCTAGCGCGACGTGGACCTGTAACAATATTTCAAAGTGGTTATGTGTAGGTAGGTAGGTAGATATGGTTTAGGCAAATCTAACAGTAACTGAATTTTTAATACTCTGCCAGGAATATATTCAGAACTTCCAATATTAGCATTCATTGTGTTGTATTTTTACATTTTGTATCCAGGAATTGAACATGAACAAAGAAAGGAAATAACCTACTTGTGTGTCGAGGTGGCAGCTGGCTTGGTGGTGGTGATTTGCGACGATGTTGGTGCAGTGGTGTAGATGCTCGGATTGGATAGGCACCTTGTCTGGAAGGAGTCTGCACATTGGGGTGTTCCAGCACAATTGGTGGGGTCCTCGGTGGTGAACACAGAGCTGGCCGAGTTTCCGTAGACACCTAGAAATATATTGTATTCAATATAAAAATTATAAAAATTGCAATAAACTAATATTTACATCTGGTATAGCATAACTCTGTCTAACAGATGGATAAGATGTCCCAGGAATGCAGAATGTGTCAGCTATTGGGTTCTAAAACAGACAGAGAGACAGAGTTATGATAAAATACTTCATTATGGATACTCATTGCTTCATATAAGTATAATAATAATCTAAGCATACCACTGTGGTGACTGTAGTATCCGTTGCTACTTCCCCCAGCCTTCAAGGCGCTGATGCAGATGCAGGCAATAATTCCTGGGGTTCCTATAAATAATATCATAAATTAATTTCCATAGTACAGTTATAAAATACTAAAATTATACCAGTAGGTAATCAAATGTAGACCTAAGAATGAATGTACATGCAAGCAAAAATAAATGAATTGAAAGTCTTGACGCTCCCTCCCATACTATTGAGTTGGATGGCCAATCTCTCCCAATGCTTTCGTGCAGCATCCCTAGCACTGGCAACCTTTGAAAACCCCTTTGCAAGGCTGGGATGTTTTTCTAGATATTGGAGAAGAGCCTCTATTTGTGCTCGGCTAGGGTGAGACGATCGTTCGTTGGGACTGTAATGGTAATTAATGTTTATTATTGAATACAGTAAGATGCTTAACTACTTATTACTAGATTGTCATTTGTCAAGGCAACTTTTGTAAATACGTGGTACCTAATTGTACTTACTTCATCTTCTCTTATAGTCATCACATCAATATCCAAAATCCAAATTAGTATGTATGATTTCACTTCATACACACACAGTGCACTCTCGTACGTAAACAAAACAAAGTAAAACAAGGCCTGTCAACTTTTGACAGTGACACAACGAATGAGGCAACGAATTAGTGTCTATTCCACCAAAATAAAAATCTACTCATAATTTTTAGCAATTTTATTGATTTTAAGTGATTTTAATACATCTTCGACCTTCTATTTACATAATATTACAAAAATAATGAATTTTCTTTTGTATTATTGTATAAAAACTAGCAAAAAGATAAATCGATTCGTCGATTATTAGCTGTAACGCGTAAGTTCAATCCCTAGCTCATTTCGATACTCACTTCACTTCACTTGTGCTTACAAACATACACAGAATACCATTATAAGGTGAAGTGGGCTTGCGTTCGAAGTGAGCGCGGTCACTTGAGTGAATTCGAGTTTGAATTCGATTTTTTACAGAATGAGTCTACAGATTAGAGATATAGTAGGTATGAGAATAAAGTGGTGAGTGGCTATATGAATAGATTCATAGACATGTGTACTATACAAATACCCAAGGCCTTCTACTACCTTATTTTTATGTAGGTACTTAAATTTTTGAAAACAAAATAAGTAGCGTTTTTCTTTATATATTCGTGTTCTTTTACGTGTTGTCTTACATTATTATTATTATTTTGCGTGTTTTTAATAATTTCATGAAAATATATGCTATTCTTATCTGAAAAAATTAACAAAAAACTGTTAAATAATGCAGGACTACGTGCGAAATATAATAAAAACAGCATCATTTTCACCTTAGTCCATACTTTTCGAGGTATTCTGGCTTGTCTCCGGTCAGACTGGCCGACAACGTGAAAATCGGAGTGAAGAGAAAAAAAATCAATAATAACTTATTTCTTATTTTATAATAATTTATAGTTGATATAAAATATGATTTGTCAAAAGGCTCATTAGCATAAAGAAATAAAGTTATTGAAGCTGAACAAAAATTGGCTAAAAGTATATCTTATAGGCGCATGTTAAAAATAATCTATGAATGGTCACTTACATTGAAATTTATGGAAAAGGCTAAATAAAGGTGAAGTAAAAAATGCCTACGTGGCTAAAGCAAACAGATATTGGTTCGCCGATATGTGAGCGGCAGCTCCATTTATAACACTTACATACACTAGAAGTGAAGTGTTTAACGTCCTTATGAAATCCAGGCAGTTGTTAACAGTAGCAGTGAGTTCTGAGCTTAATCCATAGGCAGCTACCAGATAAACACTGTACAACAGCGACAGTAGAACATAATATATAATACATAACATAACCTTGTTCGTCAGTCAACATCAAAGGTATTTCAATTTGTAGCGTATTTGCGAATCAACCCACGAAGAATGCAGGCTTGACAAGGAATTTAGATTGGAAATCAATGAGGAGAGAGGGCTTTCATAATTCGGTATTATCAGAGGCTAAGGAATGTTATTGGAACAGAATATCTATTTATAACATCACATACAAGTTGCTATCAACACGAAGACCTATTTGAATTTAGGAAAACGCTATTCATGGTAAGATGTTGGCAATAAATAATGATATGTTGCTCTTGAAAAGGCATAAACGATGAGCCAAACTGATATTAAAATACAAATGGTTTTGTTACGTTATTAGGACATCGCCTCCATATACAGCAATGAATCCGGGTCACTCAAAGAATCCAAAAAATCTCGGAAAGTAAGAATGCTAGGTTAATGCAATAAATTGTATTTAATAGACAATTTAATACTCCTTAAATGAAAATTAAAAAAATATGAGTCACCATACATTTTATTTACACAAAATTACATAAAGAAAAAAAACTGCTGATCTCTCCTTAAAACAAAAATAGGAAACATGAAATTTTTGAACTTTATGACGATTTTCTTGAATTTCAATACTTCGTATTACCTCCTCGTGCTTCCATTACTGCGTTTACGCGGTTTGGCATGCTGTACACCAAGTTCCTTATACGATTTTGGGGAATATTCTCCCATTCCTCTGTGAGAGCAATTTTGAGCTCAGGAAGCGTGATTGGGGGAGGGTTTCGTTGTTTTACGCATCTCCCTAGCTCGTCCCAAGCATGCTCGATCGGGTTGATATCCGGGCTGCGCGCTGGCCACTCCATACAAGTAATGTTCATCTCTTGAAGGTAGTCATTCACAATCCTACCTGTATGAGGTCGGGCATTGTCATGCATAAATATAGCATCCTCACCCAAATTGACCATAAATGGACCAACGTGTTCGTTGAGGATTTCTTCCACATATCTTACGCTAGTTAAAGAGCCGTTTTCTTTGATCACCAGCTCTGTGCGACTTTCAGAGGAAATTCCGGCCCACACAAGTACAGACCCACCACCGTAGGCTACTTTTTCTTCGATGCATGCTTGCTTGAATCTTTCCCCTGGTCTTCTATACACTCTGTGTCTTCCATCGTGCTTGTAGAGCATAAATTTTGATTCGTCGGAGAACATAACTTTCGACCAATCTTCAATACGCCAATTTACGTGGTTCTGGGCATATCTTAGTCTTGAAATACGATGGCCACGCTCCAGTTTAGGGCCGTTTGCAATGGTGTTCACCAAGTATCGGTCTTCTCGTGCTGTGGTACACCTAGTTCTGCCCGTTCCTGGTCTGCGTAGGTTAGAACCAGTTTCTTCGTAAGGTCGGAGAACTCTTTGTACTGTTGACAGCGACACACCGACAGTCCTGGCTGTATCGCGCTGACTCCGGCCGGTTTCCACCAATGTAAGTATTCTGGTGCATTCTTCAAGTGTAAGCGACATGATTTCAGCTTGAATAATGAATATTGAGCACTATCAACCTGGTTTATGTACCAACATAAATGACAGATTACAAACAAAAGCAAAAACAAATCCTGTAATTTCGTAGTTCCATCTTCGACAGTGTTCCCTTTTCAAATTTGATTTTTTTATGATATGACTTTACAATAACTAAGAAGTTTTAATACTTTCATTTAAGGAGTATTAAATTGTCTATTAAATACAATTTATTGCATTAACCTAGCATTCTTACTTTCCGAGATTTTTTGGATTCTTTGAGTGACCCGGATTCATTGCTCTCGAGTGTATTTCATTGAATAATAGCATCTTGGGGCCTTCCGACTGGTATTGTTATTGGATCAGTTGAGCTTCCTGTAATTTGTTTGCAACAGTCTGCAGTTAGCCCTTGTTTAAATTTTAAATACTAGTTTTAATTTTATTAAAGGTTGAATAACAATAACTACTGTTTATCTATGGGAAAAACCGCGAAGCTCAAAGCACATTTTGAAATGTGGACCGAAGTGTCGAAAGTTGTATGGAATAATTTCAAACTGAAGCAAAAGCGGTTGGATGTTCACTTTGACAAGGTAAGTAGAACATAATAAGTATAGGTAAGTAATACTTTGATAAGAAATTTTACGAAAAATATTATTTTGATTTTGATGGAGTCCTATCTTTTTCAGATTACGCGCGAATTATAATTATTATTAACGTAATTAAATTATTTGGCGCAGCGCATCAGCATTGCCATACAATGACGATGAGACAATGCAGCCAGCGTCTTGGTGTCGCTTCCGACTGGTATTGGTGTAAATGAGTTCTAGCTACCAATAGATTCCTTGCAACACTAATTTGTTCCTATTGATTAAATGTAATTTTATTTGACAGTAAAGTTACTTCCTACCGTAGCGAAAACTACGCGAATTTATATCATACCAGTATACGTTTGTTTTTAACTGGAAAATCTGTCTATATCGATGTGAATTCAAATCCACAAAGCCGATGTTTGATCGAATTTGTGTGGTTCACTTCTGCAAACCGCAAAATTGTTCAACATTGAACAATGTTTGTGTCACTATTGCCTCCAAAATAACTGATCACAAACGGACGACAAGTCGTACAAACGGGACCGGTCGAGCGTAACCTAAGTACAGAATTGTTTTTTATTCAATATTATAACAGTTCATAACACAATAATTCTTGCTTGTAGCTAAATTACCTTGACAAAACATAAATTATATTTATTACACTGCTTGACATAAGCAGAGATTGTACGTAATGTTGTCCTAGGGCGGGATTCAAACCCACAACCTCCTGCGTCATAGGATCACCGTTGCCGGCGGCGCCTCGTCCGATCAAACCGAACTTTGGAATAAGAATAGAATATAAGAATAAAATAGTTTCAGGCTTACAATGGTGAGTCATTGACAAAAAGTAAATAAAAAATGTGAATTGCAATGTAAGCCCGAAAGCCACAAAATGGCCTCTGCCTCAGCATGAGTTGGTTGCTAGTAAGCAAACAACGCTGGTCTTCCGGTAGAGCCATTTGTTGGCGTTACGGATAATCTAAAACTAAATAATATAAAAAATAAGTAGAAATTAAAACAACCGGATTATGCACAGTTCGTTAAATATAAAATACTGTAAATTAAAATTTTGATAAGACTAGGTTAAAAAAGAAAAATGTACTTAAAAAGAAACTACTAACAGAGAACGAGGTAAAGATGGGAAAAGTGTCTTAATACTAAACATAACAAGGATTTACAAATAAGTGTGAGTAATAAATTATATAAACAAGAACCAGTTAGTTCTCATAATATTCTTATACTAGCGGCCCGCCCCGGCTTCGCACGGGTATTAAACAAAAATTTCAGAAATTATACACACTAAAACGATGGGTTTCACAGTTTTCATACGGATCTTTACTTTTTTTAACAGCATTGGGGTTTTTGACATTGACTCGACATACCAAAACTGACACTGGCCGTAGAGAAAAAGCAAGCACTGTGCGCTATACAACCTCTTTTTCTATTCTGACACGCCATAATAGAAAAAGAGGTTGAATATACAGCCCACGGTTCAATTATTGAATATAATATGCTTTGGGTTGTGTTCGTACTTAGTATAACTAGCGACCCACCCTGGCTTTGCGCGGGTGCATGTTTAACATATTAACTTTCCGCTTAAATAACTCAATCTATCAAAAAAGCTGCATGAAATCCGTTGCGTACCTAGTTTTAAATATTTTAGCATACAGACAGAGAGCGGGAAGCGACTTTGTTTTATACTATGTAGTCATAATACTAACCGAACAGAGCCCTCTCTGATGAGAGACCGAGATTTCTACCTATTAAAATGTAACACCTTGTAATGGACATGAATGCAATAAATAAATAAATAAGACGGGTACTAATTTATTGTACCTACCATTTACAGAGAGCATGATGAATTGTACCAGAAGGGTAATAATATGGTAATAATATCAATACCTTTGTTTTTCACATATAAATTGTCAAGAGCCAACTTGTACTATGTGTACTCACTCAGTGGAGAATGGGACAGAGACTTGAAGTTACAGATTTTTTTTTAAATTTATTAAAAGTTAGCCTGTCTCAGTATTATTTAATTTATACCAAGAGGAAGTTTGAAACCGTGAGAGTTATCGGAAAATCATTTAAGGAGTTTACTTGCCCCATTTTGAAAAGAAGTTGTGCATTAAATAATGACGAAGAATTTTTTTTAGATTTTACGAAAAAGTTAGGTTAATTCTCAAAATCGCAGACTGCAGTATAAGTTCGGCATTCTCAGTCGGTTTTTTCATAACTGAGCACGTAACTCCTTTCATGACTTTACGATAACTCTTACGGATTCAGACTTACTCATAGTAGGCCTCAAAAAAACTCAGCCTGTATATTATGTAGTTCGTTTCATTGAGTTATGAATTCAATTAAAAGTTAACCTATTGTGTGAAAAGGAAGTAAACAATTTATAGTTATTATTATGATACTTTACGCCCCGTGAGCTAAAATCCGTCTTGTTCCACGTTGCTTGCGCCTTCATTCCCCATGCTGTATTCAAACTTTCGTTGTTACATTACACGTTACATTACGTGGTTGGTCAGTACCCCGCATAAGCATGACCTGAAAAATATGTGTAAAATGTAAGACTACAACACTCAAACCATGGTAAATATCTCGTTTTAAATAACTGCAGTATAGTCGTAACATCCATTCCAAATAACAACTCTTTAGCTCGAATATTCTGAATATTGTCAAGCAAAACGTGTTCTGTTAGTGAAATAACGACTTGTAGGTAAAAGCACTAAATCGTTTCATAGAAACTTTACCTATTTGAGTGAAATTACCTGAAACTCGTAGCCTGAAACTGGTTAGCTTGGTTAACAAAATCAATACTGACCCATTTTATAAGGCGTACCTAAACGCTGAGAGGACAATGGAAAATATTCCATTAATGCGAATGAATGGCTAATAGTAATTAATTGCTGTACGTTAATCATAGGAGATCTGGGGCTCTAGACAAAGTAACATTTGATTAGCGAAAGCAATGGTAGAAAAGTACAAAAATGTATGGATTTGACATATTCATTCGCTATCACACATCACGATGACAATCATCATAGCTCAAATGATGGCGAAGTTCAATTGGTAGACAAAGTAACCTTTGCGTAGCTATCGCCTTGTCTATAGTGTCTATAAGTCTGATCGCTAAATTCCGATAAGTTGGCACAATTGGTTCATGGTTGTCAATCTTTTGTTGTTAGACCTGTTAGACTGTCATAGTTTGAAGTATTGCGCTCGTATTTGTGTTATTAATTTATATTTTTCGAATTATTCATGCCAAAGCCTTTTAAAAGCAGTGCAAAAGAGATTGTGGTGAAGATGCGTGCCTTTTGTGAGGAAGAAAAGGCAGACCATGCCCAGTTAAATCCATTAGATCTAGTGCGATCTCGCGTTGCACCATTACTGGTAAGTAAAATAGGGATACCAGCTTTGTACACGATACCTTTAGTATTGGCCATAAGATTTACTCATAAAGATAAAATAAAAAAGTAAATTATTCAGGTTATTTAATTTATCTTGTTATGATATCCCTTATTTGTATATATACAAATATTGAATTTTTTGAATTTTATATTATACAAATACAAATTTTATGTGTCATTTTCAGTAATGTCGGAGAAAACCACGAGTAGAATACATATAAGAAGCGAAGCTATTGCTGCCTGCAACAACTCAATTCTGCTGAAAATCGTCGTGGATCTTGAAGATTTCGATTTATAAGCATTTTTTGTGTTGTTTATTTATGTTCCTTTTGACCATAATTAGTGTCAGAACAATTTCAATAAATAATTTAAAATTTTAATTGTTTCATAATTTAAAACTTTCCTAGTCCTAACTACTTATATATTTATATAAAAATATGAAAGTAAAACATAAACACACGTTTACATAATGGGGTAAAAGGTTCATAATGTTGGCAATATCGTGCTGCCAATATAATGCTGCCAATTCCTGAGGCAGGACAACTTATGGTGTACGGTCTGTAGTCTATAGTTATCGAACTCAATCATTCGCTTATTTCGTCCGTTCACCGTTCATGAAATGACGGGTCGTATAAAAAGGAGTACCAAGCCAAGTAGGTTGTTACCGTTGTTACCTATAACTTCAGATAGAATTTCTGTATACAAACGTGATACATATCGTATCGTGATACATATACATATAAAATAAATGAATATAAATGAAAAATCAAAATGAAGATTTTCCATACAAATTTTGAAATCAAAATTTTAAATGGGACGTACAAAGTCGAAAGTGGTATCAAATGAAAGGTAGGTACTCGTTTGTAGATTTCAAAATAGTTTTTGAAATTTTGGTAGATTTTATACTTTTTAAAATATTTTGAAAAAGGTCAAAAAAACGACCATTCCCCCCCTCTATCTCCGAAGATTGCAGAGCGATCGACGTGATATCTTGCAAGTGTTTGTAGATATGGGGATCTATATTTTACAGGAAAAATAAAGAGAAGTCTGTAAAAATAATACTTTTTGAAATATGGTCAAAAAAGGGCGGGAAAAATTTCTGAAGGGGAGACTACCCCCCTGAGTGGGGTATCAAATGAAAGGTATCAATTTTCACCACATATGGCCCGTAATCATGAAAAGAGATTCAATAATAATAAAACATTTATATATTTTTAACACTAAAATGCTCGATTATTAGCACGAGCTCACTGAAAGAAAACTCTTTCAGTGAGCTCGTGGGCTGCCCAGTAAACCGTGTACTCATTTGTGATTTTTTATTAAGACGTAATGAAACCTAACCATTTTTAAAAGAAGCTAGTCAGACTTCATAGACTGTGGCGAAACCTGGGTTAACTCGCAACAAGGTGTTACTTTGTGTGTGGTGGGATTGGAAGGGCATTTCTCATTATGAGCTGTTACCACCAGGCAGGACCATCGATTTTGAACTCTACTACGAACAATTGATGAGATTAAAGCAAGTTGAGGGAAAGGCCGGAATTAATCAACATAAGGGGTGTGGTTTTTCATCATGATAACGCTAGACCTCACACATCTTTAGCCACTCAGCAAAAATTAATATTGTTTGGCTTGGAGGTGTTAATGCATCCGCCATATAGTCCTGACCTTGCACCTTCAGATTTCCACCTGTTTCAGTCTCTTCAGAATTCTTTAGGCAGTGTCAGTTTAACATCACGAGAGAACTGCCAAAACCACTTGTCGCGGTATTTTGATCAGAAGCCCAAAATTTCTGTAGCAATAGGATCATGTCCATACCTATAAGATGGCAAAAAGTTATCGAACAAAATGGTACCTACACGCTTTAGTTAAATATAAATAAACTACTAAAAAAATGTTTTGAATTTTCTTAAAAAATGCGAAGAAACCTTTTCCCCAAATCTGTGCCCCAATCTATTATTATTTAAATAAAATATATTATGTTGAATGTACGCGCTGCGTAGGAGTAGTAGTGCAAAGAGGTCACCTCTTCGTATGCCTGCCAGGCGATATCAATAATAGTTTTCAAGCAATACCATTAATTAACCCAGGATCAAGCAGTGCAATCTATGTATTTGCTTACCAGATACTCCAACTAATTACGAAACATATGTACAATATAAATTGAATCGACAACTGGTTCGTATTTGCGAATGGTTGTAATTGCTTCATTTGTCAGCAATCTCATTAAAACGATGTTATAATTAATATCTAAATAGGTTTGCTTTGGGGAGTTCTGCGGAGCTTCGGATTGTTTTCCGAATGAGCTCACAAATATGGATTGAAAACTGGTGTGTTGCACCTTTGTGGTTTTGAAGGGTAAATTTGATTTGGAACGCTACCCTTCCTATTGAAACTAGTAAATTCTTATAAAGGTTTGATTCCTCTAATGCGTAGACATGACTAGAAGAGATGCGATCTTAAACAACCAATTAATATATCGTCGTATATCTGATCTCCACTCAGCTTCAGAGACCACCATACCACCGAAAAAAACATATGAGTCTATATATAGACCCAGGTCTGGAAATATATTTAGGCAAGATTTCAGCACGATCCATTCATCAGTTAAAGAGCGTGAAAAAATCCATCAACATCTTGACATCCACACATTCTTGTTCTGATTTTACATTAAATTTCTGATATCATCCGAGGACTGCTCTACTTATCGGTAAATCATTAATTTTACACATAAACTGAGGTGCAGTGCAGTTAAGCGAGGTCACTTTACTCATAACAATGGTATATTTGCATTCTGCGAACTCACTCTCCTTTAAAAAGGTAATTTGGAACGGAGTAGCTTCGATACGAAAGCCACTAGCATAAACTTGAATAAAAAACAGCCATAGCACTTTGGCTCTTCCAGCGAGAAGAGTAGCTTCGAGTGCTGTTGAAGAAGTTGTAAGAATTTATGTGAATGTAGTTTAAAAGAGTTCACCGGCGCCTGTAGCCAGCCCGTCGCCGAGTGGGCTCTTCGCTTGATCGACCATTGTCCAATTGTTTCTGAGCGTAGAATACGTACAAAATCTTAAACGATTTTATTTAATCATACAAATTCCTACATATCCATGACTCTAAGAATAAAACAGATATTTTCATACAATCTAATTCTAGTTCACATTTTATAAATACCGGGCTTATAAAATTTAAATCGTATTTTTCATTTCCATTCTTCAAAATCGCAGCAACTAGAAATTTAAAATAATACTGCATATCGTGCATTTGTAAAAATAATGGTGGAATAAAATGTTTTGTTTCAGTTTATTGAATTGTCTAAATTTTAAAAGAGACTGGTAAAAAACCGTAACATTTACCATTTTTTCGCGAAATTTGCAAAGCCAGCCATACCTCTGAAATGTACATATCTACTATTTTTAGGTATTATCTTCTAGAGCGATATGCAGTATTATTATTAGGTAATCTATTGGTGTTCGATAACTCAGTTAAGAGAAAAAGAATTATAAATATAGTGGACAGTAATGTTACGTAACAATGGTTTATTTGACAAATTGATTGATTATGGATGGCAAGATGATAATGAAATCTACGTGTAGCAAATGAAGAACTAATTTAAAGTCTTATTTGCAATTACAGATAAAAGACACAACTATCATCCTCCTATCTACCAAAAACCCTTTTCGTGAAAACTATAAATCGTTCCCTTCAAGACTTTTTCTATTTAGTCTACGCAAGAACAACACTTAAATACCGCTAACTTTTCTTTTAGCGTATTTTCTTTGCTGTATATTTAAAAGGTTCCACGAAACATTTTCCTTTGACTTTGGAAACATGATTATATTTGGTTATAGGTTTTAGAAAATGTAAATGAAATCTTATAAGATACTTATAATCAAGCTTGGTTTATGCCTAATAATGAAATAATAAGAGTCACGTCAAGATATTTTAGACATGCACTAGAGCCAGTCAAGTTCGTAAAAAAGGGGGATGCAATAACAGTGAGTTCTTTACACGAACCATATCCCAATATAGCAATTTTGCATGTCTAGTAGATCTATGAATGGTCTAGGAATTTGATAACAAAACTTATAAAACATTTCTAGATAACCTGCAAAATTTAAATTTATCATGAAGGTCAAGCTCATCAAGCTTCATCGGAGGAAATAATCCAAAATCCTAAAATTTTACAGTTTGAGGTATGAAAATCTTTTACAGTTTCAGGCATCAAACAACTATGTAGTTAAGACACTAATTAAATAATTAAATAACGTAATAAAATAAGATTAGGAACTGCTAAAAAACTTGGCAAATTCTATGAACTCTTTTAATCGGTGAAGCCTACATATCTGGACGACCTGGGCTAGTTTTCACATTCACGTGTTTTATTAGATCATTTAGAACCGACGATATACAGAAAGTACTAAATCCGGCTAATATTTTTGATGTATATAGGGTACTCGATATTTTATTCAGCTATTGTATGAAAAAAAGCTTCGATTTGATGCACTAATAAATATTTCGAGGGATTAGCATTTGTTCCGTACAACTTATAATTTCGCAAGACGTGAAAAACAGTTTAAAAATAACCAGATCAATAAATTACAAGCTTGTAACAACGCCTATGCTAGAATAAAGTAGTAAATATCAATAAAATTATATCCGCAACAATAGAAAATAAAGTAAAAGATAATTAACGCTCCGAAGAAAGTCAAGAAAATTAAACAAACAATCGTACTTAGCTTATTTAAACAAGATAAAGTACCAAGGAAATAATTTAAAACTCAAGAAGTTCGGCCAAGCTCCCAACTTGGTATTTTGAGTTTCTTGAATTTATGTTTACCGAAGTGTTGTTTTTTCAACATGGTTGTTTTATTATTGTTCTTAAAGAAGCTATGAATATTCTTACAATGAATTGTTTCGTTAAAAATCAACATTCAGTTTGAAACAATAAATCTTATTCATTTCATTAAATAATAAAACAACTTAAAGTGGGCGGTCTAAACCACTCGATTAAATGTCGGAAAAAGGCTCTTAATAAAACTGGGCACTCCCAATGACAGGTCCCTTTTTTGATGCACAGATAAAGTCCCTATCAAATATTAAATGCGGTCCATTTTGCCCTTTTGGACAGTGGGTTTTTAATGAAAATACCCTTTATTTTCGACTTCCTTTCTGCTTTTTTCATTTACTGGTCATTTATTAGACCCGTATTGGGTCTATCCTGCGTCTGCAAATACAAATTTGCCTCGCTGGTTTGTAGGTGAGCATAGAATACAATTCAATTTATATCACAGTAAAGTCCTAAATGAGCAAGTAAAACCACAGCATAATTTTAATCTACAGAATCGCTTGCAAAATAATGTCTCTTTCATGAAACCCAAGGTGTCATTTCCTTTTGAATAGTTCGTTACAGCGCGCCCAGTTCGCTACAGACAGTTCACTGCTAGTCACCCGCGATCTTTCGCTGAAATGTGTTGTAGAACGGGCACTGAAATCACTTCCTTATTGACAAATGGCGTTCCTTGTTACAATCCTATATCGTTTTATTTGGACTGTTTTATTTTGTATTTCCTTCCGTTTCTTTGACTTCAAATAATAATAAACTTGTGCGCTGTTGCTTCTGCGAATCGGGGATATAATAAGGTTTCAATGGTTCAGTTGAATTAGTTTGAACCGGAGCTTTATGAGTACTACGGCTCTGTTAATATTTACATTTCAATATTTATTTGCGAACGTTATACTTTATTTAACTTTATACCTTATTTATCTTATTCTTACAGTTGAAGTTGTTCTATTGATAGAATTCGTATTGGTGATTTATTTACGACTATCGTTCAAAAAGAGAGTAAAAAAAAATTTTTTTTACCTTCCTGATTATTGAGGAATCCCGTTATGGCACGATTCACTAAACATAATAATGAAAAGAACAGAGAAAAGTCCTGCTGAAATTTTGCGAAATGTTTGCCATATCATAAACTGCCGAGCAAAACGTGTTTGCCTACGAGATTCACCAACACAAACACCAATGCACTGAGTGCATTTTCATGAAGGCGATGGGTAAACATTGAACCCGCTATTTTACCGACATTTTAATAAAATGCTTTGTTTAACACAGAGGTTCTTGCATCAGAACTCTTTCTTATAAATAAATAAATGCTACAAGTCCTCATGAGATTACTTAGATAATTACATATAATCCATTAATTGTTAGTTGCAGAAAGATCAAAGAATGTTCGTAAATGTTTGTACAAAACTATCTACAGACAGTTTTATACAAACATTTGTCCCGCCTACATATTGTATGTTAAATAAAACTCACCCAGTGCAAGGCACTGGAGGGGCTTCAAACAAAACTATTTCGTAAAAGAACGCAAACAAACTGAAATTTTTGTTTTTTTTTATAATCAAAATTCAACATGTCTCCATCACCAATCCAGGGCTGATGATGGGTGACTTAACTTTCATAGGTACACAACGTGGTATTATATACGACGCCATTATTTTTTTAAATATAAATAAAATAACAATTAAATAACCAAATTAGAACTAGTATTTACAAAACAAACTATTGACCTAACTGGAGATTATTTCCAGCAATCTCCAGGTAGCTAAACTCATCCTTATCAACACAGTCGAAAGTCTCCCCAAGACGCTGGCTGCATTGCCGTCGCTGTCTGGTAATGCTGATGCGCTGCGCCAGGCACTCACCAGCTCTTGGGTATATCAGTCATTTAGCTCACATAATAAAAACTTAATAAACTCATTAGGGGAGGCCTATGTCCAACAGTGGACTAACATAGGCTGACGATGATTTTGATGATGATGAATAAAAACTTTGCTTTGTTTCGGGCTTAATACTGTTTTGTGGACTGTCCAGCATTTAGTTTTAGAAAGGCTCTCATGTATCCATTTATGTGGTATTTTAACATAGCAAATATTTGTATAGGGTGTTTTCATAAATAACACAATTTTACCTTGGGACTATTGCTCTGTGAGTAGTCCAGCATTATTTATTTATTAGCTTAATGTACATTTTGTAAGTATTTTTGTTGTACTTAGTATATATAGTTACTTACTAAGTTTTCCAAACAGGCACCTTTCTAAAGGCTGCTTGAGTACGTTGAGTACCGCGTTGATATTGATTGAGAATGGCACAGTGCCAGAGTGAAGTTTGTGTGCTTTGACCGTGACACAGATCCTGAGCAGTATGCACCAGTTTTAGAAATATTTACAGAGTTTTATATTAGTGTTTCATCTATACTTTTACGCCTCAGAAAACTAATAGTACCCACCAAGAAAAGTACGAAAATAAACATTGGAATATAAAACAAAAAGAAAAGCGATTAGATTACGAATTCTAAAAATGTGATGTCGTATTATTATTTATTTTTAATTTATCTATTTGATGTATTGTATTATGTATTATCAGTCAAGGAGTACCCATAACACAAGCTCTGCTTAGCTTGGGGCTAGGTGATGCTGTGTGGATTGTCCAGCATTATAATACTTAGGTAGTCGGAGGCACCCCACTCGCATACTCCTAGCGTACTAACTAGTAAGAATATTTCATATGTATCAAAAGAAAATTATAAAGACAGTTAGTGAACACAAGCTTTAGACTTTTACGTAGTCGGGTTTCAGTTTTTAACTATTTGCTTTTGTCTATTATGTAGTTAAATCTCAGCTAGACCTGTTCCGAAAATCTAATCTTCTTGAACGCGTGAGTTTCGTAAGATATCAGAAATAATCCGATTATCCCGGGACTACGCTTCAGACACTGCCACAAGTGATATAATTTGATTACCTATAATGGTTACGATGAAACTTGTGTGTTACGCATTCTCTGTAAATTTGAATGCTGATTAAATATATCATTAGATTATGCTGTGTGAATGTTCAGCATTATCTATTTATTATAATAATAAGACCAATCAGAAGATAAAGAATTATATTTTAGATTATAGAAAAAATATTTACCGAAGCACCATCTCTCGGGCACGTTGCGTCGTATTCGTAGCTGCGACCATACTAACGCTCTGTAAATTATTATATGTATGTAAGTTCATAATATTAATAGTTTTAATACATGTTGTTATTAAATTTAATTAAAGTATTGTATCACATTGAATGTGATTTAGTTCTTAGTATATAAAAGTTCATTTTCAAGTTTCTTTAATTAGCTACTACTATGAGAAATAGCAGAAACAAAAAAGCTCTTCTTGTTCGAGTCGTACTTAGTTTTCTTCAGAAATAATCGGCTATTTATTAGATCCCATCGCGGAAACGAAGAGCGGAACCAACCGGCCGCAGCCAATAGAGGCTTTAAATCAGTCTGGGGCGTTCGATTTGCATTACGAAAATTGCATTTTGGCTCGGAGGCGACAACCAGACGCCGCCGGATGAAATGAAATAAAAGAACGACATCTTTACAAACATAAGTATTATCTCCACAAACCTACCTTTTGTAAAAGGGCTTACGGATAAGATAGGTCAGCCACTTCAACGAATATTATAGCATTATGACGATCTTTCGTATCTTTATTTTTATCTCATACACCACTGCGGTACTTACTTCGCTTTCCAAGGGACTGGAAGCTGCTGAACGTCCCTAGTGTATTCATGATCCCATGTGACTGAGGCAAAGTTACATTAGTCAAAGGAAAATTGACAGGAGTATATCCACCAGGCTCTCTGACCACATACGCGACGTGTTGACACCGTATGTGGACACCAATAGCTCGGCGGAGGTAGAACACTATTGAAGGACTCATATTACCTTCGTTTTGATGAAATCCATGTCTAGTCTAGTTCCCCGCAATATACGCGACGTGATAGAGATCAGGCGTCGGTCAAATTTCAATAGAGACAGCGGTGGGGACCTACTACCCGCTTGGATGCTGTGTCTCCAGGGGAAGTCGGACAGCAGTAAAGATTAGGTGTGGATATTGTTCCGTTTGCACACACCTACGCGACCTGGCACAGTGAGATCTCTGCAAGAGGATAACCCTCCTACTCTTCAGTAACATCAAGTAGCGTGCACACCACCACTCAGCGCTCTCAGCGCGCGGACTGCGAGTGGCTGTCCGTAGTAAACGCAATACAAGCGATACGTATGCGACGTGATCAACACAACACCAAATAAGTTTGTAGTTACGAACCTGTTTGGTGTTGTGCGGCTAAGTAGACTAAGTAGATACATAGTTCATTATGGATGTTAAAAGCGATATTAATTTTTTCAATTACTTTATAGGAGACTAGCGGTCCGCCCCGGCTTCGCACGGGTATTAAACAAAAATTTCAGAAATTATACACCCTACCACGATGGCTTTCACAGTTTTCATACGGATCCCTTACTTTTTTTAACAGCATTGGGATTTTTGACATTGACTCGACACTCCATAACTGACACTGGCCGTAGAGAAAAATCAAGCAGCGTGCGTATATATTCAACCTCCTTTTCTATTCTGACGCGCCATAATAGAAAAAGAGGTTGAATATACAGCGCACGGTTCAATTATTGAATTTTTCATGCGGGTCCCTAACTTTTTTGAAAATATTATATAGCCTATGTTCATCACGGAAAATTAAGGATTCTAATGGTGAAAGAATTTTTTAACTCGGTCCAGTAGTTTCGGAGCCTATTCAATTCAAACAAACAAACAAACAAACATACAAACAATCAAATCTTTCCTCTTTATAATATTATAGTATATTATAGTATAGATAGATGTGTATAAATGTTGCAATATTTCTTTTCTTTCTCTCTTTATCTAAAAAATAGTGCCAGCACCAGGTTGATTTACGTTTTTGACGATAAAACCAAGTTAAAATTATCATCTAGAGAAGAACATGATCCCATTATAAACTTGGTGCAATGTTCACAAAGAGGGAAGATGAAACCACAGTACACATATGACCAGTATCGAAACTAAGCCTAGTTGATGAAATAAATACCTACGCTCCATTATAGCAATAGGGTTGTAACTTTACGGCGCGCGCAAACACTGCAGCGCAGGTGGCGCATGGGCAACGCTCATGAGCGGCAGCAAACCGTACCGTGTTTCAATACGAAAATGCGTGTGATTCCTACCTAGTACTTAATTAAAAAACATTTCTTAATATGTTTATTCTTAATTATTACAAAATGATTCACATAAAAGTACTTGCGTCTACTACGACACGTCGGAATTCTTTATTACCTATAGGAAATTTTGTATAAAATATTCTCATTCTACCTATCGACTTTAAACAACCTTTAAACCGCCTTCATTCTGGATTTTCAAAGAAATTCAAGAATTCATTATGATCAATTACACGGACTCATTATTTGATAACAATGATAATAATAGTACATTTTTCTTATAATATTAATCAGTACCTAGGAAGTTTAAAATACGAAAGCTCCGGTTTCGATGAAACAGAGTTCACACAGCTGTATACAACGCAATATTATCGAGCATTTTTCAAAAAACTAAATTACTCATGACCGTCGCGACGCGACAACCGCTACTGACAGCACTGCGAAAACCCCTTAGAGCTCTCGTAGATGCGCATGCTTGTGTGAGTGAGCCGTTTCGAGCGTTTGTAGGTAGTTTCCACACTGTCTATATGTACACTGTGATGAAACTAAGCAAATGCAGACTACGAATAACTTTATGATCATGCAATTTTGATAAATGCCTCGTAGTTGTTGCCAGCTAAAAGGAATTAGAGTTGAAATGAAATATTGCGCAAGTTATTAAGAGTTCCTCCTAGCAAAGCTTCTTACCGTTTATCCCTGCCTGCCAGCCGGGACAACTTACACCTTAAACCAAGCTTTACCAATGAAGGTATGGAGGATGTGCAGTGCAGGGTAGATTTCTAGGACGGTGTTTTGGCTGGTGCCTAAACCAGTGTAGCTACAGAAAAGTAGTCTTCGGAAAAGTCTTTTGTGACATCTGAATATTCTTTGGTATCAGTACCAAACACTGTGACCGGTGGGCAAAAAAGTTCAGTGAAAAGAAAATCAACGGTTACAAAAACACTTTATTTCTTATTTGACAGTAATTTATAAAGATGTTTATAGATAAAGATTAGAATTTGACATGTTTAAGTGCTTGTTCTGTAAACTGTTGATAATAATTTTATTGAACATTACTACTCCGACCTCAAATAGTCCGATGGAAGTTATTAATCTGTACCTATAAGAAACAGGATCGACTGGCATCACTAAAGTTTGAGAAAAATGTCCATTCTTCCTAACTGTAATATAAATCTGACAATGGGGAATACTTTTTACTTTTTTTCGAACGTCGCCCTGTAGTTACCGGTTGCGGAAATTCTCCTCACTGCCCCGTCCAAAAAAAATGCACCTGTATAAGAGCTTGCACCGTTAAACAGTCAGAATCAAAGTAGAGCCGTGGTAGAACCAAACTTTTCAGTCATGTCTGCATTCGACCTTTTTCTCATTATGCCAAGTTTGAAATAAGAAGAATAATAAGAAAAGAATGGCAACTTAACCAACATTGTATCAGATGGCACACTTCAACAAATTTCCAGTGAAAAATAAGTAAAAACTACATAAATTTTTCGTGGTATACAAAAATATTATGTAGGGCATCTAAATTATAAATTTTAATTTTGTTAATCTTTAAATACAAAAATCGGAAACATGGCTTGCTGTTACCCGGATAATTGTTGCGATTATGCGGTGAGTCCTGTTTTGGTATCTTCGGAGTACCCAAGACAATGCTGCGAGGAAATCGCATGCTACCCTTGTCTGCCTTGTGCTCCGAAGAGAGTCTATAGCTGTGAGAAGAAACCAAAGACGCATCGGAAGTGTGAAAGTCATCGGTGCCATGAAGATGAGTGCCCCTCACCGAGGTATTGCAGGGACAGATCTCCTCCACGGTACAGCAGACCACGCTCCCGGTCACCGCCTCATCATCGTTGTGGTCGACACGATGACTGCCATGATTCCTGCTGCTATCCAGCATGCAAACCAGTCAAAACGCAATATGTCATGCCATGCTACAGATATGAAGACGGTCGCATCGTAAGTTCAATATTCATTTAAACCATAGGTTAGGTTTGACAGATCCCTATGCCGCTAAGCACTGCTAACTAACGTTATAGAATATCAAAAATATTAAGTTTAAAGAAAGTCGTAAAAGTTTCGTGCGGTATAAAGTGGAAAATATAACGGCAAACTATACTTGCAGCTTTCAGACGGAAAAAAAGTCATCTCATTTCGTGACAAACATTTTCTAAACTAAAATTTTATCGGTACCGAAAATATAAAAAAAGCTTTCGTGCAAATTTTATAATAGGCAGGCCGGACGTGTCAGATAAATAAAAAAAACACTTAATTAATCAGTCTGATTGACTTGTTGGCGTCGCTGGAGTAGATTGTTTTGTTGTTGGTTTCAGGAACAGTACGTTCCGACCACACACGGTAGGCTACCGAAGTCCGCGTATCAAAGAAACGGAATGCAGGATCAAATTCACGGTTATAGAGGAGCTATGCGGTTTTTGTGCGCGTCCAGAACTCCGCAAGGAGACTGCTGCGTCCACACCGTTATCAGCCCTTTGCAAAGATTGTTCCCTAAAGTGACGATGGAAATGCAAGCTGTTAAAAGGAAGAAAGATAAAAAACCTTAGTAAACTGAACCGATTGAGTATTTAGAGATTAACTGATTAAATATTTAAGGCATCTCCATTGCCGTCCTCTGCTTTAAAACGAAACGGAATTCAAGATATGAAATTCGGAGAGAGCGGGGGGATTTCATATATTAGAAAATGCTGGCATGATGCAACCTGGAGCGATCACCCGATAGCTATCCCAGTCAAACGAATGAAGAAACTCGCTGTCAAAGCCACTACGAAAAAATAAAATGCGGTGCGTAGATTTTGATTGCCTATTGATGCCGCATTTTCCATCTTAAAACGTTAATGCTTTGGTTTACCTGTAAGCGTAGGTGATTCAAATTAATTAGCGGATACGGAAATATACCTACGCAAGTTGGCTAAAGGGTCTAAACGGGGGGTCTGGTCCGTTGCAGGTCCGCCAGCTGCCTGTGACGGCGTTCAAGCGGAACGGAATGCAGGATCAGGAACACTCGAAGCTGCTCGGTACTACGAATTTCCTATCCCGATGTCCCCGGGATGTTTCGATTGAGTATAATGTTTGCAAAAAACAAACTAAAGTGGGTGATCCCGCAAAAGTACCAAGTTGCTCCCATACCCCACTTGGATGTTGTATGCTAAAAAAGAAACCGATTAGCGTAAATCTTGAGGACATTATCGATGATTATTAAATTATTTGATGACATCACCAAAATCTGAAAAATATACGCATATAAAATAATTTTGCTCGTGAAAAGAGTAATGAATTTTATGGGAATAGAACCATGTAAGCGGTTTTTTGTATTATCACAACGGTTTCGTGTCGAATTAAATTCAAGTTCGCTTATTTGTTTCAATTTTGTATAAGTCTGATGTATCCGACTGTAGGGCGAAGAATTCCCTTTCCAGTTTTTATTCCTTTCTGTCATTCTGTTCTGTTAATTTGCTTATCATTAATTTACACTTGTTGTAAACACACATGAATAGTTTATTTAAATTATGTTCTGTATTGTTACAGAATCAACCGACGGTGCTGATGCGACGGGCTTGTGAAGTGGCTGTAGGATTGCGCACGCGAAGGAAACCGTTTGTAGAAGAATCATACTCCGCAGATGAATTTAATGAGGTTCGCCGGTACGCCGCTGAAGATGAACGGGTATCTACCAGTTAGTTTTATTCACAAATCTTCCGACTAAATTTCAAAAGAAAAATGTAATCAAAGTGAATGTACGCTGACTGGCGGCTAACGCCTAAAACCTAGCGGTATTAATCGTCCAGCGAATAACTTAGTAAAACCAATCCAAAATGTTCGCAAACGAAAGCAATGCGCTCGGTGCCTTCCCTAGTCACCAATCGGTCATGTCAATTTGTTAAATCACTATGCACTAGGCGCTAAACAAGGCGTCAGTGCGGACTAAGCCTAACCCATTTGCCCAGCAACACTTCATCCAAAAACAGCTTAATTATTAATTTCATAGTTGAGCCTGATATTTAAAAAAATATTATCTATTCAGTTGGAGGTTAGGAGAGTGCCGTGCGCCACCTGAATTTATTCCCACGCAATATCCTTTAGGAAGTGAATGCAAAAAGCCGAATAAACGCCGCACACAGTACCTCCGGCGACGCTGTCGGAGGAATTCAATTTAATTACAAATTGGTCCGCTGCTAGAAAAACGGTTTACCTCCGCCCTTGAGTTTAATCGTGACTTTATGGAATATTCAAAAATCGGAGTACTTGCTGAAAATAATAGCCTTTTAAGAAGTTTTATTGTCACTCTCCATTCCTAATCCAATTATAGAATTGGAATTTACTCGTATATTAGTGTTCAAGAATCAGTTTATCCGCTAGGTAAATTAGAAATTTTAATCGAATTGGTCTACAGCCTATTTTCGAGCAAATTACATAAGATTAGATGTAATTCGGGAGCGGTTGTTTGGTATGTTTCTGACATCGATCGCGTAGCCTTCAGACCGCAACGTTCATTTGGAACACACGGCCCAGTTTATATTGTAGGTATTATGAAGTTCAAAAACCCAGAAATATGATTATCTAAGCTGTTATAACGTGAATGCTAAGAATCAAGCCGGGTAGAAAAATTTTCAAGATAATTTCTGATATATTCTTGTAGGTAACTTATCTTGGAGGTTGTGTATAAGTTAATGTAAGCATGCGTTAACCAAGAACATAAAAATACATACAGTATTTATTATGAACCGAAAGATTACCTACTGCAGGACATAATTATATATTTTTATGATGGTTTGAAATTAATTAAAAAACAGCAAAGTAAATTATAGTGTTGGAAAATTCGCCTTTGATAAAATTGTATCAATGGAAACTTATTAACCATAACGATTACGAGGCCAATGAGGCAAAAGACTCTGTTTATTACTTTGCTATTTACATTATACTCATTAGGTTTCATTGCGTCAGTAACATTAATAGAAGCCTTCCTAAAAATACGTTTTTTCTGTCTGGCAGGGTAACTGTTGCTTCCATTACGAAAAGAAGAACACTAGGTCTGATACCGCCTGCTGCGCTGTCCCCAATTTCAGCCATCATTGCAATAGTTGCCACGACTCCTGCATGGCCTGTCCAGGTGGTGGCAAGTCCCATTGCCATCTAGGCAGCCACCAAACCGTCTCCAGTCCCCAATGCTGCCAGTACGTGAACTGCGTTCCGACGGGAGCTATTCAAAGCCCTGATGGTTCTAGCTGTTATTATTGTTAAATTTTGTTATTTTTGTGAAGGTCGTGCCCTAAACATTTGGTGGATAATATATGATTTTAAGAAATGGTTTATTTTATTTGTTAGGGTTGTGCTATGTTTATAGAAACCGAGGTAAAAGGTGAATTGAAATTAGTGACATTCATCCGTATTTAATATTGTATAGTAAGCATCAGAGAAAAGGATACAAGCTCTGATAATGACATCGAGCCGTTTAAAATTTATGTTGTATGACTAATAAGAAGTTAGCTAATCGGTTAAAACTTCTGCTTGGAATGCTGAAGGTCCCGGGTTCAGATCCTTTGGATAAAGTTTACAGTTTTGTTGCTTCATTACTTATTGTATTATATTTGAAAACGAATATTGAATAGGTATTAAGTAGGTTAGCTATACAAAAATATGGTGTATAAACAATATTAATTTATTTCTCGAATTAACTACTAAACTAGGACTTCAAAATCCTTGGCATCCATTTTCTGTTGAGTATTATCATTTATTGGTGTGAATTACTAATAGCAATAGTCCTAAATAATAGTCTTTATTTAATAACAATTATTACACGTCAAAAATTTAAAAATCATAATAGTAAATTAGTAACATTGGTTATAGTAATTATGTATTAAGCTTGGGTTATTAATTATGTACTTAAATCTATTATTAACAGAACCAAATCGATTGAAAAAAAAAATTAAATAAAATAGAAAGTAAGTCTTCGGTTAAATTTGTTGAATAAAATTTTATATTCTTGGTAGAATTATTACCGGAATTTTAACGGAAAAATATAAGGTTCATATATGAAATATTGATGCAGCGACTGATCTGTGCATGTGAATCAGAGTAAGAACCAACATGCTAACTATAACAGTTAAGCAATTTATGTTTGCACAATGTGTATCTTATATAGTTAGTATTAGTAGTGCCATTGGTAATGAGATAATCCATGGGGGATTTAATAATATGCGTTTAATCAGCCAATAAGAATAGTGGTGCCACGGGAAAGTAAACTTTCCCTTCACTCTACTAGTAGTGCCAAAGCGGTAGTGCCTAAGAAAAGAAAGGCACGTAATGATTTGTCATGACAAATTTATAGCCAACCCGCAATAGCAAATAATTATTTATTTGCTTTGCAAATAATAATTATTTTTTATATAAATATAGACTTTAAAATCCAATACTGATTGACTGCAATCAGCATCGAAGAATATACGCGTTCTATATTCTACCTTCATATAGTATTATGCTAAACAAATGATTCTTAATTTCTCCATTGACGTGTCTCGATAGCCGGATGGTTCACAAAGCGGCTATAGAGTATCAGGTGGAACGCAGGGACAATAGTTCAAACTCTGGTTTTGGTAAATATAAAATTTTGTTAGATTCAATATTTTGCATGTTATCTTTCTTGTCTTGAAAGTGGCGTCATGCAAAGATTAATGTTTTAAAACGGGGTGGATACTTTTCTCATTCACCTGTCAAGAATCAGGGAACTTCATAGTAGTACTAAGCCTTCAGGCGGTCAGTGACCCCCATTTATTTGTGTGACTTCATCTAGGTATGACCTTTTCTGGATTTGACCACATTTTATACGCACCAGTTTTAATGGAGACCATTTCTGGATTTGACCACTTTTTTATACGTCCACCCTTGGTACAGCTCACAAAAATAACAACAACAATCAGTTAAATTAAAAAGTATTATTTCATTAAAGGAATTGCAACCCAATACATTAAATTTTTAAAAGTTAAAGACATAAATTCTGCTTAAAATTAAAGTATTATTTATTCATTTATTTACATTAAAAAAAAATCTCGTATAACTAAAAACTTTACTTGTTACTTGATATCAAAAAAATAAAGACGTTTATTAATAAGAAGATACTAATTTCAGAAAAATAATTAATGAAATAATACTTTTTAATTTAACTGAATGTACTTGTTTTTTTTGTGAGCTGTACCAAGGGTGGACGTATAAAAAAGTGGTCAAATCCAGAAATGGTCTCCATTAAAACTGGTGCGTATAAAATGTGGTCAAATCCAGAATAGGTCATATATAGATGAAGTCACACAAATAAATGGTCACTGACCGCCTGAAGGGTACTAAGTAGTTTAATTTACCAAACAGTCTTTGCAAACACATAAATGAATGGACGGGGTAGTTTCGTTTGTCGACATTTGAATTAAAACCATGGGAATATTCCATTTCTAAAGTTTAAATACGAGTGGTCTGAACTTTAGATTACTATGGGTATTCTTGGAATTAGATTTACTTTCAGGCTGCTACTTAAAATAAACTTACCAAATAAGGATAGGTCATTACGGAATTAACCTGTTTAGAAAATTTTCAAATTAGACTAGTTGTAGTAGAAGGTAGGTTTCTGTTAGTCACGCTCTTGGTCTGTAGTGTAATTGCACAACATTTGAGCTAGAATTGACTACCCTTAATCACAATGAGTTTCCTTTCAGAAAACAAACAGCGGACGGTATTGCGAAACTCAATCAACTAGAAAAAGGAAGAGCGAAGAGATTTGTAATAAAACCGCAATAAACTAGATGCGGCAATAACAGTAAAAAGACTTTTAGATTCGTGAAATGATGCAAGTGTGTTTTACTGGCAGTGTGTTTTAGTGTTAGCTTGTGCAAGTGAGTTGTATGGGTTTCTAGAAAGCCTCATTGGTGAAATAATGAGAGAAGTGACTTTGCGCAGTGTCGGCGAGTGAAGCTTGCAAAACGCAAGTCACGTTCAGATGTGCAGATGATGCCGTGAGATCCATAAACAGCGGTTGTCAGTGAATCTTGCAAGTAACAAGCCGCAAGTGGTGTGTTCAGATGCGCAGGCGGCGGTGGGCGGCGCGAGGGGCGCGGTGACCATGCGCCCGTCGCTGAGGCTGCTGCTATTGGCTGCTGCGTGGGCCGCTGCCTCTGCGCAGATCGCTTGGACGCCCATTTTCCTAGATGGCAGTAGTGAGTATGCTTTGCATATTATTTTGAGATTGATCTGTCCACGCGCTTTGGTAATCCTGAACTAATCGCCAATAATGTATAGAGTTGCCACAAAAAGCTTTTAATATTGATTAATGTTTTTTAAATGGTATTGTAGGTACTTACATGTCCCCAATTTGTTAACAAAAAGAACTTCAACTTGAAACTTCAAAGGGAGAAAAAAAGAGGCTTTAAATTGTAGTGCCTGTATCGAGGAAACCACACTGATGATTGATAACTAAATCATATTAACTTTTGCGCTCGGATTACTTAGTTTATAAAATTCCGAAAATTGCAACCGAAGAGGATAACTGCTGTGTACGCACCCGCCTACAAATTAACTCTCAGTCACTTCTGTGGTTCGTTTCGGGCCCGCGCATTACAGAACTACGGATTATAGAAATGAGAAACAGTAATAAGATAATGTGTTTGTTGGCGCAGGTCAAGTAGACCTATGGACGCAGGCGTCGTCCGGCTGCGCGTGCGCCGGCGGCGGCGACGACTGCGCCTGCTGCGTGCGCGACGGGGCCTGCCCTTGCGGAGACGTGCAGCCGCAGCGGTGTGCGCAGTGCGGCCTTGAACAGTACTGTGCTAGTAGTGAGTGACTCATTGCTATTTATCCTAATGCTAAAAAAGTTAGGGACCCGTATGATTTTTTTATTTATATGCTATAACTAGTTCTCCCTGACTTATATGTGTGAAAATTAGTTTTCAGTTCTAGGCAAAACATGTATGGTGCTTACTTTTTACCACTCTTCTATCTCTGAGACCCATGTTTGCAAATATAGAATTTGATTTGATTTAATATGAATAATGCAATTTTTGTTAAAAACCCGTGCGACGCCGGCTCGGACCGCTAGTTATACTTTCTAAAACTAGTTCTTTTGATTTTAGGTCTGCATCTGGTTTGATACAATTCTGTCAGTGTCATTTTAAAATGCAGCTATGAACGAGTAGAATTATAATTTATGCAGGTTGAGTTGGAGTTGTACCTACAAAATAATTAATAAATAGCTAAAGTTTTTTTTTGTTTTTATATAAAAAAAAACTTAAGCTATTTATTAATTAAACTCGAGTACACACTTCATTGCACGGATTTTTTCACGGAGCGGATGTTGTGGCACAACATTCTTTGTTTTATTTTTTTTATTTAGATTCTAAAAGTAGTCTTATAAGGCCTCCCACATTAATTTTTTTAGCAGGTAGGTATGCAAAAATTTACCTTAATAATTACATAATTTGTCAGCATGCCAACGTGATTAGCATATTCGGTAGCATCAAAACCCGTCGTGTACACACGTTTACTAATTAGTCAAGTACGAGTATATGTGTGTCAGACATCATGTTCATTCCTACATACCTACTAATAAGTGGATATATTATGTAGTAATATAATGATGAAATCTCACTCGGGTAATTAGTTATTCATCACACTGATAAATTATGAATGCGCAGGTTTGGATTGAAGTTTGTCGCTAAAACCAGTACACGAATCTGACTTAAATGTTACATAGGTCTTGATCTAGATTGGACCTAAATATTGATTACCTACTATTTACTATTCATCGAAAAAACGCGAGCAGAAGATGTTAAAAGCATAAATAAAGTTCAATTGCTTAACAATGGCGCCTTATGAAGAGATTTCGTTGTTGCCCCTCTTGGGTGCGGAAACTCACAAAATATTTACCTTCTCTCCCCAAGCCGAAGCGTACCCGACGGCCGTTTATATGAAAACGAGAGATCTAAGTATTTTCGGATTTGTTGTTAGGGAATTTTCATTAAATTATCCAATAATGACATTGTAATCGAAGAGGATCCAATAAAGATGAATATCTCATAGTTTTCATTCACATAGCTCCTTATTAGGCCTTTGGTCGGTACTAATTAAAAAATAAGACTGTTAATTTCCTTATTACTAAAACACGCAGTTTAATTTTGAAACCACTGACGTCTATCACACTAAGCTATTGAACCTATTTTTGTAGTTTGGAAGGTAAATTCCAGAGACACACATTCTTGTGTTTTTTTTTATTTCTTTATCAGTTTCATATTTATATATTTTATTTATCGATACATCTAGTATTCATAATACCAGCTCTCCTTAACTAGGGGCTTAATGATGATGTCATTATTTATTTATTAGACCCTGTACTGTATATCATCATATGTAGATACTTTACTTAGGATCATTATAGGTATCAGTAGAATTTTTATTTATGGTCAAAGTAGGTACGTAAGGACGTTGGTAATTACCGAATATTTGCAAATTTAGCTTGTTTATTTCAGTGTGCAACATCACCATCGATTCGCGAGTCCTCAAGAGCAAGTCTGGGAAGACCTTTGGGCAGATCAAGTCACCTTCCATCGAGGGACCGGATTCGTGCTCGTACTTATTGCAGCCTGATGCTGGGCAAAGAGTGGAAGTTCAGCTGTACAGGCTAGTTTCTGTGGGGAGGTTTAACGGCACAAGGTATGTGATTTTAAACGTTATAAGAAATCGAAAAATTAAGAGTACATCATCATCGACCCATGTCAGTCCACTTATGTCTCACTATTTGATAGCGCGCATTCATTAGGTTATGATGTCTTTTCAGGCCGTAGTAGAAGTTCTTCCAATACATACAAGGCTCGGAGTAAACCTGCCCACATTCATATTGAATATAGAAATACGCCGTATTTCTCTATTCAATATGTATTGGAAGAACACTTCTACTACGGTCTGAAAATACATCATCATCACTATCAGCTCATATCTGTACAGTGCTGGACATAGGCCTCCCCCTGCGCCGAAAAAAATGCATAAGACCATAGAATATATTTCATCAAACTACGACATTTTTACAATAATATATTTCATCAGAAAGCTTCATAGTAGCATGGAATTGGATATGAAAGTAAAAAATATGCAAATCTAAAGAAATAAAAAACAAACTGACAAGACAAGAATGGGAAAATGGGAAAAAAGTCTTGGGTTCGGCTAAATAGGGGTTCGTCATCCCTACTATGATCAATGTTCCGTCAAATTGAATATTGGGATTTGGGACGCTCTGTGACGGTCCGCCGGTATTAGAACCGCATAAGTTTGCCTTTACTCAGTTATATTTATGATTACGCATATAACTAAAATAAGCATTCATATGGACGTAACTTGTCAACTTGTATTATGTTTAGATACATTTTACTAAACAACAAAAAGTTTTAGTTTTTTACTGATTGGTGGTTAACAATGGGCAAAGAAACTGGGACGCCCAGTTGCAAGGTGGATTTACATAGTACCTACGCTTTGGATGGCGTCATTTGAGTCGCTTAACACAGGATCATGATGGATGGCACAAACTTCCCGAAGTTTCTGCCATCTCTCTATCGGTCTATATTTAGCTGTGAGTAAATTCGGGCTGCGGATAATGATGATTATAAAATTTTACAGTCAAAAAATGGCTTATCGCAAGATCATAGCGAGTGGCTTGCAAGCTCTCTGTTATCTGATGCCGTGAATAGAAACTAGTTTCATTTATCATATATCTATCTAATATTACGAATTGAAACCCATATTTAAATGCACATTTTTGTGCTGTTTGTCAGTAGAGCGGTCCACACATCACCGAAGACCCTGTCTTTGCCTTGGCAGTGGGCGATGCAGGTTGAATAAGCATAAGAGAATGGAATTGAATAATGCAAAAAGAATCTTTCCAATAACTTAAAAATTTATCTGGCGTTATAAAATTTATGACGATAATGGAAATATGTAAATTTTTATTCAAATAATAATGTAAAGCCTCTATTTCTTAAACTAGACTGACAAGTCTGTAATACCTATGGGCAGCTGTGCTAATTTATTATAACTAGCAGTCCGCCCATTACATTACATTACCATTACATTACATTTTTTACAAACGTTGGATTTATATAGTTGAAGTTTTCATACGCATCCCTTTTTTGATTTTCATCCGGGATAACTTTTGATTTCCAATGTTAAAAGATTTTTTAAATCGGTCCTGAAGTTTCGGAGCCTATTCAATTCAAACAATCAAATCTTTCCCCTTCATAACATTACAATAGAATAACTAATGCTTTCAATTTATTGGTCAATAACAAGTTGTGCTTTACAGCTGTGTGGGAGGATGGCTGCAACTAGGCAGCGCCAGTGCTGTCAGAACTGACGGTGCAGCGGAGATGCGGCTCTGTGGAGCCAATGAGCGGTACACGCCTCCCGTTGTCCTCTTCGCAGACCACGGTGCTTCTACACTTGAATTCAAGTAGGTGTTCCACTTTTCCTACCGCTTTTGCAGTCAAAACTTTGTCTTTGTCTTTTATCTTCTATTTCTATATTTTTTAATTATTTATATCATCATCATCTGTGTCTAGTAAAATCTAACATAGGCCTTCAAGGCACTTCTAACCGAAACTTAATGTAAACCCTGACGAGCGCCATAAATGCCATAATTATTTATATAAACAAAGAAAACTATAATTCAATATCGGAACCAAATTAGACTGATAGTACGATTGAGCTAACTGCAGACTGTTGCAAACAATCTACATGTAGCTCAACTGCTAGATATAATAGTTTGATACCCAAATTTTATACTTATATGTAGAGAAAAATTTACATAATAACAGAATTACAGAGTTTTTCTGTAAGCTTCTTATTCCACTTCCATCCACTATATAAATCAAAATGTATTAATTATGAAATACATAATGTAAATTAAAAAAGAACCATCATCTAGTACCCATAACACAAGCTCTGCTGAACTTGGGGCTATGTGATGCAGTGTGGATTGTCCAGCATTATTCATTTATTGATTAGGTACGCTTCATTTCTTTTTACATTAATTAAAAAAAATAATTTCTCACATTTTGTTATTAGTGAGACCTAGACGATTCAATTGATTAAACAAATAGAAATCACTCACATGGAGATATCATCTTCAAACGTGTACGTGATTTCAAACCAAAGCTCCGTTTTACCCCCTTCTGTGCTAGCAGCGATCGGAAACTCTGATAGTCGCCTGAGTGAACACCTTATAGAAGCACTATTATCTAATTCAAATCAGCTAACACTACGATGCACGTGAATGAAAACGATATGAGAGAAAACTTTCTGTACTGTGGGATGGAAATCCTGAAAATTCTATCTTATCTCAGAGTCAATAAAGTCTGTCTTTATAGATGTGTATTTGTATATTATTTATAATAATAAACTGTTCATTTACTATCTACAGAATAGGTTTACTTAATATTTAATTCTTAAATAAATTAAACGAACTATGTGGCAACGGTGAATGTGCGAAAACGTTGGACCTAAATAAAAACTACCTATGGAATTTAGAGAAACCTTTATTTTGGTATTAATTAGAAAATTCAAGCTTATGAATCCCATAATCATAACCCGCCCGGGATTGCGTTAGAATCCTACTTGCAAACCTTTTCATCATGTAACAGCAGTTGCACAAATGAAACCGTTTCAATTCAATTTGCGGGTTAATAAATAGTCGAGTGAACTGAACAGTGAGATGCAATTCAGACTCGCTGTTAGACACGTCGATCATTTAGAGAAACGTTAGGCAATTCAGCATAGTAATTTGGCGGTAATGAATCCGCATAAGTACGTAACAATTTATTCAGTGATAGTCAATGGAAGCAGGCTTTGAATGAGCAATATTCCTGGAAAATGTGATTAATCGTCGCAATTCACACTTTATCTACATATATTTGCAGTGAGGTTCGGAAACGAGCGCCTAGCGTTTGTGACGTAGGTGCTATGACTGAACAAAAGGTCCTCGAAAACCGGTAATGCTCGCTACGGGGCTGTGGCTGTGAAAAAATGTCGTGTCAGCTGGCAACACTGAATGCACCGTTTTATGATCTAGTACTAGACTTATGTACATTACGTCTAAAAGATTTGCAACTGTAGACATAAAATATACGATAAGTTTTGGAACAGCTTTTGGATTTCGCGTCAATTTATAGGTTCAATTTGTAACCGAATGCTCGGCAATAGGAGGGTTTGTTAGCCTGGTAGTCTTCTCTTAGAATATAAATAACTTTACTTGCATATTATTTACGCGTGTAAAATAAGTTTTGAAACTTTCTAGGTTCTGGTAGCTATTTAAAAAACTAACCATAGAACATTGATTAAACACGTTATTCGAATTTAGAAAATGGAAAAATCATCTTTCTTATATCGTTTTATTTACAATGCATGGAATATTTAGTCAAGCTTAGTTTTGTTTAAAACCCATGATTATTTACACCGATGCATAAGTTTGCATGCTCCAGTTGCATTAAACCAACTCTAGTTGACCTCATCTGCTTTGTCTATAACCTGTACCTACTACATACCCATTTGAAAATGTTCCTTTGTCAACAGAATAACTGAGAAGACGGCGCGGTCGCAATTCCTGGCGTTCTTCAGTTTCACTTCACTCAGCAATACACAAGGCGTGGGGTTCCACCCCCGCGGCGGCTCGCGAATACCTCACACAGGTACTTAACTAAACAAGAAAACCCCTCTATTTTTATATAGCTGCTGCAGCTGGCTGGTTTATAGTTCGCGGTTAATAACAATTCTTTTTTTATTCAAGCAGGTTTTACAGGCAGCAAGAACTAATTTTTTAACTGGCAGCAAAGTACCAGTGCCTAAGACGAGTAGAAAAAGCGTCAGCATTATCTTTGAATTCGACAAACGGGCTAATCTGTTTAAAACCTTGAAACAATTCAAACATTTTAATTGCATTATTGAAGCGTCAAATAATCCAGATTATGAGCATAAGTGTGCCGAACATGTGTGCCCTGAGTCCTGATTTCCCATTCGAGGTGCCTGTTAATAGCTGTGAAGTAGACTGGAATACGGATAAACGTGTATTGTATATGGGACTCATTATATACAGGGTGTTAGTGGTGTCTGTGAAGTTAGCAGAGCATCTTCTGGCAGAGCATAAATAAATTAGAGTTCTGTTCGCATGCAGGTGAGTTCTATAGTTCCTGATAGTTTTCAGGAATAGTTCTGGCGTTTTTACCTGAAAAAAGTTAAGTGAAATTATGCTCTGCTAACTTCGCGTAGCAGAGCATTTTTCAGGAATCCACACAAAAATTGGTATGAATAAGGTTTTCGATACTAAAAACAGTTCCTGATAGTTTTCAGAAATAGCTCCGGGGTTTTTACAAGACTAATGTCAATTTACAGATTTCATCAAGTAAATTTCTATTAGGGTTAGTCGTGACACGAAGTTCCTTAGACCTGCTCAAACCATAGTACGAATACATTGCCACGAGCAATAAGCGAATATAAAACTACAGTTATGAATGAAAAATATTAAAATGACAAAACTCATGAAAATTTCATGAAATCGTAACAAAATACTTAAATGTTTGGTGAAAATGTATTGATTCAAGGGGCTGTAATGCTCCTTTGAGAGGAGTTCTAATAGCATGCATGGAGAATACAATAAAAAACAGTTAGATCTTACAAAAAAAAATACAATTCAAACACAGAACTCCTGAAATTTTCATGAAATCGGACTTTGAACTCACAACAAAATTCTTTAATGTTTGGTGAAAATGTATAGATTCAGGGCTTGTTATGCTCTTATTAAGACAGTTCCGATAGCATGCATTGTGTAAATAAAAGAAAACAGAACGATCTAACGAAAACAGTACAATATACACACTGAACTCCTGAAAATTTCATGAAATTGGACTTAGAGCTCGAAACAAAATTATTCAATGTTTGGTGAAAATGTATAGATTCAAGGGCTTGTTGTACTCTTATTAAGACATTTCCCATAGCATGCATTGAGTATATTATAGAAAACAGATACATTTAACGAAAACAAAACAATATAAACACTGAACTCCTGAAAATTTCATGAAATTGGACTTTGAGCTCGCAACAACATTATTCAATGTTTGGTGAAAATGTATAAATTCAAGGGCTTGTTGTGCTCTTATTAAGACAGTTCCCATAGCATGCATTGAGTATATAATAGAAAACAGATAGATCTAACGAAATCAGTACAATTCAGACGCAGAACTCCTGAAAATTTCATGAAATCGAACTTTGAGCTCGCAACAAAATTATTCAATGTTTGGTGAAAATGTATAAATTCAAGGGCTTGTTGTGCTCTTATTAAGACAGTTCCCATAGCATGCATTGAGTATATAATAGAAAACAGATAGATCTAACGAAATCAGTACAATTCAGACGCAGAACTCCTGAAAATTTCATGAAATCGAACTTTGAGCTCGCAACAAAATTATTCAATGTTTGGTGAAAATGTATAAATTCAAGGGCTTGTTGTGCTCTTATTAAGACAGTTGCCATAGCATGCATTGAGTATATAATAGAAAACAGATAAATCAAACGAAAACAGTACAATATACACACTGAACTCCTGAAAATTTCATGAAATTGGACTTAGAGCTCGAAACAAAATTATTCAATGTTTGGTGAAAATGTACAGATTCAAGGGCTTGTTGCGCTCTTATTAAGACAGTTCCCATAGCATGCATTGAGTATAGAATAGAAAACAGATAGATCTAACGAAAACAGTACAATTCAGACGCAGAACTCCTGAAAATTTCATGAAATCTAACTTTTAACTCGCTACAAAATTATTCAATGTTTTGTGAAAACGTATAGATTCAAGGGCTTGTTGTGCTCTTATTAAGACAGTTCCTATATCATGCATTGAGTATATAATAGAAAACAGATATATCTAACGAAAACAGTACAATTCAGACGCAGAACTCCTGAAAATTTCATGAAATCGAACATTGAGCTCGCAACAAAATTATTCAATGTTTGGTGAAAATGTATAAATACAAGGGCTTGTTGTGCTCTTATTAAGACAGTTCCCATAGTATGCATTAAGTATATAATAGAAAACAGATAGATCTAACGAAAAAAGTATAACTCAGATACAGAACTCCTGAAAATTTCATGAAATAGGACTTTGAACTCGAAACAAAATTATTCAATGTTTGGTGAAAATGTATAGATTCAAGGGCTTGTTGTGCTCTTATTAAGACAGTTCCCATAGCATGCATTGAGTATAAAATAGAAAACAGCTTGATCTAACGAAAAAAGTACAATATACACACTGAACTCCTGAAAATTTCATGAAATCGAACTTTTAATTCGCTACAAAATTATTCAATGTTTTGTGAAAATGTATAGATTCAAGGGCTTGTTGTGCTCTTATTAAGACAGTTCCCATAGCATGCATTGAGTATAAAATAGAAAACAGCTTGATCTAACGAAAACAGTACAATATACACACTGAACTCCTGAAAATTTCATGAAATCGAACTTTTAATTCGCTACAAAATTATTCAATGTTTTGTGAAAATGTATAGATTCAAGGGCTTGTTGTGCTCTTATTAAGACAGTTCCCATAGCATGCATTGAGTATAAAATAGAAAACAGATAGTTCTAACGAAAACAGTACAATATTTACACTGAACTCCTGAAAATTTCATGAAATTGGACTTAGAGCTCGAAACAAAATTATTCAATGTTTGGTGAAAATGAATAGATTCAAGGGCTTGTTGCGCTCTTATTAAGACAGTTCCCATAGCAAGCATTGAGTATATAATAGAAAACAGATATATCTAACGAAAACAGTAAAATTCAGACGCAGAACTCCTGAAAATTTCATGAAATCTAACTTTTAACTCGCTACAAAATTATTCAATGTTTTGTGAAAATGTATAGATTCAAGGGCTTGTTATGCTCTTATTAAGAAAGTTCCAATAGCATGCATTTAATATAAAATAGAAAATAGATAGTTCTAACAAAAACAGTACAATTCAGACACAGAACTCCTGAAAGTTTCATGAAATTGTACTTTGAGCTCGCAACAAAATTATTCAATGTTTGGTGAAAATGTATAGAGTCAAGGGCTTGTTGTGCTCTTATTAAGACAGTTCCCATAGCATGCATTGAGTATATAATAGAAAACAGATAGTTCTAACGAAATCAGTAAATTCAGACGAAGAACTCCTGAAAATTTCATGAAATCGAACTTTTAACTCGCTACAAAATTATTCAATGTTTGGTGAAAATGTATAGATTCAAGGGCTTGTTGTGCTCTTATTAAGACAGTTCCCATAGCATGCATTGAGTATTAAATAGAAAACAGATAGTTCTAACGAAAACAGTACAATATACACACTGAACTCCTGAAAATTTCATGAAATTGGACTTAGAGCTCGAAACAAAATTATTCAATGTTTGGTGAAAATGTATAGATTCAAGGGCTTGTTGCGCTCTGATTAAGACAGTTCCCATAGCATGCATTGAGTATAAAATAGAAAACAGATATATCTAACGATACCAGTACAATTCAGACGCAGAACTCCTGAAAATTTCATGAAATCGAAGTTTGAGCTCGCAACAAAATTATTCAATGTTTGGTGAAAATGTATAAATTCAAGGGATTGTTATGCTCTTATTAAGAAAGTTCCAATAGCATGCATTTAGTATAAAATAGAAAATAGATAGGTCTAACAAAAACAGTACAATTCAGACACCGAACTCCAGAAAGTAGCATGAAATTGGACTTTGAACTCGCAACAGAATTCTTCAATGTTTGGTGAAAATGTATAGATTCAAGGGCTTGTTGTGCTCTTATTAAGAGAGTTCCCATAGCATGCATTGAGTATATAATAGAAAACAGATAGATCTAACGAAATCAGTACAATTCAGACGCAGAACTCCTGAAAATTTCATGAAATCGAACTTTGAGCTCGCAACAAAATTATTCAATGTTTGGTGAAAATGTATAAATTCAAGGGCTTGTTGTGCTCTTATTAAGACAGTTCCCATTGCATGCATTGAGTATATAATAGAAAACAGATAGTTCTAACGAAAACAATACAATATACACACTGAACTCCTGAAAATTTCATGAAATAGGACTTTGAACTCGAAACAAACTTATTGTTATGCTATTATTAAGATAGTTCCCATCGCATACATTGAGTATATAATAGAAAACAGATAGGTCTAACGAAAACAATACAATATACACACTGAACTCCTGAAAATTTCATGAAATTGTACTTTGAGCTCACAAAACATTGAATAATTTTGTATCGAATTAAAAGTTCGATTTCAAGAAATTTTCAGGAGTTCTGCGTCTGAATTTTACTGTTTTCGTTAGAACTATGTGTTTTCTATTTTATACTCAATGCATGCTATGGGAACTGTCTTAATAAGAGCACAACAAGCCCTTGAATCTATACATTTTCACCAAACATTGAATAATTTTGTTTCGAGTTCAAAGTCCTATTTCATGAAATTTTCAGGAGTTCTGTATCTGAGTTATACTTTTTTCGTTAGATCTATCTGTTTTCTATTATATACTTAATGCATACTATGGGAACTGTCTTAATAAGAGCACAACAAGCCCTTGTATTTATACATTTTCACCAAACATTGAATAATTTTGTTGCGAGCTCAATGTTCGATTTCATGAAATTTTCAGGAGTTCTGCGTCTGAATTGTACTGTTTTCGTTAGATATATCTGTTTTCTATTATATACTCAATGCATGCTATAGGAACTGTCTTAATAAGAGCACAACAAGCCCTTGAATCTATACGTTTTCACAAAACATTGAATAATTTTGTAGCGAGTTAAAAGTTAGATTTCATGAAATTTTCAGGAGTTCTGCGTCTGAATTGTACTGTTTTCGTTAGATCTATCTGTTTTTTATTCTATACTCAATGCATGCTATGGGAACTGTCTTAATAAGAGCGCAACAAGCCCTTGAATCCGTACATTTTCACCAAACATTGAATAATTTTGTTTCGAGCTCTAAGTCCAATTTCATGAAACTTTCAAAAGTTCTGTGTCTGAGTTGTACTTTTTTCGTTAGATCTATCTGTTTTCTATTATATACTCAATGCATGCTATTTTAACTGTCTTAATAAGAGCATTACAAGCCCTTGAATCTGTACATTTTCACAAAACATTGAATAATTTTGTAGCGAATTAAAAGTTCGATTTCATGAAATTTTCAGGAGTTCAGTGTGTATATTGTACTGTTTTTGTTAGATCTAGCTGTTTTCTATTATATACTCAATGCATGCTATGGGAACTGTCTTAATAAGAGCACAACAAGCCCTTGAATCTATACATTTTCACCAAACATTGAATAATTTTGTTGCGAGCTCAAAGTTCGATTTCATGAAATTTTCAGGAGTTCTGCATTTGAATTGTACTGACTTCGTTAGATCTATCTGTTTTCTATTATACACTCAATGCATGCTATGGGAACTGTCTAAATAAGAGCACAACAAGCCCTTGAATCTATACGTTTTCACAAAACATTGAATAATTTTGTAGCGAGTTAAAAGTTCGATTTCATGAAATTTTCAGGAGTTCTGCGTCTAAGTTGTACTGTTTTCGTTAGATCTATCTGTTTTCTGTTTTATACTCAATGCATGCTATGGGAACTGTCTTAATAAGAGTATAACAAGCCCTTGAATCTATACATTTTCACCAAACATTGAATAATTTTGTTGCGAGCTCAAAGTACAATTTCATGAAACTTTCAGGAGTTCTGTGTCTGAATTGTACTGTTTTTGTTAGAACTATCTATTTTCTATTTTATACTAAATGCATGCTATTGGAACTTTCTTAATAAGAGCATAACAAGCCCTTGAATCTATACATTTTCACAAAACATTGAATAATTTTGTAGCGAGTTAAAAGTTCGATTTCATGAATTTTTCAGGAGTTCTTCGTCTGAATTTACTGATTTCGTTAGAACTATCTGTTTTCTATTATATACTCAATGCATGCTATGGGAACTGTCTTAATAAGAGCACAACAAGCCCTTGAATCTATACATTTTCACCAAACATTGAATAATTTTGTAGCGAGTTAAAAGTTCGATTTCATGAAATTTTCAGGAGTTCTTCGTCTGAATTTACTAATTTCGTTAGAACTATCTGTTTTCTATTATATACTCAATGCATGCTATGGGAACTGTCTTAATAAGAGCATAACAAGCCCTTGTATCTATACATTTTCACCAAACATTGAATAATTTTGTTTCGAGCTCTAAGTCCAATTCCATGAAATTTTCAGAAGTTCAGTGTGTATATTGTACTGTTTTCGTTAGATCTAGCTGTTTTCTATTATATACTCAATGCATGCTATGGGAACTGTCTTAATAAGAGCACAACAAGCCCTTGAATCTATACATTTTCACCAAACATTGAATAATTTTGTTGCGAGCTCAAAGTTCGATTTCATGAAATTTTCAGGAGTTCTGCATCTGAATTGTACTGACTTCGTTAGATCTATCTGTTTTCTATTATATACTCAATGCATGCTATGGGAACTGTCTAAATAAGAGCACAACAAGCCCTTGAATCTATACGTTTTCACAAAACATTGAATAATTTTGTAGCGAGTTAAAAGTTCGATTTCATGAAATTTTCAGGAGTTCTGCGTCTAAGTTGTACTGTTTTCGTTAGATCTATCTGTTTTCTATTTTATACTCAATGCATGCTATGAGAACTGTCTTAATAAGAGTATAACAAGCCCTTGAATCTATACATTTTCACCAAACATTGAATAATTTTGTTGCGAGCTCAAAGTACAATTTCATGAAACTTTCAGGAGTTCTGTGTCTGAATTGTACTGTTTTTGTTAGAACTATCTATTTTCTATTTTATACTAAATGCATGCTATTGGAACTTTCTTAATAAGAGCATAACAAGCCCTTGAATCTATACATTTTCACAAAACATTGAATAATTTTGTAGCGAGTTAAAAGTTCGATTTCATGAAATTTTCAGGAGTTCTGCGTCTAAGTTGTACTGTTTTCGTTAGATCTATCTGTTTTCTATTTTATACTCAATGCATGCTATGAGAACTGTCTTAATAAGAGTATAACAAGCCCTTGAATCTATACATTTTCACCAAACATTGAATAATTTTGTTGCGAGCTCAAAGTACAATTTCATGAAACTTTCAGGAGTTCTGTGTCTGAATTGTACTGTTTTTGTTAGACCTATCTATTTTCTATTTTATACTAAATGCATGCTATTGGAACTTTCTTAATAAGAGCATAACAAGCCCTTGAATCTATACATTTTCACAAAACATTAAATAATTTTGTAGCGAGTTAAAAGTTCGATTTCATGAATTTTTCAGGAGTTCTTCGTCTGAATTTACTGATTTCGTTAGAACTATCTGTTTTCTATTATATACTCAATGCATGCTATGGGAACTGTCTTAATAAGAGCACAACAAGCCCTTGAATCTATACATTTTCACCAAACATTGAATAATTTTGTAGCGAGTTAAAAGTTCGATTTCATGAAATTTTCAGGAGTTCTTCGTCTGAATTTACTGATTTCGTTAGAACTATCTGTTTTCTATTATATACTCAATGCATGCTATGGGAACTGTCTTAATAAGAGCACAACAAGCCCTTGAATCTATACATTTTCACCAAACATTGAATAATTTTGTTGCGAGCTCAAAGTTCGATTTCATGAAATTTTCAGGAGTTCTGCATCTGAATTGTACTTTTTTCGTTAGATCTATCTGTTTTCTATAATATACTCAATGCATGCTATAGGAACTGTTTTAATAAGAGCACAACAAGCCCTTGAATTTATACATTTTCACCAAACATTGAATAATTTTGTTGCGAGCTCAAAGTTCGATTTCATGAAATTTTCAGGAGTTCTGCATCTGAATTGTACTGACTTCGTTAGATCTATCTGTTTTCTATTATATACTCAATGCATGCTATGGGAACTGTCTAAATAAGAGCACAACAAGCCCTTGAATCTATACGTTTTCACAAAACATTGAATAATTTTGTGGCGAGTTAAAAGTTCGATTTCATGAAATTTTCAGGAGTTCTGCGTCTAAATTGTACTGTTTTCGTTAGATCTATCTGTTTTCTATTATATACTCAATGCATGCTATGGGAACTGTCTTAATAAGAGCACAACAAGCCCTTGAATCTATACATTTTCACCAAACATTGAATAATTTTGTTTCGAGCTCTAAGTCCAATTTCATGAAATTTTCAGAAGTTCAGTGTGTATATTGTACTGTTTTCGTTAGATCTAGCTGTTTTCTATTATATACTCAATGCATGCTATGGGAACTGTCTTAATAAGAGCACAACAAGCCCTTGAATCTATACATTTTCACCAAACATTGAATAATTTTGTTGCGAGCTCAAAGTTCGATTTCATGAAATTTTCAGGAGTTCTGCATCTGAATTGTACTTTTTTCGTTAGATCTATCTGTTTTCTATAATATACTCAATGCATGCTATAGGAACTGTTTTAATAAGAGCACAACAAGCCCTTGAATTTATACATTTTCACCAAACATTGAATAATTTTGTTGCGAGCTCAAAGTTCGATTTCATGAAATTTTCAGGAGTTCTGCATCTGAATTGTACTGACTTCGTTAGATCTATCTGTTTTCTATTATATACTCAATGCATGCTATGGGAACTGTCTAAATAAGAGCACAACAAGCCCTTGAATCTATACGTTTTCACAAAACATTGAATAATTTTGTGGCGAGTTAAAAGTTCGATTTCATGAAATTTTCAGGAGTTCTGCGTCTAAATTGTACTGTTTTCGTTAGATCTATCTGTTTTCTATTATATACTCAATGCATGCTATGGGAACTGTCTTAATAAGAGCACAACAAGCCCTTGAATCTATACATTTTCACCAAACATTGAATAATTTTGTTTCGAGCTCTAAGTCCAATGTCATGAAATTTTCAGAAGTTCAGTGTGTATATTGTACTGTTTTCGTTAGATCTAGCTGTTTTCTATTATATACTCAATGCATGCTATGGGAACTGTCTTAATAAGAGCACAACAAGCCCTTGAATCTATACATTTTCACCAAACATTGAATAATTTTGTTGCGAGCTCAAAGTTCGATTTCATGAAATTTTCAGGAGTTCTGCATCTGAATTGTACTGACTTCGTTAGATCTATCCGTTTTCTATTATATACTCAATGCATGCTATGGGAACTGTCTAAATAAGAGCACAACAAGCCCTTGAATCTATACGTTTTCACAAAACATTGAATAATTTTGTAGCGAGTTAAAAGTTCGATTTCATGAAATTTTCAGGAGTTCTGCGTCTAATTTGTACTGTTTTCGTTAGATCTATCTGTTTTCTATTATATACTCAATGCATGCTATGGGAACTGTCTTAATAAGAGTATAACAAGCCCTTGAATCTATACATTTTCACCAAACATTGAATAATTTTGTTGCGAGCTCAAAGTACAATTTCATGAAACTTTCAGGAGTTCTGTGTCTGAATTGTACTGTTTTTGTTAGACCTATCTATTTTCTATTTTATACTAAATGCATGCTATTGGAACTTTCTTAATAAGAGCATAACAAGCCCTTGAATCTATACATTTTCACAAAACATTGAATAATTTTGTAGCGAGTTAAAAGTTCGATTTCATGAAATTTTCAGGAGTTCTTCGTCTGAATTTACTGATTTCGTTAGAACTATCTGTTTTCTATTATATACTCAATGCATGCTATGGGAACTGTCTTAATAAGAGCACAACAAGCCCTTGAATCTATACATTTTCACCAAACATTGAATAATTTTGTTTCGAGCTCTAAGTCCAATTTCATGAAATTTTCAGAAGTTCAGTGTGTATATTGTACTGTTTTCGTTAGATCTATCTGTTTTCTATTATATTCTCAATGCATGCTATGGGAACTGTCTTAATAAGAGCACAACAAGCCCTTGAATCTATACATATTCACCAAACATTGAATAATTTTGTTGCGAGCTCAAAGTCGAATTTCATGAAATTTTCAGGAGTTCAGTGTGTATATTGTACTGTTTTCGTTAGATCTATCTGTTTCCTATTATTTACACAATGCATGCTATTGGAACTGTCTTAATAAGAGCATAAAAAGCCCTGAATCTATACATTTTCACCAAACATTAAAGAATTTTGTTGTGAGTTCAAAGTCCGATTTCATGAAAATTTCAGGAGTTCTGTGTTTGAATTGTATTTATTTTTTTTGTAAGTTCTAACTGTTTTTTATTGTATTCTCCATGCATGCTATCAGAACTCCTCTCAAAGGAGCATTACAGCCCCTTGAATCAATACATTTTCATCAAACATTTTAGTATTTTGTTACGATTTCATGAAACTTTCAGGAGTTTTGTCATTTTAATATTTTTCATTCATAACTGTAGTTTTATATTCGCTTATTGCTCGTGGCAATGTATTCGTACTATGGTTTGAGCAGGTCTAAGGAACTTCGTGTCACGACTAACCCTAATAGAAATTTACTTGATGAAATCTGTAAATTGACATTAGTCTTGTAAAAACCCCGGAACTATTTCTGAAAACTATCAGGAACTGTTTTTAGTATCGAAAACCCTTTTCATACCAATTTTTGTGTGGATTCCTGTAAAATGCTCTGCTACGCGAAGTTAGCAGAGCATAATTTCACTTAACTTTTTTCAGGTAAAAACGCCAGAACTATTCCTGAAAACTATCAGGAACTATAGAACTCACCTGCATGCGAACAGAACTCTAATTTATTTATGCTCTGCTAGAAGATGCTCTGCTAACTTCACCGACATGTGTTAGTGTTGGTACTGTGTAACGGTGTTCGTTGTCATTTAAAGCACGAATGATTGATTAGCCCTGAAATAAAATGATTCAGTTTATTATTATAAATTGAAGTCGTTAAGTTTCGGTGGTATATCATAATTAATTACTCCGCTATCGAAAACGTTCTTATGGACACCCTAGTCGAGCGCGGGGGGGGGGGAAATTTATGAGAGACTCCTTCTGAGTCGCCTCTGGTCCCACGTCAATGAGCACAAGCTCCTACCCGATGAGCAGTTCGGCTTCCGAGCTCATCACTCTTGTCCCCAACAGGTGCTCCGCATCACGGAGCACATCCAATCAATGTGGCATCACACCTGGCCCGCTAGCACGGGAGCTGTCTTCCTCGATGTAGCGAAAGCCTTCGACAAGGTCTGGCACAACGGCTTGATTTACAAGCTTTTCACGCTCGGTGTGCCGGACAGACTCGTACTCATCTTACGAGACTACTTGTTGAATCGTAGCTTCTGCTATCGCGTGGAGGGCACTCTCTCTGACCCCCGACCTATCCGAGCCGGAGTCCCACAGGGCTCCGTCCTTGCTCCGCTTCTTTCCACGCTGTACACCAGCGATATCCCCTGTCACCCGCAAGTAGAACTTGCCCTTTTCGCGGACGATACAGCATTGTACACAATCCGACTTGAATGCAAGCCGGGTGAGTATAAGGTTGCAAGCCGCACTAGGCACACTAGGTGCCTGGTTTAGAAAGTGGCGCATAGAAGTGAATCCGACGAAAAGTGCAGCAGTGTACTTTTCGCGAAATTACTCTAAGCCCAGACCCTTTACCCTATTTGGTAAACCCATTCCCTGGGCCAAGACAGCCAAATACTTAGGGGTGATCTTAGATCACCGCCTCAGCTTCAAACCCCACATTCGCACTGTAACCAACCGTACAAAGTTTATACTTAGCCGGTTGAACAGCCTCCTACGAGCGAAGAGCAAAATGTCCCTTAGAAATAAGGTGACACTTTACAAAGCGGTCGTACGTCCTATCATGACCTACTCCTCAGTGGTATTTGACCATTCGGTCAATGTCCGCCACCTTCAGGTTGTCCAAAATAGATTTCTGCGTAAAGCCACGGGCTGTCCGTGGTACATGCGCAATAAAGACCTACATCGAGATCGCAAACTCGAGTCCATTGCCCACTTCATAAAGACTGCTTCCCAGCGTCATTATGAAGCGGCAGCTGATCATTACAATCCCCTGATTTCCACCATTCCCGATTATCCCGTGGATAATCTGCCCACGAGTTCTCTCCTCCGTAGACCTAGACACGTTCTCGGTGACCCCGTTGACCCAATCAACGCCGCTAATCCGGAGGTGACGTCAACCAGTACCGATTCGCTTCCGCACACTACACAGACGACTAAAAACCGACCCCGCCGGATGCGGGGTCGAAGAATTCCCCGCTTCCGCCCTAGGTGCACTCGTGCACCTAGGCGAAACCTCCATACCCTCTTGTAGCATTTGGCAACAGCTCAAGCCGAGGTTCGCACCTAAGTGGTGGCCCTTGCGCGTGTTGCCCCAACCTAACTTTACCGGTGTACCGGTAACGCTGTCATGGCCATCTGCGGTCAACAGCATTAGTCCATTCGAAAAAAAAAACTGGTTTATAACAGGCGTTTAAAGACAACAAAATTAACAAAAATCATCAAAAAAATTATTAAGCTAACGGTAGTAGGCATTTTTGACGTGTTTAAAAATTGCAAGTTTTATGTACCTACAATTCAAGCGAACTAGAAGCGCTGTCGTTCTCTGGATTTTCCGCGAAGAAAATCGTGATTTCTTGAAGGTTGACCGTTTACTAGGCATGGTGAAGTAGACATTATGTAGGTGGCAAAGACATTGTAGTGTCTGTTTGATGCCGACAGAGCTTTGATTGTCGGGTAGTGCCGCACGCTGAGGTGTTCACGTTTGGTAAAATGCGATTGAGATGAAATTACTTAAAAAAAAATATTGTTTATTTTTCAAGGTGTTTGGACTCTGCTCATGATACTGAGCCTCTGGTTTCAAGGATACAGGCTTACACTAACACCCTGTATATCCTAATGAATCCGCTATGTTTTCGACTACAATCTTGTAAGATTTTATTCTGGACGTTACAAATTAAGCTATCTTCAAAACACACAGTTATTGGCCTATCAATGAACAGTGGTAGTTCAATAATTTGCAAGTACCTAATTCATCCAAAATTACGTTTCATCTTGCGTTTACTGCTACTAACTGGATCAGACTAGTTAGTGGCAGAAATTAATATTGCTTTGAATGCACTTGGCTACGTGGCAAAGGCAGAGAGGCGATGAACCGAGGCATCTCTGGCACAGTCGAGACTATGCTCGAATAATTGTCTTCATCTTGGTCCTTGACTCACTCGCCTTAATCGACTCCCATTCCGTAAACTCTAGAGGTGTGACGTCGGCTATGACATACACTCAAAATATAAAAGTATATTAATAATTTTTATTTTTTATTTTTAAAAGTATAGTAATAATTTGAGTATGTAGGCATTGTGCCTAAACGTAGATGGCTTTTTTGAACGGAAAAATTAATTATAAACGGATAAACAGTTATTGCTATTAATAAATATTTATTTCTCTTGATGTAATAATGTTGACAAGAGGTTCGATCACTTTAATTAGTAAGATAAATTAAAGTAATAATCAGCCAACGCAAGATATGGTGGCTGATAAAGTGATAAACTATGATGTAGTTGAAATTCTAAAATATTTATATAAAATATTCAGAAGTAAGTCAAATTGTCTAAGATGAAACCAGTACACATTACTAATCCTAAAATACATAAGAAGTAAAAAATGTTCGAATAACCACCTCATTCTTCTAACTATCTCGCTACACGCGAATCTTTTATTTCTACTTAGTATGCCGCTCGCGTCTAGCCCAAAGCAAACTATTTGTAGCCACACGCCAAATCATCATGCTATAGTTAAAACGTAGAAGGTCTGATATCTCGACATCTCTAAAATCTTTTGGAAGGAGCACAAGTGTGTCGGACGTTAGACCCTCGTCACACTTACTATTCTAACAATAATTATTATGTAAATGTAGACATGTAGACCCTGCCGACAATTACGAACATGCGACTTCATATTTACAAAGGACTTTCTTTGTCGTGTGAACTATGTAAGTCAGCGAAAGCGTCGTTTATTAATTAGATTTCAGAGAATTGATCTAGGGCGTAGACATGACATGTATTCAATGAAAGTATAATGTCATTGGATACTGGCATTTCGCCCTATATTTGTCATTGTATCATACCTAGGATAAATCGCTCTCAGCGATAAGGCTACCTTCTGCCGTCATTATTTTAATTTTAATATTTTTTTTTTTATTTCTTTAGATTTTTTGTAAAATGAAATATTAATTCCTTAATTTATTCAGAACCTAAAAGTTATCGCATAGAAGACTTTGAACAGCATTATTAATATCGAAACATTTTTGTTAAAAACCAGCGCAGGGAGCTAAATTCACAAACTCAGGATTGAACATAGGGGTACGTTTCGAGTGTCTGCCACTTAAAATAGCTGAGTGTTTAGAAAAAAGAATGACTCGTCGAATAAATAAAGTAAGGCTGCACGGCTGGCACGCAGCAGAGCGGACGCAGATAGCGTTCGACGGACAAGGATTTGGACGGGAGCTCCAATCGATAGCTGAAATCTGGAACCGATGACCTGGAACGTTTTCAGCCTCTGAGTTTTGAACGTGCCTTTCAGGGTTTATAAAATTTTTAAGTTTTAAGCAATCGTCTTCTAAAACACCTATTGAAATAAAAACGGGAAGTCTTTCAAAAATTATTTAAGGGTATTCAGTAGTACAGTGTACTTATACATACATATTTTATAATTTTATAGTGTTTTGAGAATGATCTTCAACAGACTCCGAACATTCAATAAATAAAGGCAAAGGACTTATAACAAAAAATAAATTCTTTAAAATTGCGAGAAGATTTTTTCAATTGGCTGTAAAAGTAACTTAGCACCCCATATCGCTTGAAGGTAATTTTTGCATTGTATCGAAGATATTGTCCATTTGTCCAGCCAATGCCCAATATATTTCGCAGAAAGCAGTGTAAGGGCTAGGTAGAGCCAACTTGAATAGAGGGGGCGAGTATTGATGGACCGGATCTGTGCTTACCCTGGGCTTTTAGCCAGCATTTTGGTTTGCTTTGTTAAGTTTATACGAGCGAGCACCGCATCTGACGTGAAAATGTTTAGTGCGTGTTAGGGAGAGTATTTTCTCACCAATAGAAATGGGACATTTTCAAGTTTATGCATGGCGTTTTTGTGGAAGTAACCTATGTTATCAATATTAAGTAAATTGAACAGCCAGATATTAATTAGTAGGCAAAGCACGGCGATTTTTAACAAAAAGGTAGAAATAAAAATATTGCGTCGCATCAAATGCGTAAATATAATTCATTCCCGCAATTTAAAAAATGTGCGCAATCTATGATGATGTCAAAGTACTTTTTGTATTATTCTACCCTTATCAACAAATGCTGCACTTCGCCTAAAATAAAGATAAAAACAAAAACTTAGAAAAGATGTCGGTAGTAATAGTACCTAATAGATATTTTTCTGAATATTAAAATTGTCTGTAACATAAATTTGAACCACGATATATTTCTTACATCATTTCATTTTTCAGTTACGCGAGTTTCTCATTTGTTGGGAAGAGTGTCTCCTACAAAAGTTGAATAGATTTTCAATCTTGTGCCATCTGGCTAATCTGTCTTCTGCCCACAGATTGCGACTGGTTATACCAAGATGTGTCGTGCCGCGGCGCCGGGTCCTGTGTACTGGCCAGCCCTGGCTATCCAGGGCTCTACCCACCTCATCGCCGCTGCAGATACCTCTTCGCAACCAACTCTGTCCATACGAGAGTCAAGATCATCTTTACTTCTATTCTGCTTCCTAGAAAGTGAGTTTCATGAATTTTGTGTTTATTTAATTTGTATTAAATTGTACTAGGCCGTTCAGCTAAGGTTTCTTTTTGATATTAGGCCCATTTGCTATTAGGTCATGTTGCTATTAGGACGTTATGCTAATATGCCGTTTTGATTTTAGGACGTTCTGTTAATAGGGCGTTCTGCTTTAATGTACTTTCGATACGAAACTATATTTCGACCATTCGACATTAAATCTATTGTCATATCTAATCCATTATGATCTCAAGTAATTTTTAGTACTATCAGTGTAAGCTAAATAAATATAATTGGTTTCTTTATTTGTAATGGTTTTAAGGATTTCGATGGCATATAAAAGGAAGATAAATCACCATCAAAAAAACTAATTATGAATGCCAGTAACAGTGTTTAATTAATTACCTTTGTCCATTGTCTTTATCATAGCCATTTCTGGATGGTTTGTTTTTAAAAGCAATAAAGTAACGAATATTATATAACAAGCTAGTGCAAACAAACATATATTATGCCTTCACAAAAGGTATTTCACGAACGACCTTCGTTCTCTGTAGCCCAGTTTCTACCTTTCAAGGAATGACGTATCAACCTACCTAACGCTTTGTCATAAGATTCGTGTTTCTAGGTTTATTAGTACTGTATCTGGGTTACTCACTGTGCTTATGTGGGTAATGACCGGCTCGAGATAGCATGTGAATATAAAACTAAAGGTAGGATATCGTAGCAAGAGCTTTTGTGTGACATCTCATAACGGAGATCTGTTTTACAGCTTCTTAAAAAAACTAAGTAGATCTTTATCGTTAGCCCTGGCTGACCCACTCTTGGGCATAGAAATGTTATGCCATTCGCTTTTGGTGAACAACACAAAGTATGCGGTGTATTTTTTGAAAATGTGATTACTCTAGGCTACGCTACGTCTTTTTATAGTTGTTTTGTATTATATTTCGTCTCAAATCAACAATACAAACTCAGCGCAAACACCATAAACAAAATGTTTGAGTAAAACGCTGTTTGTCAAGTGCACCTGTTTCCCGATTAAAAGTTTCTCCCAACATCTTTGTAATACAGTCGACGTTCTTCCAACTTTGGTAATGCTTTTATGCTGAAATGAGATAGAGTTACATCATAAAAAATGCGTTATGTATGAGCTACAACATCACACAATACATTCTGGATCTGACTTGACTCTGGCAGTGATTGATTGTTCGTCAAATTTAGATAGATATTCTACATGTAAAGTGAAAATGTGTTTGAAAAAGAATTTATACGTAAGTTCATTTTATTTTGCTTGAAATTATGTACTTTTAATTTTTAGCTTATATAAATACGAAATGGTTAACCAATATTATGTTGCCAAAATATTATGTAATAATAGTTATACTGCAGGTGATACCAGTATTACATGACTTTTGATAACAAAGTTGCCATATAGCGCGATTAACAGTCACTGTTATAAATTTAAAGTTTGAGCAAATTGTTTTAGAAATCATAAAAACAACAAAATTATAAATTTAATTTTATAGCTAAAACGTGAAGCTGATATAAAAGTAACATCAGATGTTGTTCTCATTAGATTGAGATTCCTGAATAGAGTTTACCCTATTACGAGTGCAGATGGGTTAAGTGGCACCCTTAAACCCTTGAAAAGGTTCGCTCTCATTTACATTTTGATCAAATAAGAGAGGTTTGGTCAGTACCTATAGAAAGATTTTTAAGTGCATTCATTGACTCATTTCGGTGTTTTCCCAGAGTTAATAAAGGTCCTCTTGAAACTTATTTCAAAGGATAAGCTAATCAACGAATGTAATAAATTAAAATATTAAATTAAAATTATGTGTAATAGGAGGTATTTAGCTGATAAAGCTGGTCAGCTCATTAAGTTGATTCTTGCAATGTTTACCATGATGCAAATTGAGATTTTGGCAATTCCACCTCAATTCTTTATTTTACCTGTATGATCATGTTCGTACCTGCATGAAAATAGAGCAACAAGTTATTACATTATTAGGTATTGATGACTTCTCTGGCGCAGCAGGTAAGGGGTCACCTGTAACGCAGTTCCTGGCTCAGGACAACGAAACTGATGAGATATTTGTTTTGAATGGTTTCAGTTAAGAATAAAAAATTAAGTAATATCAATAGCCAGAGTCAAAAAGTACCTGGTAAGGATTTTTATTGGCTCTGTAGCTATTGCTAACACTTGTTCTTTTAGAAAAAAAATGTTTGTTTTTTTGTTGCTAAATTGTAAAGATAAGTAAAGATTTGTATTTTAATAAAATCTACTTCAGCTAAAGCAGTTTAAAATAAATCTACTATAGAATAATTTTAATTTAAGGCGGATAAGCGTTAAAACTGGGATAGTTCAGTAATTGTTTTACGCTAGGATAGTGTTATACGATTCCTGAGATCTGGGATTCCGCCGCTACAAAGTTGCTCTTTGCCTCATCGCAGAATATAGGATATCTATCGGTATCAGTGTGCACTTTGAATGAATTACTTAACTATTGGCAGGTACAATACAATACATTTTATTGCACACCAAAGAAGAATATCTAAAAACAGAAAAATAACAATTAATAAATTTGGACAATGGGCATATGAAATGATTAAAAATCTTTAATAATATTGTAATATTATTATTATTATGTATTTAATGTTTATGTATTAAAATATTAGTATTTATGTATTCTATTATAATAAATACATTTTTGCGAAAAAATATATATTGTGAGTGAAAAAGATAGTGTTCATAAACCATATTCTTAATACAGGGAGAGACTTTGCGTGTCTGATTAGTAGTTGGGCATTCCACAGCTATGTGGCACGGAGAAGGAAGAACTATCGTACAGTCACCAGCATAAATATATGACTATGGGCAGCGCTGCAAAACTATCTGATTATCAATTGAAGGTATAATTATGTGATGATACTTAGGATGTAAAAATATGTGATGATTTACACCCGGCAAAATAATCGTTTGCACCGTTGTAACAGCATAATTATCTGATCACGTAAAGACTGCATTAATATCTGATACAATTAACAGTAAGAAATATCTAATCAATCTGCAAGAATGAACTTTATATACCTAAGCATAGAGCCGTGATTTGAACGAAATAGTTTGACGCTTCTTGAAAAGAGTATCAACCTGATTGATGCTCTTTTCAAGAAGCGTCATACTGTTTCGTTAAAATCACGGCTATATAGACTGCATTAATATATATATATATATATATAGATATTAATGCAGTCTTTACGTGATCCGATACTATGCTTTTACAAAACAAAAGATTATTTTGCCGGATGTAAATCATCACATATTTCTACATCCTACGTATCGTCACATAATTATAAGTTCAATTGATGATCAGATATTTTTGCAGCGCTGCCCATAGTCATATATTTATGCTGGTGACTGTACTACAAAGTGTTAACAATACAATTTAACTCTATATTATTATGGGAAGTAAAATATTAGATTTCACTTTATGAACGTAAGCAGGTTAACTAACATTGTTAACAAACCGTATCGAACAAAATTCGTAATTCCAAAGTTATTTATAAAGGGATATTTACCATGATTTGAGGTTCGAGTTTTCCAATATAAATGGCTTTAGTGTTAACAACCATTATACAACTTTAGAAATAATTTCTTAAGTTGATAATTATTATCAACTCATCAACTAACTAGCAGTGTTTCAATTACTTCGGTGATCATGGCGCATTAAACTGTGCCGAAATATTTAAAAAGTCAAAACTCAAATCATGGTAAATATACCGTAATAAATGATTTCTTACTATCATCGTTAAAAAAGTTTGTAGTAAACGCCTTTAAAATCATATTAAATGCAAACTTGACCAAAAAATCTACAAAGGCCCGATTATTCCACGCAATAACAAATAGCATAAACTTACTTTAATAAAATTACTAACTTAATGCGAGCTTAACCCAGAAAAGAGTTTTCAATTCAATATAAATGCATTGATAATCCTTGATAGATAAATTATCCTGAGATATTAGGAGAAACTGCTATTTTGACTTAGCCCTGAATAGAATAGTGAAATTAGCCATTTTTCTACCATTTTACAAGCATTTCCCACACCAAAATGAATAAAACTGAACCGGTTGACACGTTAAATCCAAGATTACGTCCTTTCCATTTACGGGTTGCATGCAGTTGTGTGTGCTCACAAGAGCACACACAACTGCAGCGAGGCAAAGGAACACTAGCAAAGCAGCTAATCTATAAATTAGAGCCGTCTCTTGAATGGCGGCATCCGCAAGATAAATCTCAAAGGAGTGGCAGGGGGTGAAATAAAACTGCTATCTGAGTGTAATACGTACCAACATACTAATAGGTTCATACAATGTTCGCGCGGAGATAGCCTAGTCTGGGGACTACCTTGAAAACTAAATATGAAGATAATGGATGACGGGCCGCAAATACGTTGGACAACTGATTCGATCTATTTGAACCTACTATAAAAATGCGTCAGCTTCTTAAATTTTAGAACATAAGTAAAAAATAGCATATATTTTTTTGTACAAAGACCTGATTGATGGACATGAACAGTATTCTTTCTTTTTGTAACGAAAGTTGTCAGTTGATGCATCCAAAGCAACTTCGTGATAAGGTGTTACCACGAAGTTTCGAGCTATCCGTTTCCCGCCTCGGGACAAATACATATTTGTACGATCTGCAGATATTTCAGTTCAGGGGTTCTGGTTGTTTTCTATGTATAATAAAAAATATCTATCTATTTAATAATATTGTATTATGTATATCAGTCATCTAGTACCCATAACACAAGCTCTGCTTAGCTTGGGGCTAGATGATGCTGTGTGGATTGTCCAGCATTATTTATTATTATTTTTATTTTATCCGTTCTTATTTAGTATTTTCAAAGTAGGACTCCTGGGCTTTAGCTCAGCCCTGTGTAAACGAACCAAGCCTGTGTAAGAGAGCGCGTTGCTCTGATCTGTGTAAACAGAACCTGTCTAATGTTTCCAGACTTTTTGAGTTGAGATTCCACTGGAATGTAAGGCGCTATGCTGACACAGCCACTTTAGTTGAAGAAACTGTCAAAATAATATGTTTCGTCTAAATTTCTTTCTATCAAATTGACTGCCGACAACATCCATATCTATATGCATGTCCTTTAATTTTTTTTTAAATTAAAGCTCGTTTTGTAACTTTACCAGTTACTGGTAAAGTTACAAAACGAGCTTTAATTTAAAAAAAAATTAAAGGACATTGTATTACAATTAAAAGACATGTTTTAATTGTAATTTAATTTATGCACAAACAATTTATGGGTCAGAAAAATATCTTTTATTTCGGATTTCAATCCGAAATAAAAGATATTTTATTTTTTTTTGAAATATTTTTTATATTTTTTTATTGTAAAACTATTCATCTCATTTCTGTACGTACATGGTATAATAAATAACCCTAGTTGTACAACTAGGGTTATTTATTATACCATGTACCTAGTTGTACAACTAGGGTTATTTATTATACCATGTACGTACAGAAATGAGATGAATAGTTTTACAATAAAAAAATATAAAAAATATTTCAAAAAAAAAAAAAATATCTTTTATTTCGGATTGAAATCCGAAATAAAAGATATTTTTCTGACCCATAAATTGTTTGTGCATAAATTAAATTACAATTAAAACCAATCAAATCAAATACATAAAATTAAAACAATACATCAAAATAACTTAATATACAACTTAATTACTTACATTACCAAATTAAATTAAAAAGGTGAATTAAATTGGACACATTAGATTAAATCAATATATTAAATAAAATATAATCGTATTACAATTCAAATAACTTTTTGTAGAAATGTTTGTCATATTGGAGAAGAAATCCTTCCGGCTACTGTTTTTAGGATGCTATTGGGGCTATCCCGCACTGATACACCACACCACACAATAACAATATATTCGGGGGTGGCTCGCTTCTGCAAGTCGCACCGCTAAGGCTGGGCAGTGAATGCGTTTAAATATGCCTTGAAGTAACAGTTTAAGAAATAGTGTATTTACACAGCTAGTTGCCCGTTGTTGTAATAGTTGCTATGTCTGTATAGTGCTTTAAAGGGCCTAAAGCTATTTGTCAACCAAGACAATGATTACTTGAATCGTAAATGTTTCGCAAATTGTTATTTGTTTTCTTTTTAAACTAATAAAAAGTTTATACGTTGCTCAAACAGCAGCGCTTTCTCTATTTATTGTTGAAAACAAAATCTAATAAAGTATTTTTTTATGGTTGAAAATACCGCTTTCAATTTTTATAACTCAATTTTTATGTTCCGTTGCCAAAATTCAGTGTACACTATGATGAAAATACACAATATAATTAATAATAGCGCACAATATAATTGTGCGCCATAATACTTGGCGCACAAAAAATTCCTAGCGTGCATAGCCATTAATTTTCATACGGTCTTTCATGCGGCGCTGAAATATAAAATGATATTCCCACAGGGCTGCACAACACTGAAAAAGTGACAAATTATAAGTGTCGTGTGCTACGCTCGTAGCACTGCTACGTCTAATTGTCTACGGCGTAGCAGGAGCTACGAATTATGCTACGAGCTGGACGAATAAAATTACTAATAGCGTTCTGCTACGGATATTTTTTATCTTTTTAAGAGTTCTTTCGTCTGAAAATAACCCTTGACCGTTGTCACGTTTGTTTATCGTTTTCTCTGACGCCGATGGATCGTAGAATCAGCTCGTTTTTCGAATGGCTAGGCATATTACAAATTTTAAGTTGCTTTGTTGGGAAAACCTATGTCATTTCATTCGACGGGATGCTTGACGTTATGGCATATAAATGAAGGCTCATAGTAAAAAAAATCGGCCAAGACATTTATCTAATATCCGCCCCTGCCTCGCACGGGTATTCAACAAAAGTTTGGTTTACATTATTGAAGTTTTCATATGGATTCCTTACTTTTTTTAAATATCCTAAATCAGGGATAATGTGGAATTCTAATGGTGAAAGAATTTTTCTAAACGGTCCAGTTGTTTTGGAGCCAATTCAATCCAAACAAACAAATTATAATATAAGTATCATTTATAATATACATAGATATCGTTTTGTTATTCACCTAGCTCTTCTAAAAACGGGCTGATTCTACGATTCGGCTTGACATCTCTCTATAAAAGAGATTTTCATGCATATTTTTGCAACCAAATTTAGTTCAAAAGATACCTCTATATTATGTGATATTCATGTGCTGCATCACCAATACAATTATTATTTTTTTGTTGGTAATTCAAAATTCACTGCTTTTATACATATACTATTACAGCCAAAAATACGATTTACATTGTAAAAACAACAATTTGTAAACAGCAGTCGAATGATATCACTAAGTTTATAAAAAAAAAAACATCACTCTACTAAACTTAACACTTATTACAAGAAATAAAGATTATTTCTTAAACTGCAGAACTAATCTATAAAAAATTAGCAGTATTCACTTATTTAAATGATACATTGCCATCCTCTTCCTCCATTAATCTAACAATTTACAATTTAATTAATTTATTGATCACCAAGTAACATTACATCCACAGTCACTGCACCACCGACTACCTAACCCTCCGAGCTGGTAGTTCGCCGTCGGCGCCGCTGCTCGCCTCGCTGTGTTCTGAGAGGACGGCCACTCTCGAGCACCCTGGGCCTAATCTGTTGCTGGAATTCAAGTAAGGCACTGCTATGTTTTTATTATGATAATTAATTGTGTTCGATGATGATTATAATAAATAAATAGATTTATTCAAAGAAAACTTGCAAGTAAACAAAACCTAAGTGTAAGTGTAAATAAATAAGGCTAAGTATAACAATTTGGCCTAATTTGTAGATTGCAGTGCTTTTATTTTGATTTTAGAAAATTTATTTTGATAGGCAATCATAATATTAAATAAATAATTGAATAATTCAAAGAAAACTCTAAGTCTAGATCTTTTATGAATTACTTGACCGCAATCTCACCTGATAAATTGTTTTCATGAAGATTATATTGTACAAGTGTTAGCGCCGACACAGGTTTACATAATTACCTACTCATAAAATATGATGAAACGAATGAATGATACGAAACAACATGACATTTTTGTAAACCTCTGCCGCGAGTACTTCATCACTACTTATATTTCGACGACACTGTGACGTTGTAAGCGAAGGTCCGCATGCGATGTAGGAGTTTGCGGTTTGAATTCCCGCCCCGGGACAAATATTTGTACGATCTACAGATATTTGTTCTAGGAGTTCTGGTAGTTTTATATGTATAGTAAAAATATATCGTAAAAAATATATCTATTTAATATATAGTATTACCTATGTAACAAATTATCTAGTACCAAGGGCGTCGCCAGGGGGGGCAGAGGGGGCAGCTGCCCCCCCCCCCCGCCCCTAGAGGTAAAAAAATGTACCTAGCCAACTGCAAAACAACGAAAGTCCCGCTATTGTCTTGCTTTGCCGATAAATCCCGCATAAATTCACTATCAGTACGCTCATTGCAGTCTGTTATGATTTTTTTGTTACTACCTAATATCCCGAAAAATTTACAACAGTTGTTGTGCTGGCTCATTCACTTGCAGTGTTGAATGCCAGTTGTAGATTATATTGTTTCCGGACAGGCAAATAGGAAAATTTTAAACACTTTGCCTTAAAAAATTACTTGGATAAAGTTAGCGTACTTACATAATCATCAGCCCATGTTATCGTAAGTTCTAACAAACAACCCCCCCCCCCCCCCCCGCCGATTAGTAAATTACCCATATCACAAGCTCTGATTAGCTTGGGCTAGATGATGATGTGTGGATTGTCTAGCATTATTTATTTATTTTTACAACTTGAACAGACTTTCAAAGCTAGGGAGATGTTAACTTTTAATTATTTTACACTGAATTGGTATTTTGAAGTACAAAATTGGTATTTTGAAGTACAAAAACATTATACTGGTTTATTTACTTTATATCCTTAAAAAGCTATCGAATAATCGGTTGCGAGATTTTTAGTTTCACTTCCACCGGCACAACAGCTAAAACCGTATAAAAAACTACAAAAGCAAAAACACCTTTGTCGGTAACCAATAAAACAAAATTCGGGTGCTCCTTTTGTTGCCTCGAAATAGCTTGCGGCGTTGCTAAAATGATGTATTGATAAACGTAGAATTTATTTTTAACTGATTTAAAAACAGGGAGATGTACTCTATTGGGCTGTTTATACCTATGTCATTTGATATCTCTGCTAATTTGTGATCATATATGGATAAATTTTTCGTAAGTCAAAACTTTAGACAATGCGAAATGATTTTCTTAGACTACAAATGAGTCCGGTCAAATTTTTGTATATTTTCCTACCTAGCGCTATTTGAACTGAAAAATCTAAAACAATTGTGCAATATATTAGTTGAAAAAAGTAATGCAATAATAGAAACAGAATGTCGCTTTTACTTTTTGTAAAAAAAAATACACAAATGTTAAATCAAGTCGAATTTTGTAATTTTTTAGGGTAGAATAAATAACTTTGTATTTTTCCGCGCAGTTCCGGACCATTAGTCCCGCCGTACGATTACAACGGTTTCATCGCGAGGCTGGAGTTTATGGAGAGGGTCGAGAGTAGTGGCGCGCCCCCTACCGTAGTGGCCGCCTCGGCGCCACTCGCTGCACTCACGCATTTTATCGATGGTAAGGGTCATTCAGTATTACGAGCACATTATGGTGAGTTGAATCTGTTTGTTCAAATTATACATCACTTTTTTGGTTATTTTCTTTATATCACTTATTTTAGTATAACTTTAACTTTTCGAGTGGGGGTAGGATGCTTGGTACATGGCCCGACAAATGTGGATTCGACTTCGAAAATAATACTCTTTATGTCGAAATCGCACAAGCGAGAACAGGGTAAGCGAACGGTGAGAGATAGGTGTGTGATTTCCAGCGCGAAAAATTAAGTTATCCCGATGTGCAAATACAAGGTGTAACAAAATATGCGACTAAGCCGAAGGGGGAGGTTTCAGACCCCAATGGTAATCAGTTGTGGGGGGGAGATAATTAAAAATTCCTATTTTTCGTTTCCTATACAAAAAGTTATAATTTACTAGTACCTTTAAAAAGTAACAACCCTATTCGTGTAACCTATACATACCTACTACCACTGTAGGTAGGTAGGTATTTATCTTCGTAGAGTTCAGCTATGGCGGGGCGGGAGATTACATAATCTATCTATCTATCACCCTACATCTGTGACCATACTGACGTCATTGTCACAGGTACAAGAAACCGCTGCCTTTAGGGTTGACACTTCGTAAAAAATCTGCTGTCCATGTTGAAACTTTGATGCAGTTTTTTCCGAGATACCGATCGAAATTCGAAAAGTCGTTGAACAAAAGTTGGTCCCCGGGGGGTGGAAATTCACCCCCTTTCGCTTAGTACACATATTTTGTTACACGGTGTATTAGTGCTACTAAAACGATACTAAAACCTCGAACCTACGTATCCAAAAAGTAACGTCATGCTATGATCGCGTAACGATCAGTTTCACTAAACTAATGGACTCAATGACTGCGGCGGATACAATACAGATGGTAATGCCAACAATGACTCGGTTTATTGAAAAGCTTTTATCCAAACCAATTGTTTATCCCGCAGAACGTTTAATTTCCTTATCTACATTTTGTAGTGCTCACTCTGGCGCTGGAACGTATGGATTCGCATCTACATTTTATTTGTAGCTTTCTTTAAATGGAGAGTATGGAGTTGGCTTCCGAAGATTGATATTGCCCATTGTACATATTGAAACAGTTTATCGGAGTATTTGATTTGAAACCAATACTATGGTTTCAGTTTTGATTATTCGCCTAACCTTTTCCATAATACTAGTGGGCGTTGGCCTCTATCCAGCTTTTCGGGTTGAGAAGATAAATCATGAACGTAATTTTTTTTGTACTAGGGTAACAAACTCTAGAAAATAGAATTGGGGCGTTATTAGTTGATTGTTTTACTAATGACTAAACCGCCCTATTTGACACTAATATACTCGCGAGCGTAGCGAGGGGATGACAGGGCCAAATTATAATGGATGTTTTTGGCCCAAGTTGAACACTATTCACATCAATTCGTAGAAAATAAAACAAACAGAACTCACCTTCAGGAAAATAATGCAAACTTTTTTCACTTCTCTGCTTCACGAATTTATCGTTAGTCTTAAATTGTTATTACATGACCGAAACAGATTCATATTAACTATTTTTCCTACACTTTCTTAGTCTAATTTGCTCTTGGTAACATTTAATTTAAATACCACGTTCACCGTCAATGCAATTGACTAAGTAATTTTAATTTCTTTGTTACGTGCCTCATAAAGCAATACCAAGGAATCACCCTTAATAACATCAAAAAATCACCAAGAAGGCGCTGTCGGTTTCAATTTAAATAAAAATGCTTGTGCACTTTGTTAACGGAAAACCAAAAAGTCAAGTATTTCTGTCTTCTTACTACGATAACACGGAATAACTTAACTATATATTAATAATACGCTATAATGACACATTTTTGAGCATGAAAAGTGAACAAATAATAATGTTACTGTTTCACAATTCCAATTAGGTTAACTCGCAAATTATCGTATAGGAATAGTTGCGGTAGCGCTATTGGTTTTTAGTATAACAATACGCTATTGGCTAAACGAAAATTTAGTATATATATAATAATTCTGAAAGTAGCTTGCAGTTGACACCAAATTGTTCACTAAGTAATGAAAGCTTGCTACTGTTGTTATAGTGTTGTGAACTAAATACTCGTATATAGGTAAGGCAAGTTCGCATTTATGTCTATTTTTGCTAGTAATACAATATCTGCTTAGTTTAGGGCTGTGTGATATGTGCGTTGTTTATTATAATATATGTATTTGTTTAACAGTTGATGGCGCACCGGCTTTAGAAAGCAACAGTGTGTCCAACGAGGTGTATACAGGGAACGGAGGAGGTCGGGTGGGATGTGGTGCGACAATCCGCGGGTTCGGTGCCGGCGGGGCCCGCTCCGGACACTTTGACACTCGCGCCACGCCCTGGAGGTCTCAATGTGCCATACACCTGCTGGGAGCGCCCACAGACGTGGTCCAAGTCTCGCTGTTTAATTATAATTTAAGGTAGTTTCGAGTTTCATGACCGACATTAACAATTACTCAAGCCGTAACTATATTTCATTATTTAAGACCCTCCCAGTGCTTTACAGAAATGTATTTAAGTTAGCGTGTGTTATTTCAGTAATTTCAACTACTAAATAATAAGTAATGGTTATTTACTACAAAGGTGCCCGTAAAGCCGCATCTCCTCAAAGTTGAATGAAAAGAGATTAAAACTAGCTAGTAAAAGAGCCTCAAAGGAATATTTCAGTGAGAGTTAAGCTACATGAGTTTTACCTACACTGCAACTTGTAAAGAAATTGCAGCACGCCAATAAAGTTTTAATTGCTGATAAAACCCTCACCCATTCGTTGACATCAACTGTTACACATCCATGAAGTTTTAAGAGGCTTATGTTAATACAGATGTGGCCTTTTGCTAACTACTTGAAATGTTAAGCTTGGTATCACGGGTCCGGTTCCCCGATTACGTAGTGTTGAAGTTTAGCCGACAAGTTCGTGAGTGTAAACTTTCTGTTCGCAGGTTGCAGAGCTGCCGGTCTCATATTGAGATTTTGGAGGGGTTACACGAGTTCGTGTCTAGGGAAAGGGGGGATAGGTACGAGAGGGGGGATCGGGCGTTGTTGAGGGTGTGTGGGCCGGCGGTGCGGGAGGCGAGGGATCCGTCAGGCCGGTTTCTCATACGCCAGGCTGTGACATCCAAGGGTGCCAACCTGACGATATTGGTGCGGCGAGCGACTTCACAGATTGCTGATGAGGAGGAGTTTGTGGATGGTGCTTTTGCTTTTCATGATGGTGAGGATCATTAATTCTTATCGAGCCCAAAATATGTGGCAACCCTTTCCCCTTAAGAAATTGATGTCAAAGCTATCACGCAAAACTATTCAAAACATGATTCTACTGTGGTGAATACCGTAATCCTCCACCGACTTTACAGCGACCATGATTGGTCTTTGACATTGAAATTTTAGTAAAGCTCATTACAATATTTCTCAAGCCACAAAAGCATTACTTTGCAGAAAAACGCACAACCACCACATTCTTAAGTAAATATACGTTTAACAAAAAAAACACAGTTAAAATGTCGTTATACCTTTCTAAAAACTTTCTAAAATCCGAAATTTTTGTAGAGCAACACGAAGGCACAGTATCCCCGGACGCGACCTGCGCGTCTACCCACTACGGGCTGGCTGCGCCGGCGCACGGCGGCGTGTCAGCACCGTCGCATCACCACATCTACTGGAACATTGAGGAGCGGCTGCTGTGCACGCATCGTTTCATACCCGCGTCTAACCAGAGCGTCACTATTGAGGTGAGATCTAGAAGCATTTGATGACGCACTACAGTCTGAATGCGCTGGCGCACGGCGGCCTGTCAGCACCGTCGCATAGCCTCTTCCATTGGAACATCGATCGATAATTAGTTTTGGAACCTACTTGAATAACTTAAACCTCAGCAATGTCATTGTTGATAGTAGTATAAAAATTAATATTTGTTTGGCAAAATAAAATAAGTAATTTATTACAGTTCTTTGATAAAACAAAATTTTGAAGGTTGCTGGTTCGATTTCCCGCCTTGGGACAAATGTTTGAACAAACTGATATCAAAATACATCAAAATCCGTTTCGTTGTTATAGATCTAAGCATACAAAGGGACAAACAGACAAACAGCGAGAAGTAACTTTATTTTATACTATGTATTATTATTTATAAATTGTTTTATTTCTTGTAGATACAAAGGTTAGATCGCATGTGGAGTGCCGAGTCGGGAGCGAACAATGGCGCCGGGGGGTGCCGCACCGTGTGTGGAGATGCCGGCTGCGAGTGCCGCTCATCTACTCCTATGTTCCACCACGATCACGTGGCGTTGGTGGCTGGCGATGGGACGCATCTGTGCTGCCTCTGTGGGGACTTTCAGGTATTTATAGATCAGACTTATAGGATACTAGCTGGGTGCTGATAAACTCCCGAACCCGTGGTATTTTTTTTTTTTTTTGAGATAAAATAAAATCTAAAATGTCTTTATTGCCATATCCACAAAAGCACAAGTTACATACTACTTAATTATTTAATCAATATTAGCTCTAATAAAATAAATTGTAATAAAATAGCCCATAATGTTATTCTAGGTCATAAACTATCTGTGTACCAAGTGTCATCAAAATCCGTTTAGTAGTTTTTGGGTGAAAGAGTAACATACATCCATCGATACTTCCAAACTTTCGCGTTTATAATATTAGTAGGATCCTTTGATGCGGAGACTGCAGCATCGCACAGGTGATACGCTTAGTAGTGGTGGGTGCCGGCGCTTTTGGGTACAATAATTGCTAGCGTTCACCTACAGTGATTGTCCACCACCATTACGTGGTCCGCCAACGGTTGGCTAGAGAGGAGAGATCCTAAAAAACTGACTTGTTTTTATACACAATATTTATTGATTAAATTCTAGTTTCGGTGCGAGAGACAGCCTTGACAAACATAGAGCATAATTTGCCAGTAAGTCAAGTTTTTTAAAAGTTAATTTACAAAAAAAAAATACAATTTAATAACCAAATAAGAAATAATATTTAAAAAAAAATATTTAAAAATCATGTTTTTATATGAGAACGTTATTCGATTTTATTATTTATTATTATGTCTCTTCATATAATACTTAATATTACGAAATAAAATATAATTTTTACTACAAGAAATCAAAAAAAAAATTATGTTATAAAATCGTATTCTATTATTAAATGGTGTACTTAAGGTGGAACGGTCTCCTTGTTTAGGTATAGCTTCGCTAATAGATGGCGCTGACTTTCAATTTGTTGGTTTTTTATTGTTTTCTTATTAAATTGTGCATATTATTTAAAAGTGATACATTTGCCGCAAATGGTACGTTGTTTTTCATATATCAATAAATGTTTCAAGCGTTGAAAACATTTATAGAACTTGTATTTGGGAAGAGCAAAATCGCCGGACCAAATCACTCACACAAGCAAAGATTATAATGTGAACTGTTGGGCACGATACGCCACCTGCCTGTACCTGGGTGCGAATAACTCTATTTTATCTAAGTACATTTTCCTATTTATTTCTTGTTAGTGAACATATTTTTTGTGCGTAAGCCTGCAAATGCAAAATCTGCCTGTTGTGACGTTGTGATTTATCAAAATTATTCTGATCGCATATTTTATATCAGAATCTGAAGTACCAAGTAGGTATTGGTATAAATAAATTCATGTTTGTTTTTTTATTCATGGTATAAATAAATTCGTGTTTTCAACCTTCCTTTGATTCGATTGTAATAAATCGTTGATGGAGTTTCTACGTACTCAAACGAAGTATCTTGTTTGACCTCGGTCCCTATCACACAAAAACAAAGAGAAGTATGCTAGTAATTATTATCAAATAAGAAATTAGGTGTCATTGATTTTCTGTACACTTTAATTTCAATGCAATTTTGTTTATTGCGGACTTTTGAGCACAATTAGGTACTGGTAAAATACAGGTAGTTGATCCTGGATCTGATAAATAATGATTCATCACAAAACTTTATTCATTACTTCTTCAAGATCAGAGGTATTGTCGCGCGGCGGGAATTGAACCAGCAACTTACTGTGTTGCAGAGTGATGTCAATAAATAAGTATCGTGAATAGTATCCCTAGTAAGTTTTCGAAAAAACGTTTGAGAGGTAGGTAATTGTAAATATTGGATGCCAATTTAGGTATATTAAATTTTTACATTAGACACAGTATGCGTGAATTATTATTATTATTAGCTAGACTAGCTTGGACGAGCATACATTACAGTAAGTACTGTGGTCTCCGGACAAAAAAACTTGAAAGAAAAATACTACAGAAATCATTTTTAGTACTTTTTTTTTCGAAGTTTTTGGGTCCAACTAAGGACAATTGAAATTTATTATTTATTAGAATTTTCATCCTCCGTGACTCCATCTTTTATTTTGGGAAGTTGATTGTTTGAAAAATAGGTTTGCTTCGTTTAAAACAAGTCAATGACAACAGAATACCTACCTCTGAAAAACGATTGTCTATGGAAGTGCCCTAAGCATGTACTTTCCTTGGATACCTATGTAAACAAATCGGTAGAACAACATGGCGGATTAGGGATGTTCACTTGTTCGTCTAGTCGATAACATTATATCGATGGACGAGCTTGTCTTTTTAATCGACATCAAAAAAGGAAAGGTTCTATGTTCAACTGTATATTTTTTTTGTATCAATGAGGGCTACCGTTTTTGTACTCACCAGTTAGCGCCACTGTAAAGTAAGGTCAGAACGAACTTACTTATAGGCGACGGGAAAATATATTTACATTTTTCAGCGATTCAGCGACCCGCCCCGGCTTTGCACGGAAACCTCTTAAATTGTCAGTGTTCCTCTACTATATTATGCATGTATTATACATACATAATACCTACCTCTTGAATCACTCTATCTATTTAAAACAACCGCATCCAAATCCGTTGCGTAGTTTTAATGATTTAAGCATACCTCTACATAGGGAAGGACAGACAGACAGCGGGATGCGACTTTGTTTTATACTATGTTATGAAGAGCGCATTTCTGAAGTGGTCCCATTGGAAGAAAGTCAGGATCTGATGGTGGGATCCTGGAGAAATCTAAGGAAACCCTCATTTTCGGAATTGGAGCTGGATCCGAGAGTTTACTGGAGGTAAAGCAGGAGCAGAATATGTAATAAAACACTGTTTTAACTGAATTTATCGCGTATATTTTGTATTTTGTTATAGCCTGACGTTTTGGAGGCTTTTCTGATTTGAATGCACTGTCTTCAAAGTGCAATGTGCACACATGAATGTCTTGAGTTCCTGGCCGGATATTTTCTAAGCCAATATTTTCTTACGATTCCCTCCGCCGGCTTTCGTTTCTTGGTAAACTAAAACAAGAAAAAATACGTAACTTATAAAGGTCAACACATCATCAGTGGTTTTGTGTCCGGTGGTCTTGTGTGGAGAGGTTCAAGTCCGTTAAGATGGACTTGCACCTCTAAGGTCAACGGGGCAGTGTGTCATATTTTTGTCATGTGTTATTTTGAATCCAAAAATGGTTTTCAAATGGTTTTCGTAATAAAAAAGTCCTCTACACTTGCCCAATAGTTACACTTAGGTACCCATACTGATCTTACCTAATTTATCGATAACGTTCGATGTTCGATGATGTTCAACACTAGCACCGGTTTTTATGTCTGCGATGTGAATGAAATATTGAGAATATTGCGGGTTTCTACAGCTCACAATAAAGATGATTCAAAATAATAGGTTTTTACACACTTTATATCACAATACAATGTACAATAGACACCAATTTAACGAAATGTTAGCCACTTACCGGTGTAAGGTCAGATTCGGCCTGTTTTTGCTTTGGCATAGGCCTCAGCCTGCTACAGAACACTTCATGGTACCTCTTCTATATGATTTTCAATTTATATTACAGTTTTGCTCAATAAATAAGTCGAAAACACGGGCAAAACATAAAAATCTCACAATGACTTCTCCTGACATGTAAACAAACCCGTTGAATGGAATGGGCATCCGTGACAATGAAACCAGGAAGAGGGCGCTGATAAAAAGAGTGTGTATTGATTTTTCCTAACGTTAAACCACTGTTGTGAGAAAGAGACTGGTAGTCCAATATTGCTTCCGTGTCAAATTCGACAATTACAACAATTCCATATGATCGTTTTTCAGAGATACCTACATACCTACAAAAACGATAGACATTGAAAGAATAGACAGCCACATCACAACAATAAAAGACGAAACATGTACGTTCTACATGCTTGAACGAACAAAATCAAAGTTTATGAATGGTAAGCTATGGTATTACGAGTTGATTCGTTATGTTTCTCACAGATGACGTTGTCGTCGCCGCTCAGACTCATAAGTTCATGACGTTCTCGTACGACACTATCGGTGTTCACCCACACAGTGACAAAAATGGACTAAAATTACCACGTTATTTCTAATTAAATCAAGTGTTTTCTTTAATGAAACATAATTTGCCGCAAATAACGACCTATAACAATGCCAAAAACAGTTATTTATTTGTAAAATTAAGCTCATATGGCTCATATTTGGGAAAATACAAATGTATGAAAAACGAATGACCTTAACAGTGTTAAGAGAAACACATAGTTATTTAGTGAATATACAACTGCCTACCTTTTGTGGGTCATGACTGACTCATGAGTGAGATACAGCCCGCTGACTGATGGACAGACAGCGGAGGCGCAATAGGGACCCGTTTTCACCCTTTTTGGACAGAACCCTAAAAATATCCACCAATTAGTAAAATCATTAAAAAGTTTATAGAATAGAATATAACTTTATTAGCACACACAAAAAAAACAAGAGAAAGTACTTACAATGAGAACAAAAAAACCTACACTAAAAACTCTACATGAAAGCTAAAACTAAACATAGATAACTACTAAAAACACAACATAAACAATCAAAAAAGATTACGTGTCATATGTTGAAAATTGGTTTATAAGGTTAATAGTATCACATAAAGTCGATATAATGCCTACTAAATCTGCAAATTAAAACTCTTTCCTCTATTATGTAATTAAAACTTTTTGTACTGATAAAATATCAATCGTCTTCTTAAAAATAGCTATTTGTATAATTTTAATACTAGCAATAAGAATAAACTCGCTGGTCCCGCTAGTAGGCTACACAAAATAAATGTATATTTATAGGGTATATTATTATACGCTTCTACAACAAAACTCAAAGTGAGTTGGAAAAGTTATATAAATAAATTCAAACAGACTGTCAAAGACATTATTTGCAAAAAGGCGTACTTTATAATATCAGATTATCTAGACGATAAAAGGTTTGGGACGAGTTTGGCTCGAACTCAAAAATTAACAACCTTAGAAGGTTTCTTGTTCGCTTCTTTACTTTACCTTAATAAGTTTGAAGTGAACAAAAAATCAAAGTGTTCCAGTTTTACTTGCATAAATTTACTTGTATTTTGTAACGTGTCCAAGAGTTTTGTAAGGTCTAAACGAAATAAAACTCTATGATATATGATTGATATTTGTTTATAATCTATACTTAAATTCTAAGAAGAAACATTTTATTGTTTGTTTGGATTAAATAGGCTCCCAAACTACAAATGGTTTTGAAAAATTATTTCACCGTATAATCCTACAGTATCCCTAATTTACATAGATTATCCGTATATAGAATTTATTTTAAAAATAGATCTCAATGAAAAATTTCATAATATAACAATTTTTGCAAGGGTACGTGTGTGTTGTGTGTGAAATTTTTGTTAAATACCCATGCGAAGCCAGGGCGGACCACTAGTGCCTTACAAAAATGTTAACATTCACATTAAGGCTTTCATTGTTTCCCACTCATCGCACGCCTGCCTACTTAGTATTGACAATGATTGAGATTGACGATAATTACCTCACTGAATAAAATATTCCTATCGAAACAAATCGACGTTAATTTGCTTAAGTAATGGAAACATTGGCTGTAATCGACGGGAAAACTCAGGCTTTCGTAAATGGATAATTCCATCTTCTGCAACTGGTTACGTAGCCAGCAAAATTTAAATTCAAAAGTTTAAATAAAGAACTTCCGTTCAGTACTCCGTTTTACCAGACATGAAGCAAAGTGTGTGATCTAATTATTGCCGAGCGCTTGGAAAAGACGACACCATATTAATTAATAGTGTTAGTGGGGCCGGGTCGTGCTAACATAGCAAGGTACTGGTAGGTACGACCGTATGTAGGACGCGCTAACCCTTTCATAGCCAACGCCAACGCCGACGCCCGCCTGCTGTGCGATTCGCATAATTAAGTAGAGGGTTACTATTAAGTATGTAACAGCAATAAACCCTGGAACGACCATCTGAGCGAGTAGGGAGCAATACAAAAGTAAATATGCTCCTTAATAATTTATAAGGTGTATTCACTTCACTCTCACGTGAACGCTTTATTCTCTTTGGAATATTATTTTCGTGGAGGCGTCGTTCTGTTAGTACTAATATCAAAGAGATAGTAGATATCAAAGAAATATAATGTTTTTTTCTTCCAGGTAGGTAAGAAGGAAGCTCAGATTAGAGTAATAACAATGAATACAGATTGATAAAACATTTGACATTGACATTTGCAGATGCCTACAAAGCGATAGAAGTTCGTTTTCCCTTGATTATCCGTATTTCCCTTCATGTAAACACATTCATTAGACAGCGAAACGGGAACAGATACGCTCTCACGGCTTTGTTATTCGGTCTCGGGGCAGAAGCGGATAATTTAATTATTAACCGTGCTTACTCCAATTAGCAGTCGGTATTTTAGCTAGGTTGAACTGTGCTGGGAGTTACATACACCAACCTAATATAGACTAGAATATCCGTCCGGAGTAAAGTGCACGTGTCTATGGTCTATGGTCATAAACCACGGAGTAACTGGCGATGTGTCATGTGCACATTAGTGTGGAACGAGCTCGGGGCGACAACCAGTCGGCTCCTGAAAATTCAATTACTTAGTAGCCGACTAGTCGTATGCTTGCTGCGTAGGCCGTTGCACGGGATTCAGTCAATACGCTGTACACGTACGCGCGTATATGAGCGCACTATATTTTTATTTGAATTTTTGAGGAGGCGAGGGAAATTTTCGGAAATTGTTTTAGGGTTGATACAGAATAAAACTTAACTGCTCTTCTTCCGATGGGAATAAGAACGCAAAATAAGAAAATTCAACGTATCGATTCCGCTAGAGAGTAAGGAGATTCGTTTAGTATTTAAGGAGAACAATTATCTCCTGCATTGTAATAGTCTGATTTGTAAATTTTTTATTTGTTTGTGATTACAAAACGTGTTTTACCTTGTCAACTGAATCAGTGTTTCTATTTTTAGTGTATCCTCTGTTGGTAGTGTCGAATAGATAGTCCCTAAACCCCTTATTCATAATACTCTGCGAACTTGAAGTATTGCTTTTTATCACGTCATTGACACAATTTACAGTAAGAAATAATGTAAAGCAAACTTTAAACTATTGTATTATTAGTCCACTATGAATAAGGGCGTCACAGTTCGGTATACGATGGCCATTTGTGACCATAAAGTATGGAATTTTATTTTATATTTGTTTTTGTTCGTGTAGGCTGCCTGGTTGCCGGTTGTGGTACGTAGTTGGACCAGCGTCCGACTGGAGTATTCAGTTGCCCACTACACGTACGCCAGCCCTGGTTTTGACTACGCGGCCGCTTACAACTTCAACGAGGACGCGATGTGTGGCCAACGCACCTACACCACACACACCGGTAAGAATGGAGTAACTAACCTTTAAAATATAAATGTATTAGTATTTTGAATCCGTATAACAGCTGCTATTAGCCTAGGCTAGGAGTCTTATTATACCAGCGCGCAAGAGCGACATCGCTATTTCCCAGAAAGCTGAGCGATTAGCTTTTTTTTGGGATCTTGCTGTCATAGATAACGTTTATCCTGGTTTTGTCAATTTGTAATAAGCCCGCAATAATCTGAAAAGCCTACGTTCCGTTTGTAATTTATGAAAAGGAATTAATTTCCATTAACTTAGTTTGCTTTCAGAGATGCTTAGGTAGGTATAGTTTATGGCACGTGATGAGAAAAAAACGTTCGCGTTGCCAACACTGAGAAACTTGAACGCTTAGTCAGCATTCCTAAACATCATAGCATGCATAAACTCTTAGGGCTAGACTTTGCATCAGTATTCAAACCGCGCTCACCTGTAAATGAAACCCATTACCTCACGAAAACAAATATTTGTAGGTACTCGTAATTCGATAAAGTTGTCTCGCGGAGAGGGATAGATAATCGGCAATTTATCTCAAATGAACTCCCTGAATGCATAAAGAGAGACAAACAGGGCTATTTGACATTCAATGCTCGTCGGCGACGACGTTTAGAAAAACGCGTGGGATATTGCTCTAGCGGCCTGCGGGGGTCCGAGAAAATTACGTAGCACGACCTAGTTTCGCGCCCTCGGTGTCACACAATCGAAAAAACCACGAACAAGATCGTAAACTTCCAATTACACGGACGCTGTTGCGGTGGCTCGTTGTGTCCGCCATTTTATTATTAACGTGAGAGCAACGTTGATATTTCTGTGCGTTTGGGAATTCTTACAGTTCTCGCTCAATTTCCACGTTATGAATGAATGAGCACAGTTTTATTTCTATGCTACTTGTATTTTTTTACCTAGTACGTATTTTTACATGAAATTTTCCGTTTTCTTGTACGGTCGATGCTTTTTAAGTCTCTTCCTATTTTCCATTTCGTAGTTGAACTAAGCTTGGTGTCAAAATTTTGTAAAGATAATTAAAGTCAATCATATATCACCGAAAACCATTTTTTAAAACGCTACTTCAATAATATTCTCATCCCATATCTACGAACTACAAAATTTCTAGAATCGTAAACGTTTTGAGTCGGGTGTACTTTATTCGTTGCAATAACAGTTTTTAGTAGTTCTTTTATTCCTAACGCTGTTTACCGCTCTAGGTGAAATATCATCCAAGAACGTGTCGGTAACGGGCAGTTTGAACGAGTTCTTCTATCAGCAGTGCACTTGGGTCCTGGACTCACATGTCGAGAGGCAGCTCTTTATCGATATCTCTTCGGAACAGGTTAGAATTTTTATTTTAAGAGAACTGTTACTCGATTCTTTATTGAAGACCTTTTCAGATGAAAAAACATTTTTTATTTTATTGTATACTTTTAATCCAATTTCTGTGAAATAGGTATATGAGAAATACCTATGTAACTATTCGCAATGATACGAAAGACGAACCTCAACTCGTAAATGTAGTATCTCATAGTTTTGATAGATTTATTTCGCAATATATAATTTTTCGTCTCCCAGAATTAAGAGCATGTTGTCAAGGTAAATCAAGTAAAGTAAGTTAAGAAAAGTTGTATTTATTGTGTGAAGTATGTTCATGTGTAGGACGGTACTAAGGTGTTTTATAAAACCTGATTCAATGAATTTCTACTGTTCAGTGTCTGATTTACATAGTTATAACGATTTATATATAAAAAAAAATAGGATTACTTCTTATGAATGTTAGCGGGTTAAATACGAAATAACTATTCATAATGAATTCGTCGTATTCTATTCATAAAGAATTATCGTAAAAAGTGTCAAGCACAAGTACCTTAAGCATTGCTGTTAATGGTTGGATCTTCTCTATTTTTATTAGAAAACACTGGACTGTATCATATAGCCCCAAACTTAGCAGATAATGTGTTATGATTACTCATTCAACGATGACTAAAAACCTCATTTACATTCACCATCAACCTCATTTAGGACAAGTCGTGTGGGTCATGGAACATCACACTCCACGAGTGGTCAGGTCCCGGGGCGAAGAGCGATGCTGGCCTCCACGGCGCTGCTGGCGAGCTATTATACACCTTCTGTGCAAGGCATAAGAACCACACTTACACGCTGCCTTGGCGGCTCAACACTGTAGTTATAAGGTAAGTACTCTTGTCTACAGCCTTAAGATTGCAAATGATGTTGGATCTTAGTATGCGGTGACACGGTGACCTTTTCAAGATCATTTTCTTATTTTTTCTAATTATATTTTTTCATTAAAGCTCATATTTTCCGAACAAGTTCAGCGCTTGAATATTTATTGCTTGCTTCATACTCATAAAAACTCATAACTTTATCACATAAATCAAAGAGACATAAGCTTTTAGCTCGCTCTAAACAATTTCCAAAGAGAGGAAAACGCTTCACATCTTCCATTTGATAAATTATTTATGGCTGTCCCTTCATCTTAAACCGACTGCCAAATGCGTAAGCGTATGTTTTTATTCGCTCGGTAAGTAGGTAAAGATCTTCCTTCTTTGTGCATAATATAAGATGCCCTTAAGTGAGTACGTGGCTTGTTTGTGAATTTCCTTTTCGCCCGTAAATCCTGTATAATGATGTGTGAAAACATGTTTGTCAAAGCTTTGAAAGGATCGGACATAAGCACTCTTTTCACGGCCACATGAGTAGAGTACTAAACTGAAATACATAGTTTTCCGGGTTCTATTTTTGTTTTCTTTCAATAGGTTGTTTTGAGGAAATGTTAAAGGAAAGGAAAGTATTCAGCAACATACTATGGAAGCTAATCAACCGTGGCGAATGGACAACCAAGAGTTGTTTGTTACCCGAAAATTCTGGGTAGGAAAAATCCACCCTTACAGCGACTTTTATAATATCGAGGAAGGAAGCAAAAACGGGATTTCGCTTTAAGTTCAACAATTCAAACTTATTATCCGGAATTCATGTTGAATTTTATTTGGAGAAGTACTGATTTATTTTTTCATCAACTTATATTGAAAATTACACAATCAATGCTGAGAGACATCTTGCACTTCTCTTAGCTGATTGCGAATCTCCGTTTTACTTGGCCTCTATCCGACTTCGGTCTGCCTAAAAAACCGAGTTACCAAATCACGAAATGTATCTAATGAAACATTATCATCATCATCATCATCCGCCTATATTAGTCTACTGCTAGACATAGACCTCACCTAAATGAGCGCCATAGCGCCCTTCAGCTTACAATGAAACGATACTAATAATAATTTCAATACAGGTTAGTAGCACTATCACGCCAGCAGCCCCTGTACACAATTCGCTGGCGGTCGCAAGTGGTGCGCGCCAACAACCGGCTCGGACCGCCGACGCCGGCGCCCGCCGCCTCTGCCTCGGCCGCGCAGGCTACCCTCACTTTCATTCTCTACGTGCTATGTGCTGTGACACTTATAAGTGAGTTATAATAAGTGAATAACTTTGATACTTCAATGGTGAATATAGTGAAAGTGACTTTTAACCCTGGGTAACGAGCGAGACTCACATTAGTTGCATTCTCCGTATCCTTTGCGCTTATGACATTGAAAAGTGTAATAAGGGAATATAGTGAATGTAATAGACTCTTCTATGATGTAACAAGATGAAGGCTTAACGTCTCTTATCTGTGTTCCGTGCACTGTGACACTTTATCTTAAAGTTAGTGAAAGATGGTAAAAGTGAATATGTATTAAGTGGCGATAGACCTATACGTTGGTTTTGAGTGCTAAAAAAGCGTAAATTAAACTCTACAGTGTATTCTTTTGGTGCAATATGACTACTTAGCCAGCGATCAAGATTTACGCTATAACCTTATTTTTAAATAAGGACTTTAATTGTGTCTGCATGTGGTGAGGTGTAGAATTCTCAATGATATACGAAATCTGAACCTAGTTGAATCGATTTATACGGAGCCACTGCAAACTGTACTGAGTTATGGCTTAACATACGAGGTATTTATTGTATATTCTCTTGTCACGCAATCACTAGCAATAGCCCTTGCTGCTGCTAACTCGAAGTTCTAGGAATTAGACGGCTCATGTACAACATTATTTAGTTACTAGGTAATTTAAGAAAATCGACTGTCATTTTGTGACCTGGTAACTAATCATTCTGTTTTCGAAACGTCTTTATATAAAGTAAACTTAATATTTCACCGTCTGTTTACCACGATACATACAGTAAAGAGAATGTATGTTTATTCTGAGAAAGAATTTACCAACAATTGAGGCGATAGATTTCAAAATGTTAAGTAAACATAAACAATAACTATTCGAGTAGATTGTACAAAGCACAAGGGCTTATCTTATAAGTGGGGTCTGGACTCACAAGTGGTTACTCACTTTATCAATGTCAACACCGCGAAACAATGCGCAAAGGGGAAAAACATGAAAAGCATTTTTGTTCGCAAAAGATATGATGAAACAATTTTCGGTAAACAAATGTACCAACTATTTATTTTATCGTGATGTTTTTATCATTTCTAGGTATAAATTATCTCACACTTTTGTAGTACATTCGTGAGGCAAAAACGGCAGAACACAAAATTGTATCTACATCAAGTAAAGATAAGTTCTGAAATAGCACTCAGAGCAAATAAATCACTCTTCCTTATAGTCTAGTTCACGACAATAGCATCCACCTTTTGTCCTAGATTTATATTTGTAACATAGAATTCTTTTTGGAATTTTTGTACAGAAAACGCAGAGACTTGGTAGAGTGAATTTAAGGTACTTGTTGAAAGGCAGTTAGCAGTTACGACCACAGCCGCTCCTGAGAAGTTTTTTCTTCTGTATTGCAAAAACTGGCGGTCGTTACGATTTTCAGCAGCTCGCTACTTTATTTTGCATAACGTAACCGGTCAAGCTTGTTGTTTCTCAATTAAATTATTTTTTACATGGTTTTTGGCAAATAAACAAGTTTGTATATAAATATGTTATATGTCTATATCGCTCGTAGTGTTGTGCCATTCGGTTGTAAATACATAGTCGATTAAAAACTGCCACGCTACAAAATCTACTTATCATGCTTGTGATATTTATTGATGTAGCGATTTTTTTATTTCAAATTGATATTCCGTGCTGTTAATTATTCCACGCCTGTTTGTTGACCACACCTAATTGTCCAGAACCGTAGCAAAGGTATCATGTTTTTGGTATATGCCTTAACAAAGTCCCTAGATGTCAGTACCCACGAGATCCCGTGGTAAAAATATCGAATTACATGACCTTAGACATTTTTTGGCTCCTCGAATGTGTGAAGATAATTAAGAAAAACAAATACCAAAAAAAAACTTGAAAGTGCACTGTTTCGCACATAATTAAGTCGATATCTCGGGAAACCTACCTGAAATTACTTGTTTGGATTCGTAGTATTATTTATTATTTGGTTTCTTGTATAAGATTTTCATAAGTTGTGTAGAGTTAAGATATTTTTCTAACCCCCTAAAACGTATGCTGTCCCGCATCTATTAACGCGAAACCTATGCCTATGCTTTTCACAAAAGGGCGCGCATGCTCCCCTAAAGGCCTTGTGATGCCTTGGCTAAATTCACATTAAAATGGCATTTAGTTAGTGACTTAGTGGTAAATAACTGTGTAACTCTAAGAATGCAAGTAACTGTCTTAATGTCAATTACGGTCTTTAGTCTAAAATGGAAATGTAGGTATTGAATTTTTTTTTGCACTTTCGATCGTACGATTGCAATTTACTTTGCCATTTGTAAATAGTTGTAAATTAGCTGCTCAATAATGATTTACATAGCTTACACAGCATCTTGTTGTTACTAATGTACTATGTATAATTACAATAACAAAATCACCATCTTTAAATAAATGCAATTATATCGAAATAAATGCAACGACAAAATATTGATATAGCAAATCACCAAAGGATTATGTATTTCAAATAATCGGGTTCTCACTTGTTATCTTATGGTTCATTTCTGGCTATTTTTATTATGTGATCAATTAATTGAAAACCGCGGACAGGCTCAGGCTACACAAAAAGGTTTGGTTGTAAATTTTCTTTCCGAAAAATAACTATTAGCTACCATAAGCACACTGGAGAAAATCCTACAATGATGAGTTAAAGAAATACTGTTATAAATCCTTTTTTGTGTTGCCTGTTTGCAACTGTAAGTTCTCACTTCTATGTAACTAATATAGAGTAGATGTAAATACCCCGTAAAACCGGGATTACATCGTCTGTAATCACGGTCGTTTAGACGACGATGTAGATCCAGCCTTAAGTCTTAGGATTATACGCTAATTTTAATAGGTAGACAACTCTACGAAATAATGTTTGTTACACCGAAATAAATAGATAAACAATCATACTCGTTTCTTATCTACTGTCCTTTAGTTATTAAGAAAATAAACGATTACTCAAAAAAATACTTTACCTGCTTTTAACTTATTCGAATTTAAATGCTTAAACAAACTTTATCTGAATCAGAATTATGGAAATGTATAAATAAAATTATTGATAAATCGCTTACCTTAGCAAATGCTAATCAAAATGATTTAACGAGTCAGTAAAGTTAATAAAATCAGAGGGGCAAACACTGGAGGGTTGTAGGGATGCTAAAGTATGTGTAAAAGGACGGGAAAATAAAATTATTAAATAAGCGAATTATAGTTCCACTTTCTAATTTTGATAATCATAATTTCATTGAATAAGCAGTTTTAATTGTTTTATTTCGATTAATAATAGTGTCATAAGTATTTGCAATTTTCCTTTCAAATGTTTTCATAATGTATTTTTCTACATAAGTCTCAATCTGACTCAAGTTTATCTTAACGTTTATTCCATTTGTTTCAATTGGTGGAAGCCTGGCTTAGCAAATTGATTCGTTACCGTCGGAGACCGATTCTATAAAAACCCCGACTAAAATAGAGCAAAAACTAGGCAGCTAAAACGCTTACCGGTCAACAGCCTGGCTCGTTTCCGGCTAAAACGACCAGCTCTAAAGCTCCAGAAGCTTTATCAGTTCAATCGGGCCTCAGTTAGAACTTTCCATCTGAAATGTTCGACTCTGCCTTTCTTTAAACTTCCGCTCTCGTCTTTGAGGTTTCTAAGACGGAAACTTCTCCACGATTGGAGTGCTTTTATTTTACCTCTCTCCATTGGATCGACTATTACTCTCTGAGAGGAAGGTACTAAATTGATCTTGCTGGTGAGTTATTTTAATTGATTTATAGTTCTAAGTAGCAATCACATTGGTTTAATTTAAAGAATAGTGCTTAAAGCACAGGATAATTACATTTCTATTCGTTAAATAATTCCATGGAACTTGTACTTCCATAATACTTTCTAGCTATCATCTTTTAACCACCTTAAACTTCATAACCATAGTCGTAAAAGTCTTAAGAAATATTTGAAGAGTGTAGAAAATACCAAAGTTGGAACATTCCAACCATCGTCATACGGCACCAATCTCAAAAGTTGTACTGAAAAAGGCAGCTAGCAAAGCCTTCCGTAGATGAAGTTCCTCGCATCTCGCCGCCGTCTTTGTACTTCACTCAAAGGAAACGCAATTTAAACTACATGCGGGTACGGCAAATATTCATCCCCTTAACCCCAACTCTTTCGGGCGCAATCGGAAAGTTTCGGCAAGGTTTCCGACAAGTGTCCACGTGCTGACTCCGCAGAATAACAATTAAACAAATCCAAATTATGGGGAACTTTTAGCGAGCTGTGTGCAGTTCGTTAAAACTCTATAATTGGGTCTGTGAAAGCTACCGCGCGACACACATCCCACTGTGAACACGTCCGACACAGTGAAGGATTAGCACAAAATTTGTATTGTATTGTGTTGTGCACGTCCTTTGGCAGACTCATTTAGATATGTCATGAAAACAAAGCACGCCCGTCGTGTTTGGTTTTTATTAAAACATCAACTTTGTTCATTGCAGAATCTTTAAAATTACAAACAAAGAACAGGACACGATTAGAACTTGCATTTACAATCGAGCTAACTGCGGACTGTTGCAAACAATCTGCAGGTAGCTCAGTGGTAACATATGAAATAGGTTTCAAGTGGTTAGTTTTAAAATATATTTTCATTTAAAATTTGAGGTCTTCAATTATCTTTGATCCCCAACCCGCATGCCCAGCGTGGGGATTATGGGCAATAACCCCCACATAATGATGCCATCTATGGCGCTCATTAGGGGAGGCCTATGTCCAGCAGTGGACTATTATAGGCTGGTGATGATGATGATGATGAATTATCTGTAATAATTCTAAGTAAATTTCTTCGTAATAACTGATTGTAATTCACAACCTTTAGATCTTCGTATGGGATTAGAAGCTGTCATGTTAGTCCCCACTGTCTAGTCGGGCGTACAGAACTACCCTACCTACTGTACCCTCGTCTGAAAGTGCCTCTCATTATCCTAAACGTCAAATATTTCTTTGGTGTTACATTTTTCCCATAGAAGAATTTAAAAGACTATTAAGGTTCTACGTTGGAGTCTGCCTAATATTCAGTAAGACAAAGAAAATGTTATTTAAAAGTTAAATATTTTATGTTTTCCATCAAATTTCAAACCGACCTCAGATATATTTTTAAAAAACTCAAAAATCTAAATCAAAGTGCTATATTTTCTTTAGACCTTTTTATTTTCTTTAGGACTCTTGGAAACGTCACAAAATACAAATTTTATTAAAATAATACTGGGAAATAAAGTGATCAGATCACTTTGATTCATTATTCTCTTCAATCTTTTATATACGAGTTTTAATACTATAATGTATTTCAATAGAATAAATATATTATGGCAGGTATAAAATAGTGTTCTCTTTATTCGGACCTTAATCTGTATAAAAAATCAAAAGATTATCGAATATAATATAATATATTCGATATGATATAATATTATATAATATATTATAGGTCCCTAACTAACATAAAAAAGTACAACTCTAAATTCACCTTTTCCTTTTTTGAAGTCGGACACAAATGTTTTATGGTTGTTATACTTTTCCATCCACCATCATCACCAGCCTATATAGTCCACTGCTGGACATAGGCCTCCCCAAATGAGCGCCATAGATGGCATTATCATTTGGGGGTTATTGCCCGTAATCCCCACTTTATACTTATACTTTTCATTGACTTTTAATTACATAAGTTATTACAGCTAACATATTTGTCAAAGTTCCACATTTATTTATTTATTTATATTTATTTATTTATTTATTTATTCAATTTAATTTGACTTACTTACACATTGCTAATTGGACTCGGAAATGAAGTCTTTGCTGCTGACTTGTCGTTTTCGCTAATTGAATAAGAAAGGCTTTTCAACTTTCCTTAGTATATATCAGTAATTATGACTTTGAAAACGCCAAAAATGGTACAAAAATGACTTAGTGACAACCACAAAAACTAGAACCAATCATCCTGATTCTGGTCAAAATAACTATCCGTATTTCAAATCATATAAATAGTGCCTTACTATTAAAAAATATTAATAATAATAAAAATCATCAATCATCGATCCTTGAGTCAAATGCTTTCATAAATCATCAGTATCAACATCAAGTACTTACTAAAAATAATTGTCCTCAAAACTATCGCATTATCAAAGGATCACAGGAACAGATTCATGTAGTGCAGTGATTTTATCCGTCGCAATAAATATAACTAGTACCATAGGATAAGAATACCTGTATAAAAGGTTTTATTTAAACAACGCGGACAAATGTAATTCAGGTGCAAGCGCTGCGGCCCTTAGTATACTCTCTCCCGGACCATTGCACGTCGAAATTGCTTCAGCGCCAAAGCAAACTAACCGTATTTCACGCCCAACAGCTCAACTATCGAACCTTTCAATTCAACCTTTTTTGAATATTCGATACGGGATCCAATATAAACAATGCCAGCACCCAGACCAAGCAAACATCTATGGCTTTGTTTGTTCGGATAAATTGAACCTAGATGAACAATCATTCAGAGAAAATTATTCTCTGTTTGCTAGTAATACTCAAATGGGGATTACTGAGATTATTGATACATTAATAATACATTAATATTTCGTGGTATTAGTCATTTTAGGAGTTTTATTTAGGTATAAGAATTATTACGGAATTCATTTTTAAGTTAAGATATAAGTAGGTACAGTTAATGACATAATTATGTATCGCTTAAAACTATTATTTCCTGAAAAGCTCTGCTCAGCTTGGGGCTAGATGATGCTGAGTGAATTGGTCGGCATTATTTATTTATTTTATGAATGATGTTATTAAAGTGCGATTAATTGTCTATCATCACATCATTATTTAGATAATAAACGAAATGAGCTTAAATTTTGTATACAGGTGTGGCGTAAAGAATCTTTGCCTATGAGTAGGGGTAGGTGCACTATTCAGAAAATAAAAAATTGTACCCTATAAGTCTCACGGGTTAGTGTTAATGGACTTTTTCGAAATGATCATATTTCTTATCCATTATTTTGATGCCCAGGTTACAAATAAAACAATTTTCTTTAGGTAGTAGTATCACATAACTACTTTGTAACTAAAAAATCTGTTCCTCTAGGAGAGAAATGAGCTTTAAACATTTCCTGAACCTATTTATCAATAAATAAAACTCACAGGACAATATTTAAGAATTTCTTATAAAAGAATAGTTGTATCACAAATTATATTTGACTTTGATCTCTAACTATGTATTATTAGCCAATAAAATTTAAATTGTCTTTCTATTTCTCAATGCATTCCCGTCTGTTTAAACTTTCAAAGTTCTGAATGAACAAACACAGATCTTTTACTTTTAGATTAGGGTGATATTCGTTTGATATATCGCTGATGAGTTCATTACTTACAGTTTCAAGGAGGGGAAACTTGATTCTCCTCATATGTACGTAACTAAGGTAGAACGTCAAAACAAAACCGCAATAATGGAAGACAGACGACATATGATGGCACACATGGGAATAAACAGTTTGAGGGTACAGTCCTCCCAACTTTCCTGGACAGGTAGACGAAATATCAACTGAGTCAGTTCAGAACTATGAGGAATCTGGATCAACAAAGTAGGCTTTTTGGTCACCTGCACAGAAAGGCTGGGTGCACTGTACAATATCCCTCGTCGGTTTGAGCACACACATTCATCAGCCACACTCGTTACTCACTCGTACACTTTCGTAGGGTCTCGTAGACTTTCGTAGACTCTCGCACACTTTCGTAGCAAACAAAAGATACCTTCGATCCCAAGCTCTTACAAATTAGTTTCCTGAACTTACCTAAAACAATTTATCACTCGTTTTTTTGCTGAAAGAATGATTGTGGAGGAACGTTCGCGGCCAAAATACGTACCTACTCATTTTGTGGAGGTGACCGGTGAACAGTGATTAATACTAGGTTTTGTTGAGTTAAAACAAACGAGTTTTTTCTCGGAGAATAATTGGTCTGTTATACCGAGCTCTTAGCTTGAAGGTTTTGTACGAAATATTGCGCTCCGTACAATCAAAGTAATTTGCGAAGTTACTTAAAGAGCTTTTTAATTAAATTAATTGTTTAATTGTGTGATGTACAGACAAAGGCAATATACATAAAGACCTTACAAAGATACTCATAGAGTCGACAGGTGATCGGAATGTTGGCTTTTATTCGGTCATCGAATTAGTATCGCCATCGATCGTGCCAATGCTGCAGGTATTCTGGGCAATCTGCCTTAGCTTAGATTTTTAGGAAATAGATTACATACAAGTATATCTCTTTCCTAAAAAATTTAATCTACGGCTGCTTGTCATTGTTTAATTTTTTTAATTAGGTACTGTAATGTTCTTTTTTAGAATAGAGGAGAAAATATATTTATTTGGATACAGGTACAGAAAAAAGTATAAAGTAAAGTAACAAAAAAATATAAAATGGTGGTATCATAAAAAGGCAGTAATAATAATAAAGCCTGCCTCCATAACCCTACGCTAAAAAAGGAGGTGGCTCAGTTGCTCAGTCAAACTCAGTTAATAAATACTTATATTAAATTAAAAATGGAAGCTAAGTACTATCAATTAAACAATTGAAAACGTTTCCAATTTAATGCACTTTCGAAGAAAGAAGCTTTACGCGCGGCGCTTTGCTCGCAGCTCGGGATAGTTTTCAGTTGATTTGTAAGTTAAAAGTCTTGGAGTAATGTGTGGAGTATATGCGTGGAGGCGCGGTGTGGGCACTTGAGCGAAGTGCCATGCGAGATTAAAGGCTTACCCGGCTGTAGCCAAACAAATTGCCCGTCTAATGGGAGAGTGGGGCTCGCCGCGATCTCACCCACGCGCCACCTATAATCCAAACAGTTAAGGGTTTCCAGCTCTTTTTGTAGGATTAACTTTTGTTATTTTAGTCACACTTATCCAAAGAGATTGGAGATTTTATTAACGTGGTATCTTGTTTTATTAATGACCCGGAAAGCCGTTTGAAATGGTTGCAATTATTGTTTATTTATTTGCTTTTTCCTTTCCTTTTTCTTACATCTCAAGGTTGTCTGAAAGACGTTGCTCATGTCAATAAGGCTGCTTAGTGCGTAACTCTGATATCTCTCTTTTCCTGTATTTTTGTATTTTCTTGGTCTATAATAAATATGTATATATATATTTTAACATTTTATTTAGAATTCAACCATAAAATTTTTTCTTGTATCTATTATATAAATTGTTTTGGTAATCTAAGTACCCAGTCCTTTTCCTCTTTATGCTCAATACAACAATCATGAGCAAAAACAAGACAAATTCAACCAAATAACTATCAGAAGTTACAAAACAGTTACAAATACCAGGCTCGGAATCAAAGCATTCATTCTGTCGATCTGAGTAATTCCCATTTATCCAACAGTGTACATTGTTCTATAAACCAAAATGAGACAAATTCGTCCCATTTATTTTACGGGACAAATATTTCTCGCTGTCCGGTAGTTTTTTGTTAACAATAAGCATCCCAGTAGGGTAAGCATGATCACCTTATACCTTTTTTACATATAGCTTAGAGGGCAATCAAAGCTGTACCTATATAATATTACACAACCACATCACACATATTTGAATGCAAGAGTTTATATGGATGGGAAATGTATGTATGTTTGCCACTTCTTCAAACTAAAACTACTGAACGGATTGGGCTGAAATTTATGCAAAGGTATATGCTGTTGCAACCTATTCAACCTATACCTAGGGTATATAGGGTACTGCAGGATACTTTTTATTCCATCAATCAGTTACCATAGGATAGAAATACCCTTTTGAACGTTTCCATAGAAACAAACCGTGCGAAGGCTTGATCTGAAGAAAAAAAACTATTCCTGTTGCGTAACTATCATAGGTACTAAGCGTGTTTTTAGTTAATTAATTATCCTAAAGAACTCTAGTGTATAGTTATACCTAATTTTGGATATAAAACTCTTCTTACCATAAAACTTTTCATCCTTTTTTATTAATATTCTCTAAAAAAAATCAACTTAAATAAAGCAAGGGTTTTTCTCTTTTATAGCCCAGAAAAAGTATCTAGGGTAGTATAGGGAATATGGCAGTACGTTGCAATCCAATCAGCAGTAGGTACTCGTATTTAGGTCTATCCTTTGCCAGTGCAAGGATCCAATGATTACGTCCTGTTCGGGGCTTTAAAATATCTTGTAATAGAAGCAATACAGGCAGTAGTAGTGATTGTCTTGCAAAGCCAATCTAGAATTATCTGGAAATGAAAAAGGTAGGTAATTTGGAATTCTTTGGCTGGTTTTGTATAGGAAATTTCTACTTTATTGAATATGTGCGACTAAAAAAAAAACAATGAAATCGAAAATTTTATAGAAATCTTTGTGATAAGAAAGTAGGGGAAAACAAAACAAAAGATACGAAGAAAACCCGATAAATCTATATCTATACTAATATTAGAAAGAGGTAAGAATTGATTGTTTGTTTCTTTGCATTAAATAGGCTCTGAAACAATTGGACCGATTTGAAATATTCTTTCACCATTAGAATCCTTAAATTTCCCCGATGAACATAGGCTATAGAATATTTTCAAAAACGTTAGGAATTTTAATTTTTGTTAAATACCCATGCGAAGAAGAGGCGGAGCGCTAGTCTTTAATATGATAGGAAAACCATTCTCGTTACCTCCATGTACCTTCCTCCACTTGGTTTCTAAAGTTTGAAGGAAACAATAAAACTGGTTCGATATTGAATCCGGAAAGTTTTACGTGCGATTCATTTATTAGCTTGAGAAAACAAGCTATAAGCCGTTAAACATTTCTTTGAACTTTTGTGGAACTTACATTCAGGGAAAATCGTTCTTTGAGCACTAAGATCGCAGATTAATTCGCTAGTAGGTATATCTTATATATCTAGATGGAGAAATCGTTTCATTTGGTAGATTTCTATGTATAATAAAAAAAAATACCAAATTAATATATTGTATTATGTTAATGTACATGTATGCACTCAAATGGAACGGTGAACGAAAAGTTTTTTTATGTAACCAATATGTAATATTAGGTAGTTGTTTTACGTGATAATAATAAATAAAAAATAAGTTTATATACTGTAAATCCTTTTTTGGCCGTAGTTTTTTATTCAATATTTATAAGTTGTGTATAAGGGCTGTGAATTTTGTATTACTAATAAAAAATAAAATAAAATAAATGCCTTCTAATACATCGAACAGAAATAATGCAATAAGAAATACTTAATTTATACTTAATAGCTATATAATGTATTGATTTTTTCTGGTATTTTTTAATTGACATCACATAAAACAACTAATATTATGTTATTACGTTATTACTAATATTATGTTACTAATGTATGTTACTAGTGTATGTTACTAGTGTAATATTATGTTATTACGTTATTACTAATATTATGGTACTTATTATGTTATTACTAATATTATGTTACTAATATTATTTATATTTTTATTAGGTATTAACATTTTTTTACCTATTTTTGCAGGTTTCCACTGCAAAAATAGGTAAAAAAATGTTAATACCTAATAAAAATATAAATCTTAATGGATTTATATTTTTTAATTAGGGTAATTTATATTTTTTAATGAGGGTAGATATTTCAATATCTTTAGAAATTACTCATCGTTATAACCGAGTAATCGGCAAAGAGAGGGCTTTAATTTTCTCCCATGTTTTCGATCTTGAAGTCGCTTAACTTAAATTATTGTCAAACAAATCATTATCAAGACCCATTCAAAGTTTTAACGTTCAATCGGTTTTAAATCAAGCTTTTCTTAAAAGCAAAATATTGAAGCGAAATTCAACAGAATATTTTTTTTTTTATCTTTTTCTCCATATTATTTCGTATCGGTATTACTTTATTATATGAATCCTAGGATTTTCTCTTTACACTTTTAGGTTATCTGGAAGAGATCTCTAGATTCAGACGTTACTTCGCGGAAATCTATAGCATAATGTCAAGATGTAAACATTTATCATGTGTATTGAGTATGTGCTCTTCTGATGATGTCTTGTGTACAGATGAAACCAATTGACAGCCCACTTAAATAGATTTTTTCCTTGTGTAGTTTGTGTCGTTTTTTCTTCGTGAATGATATTTTGTTAGATATTATCAGGAAGGGTTTATTTTTTCCGTAGACACAGAATTGTTACAAAATAATTTCATTCTTATATTTCTCAAATTCTCAAGAGACTTGGTAATCCCTGGGATACAAGTAACAATTGAAACAGATAAAACTCAGGAACGCCAGACACGCTTGAGATCTAATAATTGTGCGGCGCACGTACAAACAGCTGCAAGACAGGCCAATAGGCCAAGATGGACAAAGACAAAAGCCAGTTGCAAGATTCTGACTGTTGTTGGTCACACCAATGTTATAAAAGTGAAAGACGCTTTTACTGACACAAAAAAAAATGCTGGACAATCCACACACCATCACCTAGTACCAAGTTAAGCAGAGCTTATGTTATAGGTACTAGATGACTGATATACATGATAATATATATTAAATAGATAGATTTTTTTTATAAAAAACGACCAGAATATTCTGAACTGCAGATCGTACAAATATTTGTTACGAGGCGGGAATCGAACCCACAATCTACTACGTCGCAGGCAGACCTTCGCCAACGGCGCCAAAGAGGTCGTCAAATATATAATAATATAGTTGTATGAATCCGCGTATGAGGGAACAAAGAAAGCCGAAATTTTATTTGAAGTATCATAAAAGAACTATTGATTTCGAAGAGAACCTTCCTACCTAATTCTTGCATGCAAAGATGGTAACAAATGTAAACGTGCCAACGCCAGCAACCTGCTTTTTGTACAAAAGTGCTCATACGAACATCGAAGATGCAGCTTCATCAGCTCGTTAGCAACAAAGGACCCTGATGCTCCACGTCTTTTGTCTGGCGCTGAGCAAAAACTCTACCACGAGTAGGTAGTATATATTTAAGTTTCCGTTTGCATTACGCCGACGTCGTGTAGCAGAAATCTCCCCGGGATACGGCAATTACGAACCTTCTGATATTTGCGGTTTCACCGATACGTGGCTACGCGCATATTATTATGTCTATAGATATTTGTCCCAAGGGAAACTCTACGTTATTTTGGTAATGCCGCTCAGTAAAAGGAAGGAAAATATTAATGTGAAAATGTTTCTTGTAGAACCGCTAAGATATCAATGCCATGTGACGCCTTTGTGGTCTTCGTTGCCGGTTGATTGTTAATCAAATTTGTCGTGTATCGAGTCCCTTCACCCGTTAATCCTGGCGGAAGGTGATAAAGTTCAACAGTATATTACAGTTATTGGGATATTTACGTCACTAACTTGGCCCTCGCTACACTGACGCCCACTCCACTTTATTGCTGCTGCCTACCTTAATTAACGTTAAATTCGTATTTGCAACTTCCTACCTACATAACTAACCCGACGTTACTATCGAGTAAAATACCGAGAGATATTGAAACAAAATTTTAAGAACATTGCACCTGATTTATAAACTGTATCTACACGTAGGAGCGATAAATCTTGCCTCAGCAGCTCCAGCTAAAGCGGTCGGACGACGTCTCACCATTTACCATGACTTATGGGCACGTAGCATAGCGTTTTTGTCAAACCATGTGCTGCAGATTTCAGCGCCATTCCCTCTCGACATTTTTGTAATAAAACATCATCAAGAGGGTGATCCTAAGACAAGTAACTTATACAATTTATGATTGAATAAGGTTCGTTTTGTTTGATCTAAGCGAATCGATGTGGAGATAGTGAGACCGTAACTAGATACCTAATGAAACGGCCCACCCTCTGATCGATTGCCGTGCGATCCGCGTTTAATAAAATTCAATTTACTTTCGGTCGCACTACAAAAGAGATTTCAATTCACTTCAAATCTTAATTTAAATTGAATGAGGATTGCTTTTCCATCTTGATAAATGTATTTATGCTTATTACGTTTTCGTAAGAACCTTTTGAATAAAAATAAAAATCAACACATCATTAAACACGATCATAGGCCAAGTTTAAGACAGTGGTCCGTAAAAATGCAACTAGTCTGTGTTTCTTAAATTATATTTTTGTTTATGGAAAGAATACTATCATAACAGGTTTTTATCAGCCTTATAGAAATGTGATATCTAGGTACTTATCGTAACTTATATATTTGGTAAAATATACATACAAGAAGTATTCAATAACAATGTATAATACATTTGGTTTCAATAACAAACTGTGCTATTTCTATCGCTTTCAGCATATTTTGGTAAAATATGTCTTTATTGTTTCAGACAAATTAGATATAACATAAATACTCTGATGTTAAAGTAAAACATAAGATGGTAGATAAAGAATGGTTCTGAAGTAATTATTAGGAAAACTTTATTAAATTTGTTCATAGATTCAAAAGTGTTTTAAGTAGCACCAATTTCATCATAATCTAAAGGGTTTTGCGATAAATATGCGCATATTTTATATGAAGCTGGCGCCGTTATGAAGTTGTCGGACGCCAGATTATCATTTTCAATTACCGAAGTACTTACATATGAGTTATTCATATTGAAGATGGAAATTTTAATTTCAGCGCAAACAACCATGGCTTAAATGAAAACTAGGTATTCGCAAATATATTTTTTTACTATAATTAATAATTTTTTTTTACTGCTGGCAGATGCTGGACGCGACAAGCCAAAGATAGGGCGCTATGGCGCTCATTAGGGGAGTCCTGTCCAGCAGTGGACTAACATAGGCTGATGATGATGATGATGATGATAATTTAGCTTATTAATGATAAGTTAGCAGCTTGACTCGCGTACGGCTTGTGTGGGCGGGCATGTTTATGAATACCAATGAATACGATTAGACAAACCAATAGATATGGTGGGCTATCGTAGCCTGCGGATTGGCTTATAAAGGAAATTAAAACTAGTAGAATATTTCGTTAATAAAAAATCAAAATACTTACCAAATACTGGAAATAAAAAATAAAATACCGCCATTCAAAGTGAATCTTTAAGCTGTTCATAATGTTGCAATGGAAATATGATCAATTGATCATTAAATGTTTCTTTGCGGAGCGATACCTATTTAGCTGGTTTTCTATCTAATGGGCCTCTAGAAGAAATAATATCCATAAATACATATTTCTCCACAAATAGCACGGCATTATACTAAGGAAAACTACTAAGGAAATATATGAAACCGTGAGAGTTATTGAAAGTCATGCTAGGAGTTACGTGCTAGATATTGGAAAAACTGTTTTGCATGAAAAAAATGATGAGTTTTTTTAGTTTTTAGTTTTGAGATTTTTTTGAGGTTTATTAGTTGTTAGTAAATAAATACAACTAAAAACTGAACTCAAAACAAAACAAGCGCAATCACCTGTAAACATTTAGTAAACATTTACTTCAGTAAATGTTTACTACAAAAATACAGCACATTAAAGTTTTAATTAGCTTACCTTTGCCATTAGTCCCTTACTGAATTCATAAAGTTGATTTATAAATATTAAATTAAAACGGGATTCAAAAGCTTTGGAGACATTTAATTATTTACTATAGACAAAAGAAACCAAAAATTAAAATGAAAAAAATTCTATAACTTACTTTTCTAGACTTTTTTTATGTAATCGTAATGTTTTAATGCTGAAGTTATTTACTTCAAAATAATACATAATTCCTTTCATGATTTTTTGTTAAATCTCAAGGTTTCAAACTTCTCCATAGTAGCCCTATAAAAAAACTTGCCCTGTATACTTTATAAAAATTACTGACTATACATAAACGGTTACCTAAGTATTACCGCTATGACGAGAGCCTAGAACAAAGGACTAGTTCACCTTTTTGTCGAGGGATATAAGGTTCATAATTACTTGGGAGGAAGTAACAGTCCCATACCTAAGACCATTTAACTCTCGTGGGTACCTTTATGTCTGTGCCACTCTCTCCTATCTTTTTCTACTTAAGAAGAAGTGATCCATCGCATTTGTCGTGAAGATGATAATAAATAAAAAATAGAAGATAAATTAAAAACCTATGAAACCTGCATAAATAATAAATAACGATAAATAATGCCATCTATGGCGCTCATTGGGGGCTTTTAAACTATCACGATTTGTTGACATATTGAAGAATATTTATCGGGTATTTATCGCGTACCTTTTGTTTTTATTTTCCCCTACGTTTCCATCGCGTTGCAGCGATCGTGGTCACGGGGCGACTGGATGTTCTAACGTAGGGGAAAATAAAAACAAAAGGTACGCTATAAATACCTGATAAATATTCTTTAATACGAGTATTAAAGGCTGTTGATGCGATGTGATGAATTACCTGCACTTCTCTGTTTTCGAATTTATATTTTTCATGGGTTAAAAAAAATATTCCCTTCTTCTGTGTTGAACGAAAACGATATGGATTTGTTAAGCTATCTGTAGATACAGTTTACAGTTGGCTCAATTGTTTCAAGAGTTTTAATTTGTGACTGTTTTTTTATTTTAATTTTCTTTGTTACCTATTAAAGAGATTACTTACTAAACTTACACACTAAAAATAGTTTGAGGGGATTCCCTCAAACTTTTAGTAGGTATATAACCTTTTTAATAAAGGTGAGACTCCGCTTATATTCAAATGATTCTAACATATCTATACTAATATTTAAAGAGGAAAGATTTGTTTGTTTGTTTGTATGTTTCTTTGAATTCAAAATTCTTTCACCATTAGAATCCTAAATTTTCCGTGATGAACTTAGGCTTAGAATATTATCAAAAAAGTTAGGATTCCGTATGAAAACTTAAATTTTTGTTAAATACCCATGCGAAGCCGGGGCGGACCTCTAGTGTATTATAATAACAAAAGTTCTGAACAGATCAAACTGAATTCAGATTCAGATTCAGATTCAAAACCTTTATTTCTTTAGGCTTACAAAATAAGCACTTAGACAAGTCAAATTTCAAACAGATAATTATTATAAAAAGAAATACTTAATATGTTATTGATTTCTCTTCACTTCAATTTTTTGTCCACTAGTGGAAGAAGTGAAAAAGAAACCTCTAGTACATTCATATATAACTTATGTGTCTAATACAATGTTTTTTTTTTGCCTAGGTATCTAAATCTAAGTTTAGTGTGATTTAGATACATTGTAGCTAAACACAACATTCAATTTCTTACATGCTATTGTCGGTGTGGAATGGAGCGACATCAGGCCAAGCATTAGTATCATTAACGTAATCATCAATAGAGTAAAAGGCTTTCTTAATAAGATTTTGTTTTATGTATTTTTTCAATTTACGAATAGGGAGCTCAGTTGCTTCAGATGGAATCTTATTATAGAAGCGCACACAATTTCCCATAAATGATTTCCCTACCTTATGTAGTCTGTATGATGGGATGTGTAATTTGTTTTTACTTCTTGTATTTCTAGCGTGAACATCACAGTTGTTCAAAAAGATGTCTCTGTTTATATATGAATATATGAATAATCTGGGCATACGTCATTAAATATACGTATGCAGCAAATGTTTGCTCCTTAAAGTTCTTTTGCAATACAACACCAGCTGCTAATGAAAAGAACTGTAAAGTATAAAAAAAAATATTTAACAAATATATGAAAATAACATGACTATCTACAACCCACCTTAAATAAACTTCCTCGTTTGGTACGTATTTACGAATCTTACATTTCTGTGTGCATTCGAATCATTTCCACGGAATGCTTCTCTCCCCTTTGCCAGACTCCATTATCGTAATTCTGGCGAACAATATCGTATTTCTCAATCATTAATTCATTCTCTATCTATGATATATCTAAGCATGATCTGAACATTGTTCTGTTTTGAATTAGTTCAGGCTTTAGTATGGGCTATGCTTAGAAGCTACGATATACGTTTTCGAGAACCATTGCAGTCTTAATAAGCATAAAATGACAGTAGACAGGTGCAGTAGGTACTAAGAGTTACTTAGTTCCTGGACTTGTTTAGTCAAATAAACTTATCTAGGAACGGATTACATATTGTATCAACTATTGGGGTTCGATGATGTCCGCAGTAGTTTTTAATAAAAGTGTGTCGCAGACAACATCGCTCTCCTCACAGACTGGGTGTTCCATTACATAATAATTATGATAGATACAATTATTCGCTAGTTTTCTGTTCGCATGGACGGAATAAGAAAATAGTACGTAGTTATCGTAGTTTTAATATTTTCCGTACTGCGATCCTCAACCCGCATGCCTAGCGTGGGGAATATGGGCAATAACCCCCAAATGATCAATAATGCCATGTATGGCACTCATTAGGGAAGACCTGGAGATCCAGCAGTGGACTATTATAGGCTGATGATGTAAATCTTTTCATGCTATTTTGTATTGTGGGCTCTAATTTTGATGATGTGATATGGGTCTTTTTTATGCCTACATTAAACTGACTTTTAAATCAAACCTTATAATAATAATTAGTTCCTTAGTTTATACCTACCTAACTACCCTTTTTTCATATTAAGTCCAACGATCCTATCCCATATCTATCCACGGTTGTCTGCTAGTAGAGATCGCTCTTAAGCAATTCAAGACACATTTCTTGTAATTTTTATTTTGCTTTTTATTGTTTCGTTAAGTGTACAATAAAGATTTTTCAAATCGCATACTCACATAAACTAATAGTGGCCGATACTTTATAACCTATACACTCATCGTATAATCATTCTCCCTTAATTTTATTTTATGCAAATTGCAATGCAATTAAAATGCATTTGTTTTACGCGTTTTAATTACATGTTTTAATAGCGATTTTGTAATTCACAGATTTACCAAAACATTATCCATTGGATCATAATGCAAACCACTATTAATTGTCAATTAATTAAATTCGTACATTAAAATTTAAAACTAATTATGATGCGATAGTTGCCTAACAAGCATCAATCGCCAAAATTCCAGAGATAATTAATTCCTTTATTACGGGTTAAACCTTTATTATTAAATCAAATTACTATTAAGACCCGAATAAGAACTATTATTTACAATTGAAACAATTGCGCTACCAGCAAAATGTTGCAAACAATATACAGGCTCAACTGATCGATTATCAATATTAATCGTGGCTACATTGCGTCGCCGTATGGTAATGGTGATGCGCTACGCCTGATACTCCCCAGCTCTTAGGCCCCACGACGCTCCGACCAGATGCTCAGAATTGTTTATAATTACTTGCTTGTCTATATTAACTATAATTATATATTAAATGGTTATAGATAGTGTTCCTGGGAGGGACATAGGCCTCTTTTTATCGCTGAAGCCGCGAGCAGTAGCTGTATTACATAAATAGAATATGGGTTCATTATTTCTACTTGACTTCTCAATCTCGGAATTCACTCCAAGAATAAATTTATGCATTGTTAGTACTCTACAAATACTTATAACGTAAACAATTGATATCTCCTCGTCTCTCGATACTGTAAGTAAACCTAATAATAAACTTTGTTAACAGACTTCACCATTAATATTTGAGAGATCGCATTTTCAGCGCCGAAAATGGCTGAGATCCATAAATTATTCAAGTTCGGTTGTTTCAGTGAGGCTCCAGTCGTCAAGGGACAAAGGTAGAACGTTACACTGAATGTGTATAGATAGAAACCTCTACCAGTGCCACGCCATCGAATGAGGCAATCTGTACTGAGCAATTCACTTTGCTCATAGCACTGTTACTGAGAGGCAGCACGCTAGGCTATCGAACTAGTGATTTCAGTAACAGATTCCCAATTCCAGTTAACTTTACCTTCTCGATAACCTGACTAAACATTTAAGGTACTGTAACGACTTTATAGGCTTTGTAAACAAGAAAATTAAACAGGATAAAGCGTCTTATATTTACGACCTAAGATGCTACTCCTTATTAAGGGGAATACAATTACGCAGTGCCAGCAATTTAAGAAGATCTAGGCTCAGCTTAATAAGCGAATCAGCTAGCTCACTTCCACCAACAGCTTCTCTTTCGCTCACCAACAAATCTACAGAAATAACCATCGGTGATGTTCGCCGGTGGTTTTGTTGTGGAAACCTTCCAGTAGATAGGCCGATGATGACGATGAAGAAAACTTATTTTTTTTTTGTTTCTTTAAGAAACGTGGCCTTGAATAGAAGTATTTTCAGCCGCCTGCGCTACGTAATCCCGACAAACGTTAGTTCGATGCACGAAATCCCGACAAATAGCGACAAACGATATCGTGACGCACGGTATCTCGACAAACGTAACCTCGATGCACGAAATCTAGACAAACATTATCGCGACAAACGATAGTTCAATGCACTGAATCTAGACAAACGTTATCGCGACATAGAAATCGTGTTTAAATCTCGTTAGATCCATTGACTTGTTTCGTGATGATTATGTTCGAAAGATTATGGAAAAACTGCAGTTTATGTTATTTTTATAGGATACATATCATTAAAACTGGTTTGTCTTTGCATGAAAACGGAAAGTGATCGCGCTTATCATATAATGACTGTGTGCTAGAGCTGTTTAATTGTAGCGGCATAAATTGTCTCTGAACAGATAATTTAGCAGCGCCCAGACTTATTTTATTGGGCCTCGTAAAATTAACCACTTCGGTAGTGGCTGTAAAAACCAATAACTTAAGCTTGGTTCTTGTTTTTCCCTAATAGGTTTTGCTATTTATATCTTGTTGGAAATTGTGTGAACTAATACTTTTCTGAGAAACCTGTTTCGATATCTTTAATGATCCTGAAAACAAAAGAAAACCGCTTCTCGGTTTGGTTTTTCTTTGAATGCACGTACCTACTATGTTTTGTTTTGTTGCCTATCCTGATTATTTTCTTTGTATTTCTTTTATTTTACTAGTGCTTAGCATTAATTTACTCTATGTTAATTATTTTCGATGTATCACAGAAGACAAGGTGCGTAAAGTCAATAACTTATATTATATGTATGTTTAATTTTAGACTGTGTTTGGTTTTCTTTAGAAGTGCAGTCAAAAGTACCAAAGAAAGGCTTGCTGACGATTGGGACTCAATACTTTTCTTATACGTAGGTCTGATATGTGTTTGTATGTGTTAATAATTATTAATGTCAATGTACTTACTTCTAAGATTTATTTGTAATTATGTTCGTTCATACACAATGTAAATTGTTATTGAATAAATAAACTGAAACTGATATACGCGTATAGGTATTGTTACATGATTATGTACATTTAGATACATAGAAATCTAAATAATAGGGCACTAATAATAAGTGCCTTTTTATATAGATATCTGGGGTACATATTATTATGTACCTAGTAGTTGTACACAAAACTATAATAATACATATCGATACACCCTACGTATAGTTGTGTAACTGCCAGATACACACTTATACGTTTGATGCATTTTTGGCATCTACACATCCCGGTCTATCATTATAACTTACAAAAAAACAAAAAAGTCTACTCTAAGTAGGTTTTTCTTGATCGTATAACTGTCCAACTTCATTATTTTCCCGCCATATAATGCTGTATCTTCCACATACACAATTTAACGCGGGAGGAATAAGGTGCTGGTGGCGGGTAACTGCCCGTTACGCAGTTCTTGTGCGGACAGCGAGTTTTAAGCGTTGACGACTCGTAAATTTTTGATTGCCGCAAAATTACAAGAGAGCTTTTCCGATTCCTGAACCATTTAAAAGCAGACGCTTCTAAGAAAGGAAAAATAGATATTCTAGACCCAACAACATCTAATACAAGATCAGGTAAGTAAATCATAATTAATGATTTACTTACTTTTTGTACTTTTTGATGTCCAATCATAGTTATTAGGTCTCTTGAATCAGTTTTGTGTTATTGCCTTCATTGCTGACTAAATACACTATTTATTAGTAAGTACATTTTGCAATTTTCCAAAAATGTTTGATAACCTACGTATAATTGTGTAACTACGCACTTACATATTTATACATCGGGATTCAATATGATCATAAGGTGTAACTAGACACTTACATATTTATACTTCGAAAGGATTTGAACTCAAAATTCGGTAACTGACTTTTACATTGTTTTACATCGGAAATTTATTGAATTAAAGTTATAGAAACCAATGCACTTACATAGTTCTGTGTTTTTGTTTTCATATTATTTTAATAAAAAGCAATTACTTTTAACCAATTGCAAAAAAGGAGGAGGTTTCTCACTCAATTCGACCGGTATAATATACATGTATTTTTTTTGTTCGCGGATAATTTTGTAGTTTGTGAACCGATTTTCTTGATTCTTTTGTTGTCGGAAAGAAGATAATTCCAAGGGTGGTCCAAATAATATACTGAGGATCTGATAAATATACGTCACAAGTGCAAGGTGCTCTCTTCCCATGAAATTTAAGTCGAATTTCATAACATTTTTAATTTTGCCCCTTGTTGTTTTTTTTTAACATATTTTCAGTACCCTTCTCAGAAAATTTACTGAGGATGACTTAACCCGAAAGGGTAAGATAATAGCTGACAGCGATGAAGAACCTTTTCTAGCACCGCATTTCTACGCTCTTTTGCATTCTTTTCTCTTGCATTCTAAGAAAACTAACGGTGATAGTACTACATCTTCTGAATTGCATGTCCTAGCTTCCTATATATTACAATCTTCCTTGCAAGCTTGTGGTGGAGGTTCTAGCAATAACACAGGGAATAATGACATTGCCTTTTGCTCGTCGCCACGCTTTTGTGAAAAACCTGTTAACCTGACCCAGAAAACTCAAGAAAAACATCCTGAACCCGTGGAAAGTAAAAACGTACCACTATTTACAAAATACAAGTGGTACAGTCCAAGGTAATTTACCGGAATATAGCTCAATGACCCCACTTTTACTAAAAAACAGCAACAGTCTACCTCAAGCATTAATATGCCATTATCACTATTATGACTTTCCCAATTACGGACCTTATAGCTCAACCGATAGACCAAATTAGGCTGCACGGAGTCGCCAGCACCCACTCCAGTGACATTGCCAGTTGTCTCTCCGGATGAGCACCTAGGTTGAGCTGAGTCAACAGCACCCTCCCAGTGACATTGCCAGTTGTCTCTCCGGATGAGCGACCTTATAGCTCAACCGATAGACCAAATTAGGCTGCACGGAGTCGCCAGCACCCACTCCAGTGACATTGCCAGTTGTCTCTCCGGATGAGCACCTAGGTTGAGCTGAGTCAACAGCACCCTCCCAGTGACATTGCCAGTTGTCTCTCCGGATGAGCACCTAGGTTGAGCTGAGTCAACAGAACCCACTCCAGCGACATTACCAGTTGGCTTGCCAGATGAACAGTTGTTAGGCTGCCCTGCGTCACCAGCCTCCAATCCAGCGCTACGAGTATTAGCTCTACAGGTATGTCAGGGAATAATTCTGAGCAGCTTGAAATCAATGACAGCGAACTATCTAGGAAGAAATGGCGACTATTAATTCGATCTTAATTTAATAAATGTTGTATTTCTTATCATTATGTAAATTGTTTACATAGATATTGACAAAGTCAAGTTTGCTATTTTATAATATTAATTCTGTTCTCACATTTTGATATTAATTAGGTTGAAGTACCTACCTACTAGTAAAGACTGATTAGTCGTGTTTGGTAGTCGTTAAGAATTTAAAGCCGAGTTAGGTACTTAAGTGGTTATGTTTTTCTTATTTTTGAAATAACAGTCCTTAAAACGTTTTTTGTGTTTAGGTGAGCACCTTCTTCCCTAATAAATGGTATTTTGAGCTCTTTTATTTCTTGTTTTAATTCAAATAATAATATACGAACGACCAATATTAGCAAAATATTATAAGATAAAAAAAGGGAAAACTACAATTCACGAAAACAGTTTTACATTTTTCTACTACAAATTACTTACCTACCTCAAATAGGCTTAGTTTTGTAAGCAATTGAATATTCGGCAATTAAGGCCTGGCGACCTGTATAAGCTACTGGTCACCAGGCTTAATTTTCCGAAACAGATGTAGTAGCATATTAATAAATTATACAATTTCCAACGTTTAATCACCAGTTAAACAGAATTAGTCAATAGATCTACTAAGTGTTACCGTGTAACAGGCAGTTACGATATTGTTATTTTCCTAAGCTCCCACGAAAAAGTGTGTATGTGCCACATACGGCATTGTATTATTTTAAAAGCACCACGTAAAAATACGTAAGTGTAATAAAATCTAAACCAGTATAAATTTAAATAAAAAATAGTATCCATCTTAAACTAGATCTACAGTAAGAACATCTCACCAATTTTCACAGAAATATCTCAAACAGGGCTCCAGTTATAGGCATTTGAACATTTTTAAATCTTTAAAACGCTCTCCTGTAAAATTTGTGTTTTGCAGATACACAACTATACGTAGGGAGTGTCGATATAATAAGGTACATTAAATGTGTAACTAAAATTAAATATGTCTTATGTTATGTGAGAGAACTTACTCTTATATTGAAATAAGATATTAATAGAATTAAGATTGTCCAGCATTTAAAAAAAGTCTTTGGTTATGGGTGATACCAGTACCTAAATATAAAAAATAATTCAAACGATGACAATCAAACTGGCAAGAAGTTTTAATAAATGTCATCCGACGGCTCGAAAAATGATATATGACTTTTCGGTGGTGGACGACGACGCAACAAAAACGCTGCGTCAAGGGCCTTTTATAATATCGAGCATTTTGGCAATTCATGGCATTAGGATGGTAACCTATTGGTTTTTATTATATAAATGAGCGGTCAAAATCTGCCAATAGGAGCTAAGACTTTTTTATTATGCATTAAGTTCCATCAAATCCATCAATTTTGTTTTGTGCTGTCTAGTTATATTGGGCAACAAACAAAAAATACATCTATTTATAAACATGGTTATTTATTCTTAGATTTGCACGAACTAACAAAGAAGCGGCTACAAAACATGGTAACAAATTAACCAATTCTGTTTTACAAGGTGCAATAAACATCTATCTATCTGTTTTGACATACATAGTTTCAACAGATTTTTTTAAGTAAAAGTGTTCCACATTCTAGATAACATACAGAGTTAAAGCCTGTTCAGCCCTTGTTCAGCATTATATCTATTGTTCGCTAAACAGAGCCGCAACGAAACCCAAGTGCGATAAGCTATCACTCAAATACTCGACGGAATCCCAATCAAACCTTATCGCTGGCGCTCCGGGTAGCGAATATCTACCGGCTTGATCTGTAGTAATAATAATAATAGGTAATTCATATCTGAAGTAATAAATAAAATAAAATAAAAAAGCCTTTTTAATCATCATCATCATCATCACCAGCCTATAATAGTCCACTGCTGGACATAGGCCTCCCCTAATGAGCGCCATAGATGGCATCATTATTAAAAGCCTTTTTATTTCCAGTAAATTTACTTTTCTTAGTTAACTATGTGTTAGATTTATTTAGTTTAATCTACTTAATCTTAAATTATATAATTTCATGTATAACTTTATGTTATGTATGATTGATAACATAATTTTTATGATTACTTATTCTAATTTAATCTACCGGAACCCCAGAATGGGTGAAGGCCTCCTCACGGATGCCCATTTGACTGTGTCTTCAGCTACTTGTCTCCAGTTTTGACCAGCTATTGCTTTAAGGTCTACCCCTTGTTCTTTTACCTAGTGGGCCGTTCCAGAATGTAACTTTTTTGGTCCATCTATGATCTGTTAGCCGCGGAACATGTCTTGCCCACTCCCATTTCAATTTTTGTGCATAGCTCAGTGTATCTGTAGTAATAAGCAAACAAAATTGCGAAATATATCCTTACTGCAGTGTGTCTATAGTTCCTTTTGTCCCTATGAGTAGGTAAAAGCTTGAAATAATGGGTGGAGTTTCATGTAGACTTGCAACAGTGTCATTAAATCATACACGGAAGAAACGTGTACAAAGCGCCGGATACTAACTTTACAAGCGATTTATTTGCAAACGAGTATTATATGTAACAAAACTTGTAGGTTGCAGAGGCTTTGGTATGAGTTTTGCATAGTTTAGGAAGACTTTAATCAAATTTAACGTTTCCTTCCATATGAGCTCCTTGCAGCGCCCCTGCCGGATACCTTTTGTGTGACAGCGGATCCATTAATTTCATATAGACATTTTCTCCTCTCTGCGAATTTTATAAATTATGGTAACTAGCCAGCTGTCCAGCTGAGTTCGAACGGGTACCAAAAATTTCAATAAATATAAATATAAGTGTTTTCTATGATAATATTATAAAGGAATGATTTGATTGTTTTTTTGAATTCTTTCATCATTAGAATCCTACATTATTCTGGATGAACATAGGCTATATAATATAGGTAGGTAAAAACTAAGGTACCTATTTGTGGCGATCACAATAGGCCAATTATGGCCGCAGCGATACTAAAGCCACCAAAATCAAATAAAAAAAAAAAGAAAAGGTACCTATTTACTTAACAATGAACGGAAACGGTAGACATCAAGGTAAGATATCAAACATAGACGGAATGTGAAGGTATCTCGGGTACTTATTTGAACTGGATGGAACACACAAAGCCCCTTAGGGATGAATCTGTCCAAGGAATGGTATACTCTACTGATGATGTACATCATTGTCGAGTGTCCATGCTCGGTTTTAGAATTCTAGATTTTTTAAGAAACTTTTAATTTCATATATGTATCCTAATTATCCTGCGGAGTAAGGCCCTGGTAACCCGTACCGCACCACAGGTTTTATAAACCTCATACCAGCACCAGTCTCTTGCAAAACAATATAACTAGCTGTAAATCAAGCTTAGCCATATGCTGTTAGAATTATCTTTTGCAAGAAAAATAAATGTTTTATTCAATCTTTCATTAATTTTTAAAGATACTTCAAAAAATATCCTTTCGTCTCACTTTGTATAAAATAAAGGATTAAAAATGTGGAAAATATTAAACGCCATCGATTTAATATTATAGCAAATCGAAGAAGAATCTAAACCATTTTTTTTTTTTGTTTGAAGAACTTCTTTTATTCGTGCCTCTTCCGTTTTACAACTTGAATTTCATTAAAAGTTGTTGAAGTTGTGTTTTTTGCTCTATGTTATCAGTTTTCGTTGAGTTTTCTGTTATCGATTTCATTGTTTCCATAAAATAACTTGGATTCTAGAACCGAGTATAGAAGAAAGGTAATAATATCCCACTTTTATTTATATTTTTGGCGGTACTTAAAGATATTGCCGCAATCGAAAAATATTTGAGACATTATAAAATTTCTAAGAAATTCTCCGTGTAATTTCTTAGAAATTTTATAATTTCCCATCTGCGAGAGTTTGCGCACTATAATACCTACTACAGTCAAGTATAGTAGTAGTATAGTAGTATGTTATGTTATGACCATTGAACATCATAAAGTGACATACGAGTGCACACTCAGATATAGATACCTAGGGTACTTGACACCCCCTCACTGGCCCTTGACATCGCTACAGCCAGTTTGGCAAGTGGCATCCTTTATGAAGAGAGCTGAAGTGCTCATTCTCTATGGCCACTCTGAGTATTGTCTTTGATACAAACATATATGGTCACAAAACTGTCACATGGTTTTACATGTTCATAAGAAAGTGAGAACTTAGAAATCGAATGAAGACATTTCGAATAACTTTTTCTTAGGCTTACAAAATAAGCAATCACGCCGGAATACTCAAACGCATCTTAGATTTAAGCTCGTCTCAATTTTTGACTACATTTTCATTGCAAACTGTCAAAAAACGATTTTAGACGTTCTATGTATAAGTAATGTGTCTGTGTGCGGTTAGACAAATTAAATATAGAACAAGAAATAAGTTGTTTTTATTTTCTCTTCGCTTCGATTTTTTGTCCACTAAGAAGAAGATGAAAAGAGAAGAAAAAGTTCATATTGAGCATTTCATCGCATTTCTCGGAATTCATTTGATACCATGGTCTCTTTGTGTTTTAATATGGAGCTCCATTACATTGCACTTATCTAATAGGAACTTCCTAAACACCTTCATAAACATAATATTGATGTTTATAAATAAATAAATAATGCTGGACAATTCACACAGCATTATCTAGCCCCAAGCTAAACAGAGCTTGTGTTATGGGTACTAGATAACTGATATACATAATAATATACGAGTACAGTGCGCGTCAGAATTAAGTACCCCCCTTGTCTACATAAATATTTACGACTACTTCTAATTCCCTTGTAACTAATCACAAATTTTCACATGCAAAAATTTATCTCGCCGCCGCTCAGGATAGAATCACCCACCATAATATTCAAAGTCTGAAATTCCCAACAATAACAACTATTGTGCCCCACATAGGAATGAGATAAGGGGGTACTTATATGTGACGCGCACTGTACATAATATAGATATTTTTTTAGTATACATAGAAAACGACCAGAACTCACTGAAAAAATAATTTCAATTCGTACAAATATTTTTCCCGAGGCGGGAATCGAACCCGCAACCTCCTGCGTCGCAGGCGGACCTTCGCCCACCGCGCCACAGAGGTCGTCATTAACAATATTTTCTTCTTCTTCTTTATCAAATAACTAGTGTTAGTTTAAATCCCATAGAATTGAATCTGTATGACCCATCCCGTTCCATAAATTAACTTAAGCCTGTCCCCAATAATTCAGAGGCTAATTTTGCAGCATGGTCAGCCAATGTCATCAATATAATTCTGTCAGCCACACTATTTCGCGATTACTGGAATTTAATCTCCAGAGGGTACAAATCCGTAGCCAAATACCAATTTAATCCGCTCCACTGCGAACTGAGTTCGCAATCACAGAGCAACTTAATTTCATCGTGTGAACTTGATTCTATTGATAAAGCAGGACTCACTTGGATTTAGGGTCATCGTACCGCTTTGGCCGCATTCGAAACCAAGGTTCGAAACCGGTTTCTAAATAACAATAATATTTCTTCTTTCGAAGCCGGTTTCTAAATCAGAAAAATATTTCTCCTTTCGAAATTGGTTTCGTTACAAGAATAATATTTCTTACCTCGAAACGAGTTTCGAGAGTTTCTAAATACGAGTATTTTCTGAAATTACGGGTGGCGCGAGATTAAATTATCTTTGGTTTTTAATTTCTGTGATTATAGTAAATATAAAGGAATAAAAGTAACGGAAATTTGCCGCAAATCATAAACCATTTTCTAATTATTTATAAAAAGACTAATTTCGATACACTGATATTTCTGCAGCATTTGGAACAGTAAACATTTGAAAAACGTTTTTTATAAGTTATATACACCGTGTAACAAAATATGTGTACTAAGCGAAAGGGGGTGAATTTCTACCCCCCAGGGCACCAACTTTTGTTCCACCACTTTTCGAATTTCGATCGGTATTTCGGAAAAAACTGCATCAAAGTTTCAACATGGACATCTGATTTTTTACGAAGTGACAACCCTAAAGGCAGCGGTTTCTTGTACCTGTGGTCAGGGGCATAGATGTAGAGTGATAGATAGATAGATAGATATGTAGATTAGGTAGTCTCCCGCCCCGCCATAGCTGAAATCTACGAAGAAAAATACCTACCTACCTGCAGAGGAAGTAAGTTACCCGGATAGGGAAAAAAATAGGAAAAAAAATAGGATAGTTACATATAAATTTTTAATTTTCTCCCCCCCCCCCCACAACTGATCACCATTGGGGTGAAACCTCTCCCTTCGGCTTAGTACACATATTTTATTAAAACTTTATATTTATCATTGAAATAAAACGATTTGCTAAATATATAATATTGAAGTAATTTGTTAGGATTTTTTTTCAGATACTTACATATTTTTAAGATATATAATTTCCTAAATGCTCACAATATAAAATTTTATCAAATTTGGTTTAGTCATGGATTAAAAAAATATTGGTTCATGATTGCGGCAAATTAATATTCCGTAGATTCATCCCTTGTAGAACAAAAAAAAATACCACTAAAATATTAGGATTTCGCGCCAACCCTTGACAATCAACCATAATCTGATCTTCGCGTGGCCAGTAAGTAGCAGCATGATATGGATCAGTTGTGCTACCTGTAGTTTGTTTGCAACAGTCTGCAGTTAGCTAGCAGGTCTAGCATTTGTAAATACTAGTTCCTATTTGATTATTTGATATTAAAGGTTTTATAGTACCAGATATATTCTGATCGGGATACAACGGTTATTTTAATCTTTTATTTGAAAAAAATGAGACCCAACTGATAAAAAATTGTACCTGAATGAGATAAGAGTTTCTATACCAATGCAGAGAGTTTTATTCATTAATATTTGATATTTGGATAAGTAAATAAAATACGTCATCGCATTCGAGTACCTCATAGTACACGAACGAACGGCACTCATTTTACTTAAACTAATAAAAAAGTTTTTTGATTAAATTACTTTATCGAAACGAAAACTAACGTGAAAACCAGTAAAAGCGATTTGCTATAATAGTTTAAAGCATTTTGTGCGTCACTAAACTTTTAAATTTCAATAAATTGCATAACCCTGATCCGTTATAAGTCCAGTGGGGCAGCGGGCGAGAACGGAAATACAATTAACACAGGGCCGCTGTCAGGATGGTCCAGAGAGGGGTAGAACTAATGGGGTCTACACCAAAGTCGGCGACACAGCCCGGTGGGTCATTCCGTCATTTCAATGTATTATCTCTATTTCAATCCAGAACGGGATTGTGATTTTTAGTAAATGTAATTTAGTATAAGGTGTACTCTACCCTCACACTCGATAAATCTCCGAGTAATTAAATAATACACCAATAAAATCGATTTGTGCGAGACTTGAACCCGAGCTTTGCTCCAGTACCTATGGGACGCGCTTACCAACTGCACTACGCAAAAAGTCACCATAGATCCTAACTACTACGAGACTACTTTTGGAGATATCAACATAGCAAGAAGTTGATTCCTGTAGCAGCAGCAACTTTACCTACCTGTCTAAGACTGCGCTAAATCGAAACGGGGCGTCGCAAACTTATGAACACATCTATACTAATATTATAAAGAGGAAAGATTTGATTGTTTGTTTGTTTATTTGTTTGTTTGAATTGAATATGCTCCGAAACTACTGGACCGATTTGAAAAATTCTTTCACCATTAGAATCCTAAATTTTCCGTGATGAACATAGGGTTTATATTATTTTCAAAAAACTTAAGGATCCTCATAAAAAATTCAATAATTAAACCGTGTGCTATGTATTCAACGGCGCGGAGCCATAATAGAAAACGAGGTTGAGTATATAGCGCACGCTGCTTGCTTTTTCTCTACGGCTAGTCAGTTGTCAGTTATGGAGTGTCGAGTCAATGTCAAAAACCCCAATGCTGTTAAAAAAGTAAGGGATCCGTATGAAAACTGTGAAACCCATCGTGTTCGTGTGTATAATTTCTGAAATTTTTGATTAATACCCGTGCGAAGCCGGGGCGGACCGCTAGTCCGTTATAAGGGTTAGCTACCATTATAAAAATACATCGTTTAATGCTGGACTGCTCCTCTGTTGTCACCATTAACCCTGAATACGTCCATTAGGGCTATTTCCCCGCGGCTTTATGTTCTAGCTCATTTCACTGCCGGCCGTGACAAAATACTCTGGCCTTAATTATACACTCTATTATTTAATTATACAGAGCAATTTCAGAAATTCATAAAACGAGAGCGAAACTGTATAAGTACTCAGTTTGATTGTTTTGAAGTTGCCTGTTGGACAAGAGCTAAAATGCGTTAATTGCTTCGCTAAATGGATGGAAATTACCTGAAAGAGGGGTTTTGATTGCTTAGAAGCGTAGATTCACAAAAGTTTTTTTTTAATTAATAGATGGATAGAAAGCAATTTGTTATATCATTCAAAGACCGAAAACGAAATAGACAGGAGAAAGTATAAAAGCTAGACAAAAAAAAAATATGTATCGCTGAGAACTGAGAACGCTCTAAGGCAATATAAGGATGGACTGGACATATACAATAGGTACTACTTTATTTATTTTATTTATATAAACTATTTTAGTATTGTATTATACAATACTTACTGAATGATAATGATAGATAATGTGTGAATTGTCCAGCATTATTTATTTATTTATAACATATATATTATCTGCTTCTTCTTTATTGACCAGGTAACTGGTGTAGCTCAAACTTTTCCAATTCCTTCTATAATGGGCAGTCCGTTTGTTGACCACTATCTTTCTGATATCGTCCTCCCATCTCATTTGTGGCCACCCCACTGGTCTTTGGTTCCCCCATGGTGTCCATTCCAAGAACTTCTTGCTTGATGTCTCTTTGCTAGCTATAATAATAAAATAAATAAATAGGTAATAAATAATGCTGGACAATCCACACAGCATCATCTAGCCCCAAGCTAAGCAGAGCTTGTGTTATGGGTACTAAGATGACTGATATACATAATACAATATTATTAAATAGATAGATATTTTTTTTGTTATACATATACGACCAGAACCCCTGGACAAATATCTGCAGATCCTACAAATATTTGTCCCAAGGCGGGAATCGAACCCGCAACCTCCTGCGTCGCAGGCGGACCTTCGCCCACCGCGCCACAGTGGTCGTCTATATGATTATTAATTAATAATATATTAATTACCTTATGAACATTTTGGACCTATTAGAGGTCCGCTGCAGCTTCGCACGTTGGGTTACATTATTGAAGTATTCCTACGGATTCCTAAATATTCTGAAAATATTCTATAGCCTATGTTCAAAGGGATTCTAATGGTAAAATGAATAATTCGAATTGGTCCAATAGTTTCGAACCTTAATCAATTCAAACTAACAAACAATGATATCTTTCCACTTTATAATATTAGTATAGATATTATAAGTGTTGGATAAACCACACAGCATCATCCAGCTCAGCATCTGTCAATAAAAAAATATATATAATACATTTCCTTTATTTTTTATTTTCTTTACATCGCTATAAGACAATGGATAAACTTAAATTAAGTTTTCAATAGGTTACAGGTACCAGGTCTAAACTCGACGGACCTAGGTGAAACCTGAAGACCGGAAGACTTATGGGTATAAGACTTATATACAATTTATAATCCTTGTATCTACTACATAACAAATGATGTAATTGTAGTGTAATAAAACCTCTCCCGAATAGCTCGCATTCATAACCATAACATCATCTTTATAACTCACAATATTTTCGACAAAGTACGATAATAACTATCATAATATTTTACGCAGCATAATAACTATAATGCTACCCAAGGTACAAACAACAGAGGCCCTAGAATGAGTTTTGCATAGTTGACTAAAGCTATAAAAGTTTTCGTTTTCTATTATACATTTAGTGCCTTGCATGCAGCGCGTCCCTACCAAGTTGTTAATTGGTACAGGTACAACTTCTATGCCTAACATGGAGACGATGTAATAGTTTCTTTCATACATACCTTATATATTTTTTATTTGTTTTACAAGAAATGGACTGTACTTTACGTATGATTTTAAGATATTTGAATGTTACAACAACAAGATAACGGTAGTAAACGGAAACTATCAGTTTTGGTATTCTGTTACCTCGTACTACCTACTTAGTTGAGAGATATTTTCAGAATTGCCAATAACGAATCAAACATTTGCAAAACTAAACAAACAGGATCATTGAAACCTGTTACAATTGTTACTTAAAATTGACACCTGTAACAGTTTTACCTAATATTTTTTTAGGGTTTTGCCATCGGTTGCAAAACCCTTATGAAATCGCTTTGGGTCTGTTTTGTGTTTTGAATCCTTAATATCTCAGAAACTACTGCAGCTATTGACTTGAAATTTGAAATAATAATACATTTTGTGCGCCCGCACATATTTATAGAAAAATAAATGAAAATAAATGAAAAATCAAAATGAAGATTTTCCATACAAATTTTGAAATCGAAATTTTAAATGGAACGTACAAAGTCGAAAGTGGTATCAAATGAAAGGTACTCGTTTGTAGATTTCAAAATAGTTTTTGAAATTTCGGTAGATTTCATACTTTTTAAAATATTTTGAAAATGGTCAAAAAAATGACCGTTCCCCCCCCCCCTATCTCCGAAGATTGCAGAGCGATCGACGTGATATGTACCAAGTGTTTGTAGGTATTGATCTATATTTTATAGGAAAAATATAGAGAAGTCTGTAAAAATAATACTTTTTGAAATATGGTCAAAAAAGGGCGGGAAAAATTTCTAAAGGGGTGACTACCCCCCCGAGTTGGGTATCAAATGAAAGGTATTGGTTTGTACATTCCAATGCAGTTTTTGAAATTTCGATAGATTTTATACTTTTTGATATATTTTGAAAAAGGTCGAAAAATTGACCGGTACCCCCCCTCTATCTCCGAAGATTGCAGAACGATCGATTTGATATGTACCAAGTTTTTGTAGGTATTGATCTATATTTTACAGGAAAAATATAGAGAAATCTGTAAAAATAATACTTTTTGAAATATGGTCAAAAAAGGGCGGGAAAAAATTCTAAAGGGGTGACTAACCCACCGAGTTGGGTATCAAATGAAAGGTATCAGTTTGTACATTTTAATGCAGTTTTTGAAATTTCGATAGGTTTTATACTTTTCGAAATATTTTGAAAAAGGTCGAAAATTTGACCGTTCCCCCCCCTCTATCTCCGAAGATAGCAGAGTGATCTATATAAAATGTACTAAGCGTTTGTAGATATAGGTTTATATTTTACAGGAAAAATATAGAGAAGTCTGTGAAAACAATACTTTTCGAAATATGGTCAAAAAACGAATTTTCATACAATGGGGGCTATTTCATTGAGAGCAATATCAAATCAAAGGTATGGATTTCGACAATTCAAATCAGGTTTTAAAAATCGTCTAAGTTTCATACTTAGTGAAATACGTAGAAAAAAGTCGAAAAAATAATTGTAGGTACCAACCCACTTACCTACCCACTAATCTCTGTAGTAACTGTAATAGTAGGGTTCCACAGCGCCACGAAACCGTTGTTATCAAAATTTTAAAGTCCATACCCAATGTATTCCACTGCGCTCGAAGAATATTTAGATAATAAGATTATTGAATTCACGAATTCCACCGTGCTCCAAAAAAATATGAGAAGAGTAATGTATCCTGGATAATCCACACAACATCATTTAGCGACAAGCTAAGCAAGCTTGTGTAATTCGTACTACTACGATATCTGTTATACTTAATAAAGTATATATATAAGTATCACATTAGATGATAAATTTTTGTGTACGTAGAAAAGGACTAGAACACTCGAACAAATAATCTGCAGATCTTACAAATATTAGTCCCGAGGCGGGAATCAAACCGCAACCTCCTGCGTTGTAAGCCCACCGCGCTAACAGGTCGTCAATATACGTACCTACCTAAACGACAAAAGTTCAAAACCCTCGGCGCGCGAGTTACACTCGCACTTGTCGTACTTGTTTTAGACTGCATGCGTGCGATGGTTTCGCAAATATTAGACTTTTACGATACACAGATAAATTGAAACAAGAGCTGATGGCGAAAAAAATCATTTGGTGTTTATTGCTACAGCGAAAAGAGTTTGTGTAAAGGGTACTAGATGACTGATATCCTTAATATATTATTGATATGTATCCGTTGAACTACTTGATGATTGCTCGCAACAGTCTGCAGTTAGCTCAATTGTTTCAATTGTAAATACAAGTTCTAATTTGGTTCTGTTATTTAATTGGTATTTTCTTTATTAGTAAATAAAGTTATATCTTATTACATAAAAAGCTATTTTTACTGTACATAGGAATCATCCAGAACGATCGATGACATGTTTTCTTCAGATATTTGTTACGGGTCTAACAAATATTGTCACGACGCGAATCGAACCTGCAACCTCTAAGTCATAACCGGTCCTTTCCCTGCTACATCACTCAGGTCGTCAAAATGGAAAATAAAAGATTTTCAATTTAATCACGGTAAGTAATAAAAACTGATTTTAAAACACTGAAATCTGAGCGAGTCGTGTGGAAAGCAGCTAGGTTACAAGCTAGGCATTCTAACAATATCAACCTCGAAATAAGTGGCATCGATCTAGCCTCGTTTACGAGGGTTAGTATACAACCGAGGCCGTGAAGTGTGGAAGGGGAATATTGAGGCCTTTGCCCTGCAGTGGAATCACCCAGGCGAAAAATTATAAACATGATTGGGGTGACGAGAATCATCACCAGAGCCTTAGAGACCCGAGCTAATTGTGTCATCGTTCGCAAAAGTTCCACATCTAGATCAGCATCAAATATTCCAAAGCAATTTACAGGGAAATTGGGCAGGAGGGCAATTGATATTCGGCTCTCGTTGTGAATTTTCGCGAGTTGTATCCACTCCTGATTCGCCATTCATGTGAGGCGCACGTCGCTACGACAATCGGTAGAAAACAACGAGATACGAGATAGACGGATGTTTTGTAGTATCAATGAGGTTAGGTCGAATGTTCATAACGTTGGTACACAATTTTTGTGTTATAGTTGATATCAGCTATTAAGATCACTCATCTGGGGAGGACTATGTCTAGCCGTGGACTGTATAGGCTTTTGATATGATAATGTTGAAAACTCTAAAAAACTGGTTGACTACATTGTTTAATGATGAAATTTCTTAGTATTTCTTTACTTTTTATTTAACATTTTACAGATTTGACTACTCAAGGAAGTTAAGTAATTAAAAACCTTTAGTAATTAAGTAACTTAAGGTATTGTGCCTTTATCTGAGGATTAGTTTTTTTATGTAAATCGTTTTCTAATCCACGCGATACAGCACCTCGATTCACCCCCACGGATCGTTGGGTATTATAATTGTAAATTAAGAAACCATTCTCCTCAATTCGTTATAATATATACATCTATAGTAAGTAATTCTAGTTTCTATTTTTACTCTCCTAGAACATTACTGTTCAACTAAAGAAATATGTTTAATTCATTCATTTTCGGAATCATTTAAGTTTCAAAACGTGGCTTAACTCAAATAATGATTTTAAATCTTGAGTCTTGAATTCGAGCATAAACCTAATGAAACTTACGAATATCTACAACCCAAATAATGAGTTTTCTGATCATTTCCCTCTCGCCGCACTTCTAACGCAAAGTCGAGGCGAGCAAACGAATTAGCGGTCGCAAAGGCACACCTATTAGGTCACATCCTCGGTGGCATCCGGTGCCTTGGCAAAACACATTTGTTATGCCTCGTACATATAAATAATGGCGACAATTCTGAGCACAATTCATTCATTCGTCTTGTATTGCATGGTTTGTTTGTAAAACCTTTAATAATAAAGTAGATTACAATTTAAAACTGTTGTTAAAAGGTATTGTTGAATCTGGAATCAATAATGTGAAACTTATGGTTTAAAGAAAAGGAACTTTTTGATTGTCACAATTAAAAGGAAGCAGAAACACTTGATAAACTGTTTCTTTTTTATATTTTTTTTTTTTTAAATTGGAATTTGAAAATTTGAAAGCGGATCAGCCTTTGTAATAAGTGTCTAAAATTATGTATTATATTTATATTAAAAAAAGGTGCGTAACTTTGGAAAAGTAAAATTGCAAAATGTACCTCTATAGTAGGTATCATTAATTTTTAGTATAACGACATTTTTTTACAACAGCCATGCCGGAAGTACTCATTTAGAGTGGGGTCAGGTCAGGATATTGCTCTTTTATTTTACCACAAAAGAAGTTAAGGATAAGCAACCTTTTGATGTTTTTCAGTGGTTACTCGCTGCTTCTACCATTACCATTCTTTGTAATTGAAATCATAGAAAAGTCATAAATCAAATACATTTTAATATCGATCATTCAAGTTTGTTTTGGTCACCGTATCGCCGTGTTTCCCTTTGCAAAATATGTTGTAAATTTACTATTTTTAGTAGGTATATTTACTAAGGGTACAGTGGCGTTCATAGATCCGTGACGTGCCGTCGAGTTCCGAATCCCAAAATACAATAGTATTTTACAATAGTTTTTATGCTATTAAACTTCTTAATATTGTACTACATGTGTACTCCCAACTATTTCATAACTATACTACAATTATTATTATAGGTATAGACCAACTGGCTAGATTTATTTAACCGAAAGACTAGTATTTCGGAATTTATAGAAATTACCTTCAAACTATCGAACGTCACTGTACTTATACCATGAAATAAAAAATATTTTATCAATATGACCAATCCAACATTTACTTAATAATTATAAAACACACAAACAGAAGCAATGTATTGCTGAAAAAGAGTATTACTACTTGCGTCAATGGCTTTCCTTTCATAAAAATTTATGTAAAACATTAACTGAAAGACCCTTGAGGTTTATTTTTGTAATCTATCCCAAATTAAAAGATCCTACGGAACGTACAGGATGGAATCCTTATTGAAGCCAAATGAACCGGAAGAACATGCGTTCAATCAACTATTGAGATTGGGATTCAAATACGTGACAGAAGTACCCAACCACTGGCATGAACTTTGAATTACTTACGAAGGTCTTCATTTCATTTGACATTGGTGGATGTAGAGTTCAATGGCTGCTAAAAGATATTTTATATTTTCGATTACTTCAAAGCAGATTTGATTATGAAAGCTGAGTGCTGTGTTAGTATTATTTGTGGGACTCAGCAATATAAAAGCCAATTGAAGATTAGTCTTTAATTAGTCTCAAGTAAATTAATAAACATTCAAAGTTTTAAATAAATATTTACATATATAGGTACTTAATTTTATCTAACGAAATCAAGTACTGTCACTTGGTAGTAACATCCTTATTTTTGCTTACGTCATCCTACTTCGTACTAATATTAAAAAAAGCAAATCAAGCTAAGCTTGATATGTTCTCGGACTTCTAGCTTGGCATTGCAGTCCTTGCATCCCCCTTCAGCTTGTCCATCAAGGGCTTCAATGCTCTTACCTAGACCTGGCCTAGAAATGCGCTTCGCTAAGCTTTAGGCCATCATTATCGCGGCCAGGAACATTCCCCTTCAGGCCTGTAATGGGTGGCCCATTACAGACCTCAAGGGGAATGTAGTATTAAGAACCTGTTTAGTACCTTCGAAACTCGCGAACGGCCAGCGCGGGCTCCTATTACATGCGATTGTTAAGTCAACCACGAGGAAGAGGTTGTCTATGTCTACTGCTAATTGTACTTGCAAGTAATAAAAATATCCCCAAGTTACTAACTATCGGCTACACAGCCGATGTCTGACTCAGCTACAATACAACATCAATACGAGTAGATACGTTGTACAAAACAAAGTAAATGCCAGACGTTTGTGCAGCACTTCAAACGTAGTTTATCTATTGTAGGTTGTTTCACAACCAACATTTTGTTTGTCTACGTTCGAATTTTCTATTCAGGTTTGTTGGCAAAAATACAAGGATATTTGTGGAAGTAGATTTAAAACCTATTGTTTATATTTTGTGATCAAGTCTGCTTAGTTTTAGAGTAATTAAAAACAGTTTTTGCATGCTGTGTCGGACTCTAATAAATTGGAACACTAGCTTTACTTACTTATTGTTAAAACTATCACCTACCTTGTACATATGTAATTAGCTACTTTTTAAGTTTTGGTATACTAACTATATACTAACCTAAAAAAACCTTAGCTCTAGCCCAATGGAATGGAGGTAAAAATAATTGTAAAGAAAAATTAAGTAAACGAGACGGCATGAGAAAGGTTTTATTGCATTCGTATTTTCAATATCAATCTTAATTACGATCAATCTTATTATAATAAATGTATTCTTATCTGTGCTATTGCATAAAGGAAATTATGTTGAAAGATGAGGGTAAATACACCAAGAATGATTTAAGCGAACTATAGAAACTTACAAACAACATCAATTGTTGTGACTTTTGCCAACAACATGCAGCTGTTGTTGCGACGACCTGCGGTCTTATAACAAATACCGTCATACAGCTTGTATACGGCATTTGCAGCTCTTTCAAATTCGTAGCCCGTTTGCAAATAACCAGATTTTCATGCTCGCGTACCATTTTATACGTCTTCCAAAAAAGTTATGAGTACGTACAAAAACTTAGATTAATCCGTTAAACAGTTATGCTTGAGAAGGTAAGAGACAAACAGTTCTCAATAATTAGGTATCTAATCATAAGAAAAAAAGCGCAGGCCGAGCCTATACCTACCTGAAATTGTGATTTATATTGAATTTTCACTTGTGCCCGCGCTCTTCAACTTCTGGTGGTCCGAAGCTAGACTAACTGCAATAAATTCTCTATCTAACGTCAGTTTCGGTGCTGTATTTTATCAAACATGCGAGTAATTAGTTAAATATGGACGTACTATGAGTCTTTATTACATGCCTGCCTGGTAGCACTAGTGTAAAGGATAAGTAATTAGCTAACTCCACAGACAGTAATTTGCGAGACTGCTCAGCAAGTTTTATTAAATACTTAAATACCGACTTGGTGTACTTTCGTACCCTCGTAATTACTGCGCTCATCAGGACTTGGGGCTGGGCGTGTGAAAGATACAAACAAGTGATTAATTGGAAACAAAAACTCGATTCGGTCTTCGCTTTTTCACCTTTTTCGCCAAATGAGAGGGCCAAACGTAGCTAAAACCATGTAAGAAACTATATAGACGAGTATTAGACTATCTGCACTTAGAAATATTCGAAAAATACATATATTGTGAATAATCATCCATTGTTACCAACGTGACTAGCCATCGAAATCTATGCCATCTATACCATGTTCGTAAGCTATTTATAGCTACTTCATGCAATATGAGGGTTATCCAAGTGCAGTGTTCGGTAAGAAGACGTTTTATGCTTCTTCTAGAGCTTTCCAGAGCTTCTCAAAGCCATATACATTATACGGCTCATATCAATGAGCATAAACATGAACATGAATAAGGATGACGGTTTTACTGCCCGACCGTAAATCCACGGAGACGGTCATTACGTCACCCGGACAGACGTAGCATTACATGTACATTCCTGTTGTTTATCATTGTAGGTATATCATAAATTCATATTTCATTAAGATTGCTTTTCTTAGTATCTGACTCATAGCTACATAGTAGGTGTTAAGTTAATCTTGGAGCTGAAATATGGAAAAATGTTACCTGATGATAAACCATCATTCATAACATTATCATATTTCGGGAACCTTATGTTTTTAACAAGAATATTCAGAACGCAAAAGATATCTGGGTAGGCTTCTACGCTTAATTTTTGGCATCATATCGCACTATTTTCTACGAGGAAGATACTTATCACAAAAACCAAGAAACTCCAGTAAATCCAAAACCAGAACATCAGTCAGCAGTTTACCACTTACCAACGAAGAATCTTATAATATAAAATGAATCGTAGAATAAAGCCTATTAGCCTAGTTCATTCTTAAAGTAAGAAATTCAAATGCAATCAGGATAATTAGCATTATCTGCAGTTTAATTTCTGCCTCGCCCTTACATTCACGGCATTAAGCTGGCCCGGCGCTGCCAACTCGGTGTCGTTCGCTTAAAACGTAGCCGAGCAAAGTTAAGGCTACATGTTAATGCCGGTGTCCATACAAAGGTCGGGGCATCCTCTCCCCGTTTGTGATGGTCCGCAATATCGTATTAGATTGATTGATAGAAAAACATATTTATTTACCAAGGGAGTAATAATTAGGTAAATATAATAAATAATGCTAGGAAATTCTCACAGCATCCTCTAGCCCCAGCCTAAACATCAGGGCTTATGTTATGGTACTAGATGATATACTTAATATAATACATTATACATAGAAAACGACCAGACACCCGGAACAAATATCTGCAGATCGTACAAACATATTTTGTCCTGAGCCACAACACCCGCGTTGCCACCGCGCCATAGATGTGGTAAAAAAATACAATCAAATATAAAATACTTTATTGCATACTTAACTAAGAAATAATAAACAAAAAAAATATCAAGAAAGCGAGGAAATACAGAGTGTACCTGGGTTTTTCGACCACAATTGTGCATATGCACAGCTTCCTTTGAGACTGGCCGCTCCGGAGCCCCGGTAAGTCGTAAAGCATGTGAATATTAGTTTGTCTGAATGATCGTACTGATACTCATATGATACATGATACTCATATGAATAATATCGTCATTATTCATATGAGTAGAGTTTATCAAGAGCTAAAATACTACACAATTAAATGAAGCGTAATTATTAACTGAATTATTATAATTGTATCTCATTTCCATGATTTATCACAGGTCATATAGTGGCCCGGGAGGCATGCGTGGGGCAGTAGCCGTACAGAGGCCCAGGGGCCTACACTTATCAGCTTAATTATTATTATTAATACTTTAGCTATAATAATTTAGTTGTGATGTTATCCGTATCTTTTCTTTTTCAAGTTTTTTAAATTATATAACCGGTGGAATTATTTGAATTAAGTATATTGTTTTAAGTTCTGTAATTTAAGCATTATGTAACAATCTACCGGTTATTTCCCTCATCAAAATCAAAAATCTAAGAAATGAATTTGTAGATAAATGGTCATATTTTTTATAGAGCATAATTATCACCTTTGTTGTTTGCTTCGTGCTACGACGTAGAGCAAGGTGTGTAAGGTGTGTTGAAAAATAGATCCTAATTTAAATTAGAGAAGATTACAATCACTAAAAACGAAAAACTGCGTTCGAATTTTTAAAATAAAAAACTTAAAATTCGAAGCATTATTGGATATAAATCGCCGAAGATGAAAAAAACACATACCTACAGCCAAACCTCCTCGTTTTTCGATGTCGAAGCGAATTGCTGTCGGAATTTATCAGTAACTACCAATTTAAAAATAAAGTAACAAAAGTGTGTCGCAGGGGAAAACAATCAGTAAATAAATAAGACAAGATTTTTTTATAGTCACAACAAAATCTAGCCTCAAAGTAAACTGACTTTGCTTTATGTACAAAGTTTGTATGCAATGCGCTTTGATCGTTTTGAAGAAGAGCGACTTTGTAGTAAATTGCTATGAACAGTACGGTTAATTGTTAGTAGTAAGGCCATAACGTCTTGGGTTGTACTGCCTTTGTAATGAAGATGTGACAATTTAGATGATATGAGGAGATCTTTGTCATGCTAACTAGTTTTCTATGAGCTAGCTTTATCACTCTTTGAGGGTTGAATGAACTCGTATCAAATTATTACATTTCTAAGGTCCTCTCACAATGTAATTATTAATGGCAGTGGAGGTGTTAAAATACAAAGAAGGAAGCTGTGTGGTGCTGGCATAGTATTTGACCACCCCAACACTTCCCGTGGGTGTCGTAAGAGGCGACTAAGGGAACCACATCGGAGGCGCGCAACAGCGCACTCTGCTGAACAACTCCACCGTACTGCGCTCCCCAATCCGCATTACCTAGGATTATATAGGATTATGGGCAATACCACCCCTAATCATGAATAATGCCATCTATGGAATTAGGGGAGGCCTATGTCCAGCAGTGCACTATTTATAGGCTGGTGATGTGATGTGATGATGTGATAACTGGGTCCATCTGGCTAGTACCGAGGTGCGTGGAGGGGCCAGAGGGTTTGCCCAGTCATAGGACAGACCAGGCCTAATAAGTAAATAAGTAACCGTTTTTATTTACTGTAGGTATAAAGTAATACTTAAATTTGTTGTATTAGATTTTCCATTTATTAGTTATAGTTTAGTAGTACCCTACATTTCAAGCATAGGATTGCTATTTATATGCGTAAGCTCTCGGGGTAATGTCTGAATTAAATAATATATATAAATAATATTTCAAACACGCAATGACTACAGTGAAACCTTAATATACCTACAGGATGATATAAAAAAGCCATACAACAGCGTCGGTGAATTTTCACCCTCTATATCGCGAGAAGAAAATGATAAGCGAAATATCTGAAATTGGAAAGTATCCGTAAGAAATGTGGCTGCAGATTGTGCCGTCTCAAGATGGAATGAAATCTTGCGCTGCACCGCCGAGCCTATATTGCTTTCTTTGTACACCTTCAGTGATAATAGATTTGGCAACAAATGTGAAGGCAATTTGGAGAGTTGCCTTTATCTTAGGTACTATTGTGTATTTGGTAAGATGGTCTATCGTTTCATGTTGCCCAGAGAATCAAAGATTTTATAGTTTGCTCGTTATTTTTTTTTTTTTGTTCGAATATAACTTGTCTGAAAATTAATTTGTCGCAAATCGTTCATTTACTATACAATAATGGGAACATAACATAATTATTTTTTTTTTAATACAAGAGATTTTCTCTTGAATTACTAAATGCACCAAAAATAAAATTGAATCTTAGTTGATTTTATCATCAATTTGGTTTGTGGTGTGTGAGAAGGATTAAACTATCGTTGGTTTGATTCCTTGGGGCAAGCAGAATAAATTAAATATCACAAAAAATATATTACTTTGCGCCAACACGAATCGATCACCTATAAAGATATGTTTTGTGGAAACGATATTAAAATCAGCTAACATAATACCTTTTTTTTAACGGAAATATCGAACATACAACCGCACGTTTGAAATAATATAAAGAACCAATCTACCAATATCACATACAAAATTTAATTTAAACATAATCCCCGAGAATAGAAATAAATGAAGCTGTACAAGCAAAATTAATTTGGTTAAATTACTACGTAAGACTTCCTGCAGAACCGAATCAAAATTGTAATTTTCCATCGTGATTACTACCTACCTACTTAGGTTTGTTAAAGCTTTTTTTATTTTTAATGCCCAAAAAGCCGTGTCCCAAAAACATTCATTTTAATTAAGTTTTTCATGAGAAATTACGACTCAGGGAAGTAGAAGCGGACCTTCAACTAACTACCAATCTTCATTAACTTCATTATTTCTGTGTTAGATTGGGCGTTACATGTTTTTGCGGTACATGACTGTTGGGCCCTGGGACTTTAGTATCAGTTCGTAAAAAGGTAGATGTTGTGACTCTGACTGACAGTGTACTACTGCTTACTTGTCAAATACCTACTACTGAGCAAAGATCTAGGTTCTTTCCTCTATAGCTATTGGCGGATACGAGGGGGGGGGTCATGGGGGCCATACCATCCCCTAGTTACTTGTCAATGAGCTAACTATTGAAGTAGTGAGCAAAGATGTAGGATCTTTTCTCTATACATATAGCTAGCCGCTCTAGACTCGCTAGCCTTCGCCACAGAATAATTAGTACTAAACCTAAGTTTGCTGTTGAAAAACTATTGGGTCATATGAGGAAAAGTAGTTCCTCTCAGTATCCTGTAGAAGCGTATTTTTTATAGTTTTGAAAACTATTTATTTTAGTGGATCTTTCAGCACAGAAAAAAAAGTGAAAAAAATTTAGAAATGTGTAGAGATGACTAAGGTGACTAAGTTCCCACTTATAGACTCTTAGCTATGCCTAAAGCCTTTGTCAAAGCATTGATATTTTCATTCGGAAATACGGATACGATTGTTTGCTTACGTAGGTAGGTACCTAGTTACTTTGGGTGGAATATCTTCGGTTCGAGTCGGAGGGGTGAATTATTTGATTTATTCACGCGGAACGCCGCCGCCGCCGTCGTGACCGTACGTTTAGTAAAGTTGCAATCATAAATCTCGGACTTTGGACCACTTGAGAAGCTGAGTATATACCTATAGCTGAACATGTAGGTATGTATTTAGCCAATGTTTCTTTACATTAAACAAATTGCATAGATAAATAGGTAGATATACGTTTATTGAGACTTCAGACACACACATACAAATAATGTATACATACACTGTGTGTCTACTTGTTCAGGAGTGGAAGGGAGATGGGGTCAGGTCATGTAACTCCTGTTAGCATATAGTGTGTATACTCCATAACATTACACCTACACAGAACACATCCAATTACCTACAGTAGATTTATTACCCAACAGTATCAGTATCAATAAATCTTTTTAGATTACTAAACCTAAAAAATAAAGGCGCATTTCGAAATAGATCGTAGGTTCTCTGCACTGTTACTATTCTCTTAATACAAAAGTTTTGATTTGTCGAGAGGCGAGGAAACTGAAACATTTGCAAGAATTACAATTGTTTGGCAACTTTCCATATCGTCAGCGAAAAGAGCCTTGATTTTCTTTGTGGTATAGTGAGTTACCTAGATATGGAGCGTACATATTTGGTACGTACCTTATATACATACGTAGGTACATACAGAACAAATCTCAGAAACAAAACAGTACAGAGCTAATCAATATAAAGTAAGATTAATGATATAGAAGTTACCATACTCGTTTTCTTATTTCTATAATCATCAATAATTGCGTCAATATGTTCAAAAAAATGTTCAATAAAATCTCAAATTACTTTCTGGCTATTACATAAAACCAACCGAAAAGAACAGTTTAAGAAGAAAGGGCACAAAAAAATATACCATAAAAATATACTTTTCGAATTTATGAATACCATTTTATAGAATCCTTCGGAAATGTGGTAGGAAGATATCCTGTTTATCTTCCTGCATTTTTCATAGACTATTGATCTTTGTAGGTAGGCTATTCTTTTTGAATTGCTGATAATAACAGTCAAACAAAATGTAACTTATGCTAGTGTAAATACTACCTACCTACTGTTTGTAGTATCCTGCTTTGATTGATACATCCTTAAATTATATAACCGAAATTCTGTTTAAAATAACGACTACAAATACATTATTTAACACTGCTTTTTAAGATTTGCGGGACAAATCCTTCTATAATAAAAAAAAAATATTGGGCTTTTTTTGATATCTGTTTTATAAAATAGCAAACTATTGACGGAGGAATCAGCGAACATACATGAATACAATTCCATTTTAATGTCGGTTAAAAATAGGTAGGGGCACAATCCCAACCATGGATCGTTAAGTAGGTAGGTACCTACACCTACTGTACTCGGGCTGGTACCTCTAAGGTCCGGAAATAAATCCATCTGAAAGTTACACTAAGCTCTCCTAAGTAGTTACAAAATTTACATTTGCCCCTATTTATTATTCACTAATCCAGTTTTCTTCTGCTCGTGGTGGTACCTAATTGAAATTTTAATTGAATTGTTGCGGCAATTTATCACAGCGCCTTTAAGGCCCACCCACTTCTGAAAGGAAAAACTTCGCTTTCCTCAGAAACCATTTTTCCATTTCCATTCCATTTCTGTCATGGATTATTTTGGTTATCTACCGATAAATTTCTCTAGGTATCTAACGACACGAAATATAAAAAAGAATAAACTTAGTAAACGTTGGTCCCGCAGTCAATTGAACGTAATAACATCGACAAGCTGATTTATATTTATACGATCGACATCGCAATCAAACCCTTCGGTTTATGCGATAAAATTATGATTTATTGAATTATTGACGCCATCAAAATCGGATGAGCGCTGCGTCAGCGGAGGTCATATTAAGATCTGAGGTGGCGAAGGGGTGTTTGCCCGAGAGGGCTGGCAACACCCTCCGAATCTGGAGTTCTACTATGATAAACAAATCCCGAAGTTGACGGATCGTACCAAACGACGGACGACCATACCGTTATTTCGATGACTACTATTGGTATAACAAGTAGAAAATTGTTTCTACTTATAGGATACAATAGGATCCTTTAGAGACGCGTTCGAAATAATTATTAAATAAATAAAGCTGGTCAATCCACAGTGATATATTTAAAACTGTAGGTATATAAAAATGTATAGATATATTTTTGATTACTGATTGACTGATTTGATTTTGACTTAGAAAATCGACCAGAACACCCTAAACCAAAAGCAGACCGTACAAACATTTGTCCCGAGGCGGGAATCGAAAGCGCAACCTCCTTCGCAGGTGGACCTTCGCCCATCCCGTCACAGAGGTCGTCGAAGAAACTTGGTGGTAAGAACCGTCAGAAAACTTCATAAAATTTGATGTTTTAGAGTACGCCTCCTTAAACAGTTGAATCGATAGATCCAAGTTCGTTGATAGTGTCAAAACTTTGAAATCTTGGAACCAAGCTGATGAAACTTGTACCTAATCAAACGGTGGCTGAGCTCTGTACATATTGACTATTAATTATCTGGCTCCGAAGTCCACTAAATTAATCGCTTCATAACAATGGTATTGTCTTAGAATGACATAAACAAAATACAATTTTAAAATACATTAAAAATAAAAAATTTAATATGATAAATAAATAATGGTGGATAGGACAATCCACACAGCATCATCCCAAGTAAAACAGAGCTAGTGTTATGGGTACTAGATGACTGATAGATAGGATATTATACATATCAATAGAACACCTGGAACCAATATAACGTACAAACATTTGTCCCGAGGCAGAAATTAATCCCGCAACCTCTTGTGTCGAAGGCGGCCCCACTGCGCCACAGAGGTTGATAATCACATATTCTGTCATTGCCAATTGATGAAATAAATAAAAAATAAATGTATAAATAACTGACTTAGAGACTGCCATAAAAATTACACTGAATTGTTATCGAGTGCGTAAAACATTCGAAACTTCGAAACTCATATTTGCTCTATTCTAGGCATTCCTAGGATACACAAAAAATCACTAGGAGACATGATAGGAGCATGGTGATTGCGGCTGGTTCCATTCTTTAAAAGAAGCATTCCGCATAGTATTCACGGTAAATTTTACGATACTATGATATTTATAAAGGCCATACCAATGTTCCTAGACAAGTTAGCGTGAATTTCGGGTTCAGAACTCGGTGATGAAGGTTCATAATTGAATTTCCTATGGGTCTCCGTAAACGGGTGGAGTTACCAGCATGACAGTTATGGAAAATTACGTCAGAAGCCCAATTAAATATTTAAACAACATAAAAGTTTAAAAAAAATTATGGACCATAAAATTGGGCTGAAATATAATGAGGTGTGAGACTATTATGAACCAACATAATGAGATACCACTGTGTCATTTAAATAAATAAACATGTAATAGGGCGTGTTTTCTTCTATTTAAGGTCTTTAGCCCACGCTAGGTGGGGTCGGCACAAAACGCCTATTCCCGATTGATGTATTTTTCTTCAACTCTCCATCACTATGATGCATCATCTCCGTACTAATAATAATATCTTTCTTACTCATGTCTTTCACAATTCCTACATCTTTTCTTCGGTCTTCTTTATATCCACATTCAAATATTATAATTATCTAGACAACCCTACGCAATAACATGCCTGTACCACGCTTACTTGTTCCTTCTCTATTCCGTCGCGACTGTCGTCACTTTTAACCTTTAAGGTTAAAGTTATATCACACCAAAATTAAGTACCTACTACGCGAAAGTTTGGTTCGGATTTTTGTTACCTCACACCGATGCGGTCGAATCGCCTGAATTTTAGCATGTAACTCCTAATTATACCAAAACATAGCGTATGAAGCCGTACCCTTGTATAAGACAATAAAACGTTGAAATATATATAGTATAACGCATATATTTATCAAAAATGATATAGAAAAATCTGTCAATGATGTACAATATGAACATGATGAATTTTCTAACCGCTTATATGTCAACCCCAACCCCAAGAGTTTGATTTTAGTGACCTATCAGTGACCTAGTTTGATACCCAATTGATTATAACCAGGGTTCTATCATAGCAAAGTTTTAGATTATGTCAATTTAGAGACCACAATTAGACACAAACTAAAATAGTCTAAATGTGAAATACTATAATGTGATAATACTAAAATGTGAAATAAAATTAAATCAAATAATAGAAACAAAAGAACTAATATTTACATTTGAAACAACGTCAGATATGTACACGATGTCAGACTCAGAAAGAAGGACTTTACGTACATAGCCTAAAAAATGTAAAATAGAATATTATATCCATGTAATTTAATAAGCAGTCACCACAAATTGAACTCTACAGCCGCAGAAAACGACAATGCTTACAACACAATACAATACACCGAATGTATGCTTCGATTTGACAATAAAAGTGTCACATTCCAACTAGTGGCATACTCCGGCTTCGCACGGGTTTTAATGTAACATCAATTTAATTTTTCATGGGGATCCCTAACTTTTTTGAAAATATTCTGTAGCCTAAGTTCATCAAGGAAAATTTATAATTCTAGTGGTGAAAGAATGTTTTAAATCGGTTCAGTAGTTTCGGAGCCTATTCAATTCGAACAAACAAACAATCAAATCTTTCCTCTTTATAATATTAGTTTTCATTAATTTGGCGGGTTAAACCTTTTTTAAAGAAAATAACAATTAGAATACCAAATTAGAAATAGTACAATTGAAACAATTGAGCTACCTACAGATTGTTTCAAACAATCTATAGGTACAATCTAGAATAAACAAATACTAAAATATTGACTAGATTTAAGGTAACAAAGGAAGATAGCATTTGTAGCTATGTACTACTATGCGAGTAGCACACTATCAAAGGAAACATCTGCAGGTAAACATATAGCGGGATAACTAGCCTATATCGTTAGGCGGGTCCAATCTGTCAATAAAATGACCCCATTTTGTTATCTGTCGAGCTCCGGTTTCTATAATATGATGAAATGTGCTCCTCTCCAATTCGTACTGCCTTTTGCGACGGTCCCTTATCACGTGAGTACGTGGCGTGAACGTACGAAATTATTATAGATATCAGCCTTTCAGCATTGTTTGTATTATTGACATTCTTGGGTTTCGAAGGATCTATTTATGTTCATGGAAACCCAAGAACGTAGTGGGTATTATTAAATATGAAATTGAATATAATGTAATATTGAAATTTAATATAACCCCCTAACTTAATAAGCTTAACCTTAACCAAAACTGGTAGGATATATTCAATTTCAATATAACCCACCATCTTAACCTGTTTAGGTTAGGTTAAGCTGCAGGGAACGTCTTAAAAACGTACCACAATCAGCAAAAAAAAATGATTGCAACTGTTTTATGGGATGACAATATCTTCCTATCTATCCTATCGGCCTATCTTCTGTTCTAGGCCTATTTTAATCCCATAAATCCCAGCACTGTATGCTAAATTTCTAATCGTGAAAATAATCATTATCAAAAACTGAAACACAAATTAGGGTAATAATTTGATGGGTATATAAAAAGAGCCGTAAATTCGCGTTTGTAGCAAAGTTCCGAAATGTGGGAAAACATTCACTATGAATAAACCAGAGGGACAAGAAATTTGAAAACCGAGAACTCGAGAAAACTGATCAGCAACGTGTTTAGATATACATACACGTCACCGAAGCTGTAGAAACAGTGGATTGAATTTAAATGCCATCTGCTGGACGTACAATCTCCTGAAAATGTTGGTTAATGAATTAGCGAAATTTGAAATGTCCAAACTGCATTAATTCATTCATTATCACAGTAGAGCCTTATTTGATATGCGGTGGGCTCATTAGATTGATTAATGCACATGGTGTGACAAGGTATTCGTGATTTTTGGGTGGGACCTTGTTCAATTTAGATTAGAAAAATTCGAATGTCAGAAAAAAGAATTATTTACATACATTCGAATTTCCTAGGTACTTCCGTGATTATCTCAAAACAGCTCTCGAGAGCAATGAATCCGGGTCACTCAAAGAATCCAAAAAATCTCGGAAAGTAAGAATGCTAGGTTAATGCAATAAATTGTATTTAATAGACAATTTAATAGCATTTAATAGCACGATGGAAGACACAGAGTGTATAGAAGACCAGGGGAAAGATTCAAGCAAGCATGCATCGAAGAAAAAGTAGCCTACGGTGGTGGGTCTGTACTTGTGTGGGCCGGAATTTCCTCTGAAAGTCGCACAGAGCTGGTGATCATAGAAAACGGCTCTTTAACTAGCGTAAGATATGTGGAAGAAATCCTCAACGAACACGTTGGTCCATTTATGGTCAATTTGGGTGAGGATGCTATATTTATGCATGACAATGCCCGACCTCATACAGGTAGGATTGTGAATGACTACCTTCAAGAGATGAACATTACTTGTATGGAGTGGCCAGCGCGCAGCCCGGATATCAACCCGATCGAGCATGCTTGGGACGAGCTAGGGAGATGCGTAAAACAACGAAACCCTCCCCCAATCACGCTTCCTGAGCTCAAAATTGCTCTCACAGAGGAATGGGAGAATATTCCCCAAAATCGTATAAGGAACTTGGTGTACAGCATGCCAAACCGCGTAAACGCAGTAATGGAAGCACGAGGAGGTAATACGAAGTATTGAAATTCAAGAAAATCGTCATAAAGTTCAAAAATTTCATGTTTCCTATTTTTGTTTTAAGGAGAGATCAGCAGTTTTATTTCTTTATGTAATTTTGTGTAAATAAAATGTATGGTGACTCATATTTTTTTTAACTTTCATTTAAGGAGTATTAAATTGTCTATTAAATACAATTTATTGCATTAACCTAGCATTCTTACTTTCCGAGATTTTTTGGATTCTTTGAGTGACCCGGATTCATTGCTCTCGAGTGTATTATGGGTACAAAAATTTATGTAATTTGAAATCTATCTACCAACTTTAACCTAATCTTCTTTCAACTTAATCTTGAAGATCCAATAGGTTTTAATTTGTGGTGCTGGATAAGAAATATGTGTATAGGAATAACAAAAAATTATATGGTTTTCAAAACTCTCTTTTCGTCAGGAATCAGGTACACACAAGAGATTAGCGTAAAATGCGACCGAAATTGCACCAAATTCACTCCAAAGTAATTGAGACCTATCGAGTTCATAAGAAACTATTGGATAATTGTCGTACTACGAAAAGTAGCTCCTCTCGATCAAGTAGGAGCGCTTCAAGGCACGAAATGTATAGAAAAGACTCGAAAATTAAGGAAATATTCTTATGATATTGCTCACAGTTTATTTCATTAGTTGTATTCTTCTTTATAAATAAAAATACGGCGAAGAACCGATAACCGCTGCGCTGGGGTAAACGAGCGGGGGAGTTTTTATTCCTAAATAGTGGAAAAATTTACAAACTTAAGCCTGAACTTAACAACAGTTTGAAGCTTAAATAAAGGCCTACTGAACAGTGAAAACCAAATTTTGAAATTCAAACACAGTGTAAAGTTATATGCCAAACAGTGAAAACCCGTTAAAAATCTGTGTGCTGCGGTGACTCATCGCGCACGTACCAGCTGACCCGCGCGATCACCGTTGCATCGCTTGGTTCTCCTAGTGACTACCAAATCTACGAAATTATGAACTGTGAGGCGTGCCAACTAGGAATAGGACGAGGAGAGTTCCTACCCAGCGCCATCTGTAGAGGCGTCTTCCATTACAGATGCCTTAATATGACGACAGCCTACTACACGGAAAATACCTCTCTACTCAGCTCTTGGTGCTGTCCGAACTGTGAAAACATCACAAGACGACCACGAAATGATGACACACCTACGAGGAAACTACACCAACAACAGCTAAACGACACGACCATGTCAGTTGATGACCTCGCGCTTCAGGATAAAAGTTTGTCCGGAGACACTAATGCAAGTAACGAGACCAAAGAAAACTCCCAATTTACCGCGAATACAGATCCAGAAACTATAACCTTCGATAGATTTAGCAAATTATTAGAAACGACGCTAGAAAAAAAGCTGGAGATACATAAACAACAGATTTTGAATGACATTCGGACTGCAGTTCAGTTCGAATTAACTAGAGCCACAAATAACCTAAAAAAGGAATTGACACAACACACCGAGGAGATACACACTGAACAAACCCATATTAAAAAAGATATATCAAACATACAAAAAAAACATCGAAACACTTCAAGAAGAACAGAACAGATTACAAAACGATGTACAAAAATTACAAGTAGCACAATGTTCATTGCCGGTGAAACAATTTGAACGATATGAAACTAAAACTTTTGTGGTTTATGGACTCAATGAATACAATAACGAGCACGAGATAGACCTAGAACAACGAATTATCCACGCATTTATGGAGGTGATGAACATCGACCTCACTGGATACATTAAAGAGATTCAAAGAATAGGAAGAAGAGGTAATCGTAGACCTGTGCGCGTCGAACTCATAAGTAAAAGGATGACAAAGTACATATTACACAATGCAAGAATATTTAAGTCATCAGGGCTATACATATCTGAATTTCTCGACCAAAAAGCGCTCCAAGACAGAAGAAACCTGCAAGAGAAAAGACGCTCGTCGATATCAACATCCAAATACCACGTAGAAAGAACACACGCATTGTCATCACGATCCCGTGATTCTAACCAAAACGCCATCGAGACTATCACTAAACATACAAAAGCAAATTGTACCCAGCCTGCAAACATTACTCAAGATCACCAGTGCAACAATCCAGTCATTGGAGGTACGTTTCGTTTTTAGGCTACTAGTTCAGAATGTACAAAGTCTGAGCAACAAAATTCACATAATAGAAAGTATGCTCAATGATGATGATGAACATATCTACCACGCAGTTTGTTTAAATGAAACCTGGATCAAAGAAATAAATAAGAACCTAATTACAATTTACGGTTATAACTTCGCAGCAGCATTCTACCGGAAAAAACACAGGGGCGGAGGTGTAGCCATCCTAGTCCGGCATGGACAGGAGTACAGGGAGCTAACAGACTACTCAGACCTATCAGTGGAATATACAGTGGAATGTTGTGCAGTTGAACTATTACCACAAAAAACTATACCTATTAGTGAATATCTACAGACCTAACCGCGACATAGAAACATTTTTTACGTTCCTCGATAAACTTATCCTATTAATTAATTTTTATAATAATAAACATGTAATAATAACCGGAGATTTCAACATAGACCAGTTACAAGAAACAAACGAATACAAAAGACTAACAAACATAATGCTAGAATCAAACTTACATCAAATAGTTAAAGTTCCTACTCGTATTACTGCCTCAACTTCTACATCAATTGACCTTTTATTTACAAATCATAAGCAATACTCCCTTACTGTCGAAAACAAAGGTATAGCCGACCATTCTAGCCTAATCTACGAATACACTATTACAAGACCGAAAAGTAAAAATAACTTTATCTACTCCAACAAAAGGACATTTAACGAAAAAGAACTTGAAAGCTTTAGATCAGCAATAGGGCAAATAAATTGGAACATAATAATACAAAGTAATCAAAACTCAAACGAAAACTTCACAAATTTTTACAAAATTATTGAACTTAACCTTAACAAGTATATACCCAAAAAACGAATTAAAATAATACCGAAAATAAAAAACACTTACCTTACAAAAGGGCTCAAAGAATCTTGCAAAAACAAGCGACTTCTAAAAGTTCTCTCGTGCCACTTAAAAGACAAAACTTTCACAAAATATTACACTTCCTATGAAAAAGTACTAAAGGCGTGCATCAAACGCTCAAAAAGGTTGACCTATATAAATGCCATGCAAAAATCAACAAACAAAATCAAAACAATGTGGACTACAATAAATAAAATCACTAAAAGTGAATCAGACCGATATTCACAAAAAAACTTAACATTAAAGCTTAATAATACTGAGATAACTTGTCCATCAACAATATCAAACGCATTCAATGATTACTTCGCATCCGTCGGTAAGTGTCATTTGAACAACACCTGCGCAGGAGCCGTCTCCGGCCGACGGCAGCCGACTACTGAACGTTTATCTAATTCTATGTACCTAGAACTGGTTCGCGAACGAGAAATAGGGAATATTATACGCAAAATGAGTAACAAACGGAGCTACGGTCCCCATGAAATACCTTCGATACTTATAAAAAAGTGCGTTTTAGAACTAACACCAATAATAACTCGACTTATAAATCAATCTTATAACGAGGGACTTTTCCCCGACTTACTTAAATTAACAAAGATAAAACCTATACCAAAAAAGGGCGGTGACATAACCAATCCAAGTAGCTATAGACCTATAGCACTTCTACCAACAATATCAAAAATATTCGAAAAATCTATGGCGAACCGCATTTATAGTTTTTTGGAGAAAAATAACATCTTTGACGGAAACCAATATGGCTTTAGGAAAAATTGTTCTACAACACTTGCATTATATAAGTACGTACAAGAAATTTACGAATGTCTTAACGAAAGAAAATACGCGATAGGACTCTTTCTCGATATGACAAAGGCATATTACAAAGTTTCCCATAAAATACTCTTAGAAAGACTTTACGATGTTGGGATAAGAGGCCCTGCCCATGATTGGTTTCGTACCTACCTATGCAATCGTAAACAGTACACTCAAATTGAATATTTCGACAAAGACACCAGCGAATTTAAAAACATAAAATCGGACATAATAACTATAAATTCATCTATTCCCCAAGGAAGTGTGCTTGGATGCCTTCTTTTCTTAATATATATCTTTTCTTTTCTTGATATATAATCTACCAAAATTTATAAAAACTAAATGTGTCCTTTTTGCAGATGACGTTTCTCTGCTGTTCAAAACTAGCCAAAATATTGACTTAAAGTTTATAACAGAAACTTTTGAAAATACCAAACAATGGCTTAGTGATAATAATTTGGAAATTAACCTAAAAAAGACTAAAGTTATGCAATTCAGAACCAGACAAAGATCCCCCTTAGACCTAAGTAATTTGACTAGAATTTTGGACATAGAACAATGCAACGAATTTAAATTATTAGGCGTTTTATTAGATACCCATTTAAACTGGAAGAGTTATATTGACACGCTAAAGACTAAACTTGCGAGATTTACCTATGCCCTTAGTATTTTAAAACGTAATACTGACTATCAAACCGCCTTGTCAGCATATTACGCTAATGCTTATTCTTGGTTTAACTATTCAATTGTACTGTGGGGAAATAGTGTTGACTTCAACGATATCTTTATAAAACAAAAAAAACTGATAAGAATATTAGCTAATATAAAACAACGACAAAGCTGTAGGCCGCACTTCAAAACATTAAAAATATTAACCTTGCCCTGTATATACATAATTATTGCAAATGACCTTATTCGTAAAAAAATATCGACATTTCTTTAAATCTAAATCCGAATTCTTTACTAAATACAATAGACGAAATAAAGATAAACTAATTCTACCTACGACTACCCTTAAACAATTCAGTAAAGGTCCTTACTCACGATTAATAAACATTTGTAATAAAATACCAAGCTCCATAAAAGATATTAAAACTGAGTCAGTTTTTCGTAATCAACTAAAAGAATACCTTATTTCCAGATGCTACTATTCCGTTGACGAATTTTTAAATGAAAAATAAATCATAATCATAACATGTACTTGCGCCTTAAAATAACTGCATGTCCCCAGTTATTTCTATAAATAGATTATTGTTTTTGTTGTTATAATAAGTTCGAATTATAATTTATAAATAAATATTGCTGCGCCCTTACAGGGTACATGTACTTACTTTTAAGCTAACTACCACCTAAGCTAAATCTATGTTACAATGTATATGTTTGCAATAAATAAATGAATATGAATATGAATATAAATTTTAACATCTTAAAAACACTTAGTTTTTATCTCAGACTATCTCTGACAAAAAGCATAGTCCTCAAAGATGTCCTCAAACCTCAATGAATAATACTTACGGACGTCAACGCAATATATTAAAAGCGGAGTTAAAATATTTATAACCGTAATTATGGAAAAAAAGAAGCTACGGATCTTTCTTTTGTAATTTATAAAGATCGTTGCTTTGTAAGAAACGAGATTTGTGTTATTAATTCATGAATAATTGAATTCAATATTATCCTTGAATAATTTAATATAATATTATCCTTGAATAAACATTATTTAGAATAATGTTGTTTTACAATGTTCTTGATATTAAGTTAACATTGAATAAGAATAGCATTATTACTGATGTACATAACTTGAATTTCCAATAGCAAGAAATACTCGTAGCTACGTGAAATTGGTATTTTGGTTCCGCTCAGACAACTAAAGTTGACACGTGGTTGTCTAAGTGGAAAGAATTTTCCGAAAGGAACAACCAGTTTGCTGGATTAGGTTTTCCACATTCCCTACTGTTTGGTTACGAGTTGTCTCGATAGATACTTATGAAGTTATGAATAATATTTACTTATCTATACAAATAAATTAAAAAGATTTGATTGTTTGTTTGAAATGAATAGGCTCCGAAAGTACTGGACTGATTTAAAAAATTCTTGCACTTTCTTCTTTTATTAAATACCCGTGCAAAGTCGGAGCGGACCGCTAGTAAATATAATAAAAAGTCGTTAATATCAGCGTGCTTATATTTCGTAACATTACGCATTAGTATAAAACTCAATTATAAATAGATTTGAATTATCGATTTGGACAAACCAAGCCTCTAGCTAATGTCCTAGTCACCTGCATTACGGTTCCCAATAATAGAATGACGTTATGAAGCCTCCGCGTTAGCCGCCATTCCGCTTTAATCGATTCCATAAATCGACAGAGATTTTACGATACGCTATGAAATGTCCATCTTATAAAAGAAGGTACCTAATAGCTTCATAAACCAACAATTTCAATTTCAAACTGAGTAAGCGCACTGACCTGGATCTTTTCTGTTGAACCTCTATAAGCACTTTTGCAATTTTGACTTTGGCTGATTTTTCGTTACCATTTTATGGGTGTGAAATAAACCGGTTTTACCTGGGTTTGAAGTGAAAAGTTCGATATTTTCGGATTGCGTCTCACTTGATTGATATAAGTTAAGTACATCAACAGCAAGAGATCCTGAGTCGTGGACTTATACTGATATTTGACTGAGACTATATTTACGTTTCCTTGTGTTTGTACACTGATCGATACACACTTGTTTTTATAAATAATCTCTTAAACCGTAGGTTTGCTGTTATGAAATTATTTTAGGGTTAAGCTCGCCTTTGTCATGTTCCTACAAAAAATCTATTATGTAATATTATTTCTAATATTACTGAGGTTTAGATCCAAACCCGACAGTATCTAAAAACATGTAAGTATACTCAGGGTAGTAATTATCTAACTGCTTTACGATATTTTTTTATGTACAAGTAACTTGTGTGTGTATTATGGTATTTTAATCGTTTGTTAACCCTACAATACTGTGTAGACACGGAGCAATTTTGTACGTACTAGGGTATCACATGTATGCGTATGTAGGCACGTTTAGAATTATGTGGCGTGGTGGGACAAGGTCCGCCTTTGAAACTCGAGGTTACGGGTTCCATTCCTGGAACAAATATTGAACGAACTGCAAATTTTCTTATATTTTCGGGGTGCTCTGGGTATTTTGTATGTATCGTAGAAATATCGATATATGTAATATATTGTATAAATTACCTACATCAGTCCTCTAGTATTCACAACACAATTTGTGGCTTTGGAAGATCAGCGTTGGATGAGCTTTCTTGTCATCTAACACATGCTGAGCTATTTTTGTAAACGGCGGCGGGTACAGGAGATTTTTGCTTCTTTTTAAGTTTAATGTATTAGATTGCAGAGTATCCTCTGTGCAATTTATTTATAAATAAATATATTTGATTAATTGATACAAGCTCTCTTTAGCTTGGGGCTAGATGATGATGTGTGGACTGTCCAATGTCCATCATTATTTATTTAGTTGATTTACTATAAGTATATTTATTTACCTACCTAAAGAGGTCATATTTGCTCAACCATTTTCCTAGTTGATATTATTTTTATTTCCTTCCTTAATCCCGGATATATTCCGCAGCGTGTTTAATTCCATTTCAATAGGTAGTTAAGGTGCATTTTCACGAGGCTCGGTATAAAAAAACTAAAACATTTTAACACAGGATCCAAGATCTGGGCTTAAAGTAAGCAGAGCTTGTACTATGATGATGTAGATGAAGCATTTTGAATACCTACGTTACAGTCAGAGCAAAAATAAAACAAAAGTAGAAAGTTTATATCAGCAGCGTTGAGTGCCTTACTTATAACAATAATAAAAGGTACAAAAATATTCCCTTTATTAAAAACCAGTTTTTGCATGTGGCTTGGCATGCGTTGTTACTATGTAATATTTAAAGTTGAAATGATAATAATTGTAAAGATAATAAAGATAAAATAATAATAACAGACAAAGGTACTGATTAACTGGCTAAAATTAGCTTATTTGATTTTCCAGGTCCTAAATCTACCGTCCTCTGAGCGAGGACATTCCATATAGTAAAGACGAATTGAGGGTAGTCGTGGTTACTGTGATTATTGTCTGTAACTCAAAGAATATCCAGTCGCCCCGTGACCACGATGGCAACGCGATGAAAACTTAGGTGAAAATAAAACAAAAGGTTATGTACCCGATAAATAGGCTTTAATATTGGCTTGAAACATACAAACGTTCGCATCAATAACATTTGTGTGATTATACATCTGCAATTTTGATGAATTCCTACGTAGAATTACTCGGGAAAATGTAGCGTATTTCAGCCTAAAAGCTTGCCTCCGACCTCTTTCATCTAATTACAGACCTTGAGCTGCTATGGCCTGAAACAAAAGCTGACTGAGGACTGTAAAATTAAGGTTTAACTGAGATGCGGGCAGTGTGCGCTGCAAATGAGTTCAGGGTTTTCTTTATCTCTTGCTCTTGATGACGTCATCTCGTGTTCATTTAGGCACCTTATTTAAGGTGATACCTTCAAGAGTATTCCCTTTATTTCATATAGCTGTAGCCAGCAGTGTTACCAGGTTCAAGAGTATTCCCTTCGTTTCTTAGTAGCTGTAAGCAGCAGTACTACCAGCATTGATAAATTTTTGAAACATTTGATCATTTAACTAAGTTATTAGTAAGTAATAAATAATAACATAGAATTTTATTTTAATTTGGCTGTAACTGTTAACCAGCGCAGTATCGGACGATTTCCTAGAACTGTATAATGCTGAGTTAGGGACCCATTTTAACCTAAAAGTTATAGCTGTTCGTTTTACTACTGAATTATTATTAGATTACTTGTGTTAGCTATAGTTTTATTTATTAGGCCTAACTATTTGTTTATATGTGATTTTTTCTTATTTCTATTGTTTTTTTGGGTATACTGTTACCTTCTATTTCAATATTTAAGCATGAGATGTAAATGAAATCAAATTATGGAAATGAAATTAATAGTCAACTACTCCGCAAATCCGATTGTATAAGCTCCTTTACCACTACACAGGTATTGTGCTTCATAATATTCTCGATTTTATTTTAACTTTTACATAATTGCATTCGAAGCTGTCAGCGGTTTTATTGACAAAAAATTGTGTGGATATTTTTACCCTTTTAGAAGATTATATCGCTTCTTCCTCGTGCTCCTACTAAATTCTCCTACTGGTAGGAGCACCGGGACACCCATGTCCTGATGCTCCTACTGCAAAAGGAAATTGTAAAACGCTAAGTAGGAGCATCGAGACATAACTAAAATAGATTTCCTTATAGGCATACTCTGATTCAAGTACAGGTCACTGAAGAGTCACTTCACCATGAAAGTAGATTTCTGTTTAGATATAAAACCTCCTTCTGTTTGTTGGTTTGTTCTTATAGTGACAGACTTCTTTATAAAACAAATGAATAAAAAATTGGAAAATTTTGTGTCATTCATTGACTTAGCTCTATTTTATCAATCTGAATATTCTGAATATTAGCCAAAAAATATAAAATGGATGGCGTTGGCTTTGATTATATATAATCAAAGGGCGTTGGTGAGGAAAATATTCCGATCTTTATTGCTTTGAGCTTTATTGAAAGAAAATGCGGAACTGTGTTACTGTTTAAGGGCAGGCAAAAAGCAAAAAGTCTGAATATCTATATCTATATCTATCTATACTAATATTATAAAGAGGAAAGATTTGATTGTTTGTTTGTTTGTATGTTTGTTTGTTTGTTTGTTTGTTTGTTTGTTTGTTTGTTTGAATTGAATAGGCTCCGAAACTACTGGACCGAGTTAAAAAATTCTTTCACCATTAGAATCCTTAATTTTTCGTGATGAACATAGGCTATATAATATTTTCAAAAAAGTTAGGGATCCGCATGAAAAATGCAATAATTGAACCGTGGGCTGTATATTCTACCTCTTTTTCTATTATGGCGCGACAGAATAGAAAAAGAGGTTGTATAGCGCACGGTGCTTGCTTTTTCTCTATGGCCAGTGTCAGTAATGGAGTGTCGAGTCAATGTCAAAAATCCCAATGCTGTAAGAAAAAGTAAGGGGTCCGTATGAAAACTGTGAAGCCCATCGTGTTAGTGTGTATAATTTCTGAAATTTTTGTTTTATACCCGTGCGAAGCCGGGGCGGGCCGCTAGTAATTAATAAAGTTGAGCGCAGGTTCGTCGGATTATGTTCTGCTTTAGCACTTGTACCCGAAAACTTAATTGACGAAGGCTGGGAGTACATTCAGTCCATGAGTCAATCGCTCGCAGAAAACGCAAAGATTAATAAATTTTTAAAATATGTGCATCAAACTTGGCTAAAGGGTGATTTCCGAAAACAATGGTGCATTCATCAAGAAAGACATCGAACAAACAATGTTGCAGAGAGCTGGAATACGTCGTTGAATAAAGCACTCAGTAAAAATGTGACCATTTTGCGCTTGCTCAATGTTCTTTCGAAAGCAAACGATGAAAAAGGCAGTATAGTATTCCGAGAAAACGACGTCGTGATCAAATCGAAAAGGACACAATAATTTGCGAAACTCAGTTATCACTTCTACATGGTGATATAACTGTGGGTCATTTTTTGGAAATTCATAGATAAGCTACAGCTTATTCTTTGCTTAAAGTATTTTGTAGTTGACTGTTCAATATGTTATGTGATAGGAGCAGGAGGAATTAAATTTAGAATATTACATTATTCCCCGTGGTTTTTATGTTCAGTAGGAGCATCAGGACATGGGTGTCCCGGTGCTCCTACCAGTAGGAGAATTTAGTAGGAGCACGAGGAAGAAGCGGATTATATCTACATAAGTTATTATACTCTAGCTAAAAGATCTGACATGTACCTATAATAATGCGTTCGGCAAATAAATAGTAATAATAATAGGCCTATGTCCAGCCGCGGACTGAAATAGGCTAAAGATGTGTTGATGTGCGGCAGATAAATGGTTTGATTAGATTCAATGACTCATAATCATTCTACGCGCTGAATCGCACGCGTTTGTTTCTAGGGAAACGTTCAAAGGTTACTTTCCCATGGGTTCTACTTCATGGAATGAAGAGTAGGTAGGTCTATATTTAATATAAAAAAGAAATTGCAAATTTTAACCTGTAGGGCAAGCACGGGTTTTCTTGTCTAAGGTAGAATAGACAAAATTTACGTCACTTTGTCATCGAATGCGTAAATTATTTGAAATTAATTATTTGAATTAAAGGTTATCTACATTCAAGTTTTCGCATTTATAATAATAGTGTAGGTAGTTAAAATCTTAATATTGCTCATCATAGATTGGCGTTAGGTCCAAATTTTTGGTCTTTATTTTCTGTACAAGGGATCTACGGAAAAGTAGGTAATTTGCAGCAAATCGTAAAACTTCTATAATCAAGATGAAACCAACTTCGTTTCAATTGTATTTTAGGGTACTCCCCTAATGTTAATTTTTTGGCCAAAATTTTACTCCAAAATGCTCCAAAAATACAAATGAACTGAAGTTAATTTTTCCATAACAGTAAATGGTTTATCATTGCGGCTAATTACATTTCCGGTAATTTTATTACTGAAAGCAAACTAAAATCAAAACAACAAATTCACAAACGTATTTCTTTTTTGTTTTGAACCCTGTTTTTAATACCTTCGCAGCGTGTTATGTTATCACTTGAAATTCCTAATTGCCGAGAGAATATGTTTATCCAGAAAAATATTAACAACCCTAGTTACATTTTCTACAAGACTTTAAAGAAAAATATTTACTGGAAAGGACGCAGGTAATAACTCCGTAGCCGCAAGAACCAACGGAAATTAGAATCTACTGCTATAAAAGTAGCTCCGTTTAGTAAACTAAAAAGTAATGTGTTTCCAACTCAAAACGTCTCTGATGAACAAACTACCTACTATTTATTTTATTTTTAAACTTCTATGTGAGAAATGTTACTACGAGTATAATATTGACGAATTTCTAAATTATGTAATCTAATTGGTAGTATAATAAATTAAAATCGATAAATTAATACTTTTTCATAAATCTGCTGTTGCTTTGTACAATTAAATTCAGATATGCATGCCATTCTCTAATTATTTTGCACATCAATGTATATTGATTGGTCAAACATGTTGACTCAAAAATCACTAGTTGTCACCTTTTTACACATGTTTTGCAAATAAATGACTTTTACTTTACTTTTTGCAGTTCAGTTGAGTGTCCAGAAAATAGGCTCGTAGTTAACCTGCTAACATTCATAATGAATTTTTCAAACTACGATAGTTTTTACGTAATATTGTCTGTCATAATTTAATATTGCAATATGTGTCTGGGAGTATTCTTATGGCACTGATGCCAAATTAACAAAAATAGAACCCTTTTAAGATTTTTACCTTTCAATATCATTCGATCAACTGATTCATTTTTGATACTCTCACACAGACACTGGCAAAGTCGTAGGTAGCGAAAACCAATCGGTGCCATAAAACAAGAAATTGATATTGATAGGTATTTGTTTATTACACATTTTGAGATTTTGGTCAAGACCTTGATTTATTAACTCACATTTATAAAGGTAACCTAAGATAGGCTTCCAAAAACAACCGTGAACACAATGCCTAATCAAAGTAGAACTTTCGGTGTTAAACACGTTGTAACACGTTGAGAGTTCCGCTGAATTCGTGTTTATGAGTTGCCTTTGATGGAGTTATAGAAGTGAACGTGAGGCCATTATGAGTACCGGATGTGGAGGCCATCCAACTTCGACGGTAAATAAGCTCGCGACTGCTTCTAGTAAGGGTGCAAACACACTTGTCTTTCACACTTTTTTATGTACGCACAATAGAATAAAAAAAAGTGTCTAAATAATCGAATTTAGGATTAAAGATGCTATTAAACAAAAAAATATCATCATTTCTTTTAATAAACGCTATCTATGTATCTATAAAAAAATCCTTTATCTTAGTGATGATGACAGACAGATGACAGGATAGGTAACTATTTGTGAAACAAATTCTGAAATATTATTTAGCAACTGTCGATTGAAATTTGAATTGCCTGCCACCTATTTTATCTTATTGTTAAAAAGAAAATTTAAAAAATTAAATTGGTGATTTAGGGATATCCTATAAATATAAGACTTTAAATGCCTAGTTTTATTTAGGCAGAAATAAGAAGTTGCTCTTTTGGCCACCAAACTATATTGACGCATCTCTTCATAGACTATACAAACTAAAACTAACATAGAGGCAATATAACAAGGTACATAATGTAATCATCATCGGTAGCATATTAAGTCACAGTACACAAAATACACCGACTTTTAAGCAATACCTGCTTACAATTCTTCTCTAGTCATCAATATTATCTTTTGTGAGCTTTGTTTGCGGCTAGGTACAAAATACATAATATTTTTTTTCTTCTTTGTAGTGTACAACCACTATAAAGAATCTACAAAACGATTGTATGTCGTACCGGATGTTGTAGTTTGTTTGCCGCGAAATCACGTACATACTGCACTGCAGAACTAAAGGCACAAACAGTTGTATAAAACTCGTTACCGCTACTTTGCTTAAATTCGCGTAAGTATTATATGCAGGTACCTTCTTATAAAACTGAACAAACTGTGAAAAAGCTACCTTACTTCAAATTAGAGTTGAAGTGCCTACTGTTTCTGAAAGTTCGGTGGTTCATATACATATAAATAAATAATGCTGGACAATCCAAACCTAGCTTTAAGGAAAGCAGAGATTGTGTTGTATTGTAGGTACTAGATAACTAATATTGCAATACAATAAATAACGTACAAAATACACATGTCAAAGACATCTCAACACATACGATTTTTCGTTTTGCTGAAATTCTGAATGGTAGGTACAAGATGACTGATATTCATAATACATACATAGATATTTTTTATTATACATAGAAAATCACCAGGACAACCTGAAAAAATATCTGCAGATCCTACTGACATTTGTTCCGAGGCGGGAATCGAACCCACAACCTCCTGCGTCGCAGGCGGATCTCGCCCACCACGCCACAGGATTCGTCTCCATCAAAACTCTCGTTATCATTAACTAAAACAAACATTGCATACAAAAACATGCAAAGAATTTTAATATCTATCATACGTAACGCAAAAATACATCCCACTCCTGAATCAAATCCGCATGTTCTTAAAATAAACTAGTGATTACGTAACTCGCGTTTCAATCAGAAATCTCTTTGCGGGCTTTCAGTTTAATCTTCCACCGAAAACATGGCGTACGGCGTTCGCAAGTAATCATAACTGTCACGCGCACCTTCGCAATTACCTATCGGATGTAATCACATACGATTATACCAGTTTGTAAGGAACAGTTCACAAGAGGTTGTTATCACACCACCAAGTGTTCCTGAATACAAATTAGATAGAAAAACACACTGTTAAATATTGAAAAATATATAAAGTATTTTAAATTAAAGACCTACCTACCTCTCTTCGGTGCAACAAAGCAAATCTCCTCCACTTTTACTTTAAAATGCGTTTTACTTACAACGACGGAAAAAACAGCTTTCTCCTTAATCTGACTCAAATAGTTATTTCTTGGCCTTACCCAGTCTTAATTATTATCGATAATATTTTAGAGGTTATTTATCGCGTTTATTTACCTACAGCACGGGATACACGTTGTCTTTATTATTTTTCTCAACTCTCTTCTGAAGCTCTGCACGACCTTCTCTCATTAGTAACCTTCTCCTAATCCTTTCATCGAAAGTAAAGTAAACAAATGCTCTGTTCAAAGGCAGCAAGAAGACACGTAAATTTACTGCCTGTCTATGAAAAAAGCATTAATTTATCAATTATTTTACCAAACTCGTACTTGTATAGGTATAAGATCTGCTACATAATCTATATCTTGCTACATAATCTATATCAGCAGGCAAGAAACAATGAAAAGGACTGCAAGAAGCTTTTGTGTCAGGGTAACAATTTTAAACATGAAGGAAATGTAATTTTGTTCCAATAAAACACTAAATAAACAACGTTTCATATACCACTTCAAAGTACTTAGTGAAACCAAGTGTGCGGTTCTTGAAGTTCTGTGAAACGGCTATTCACCGGCCAATGTGAGTCGCCCCTAAAGCTTGTGCCGTGTTAGTTGAACTTTATACGATTTCCGGCAGCTAGGAAACCCAATTAGCAATATCATCCGGACTACAGTAACTGGGCCCGTATTCGCTATATGACGATAACGCACAAGGGTTTAACGCGCTGTACAAGCTAAACTGTACTGTACCTACGGTTAAGTCTGTCTCTGAAGTTCGTCTCCTAGAAAATGATGCGAAAAAAGTAACGTTATTACTCACACAGGGACTTGTACTGACTCCTTATTCATAATGTTCTGCTAACTTGATGCATTGATATTTCTTAGTCTGTATATTGCTATTGACATATTAAGTTAGGGTTAGAAATAATAGCTGCTTAACAGCTATTACAGTAGCGGACCATTATGAATAAGAGGGTAAGAGTGTAGCATCTTTTCACTAGCGCGTTCCGACTCGAAGTTTAAATTTCAAATTGACCCGCGCGAGATTAAGGGCAGACTCTATCAGATCTTTTGCACGAAAGACATTTGCGATGTTTTAAATCATGACCATCATGAATTCATGACAGTACAAAACGTGACGCGTTTAGTTACGTTAGCTGCTTACGAATAAGGTTACAGCTATAGAGCTCGTGTCATAGCGAATAAGGGCTTTAGAGTGGAGCTGCAATAAGCGTTTGTACAGTTAACATACTGCAAATTGCTGTTAAATTTACTTAAACTGCTTGTGTCTTAGATAAGAGCGGGATCAGATCCGCAAATTGGGTATGAGCCGGCCTTTTGTTTCGCTAAATACCTAGTTACTTCGTAATCCTACTCGTTAATTGATAAACTTCGCTCTTGATCCACGTTAATACTTTTAGGTATTACATGTTACTAACATGTAAAAATATATCTCAAAATTCATCAAATCCGTTCAGTCACATTTAAATGTAGGTTTGTAGAAGTAACAATCTAGAACCGAGATATTTCTGAACAGCATCGAGCTTTTTGTTTGTTGATCAATGCACTTATAATAAGGTAAAATCATTTGATCGGTGTGCTACCTTTTTGCCGTTAAACAAATTATCATCGTCATCCAACGTGGCAATGCTGCCAGCATTTAGAGCACTCTACCTTAGACGGCTTAGATTTGTAGGTTTTTAGTAAATAGTAATAATAAATGAAAATAATAGTTGTAATTGTTTTATTATGTTAAATTCTCTTTCACGTGTTGAGTTAGAGAGGCAGATTCTTGAGAGGCAAATGAAAACGATTTATTTATTATTGAAATGTAAAAAGCAGGATGAATTTCTAAGCAGAGCCATTTAAGCGCTATCCACACATTTCCGGGTCAGTTCCGGGTCAGGGCTATCCGTGTTCCGAGTTGTGTGAACAAGTTCATACAATTCCCTGACGCCTGACACGGAGCTGTGTGAACAAGTTCAAACAATTTGTACGTAACCGATTTTTTCCCCGTCCCTGACGGAACACGGCCGGGACGAGTTCCCGGAAATGTGTGGATAGCGCTTAAAGCGCTATCCACACATTTCCTGACCCGGAACTGACCCGGAAATGTGTGGATAGCGCTTTAAGCAGAGGTATTGTTAATGGTGATCTATCTACTTACTTAATTATCATCAATGGCAACGTGACTGCATTCACGTGAAATTAAATCACTCAAAATCATTCGAAAACTATCGTGTTCTTGTGAAATAGTAGAATAAGTCATACGCAAAGCAGTTCCTCTTGTTTTGTTAGGAGCGCCGAATGACGTAAATTTATTTATATATTTATGTTTTAGCTACTAAAACTGTGTTACAGAAAGCAACGTCCACTGCAATGTAATTTAGTTAATATCTATATTTTCGCTAGATATACGTAAATCAGTGAGACATCTCGGTCAGTTCTCGATTCATTGAACTCGAGGCACAATGCAGATTATTGGAGCGATTTATAAGATTTCATTCGAAAGCTCTTGCTTGAGATCCTGTACCGGATGTTTCTATTCGAGAATATTCGATTCGAGGATGGCTCTAGAGAATTGGATTACTATAATATATATGGCTTGTAATCAATTCTAGTAGACTGAATAATATCAATACGATGAGCTATCTATTATTAACATGCGTAAAAGCAAATAAAGATATAAATACATACTGGACAATCCAAACAGCATCACCTAGGCCAAACGTAAGCAGAGCTTGTTATATACCTGATATAATAAAATATTTATTTATAACAAATTAAATATCACGTTGACGACCTCTGTGGCGCGGTGGGCGAAGGTCCGCCTGCGACGCAGGAGGTTGCGGGCTCGATTCTCGACTATGTATGTACGATCTGCAGATATTTCTTCAGGGTGTTCTGGTCGTTTTCAATGTATAATATCTATCTATATATAACACAAACTCTGCTTAGTAATGATGTGTGTATTGTCAAGAATTATGTTTTTAACAATTATATAGTACAACCCAATTAAAACCCTTATTTCCAACAGAAACAATTGAGCTAACTGCAGACTGTTGCAAACAATCTACAGAGAGCTCAACTCTAATTAATCTGTAATAAATTTCTATCGATGTCCAATAAATAAGACATAATTATTAGCTATCGATAGGAATTTATATCATCGAAGCTCTGTAATTTTCCTCCCTGATACACATAGGTACACGAGTAGAAAACTGTTTTTGCCAGATACTTTATTATTCTGCGTAGACATAAAATATGCGTCGCGTGTAACGTAAATAATACAAACGACAGTTCAGATCGCTCCTAAAAAAAGAAAAGCGACAAAACCAATCGGAATTCGATAATTATCGGGGATCGTAAATCAAAAAGAAATGGTACCATTTCGTTTTCATGTGTGCGTTTAGCAGGGCTTTGGAGTGATGATTTGATGTCATTACAGTAACTTTGGATTTATTATTAACCCAGATTTATAATATTTTAATAACAAAAAAGTTCGATTAACCATTATAGAACTAATAGGTAATTACTATAAATCAATTAGGCTAACTGCAGAATGTTGCAATCAAACTAAAAGTAACTCAACACTAATCTATAGCAAAAAAATATGTTGGATTGATTATTGATTCTTTGTAGGCACATATCTTTATATTAAATATATTTATATAAATTATCTTTATATTAAATTTTTAAGTATTATTCAAGGGTTAAATTAATCTTCACGTTGCCAAGTTCATAAAGAACCGGCAAAAAGTAAAATCCTACCTAACAAGGAACTGTTACAAGAAAGTTGTAAGTCTTAAGGAATGAAAAATCGGGTTGGCAAGATTCACTAATGATGTTGACTCCGAGATTCATTTATTAGGACTAAAGCAACTTAAGCACTTCATTTTAATGAATGACCTTTTGAGGATTTCTCGTCTGAAAATATGTATTAATAAAATTACTAGAACATTCTGGTTCTTTCGCTATAGATATTTTTCAATGTGTATATAACTAAGAGAAGCAATTCTTCATATCCATACATTTTTTCTTGCAGCCACCACTGGTACGCCATAGTACGCTTTGAGTTGCTGCGTCGTAGAAGGAAAGCTACACCGCAAAGAAGGTTAGGAAAATAAAGGTTTTGTCGCTCACTAAAGAAAAGGTACACGATTGTATTTATATATCAAACCTATTAACACAAAACGAAAACATTTACTTAACATGTGTGACTGTGTTTCTTTGCTTAACATCATCAAACACGTGTACGTAGCTCAGGGAATAATTAAATTTGTTTCTACGCCGACTGTATTTTAGTAAGATTTTGATTCTCATCAACAAAGCGAATGTTGTCATAGAAGATAACACAGTTGATTACAGTGTAATTTCACTTTGGACACATAGATTTTAAAAATTTAAACCCAAATGGGTTCTGCATGTTTATTTATTTTAGTTTTCATTTTATTGGGGCAATAACGGGAAAAATTATTCTTAAAATTAACGGTATGTATAGCAACGTAACATTATTTACAAGAAACACAACAACGTTACTGACGCTAATTTGTAAACTGGCACTAAATAGTAATAATAATTAAGACAAATCTTCCATAAGTTACGACATAAAATCAAAATTGGAGAGCGGTTTGTTTTTTATACTTACTTAGTGCAAAAATGTTGCACACTCGGGTGATGCATTCATTATGTATGTAACCTACTTACCGTAGGAATAAAAATTTTAAGCTGCATTTTTCTTTAAATAAATACCTTTGGAGTCACATGATCGACCGGGGTCCGTTGCCAATAATCTATAAATTGTGACAGGCTGAGGTGCGTAGTTGAACCAAATGAGAAGAAGTCTAACTTTAATGCAATAAAAATAACCTATAACAAAAACAGAAGGTCGGAACGGTTAGAACGTTTACGTTTACATACAGTACCCTAAAACACATTTTCTATAGGTAGAACAAAACAAAGTCCCATTATACACTTTTTTGCTTACACACATAGGGCGTGTTAATTAATAATGCGATTGGTGGGTCTGGGTTTTTTTTTATCTAATCGAGAGATTAAAAAAAGAATACACGTCAACTAAGGAATCCTGACACTTATTTTCTTTACCTGCATGCAGAATGAAGTGACGACGTGCCTTAAACCGCGCTCGCAAATTGCGAACTCATTGTTTGCGGAACACAAACATTCGCGGGAGCCCGTTTCCTTCCGAGCACAAAGGAACTCCATTTAGCAACCAAATAATTTTCAGTGCCTTTTATTTTAAATTACTTACAGCCGTTGAAATGGCAATATTATCTTAGCAAAATCAAAGTTTCTTCGTGGCTAAACCTCTTCACTAATTTTCATTAATTTATTTCTAAGGAATGCTTTTAAATACCTTTTTGTATTAGGATCTTGATTCATAGAATTGCTGAGATAATATTGTCTCATAGGATCATAAAAGCTCCCCGTGAAATATATTTATTCCCAGGAATTCCATTTACATCTCCATTATTTTTTGCTTGAGCCTAGCTTAACAAGTAAATTGGGTTTGAAATCTGAACAGATTGACTCACGCTACGCTCCGGGATACTCAGAGATCATGTGGTTTAGACACAGCTATGAAACAAGTTTATACAAACTTTTCGAGCCATACGAATCAAGAATTATAAAATTCTAGCGGTCCGCCCCGACTTAGCACGGATATTTATAAAAAAAAATAATTTTCATGCGGAACCCTAGTTTTTTGAAAATATTCTATGGGAAAGTTTAGGGTTTTCAAATCGGTCGAGTAGTTTCGGAGCCTATTATTGAGTAGGCTCTGAAACTACTGGTGGTTTGAATTGTCAAACAAACAAACAAACAATCAAATCTTGCATCTTTATAATATTAGTAAAGAAATACTCTTGAAATCTTAAGTGCTCGACATAGACTCATTTTACTACCTCTAACCAAGTGAAAATTTCTTTATTTTCGTCTGTCATCTGAAATCCCGTAGATTTTACGAGTACATCTGCTAAGCCGCACTCACCAAGCCGATAGTTGTTGCTAATGTGGGAAGGATCACGCCTTTCATCGAATCGAATAGTTCTAATAGTTGTTTCTTAATTTATTCAAATTGCTTATTATCATTTTCTTACTATTTATGGAATTTCTTATTAAACTAATCAGTGAGTTTATAGCTAGCTAGCGGTCTGCCCCGGCGTCGCAGTATTTACCAAAAATTAAATTTTTCATGTAGACCCTTAAGTTTTTTTAAAATATTCTATAGCCTATGTTTATCAGGGACAATTTAGGTTTCTAAAGTGAAAGAATTGTTCAAATCCGTCGGAACCTATTCAATTCAAACAATCAAACAATCAAATCTTTCCTCTTTATAATAAGTATTAGTATAGATATCAGTTTGATAATGTAAGTATACCAATGATCGTTCCTAATAGCATTTATACAATAAATAACACAACAATTTTTGACAAACTGACACGGAATTAAATTTTCGACATGCTATAAAATATTTCAATAAAACAATACACTTCAAAAATTTAACCAAAAACCGATTGATTAAAACATTTCCCAGGAAGGAACCACAAATTAAAATGTGATTGCCTATTCTCGGTTGGTGAGGACTTTGTCGTTTTTATATCAATTAATTTTCAAGTAGGTAGGTAAGTTGAAGCACAGTGGAGTAGCGATAATGTAATCTAAGCCTTATTTATTGTTCAATAGCATAGCATAGTTCAATAAATAGCAAACTCTGAGGTATACAAATTTCCTAAATAGAGTACATTGAGTTAAGAGTGTTATACGTTATTTTTGCAGGTCAATCAATAAAGATCAAATATTCTGGAAATTCCCAGACTTTTATAATACTATGACTGGTTTAGTAATACCCAAAACTTTCGATTTCGTCGGGACTTGAACCCGCAATTTCTCACTCAGTATGGGAGTGCGCTGATTTACTTAAGTTTTTGTGCGTGAGGCCACGCACTTACGCACTATAATAATAAAAATCTCAAGACTCGTTAAACTTCGTAAGTGTAGTACTAATTACGACTAGATCAAAAGATTGTCTGCGTAAGTTTAGCCACTCGTAACTAAAATGGAATCACTTCGTTAAATTGAAATTCTGCAATCTAGAGGTACCAGCCAATAACATTTTACTAATTCTCGATCAATCTTCATTACTTGAAAAGTTAAGCTCTGAAACGAAAATCTTTTAGGGCGAAGTTTCTTAGCAAAATATATCTCGACAAGATTATTTATGTTGGAAATAATAATCGTAGTTTCACAAAATAGTCAAAAAGTCTTTTCTTAATAATTTTATGAAGAAATGAAATAACAAAACATTATGCGCTACGCATGGAGTCGTTGCCGCGTGCTAGAAGCGGCGATTCAATCTTTCGATGCAAGTTAGAAAACATTTGGACTATTATGAAATCCTCTTAAAATACCCTGTATTTGCATTGATTTCTCAAAACTCTAACTCAGTCCAGCTTTAATTACTATTACTTGCATCCAGACTCTACTGTACAATAGTCCAATAATATCGCAAATCGTGGCACAAATAGCCCACTTCCAGCATCACATGCTGTTAAGCACCGATGCTAATCGGAAACTTTGACATTATGATTAGATATTAAACTCTAAGGCTGATTCTATTGTTATGTTAAATCACTGATTACGTACATAAATAAATAATGCCTGACAATCCACACAGCATCATCTAGCTAAGCTAAGCAGAGCTTGTGTTATGGGTACTAGATGACAGGTATATGTTACATACAAAAGTATATAAAAACAAGATAGCTACTTGCTTTTAGTTTTTTAAGGCGCTGAAACTAATTAAAAACATTATGTTTTATTTATGACATATAAATCAATAACTAACGTTACATAGATTTAGTTATATTGATAAATAAGTAAAACAGTAATGTTATTTGTGTTAAATAGAGTAAATTAATTAGAAAAGTAAGAACTAATCACGTCAACATAGTAGTTTAGTTGTTTTTGAATTCGTCAGCTCGGTTTATCCAGAAAACTTTAGAGAGATTCGCTATGCTCGTGACTCTATTCCTGACCGCTTCGCTATGGGCAGATTAAAAAATAACCTAACACTCATTAAACATGCCATTGCTTCTCAAAAAATACCTACAAATCATACCTACATATCCCAAAATACAAGCACAAGATCAAATTTTAAATCTCATTTTGGGAAAGGGGTCTCATTATTTGTAAGCTTATGTAAATTGTCGGTAAAATACTCAATAAGCCGTATTTAATACGTTGTAAGCCTTTATCTACAGCAAGCAGGCATAGGTACCTTGTGAATGAGGGTTAACTCATGGAGCTTACTATCTTTAGTGAATTGCAAACGGAAGGATTGGTTGATAAATACGCATTTGAGAATTTAATTATACCTACTCGAATTTTATTTAAGCCAGGCATGCATGATATGTTATTTATATCAAAAACTTGAAAATTGTGATTGGCAGGCCCACTTTTGATGTCACCGGCAATAAACTGCAGGCAAATACTGGATGCAGCAAGCAAACAGAACATGGCGCACTTTAGAGGAAGCATCTTTCCAGTTGCCTACCATAGTGGAGACTTACTTTTTAAACTGCTTTTGCACTGCTTTATTAACGTCCTTTCATTTTTATGTCGGCGTTTTAGTCCAGTTGATCTATAGCTTTGGACATTTCCCTTGAAAAGCGTAGGCCAGATCTGTTCAGATGCCACTCGCTCAGTATTTCTCGAGAAGAGGCAACTCAAACGATTGTTTTTATGAATATTGTTGGTTATTCTGTTTGCCACAGGCTTCGGGTCTGGCAGCGGTATTTTAACTAAGCACTCCTGACAGGAAACCTTCGTTTGTTTATTTAATTAAAATAAGTATTTAAATTTGTTTAACAAGCTAAAATGTTTATTGGTTTTGTTGTTACAGAAATTATTTGTAAACTTAGGAGTAAAAATAATCTTATTGGATCAGATATAAGTGGGCCCATCATGGCCAACAAACGTCGTTTTCTATTACTCAGCCAAAATAACTAACCACACCGTAAACACCAAAGCAAGATAAAGGTTTGTCACAATGTACAGTAATTTATTTTACAAATTCTATAGATAACGAATAATCGCGAGTATTTTTTTGCCCAACTGGGGTAGGTAGGTACTGTGTTTTCAAATGTCTGTAATTATAAATACTGCAGTTTAATATCTCAACGTGACCTCTAGGCATCCTTCATCATATCAACTTTAATTAGAATCGTCTTGAACGTATCAAACGAGTTACCAAAACTAGTTAACCGCTTCGATAAACTATAAATTAAACTGAAACCTTACCGAGCATGATATGGACTGGTGAATTGAGAGTTCTTGCGGTAGGTAGGAGTTTTCGTGGTTCCACGAAAAGCTTTTTCCATTTTCAAGTTTTTGTTAATATAAATAAGGTGCATAGTTTTACAAAATAATAATAATGGAAACGCAGCCAGCGTCTTGGGAACGCTTTCGAATAGTATAGATTAGTTGAGCTACCTAGTAGATTTCCTGCAACAGTCTACAGTTAGGACGATTGTTTTAATTGTAAATACTAGTTCCAATTTGGTTATTGAATCATAAATTTATTTGGTACTAAATATGTACAAAACATTAATAAATAAATAATAAGTTGCGAATATGTCATTGATGCAGAAGTGCCATTTTCCCCAAACAATAATTCGGCGGACATTATTGCCGAAATTATTCTTTAAAAAAATAATGCTAGACAATCCACACAGCATCCGAAGATACACAAGATTATCTATTGCTGAGTTAATAATTCTGAAAAAGTGATAATAATGAGGTACGACGGGTTTCAGGTGACATGAATTTTAATTTATTTATTTTTACCTCAAAACCTGGAAGAGTTCGATACTATACCCCTAAACGACAATCTGAAAACAGGGCGCTATGGTGCTCATTGGGGGAGGCCTATCCAGCTGTGGACTAACATAGGCTGATGTTGATGATGAAGCCCCAAAACTTTAAGAAATCTTTTCTGGATTTTCTCAAGGCGTTCCAATGTCGATGTTATCAATTAATTAGCACCACCCAAGCCAAGCCGCATGCAAGTACTAATAGTAATAAGCGTTAATTTCCCATCATTCGTAAATATCTATTTCAAAGAGCCCTCTTTGAAATCGACTCGTAATAGGATTTTGCTGTAGAATACTTTTTCATGTCGCGATATCTTCTTTTCAACCTTTTGAAATGTTTTCTTTGGATCGTTATCCCATGGGTGGTTTTACATAATATGTAAAACCATTCTACATTATATTATAATGTAGAATGTAGATTTCAGAGCATAGGACTACATACTATGTACATATAACTTTAAAGTACTTTTTACTTTATATTATGCACTTTTCAATTGTAATAGAAACCAATCAGGTTATATAAGTAAATCTTCCACGCGTTTATCTTCTTTTTTCACATGCACGCCTATGAAATTTTCTAATTGTTTACAGGAGAGTTAATGAAAACAAAACGAAATAATTCAATTTCGAGTTTCTTTTTAAGTATAGTAAAATAACACTAACATTCGTCGAAAGCCTAGAGCATTGCCTTCAGTGTATCTAAACCGAAGTATTATTAAATCAAGCGAGCTCAGGTACCACGAGAACTTGCAGGTTAGTTCGTTGTTTGTCGTCAAACCACATTTCAGCTCCATTGAAAACTCGATTATGCTGTTCCAACGGGCGGGGATTCATTCTACTCCCACTCCGAATTCTTGGGGTCTAAGCTGGTGAACAAGGTTCGAATCGATAAGAGATTAGAAACAGTGACATTGAGAACCCTCTGATACAATTTTTCATTGTTATTAAGCCCTTTGTTGCTTAGTAATTTCCCACTTTGTGATTTGCTAATTTTTGGGTTTTGGTTCTTCTGTATTTCTTGAAACTAGATAGAAAGAGCGAAGCCAGGATGAAAATAAATAATACTAATAGTAAAAACAGGATAGATTTGATTGTTTGTTTGAATTGAATAGACTCCGAAACTACTGAACCGAATTGAAAAATTCTTTCAACATAATATGTTGAAAGAATTTTTCAACCTACATTTTCAACCCTAATTTTTTTTGTTATGAACATAGAATATTTTCAAAAAACTTAGGGGTCCGTATATAAAATAAATTTTTTGTTAAATACCCGTGCGAAGTCGGGCGGACGGCTAGTTTTTTATAAACAGCAGTTTAATTATTGACATCACATTGGAAATACTTAATTCTAACTTAAAGAGCTGACTCCCATTTATTTACAGTATTACCATCATAAAAAAGGTTGCGGGATGAAAAGGTTGCCAGTAATCTAAAAATCCGATTACAGTTTTAAGGTTTTAGGAACAAAACAACAGATGGTAGCTAAAGGTACCTTGAATGGAAATGATCTGTCACGCGCTGTTATTCAATATCCAATTATCATCCTGAGAATTCTATCCTGAATCATTAATTATGCTGAAGGTAACCAGCTGAGAAAATCACTTTACATTCTAAACAGTTATCTCTTGACGAAGGTGCAAGCGACAGGCAAAATGCCAACCAACTATTTATTAGACGATTAAATCGAAATTAAGCCGATTTATGACAAGAGTGATTTTACGCGAGCGAATCGCGTAAAATACGCAAACTGTAGAAGTTATAAAAAACATACAAATAAACGTATAAGTTAAACAAAAAGCCTAAATAACGAAATGATAGAATATAGAAATGCAGTGTTTTAGTAAAGAAGATTTACAATTTAATATAAAACGTCTTCATATAATGATTTTTTCTATTTACAGCAAAAAATAAATAATGCCGGCAAATCTACATAATACAATATTATCACATACATAGATATTTTTTATTATACATAGAAAACGACCAGAACACCCTGAACAAATATCTTCAGATCGTACTAATATTTGTCCCAAGGAGAACAGAGGATAAATAAATACATACATCGAAAACCTTAACACCTATCCCATCCCTGACTGCAAGGCCAACCGTCCAGTGCCAACCGAGCGAGAACTGGTCTTTATTACATTTTCTTAACTTCATTAGAGAATGTTGTGTGTAATACTGCTCTACCAGGTCATTTTAAGCTTGCAGTAGATAACACAGTACATCGTTAAATTTGTGTAGATTGTTTTAATCAAATCCTCATTGTCATCGCTTATTTATGGTGATTGGGTTGCAATCACAGAAATTTGAATTAATCAGATTTCTGTGGTTGCAATCAAAAAACTGGGGTAACACGCTAAGGGATGCTAGCTAGCTGGATGAAGATGGTAAAAACTCCGAAGAGATTAAAATAACCGAGCCCGTTGAGATGATTGAACACTGAGTTTATTGTTTGCACATTAGTGGTAATCGAGGTCATTATTAACTTTAATATTAAATATTAAAGTTAATAATGACCTCGATTACCAAAAAAATCAAATTATGTAAACTAAGTTATGTTAGGTCAGGTAAGCAACGTAAATAGTTCAACAAAATTTGTTGAACTATTTACGTTGCTTACCTGACCTAACATAACTTAGTTTACATAATTTGAGAGAATTTTTTTCGAATAAAATATAAATCTATACTAATATTATAAAGAGGAAAGATTTGATTGTTTGTTTGTTTGTATGTTTGTTTGTTTGTTTGAATTGAATAGGCTCCGAAACTACTGGACCGAGTTAAAAAATTCTTTCACCATTAGAATCCTTAATTTTCCGTGATGAACATAGGCTATATAATATTTTCAAAAAAGTTAGGGATCCAGATGAAAAATTCAATAATTGAACCGTGGGCTGTATATTCAACCTCTTTTTCTATTATGGCGCGTCAGAATAGAAAAAGAGGTTGTATAGCGCACGGTGCTTGCTTTTTCTCTACGGCCAGTGTCAGTTTTGAAATGTCGAGTCAAAGTCAAAAACCCCAATGCTGTTAAAAAAAGTAAAGATCCGTATGAAAACTGTGAAACCCATCGTTTTAGTGTGTATAATTTCTGAAATTTTTGTTTAATACCCGTGCGAAGCCGGGGCGGGCCGCTAGTAAATAAATAAACCTAAATAATACCAGAAAATCCACACAACATCATCTACCCCAGAAGAGAAGACAGAGAAAGCAGATAGCTTAAAATATATCAATTATAAGTTAAATTCAACGGACAGTTGTCTATAACGATGTTCTATTTCAAAGCAACAGGTTTTAAGATTTTAAATAGTAAAAGCAGTCTAGCGTACTCATTGGCCCCCCATTATTTTATCTATTGAGTTTGCAACATTATAAAAAACTACCTACCTAAATACTCGTATGTTTCATGAGCGGCGGGAAATTTATATTATATTCTGCGGCCTAGGTACACGTTATATGGAAGCGAGTAAATTGAACAGTTTCGCGGCCCTCGATAATCTTTCTAAGTAGTGTTACCAACTAAGGTGATTACTTCTATGGCTCATGTTGACTAATATTATACCTTTCAATAAACTCACCATTATGGACTGTCTAATATCCTATAGTTGTAAAGTAATTTGCTGAAGCTTAATGAAATTTCGTGAAACCATTTGGTTGTTTCGTAACAACAATCCCACAAACGCTAAAACACTACCGCTCTACAAATGTATTACGTTACAACCATCCGCATCCGCCGTTGTTGTTGATCAAAAGACTAGCTCTGGCAAACCTAACCTAGAAACGTGATTTCAGACCAATCCGTGTTTGAATCGAAATTAAATTGGACTCACCGAGTAAATTGAATCGGTCACTATTTCAATACTATTGAATGGAACCAGCTTATTGACTTTGAAATGAATAGAACTCCCATCTTAGATTAGATGTTATCAGTACTATCAGAAATCTTTAGTCGAACGGCAAACACGAAGACGTCGGTAGCGGCCGATTTTTTCTGCCGCTTGAGTCATATCTTGACCAAACCATCAAAAACTAAGTGCAAATGATACTGGCTATAGATACCGTGAGCTGAGCTAAGTTCCAAATCATACATAATGAAAATTAACGTGGGTGACTTGTTTTATTTTTGGTACCGGCCTTTAATTTTACATATTCAAAGTACCAGGAGTGCAGCAGTTTATAAGAGATATTTTTTTATTTCCATACGGAGGAATATAGGTACAATAGGTCTGAATAATAATCGTGACTCCAATACATTCTACCTCGTCGAGGTGTGCAAAATGTTAGGTTCGTTCTAATTATGTAATAATGTCAAAGATTTCACTTTGAGACATTATTAGTGTCAGGCCTTGTTGATGAAATAATAAATTTTATTAAATGATATAAAATTTATTATTTCATCAAATATTTATAGAAAATAACCTCTATATTTTTATTGCCATACTCATAGCCTTTTAGCCCTACTGAGGCTAGAAACTTTAAAGATATTTTTTTAGTCCATCTCCGGTCGTTTTGGTATTTTGAGGCCTCTATTCGGTTAACATCGTACAAATCACTCATTACATTAACATCGTACAAGCTCTCATAGAGTTGACTGGAGATTATAACTGTCTCCATGTTTATGCTACCCTCGTAGTTAGGTAAATCTTATGTAAACTTCCTTCAGTTTAAGCTTCCCTATTAGTTAAGTAAATCTTTTAGGGTTAACCTACATTCCCGAGTTGGGAAGCGAACCTGCGACCTCCATCGTCGCGGGCGGACCTTTGCCCTCCGCGCCACAGAGGGCGTAATACGGATCTATATTTTATTAGAAAAATATGCCTGGAGAAGTCAGTAATTAGAATACTGTTTGGTATACCATGGACCATTTAAAATAAGTGTAAATTTGTAAAACTAGTAGCTATTTCTATGTATTCAGTAAATAGCGGCGTCTATCTTATGGATACCTATAATACATCTATACTAATATTATAAAGAGGAAAGATTTGATTGTTTGTTTGTTTGTTTGAATTGAAAAGGCTCCGAAACCAGTAAACCAATTTGAAAAATTCTTTCACCATTAGAATCTTAAATTTTCCGTGATGAACATAGGATAAATAACATGTTAAAAAAGTAAGGGATCAGTATGAAAACTGTGAAACCCATCGTGTTAGTGTGTACAATTTCTGAAATTTTTGTTTAATACCCGTGCGAAGCCGGGGCGGCCGCTAGTATTGTATAATTGACAAACGTTCACCACGCCACAGAGGTCGTGATAAATTAATAAGTAAAGTGTCTATCTGTCAGATTTTTAAACCAAACCACTAAACGGATCGTTATTAATTTGGTAGGGAAGTAAACGGTATTCTGGGAGGAAATAGGTTACTTTATAAACGCGTACGAAGCCGCGGCCAGCAGCTTGTAAGTAAACTATTTGCATATCTTCCTAGAAATTGTCTTCCTCTCGACCTCATAACATTTCAACTAATGTTTCAAAAGTTTTTAATGCATGTTCTAAAAGTAGGGGCCTCCGGATGCGAGTGAGCCGAGAGGTGGAACCCCATAGCATTATGACTCAGTATTATCAGAACTGTACATGTTTGTGAAGCAAGCCTGTTTTTCGCACTTTTTTATGAGAAATAAGTCATAAATGGTTCTATCTTACTAAAAAGAACAGCCCGTGGGCAAAGGCAGCCCGTTGGCAAAGTATACGCTCGCGGCTTACAGTGCAATCCGCGTCCAGTATAACTGCGCTCAACTGGTTTAACTGTGTTCAGAGCGGTCTTGGGGCTGTTCCGCTACTGCAGCGCATCAGGGATCTTTAAATAAAATAAAAAATGCTGGACAATTCACACAGCATTATCTAGCCCAAGCTAAGCAGAGCTTGTGTTATGATCGATATACATAATACAATATTATTACATATAATATTATGTTGATATTTTTTTATACATAGAAGACGACCAGAACACCTTGAAATAATATCTGCAGAGCGTACAAATATTATTCCCGAGGCGGGGATCCAACCCGGCGTCGCAGGCGGACCTTCGCCACCCACCGCGCCACAGAGGTCGTCAAATAAAGCTGATTCTTGCTGCTATATGAGCCTGTCCCTTAGCGGACTAGCCCGGCCAAGGGAAGCAGAAAGCTCGCTGAAATCCCCAACGCGCTAAATAAACAATGAGAAGAGTACACTCAGTTTAAATTTTAAATCCAATAATAACAAAAGCGTTCCTATGTATTCAAATGCTTTTCATAAGAATGCATATTTTATTCACCGTTCGGCCATAAATAGAAATCTTAATAAGTATTATCCAGATTTCTGTGGCCATTCATGATTTATAATAGCGTCATAATAATTTATAAATGCATTTATGTGAATGTTTGTTTTAACCTAACTCCGTTCATACTTTTCTACCTGATTTAGATGAAATTTAGTATGAAGATAATTTAGGTCGTAGAATAACACATGGGGGAGGGGTTATAAAAAGGGTGGTTAAGTTTCTACTTTACCACCCTTTGTAGAAAATTGTTATTCCTTCGGGTTGATTCACTCAAAACTCGGTATAAAATATCCTATTAGGTATTTAAGTAATTGTAATAAATCACGTATTTTTAATTTTACAAAACTACACAGGGTGCGCACAAACCTAAATATTTGGAGTTTATATGAAAAAAAACTTCCTGGTTCGCACATTCACTTAAAACATGGTAAAACTAAACACTTGAGTAAATAATAAAAATATTATAAGTTGATCATATTTGATCACCTTAGTTGATCGGCCGTCATCCCGCCTTGCAACAAATCCTCTCCTCCACTCAATCGCGATGCGCATACCTACGTCTTTTTATACTGTCGTATCTCCACTTGTTTGTATCCACGAGGGATATTTAAGAATGGTTCCGTTGCCATTTGAGGTACTCTGATTTGCATGTACTCTTTTCTGAGCGGCCATGTCTTAACCTCGTAGGTAAATAGAATGGATGAGAGACATTATAATAAGCCTCGGGTTTCAGGCATTAGATTTATAAAGGTCATCAAGTTTTCCAAAGGCGGCCCGTCCTAATTGTAAACTTCACGCAATCTTCATGATCTTTGCCAAAATATATACGGTGCCCAAGATATAATGTTTGCATTGTACTCATCCAATACAACTAAGTGCCGTGTGGTGCAGGCATAGAATTTCACATACAAAATACAAAATTCGTTTTCTCGACCTCTGTGGCGCGGTGGGCGAAGGTCCGCCTGCGACTAAGGAGGTTGCGGGTTCGATTCCCGTTTTGGGACATAAGGTTTGAACGATGTGAAGATATTTTTTCAGGGTGTTCTGGTCGTTTTCTATTTAGGTATAATAACAAAATATTTCTATTAAATATGTTGTATTATGTATATCAGTCATTTAGTTCCCATAACACAAGCTCTGTTTAGCTTGGGGCTAGGTGATGCTGTGTAGATTGACCAGCATTATTATTTTAATATGTACATCTTATTGCACGTATTATTATAAAATGGAGAGGCACGACGACATAAAAACAATCCCCACAAAATATCCGATTGAAATACGTTCCGTTTATTAATTTTCCAAGTAGAAAATTAAAGTGTCAGGTCGATACAGTAGTGGCATCGGGTCGTGGCCGCAATTTGCATGGTAAAGCTAGGGTTTAGCGGACCCGCTGCGGGGCCGGGCAAGCATTAATTAAAACTGCAATTTATCTCACTTCGTCCGTTCTATCATACCTGCGCTGGCAATACTTATGGCTCAAATGAAACTAAAAAAGTTACTTATGGTAAGTTTGAAGTACAGCACCTGTTTGTTTATGGTTCTAATTTCGAATTTTATATTAATTTATGACGTGGAATTTTATATTTTTTGAATAAGAAGTCTATCTGTCTATGGTTTGTACAATAAAAGGTTGGTATCTTTGAAGTATGTACCTAGGATTTTCTCTGTTTACTTGTAATTTTTTTTTACCTATAAAAAACCTATCTGTCTATGGCTGATAAAATAATAGTGTAGCATAGTACAACAACTAACGCGTATTTACATTCATAATTAAGTTCATAAATAATAATTCCTATATAATAATTCTTTTTTATTCAAAGTTCATTAATTTTGAGTTTGAACTGTGTTATCTTACTAACCTACTCTACTAACATATTCCTATCAGCAAATTTCCGACACAATGTAAATTGTTTGAGAAATAAATGAAATAAAATTCTTTCGCTTGGAAGCCAATCGGGAATTTTCCTTGGCAGAATGTTTCCAAGGGACGCTTATTAAAATTATCCTACACATAGAGAGAACAGGAACACCGCACTTTTCCTGAATAAAATTACCTAGCCTATGTGTTTATCAAAATTTCATTCAACATATTTTATAAAGAAAACTTAAATAATGATTGAGTGAGATTTGATTACGAAGACCCATCAGAATTTAATTTATTTAATAAAGTGCTGGACACTTCATTCAACATCATCTAGCCACTAGCTAAGCAGAGCTTGTTTTACGGGTGCTGATACTGATATAGAAACAACATAAGTGCAAGTTGTACAAATATTATGTCCCGAGGCGGGAATCTAACCCACAATCTCCTGCATCGCAGGCAGACCTTCGCCCACCACGCTACAGAGAGGTCGTCAAAATTTTTGAGGCAAACTAGCATAATTCTTGGTTTTTTTTTGTGGTTGTATCAACCCATAAAATGTAATTCGGAAGCCGTTCTTGTTACATGACTCGAGAGATTTTGCATGGATCATTAAATTTCATGGTAGCCTCTGGATTTTGCAGCTTAAGTAACTTTACCGAAGCTATCCGCAGTATTGCCGACCTTAGCTTCGACACAAACTTGCTATTTACCGACTCTGCTCACGAACACTGAAAACATAAAGAGACAAACTTCTCCACGGCTATAATTCAACACGAGAAAACAATGTGTTTTCATATGGAGACGGCATTCTGTTTCTACTCCCAAATGGTGCCGTGTTGAAGCAATGTTTCTTCTAAATAGAAAAGTTTTAATTCGTTGTGGCGCCTCGCAACTCTGCGCGCAATTCGTCGGTTGTTTTTATCTACTACCTGCAGACTTCGTTTATGTGTCTTGTATAGAGTCGGTTCGATATTGTAAATCTAGCTGTGCTAAAAGTTGTTATTGCATCTTCTTATATATCTACTTACAACAGCACCATATTGGTATATGACCGAACTTGCTCCACGCTTAGGGCGCCTCTGATGACATTTGTACGTAATGATTTTGACAGACGATGCCGATGGGGCTAAAGAAGTAAAAGCATCCCTTCGTTTAGACTCTAAACGAAGGGATGCTTTTACTTCTTATTATTAGAGCAATACTCTATGATTTCACAGTGTACATTTTAACGTTATATTGCTTCCTCTAATAACGTTAAACGTTCATAATCTGATTCTGTAATGACCCCGTTACAGATTATGAAGTCTTCATACTAACAATGTACATTTTAACGTCCTCCATGTTTTGAATTCAAAAGTTTACAATACTCTATGATTTCACACTGTTTTGTTTCGAGTAGTGTAGTAGATCTGGCAGGCAATTCTCGCAATATATCTACTCGATAAATATGGCAAGAACTGTCAAAATGTCGAGTGATTGACAAGAAATAATGAAATCGAATTGTCTATGGCTAGTTATATCGCAGAGTGCACGAGAATGCAGTTTTTGGCGGAACCCGATATAATATCGAAGGCTCGATACTTATCACTTAATATTTTATCCTGTGATATTGCGTATCACTCGATAAAATATCACGTGATACTCAGAATTGGCTCCCTGATCGATAGAAACAAAGTCATCGACATAGCTCTAATAATAAGCAAGCTGAAGTGGGAGTCGGCCAGTCGGCCATATATCGTGTTTTTCCACCTGACATGAATATTAACAAAGCACTTAATATTTTTGTTATGCAATAAAATATTTCCCACTTGAAAACCTCTTAGCAAATTGGGTACATTTCAGCGAGGTACCCATTTTCCTTACATAATTAAGAGCATGGGCCTCTAACTAGCAGAAAGCGTACATAATACATCAGGAGGGCAATCGATCGGACGGGCGGGCTTGAGGCTAGTTTGATTCATTTAGCCTTAATCCCGGCTTGAAGTATCTAATTAAACGGCCGATTTGTTCTGCAATCACACAAAGACTTTAATCTTGCGGGTTCAACGCTCTGCCTTTATTATTATAGACTGTAGATAAACAAGATCCGTCAAGTGTGAGTGTAGTCCCGCGCCGAGGGTTTTAAAACTTTTGTCGATTATGTATCTAAATACTACTTAAAGGTATTTGAAAGTGCTGCAGTTACTTTACTTCGGAGGTTATGCAGATTATTTTCAATGTACTTCAAAACGTACGAATCATAGATGATTTTCAAAACTGTATTAAAATATCCAAGCCGATACCTTTCATTTGATAGGTGTAGACGTATCAAATGAAAGCAAGGATCAAATGAAGGCGAATAATAAAATAAGGCTGGACCATCCACATAGCATCATCTAGCCCCAAGTTAAGCAGAGCTTGTGTGACTTGCTTTTCTTTGGTGACTGCTGTATGTTACTCGTTAACTAACTTATAATACCATGAGGACATTCAACCATCAATCTATGTATATTTTATAATTATTGGCTATAAACGATTTATACATAAATCGTCATTCAACAAAAACTGAATGCAAAACCTGCAATTATTTTAAAATGTCATTGTTAAAATGAACGTGCTTTCAATAACAAAAATTTACAAAACTGAATCGTCATTCGATGAATTAAAAATTCAAAATAATAAATGCACGGCGTTTTTTAGATAGAAAACGTTTTTAACAAAAAAGGATTACCTACATTTTTTATGGAAAGTAGAATCTTATAACATAAATATACGATACGATAATATATATTATAAAATAATAAATATTTAGACACTAAGTTCTTTACGATAATATTATGATCTAAAAACACACCTATGACGGTTACGCAACAGGGAAAACACAAGATGGTCACATCTATTGTTTTTTTTTTGTATACGCAATTGAAAACAATTCGAGGACGTGACAATCATCCCTCGCTCGTCGATTTCACGTACATTTGAACCAAAAAACTTCTCTCAGTTGCAACATTGCAACATTGGGATACAAATTAAGTACCTATCTCAATGTTGCAACTCGATTACCTACAAATGTTTTCTTTTTGTAAGTGAACAAAAGCTAACATTGAAACTTTTATTGCACAGCAATCATGGCATCAAAGTAGGAAGGACTTTTATGTTGGCACACCTACCCACCAATAACATAATGCCAACATACAAAGAAGACACAAGTTTTGAAACAACGTTATTGCTTTGAATTGAACACATTGAATAACATTATTTGATAGTTCACCGATATTCCAACGTATTACACGATACTAAACAACCTACTTCAACGGGGAACCTTGTAGTTTTGCAAGTAGCGGTAACAAAACAATAACACTGGCTTATTACAGAAGTCTACTATTAAATCTCCTTATTACCTCTTATTAGGGTGTAATGTCATACTTAATCCCGACGCTGGAGTTGGGGCTCGCAGGGTTCAAGTTTTTCGCACGGCCTCGACGCTGCTGCCCATCAATGGGGAAAGGGATTTAGCTGTGCATTAGCAGCTTTAGCAGGTTGGGGTGACGCTGCCGTAGGAAATCCGCCCAGCTATCAGGTACACACCTGGGCTCCAATTCTGCAAACCAATTTACTGTGACAATATCCCTGAAACGTCACGTAGAATCCTTAGATAAAAGAAACTATAGATGATGCGTGCGGTGCTATTTGCACGGACAGATTGATAGAAGGATAAGATAGGACCTTGACACTTTCGATATGGGTCCCTTCATCGGTAATTTCCTCTTTGCCATAGCGCGAGGCAATGCAGCCAGCGTCTTGAGGACGCTTCCATCTGGTATTAACTGACATGGATCAGTAGAGCTACCTGTAGATTATTTGTAACCGTCTGCAGTTACCTCAATTGTTTTAATTGTAAATACTATTTCCTAGTTGGGTATAAATTGTAATTTTTAAACGTTGTATTTAGTAATAAACACGATTTTTTCTCGTCTATACGTTATCAAAAACGATCATTTCCGTCAAACAAATAAGTTGGTTCTAACTCAGCGAAAAATTATCGCACTCTTATAAAAATAAGCCTAGGCCAGTAATATACATAGATAGCTTAGTATCAGCATTTCAGAACCGCAATTATGCGAAGAGAAAGAGCAATATAAAGTTAGTGGCTTTTAACATGTTGAAGCGAAGAGCAAACTGCGGTGTTCCCGCGTTAAAGTTTGTTACACCACCTTTCTATTAGGTTGGTGATAGACTGGCTGTTCAGAACATCATGCTTGCATTACAAGCTTATAGTCTTACCTATGTATCAAGAACATCATGCTGGCATGACAAGCCAATCAATCTTAGCCATGCAGGTATCATCGAGACACCATTCCAAATTATAAAACAAAGTCCCCCAACGGGTCTGTATGTCGCGATAAGCTCAAAAACTGAAGATGCCTGGAAAAACGTGCCGACTGGGTGTTTTGCTGGCAAGTGCCTCGTAACCCAATACAGTTATATGAAAATTTAGAATGTTTTATTTTTTTGACTCATCTTCAACTGCTTCAGACCCTCTAATGCCAGTTAGTTCAGCTTCTGAGTTCCTTGACCCCTAGAGGATCAAGCAGTCTGATTGGTCCTCCATGTTCTTCCTGTCCTCAAGCTATAAGCGGACCAATCTGACCGCGGGCAAAATACGAAAGAAACGTATAATAAACTCTCTTCGTTCTTTACGCATGGGAAGGGTTGCCAGTATGTAATACGAGAATCTTTATATTCTAGAGATCTAAACTTTTTTATATCAAAATAAAATATAATATTTAGATAAACCGGCGTTCGATTGCAAGTCTTAGTGCAAGTGGGTGCAGAATAAGTTCGCTTGTGTCTTTGATTAGGGACTGTCAATACTACCTTTATTCATAATGGTTCGCTAATTAAAACCACTGCTAAGCAGTGTTACTTTAGACAGACATTAGAAGTAGCCGGGAACAGACCTTGTTTATTAGTTACAAGCAAAATTGTATTTTTCGTAAGCTCTAAAACTAGGACTATTTGCAAGTGTACCCTACATCGGTATGACAACAATCATTGTTCACAAAGACCTAGCTTAATGGATCATAGGAAATCAATGCTCTCACATAAAATCGCAGAACTGTAACAACTATAGATAACATGAAGTAATGTGTTTCTTGTACTAATGGCAAATAAATTATTTTATATGTGTATAACAGTTCCCATCTGATCAATTTTCTGACCAAAACGACAAAGTGTACTGCGAGGAACTTCGTCTGTTACTATCCTACACTACTAAGACCATTTTAATAACTTTGCCATTAAAATAAAGCTCTACATGAGGGTTATTCGGGAGCACTAAGCCAAGTTGCATTCATGAGTGAGGGATAATGTGGCTAGACATTAAAGTTATGTTACCTAGAATGTTCTACCTCCTTGGGAAAACAATGTTTGAGAAAATTTAAAAATAGAATGTGTGCCCTATGCCTTCGCAGTTTTTATTCATGCTCAACAAAAGCATGAATTTAATAAAACTTCGAATTCAAAAATGGTCGTCTCGGCTTATCACGGGTAAATAAAAATTATAAAAATTAAATCAAAACACGTTGTGCTACTTTATTGAAGTTTCTATAAGGATCCCTAGCTTCTTTGGAAAGATTCTATAGCCTTTATTCATCAGGGATGTAGGATTGTAATGATGAAAGAGTTTTTCAAATAGGTCCAGTTATTACGCAGCCTATTGAATTCAAACAATCAAATCTTTCGTATATTAGTATAGACTAGCTTTCGCCAGCGGCTTCTGACGAATTTTCCCTGGATAAAAAGTACCTACCTACTATGTCAGGTAATTTTGGCCCATTTATAATAATTATCACAACTATGATAATTGTTTTGTTAGTAAATCAGAATAGGATAAATAAATATGAAATTAGGTTTAATCGCTAACTTATATTCGTAATATCCTACGTTTCCAAATTTCGGTTAGATTAGAATATGCGTAAAATTTTGCCTAAATGACCTGTCTCAATAGCCGTGTCCAGGACTAGTAATAGTGCACAAGTTTGACCTTCATTACCTCACTCTCATAATCTAACGACAGACCGATACGACCGGGGAGAGGTCAACCGCTGGACCAACGGCTTAACGTATTTTCGGAGTCTGGGGGGTGTTCGTCAACGTCGTGACTCCTGAGGCATAAGGTGTTTTTTGTGGTTTTACTAGATGTTGCTAACAATTCTCTTAGCAATTTCGCCTATGAACCCGGGATCTTACTATGAGCAGAATATATATACCAACGAGGCAGTACTGCTGCAGTAATACGTCCCCCAGTCCACAAACTTGTAAGTTTTGAATAGTGAACCCACTTATGAAAATGTCATGAAAACAAGAGGTAAACTATCTGGCCCATTAAATAAATTGCTCTTCATTCGAAGGCGCGCTACAAAAAGTATTATATGCCAAGACGTTTTCAGACGAGAACTTATGAAGCGGCCGGGAATACTGACGTTTGTTAGCATCATAAAGAGCTGACCACCTATGCGATCATATAGTTACAATACAACACAACTTTTACCAATTTTATATACTTTACGATCTATATATTCCTCCTACTGCCCTTTACTCCCATTGTTAGGTTATTTATTTCCGTTATTTTGACAGCAGTTCCCTCCCCACCCAAATCGCACGCACACACACTACCTCCCTCATTCGTTTTCCATGACCCCGTTCGCTCTTTCCTAACCCACTGTTATAGTAACCTGCAAAATTGGATTTTTTGTTGTATAGAATTTTTCGCATCCATGCATTTGCTTATAATAATTATAAATTTGTTGATGAAAATTTTTATACCTACTTGACTCGTCTTACTTACTTAATTTACTTATTTAAAAAGAAAATGCGTTGGTTCCATACTAGGTATGTCACGTTACGTCAATAATGATATTTATTTATTTGTATTGTATAATATAATATTTTTAGGTGGGGCTTGCCAGAAAACCAGTTAGGTATCTAATCTACAAGCAAATTTTTGTTGAGCAACAATATGCTCAGGCAGGATCTTTTTTGTTCACATGTTGGAGACACTTTGTTAGAATTAATTATTTTTTATATTTTAAGGTGTGTCTAATAAAGTGAAGGTATTTATGTGAGCCGATAAATAGATAGATATTTCTTTCTGCAATTGACTACCATACTAAAAGTACTTTAACGAATTCACACAACAACAATCACCTGTGTAGAGCTAATTATGAACACCAATTGTCAATCTACATCTGTTTTAGCCGGCGCATAGTATGTATCATTATTCTGTGCCAGCCTGGGTTATTATTTCATAAGGTGGTGGAAATGTTGTGTAGAGCTTCTTTTGCGGAGACGCCTCGTTTTATTTGTCAGTTTTGTGACTTTACAATTTTAAATTTAAAAGAGACCGTTTTCTTGGAAACTCTAGCGTAGGGCGTGAGGTCTTTACTTGTCTGATAGTTGACTTATTTCAAACACTATTTCTGCATTCAATAAGTTTATTTAGCATGTAAACAAAATATTTACGACTTTACGACTTTTCTGTTAGTCACATGGTTTCTGATTTTGCAATCATCAATTTGAAAATATATTTAAATAAAATAGGATTAGGAAATTTACAAATAAAATGGGCTAAAGTAGAATGTTTGAAGTCCACCGTGTCATTAGATTCACTATGAAAAAATACAGTAAATGGTTATTTTTTAAAGAAAACCCATATAACGGGCTTATACATGATATTTAAAGCGGGTTTCAGGAATTTCCGACTCTTAAAATAGGGTATTAGCTGATTTCGTCAAGATTTTTTACCCTAAAGTCAAAATGCAAATGAAATGGCGAGCGGGTCAGCTAGTATTACTATAATTTTTACACGCATTCTGTAGCCAATCTGTAGCCCTATGTCATCATCAGGGATAATGGATAATTCTAATTTGTAGCGATACAATGCTGTGACAGGGACCTATATAAACACCTAGTACCTATAACACAATCTCTGCTTAGCTTGGGGCTAGGGCTAGGTGATGCTGTGTGGATTGTCCAGCACTATTATTGTTATGGACCCCTGTACCATTGTGCTTGTTTATTTCTGTTTTTCTTTTGTGTCTAGTTATATTATAAGTGCTTACTCTTTTTTGTTCCCTGTTTTTTCCCTAAATTATTGTAGGTATGTATGCATTTGTATCTTTGGATTGGAAATAAATTTATTTTCTTTCCTTCTTATAATGGTGAAAATATTTTTCAAATCGATCCAGTAGTTTGGGAACCTATTCAATTCAAACAAACAAACAATCAAATATTTATAATACTAGTATAGAATATAGATAAGTACCTTATTTTTATATTCTTACAAAATAAAAGCACAGATTGATAACTAAAAACAATATTTAAAATTCACTGTCCAATCTGGGTTCATGTAAATGTAATTTTATTTTAATTTTAATTTTATTCCGAAAGGCCTGCTAACTTAAAACAGTTGCTAAGTAGTGTTAACTGTACTTATGCTAAAAATTCAGATTCTTAAAGACTGCGTAGTGAATCACTTTTTGGATATGTTTGGTGTATGGTGTGTAGTGTAACTGTAACTCCCTTATTTATAATGATCTGCCAAGCAGTGTTTTTCCTCACTCTGACCTTTGTCAATACAAGACAGACTGAGAAAAAGCAAAGCTTTAAATTAGCAGACTATCAAAGGAGGTTTAAATGCACCATAAGAAAGTATTATCTGAAAATAAAGAGTGAAGGAACGATTATTATTCCTATTATTTGTTCTACAACAAACTCCGTCTAAAGAGCTTTTATAGACAATCTGCGGGCAAACACAATACCATTGAAGCGAAATGTCCACACATCGGAAGGGACGCAAGGTACCGTCTCGTTCGAATTTCAAATGTGTTGTGTGTTGTCTAAGAAGTATAATGTGCCGTTATTTGGGCTATAGGGTTGCCAGCACAAGGTGTTACAAATATTACCGTGTTAGCTACAAAAATAACACCGTGGTATACTTATTATTTTCTATTAAGAAGTTACATAAAGTTAAATAATTATGTAGATTAGATAATACATTTCAGATTTCGATAACTCTATTTCTTTAGGCTTAAAAAAGCACTGATACAAGTCCAGCTTCATTCTATAAATTATTAAAATATAAGAAATAAGGTGTTTTTGATCTCTACACTTAAATTTTCCCCAAAATAGGTAGCAGATTGATAGATACCATCATGTACCATGCATCGTGGGCATAAAACCTTACCTGTGTTGTAAAAGAATATTTTAGGGCAAAAAAGCAATTAGGAACGCACGCAAACATACATAATGGCTGTCCATTATGCCTCAAACCTTGTGCGGCTAACGAGGAATAGAAAATAATATATCGCAAGAACAACCATCGACAAAAAAATCTGGACATTATGATATTTCGAAACGTTGGTTGTTCGTATTACGATCGTATTATTATTTCGTAACTTTTAAACATTTTGGGAGATAGTTTCTGCTCAGTGACTTTTTCTTGATATTTCAGAGCATCTTATAATAGGTACGGTATACGGCCAAACCTTAAGTTTTGAGAGTCTCATCATAACAACGTATTATGAACCTTTATTCCTTGAGATACGTATTATATAAATAAGACAACGCTGGCAACCCTGCCTGCATTGGTGCAAGGCTCATGCACGTCCCGTTGCGGCGGTTTATGCTACATTATTTCTCGTGGGCCACGGTTAATATTCCACTGGTGTCTGGACAACCCCACCGGGAATACAAATACATAGAATTCTCCACTATAACTATGCACGATTGAGCAACTCCATGTTTTCGGAACGTTTAGAATTGGGTAGGCCGAGCATTTACGAGCTGACAGTCGGTTGCGTTCGGAAAAAAAGGCTAGATAGGTAGATCTCACATGACTACGAGCGCATGTTGCAACAAAACTACTAGGAGTAATTCTAAATTCAAGAAATAATCCCTCATCATCATCATCAGCCACTGTTAGTTCACAGTCGGACGTAGGCCTCCCCTAATGAGCGCCATAGCGCGTGTCTTCAGCTTGTCGTATCCAACATCTGCCTGCAGTCTTTCGCAGCTCGACATCCCACCTAGACGGAGGGCGTCCTATACTAAGTTTGCCGAGTCGCGGTCTCCACTCAAGACGTTTATCCCAAATTACAAATATAAGAAATGAATAAAGAGACACAAAAAAGGATTCTATTTAACTTTATAAATTTGTACGTACCTACTTTATAAAATGTCCGTGGTCGTCCTGGAAAGTATCACAAAAACTGGCTAAACGTTGCTGGGTTGACAATCTATAGAAAGAGATAAAGAGAGTGAGTTCAAATTAGACTCTTTTTCAGAAAACCAAATGGAATGGAAGGAATTTGGAATAATAACTTGCTTCTTGATCCAGCTTTGATAACACCAACTCTCTATCAAATCCAAAGGATTGATAGGGATCCATTTTGTGTAGACGTAGATTATGGTTTATCTTTTATTCTATTTTTCCCCTCCAAATAAGTTTTTCTTTCTCAAGCTCTGTAATTCTTACCATACTTACCAGACTAATTTTCAAGTCCCATGCATCATAATTAGTTAGTTATCCAACAGTAATTAGCTCAGACGTTGAAGGCGGGTAACCTACTTACCTACTTAGACAGTAGATACGCAGATACACCTACAGACGACCTCTGTGACGTGATGGGGAGGGCCTGCGACACAGGAGGTTGGGTCGGGTTCGATTCCTGCCTTGGGACAAATCATTGTAAGAACTTAAAATATATTTGGTGCTTTCTGTGTATGGTAGAAGACATGTCTACGTAAATGTTGTATTATGAATATCCGTTATCAATGAATTTACGATTTAATTGATAATTTTTGATTATATCAATAAAGTTATGCATACAATTATTAATTATTTTAAATGTAAAATGTAATGTAATGTTGTTTACGTAAGTTTTAACATATTTTAAGTTATCATTAAAGAACTATGAACTATCTACGTAGTACCCAAAACACAAGATCTGCTTGGGGCTAGTTGATGTTGTGTGGACTTTCTACTGTCTAACATTATTTACTACGATACATACTACCATGATTCATAAAATGTACATACCTATATCTACCCAAATAATAAATATTGTGAATCGTTGTCGATAAAAATATATCTTGCAGAATAATAATAGCTAAAACCTTCGCTTCATTCAGTCAGACAAAGCTAGGCATATTTAAACTATCCAAATCACTGGTTTAGCAATAATTTTGATAACGAGTGTTGGAAACCAAATTGAAACGAAATAATATTTTTTCAAACTTTTAAACATTTCAATATTTTTATCTTATAGTTTAGATACAATAGGTATACCACTTAAATACTATAAATAGATTAGTATACTTGCTTACTATTATAATAACTAATATTTTACTTCTCGTTGTTATTGATCTATGACTTTCAATAAATATATAAAAAAAAATATCCATAAAATTTGTTAAAATAAATCGGAACATTGGGTTTCCGCCAACAATCGGAAATATCAAACTAAATCCACTTTAGAGCACCAATGAAATATTTATCTTAGGCTAGGGCCGCACTGTAAGAATCTAGGTCGGCGGTGCTTATTTTATTTATTTATTTACTGCCGAAACATTTTTTATTATTAAGTTATTATCTAAATAAATTAGCACACACATGCAGTATCACTACCACACGGCACAATAAGCATTACAAATTAGACTTAATCTTACCAGTGCGGTGTGGCCGTAGCTTTTATCGGGAGAATTGGCTAACTACCTATCAATTGATAATGATAATTAATAGGACTGACATGAAAATGTAAATTAAAAGTCCTTAAAATAAATGAGAATAAAAAAAAATCTTATTTATTCTTATTTATCTAGAATAAGAATGCATCAAATTTAAAATTTCTGCTAATTTATGCCATAGGAACCGTCTGCATGTTTGCATGGTCACATCCGCAAACACACATCATGATAGATTTGAATATAGATTTTTTAAATTTGCTTCGCGATATAATTTTTTTTGTGATACAATTATTTACGCATACGCCACATGGTCTCCACGAAAAACATAAGTGATCTCGTCAACTTTTAAAAAATCATCTATACATGTACAAGTCTATAGGTACGTATCAGCGCGGCAATACTACGGATCTAGAATTAAAAATAATTTTCGTAAACATCTGCACTAAACCAGAAAAAAATGTGGAAAATATGAGTAGTTTTACATCAATCGTAACAAACACGAACTTGCGTACAACTAGCTTTTAAAATAATGATATCACCGCTTATAAAATAACCTACATTATCCTCTAGTTGGATACAGTTATGCATAATTAGTCCAAGCGCCAAATTTCATTTTTGGATTTTTTTGCATTTTCATAATAACTAGGGCATAATTTAGCCATAGGAAAAACACTCTTGCAGCTAGCTTCACTCTAAGTGGTATTTTTTGATACCCAGTCCAAGCGCCTTCTAAAGCAAACGATGTATTTTGATACGCAAAACTAGCCCATAAACCAATTTAACACTAATAACCAAATTACGTAATAGAAAAACACATTTCCATTTATACATTACAAGCCCAAACGACGTAGTGTTATGCATCAGTAGTCCACGCGACAGTATTTTGTTACTTGGACTAGTTTTGCAAAACAATAAACATTAGTTTGATTCCTAACGCAAACCAATAATATCACACATTTGTCGCATAGACTACTGATGCATAACAATAATTGAAGTTAACTACTGATTCCTTCCTCTTCCCGTCGCGCCGTAAAAATGGAGAAAACGGATTTTATTAGCACTGAAAAAATGGATGAAGCTATTGTCAATAGAAAAATAGATAACATGGGCGAGAAGGTCAATTGGTTGAAAATAAGGCAAATAAAAGTAACAAAAGATCATCCATTTAAAATAAATTTCAAGACAACTGTAGATGAAGAGGAAGAAAGCGTAAAAATTGATGTAGAAAGGAAAAAAGGTAAAAAAGGACAAACATGTTTTAAAGACTTGGTTATACCGCTTTGGCCTAATGGAAAGCCTGTTTCAGAAAAAAAACTAAAAGATTTAAAATCACTGTTTCCATACATCCCCAACGATGCGATGTCATTTTACAGAAATTTAATTTCAGACGGCACGATTGATGATGATATTGAAGGGTTTAAGGGTCATTTAGATTTTGATCCAGAACATGTCGAAGAAGAGTAGATTTTGTATAATAGTCCATCTTATTCGACATGTTTTGAGGTTGGTGTCTGTCCGTCTGTTTAAGAAAGCTGATTGATACATTACATTTTTTTTAGACATTACATAATATATTGCTTGTGCCATTTGTATAGTTTTTATTTTTATATTTATATTTCAAAATCCTCTATATCATCCCCTCGTTTTAAATGCTGAGTAAATAATGGGTATCTTAGGTTTTTTTTCTATTTACACGTGCTATCAACAATCTATTCTTTCGAATTGAATTACGCATCAGGAGTCCAAACGACATAAATGTCGCTTGGACTCATTTTGTAAAATGAAAACATCATATTTTTCGAGAGTCCAAGTGCATTTTTAGCTATATCTTCCAAAATATATACTTATTTTATATTTTTTTTATGTAGAATGTTAAATTAGAAATAGAAGTTTCGATGGACATAGATTTACTTTCAGACAATACAGATACAAATCTTCTGCAAATAAAAACGCGTTTATGTCATTTCTCAAAAAACTGAAAATGGCGCTTGGACTAACTATGCATAACTGCATCCAGTTTATATTTAACGAGATAACTAATTCACAAAGTTCGTTAGCAAACAGAAGTAATTCTTATAAATTCGGGTCGACATCGCCGATTGCGTAGGGCCGCTCAGCGTTTGTCTTGAGGTAGTAAATTCCATCCTTCCTGCAACAATGAACGTTGATCTCAGTGATTTAACTTAATGCTTTGTTTAGTTAAGCGATACACTTGTAGGGTTTATAGTTAGCGCCATTTCCATGCAAACGCAGACAACCTTATTGTTAATCAAATAAACACTTAAAAATTAATAAAAATGCTGGAGAATTCACACAGCATTCCAGTCCCAAGGTTCATGTGTTATGGGAAGGTACTAGATAACATATATTAAATACATTACATTAGGTATATACACATTATATACATAGATATTATTTATTATGGTCCGGCCGATTTCGCACGAGAATTTAAGGAAAAACAGAAAAGGTTACATTATTGAAGTTTTCATACGGATCCTTAACTTATTTGAGTATATTCTAATCTCGAAGGAATTATTCAAATCGCTCCAGTAGTTTAAGTCGGATCCTATTCGATCCAAACAGTCAAACAATAATATCTTTCCTCTATAATGTTAGTATAGATTCATCATCATCATCAGCCCATGTTAGTCCACTGCTGGACATACGCCTCCCCTGATGAGTGTCATAGCGCCCTGTCTTCAGCTTGCTGCATCCATAATTATGTAAAGTATAGATCATACACAGAAAACAATCAGACCACCCGTAACAAATACATATCTGCAAATAGTACAAACATTTGTACAGAGGTGGGAATCAAACCTTAGACCGCTGCGCAACAGAGGCCGTCGACAATTCAAAGGCAAGGAAGACTAATTGAATTCCAGTTAAAATATTTCGCTTTCAACAAAAAGTTATTATTTAATATTGGGTTTAATGATTTTATGTTAGAAAGACAAAACATAAAAGGGTAGGTAGTTACTCATAATAATCCTGAAATTGCTATTATGAACGCTCTTACTTATGTAGCTCTAACTTACTAGTAAAGGATTACTAAGTTTTCCTTCACCCAAGATCCAAAGTAAGGAGCCCTTTACGTGCATACAAAGAAGCTTATAACTATTGCCTAACTAATTAATTTTGAATTCCACGAAACTATCAATTCAAATTTTAAAACAAAGAATATTATTAAGATATCGAATTTCTAGCACTTCGAAGTACTGTTTAAAACGAGTATTATGAAGAAGGGGGTAACCTTATAATGGTCTTTAAAACAGTTGCTAAATATATGGATAGTGTTATTTCTCGCTCCGAATTATGTCACTGGAAGAAGAAAGACTGAGGAATGGCGATGCCTTAAGGCTACGGCGACACGAATGAATTTCCCAAATATAAACAAACGTAATACCTATATGATATTTTTACCATGATCTCCCTAAGTAACATACTTTTATAAATGTATACGGACTATAGTGCTAACGGCCCTATAGTCCGAAGAGAGTCCCAAAGATTTTCGACTAAGTCTAAGTACCTATGCTCAAAAATGTTCGCCAAAATTTTTGAGATATAAGAACAGATTTTTTTAAATGTTTTTCTATTTAGTGTAATTGTGTCATAATTAAAATGTATGAAAATCACGTCGACAACGCACCCTCGAGCTTCGTAATTGACTTCTTTTGTTGCAAGTAATTTGTACGGGTTAAAGTTTATGTTTGATGTGAACAGCAGGTTGTAAAGTTTATGGCTTGATGTGAAAAGCTTCAATCGAGTAAGATTTTACAGTGCTTATGTCAAACTTAAACGACCTCGTTAGTTAGAGTCGTTGCAAAAAGCAAGCGGCGCCATAAATAAAGAAGTTGAAGTTAGTCTTTGAAGGGAAAATCTCAGGGAAAATCAACAGAGTTGGATCTATACTTGATCCTTGTGTAAGTAATAGAAGGCAAATATTTTGCTGGCGAAAACACAGAGCAAACAAGTAAATAAGGTTTTGATTGTTAAATATGCAGAACCTTTTTAGACGTTGTAGAATATCCGTTGTAGGTATAGCTTTTATTTTATTCCATCTGTATATTCTTTTTTATACCTAATATCTTTTTTATGTTGGTACCAATTGCTGAAATATATAAATGTATGTTCATTATGCTTTAGATCATGCAATCTTAACAAGGTTTTTAATAGAAAGAGGAAAGATTTTGTTGTTTTCATGAATGGAACAGGCTTAGAAATTACTGGACCGATTCGAAAAATCCTACATTATCCCTCACGAAGTCACGAACATAGGCAGAATAATAATAGAATATTTTCAAAAAGTTAGAGTTCCGTATGAACACTTCAATAAGAAAACTTTTAAAACTTTCACGTTTTATTGACATATTAATGAATATTTATCGCGTACCTTTTTACCACATAGATCCATTATTAGAGTAAATCTTAAAGGCGGGGGCTACACATAGCGGGTATCATCCTCGTTTGTACAATATGATACATCCATCCGAAATTATTATTACTTTACAATACAATACAATACACTTTATTGCATAGAAAAAAACCAATTTACAAAACAGGAAAATAAAACATAACTTAGTTGCACAATGGGGTCGGTAAGAGCGATCTCTTCCAGACAACCTTATCTTACCCATAATGGATATCGAAGCCGCCCATGATGAGTTTCTCTCCAGTGCCTCTACAGGATCCCTCGTTATACAGCTCATCGTAATCTTCGCAACGCACAGCCGTGAACGGGACTGACGACACGATGGACTCGGCGAAGAACATGTGAGCGCGGTTGTGTGCACAAAGACCTGGAATTCCATCACCAAGTCAAATCAATTAATTTAACTTACCTATTTAAATACCTGTACCTAATTCTGCTCTTGTTCATACATAAACTACTATGTGCGCTGTTTTTCTGGGTCTAGGTTGATCTATGACAACCTCATAACCCTCTCGCGTTAGTAGTTGGGTGTAAAATTCCGGCAAATCCAATCAGCACTTTTGGTGTTGTCTAACAATTAGACGAACATTTCACAAGTGTTTGAATGTTTCGTATTCGCGTTAGGCTATTTTTTAGTCGTTTTTATCCTGCGATTTTCAAGGAAAAGTAATTTGCCGCAAACCGCAATCAATTTAGACACTCAAGGAGAACTTAAGGTAAGTTCCCCCTCAAAAACATGGAATAGATCCAATGCCGACTTTCATTTATATCATTGGCCATTAATGACCCAACAGACAATTTTGACAAAACTTTATTAACAATGAAAATGACAGAACAATAACAGAACCAAATAAGTACCTACGAGTATTTCCAAAAGAAGAAAATCAGCCTATATACTCTTAGTATAGCCCGGTCACAATATTACAGATATTGCGCCTCACATTCTATACGATGCGATGAGCATAGAGTTATCGTGACAAGGTAATAAATTCAATTATACCATGAAACATTTCTGCAATAGTCTCCTAACAATTGTAAAAATAAGTGCAATAAAATCGTCAGCCAGATAAACATGAAATAGCTTTTTACCAAGAATCCAAAAGCCATTTCATCGCAAAAACCTCTTTCAAATAACCATCAAAAACCTACGAACCGTTTTCTTCAGCTAAAAGCGGAGATAGCATTTTTACAGGCGATATAACAGGTGCTCGAAATGCACGTGAAATCTTGGCGTTTCCTGTTCGCCTTGTAAATCTGGTTACCATTCCATTTCTAGCACCTAAGCCGGAGCATAGCGCAATGAAGGCAGTTAGAGATGTATCAAATCTTGGTTTTACTAAACAGATTTACGTTCTGATAATTTTTTCACCGAGTTTCAGTGAAAACTGTAAAAAAATCACCGCTTGAAACGATTTTTTTTTTCGAATGTACTATTATACTGTTGACCGCAAATCGCCATGACAGCGTTACCGGACTTTTGGCGGACGCAGAGCCACACCGGTAAAGTAAAATTGGGGCAACAAGCACAAGGGCCACCACTTAGGTGCGAACCTAGGCTTGTCGATATAAAGCTCCGAGGCTTTATACCTTACGTTGTAGAACCGATATACCCGATATGAGCCTACCCCTCAAGGTAGGATGGATTAGTCCCAACCTAACATGAGGGATCGAGCTTCGACCTGGATCTAACAATTTTGATATCCTAAGCCCTGTTTAAACGTCACCTTTCGCACTGGTCTGGCCCCCCCCCAGAGTCGATACAAAGAGCTTGTTACGAGCAGTCATTACAATTCTAGCCAGCGCGATTACCTACTGCTGGGTGCAGTGCAGGCATTTCGCTTCTATCATCCTCTGGTACAGCAAAGGTGCATCCAAGTAATCCTTGCAACAAAGAAAGAACTGCTAAAATCATACCTCGGTAATCGAATCCGCACCCCGGCTGCCTAGTGCCTCCATTAGGGTAGAAGTCAATGTGGCCTAGAGGTGACGCAAATCCAAGGTACCCTCCACATGTGTGTATAACTTCCACGTGTCTTGCATCGTGCTTGTCCAGACGTGCATCGATGTTGCCTAAGGTGAACAGGGGTAGTGCTGGATCTAGCCCTGTAAGCAAAAAACTATAGAATAAATAAATAAAATAAAAAATACAATAATTTATTCACGATAAGTTAATTTTCTAAGTTATAATTGATAAATTTAGGACTAACAAAATAACAAATAGTACTTAGTCTTATATTTTATGGGCTAAGTTAATCAAAATCAAAGTCCTTTAGACCTTACAGAACTCTTGGACATGACGTTTTTCAGGCAAATAAATTGCTGATAATAAACAAAATAATAATAATCCAATAGACAATGTACATGAGTTGCACTTTATTTTAATGACTTAATATGCTAAATACGCTAAACTACGAGTAGTTTTAATAATAAAAGGTGCTTACAATTTGTGGCCTACTTTGAAATAATCATTAATTTTCCGTGTCGTAATCTTCGAGGTCGTAATATGTACACTGGATACCTATTTCTATTCTCAAAAATCTGTAATCGATTGTTTCGTTTCGTTTTATTAAATTGGTTATATACTTTCAAAACCTACACGGGTCTTGTCGATGCTCATATTTAATTCTCCCATAATTTAATGCTGACCTGAACAAGTAAATTATTATCCCCGTCCCCATTTTGCAAACTTGTAGTACACGTAGTAGGTCCTAATTAAATAAACCAAAAAGCTCCGACCTACATAAATCAACGTAATTGCATTATTGAGGTTAATCAACTTCCCTATTCTCGTAGTTATGAATTTGATTCCGTGGTAGGTCTCATTAATCGACGCCATATTGACAAACTTGGGTTGCTGCGGTTTACAACCGCATTGCACTTGCACGGCAATATACATAACTTTTATAATACCTTATTATACCTACAGGGTGACCCAAAATTATCTAACTGCAGGGCATTTATTATTATAATCCGAGACCTATTCTTTGCACTAGCCTATATCGTATTTAATCAAAAGGATATAAGCAGAACTGCTTGCAAGAGGCTGTAATTGACGACCTTTGTGGCGACGAGGCCAAAGGTTCTCCACCGGGACAAATGCTGTACGCGTATCTAGTACCCTTAACACAAGCTCTGCTTAGCTTGGGCTGGATGATGCTGTGTGGATTGTCGAGCATTATTATTTATTATTATATTATTTTCAATCCCTATCATTTTATACGTGACTTATACCTTCAAAGAAAGGGTAGCATAACTGCGGCAGCCCTGACTAGACTAGACTAGGCTTGTGTTACTGGTTTCATACATTTTGGCACTATACATAGATTTGTACATTTTGACACTGATACAATGTTACCCACTGACATCCTGACTTTGAGACGTTTATTACCCTACGCCGGTTTTGAACGCTTTTTCCAAAACATCTATTACCTACGTCCTTGCCAAAATAAATAAAGATTTGTTCAGCCATTCATGCGGAATAAAAGTACCAAATAGACAATATCATTTTTAATTGTACAGCAAGGAGAGCAAGTATTATTATTTTGGTATTTGGAAATAAATGTCCTTGGTAACTTTGTGAGTAGGCTACGCTCAAACGTTTAGTGGTTATTTTTACCATCAAATTAATTGGGCTATGAGGGTTCAAAGGCATTTATTTTTGGTGACAGTTTTTCCGCAAAATATTTCAGAATTCCAAAATATTGCTCATTGCCTCCGCGTATGGCTTCGAAGCCAATTTATTAAATCACTTTATGAACGGTGAATATGCTGCATCAATTAATATACGTGGCCATTGTTGGGGCAGGAAGTGCATTTTATTTAACTGCAGGCAACTCAAAATTCTGAAATGATGAGCAATCTACCTCCAAACATTTATTCATCGACAATTTTGCCCTGCTAAAATATTATGCCAGTACGAGTTAAAGTTTTATCAAAAAAGGTAATTTTACAGAACTGATTTCTGAAAAATTAGCTTTTTAGGGTTTTGCCATCGGTTGCAAAACCCTTATGAAATCGCTTTGGGTCTGTTTTGTGTTTTGAATCCTTAATATCTCAGAAACTACTGCAGCTATTGAGTTGAAATTTGAAATAATAATACATTTTGTGCGCCCGCACATAGTTATAGAAAAATAAATGAAAATAAATGAAAAATCAAAATGAAGATTTTCCATACAAATTTTGAAATCGAAATTTTAAATGGAACGTACAAAGTCAAAAGTGGTATCAAATGAAAGATACACGTTTGTAGATTTCAAAATAGTTCCTAAAATTTTGGTAGGTTTTATACTTTTTAAAATATTTTGAAAAAGGTCAAAAAAATGACCGTTCCCCCCCCTCTATCTCCGAAGATTGCAGAGCGATCGACGTGATATGTAGCAAGTGTTTGTAGATATGGATCTATATTTTACAGGAAAAATATAGAGAAGTCTGTAAAAATAACAGTTTTTGAATTAGGTCAAAAAAGGGCGGGAAAAATTTCTGAAGGGCTGACTACCCCACCGAGTTGGGTATCAAATGAAAGGTATTGGCTTGTACATTCCAATACAGTTTTTGAAATTTCGACAGATTTTACACTTTTTGATATATTTTGAAAAAGGTCGAAAAATGGACCGGTACCCCCCCCCCCCTTATCTCCGAAGATTGCAGAGCGATCGATGTGATATGTACCAAGTGTTTTTAGATATCGATCTATATTTTACAGGAAAAATATAGAGAAGTATGTAAAAATAATACTTTTTGAAATAAGGTCAAAAAAGGGCGGGAAAATTTTCTAAAGGGGTGACTACCCCACCGAGTTGGGTATCAAATGAAAGGTATTAGTTTGTACATTTCAATTCAGTTTTTGAAATTTCGATAAGTTTTATACTTTTTGAAATATTTTGAAAAAGGTCAAAAAATTTACCATTCCCTCCCCCTTATCCCCGAAGATTGCAGAGTAATTGATGTAAAATGTACTAAGCGTTTGTAGATATAGATCTATATTTTACAGGAAAAATATAGAGAAGTCTGTAAATATAATACTTTTTGAAATATGGTCAAAAAACTAATTTTCATACAATGGGGGCTATTTCATTGAGAGTATTATTATATCAAATCAAAGGTATGGATTTCGACAATTCAAAACAGGTTTTGAAAATCGTCTAAGTTTCATACTTAGTGAAATAGGTTGAAAAAAAGCCGAAAAAAATTGTAGGTACCAACCCACTTACCTACCCACTAATCTCTGTAGTAACTGTAATAGGAGTTCCACAGCGCACCAAAACCGTTGTTCTCAAAATCTTTGAGAAGAGATAGGTATGTATCCTAGATAATCCACACAGTATCATTTAACCCACAAGCTAAGCAAAGCTTGTGTTATTGGTATTACTACGATAGCATTATACTTAATAAAGTATAAGTATCACATTAGATGATTTATTTTTGTGTACTGAAAAGGACTAGAACACCCGAACAAATAATCTGAAGATCCTACAAGTATTAGTCCCGAGGCAGGAATCAAACCTCCACCTCCTGCGTTGTAAGCCCACCGCGCCAAGAGGTTGTCATATACGTACCTACCTAAACGACAAAAGTTCAAAACCCTCGGCGCGCGAGTTACACTCGCACTTGTCGTAGGTACTTGTTTTTAATAAAATTGCTAATTTTTCAGAAATCAGTTCTGAAAAATTAGCTTTTATTGATAAAACTTTAACTCGTATCATGGTAATCAACCCGTCATAAATGACGACCTTCATGGCGCGGTGGGCCAAGGTCCGCCCGACGCAGGACGTAGCTGGGTTCGATTCCCGCATCGGGACAAATGTTTTTACGATGTGCAGATATTTATTCCGTTTGTTAAGGTCGTTTTCCATGTATTATAAAAAAATAATCTATGAAATAAATTGTATTAATTATGTCAGTCATCTAGTACATATAACACAAGCTCTGCGTAATCCATATACTATCTTTTTATATTCTACACAGCATCTAGCGGGTCTAGATGATACTATGTAGATTATCAAGCATTTTTTTATATTCAGAGGCCGTATAGATTAATTTCTTACCAGTGATCGTATCAATCGGTCCTTGCTTCACATAAGCGCCAGCAATCCCAACAACATGCGCTCCCAAGCTATGCCCAATGAGATGCACGTCATCCATAGACACTCCTTCACCAATGAGGAAGTTGAGGAACTCCGTGAGGATCCGGCCGACTGATGCTACGTTGTAACTTGCCAGGATGTAGTTGACCATCGCTGCTTTACCCCAGTCTACTACGATGATGTTAATGTCACTTACGTTGAGGTACGCTGGAACAATAAATATCATGGGATATAGTTCTTAGGTATTCCTCCTGGAACTCCGTAAGGACCCAAGAAAATTACACTACTTATCAGTATAATATTTACACTTACATCTATTTCCTAAAACTCTAAGCCGTTACCAGAAGGCAGAGTGCCTAACGCTAGCAGCATTGCCGAGTTGGATGCCAATAATACAGTATTTTAGTCCATCCGGAAAAAAATTGCGCAGGTAGTACAAACATTTGTCCCGCCCGATGCGGTAATCGAAACCACAACCTCCTGCTTTGCCGGAAAACTTTCGCCCACCGCGCCACAGAGGTTATCAAGATACGCAATAAGACTCATCAAGTTTTGTCGCCATGGTTATGTGCTGTACTTTTGTTATGTTCACTATGATATAGTATATTTATTAGCATAGAATCAATATTCAATTTGCCGACTATTTGGCACCGAAGCCTACCTTCTTTGATCGATTCCGGCATCGGTCCAAAACCGTTGTTTAACCACCCGTGAGTCAACACTTTCACTTTCCTCCTGAAATCAAAGTTGGATTTCCGTAGCGACGCCGAATCGTTTATTCTCAATTCCTGGGGGTCGTAAGGGTTGCGTCTGAAACACATAAATTCCTATTTTCTTTTAAGAGATATAAATAGGCACTTAGATATAACAGCCAAGACGATTTTAACTAATTAAAAGCAGTTTTTCTCACAAATCTAGACATATAGCGCAAGCTTTTTGAAAAAACTCGCTTTTTGCGCTTTTGGATGACTAAGGGCGCCTTCAAATTAGCCGCAAATTGTCGCGCGTAGGCAGCGCGGCTGCAGCGCTGCGGCCGCGCTGCAGCCGCGCTATATTTAACCAAAATTTCAATAATTATAATTTTTACACATAATTGAATTGCCTAATGATTTAATGTTATTCCGTTCATCAGGAATAATGTATGCTTCTATGGGTATGGTGAGAGTATTTTTCAAATCGGTCCAGTAGTTTCGGAGCCTTTTCAATTCAAATAATGTTAGGTAGAAACGTATAAAACTCGAATAGTTGTCGAATAAAAAAGAGCCGTTCCCCGAAAAATAAAATTTGTTAGTTTAATAATGATTTTTGCAAGCCAATTTAAAGGTAAATCCAATGTGAGTGGTTTTATCGGAACGGATTATGTGTTCAATACCCAGTATTATCACGTTCGAAATAGAGTAGGTAACAAAGATTTTAGGTCATTCCATAAGCGGGTTTTTTTTTATTCCAAAGATCTTCAGAGTTTCTGTGTCTTTTAGATTGTACATTGACGACCTCTGTGGAGCGGTGGGCGAAGGTCCACCTGTACGAGGTAGTTGCAGGTTCGTTTCCCGCTTCGGGACAAATGTTTATACGATCTGCAGATATTTGTTCAGGGTGTTCTAGTCGTTAACGTTGGTGTTCTTCCAACACAAACTAGGTTTGAAGTTAACCCGCTAACATCACTACAAAGTCTAAAAGAAAGTCGCATCCCGCTGTCTGTCTGTTTGTCCTATTATACATAATGCTTAGATCTTAAAACTACGCGACTGATTTTGATGCGATTTTTTTAATAGATAAAGTGATTCAATGGGAAGTTTTTGTAACAGCATTGCACCCGTGCGAAGCCAGAGTGCTTCGCTAGTCTATACTAATATTATAAAGAGGAAAGATTTGATTGTTTGTATGTTTGTTTGTTTGTTTGTTTGTTTGTTTGAATTGAATAGGCTCCGAAACTACTGGACCGATTTGAAAAATTCTTTTACCATTAGAATCCTAAATTTTCCGTGATGAACATAGGCTATATAATATTTTCAAAAAAGTTAGGGATCCGCATGAAAAGTTCAATAATTGAACCGTGGGCTGTATATTCAACCTCTTTTTCTATTATGGCGCGTCAGAATAGAAAAAGAGGTTGTATAGCGCACGGTGATTGCTTTTTCTCAACGGCCAGTGTCAGTTTTGGAATGTCGAGTCAATGTCAAAAACCCCAATGCTGTTAAAAAAAGTAAAGATCCGTATGAAAAATGTAAAACCCATCGTTTTAGTGTGTACTAGCGGCCCGCCCCGGCTTCGCACGGGTATTAAACATAAATTTTAGAAATTATACACAAATAACACGATGGGTTTCACAGTTTTCATACGGTTCCCCATCTTTTCTAACAGCATTGGGATTTTTGACATTGACTCGACACTCCATAACTGACACTGGCCATAGAGAAAAAGCAAGCACAGTGCGCAACCTCTTTTTCTATTCTGACGCGCCATAATAGAAAAAGAGGTTGAATATACAGCGCACGGTTCAATTATTAAATTTTTCATGCGGATCCCTAACTTTTTTGAAAATATTATATAGCCTATGTTCATCACGGAAAATTTAGGATTCTAATGGTGAAAGAATTTTTCAAATCGGTCCAGTAGTTTCGGAGCCTATTCAATTCAAACAAACAAACAAACAAACATACAAACAATCAAATCTTTCCTCTTTATAATATTAGTATAGATAATTTCTGAAATTTTTGTTTAATACCCATGCGAAACCGGGGCGGGCCGCTAGTGTTTAAATAAAAGTCTTATAGGTTGGTTTTGATGTTATTTTATTTTAAAATAGGTAAACAAAAACACTTAATAGTTCAACGAAAAAGGTGCGATAATTTCGAGGCAATGGCCAACCGAGATTTCTCTTTTTTGTAGCTGTTGAATTGTTACTTTAATTTCGTCATCTTTTTCCATATAGTCTTTATTCCTTTTGGTATTTTTCCTGCTCACGCCTGTTTCGTTTTTCAAAACGTCCAAGACTTGAGCTAATGTTGGATTCCTACGCGCAATGAATCTGTTTATTTTGGAATGCCACCCCTCCAAGTGGTTGGTTGTTCTTACTTATAGTCTAATTTGACAGCACTAGGAATTACCGTCTCATCTACAGTTAGGTATTCTGTGCCTCTTCATTCCTTAATATCGATTTAAAAGATTGCTGCATCAACTTATAGTAGTAGAAGTAACGAAGTTTCTTCAGGATAAATCTATTAAAATAAAGTCCAAAATTTTATCAAAAAAAAATAATTTTAGTTATCGTACTAACATTTAATTTTCAAAAGAAGATAATTGCTTATGTTAGTGAAAATTAAGAAAAGTGACATAGGTAGATATGATAAAACCAAGGTGATACCTCATTTTGAGTTCCTTACCTATGCCTATGCCTAGTCAGCTAATTATAAGGTAGATAATACCAACAATCGAGGCAGGTAACCTTGATTCACCTTTAACGGGCACGCACTAATAAGTAATAATACTCCTTGATTCCCGTGAGAAATCATAACGAACCTAACAACACAAAATCTAGTCTCTAGACTAGATTTTGTGTTGTTAGGTACCACTTACAGTATTAGAGAGGAAGGAAAATTTATCTATACTAATATTATAACGAGGAAACATTTGATTATTCGTTTTTTTACACATAGGCACATAGGCCATGAAATATTTTCAATAAAGCTAGGGTTACTTTTAATAATGTCGACTTCAATGTGTATCATCTTCAGCCTATATCAGTCAACAGCTGGACATAGGCAGGGTACTTAATATAATTATGTAGCAAAACTGAGAGGCATAATCATGAAAATTTTGCAGTCAAAATTTATGGTTCAGTAAGTAGGTCCTAATTAAATAAACCAAAAAGCTCCGACCTACATAAATCAACGTAATTGACGTTAATCAACTTCCCTATTCTCGAAGTTATGATTCACAATAAATCGTTCGATGACTCCTAACTACCAAGCACTACCGACTTTTGTAGGTAAATTTTTCTGAGTTCAATCCCTATTATCAACTCCGAGAAAGGTTTTTCGGACTATTGACCGTGTTCAGTACATAATTTTGTCGTCGACTGTACACAAAGACCTGTCTATAAAGATAATTTTCTAAGCAAACAGGCCTTGCTATTACCGTTGTTGGAATGGAAAGTTAAAACCTATTGAAACCTAGACGTTTCCTGACCAGGTACTTTCACGTTCATAAATGAACATTAGGACAAAGAAAGTTAGGTACCTTCTAATGAACAAAGCAAAAGTTGATTAGCTGATGGATGAGACAGGCATTTTACTCTTAACTCAGACAACAGCCATACAAAACTGATAATAAAGGAAAGCATAAGATTCATTATTCTTACAAAAAATGTATTTAAGCCGTCCCAAACTTGCGTCACTACCCTTTTATCTCATTATCATGAGCAAACTGACCGGTGAAATTTTTGAAGTTTATTTTGTAAACTTCAAACAATTTTTTGGGCAGTTTTTTGATTCCTCCTAAAAGCTTTTTTGTAGACATGACACACACACAGATGAAACCGTCATCATCATCTCACGTTAGTCCACATCTGGACATAGGCCTCCCCAATGAGCGCCATAGCGCCTTTTTTTCAGCTTGTCGCATCCAACATCTGCCTGCAGTCTTTCGCAGATCGTCATCCTACCTGGCCGGAGAGTGTCCTACACTAATTTGCAGAGGCTCGGTTCCCACTCAAAAACACGTTTATCCCTGCGGTTGTCGGTTCTTCGCGACTGAAACCCGTAAATCAGCTGCGTTGTTCACGTTGGTGGACAGTTCTCTTTGTTCTTTTGTGTGTAATCCTGAACTCTTACGGCACTTACCTCGTAAATAGCCAGAACTCCACATCAGACTCATAGACCCAGCCCCATCCCCAAAGCCTGGTCTCGTTGACCGATGGTACTGGCGCGTGCTGCTGTACGCTGGCCAGCCAGACCGGGTCGTATGGTGCCGGTGCGTCCCATTGCACTGCCGACGCCGCTGTTAAACAAGAAAAAATCGGTTGGTATCTAAGTATTAGGTACTTAAATATTCTGTATACGACGAATCAGCTGCCGACGTAGTCCTGGAATGCGAGGGTGTAAGAGCAGCAAACAGAAATCCTCTACTAGCCGAGGTCACTCCGCAAAGCCTGTGAAGACCCCAGGAGGTTTCTGCGCTTCTGGACGGAGTTAGGCTGTCTATGCTAGCACACACCTACGCATAATGAACCGGCACACACCTACGCATAATGAATGCGGAAATAGTAGGTACACTTACCTAAACCTAAACGTTACTTAAATATTACTTTAGTACGATAGTAAATTAATTAGCAGTTTTTTTTTTTATTTGAGCAGCATTACTGACATCTTTAATCTGCCGACCGAATAGGGGCAGTTTCATTGGGTAAAAAATATGGTCAGGTTTTTTTTTTATTATAAGTACTTCTTACTAACAAAGAATATTAAAATCAAATAACAGAAACAAATTAGATCTATCAATGGAAATACATGAGCTAAATCCAGACTGTGCAAAAATTCTACTGGTAGCTCGCTCAACTGATCCATAACAATATTAAGAATCCTTGCGTGAAAAATTCAAAGAAATAAACATAATGACAGTAACATGTCAATATATTTATGAAAATTTGTTGTACACTCATAAAAATATCAATAAGTTCATTAAAAATAGCGATATACATAATTTAAATACTAGAAATAAGAACAAACTGGCTGTGCCCACTACTAGGCTACGTAAGATTAATGTATCTTTTAAAGGGCAATGTATACGCTTCTACAACAAAATTCCAAGTGAGTTGCAAAAATTATCTATAAATAAATTCAAACGGATTGTCAAAAATATACTTTGTAAAAAAGCTTACTATAAAATATCAGATTATCTAGACGACAAAAAAGTTTGGAATGAACTGAATGACTCGCAGTATTTAGAACTTTTTTTTTTCGGAATGAATACTATTAATATATATAATGCGTCACTTTTTATAAACATTATTATGTGAGCTCTACCTAAGGAAAAAATACGGGATTACGGAAATAGGTACCTACTCCGGCAGGTGCAGAAATGGAATTAGCCACAGCAGATTTCTACAATGCAATCTTCATGTTATGAAACAGAATATTCAAATACAGAATTGTTCGTAACTTTACACTTTTTACAATTAGGTTTATAGGTACCTACTGAGAAGGTTTATTAGGTTTTAGACTCTATGGTTAGGATCATACGAGTACCTAGTCGTTTGAGCATCACCATAGAGTCTAAAACCTTTTTATGTTGTCCTTGTAAGGGCAGAAGGATGTTGATTGTTATCTCCATTTTAGCATTCAATGTAGGTAAGTTTCCTGCCGTGCCGCCGTGCCGTTTGCTGTGAAAGTGCGAACAAGCAATTAATATTCATTGTTTGATTTATGAACAGCCTGTTGATATTGTCTTTGATTAATTTATACGTCATAACTGCGAGGCAATCTACAACTTTGTTATTTAGTTATATGAAGGAACTCTGTAAATCTAGGTATTAAAGCTCTTGAAGCTTCACTGCGCGAACTAGCCGCGAACCATGAGTGTGTGTGTATCCTTTTCGTATAATCGTCGCGTTCGCGCCTCGTTGCGCGAAGACCTGCCTGCATGTAGAGTGTAGGTGGCCAGGTTAAACTTTTAAGTCATTATCATCATTCATCATCAGCCCCTGTTAGTCCACAACAGGACATAGAACCCAACTATTGCCGAACGGTTGCTCATGCGCAATTTTCTATACCACGTATTACACGAATCTCAAACCCTCTCTGTATCAATGCCCTCTTGGATGTAAACCTATGTAAAGTAAAATATATTTATTTTGTCAAAAATTACGTACCTACATACAAAAATAAACCAAAACTCACAAGTAAACCCTGAATACGATGTAGGTACATCTACATTATTTGCTGATGTGTGGAAGCATTTTTACCTTAAATTTGATTTTAATTTTTGTACCTAAATGATGAAATTTATTTAAACAGACTTATTATTATTAAACAGACATTATAATGACTATGCAAGATATGTAACATGTAACCTTACATAGTCATTAAAATTTCTGTTTTATATATCAACTAGCTGACCCCCTTGCAATTTCATTTGCGTGGACTTTAGGGTAAAATATCTTGACGAAATCAGCTAATACCCTCTTTTAAGTGTCGGAAATTCCTGAAACCCGCTTTAAATATCATGTACCTATCCCGTAATCCCATTATAAGCGTTTTCGACATTTCAAGATGGAGCCGAACTTAGAATAACTAAACTTGAATAACCGTTTTTATCCCATTTTCAGGATTTTTTGAAAAATCCTAAAATACTTATTCTATATTTTTGTTTGTGTAGTTTTCTCTGTAAATTTCAAGCCAATAGCGTCAATGGTTGATAAATTTCACCACAATAACCTCATAGTGATAAGTATGCTTAGTTAAAAAGTTATAGACATTTTAAATACGGGGCCGGACAACGAATCTCAAACTTGAATAACCACTTTTGTCACATTTTCAGGATTATTTTGAAAATCCTTAAATACGTGTTCGATTTTTTTGTTTGTTTAGTTTTCTTTGTAAATTTCAAGCCAATAGTGTCAATGGTTGATAAATTTTACCACAATAACCTCAATAATTCGACTTCCTTTTTATACTTAAATAGTAACATTTTTGAAATACAACAATTCAAAAATTCAAAATCCTGAAACACGTGGTTTGATTTATAGTTTTTTCAGTACATGCTGAAAGTTTCAAGTCATTAGTATGCTATATTAAAAAGTTATAGACAGTTCAACACGGAGCCAAACTACGAATCTCAAACTTGAATTACCCATTTCACCCTATTTTCAAGAATATTTTGAAAAATCCTGAAACATGTGTTCAATATTTTTGTATTTTTAGTTTTTTCTGTAAATTTCAAGAGAATCGGGCCACCGGTTACAGATGTAGAAAAAGGACCAAAAAAACTTCAACCCCCTTTTCACCCCCTTAGGGTTGGAATTTCCTAAAACCCCTTCTTAGCGGGTGCTTGTGTTGTAAAAGAAACCTACCTTCCAAATTTCAGCTTTCTAGCTTCAGCGGTTTAGGCTGAGCGTTGTCGCCAGAAAATCGCTTGTTCCTTTATTATAATTAAGATTCTTTTGAATTACAATAGAATTTAAAATAGACACAGAAAGCTTATAATAGGCATTCGCAAATAGAATCATTATAAACAAAATGATTCTATTTGCGAATAGCAGGCATTCGCTATTTAAAATTCTAGGCAATCCGAATTAAATAAATAACTTAATTAGTTACGAATTAGGTACGAACCTGTGCAAATCGCAAGCACCAAATAAATCATGCCAGTTTCGTACCCCGGGTTCCACACACACAATAACCGAAGCTAACTTCCCACACATACACTAGAACTTTGATAAACTCTAAACGGGTTAGACCGCTCATTTTGACGCTAAATCTAATGAAAGACCGTTGGCGATGCCTTCCGCATTTTCACTGTTCGCGCGATGCCGAGCTTGAATTTGAAATTAGGTAGCGCGTATCGGGGGTACCTGCATTACGATTCATAGTACGTCCTCGCAGACCACCGATCCTAGTAATCAGATGCTTCCGAACATTCCTGACGTCATGTGTTGCGGTAAATAGCTAAACCAACCGGTAAAATTGTCTACTAGTAGGTAAAAAAAATAAGTTGTGGTAAATAAATACAGTAGGTACCTAGTACGTAAGTACTTAGCAGGGCTTTATTTAATGTGTTTATCACAGATATATGTGTTTATCGAGTAAAAGCAAGGTTTTATCAACCATAGTTTTAACTAAGTATAATTTAAAGTCATAACTAAATTATAGTTACAATAAGTAATATGACATAGGTACCTACATATTTTGATATTTAATAATTCAATTCACTAAGACGTTCTTTTAACCAATTCTGAATTGGTCAAAAGAACGTAATAAAAATATCATATTATGCTTTTCTATGTATAATAAAAATATCTATGCATGTTATAATTATGGCTGTGTGGTGCCGGCATAGTATTTTACCACGCCAACTCTTCCTCGTCGTAAGAGGCGACCAAGGAAAACACAACGGGGGGCGAGCAGCCAGCGCCCCTGCAGAACAACTTCACCGAACTGCGATTCCCAACCCGCATGCCCAGCGTGGGGATTATGGGCAACAACCCCCCCAAATGATAAATAAAGCCATCTATGGCGCTCATTAGGGGGAGACCTATGTCCAGCAGTGGACTGTTAAAGGCTGACGAGGTAATAATTATTGTATAGGTAGGTATGTCTATCAGTCACCTAGTAAGTAACACAAGCTTTGCTTAGCTTGGGGCAAGATGATGCTGTGTGGGTTGCCCAGCATTATTTATTATTAATATATTCATTATTATGGGACTAGATGATGCTCATTATTATTATATTATTAATATTGTATCTCATTTCCATTTACTACACTAGCGGGGTTCTAAATAGGTACCTACTCAAAGCTAGCGGGTGTCATCCTCGTTTGCCCAATATATTACAGCCGACGATGATATCCGCCAGGTGTAGAAACTATTGCAAAGGAAAATTAAAGGAAAAAAAAGGTTATTGTAATGAATGGTTAGATGGACTGGGTATTATGCCTATGGAGGAGAGTGCGGACGCCTGCCCTAAACATAGTCTCATCATAACTGTTAAAAGCGGCAGACGGTGGCTTGCCGAATGCAAGATGGAGTCCGAGAGGGAGGAATAGTAGGTATTGAGAAGTAATCGAGTATCGAGCAAACAAGCTCAAGTGTGAGTATTATAAATAACAAGTGGGTGTAGAAAATTTTTCATCAAATGGTTAGTTCTATTTTTGTGTGTGTGTAAAATAATACGAGGGAATAATAAAATATTACATGAAACCGCTCTTACTACCTTCGAAGTTTGTCACTCCGACGACGACCGACCGACACCGACACTGGCAGAGTCCTAGCGAAAAGCAAGCTATGAAAGCTGCAAGCAAGCTGTCAAACAGAATAAAATAATTTTCTGTAACTTTATCTATCAGTGGTGCCAGATTAGGCGAATTATTGCCTTTTGCAGCGACCAAAAAATCCAATCGGCTACCAGTAGGTAGCTATTAGGCTGGAACCTAAAAAATGATCGAATTTAGAATAATTCGCATTTGTTTGAATTTTAGTGAACAAAATATATCGCAATACATTTTGCCCCACGCACATGACTTAAATGATTAAACAGCACATCTAAAAAATATTATACCTACCAAGGAAGACCGATTGATACAAATTGAAAAAAAAGGATCATCTAATTCCGCCACAACTTCAAGGAATGAAGATTCTTCCTCTGAAATTAGTAGGGAATGGACAACAACTTCCTGCAGAAGTTCACAATCACACAATTTTTTTTTTTATATATTTCTCTTTGTACATACCTAATTTATTTGGGCCACAGAACACTAATATCCTAACATTAGGGCTAAATTTAGGCTGCGTAGCTCAAAATGTTAGGCGAATTATGGTTGCACGGAAAGTTATACTAGGCGATTTAGGCTACTTGTTAGGCAAAATTAGACGAATTGAGTTTGCTTATAACTGGCAATCCTGGATTATTCTGATTATTCGTTGAGCGGAGTAAAGTAAGGGGCTAGGCTATTTTCATTCCCTTTCTTTTCTTCTATTCACGACTGTTTCCTTGCATTCCATGATAATATCTATAATTTGTTAGATCAATAAATAACACAAATAACTAAAAGGAATATCTGTATATTCTTGTGAGATGGCACTTGTTCAGGATCAAACAAAAATCCTTGAGTTTTTGGAGTTGGTGGGCCGTCTGAAGGTAATAGTTTTATCCATGCACATTTATAAATTTGATTGTGTTGCTATCCATAATGCGAAATCTTTTATCGATTTTATGATAGTAAAATGAAATACTAAAATAATTCATTGGCACTTCCGTAGTACTCACTAAATTTTGGTCCATATAGGTTACTCACTCACTAGTTTATCAATTAAAATTAATCTAAAGGCAAGTGATACCATGTATTTTTCATATAATTTGTAGGTACATAATGCTTCTAAGTAATGAAAATGCTGGACAATCATCTAGCGAGCCTGTGTTATGGTTATGACCTATCTATCTACTGATCTTTCTGTGTTGGGAAAACATTTCAGATTGTAGCTGCAAAGCAAAAAAGTTAATTTCATGTTTCAGTGTCTCTTACACTATGCAAACTGAATAAAAATTAGACCTATTTAGTACACTAACACACTAAATTATGTAAAACCACTGTTAGATACTAGATGATATACTTAAATATATCCTGGGTGCATGTCTTTCTTTCTTTAGATTCTGTTGAAACTGGTCGCTTTGCTGAAATTTTGTTTCATCACCAGCCTATAATAGTCCACAGCTGGACATAGGCCTCCCCTAATGAGCGCCATAGATGGCATCATTATTGAAATTTTGTTTGGATGATACAAATCAAATGATCATTTGCATTACACAAAAATTTACTATTTATATGTATAAATAATTTTTATTCATTAATACAGCATGAGAAGAGAACAGGCTGGGTGCTCTGTGACATAAATGAATGTGAATCAATTGCCGGGCACATGTACCGCATGGGCATGATGACATTCTTGCTAACGGATCAGAACAATCCCACTAATCTTGACCGCTTCCGGTGCCTCCAGATTGGTAAGTTATTATTTAACTTTAAAGCTATACTATTGGGTGATTTATAATGAGCATGCAGACATGATTTTTTTCATATTGTGTTAAGTAAATGTATTGTTTTTTCAAAGTCTGCACAACTTTCCATTTATGTAGGTTATTAATAGTTACGTAGTTAACACTTTTTGAATGTGATACAGGTTTAACCTAGTTCAGGCACAAGTATAAAGCTTTAGATTATAAGTTATTAATACTTTTGTTCTAAGATATTTTTGAATACCAAAAAAATTGTATTTTTGTATTAATTTATTATGTTACTTAGTCTTAATTAAATTTATTTTCTTTCCTATATAGAGGAAACAATATAGTCTTGATGGTCTTAGGTATATAATTATCATATTCAGATTGGGTTTCCATCAACCAAAGGGCTGTTTGTTGGGAGTTGCTTGAAAATATCATTTGATTGAGATATTATTTTCTTATTTGTTTCCAGTGCCTAGATTGGTAAGTTACTTTTTAATCTTCAAACTACGCTTTTGGGTGATAGATACAAACAGTATTTATTATAGTATTGTCTTAGATTGGTAATCAATGTGAAAAATCCGTTTTGGTATCATCAAACAAAAGGCTGTTTTCTTTGAAGTTGTTGAAATTATTGTTTCATCAAACAAAACTAAAAGGCTGTTTGCTTTGAGTTTGTTGAAAATATCTGATTGATTTATTAATAAATAAAATAAATAATTTCTAGCATCAGAACTGAAATACAACACTCATACCACAAGACAAGTGGTTTCACACATATTATCCTAGCTAGCATAATCTGACCACATTGTTTCTTATCAATACTAGTTATTGATCAAAATTTAATATCCACAATTCAAAAAAATTCTCCAATTTCTACAAGCCTGTACAGTCTCCATCAATCAATCAATACTACTAATAATATGCCTGTTTGTGTACCTCTAAAGAAAGTGGCACATGCAGAAACAACAACTTACTTTCACTTTGAAAAGTCAATTTAGACGATGTTCTTGTAAGCCACAGCATTATTATTATATTATTGACGACCTCTGTGGCGCGGTGGGCGAAGGTCCGCCTGCGACGCAGGAGGTTGCAGGTTCGTTTCCCGCGCCGGGACAAATATGTGTACGATCTGCAGATATTTGTTCAGGGCGTTCTGGTCGTTTTCTATGTATAATAAAAAATATCTATATGTATATGTTATAATATTGTATTATTTATAACAGTCATCTAGTACCCATAACACAAGCTCTGCTTAGCTTGGGGCTAGATGATGCTGTGTGGATTGTCCAATATTATTTATTTATTAATAACTGTTTCTTGTTCTAGCCATGGTCCATGACTTAGCAGAATGCATTGTTGGAGACCTCACACCACACTGTGGAGTTTCACCTGAAGAAAAGCATCGCAGAGAAGATGTGGCGATGCAGAAGATAGCTGAGCTTACAGGCCTGGCTGGAGATAGGATGTATGATTTGTACAAAGTAAGTAAATATAACAATCAATATCAAAGTGCTTTCATAAGCTTACAGGACTCTTGGACAAATCACAAATAAGATGATAAACAAATAAGATGGGAAAATAGAATACAAAATGAAAAACCACAACCTTTTTGATTAACTTGGTTGCTAAGTTGCTTTAAGTTTATTGGTTTTTAATTATAATGAGGGCTTCTCGCTAGTTTATAATGTGATATTTTTATTTATTTATTAGAATGTTATGTATCTTTGTATTTTTTTTTACATTATATGGACTGTATTATGTAGGTATGTATATTTGTGTCCGAAATAAATGATTTGAATTTGAATATACACTTTATAAATTTGAAATCTATTTATGAAATACACTTTTTATACTAGAAAATATATAACTATTCTGCATTAAATAATATATCAAAACAGTCGATCAAGGCCACGAATCTAGGCCGTTGACTAGGGTTGCAGAGAAGGGACTTCTGACGATACGCGCTGAGTCAAGGAGTACCTACCACATATAGAATCTGGCCCTTCAACCAATTTCCTAGCGAGATTCTCCTGAGATGTTGATCGAGGTCTCGCCACTAACCGAAACAACTATCGGGACAATGCACGATGGTCGTTGAATTAAGATAGCATCATAATGTATATATAAGGTCCGCCTGCGACGCAGGAGGTTGCGGGTTCGATTCCCGCCTCGGGACATATATCTGCAATTATTTGTCGGGGTGTTCTGGTCGTTTTCTATGTATAATAAAAAATATATCTATATAATGTACCCGTATATTATTCTGTAGGTATATCAGTTATCTAGTACCCATAACACAAGCTCTGCTTAGCTTGGGGCTAAATAATGCTGTGTGAAATGTCCAGCATTATTGATTTATATTTATTTACCTATGATTTCATTTGCGACCTTTGCGGTGAGAGTACTGCTGGTATTAGTAGTCTATTATTTATTATGTCATTATATTGCCGTATCTAAGTATATTTGCCGTGTGGTGCCGGCATAGAATTTCACCACACCAACTCTTCCCGTGGGTGTCGTAAGAGGCGACTAAGGGAAACACACCGGGGGGCGGGCAGCAGCGCCTTCTGCAGAACAACTACACCGAACTGCGATCCCCAACCCGCATGCCTAGCGTGGGGATTATGGGCAATAACCCCCAAATAATGATGCCATCTATGGCGCTCATTAGGGGAGGCCTATGTCCAGCAGTGGACTATTATAGGCTGGTGATGATGATGATGATCTAAGTACATCAGTCATCTAGTAGGTACCTATAACACAAGCTCCGCTTAACTTGGGGCTGGATGATAGAGTGTGTGGACTTTCCAGCATTATTTATGGTCTCGGTTATTGTTAATAGCCGCTAAAAAAAGAATGTTCTATTATTTCAGGAATATGAAAACCAAAGCTCTCCTGAAGCGAAGTTCGCTAAAGACCTAGATCGCTACGACATGATCCTCCAAGCGTTTGAATATGAGAAACGTGAAAAAGCACCAAGAAAACTACAAGAGTTCTTCACTGCAACTGAAGGAAAGTTCAACCATCCCTACATTATTGATTTAGTGAAAGAACTGTATAGGCAAAGGGAAGAATTCGAAAAGAAGACTATTACCAATGGACATGTTGAATCCAAATCACATTCTACGCAATAAGCGTTCTATTCTGCGCAATGTTATGAGCGGAATGTGTTCTTAGATATTTTTTATTACTTTAGGATAAAGTAGATTCATTCCAGGAGAACCTGTTGATAGTCAGATCCGCTTAACTTCTAAAGCAATTTTTTGTTTTTTATTTATTGTATTTAGAATCTCAAGGCAATATTTGTTGAGATATCATAATTTACATAAGTTTGCACTTGCTTTATGTTATTTTATCTTACTTTAACATACCTCAAATCATGTTGAGAAGAACTAACGAGGAAGTTCATTGTAAAAAAATACTGATAGCCCTAATAAGCGTCTCTCTTACCTACAGTAAGTTAGTATTCTTTTATGGTGACCGATGATGACCTTTCTTGTAACGCCAATCAGTTTATTTTTTACGTAAAAAAAACTGATAAGCCTTATTATAACTTATCAGTATCTTATTAATTGTTAATTTAAAAATCACGATACTTATCTAATTAGCAGAGATCGAAATAGGTATAATGATTTAGGGTCCATGACCTGGTAGGAAATTTGTCTCGATTAAATGCGAAGACAGCCACAAATTTGCACACAGCAACTAAAAGATAATAAAGGGGAAAGCTTAAATGAGTTTTATATAAACGTAAACGGAAAAAACAAATAACTTATTTTTTTAAATCGACAGGTTATTTAAATATACGTTTAACAATCGCTTCCTTTAAATATCAAATGTGAATTAAAACTTTAAAATACTTATTTAACTAAATCAGAAAAATCATGAAACTTTCCGATAAAAAGGTAACTTATACCATCATAATGTCCATGTTATGTTATGTAATATCTTGATGCAAATTCGTAAAATTATTTTAATTACTCAAATCTCTGCGTAGCTATTTAGTTCTTCTGAACTCAACATGATTTTTGGTTAAAATAACTTACCTATGTGTATTTGTCTGAAAATTACACAAGATGCTACTTCCGAATAGATTGTAGAATAAATACTTAGTCACGTTGGCTATTTTTATGGTCGCAAGTGTCGTTCGGCTAAAAGATAGTGGCTGGATGCGCGCTGCATGCGATTTGGAAATTAAAACATTACTTGCCTAGTTTGAACCGTGCTTTATCTATAACCAGTGGGAAACCAGCGTTACCTATCAAATAATTAACTATTCACTAGCATGGCTAGACCACAGATAACATAATAATAGGCTAGACTAAACCATGTTTTAAGTTTGTACGTACTTATTCAAGTTAAAATACGATTTTAACTTGGTTGTTTTTAGTTGAAAGTATTTGTATTTTGTTTATATTATGTAACTTTATGTCCTCCTGTGATAGCTACTTAAAAGGAGATGTGAAGCTTGATGTGATTTTTTGTTATAATTTATGTTTAAATATTATATTTTGTTCCCAACGTATAGCAATAAGTATCTTTATGTACTTGTACCGTATTGTTTTGTACCACACACAAAAACCATCACTCAATAAAGACGTAACAACATGAATATAAAAATTATTTTCTTAGAGGTTTAATAATATCCAAAAAAAAATACTTCAACGGGACTTGAACCCGCAACCCTCCGTCAGTAAGGGTGGGCGCAGCGGCGATTGCGCCACGAGGTTTAATGGCGTAGATATAAAGCTTAAGTATCCTTGACTTCTTACTCTAGATTTTGTCCATGGCTTCGCTGACGTGGTACTTGGAACGTAGCCTTTAACACTCAGGGATAGTGTAGTTATATGCCTAAGTGAAAGACTGCCGATCCAGTTTGTTTAAGGTCATTCGTTTTTCATACATTTGTATTTTCCCAAATATGAGCCATATGAGCTTAATTTTACAGATAAATAACTGTTTTTGGCATTGTTATAGGTCGTTATTTGCGGCAAATTATGTTTCATTAAAGAAAACACTTGATTTAATTAGAAATAACGTGGTAATTTTAGTCCATTTTTGTCACTGTGTGGGTGAACACCAATAGTGTCGTACAAGAACGTCATGAACTTATGAGTGTGAGCGACGACGACAACGTCATCTGTGAGAAACATAACGAATCAACTCGTAATACCATAGCTTACCATTCATAAATTTTGATTTTGTTCGTCCAAGCATGTAGAACGTACATATTTCGTCTTTTATTGTTGTCATGTGGCTGTCTATTCTTTCAATGTCTATCGTTTTTGTAGGTATGTAGGTATTCTGTTTTCATAGGTTTTCATTGACTTGTTTTGATTTTTGCAAAACGAAGCAAAACTATTTTTTAAAACAATCAACTTCCCAAAATAAAAGATGGAGTTACGGAGGATGAAAATTCTAATAAATAATAAATTTCAATTGTCCTTACCTAGTTGGACCCAAAAACTTCGAAAAAAGTACTAAAAATGATTTCTGTAGATTTTTTCTTTCCAGTTTTTTAGTCCGGTGACCACAGTGCTTACTGTAATGTATGTTCGTCCAAAGCTAGTCTAGCTAATAATAATAATAATTCACGCCTACTGTGTCTAATGTAAAAATTTAATATACCTACTTACCTAAATTATTGGGTGGCATCCGATATTTAAAATTACCTACCTCTCAAACGAAAACTAGGGATACTAGATTTCACGATACTTATTTATTGACATCACTCTGCAACACAGAAAGTTGCTGGTTCAATTCCCGCCGCGCGACAATACCTCTGATCTTGAAGAAGTAATGCATGAAGTAATGAATAAAGTTTTGTGATGAATCATTATTTATCAGATCCAGGATCTACTACCTGTATTTTACCAGTAGGTACCTAATTGTGCTCAAAAGTCCGCAATAAACAAAATTGCATTGAAATTAAAGTGTACAGAAAATCAATGACACCTAATTTCTTATTTGATAATAATTACTAGCACACTTCTCTTTGTTTTTGTGTGATAGGGACCGAGGTCAAACAAGATAGGTACTTCGTTTGAGTACGTAGAAACTCCATCAACGATTTATTACAATCGAATCAAAGGAAGGCTTGAAAACACGAATTTATTTATACCATGAATAAACAAACAAAAATGGATTTATTAATACCGATACTTGGTACTTCAGATTCTGATATAAAATATGCGATCAGAATAATTTTGATAAATCACAACACAACGTCACAACAGGCAGATTTTGCATTTGCAGGCTTACGCACAAAAAATATGTTCACTAACAAGAAACAAATAGGAAAATGTACTTAGATAAAATAGAGTTATTCGCACCCAGGTACAGGCAGGTGGCGTATCGTGCCCAACAGTTCACATTATAATCTTTGCTTGTGTGAGTGATTTGGTCCGGAGATTTTGCTCTTCCCAAATACAAGTTCTATGAATGTTTTCAACGCTTGAAACATTTATTGATATATGGAAAACAACGTACCATTTGCGGCAAATGTATTACTTTTAAATAATATGCACAATTTAATAAGAAAACAATAAAAAACCAACAAATTGAAAGTCAGCGCCATCTATTAGCAAAGCTATACCTAAACAAGGAGACCGATCCACCTTAATATTATTTTTGCAATAGAAAACAAAACACTACGAACTCACAATAATTTAAGCTCTATTGTACCTACACCAAAAAAGAACACAACAAAAGACACATTACATAAAATTAGTTCAATGGGTGGCCGTATCGCTTAAAAGCGATCTCTTTCGGCAACCTTTGGAGGGATATAATTATTTGAATTTAACTTAGGTACGTAGGTTAGTAGGAACGAGTGTAAGGGCAAACACACAAAAAAACTGAATGCTTCTCTTATTCGGTAGATTCATATTAAAATGTCATTTGACATTTATCTATGGTCTGATGTTTGTAAATTATAGTGATTAGATCTCTTCCCCGAAATCGTTAATTCCATTCCGCGTAGCAAATTTTCCATTCGCATTTTTCCCCACTCGGACTTTTAACCATTCTCCTTTTTTATCATTCATAAATAATTTCAATGTCTAATAGCGTACTTTTCCGATCCTCTTGTTTATCATTCGCGAATATTACCAAAATCATAATTTCCTTATAGCGTATTATAATAATCATAATTTCCTAATAGCGTATTATCCATTTTACCTTAACCTTCTTCTTTACCTATGTACCTATATACCTACAGGGTGGAATTTTGTAATGCCACCTGGAGGGAAAGTACTCTTAATACTGTAGATTGAAAATTGTACTCAAAGAAAACATTCCTTAAATTTTGAAAAGAAAGAAAACTGCATTCAAAGATTTTCGAAAATTCGCTTGCCACACCCGGGATTCGAACCGACTAAAATCTGTAAAAATTACACCCTGTACTTTAATTGCATAGATCGTTAGAGTCAATAATAAGGATGAAATCTCTCTAACAAACTTAATACATTAAATGAAAGGAAAACCCATGAAATCTTAAATTATAAATTGAATGGGTCAAGTTATGCACTTTAACTTAAAGATCCATCTGTTTACTTGTGTCAGTAATTAATAATTATCATTGTCGTCATTTATCCATTAAAAATGACGAATTAATATTTAGAGTCCACGTGTACCAAGGTCATTTAAACACTGTCAAGTATCTTGAAATACTGGATCTCTTAAGAAATTAGTTAAATGGTTTCCCCGAGGCAGAGCGAAACCAAATAATTCTACAGCAAGATGGTGCTCCAGCCCATAACAGCAGAATCACTACTGCCTACATTAATAACCATTTTAATACCTGGATTGGTACCAACGGCACAATCAAATGGCCTGCGAGATCACCAGATCTCACCCCTTTAGTTTTTTTTTTGTGGGGTAAAAAATTTAATTTACATGAAATCTTATGCGAATGTAAACGAGTTGAGAGTTGAAGTTCAGAATACGATTTATAAATATTCACCACAACACGTTATTAAAAGTTACTAGAAATGTATTCGTTAGAAGAATAAATTTGTGTATCCAAGAAAATGGAGCCCATTTCGAGCAACTAATTAGTTAGTTGACTTTTTATTGTAAATAATTAAAATAATTTAAGATTTCATGGTTTTCCTTTCATTTAATTTATTAAGTTTGTTTGAAAGATTTCATCCTTATTATTGACCCTAACGATTTATGCAATAAAAGTACAGGGTGTAATTTTTACAGATGTTAGTCGGTTCGATTCCCGGGTGTGGCAAGCAAATTTTCGAAAATCTTTGAATGCAGTTTTCTTTCTTTTCAAAATTAAAGGAATGTTTTCTTTGAGTACAATTTTCTAAATACAGTATTAAGAGTACTTTCCCTCCAGGTGGCATTACAAAATTCCACCCTGTATACTTAATTTTCAAGTTATCTAGCTGAATTGCATACGATTTGTTACTTTAATTTATAAAAATGAGTTTAAAAAAAAATATAGATATTTTTATTATTTTGATAAAATTGTATTCTTAAACCAAAGCAGCAACAAAAAAACCTTCCTATTATTTCACAAAATGAAGCTGTAACCAAAGATTTTAAATCTTTGGCTGTAACAGGCAGTTTCACGTCTTCGTTTGGCGAGCTAAATGAATACTAAACAACTTACTAAACAATTATTAAAAAAAAAATACATGGAAACTTTTAATTTCGGAAAAATATCGCGTAAGAAACCAAACTATTGCAAAAAGAAGCGAGTGGGAAACTTTTGCTCTGGAAAAAAATATCGTTTATGAAATAGACAGGACATATTGTGATAAATGTCGCTTGGCCATAATTGAGAATGAGGAAGCAAGCAAATGAGAAAAAAAAGTGGCGGGTAAAAGTTCGAGAGGGGAAAAATGCGAATGGAAAGTTTGCTACGCGTAATTAACGATTTCGGGGAAAAGATCTAATCACTCGTAAATTACGCTATACTTAGCATGGAAGTAGTTCTATAGGACTGTACAATATATCCCGAAGAGAAAGCGTGCGATGCCGCGGGCAGAGGCTAGTTCAACCAATTACAAAGTAGGTAATTTTATAAACAATTAGCCGTCCGCCCCGGCTTCGCACGGCTATTCAACAAAAAATTAAAATTTTTACACACATTACAATATATCCCGAAGAGAAAGCGTGCGATGCCGCGGGCAGAGGCTAGTTCAACCAATTACAAAGTAGGTAATTTTATAAACAATTAGCCGTCCGCCCCGGCTTCGCACGGCTATTCAACAAAAAATTTAAATTTTTACACACATTACGTTATTGAAATTTAAATACGGAACCCTAACTTTTTTGATACAATTCTATGGACTAAGGTACGTTTAATAAAGCATAAAGAATTTTTCAAATCCATGCAGTAGTTTCTGAACCTATTAAATTCTAACAAACAATCAATCAAGTTTTTCTTCATTACTTATAATATTAGTAAAGATAAATTGTGTCGCGTAACTTCAAATTCAGGTAAATCCAATTTTGTAATTTTTGTAGATTTTGGTGTCAAAAGAAAGGGTAAACAAACAGTTTTGGAACGGTTTTACCAGTTGTGTATAAATCCGCATGGTTCATGAGAAATAAGCCGTCAAAATCTTACTATTTTATCAAAGTCAGATAGATCCACGAGACAGATTTTTTCAAATTTAGGTAAGTCAATGAGAGCCAATCAGCGAACTGCGTTTGTCCAACATGGCCGTCTGTCGACGTAAAATCTGCGACCGTAGCACCGTACACGCCCGCTTTCTATTGTTTTATTATATTATTCCGAGAGTTCCCATGGATAAATCTATTCAAATTGTGTCACCCAGTAAATCCTGCAAGCAGCCTAATATAAAAGTTCGCCGTAAAAAAGCGGAAAGAGCGAAAATTCGGTAAGTTTGAAATACTATACCTATGCGTCGTTAGGAATCCTGAGTTGGCACTAGTGTTGTGCTTACCATTATTATTACCTATCGATTATTATGTTGTTATACTGTTACAGAAAAGTTTGGATCTAAATAATGCTGGACTATAATGTTCGATCTAATTTGTATAGTTATACAGGAACCAAATGTAAGTTTTTAAATTTAGTGCCTTGTGGAGTTGGTCGTCTGCATTATATGTTTTGCAATGTTACTTAAGCACACTGTATAATTAAAAATATAATTGTGTGAAATGTCCGAGAACATACATTTATTTACTTGTATGATATAATGAACTAACATTTATTTATTTTTTCAAAGGAGTTTGAAGTTTTGGCCCATGCTGAAGATGTTGCTGGAAACGCACTTTGACCAAAACTGGGCATCGTTGGTGCAGTTAAGTAAGTAAACTATTACAAAAAAAGTGCATAACAGTGAAAATGTGATAGGGCGACCAATGAATGAAGAAATAGAAGAAGATGACTCAGAAGAAGTTTTCATTTATGTGTAAAATACTTAATTAAATTAGTTAGCTACCTACTCTTTTTGTCGAATAAAATAAGATTTCCATATTTTATTATTTTTAGTTTTATTCAGTTAGTTACCAAACATTTTACTGTTGATAGTGCTCCGTGATTTTGCCACTACCACATCCCTAGTTGTAATCGTATTGTTTCAAACCCAGATAAATCCAGATCTATTAAATCAAAATTCGATAAATCCACACTGAGTTTTTTCAAAAATAGATATATTGTATGCCATTATATCAAATTAAGGTAAATCCAGACTAAATATTGATTTTTATCAATAATGAATGGTTTTATTATTGAATTTGTTGAACAGAATAGTTTTGTTCAATATTATTGCCACAATAAAAAACACTCTGCCTCTTAAATCATCAAATTAAGTTAGTTATCACTTTTCTTTAAATATCTCGGAAGAGGCTAGAGTGGATTTACCCAAGTTTGAAGTTATGCGACACAATTAACTTATTTGATCTTAGACGAATTTAATCACAGAAAAATTTAAGCCTAGATGAAGAGGCCGGATTTTTGCGCACGTGTGAAGATCCATCTTGCAGCAGGCAGCGGGTTCTATTCCCGACCTGTTTAAAATGTTAGTCAAAACGGCTACCTGTGTCTGGGTACTTAGGCTATCTATGTAAGCCTATTAGTGTAAGTACCCGGACTCAAGTTCTTATGAAGGTTTCCTGAGCCTCAAGCATAGTAGGTAGGCACTCTGACTGAACAAGTTTTTAAAATAAGAGACAGTGTTATTAAAATCGTTTAGGTATACGAAATCGGTTAATGGTAAGTACATAAATATCTTGAGGTTATTTTGTAATTCCTTTCTTTATAAATAAATCCGCTTCTGATTTATTATAATATTATTTTGTCCGTTTTTTCCTTACTGGGCTGACGCACTTTGAACATCGCCAAAATCATCCTACTCTAGAGTTGAGGTGTGTAGGTTTCATCTCAGTCGTCACGTAGAATCCTTACCCTCGAATAATGGACGCAAAGCAACTCAGTTTTAAGCACGTCCCAAATCGAAAATTCGTCACGCTGTAAGACGTGTTACAATCATGTCACTATACCTATATTAATTGTATACCGAATCTGATTTGCGTTTCGATAATTATTCGGAGGAGTTCGATGAAATGACAAAGAAACTACTCGTACGATTGGTAACCTAAGTGGCGGTGCTATTTCCATGTCGAGATTGAAAGAAAAGAATAGTTCCAAATTGATTTCAAACTCGATAACTTTGACCACAGAACACTAATATCCTAACGGATATTAGGTACCTACCTATACTCGTCCATTACCCAAAGCGTGTCTGTAGGTGACTGACGATGAAGATACCAGTTCTAAAGCGATTACTTTATCAGAATAACTAGCTTTTGCCCGCGGTTTCGCTCGCGTTAGGGGATGCCTATGTCATAGTAGGTTTAAGCATGTAAAGTCTCAGCCCGATCGGTTTAAAATTGACAAAGTTTCTTATGTCAATTTTAAACCGTTTCTTTTTTTTAGACGATGCCTACGTCATAACATCTACCTACATGCCAAATTTCAGCCCGATCCGTCCAGTGTTAGGGCTGTGCATTGATAGAATATCACTATGTCAGTCACCTTTGAGTTATATATATATATATATATATTAGATACGGCCCCTGTCTAGTCCACAAAATGATTCCATCCAATGAGCTCAAGGTTGAGCTTGTGATGACACCAGTACTGGTGACCTTGCTTGCACAATAGCATAGGTACATAGACTACCTCCCACCATCATTACTAATGACAAGGCCAGCCTGTCTAAATAAAAATCGAATCTTAAATTAATAATTCGCGTACATATGTAAAGTTCGCTTCTTTCTATGCAATCTGTTAATATTATTTATTTAGAAGGAACTGTGAAGCTTAATAAGAACTCATTTTGTACTTTTAAGATTTATTGTACAAAAATTATGAAGGTAAATTATAAATTCAGTCATAAGTTGATTTGCAAAAATGCTTAGACATTATTGTGACAAACTAATGCACCCTCCATGGGATATTCGATAATAGGCACATACAATTCTTACATTCTAACTGAAGAAAAGACATTCTTTATTAGTAAGGCTTTATATGACAAATGTGTTATTTTATGTAATACAATTGAATATAATAAAATTTCTTATGAGGGTCAGATTTCATTAGCCATAGCCAATGTAAACTGGTGCTGTGTTATTTCCCCATAATACATGAATTGGCTAAGCGGCTTGTTTAGCCCCCTGTGCTGCCTCTTCTTTCTTTCGTTGCTTTTCTCTCATCAGCTCAGCATCCCTATGACATAAAAATTAATTATTTATTTTATATTAAACAATTTATGAATCATTCTCTATTGGTATTACTATGCATGTTCAATTCAAGTAAAAGTCCATTAAGAAGAACCACATTTAACAAAGAATAGTTATTTTTTTTTATTGAAATGTAATTTATAGGTGGAACCTTGTTGTTTAGATATTTTCATATTTAACAAAGATAATTTAAACTTATTAAAAAAATATACTTAGTTAATAGCTGCACACAACATAAATAGCAGCTAATTACTATGTAATGTAAATTTTTTTTACTGTGAAAGGGCAAAAGCCTTTATTAACAAATAAAATTACAATGATCTAAGTAAATGAAAAACTAGTATTTACAATTGAAACAATTGAGCTAACTGCAGATTGTTGCGAACAAACTACAGGTAGCTCAACTGATCCATATCAATACCAGTTGGAAGTGAATTTTAATTTTTTTCAGAATTTTTTTACATTTTCTAAACCAATGGCTCTGTTAGGGCTCAAGGCCTGTTCTTTTTTTAAGGCCACTATGTTCCACTAGGAACTACTCAAGACAAATATTTTAGGACACAAACAATGTTTTTTTTATAGTACTTCATTACTTACCTAAATTTTCGTTCAGTGACCGACATCCCAGTCTTATCGGCAGCGCTTTTCTTCTTCTGAGCTTCAAGTTGTTTCTTTTGGTTCTTGGCCCTAGCCAAATCTCTCTGATTACCACCTGTAACAATTCATGCAATTTTACAAACAGTTAGTTTTTGTATCAGTATGAGGAACACAAGCATTTTGTATCATCCATCAGGGATGGAATTAGAAACAGTAAATACAAGGCCACTCATCTGACATACAGTAGAGATTAGACTAGATTTGGAAACGAAGCGTTGGAAGAAGCGTGACAGAGGGTAGGTACCTACTTATTCCAAACACTTCTTCTAGAGGTTATTTTGTCATTACCTAAATGTAGATAGGTTTGGATACAAATTCTGCACCAAACAACCTATCACAGTAGAGAACGTTATTTTTTGTGAAATTAATAGAAACATAGTCTTGGGGTCAAAACGTAGGCGTGTACAAAGAGCTATCTAGAAACTTCCCTGAAATTTAATCTCCAGACAGTCGAATAATATAGACATAGGTCACGTGGAGACAAGTAAGCTCGTTATTTGTTATGGCGAACAGCAAGCAAGCGGTTAATACAGTGAAGTCGACTAAAGAAGTGAAAATAACTTACGGGTCATCTTGTGAACGGCTTGTCAGCAAGGTGGAACTTTGAAGAGCGACGCAGTTACCTAATTCGGATATTTTTTTAGAATTTTGGAAGCCCGGACGATACGCTAGTCCGGTCGCAACCTAGGACAACGCACCGCCCTTTCACTACCAAGAAGATAAATTATCAACAAGACACCAGTAAAGTAAATTCGCTTGGATGTTTTTCCAAGCCAAATAGCAAAGCAAGCACATTACCGCCCGAACAATAGACAACAGACGTGACAAGTCATGACAGAACAGAGTTGACAGACCACAAAACAAAGAACGCTCTGTGATGCCAACTGGGTTTTGGCTTGTCAGGCTAGCTCGAGCACTGCTCTTTCTGTTCTGTGTGCTCGAGTCTAAAAATACCATTTTTGGGCTCAGTCAGTCCCCTATAAGATATAACTAGTCTCTAGCAGGGTGTGGGTATTTTTCTACTACCTACTATTTTTTTGAAAATTTTCGCACTTTATCGCCAGCAGGTTATTGTGACTCGCATGGCCGTAGGGAGGGGGGGGGGGTTTGGGGGTTCAAACCCCCCCCCCCCCCCGAAATGTTGAGGCACCGTTAAAAATCGAACTTGAATAGGTAAAATTTTCTCGAATACGTACTCCTACGTGGAAAGTGCGGCTTACTTTAAATAGCTATTCTCTCTTAAAAACACAAAAAAAATTTCGTCTCATTTCGTCTCCGATTAACAACAGCGCGCTCTGAGTCGTCGGTGACGGACGGGGCGCACTCGCGCACCATGTCATGCGATTCCTATTGTGTATCTACATACATTGTACTGTATGTAAGAACTTAAATATTTCTTTAAATTATTATCTTTTGAAAACTCAAACTTTTTTCGACAAAATTCGTCTCTACATTTTAAATGAGCTGAGTGCACGCATCGCATTCATTTACGGCCGATTCCAGCTAGGCAGGCAGATCACGACATTACTTTTAATTTTATAAATTAAAATTAATAGACCTATTTTGTTGTAGTTCCGTAATTGAATTGCTTTCTCCGTTTACTGTCATGTATTTATTTATAACATACTTTTCTAAACTATTTATTAACGACCGAAAAGGTCACAAAAAATTTCGCGGCTCGCTCCGCTCGCCGTTAATTCGGAATTATTCTAAGCTTTTTAACAACCTTGCGAAAATGCCACAATTTCTCAAAAATTTTCAGCGGCCCGCAATCACAACAAAATATCGGCGGTCACTCCACTCACTGTTATAATTTTGGCTCTAAAAGTTTCAGGGTTCGCTAATCATAATCTTTTGTCACTCTTGATTCTATTTTATAGATCATCCGAAAGGTCGCACAAAAAATTGCGGCTCGCTTCGGTCGCCGTTCCTTCTGTAGCCTTTTGGTCATTTTTATCAGCCTGCCGAAAATATGTAAAAAAATTGCGGCTCGCTTCGCTCGCCGTTCATTCTGTATACTTTCGGTCAGTTTTATCAGCCTCCCGAAAATATGTAAAAAATTTGGCGGTTCGCTTTGCTCGCCATTCTCTCATAATAATGTGAATTGTTATACCTACCCCTTAACTAATACTACTAACTTTTTTGTCACCCCAAAAATTACACTCGAAATTATTTATTTTTTGTATTTCTCACATTTTTTTCTTTGTTGCTGGCATACCAATCTCCAATCTCCAAAATGACCATATATTGATGATATTTGGGGCTAGCTGTCACATCTATTGTCACACTTTTGCCTACTTTTTTACAAAACATCGGAAAAATCTGCAAAAATTCGCGGCTCGCTCCGCTCGCCGTTACCCATGGTTATTATTTTTATATCGATTTTTTTTGGAAAGTGCTTGGTTGAAAACAACTCCGGGTACTAGCATAAGTACATATATAAAGATGTTGCATGTTGTCTCGGGCGGGTCTAAGGCTCGACCCCCCCCCCCCCCGAATAGTATTTCTGGCTACGGCCCTGGTGACTCGTGACATGCATGAGTCTTACCTGCTAACGGTACAAAAATTGGGGTAAAATGTTCGACTTTACTCAAAAGAGGGTAATTTCTACATGGGGCTGTGAAATTATTCATATGGCATTATCATAGACTGTCTTTGCATAGACTGTTATTATTTTGATCCGGGAAACGTACTTACCCTTAAAGCATTAAGTGCTCTAAGCCCCATCCCGCTATAAGTGCCTAAAGTATTTAGAGGATCTTTTCTACTTTGAAAAATACCTCATTCCGTTTTATTGATTTTATAACTTTCGCCGACATCTTTGGAACACGGGTAAAGGTTGGCTTGTGACGTAGGAGGTTGCAGGTTTGATTTCTATCTCAGGACAAATGTTTTAATTTTCACCATCAATCGATAATTATTGTTCCGGGTGTTCGTTCTGGGTGATTCATAATCATATCCCAGTCATCAGTTTTCATAGGGATCCCATGAAACTATGAATAGGATCCCTTACAGCAATGGGGTTTTTGACATTGACTCGACACTCCATAACTGACACTCTGGCCGTAGAGAAAAAGCAAGCAGCGGAGCCATAATAAAAAAAGAAGTTGAATTTAAAGCATAAGTACCATGGTATAGATATTGAATTGTTTGGAATTGTTCATGCGGAGCCATAGATTATTTGAAAATATTCTATGTTCATCCATCAGAGAAAATTGGAATTAGAAGGATTAATACCTATCAAAAAACAAATTCATTCGATTGCTCATGATCGAAATGATCGAATAAGCCTACGATCTTGGCGTTGTTGGCTTAGAATAAGAATCGATCTTTTTGTTGCTACGTTCATAGAATTGCTGTGCTTGCTTCTCACAGCTTCTCACTCACGCACTCACTTTTATGCTGTCTCTGTCTGTTGCTTGTCTCGTACTGTCAGTTGAAATAAATTGGTAAATCTGTCAAAATGTCGGTCAATGCACAAGTTCTCTTGGGCAGCGATGAAAATAATAAAAGAAGCGATAAAGCCCCCAAACCTCTTTTTCCTAAAAGAGAAGAGTGCTCACATGTGTCCTGCTACTGGTGACTATAAATAGTTTCTATAAAAACTTCTTTGTCAATATAATGAGGCATTGAGTGTATCCCACATCTTTTGTTGTTTTATTTTACAGCGAAGAAAATGTTTGGAAACTATGCCAAGATGTGTCTATCAGAGTGCCAGAAGAGTTGGATACTTGCTACGTTGTTTTTATTTCAAATCTATGTCGTACCGTACCGCTTTGGAAACAAAGAGCTGGGCGTGAAGAGGACCGTCTCGTTATATGGGTGTGTATTGAATTTTTTGTCACGCTATAACTATGTTTTTCCTTACCAACACTAATTAGTAATTAGGAACGAATAGTTACTAGTCTGCACGACTTTATTATCCTCTCTAATGTGGTAATTTTTATGGTTCCTCTATAGAAGAAGAGGATATTGTAGGCTTAATTAGCTAAAGGTATTGACTAGCTACAATAAAAATTCTGAATGATATGGTTATTATTAAAAGCCTGTCTTTTTATTTTTCCCGGGGTGTATAAAAGTAGTGGGCTACTTTTATACACCCCGGGAAAAATAAAAAGACAGTAGTCTGTACTGTACGTAATCCTGGATACCACCTACTATGTCCTTGCCAAGTGGGGAATTGCACTAACATCTTACATGGGAATGTATTCCTTGTCAATTTTGTTTAGCGGTTTTGGTGTTGAAAGGTAAAAAACCAAAATATAATTTTATTAAATTTCTTGTTTTCAGGATTATCATGTAATTTTTCTGTATGCCTGGGATTGCAAGACATGCCTTGTGTATGATTTGGACTCTGAATTGCCATTTCCTACATTCTTTCATAAATATGTCACGGAAACATTTCGAACTGATCAAGTTTTGAAATCTGACTTCCACAGGTAAGTAACATTATTATCGCGATAAGTATTGTTATTACTTTTGTGTTTAAAAAAAAATCAAACACTGGCCTTGTTTTCCTAGGTTCTTCCGTGTTGTGCCGGCCAAACAGTTCATACAACACTTTGCTTCTGATCGCCGGCACATGAAGCGACCGGATGGCTCATGGATTAAGCCACCACCTCCTTACCCAGCCATCAGTACATCAGGTGAGGATTAAATAGTAATAAAGAATTTAATATTGTCAGAGGACACAATAACTGTAGATGAGAGTCCCACAGGGTGGGGTGAAAAGAGTAGATAATGTGAATAAAAAATCCAACAGTGGGTGTTATCAAGCTGATATGATAATCACTTACAAAATTATTAGCTATTGAACTTTGATAGTGGCTGATGCTAAAGAAAAAAAAAGTGGTAAAGCTGCAATTCAATCTTCATTTGTTTTCTCATAATGTAGAGTTGTTGGTATTACAATGAGTTCATCTGATTCAGATATGGATTTAATGCTATGTTTACATGCGCTGCGCGCATAGGCTGCGCGGCATGCAGCCCGTCCCAGGCCGGCGACAATTCAAGCTGTTCACACGCACGCGCCGTCGCGTCAGTCAGTGCATTTGGTTCGCGGCATTCACGTTCACAGGCGCGTTTACGGGCTCGGGCGTACTGTTCACACGCTCGTGAACGTGAACGTGCACGTTGAATGTCGAGTTGAACGCGCGCATTTGAACATAGCATTACACCTGATTTCATAAGAGTAAAGGCAGCAGTAGTTGTAAACCTTCCTTGTATTCTTAATGAAAAGCACAGAGTTTACCTAGGGTGAAAGTTACTTATTTAGTCCCTCAACCCTTTCTCGGAACTAATAAGTTTTTTCCAACATTAGGGTAACAATACATTTTGTCTTTCAGGCTCAACTCATAATTTAGATGAATACATCAACATGGATATTGATTTAGGACCAGGTCAGGTGTACAGTTTAACTGAGTTTGTACAACGCTTCTACAAAGTGAACAGGAATATAAAAGATGAGTAGTTCAAATAGATGTCCAACTTTAATTATTTATTTTATTCATTATGAATGTAAGCGGGTTAACTACGAACCTATTATATGTTGTAAGAACACCAACGTTTCATCCCTTCAGGGTGAGCCGCACTCACCCCGATGAAGTCCCTCGTTACATATAATAGGTTCGTAGTTAACCCGCTTACATTCATAATGAATTCATCAAACTACTATAGTTTTTATAGTAAAATATTTATTTTATGACTACTATGCTATGGTTTGGTCTGTTGATAAAGTTTTAGTAATATTTGTTATCCTTTTGCCAATTTTATCCCAATCAAAGAATGAATGCCATTTTAATGATATCATTTACCATGTTTTATTTAATTTAGGTATAGTTGTGTAATTCAGATGTTACAAAAAACTAATCTGCATTTTAAGTCTGCAATTCCATTCATAACAATCGACATAAACAGGATGGCATCATTTTAAGTGTTGTCAAATTACTTTAGTAATGGCGACATCAGAATTGACACCAATATTATTTATATTACCTGTTGTTTATTTTAATTTAGGATGGATTAAAAATAAAGAAAGCCGTTACCAATCCTTATTGCGAGTCTAAATGGAAGATAACATAATATTGTGTCTTACTTAATGTTAAAACTTTAATAAAGAGTGTAAGTTACACTTTTTCCAGTTCTCATTTAGATTCGCAAGAATGGGGCTCCAACTCTGAGTGAACTTCCCTTACACTATTTACCTTCTACTTTTACACTATTATTGAGTGAATTTATACTAAATCACGGTTTTTGTGCACATTATGTGTGGATGATGCCTACTCCAAGATATTCTCATTATTAATCAAATATTTTGTAACAAAATATAATAACGCAAAAAAATTGAAGTTTCTCTCTAAATTATATACATTTATACAACATTATAGTAGAGCACTATTCCCATAATCAATTATTTAGCAAAATGCAGATAGTGGTTTAAGGAGTTTTAAATAAACATAATATAAAATAATCAAGAGGCTAATGCTTTTTGAGTAGTGTTTTGATATTATACAGTTTATTTCTATTTGTCGTTTTTGTGAGATTTAATATGTAGACATTTTTCTCATTTTGACTGAGGAGATCCATATTTATGGATTGTGTGTTTACCTTACGTGATATATTTATTGATATTTTAAGTACCATTATTGTAGTGTGCATTGTCGCAAGTAGCTTTTGTATGTTGATAAGTCTATTTAACAATTTTGTAATAACTTTTATACACTCTTTTTATTCTTCCCTAGCACCCTTAGCATGTTATAAAAAATATACATAATAATCATAATTGTAAGAGTTTTATCGCAGTTTTGTACAAGTAGGCCGATTCGAGTGGAAATACCATTTTGTTAAAAATCGCTTGAAAAGGCATTGCGTGTTCGTTTACAATTTACGTGGTTGAAAGTATCGTGCGCGATTCGTATAAAGATAATGACTTGGCTAGTTTAAAGTATACATAATTATGTTAGTTATAAAAAATCTATGTTAAAGTTTCGATTGTGACAACAATCTGCTGTTTTAACTTTAAAATGTTTACTCTCGAAATGTATTTTCTCTAATTAATAATGATAATTACTTAGCTTAAAGGTTCACATGTTTACAACCTATCTAGGATTAAGGTCAAATGCACAAATTTAATTTTATTCAAAAATAACGGATACCTAGTCAAAAAATAATTAACTCTATTTGCATTTATTAATTTAATACCTATTTCGTATATGCTGCAGGGTTGTTGATCTGTGTTCTTGATGTTTACTAGTCAAATGTCGATTAATGTATTGTTATATTTTAACTTTCTTGAATGTTTATTGTAATTTATACCGCTGTTTAATCTTGATAGTTATTCTTATTATACTAGATATTGACGTTTCTTCCTAAAATGATAATCACCTAACTAAGTTATTGATTATTTGAGGCATAGGCTATTCAATGGGACCAAAATTGTGGAAATTTAGTGTGGATAATACCCAGATTGTTTGTAAATTACTGGGAGTGTGATATCGTCCCAATAGTTATGCCTGTACCCTATTTTAACACAGAAATCGTAACCTTCCTAAAGCCTTTTTAAACGTTATCTTTCGACTGACTATAAGTGATACCTAATCTTTGTGCTTGTGCTTTAATTGTAACAAGTTACATGTTTTTAATTTTAAAATTTATCAAGCAGAAAATAAAACACTACACGCTATTTTACCTATTTTATTTACAAATCCAAACCTAACCTTAACAGCAGCCAACGTCTTGGAGACGCTTCCGTCTGGTAGATAAATCTGCAGTTAGCTCAATTGTATATACTAGTTTTAATTTGTTTTTACGTTGAGAGTAAAGTATTGTAAATAGGTACCTACCTTATATAATTAAGCTGTGGGATCCAAAATTTTTTTAATTAAATGGAAACTTGTGTCCTACCGGTATATATTTATCGGGCAAAGCTCCAATACACTATTCATTTAGTTAAGATCTCAGCTCCATTCTCAGTGATCAGTATAGTATGTTCAGCCTGCGCCGCCCTGGAGTTGTCTTCAGTGATCACAGTCCAGTTGTCTTCAAGCATAACGCTGTCTACTGAGCCGTGTGATAGAACTGGCTCGATAGTAAATGTCATGCCGGGCTTCATTACTCCTTTGTAGTCATTAGCTGTTGGAATAATAAATGTTTTATTAATATCATAAAGCTAGTTGGTAAAAAAAATTCCTATAATATATCTGTGTGAAGTGCATTATATCTAACAATGCCTACGACCAACGGTTTTAAGTTTGTATGTAGTTATATGATGTTTCAATTGTAATTAGGTAATATATAGTTGAAATTTGTTTCTATTTTCTTTTTATTTTTTTTTGTCACTATTTTGTAATTTTCTTTGATAAAGTATAATAATAACTTCATCTGCTGGCAGATGCTGGATGCGACAAGCCGAAGATAGGGCGCTATGGCGCTCATTAGGGGAGGCCTATGTCCAGCTGTGGACTAACATAGGCTGATGATGATGATAATGATGAATATTAATAACTTTAACAACCTACATAGTTATAAACTCAATTCGTGGTATATGGTGTGGGGTATATGCGGGTTGGAGATTGCAGTTAGGTGGTACATATTATCTCCAGGAGTTACTTCTGCCGCAATGAATTGTAGACTGGCCAAAATATAAATGTAATTATCTTTATGGAACCGTACCTAAGTATCATATGTAACAAATTAAATTATAAACTCACTCATATGGTAAATATCAGGAGGTCCATGAAAGTATTCGCCAATGCCGTGACCGAGAAACGCCGGGAGTACCGTCAAGCCGTTTTTTTTCGCGTGCCTTTCGATTATAAGACCTATTTCATTAAATGGCACATCAGGCCCGCACGTATGGATTGCCTGAAAATCAATGATTAGAAGACTGCATTTAAAAAAAAAATAAGGGTAAAGCAGCACATAATTGTCCATTTATCTAAAAATATCTATATTATGTAATAATATTGTATTATGTGTAATGTGTATCAATCATCTAGTACCCATAACACAAGCTCTGCTTAGCTTGAGGCTAGATGATGGTGTGGATTGTCCGGCATTATTTATTTATCTATTGGAATTTGGAAGTATGAAGGTACTTACAATATCGAGACATTCTTCAGTTACATTGACGAGTTGGTGTCCCAAATCATCGACATCACCAACAAGGAATGTTTTTGAACAGTCACCATGAAAGCCCTTGAAATATACCTGAAGAAAAAAATATACGACATTTAGCGCCATCTATCGGTGAGTAGATGAGTTTTAAAAATAAGTTTTAAGACATTGTGAATGAGAAAATCGCTATTAAACATGAAATTGTTTGTTTTCCTCTATTTTGAAAATTCCTATGTGTTTCCCCTTTGTACTAGCTTATGTTACCCTGTACATAGGCATTGTTGTTAGCGGTTGATACTGATAAAGTATGATGGTAGTTAAATGACCAAATAACATGGTGTTTGTATGCAGACTGAATTTATTGATAATATGTAGTAAGTATATAAAAATGCTGATCCATGATTCCAGCTTATGCTGTGGCACAGCTTACTACAAAATTATTGCCAACCATAGGAGTATGTCTCCTAGTAAGTCCTAAGTACTTATACATATACACAATGTGCAGAACCTTACAGCCTCTGGCTACTTTAATCTTAGCTTTGCCCATTTGACACCCAAATACTCAACTCAAAAGCAGCAGGTCAGAAACAACAATATTTTTGCAGACATTCTTTCAACACAATTTGAGACATGCTTAAATGAGAGGTATGTTTGCATATTCAGGGTGAGAGTTGCAAATAGGTAAAAACTATTCACCTACTGTTATATCAACGTTGACAATATCACCATCTTTTAAAGGCCTGAGATCCGGTATTCCATGGACACATACATTGTTAACTGATGTGCACACACTCTTTGGAAATCCACTGTAGTGCAACGGTGAAGGATATGCTCCTGCTTCAATGGTTAGGTTATGGACAAACTCATCTATGTCATCTGTTGTTATGCCAGGCTATAATAAGAAATAAGTCTTGAATCAAGAATAAAAATTATGCACCAATGTTTAAAAGAATGACAGAATTAAATGAGCACAGGTCTCTTTCTTTTACTCTATATTTACCTTAACCAATTTCTGTACTTGTGCTAGAATATTAGAAGCTAACTTACAGCTTCTTTTCATGGCAAAAATTTTAATCTCATCCTTTACTTCTGGCTCTGAGAGTTTTATTGGGTTTTTATAGTTAGGCTTCTCAATGTGTTCTGGTACATTCCTGCTGGGTGTTGTTTCTACAGGGCCCACTACCTCAAAGATACCGAACCGTTTCCTGTAATAATATGATTTTTTAATATATTATTTAATGATAATCTGACAATTATCAGAGCACTTCCTGAAGAGATGCTTACATTTTTGATCTCCAAAATCTGCCAACTGACCCAAGCAACTGTGATGATGAATAAACCATATTTGGTAGAGCAAAAATGTGTGGTTAATATGGCTACTTGTTCCTAGATTTATATAGCTGTTTTACAAGAAATAGTATTTCAACATTTTTTTTGTTTGTTTACAATTTTACATTTCCTCAGCTGACTGACAGTCGTGCTGGCTGTCGGTGTTATCTGTCATTCTCAATTGTCACAAAAAAACTGAATGAAATCGAGATGAAATATAATTTTTTTACACACCTCTTACACACGCATTCAAATTGTGGCGCGGCCGCAGTGTTGCCAACACAGTGTCAGGTTTTGGGGCTAAATGGAGTTCTAAAAAGGGCCAGATGGGGGCTAGATTTGACCAAAAGAATTTAAATAGGTAAAGTTAGTTTTTTTTATTGATATCTAATAAAATTAGTAAATTTTTAACAATTGTTTACTTTATAATAACAAAAAAAAAAAACTTTTTAATTAAAAATACACCTTAAAACTCTATCTCCTCATCGGAGGAGGATTCTTCGCCGTACAATTCACATGTACTTTGCGATGTTGATGGTAGGAGAGATTGATTATTAGTTCCAGCAGCAGGGGCCTTTTTAAGAATAAACTTATAATTTTCTTTAGATCCAATATTTTTTAAGACTTCTATGGGATATCGTAATGTGTAGCAAGTGGGACCGAATTTTATAAGACCAAATCGTATTTGTACTAAAGAATTAAGAACACCCTTTCAACATTTGCGTTTGAGTGTGGCAATACGAGCATAATAAATGCCATAATAAATGCGTTTCGTTAATGTTATGTTTAAAATTCTTTTTCATTGTATCGCATTATTTAGTATTTATACTGTGTGCCAGAATAAATTTTACTTACACGGTTTCGGGCTAGAAATAGGGCTAGGGGCTAAATCATCATTTTAAGGGCTGAATAAGCCAAAAAAGGGCTAGATCTAGCCCCGAAAGGGCTAAGTTGGCATCACTGGGCGCGGGGCGCGGCAACCGGACAGTAGTTGGTCGCCATAGATAAGGAATAATCTACTCTCACTCACGTATCTATGTATGATTTTATTCTCTTTGGTTCTCTTTGGGTTTATGGGTTTGGTTGTTTTGTTGTGATTGTGGTTAGCGGTGTTGTGTTGTGTTTTTCACTGAAATCTAATACATTTCTAAATCGAAATGAGCCAAAGTAAGTCGTATTTATGCATAAATGTAACGAATTTAGCTCTTGATTGACGCCGTAATGTTTTCTAAGTTGCCTTACGTTCAAAAACCAATTTTAACACTTTTCAGCTTCTGAAAAACCTCTTACTCAAGATTTGGTGGATCCAACCGGTCCTGTCGCCAGGAAGGGTGTCCTCATATCATTTAGGACTGGAAAAACTATGGAAATACCTGAAAAAGACATAGTGAGTAAACCTAACCTCTGGATTGAAAACTAATAGTTTTGGTCTGCTTTGGTTGGTAAACAAATTATGCTTATTTCAGCTCGGAAGATGCCGGTTTGTTGGAGAATTTGAGAAAATAAACCGCATTGGAGAAGGCACTTACGGGATCGTCTGTAAGTATATTGTTACATGTCCATCCAAAGGTTGCCTGGAGGAAATTGCTCTTAGCGATAAGGCCGCCCATTGTGCAACTGTTTCTGTGTTTGTTTTTTCAATTTATGTTTATCTTGGTGAGCAATAAAAAGAACAATACAATAACTCTAAATACTCTTATTTAGAGTTATTGTATTGTTCTTTTTATAGCACCAAGAATTTTGTAAACCTTAAACAGCTCCCCTAAATTTCAATCAAATTTTGTTGTTTTCCAACTAGGTATATTTTTAATTTATAGATAGAGCCAAAGACAAATTAAATGGAAATATTGTGGCATTGAAAAAGGTGAGGATGGATGTGGAAAAAGATGGACTCCCTCTCAGTGGCCTCCGTGAGATACAAGTGTTGATGGCTTGCAGGCATGAGAATGTAGTACAGTTGAAAGAAGTTCTTGTTGGCAGATCCTTGGAAAGGTACCTTTTATTTTACTACATATAAAAACTATCGTAGTTTGATGAATTCATTATGAATGTAAGCGGGTTAACTACGAACCTATTATATGTTGTTTGCAACGTTTCATCCCTTAACGAGGGACTTCATCAGGGTGAGTGCGGCTCGTCGCGCCCGTATCGCCTCAATGAGCTCACTGTTCTTACAACATATAATAGGTTCGTAGTTAACCCGCTTACATTCATAAGGTACCTTTTACTTACTCATTCTAATAAATGGAATAACTTATTATCCCTTTCACAAAAGATTCTTTGGTTTTCTATTGAATAATGATTTGTGTTTGTTAGTCTGCGCAATCCTGATAAATTTATTATCACCATTATATCAGCTAGGAGTGTCTTAATGCAGGTTAAAGGCATCAATCCATCATCATTACATAATCAACAAAAACTATTTTAATTTGACTTATTCATTATGAATGTTAGCGGTTTAACAAAATAGGTTCGTAGTTAACCCACTAATATTCAATAATGAACCTCATCCTACCATCTCACCTTGGCCTTCTATGTGGCTGTCAACGGTCTGGGCCTAGTCAATGGTGAATTTCACCTGCTGCTGATCTAAAACAGCACACATGTCCAGCTCAGTCTATTATTAAAGAATAATTATCGGGTATTTATCGCTTTTGTTTTTATTTAGTCAGTTTATTATGTCCTTTCAATTCGACAACCTCTGTGGGCGCGGTGGGCGAAGGTCCGCCTGCGACGCAGGAGGTTGCGGGTTCGATTCCCGCCTCGGTATAAATATTTGTATGATCTGCAGATATTGATGGGGTTTCTGGTTGTTTTCTATACATACAATAAAAAATATCTCTTTATTTAATAATATTGTATATCCCATAACACAAGCTCTGCATAGCTTGGGGCTAGATGATGCTGTGTGGATTGTCCGGCATTATATATTTATTTATTTTTTAATCCCTAGCATCTTCTTATCAATGGAATACTGCGAACAAGACTTGGCATCTCTTCTAGACAACATGAGCTCACCATTCACCGAGTCACAAGTGAAATGCCTAATGCTGCAAGTCCTGAAAGGTCTCAAGTACCTGCACTCAAACTTCATTGTCCATCGGGATCTGAAAGTATCTAATCTATTGCTGACCGATAAAGGATGCGTTAAGATTGGTAAGTCGTTTTGGAATGATGTTATTAATTTAGTTAATATTGCAATATAAAAAATTCCCTACAATGCTGAACATTTTCAACTTATATTGTAATGGAGAGTGGGCAGAGTATGCCTTATTCCTCGTACTAGTTCATAGCAAATTCTTACAAGGCACTACCTCAGAACTAGAAAAAAATTGCTTAATAGCCTGTAGGCTGTTTTATTACAGAAAAAACACTTTTCTAATTACGTATGCCTAAACATTCATTTAATTTTTCCAGCTGATTTCGGCCTAGCCCGCTGGTTAGGCGCTCCCGCCCGCTGTGCCACTCCCCGCGTCGTCACCCTCTGGTACAGAGCTCCAGAACTACTGTTACAATCACCCAAACAGACCCCAGCGCTGGACATGTGGGCGGCTGGTTGCATACTCGGAGAATTGCTGGCAAACAAGCCATTGCTGCCGGGCAGGACTGAGATTGAACAGTTGGAGCTGATTGTGGATTTATTGGGTGAGTTTTTGTTTGATTATGCAATCGTTACCCCTGCCTTTCTTAAATGCATAATTCTTTCATTCCGAAGGTTGCTGGGAAGAGATCGCTTCTAAGCGATAAGGCGGCCATTTTACTTGTCTTAACTATTATTATTTGTAATACACAGGAAGCTCTTAGCTGATTCAAATCTTAGTCCTTGTCAGTCCTTATGTCTTTTTCATTACTCATACGCGGATCTGAAGTTGCTTGAAGAGCGGGGCGAAATTGATACTTTTCAACCCTAGGGAAAATAGTTTACAACTGACAGCTGTCACTTTTTATTGAACCATGTTAACGTTAGAATGTGTAAAATGATGCTAAAGAAAAACAAAAAGCGGGAACGGCAAGTCAATCAACCCGCTACGATCGATAGGTACGCTACGGCTTCGCAGTGGTCCTATGCTGATTAAAGAACCTTCCTCTTGAATCACTCTATCTATCTATTAAAAAAACCGCATCAAAACCCGTTCCGTAAATTTAAAGATCGTAGCATGGAGATTTCATAGTCATGTTACACTTCCCGTCTTTGCTGTCATTTCCATCCGCGCTTATAACGTTTGACCAGATCTGGCCTTAGTGCATCAGCATAGGTTGCTCTTTGCCGGTTTAGTTCTTTGCTTCTCAAAAAATGCTTTGTTAACCAACTGTTTTGGTGTGAATGTGAACAATTGATATAGCATAGCTTTCTACTTTATGTATGGTGAGTATAGAGTATTTTGACGAATTCATTATGAATGTAAGCTGGTTAACTACGAACCTAGTTTGTTTGGAGGAATACTGAGGCCTTTCAGGGTGAGTGTGGTTCACATTGAACACCTTTGTGTTCTTCCAAAAAAACTATGTAACAAACCTAGTTTGTGTTAACCCACTCACATAAATAAATGATTTTTATTTACCTTCCTACTACTACTAAATCGTCGTGTACAAAATGCCCAACAAAGCGCGTTTCCTTTCCATTACTGACAGAAAAATATCACATTACAGGCACACCATCAGACGCTATCTGGCCTGAGTTCAGTGCTCTACCAGCCCTCCAGAACTTCACTCTAAAACAGCAGCCATACAACAACTTGAAGCAGCGGTTCCCCTGGCTATCTGCCGCTGGACTGAGGCTTCTGAACTTCCTCTTCATGTATGATCCTAACAAGAGGGCCACGGCTGAAGAGTGCCTGCAGAGTTCATACTTTAAGGAACAGCCTTTACGTAAGTTTTTGTTGAAGTAGCGAATGCTCGCGGCTTTCTTCTTGCGAACCCGGGAGGAAACATAGACTATGCCACTAAAAGATAATGTAGCTTTCTGTTGCTGAAATAATATTCAATATTAGAACAGTACTTATATACATTACCCCCCTCATGCATCACTTTAGAGGGGGGAGGTGATCATGAACGGCTGGATTACCCAAATCACTAACTAAGCTCTTAAGATATTAGTAGATGATATTGATCACGCCATTTTAATCTTAGAGTTCCCCGTCATTGTCCCATTGCAATAACGCCGAGCACTAGGCTCTAAACGCGGCAATCGTAAATTGTAACCCATTTACGATTGCATTAAGATTGTGTATAATTGTAACCTTTTCACTGTATTGATGGTGTCTTCAGGCGCATTTAAATTTATAAATACTATTTAACATTATGACCGAAAAAATAGTCTGTTCATGTTCCAGCTTGTTCTTGTATAATTAGTATAGTTCGACCGAAACCGCTGTACCGCTCCCTAAGAAAGTGCGGCGAAGTGGGGGCCGAGGAAAAAAGAGCAAGAATACACATGAGATCGATATTGTCGGATATATCTTACGATATCGTACCAATATAAACAATATTTTTGTTTTATATATTATATCGATATGTTTATATTTTTTTATAACTAAATTATCTACAGATATTCTGACAGAGCTTCTGCTTCAACTTCATCTTCCGTTTCGCCATCGGAATTTGAATCAGAGTCGTTCTGCAAATTTATAATTAATGGATCGATAATAATATCAAATCTACTATCGCGATCCCAGTAATTGTTTTCATTTTTTTGGACATGATCATCACATTTCTGCCATTTTTCCGCCGTGAACTCCGAAAACAATGTATTCAATAAGTTTATCTTTTCATCTAGAGAAGAGTTAATATGGTTATGAGCTATATTGTTTTTAATATCAGCCCAGACTAACTCTATGGGATTCAAATCCGGATGGTACGGCGGTAATCGTAGAACAGTATGTCCATTGGCTTTCAGGAGTTCATCAATTCTGTACACGGGCTCTTTTTGTGTATTATCGATAAGAAGTTGCAGTTGAGATTTTGTCATAGCTTCCGAAAATTCAACATTGTGGCGCCGTAACCAGTTCTGCATTTCGGTTTTGAGGCTTGCTATGGTTGGCTTCTTGTCAACCTGAACGCTGTGGTAAGACGCGTTGTCCAAGACAACCACAGAATTCGGAAGCAATTTATCTTTTAACTTTTCATCTACCCACTTATAAAAAGTAGGCCCGTTCATGTCTCCATGATAGTCGCCGGTCTTAGCATCTGATTTGAATATCGTCAATGCACCATCAACCAAGCCATTTCGACATCCAGCGTGAAGAATTACCAAACGCCGTCCTTTTCCAATATCAGCATGAATTCCAGGTTCGGACGATGATTGCCAACATTTGCTTACATGGTGACTGGCGTTAATGTATGTTTCATCAAGGAAATATATGTTGCGGTTTTGCGTTCTGTAATTTCTGATTTGTGTTAAGTATTTTTTCCGCCACACTACAATATTAGGCTGCTCTATAAGGAGATGTCTCTTCGATTTGCATTTTTTGAAACAGTAACCTATTGTGTGTAAGAGGCTCCTTAGAAATTCTCGTCCACAATTTAATATGCCATCTTGTTTCAAACTTGAAAGTAACTTACGGACACTTGGCACTCTTTTTTCAAATTCATAAAACTGATGAATTTTTCTTCTGATAACTCCTAAATCAAAATCATCAACAACATGTTTTTTCTTTATAGTTTTTGGTTGTTTTGGCGAATTAAATTTCAATCGGCCCAAATTTTCAGTTGATGAATTGCCCTCTTTTATCACATTTCTTGCGGTTTTTTCGCAGTACCCCGTAGCGTCTGCCACGATTTTGGCAATATTTGCATCACTTTTATATTCAAAGCTCTCTCTGTCTGCTTTTCTTTTCTTAAAATATTCGGCCACTTTAAAAATTATGGCCTTGACATCACGAGATAGCGCTCGGCCCATCTTTGGATATTTATCTCATGTGTATCTGACATAGACCGTCCGGTACAAAGGCGACCTACTGCCGTGAGCGTCGACGGCAGACTGATGGATCGGAGCGGCCGATACTTCCCCCCCGTCTCGCCGCGCGCATACCTCAGGAGCGGTACAGCGGTTTCGGTCGAACTATAATACTACTTATATTTTATTTTCCAGCTTGCGACCCGAAGCTGATGCCAAGTTTCCCGCAGCACAGAAACATGAAAGGACAGAAGGGCACGACGAACCAGCTGAACATTCCTATAACGAGCCTGAACACCGGTGCGAATGATCAGACCAATAACCTGCCGGCTATCTCGGACCTACTCGGGTCTCTAGTCAAGAAACGTAGGCTGGATTAGTTGTACCAATTTAGATTTTAATAGGTTTACAATAAGGAAGCGTTTTGTGTTGTAGAGGTGATTGAATTCCTTTGTTTTAGTTGTAAGAAACGAGTGAACGTGACATCAAAATAAATATTTTTTTGAAGTATGTGGACGTCAATATCATATTTTATTTGTGAAATAGACAATAGACAGTGCATATGTTGGCATTATATAAACTTGTGCACTTTATAGTCAGTAAACGTACGTTGAGAAATTCGGCGTAATTCGGCTAGGAAGGAGGGCTGTTATTCGTTGCATTTTTTGCATTGTTTTGCCCTGTTTCGCTCTTTTCCTAGTCTTAAAATCTTACTATCTTCAGAAAATTTTCAATTAACTTTTTATTAAGTACATTTTACACTTATGCTTTATCTTAGAGATTTTGTTACGATTTTTTTTTTGAGTTTAGTCAGTAGACCCGTCGTCATCACCCGACATTCCCATAGCTTGCTTGAATCTGTGGTACTTTTGTTGTGTCGTGGCCTCGTTGCTCTTAGCTTTTACTTTTTCTTTCTGTAACAACCAACACCAATCTTACACCAACGTATAGCTCGCGTCACGTAAAAAGAACGCTGGAAGAAAGTGGAAGGGGTATGTTCGCGCATGGGTACACTCGCGCACGACAGTACTAGGTATGCTAATTTGCTAAGCCTATCTTTAACTAATATTTCGTATTGGTTATTATAAAATGTTATATGAAATGAAAGACATTTTCGATTCAGTTTAGAATGTTTAATCTAATTACAAAAAACATGTTTAATGTAGCAAATCCATTCATTAGGTCGCAAGAACTAGATGACGTCACGACGCTCCTATTAAAATATCAAAGGCATTATTATCTGCCTCTCATTTCACACAGCAATATTCTTCAAAAATAAATTTTCTTTAAAAAATTTTTTCGTAAACTTTTGTGCGCGACGGTATTTTGACGAGAAAAGTGACGGTAACACAACTTTGAAAGCAAATGTCAACTGACGAACCAATAGCGCACCTCAGACTAAGGATTATTTTATTCCTTAGCCTGAGTAGCGCACCGACACGCATGCGCCGCGTGACCCGCCCGCCCCGCGCACCACCGCTTACGCTGGTAAGCGGTGGTGCGCGGGGCGGGCGGGTGCGCCTGCGCAGAAGTCGATTTCTAGGTCTGTTTGCTGAAACAGACCTAGAAATCGACTTCTGCGCAGGTTCAAGGCCAGCGTTCTTTTTACGTGACGCGAACTATACGACATGTAAATTATGTTTGACATAGCAGTCTAGAAAAAAGGGTATGTTTTTCCCCTTTTACCTTATGGACAATGTGTGAAATTTATGTCTATAAGATGTTGTAAAAAAATTCTAACAGTGCCTAAATTGGACTTTAAATAATTCAACGAGTTGTAGCGCAGCGGGCGAGGTGCACCTGCGACGCAGTAGGGTGCAGGTTCGATTTTCCGCTTCGAAAGAAATGTTTGTACGATCAACAAATTTTCGTTCCGTTCCGGGTAATATGGGGTTTTTTCTTTTTCTTATGATAAAAAAATCTATGGAAGTAATTTACTCAGCTTATCAGTTATCTAGTACCTACCCATAACAGCTCCACTTCAGTTGTGAGGGCCACTTCAAAACCGAAGGCAGAAGTGGTCTCTAACTCTATGACAAGCAAAAGACAAATGCTTCGCCATGCTACCCAAAATACTAGCTACAACATCATCAACATCAACATCACCAGCCTATAATAGTCCACTGCTGGACATAGGCCTCCCCTAATGAGCGCCATAGATGGCATCATTATGTGGGGGTTATTGCCCATAATCCCCACGCTGGGCATGCGGGTTGGGGATCGCAGTTCGGTGTAGTTGTTCTGCAGAAGGCGCTGCTGCCCGCCACCCGGTGTGTTTCCCTTAGTCGCCTCTTACGACACCCACGGGAAGAGTCGCGTCGGGGTGGTGAAATTCTATGCCGGCACCACACGGCATTATATAATACAAGCTACGTCTGTAAATAAATAATAACACCACACGGCATTATATAATACAAGCTACGTCTGTAAATAAATAATAATGATGCTAAGTCTCCAGTACTTACAATATCTTTTTCTTGTTTTTCAATATGTTTCAACTGACGTACGCACTGAGAACAAAGGATCACGTCTTCCATGTGATTCACCGTCTTCTTCCTATGATGATGCTTCAATCTGTTGAGTAAACAATTTTAAATAATGAGTCTTAATAATGAAACAATGATCTGCGAAAGACTGCTGGCAGATGCTGGATGCGACAAGCTGAAGTCAGGGCGCTATGGCGCTCATTAGGGGAGGCCTATGTCCAGCAATGGATTAATATTGGCTGATGATGATGATGAATGAAACAATGCTGGACGATTCGCACAGCATCATCTAGCCCCAAGCTAAGCTCTGGTAACTACAGGTTGGTGCCTACTTAATAGATGACTGATACACATAATACAATATTATTACAGCATATAACAGAACAAAACAAGTAAGTACCTACTTTATACACCTTATCTATTTCCTAAAAATGTAAGCCGTCACCAGAAGGTAGAGCCAGAATGTTGGCAGCTTGGCAGTATTGCCACGTTAGATGGCGATGCGGTCGAAATAACAAACAGCATTCTGATTGTAGCTCAGAATGCTGATTGTTACAATGTACATAGATGTTTGTCCCGCTAAACAGAGGTCGTAAAATTTTATTTTTAATCTGTACCTAACCTACAGTTAAGACTGGTAGGTACCTACACTTATAAAATTATCACTCAACTGTGTTAAAATTTACCTACCAATGTTTAAAAAAATTTACACCTATTTCTAGTTTTCCGATTTTTGCTGGTTTGAACTTTTGGGCAATGCATAAAAAATAGGCCCACTAACTATTACTTTAATTACATTTTAATCTGTAGTAACGTTTAAGTGGGCACTGATAATTGCTGGTTTTTTATTATTTTACTAATTTACTCCTTAATTTTTATTTGATGATGATGATAAAAAAGCATAGACAAGTCTCCGAATAAAGAGGTCGATGAAAATATGTCTTACGTTTTTCCACAATAGTCGCACGAACATTTATCCGTGCGATGGCTTACTATATGCCAGCCGAGCTCGCGATATGTGGGGAACTTTTCTGAACATCTTGGACAGAGGATCTTGCCTTCGGAGCGCCCTCCGTTACTCTGGTGCTCTGTCAATTCTTGCGAGGTTTGGAAATTTTGGTGGCAGCTTGAACACCTGAAACACGTGTTTATGCTGTTGATAGAACAGAAGAAAGATGAAGAATAGCCAATAGTTGACTTACTATGTACTGTAATGAATGTGTAGACTGGCTATCGAATTCTGAGACTGGAAATATAATATGCAAACATCTGAAATGGCTCTATATGTATATAAATGACAACAAGAATTCTACAGAACAAACGGTTTGGATTCTGTTTGGTGGTGAGCTTGTTTTGCCATTTTACCACTAGGAAATTTAAAAAACACTAAAATGTAAAATGCGTTCGTACGCTAAAAAACTGGACTTGATGCTTTTTTAGAGTCAACTCTCAGTAGGTAGCCATAGAGTCTTCTATGGATTAAAAAAATATAGTTTCAATTCCTTACATGAATATGTTTGGCTGTAAGTGGTATGCCATGTGTTCTATAATTTTCCTTGGATAAAAGTAGTGAAACTTCTTGTCGCAGCACGTGACGTAACCAGGGACGCCGTGCCTGTCTTTATAATGACGCATTAGCGACCTGAAGTGGAAACCTTTCTCGTGGCAGATACAGCATTCCATTTTGTAGAATAACGTGATCTGTTTGTCCAAAGCAGCGCCTTGTTTCGCTGGACGGCCTTCTATTAGAACTATCGGATCTAGAGTATCTTTATCAGGTTTGGGTTCTGCGATAATTGACTTTGGCTCTGGTAAAGGTAGATTATTAAGGTGGCTTATTGGAGACCCAGATGCAGCCAGTAGAGTCTTATCAACCTGTTCGGAGTTCGCAAATTCTTCCATTGTTAGCGACTCCAGGAACTTCATTTCTAATGGGGATTTCTTTTTATAAGTTGACTGTGACTTTAACTGATCTCCTTGTTGGAATTCCGTTGAATTAGCGAGTGGTTTTGGTATTGATTCTTTTTTCACGTTCTGAACAGACAAAGTGGCTATTATTGGATGTAGCTTTTGGACATTCTCTAATGATTCCATTTTGTCATCTACGGATTTCTTTTTGTAGAATTCTAGGAACTTTTGAGTCTTGTCTACTTTGACGGAGTATAGATGTAGTACTGAAACTTGGTGCAAGCAGTCGTGGCATATCGCTTTTGGGAGATTGTCGTCTGTCCGAATCTGTGAAGGAGAAACGGGAAGATTAATGTAATCCAACCGCATTCGATGATCAACAGCATCTGTCCTACTAATCTTTTTCTTTGATTGCTTGCAGAGAACGAGCGGTGTGATTATGAACTATTGTTTTAGGGATCAGTGTGAATTTTGAAAAAAAATATGAATACCTAAATTAAGATAATTAAATGATGGCTTTGCATGACCTCTATCTGGCAGTGAATATTGGTTCATATCACTGCCGCGTCGAAGACTACCTGGTTACAGTGCCTCCATCGACCGTCAGTGCATAGGTAGGTACTAGACTACGTAGGTAGGTACTATAATAGGTATATAACTGATAGACCTCCGTTTGACCACGATCTCACCTGATGGAAAGTGAGACTTACCGTTGTAAGTTACTACTAACTACCTGAGATCTTCGCTAGTTCGATGATTATAGGTTGCTATGTAGGTCTTTACAATAAGTACCTACCTATATATTAAAGGACTAGAAACAAACTCACAACGATTTCAAAGAGTCGTTTGATTTTCCTTTTGATTTCTGAGCTCATAGGCTTCAATTTGACCACGTCCGTACAAAGACACAGGCGACACGCTAGCTCACGCACTATTGTTTTCTCAAAACTGCCAAAGTCATTCATACTGTTGATTTTATTTGAACAAACAATAAGCTAAATTTTTTTATAAAAGCTTGCCTATTTTATTATATGAATTCATCTGTTCACAATAAATATCATTTTTTAGCTCAATCCGATAATTTTGGTAAAACGTGACATATCCATGACTGTTGTTTTTTGATTGTGTCATAGCCTGTTTAATGTTTAAAAAGTATCCATAAAAAAGAGGCCCAAAGATACGTATCATAACTACATATAGTTCGCGTCATGTAAAAAGAACGCTGGCGTGAACCGGCGCAGTATACTATGTGCAGGTTCTTTTCAGGTTCTTTCTGCGTTCTTTTTACATGACGCGAACTATACACGCGCACTGACACCAATTATAACCAATTATATAGCACACGGTTTAAGTACATTTTTAAAATTAGTAGGCTAGGCACGCTAGGTACCTAAATTCAATTGAATGTACATTTTCTGCATTCCTGCAATATTTATTACTGTTATGTACCTATCAAATTATGTAGGTATGTGTTTTCTGACGTTATCTTTTTGCTATAGGAATAATAGAATTCTAGTTGTCATGCATTGCCATATAAACAGTTTTCAAAGATCTTCGATCTAAGCTAGGAACTCGAATCAGAAAGCTATTTATAAGTCTTAAGATAAGTGACCGAAGTTTCGGGTTTTGTATGGTTTATATTCATAATATTGAATTGGTACCTACAGAATATACATTTTCAAAGAATTGTAGGTATCGTTTTCCCTTTTACTCTATCGTCAACATTTTGAGCCTTGAGGACCGTCGTCGCAAAAAAAAAAGATCAGATTTTTTTGTTTAAAATTTTGTGCAACGTTATTGAGTCCAATTCTTTTTGCTCTAAAATATACCTACTTTTTCATTGTCCGCGTTTATCTTATCGTAAAAAGAAAACGTTTTGGACGTCTGCGTCTAATACAAATTATAGAAAAAAATATGTTCTCTCAAGAGCCTGTGATCAATTTAATGATAAATTCTGTGACATTGATATTAACAATACTTCTTTGTATAAATTCCGTAAAACATTGTCAACCGTTAGGTACTCTTTATTTGTTTTGCCTTTTATGTTTATAGGTAGGTATGTATTCTTTTAATTTGCTTTCTTTTTAATTTTGACTTTTATGTTTATAGGTACTAGTACCTAGGTACCTAGTACCTAGGTATGTATTATTTTAATTTGCTCTCTTATGTATTGTTAGATTAAAAATCATCAAATCGATCAAAAATCGGTTTAGTTTATAATAACTGTTTGTTTCGCAAATAAAATACACTACTCAAGGATTTTAAAAGCATCGCGTTAGCTCATACACCAGTCTTAAAGAAATTTATTCTCATACAATCACATAGTTCACTTATAAAGAGATGCATGAGCAACAAATCAATGTAGGTTGTAAAATTTTATACTAACCTATAGTACCTAAAATTAAATTATAATAAAATATTATCTTTCACTAAATATTGTTTATCTCGCGTAGGTCTAAACAGGCTTTAGATTTAGTGACGACATTACCGCATACCAACTCTAATTTCAGTGCCGCTTTGGGTGAGGCATAGGTCTCACTGAACCTAGTATTATGTTAACTGTGACTGAACTAACTTACATCAGCGTAAACTTTTAATTAGCCTTTATCAAACATGCACTGGTCTATTCAGGCATGTTTAATATCTGTATCCAAATATTTGTAAACCTAGCTGTAAGTTTATCTAAGATTTTGTATATAAATAAATAAAAGAAATAAAAATCTTAATGTTCTATAGCGATTGGCCGTGTGGTGCCGGCATAGAATTTCACCACCCCCAATCTTCCCGTGGGTGTCGTAAGAGGTGACTGAGGGACACACACCGGGGGGCGGGCAGCAGCGCCTTCTGCAGAACAACTACACCGAACTGCGATCCCCAACCCGCATGCCCAGCGTGGGGGTTATGGGCAATAACCCCCAAATGATATTTATTGCCACCTATGGCGCTCATTAGGGGAGGCCTACATATGTCCAGCAGTGGACTATTATAAGCTGATGTTGTTGTTGTTGTATAGCGATAAGACGCGATAAGACCCAGTCTACTACTAGGATGTTCCCAGATAGGTAAGTACTGAAATATTGGCAAAGCTATCCTATTGGTGGGTGCTAAACAATATCATATTACGCAGCTTAGATCAAGGAGCCTACATTCTGTTTACGAACCCTAAGGTGATTTAAATAAAAGTTAAACGATTTCTACTCACATAATAATTAGCTAGCTAAATATCTAGCTTTTGATCATCGTTTATATTTGGAAGCTTTTTTTCAACTTTAGCTGACTCTAATAAGTTGTATTGTAATTATAAAAAAAGGTCATCAAGATTTTCAGATCCTTTCCAGTTAAAATAATCAATCATCGATCCTACCTACGTCCGGAGCGACGAAAACGATGAACTCCTCTCTTTTAAGGTCGGCTGCTTGTCCAGTCTTAAAAGCTCCAATCATCGATCGATTTTTCGAAAACTATTACATATTCTACTAATTCTTTGGTACAAGAATTATTCAAGGAATTTCTATAACAGGAAGAACTTAAAACAAAATTGCTTCATCATTTAATAACATTTCTTTCATTTATCTAAGCTAATGTCGTATAATATGATTTATATCGATCGGAATAGGTGTTGCTATTTGTAGCATATGTGGGCATAAGACCCGACACATATATTCATACAACCCTGCTGCTTTGAAGATAGTTCTATTCATTAATTAGCAAAATCGATCGGCTGTTTGCTTCCACGTCAGCGGCTTTTCGGCATACCCATCCACTAATAAACACTCTGTCCATATGATCATCCATGCGTGCCACATGGGAGAGCATAATATGGATTACTTCTGATTAATATTTTGGATATCTACATATATCCTGGACTAGCGGCCCGCCCGGCATCGCACGTTCATTTAACAAAAATGTTCACGTTTGGTTACAGAAGTTATTGAGGTTTTCATACGGATTCCTAGCTTTTTTGAAAATATTCAATAGCCTGCCCCTAATCTAATGGAAAGAAGAATGGAGAAATAAGAAGAAATATCTAATATTAGTAGGTATAGAAGTATAGATACCTATATATGCTGCAAAAAGCATAATTAACGTGTAGCTCAAAAACATTTCAGAGGAAAGCTGGCTCCTATATTTGTACTTTCAATTGGGTAGGCTAGGTAATTGCGAGACCAATTAATTTCGATAAATTTTCTTTTACATCAAAAATATCTCTTTGTGTACTGTACAGTCAAGTGCAAATGAATCTCATAGTAAATGAACCAAATAAATGGTCAAAGGACCAGATACCTAAGAGTTGATTTAATTTAGATCACAACGATAAAATTCTCTCGAGCCTCAAATAATTCGTGGGCGTTTGCTAAACGAGCCCTACTGGAATATCGAGTGGGGTTCGTCCCGTCGTTTCTAGAAATATCTATAGGTTTATAAAAAACATGATAGCTGACTGACTAGTTGACGGAATAAACGGTCGATTTCTTCCTTAATCCCGTTTTAAGGAGGGCTCATAAAGTGGCACCTAAATGGTAAAACTCCGTGCACAAATCTGATCTAATATTATATGCAAAAAATCGCAGAAGATAGAAGTTATAGAAGAATATTATAGGTCATTGAGTCCATTCGAAGCACGCGAACACCGCACGGGTTTATTTCAATTATCCAACATGAAATTCCATGTTTCGGATAGGTGCACTCTAATACATGGAATTAGAATACCAAATTGCACGAAAAACTAAAATATATAATCGATTGCGTATTTTGAGAATCGAAATAGTAGGGCTTCAGACCAGGCCAAGACCTTACACGTCTCAGAAGCGTGAAATAATTATAGCCGAGAGATTAAGTATACGAAGACCAGCCTGTATTAATTGGAATAAGGTGTATTGCAGTACAATACAGGTACAATTAAATAGCCCTTATCGTTAAAAAAAATATTGTAAGAAATACTACAGTAATTAAAACTTCGAAGGCAAAGGCATGAGCGTACCATTAGTCTATAGATAATATCAAGTTGCAACTAATCTCCTATTCATGCAATCATGGGAATGATTTACATTAGGATTAGTTACTAAGTTGGGATTGTCCGCCGAAGTTTGGGAGCCAGCTTTGTGAAATCTAAAGGTGGAATCTCGTCAACTTAGAATGAAGATCATGCTGAATCTAAGATTAAAATAGCTTAGCTCTGGTCAAAGGTTTATATTAGTTTTTGACAGTATTATTTGTTATTCATAGCGCGCGTTCGAATTTGGAAGGCCAAGGCTCCCAATGTGAACTCCCTAAATACCAAGGTGCCATGTTTTAATATTCCCTGTGATTATAATTTATTAGGATTAGAAGAAACTATCTCGCCATCAAGTCAACGTAAATTGCCTCTAACTTTTTAAACGACTGATAAAACTTGCTGGCGTAATTGAATGTCCCCCATTTCAGCATCGAGTGGATAAATCAGTTTCCGTCGAAGCAGCCCCGTTGATAGATGGCTTAGATTCGGGAGTAATTTGTCGGTTGAAAGGACGGTGACACATTAAATACTGTTTGACTACTTTTTAGCGTAGCTTGAGTTATCGAGAACAGCTTGAGAATTGTTGAGTCCATCGGGGTTGTGCGATAAGAGAGTGAGCAGCTTCTTTCGGCATTTCTACTTCTACTGCGTTCCCCAATTTTTAAGTTCAATAGCACTTTTTTTTAACTAGGTAAAGTCACTACTTTTCCTAGCTAAAAAAGTGCGCAAGTAAAAAGATATTTACTGAGATTTGCCCTGCGTGTTTATGTATTGCTAGCCGTCAGCATTAACAAAAAAAATATTTTCCATGCGGATCCCTAAATTTTTTAAATTATTCTACAGCCAATGTTCATCAGGAAAAATTTAGGATTCTAATGGTGAAATAATTTTTCAAATCAGTCCAGTAGTTTCTGCGGCTAATCAATTCAAACAAACAAACAATCAAATCTTTCTTTTTTATAATATTAGTATAGATTACTTCAGTTTTTCTCCAGATTATTCCAGTGCCGTTGATGCACCGCTACGTCCACCGTGAAATATACGCGGCAACTGGCATAATGAAAATCGTGATAGCTTTGAACGTGTTAACCTTCCTTTAGAAGAGGCATGATCAGCAGTGGACATTATGTCCAATATGTGCGCTGTTGCAAATTGTGCGACGTAGTTCAACGGTGAACGATGGACTGGTCTTATAAATAAACTAGCGGTCCGCCCCGGCTTCGCACGGGTATTACACAAAAATTTCAGAAATTATACACACGAACACGATGTGTTTCACAGTTTTCATACGGATCCCTTACTTTTTTAACAGCATTGTGATTTTTGACATTGACTCGACACTCCATAACTGACACTGGCCGTAGAGAAAATGCAAGCACCGTGCGCTATACCTATATTCAACCTCTTTTTCTATTCTGACGCGCCATAATAGAAAAAGAGGTTGAATATACAGCGGCTCAATTATTGAAATTTTCATGCGGATCCCTAACTTTTTTGAAAATATTATTTAGCCTATGTTCATCACGGAAAATTTAGGATTTAATGGTGAAAGATTTTTTAAAATCGGTCCAGTAGTTTCGGAGCCTATTCAATTCAAACAAACAAACAATCAAATCTTTCCTCTTTATAATATTAGTATAGAAAATGCTGGATAATCCACACAGCATTATCTTGCCCCAAGCTAAGCAGAGCTTGTGTTATGGGTACTTGATGACTGATGCATAATACATACATATATGATATATATTTTTAAATATACTAGAAAACGACAGAACACCCTGAACAAATATCTGCAGATCGTACAAACATTTGCTACGAGGCGGGAATCGAACCCGAAACCTCCCGCGCCACAGGGGTCGTTTTGCTAGATCTAACTGAAATGCAGGCATGAATGCCTTTATCACTTTTTTTGGTGTTGTAAGACCTTTTGATAACTAAAGTTTAGCCTGAACTAATTTTATTTAGCAACATTCGGCTAAGACAGGGCCTTTTTGGGTCATACGCTGTACGATTATTTTCTTTTATAAATTTTTGTATAAAAAGAAATTTTTGTACTAATGTTTTCTTGTGCGAGCCAAAAAAACGAATTTCTTTATATGTTTCTATGATCTATACTAAATACTAATATTATAAAGAGGAAAGATTTGTTCGTTTGTTTGTTGAATTGAATAAGCTCAGAAACTAAAAAAAAAGTTAGGGATCCGTATGAAACTTCAATAACGTACCTAACCCGACATGTAAGTGTGTATAAAAACTTTTACTAACTTTTACTAAATTTTTTAGTTATTCTATCAAATACTCGGCGAAGCCGGGGCGGACTGCTAGTTTTCGTAAAAACTGAAGGTATACTCTATCTTCGTACGGACCTATAGAGAATAAACTTTCGTATAATTTTCTCATCCAACTTTGTGATGTGACCAAATAGGTAGGCATTTGGGTTGGTTCCGGAAACAAATTGGGAAATTCGATTAGAAATTTTACATAATTTGTCCTTTACCTAATAGAAGGGCTTCGTCTATGGATATAATAGGATAAGCGTAAACAAGAGCAGTTTTACCCTTTTGAAAAGATATATCACACTTACTTGAGGTTTAAAATTTCAGTAGGAGCATCATTATGTAATTATCAGTGTACGAAAGCTACATCTCTCGTTGTTGAAAGATTTTTTTAAAGGTTTCGCAACGGCCGTTTGAGAGCTTAACCTCCTGTTTAATTAACGGTTCATGCTAGCCATCTTCACACTAGGTGTGTGCAAGCGAGGTGCACAGATACAGTATTGGACAACGTGTTGGACAAACAGCAACAAAAAGTGTATTTGACATTCGTTTATAGTTACAAAACAAAACTTACCTACCTACTGTCGCTTGCCGTCAATCGCTTCAAACACATGGCATCCATTCGTCCATAGACATGCTATGGACCTATGAAAAGTAATTATTCATAGGTTCATGGTTATATGTTTGTATTTTTTCCCATACATTTTTAGATTGCGGTTTTGATTCTCATGATCATGACTAATATTCGTTCCTGTCTTCTATGCATATAGAGTAAATATTATTTATATCTGTATTTGTTCTCAAAATACATACTTTTTTACATAATAATGTCCAGAATTGGGTATTAATGTACATAACTCTACGACAAAACAAGCCTGTAGAAACCTATAGAATATGTTCGTAAGAAGATATTTTATTTATAGTACCTGCAAGGCTTTGAAAACTACACGGGTTTCCGCTCCATGGCGTGGAAATCATTTAATTAATCCGTGTAACCATAAAATGTGCGATGTTATGAAAAGATTTTGCTTGTAAGCATACCTACCTGTTAAAACGTACGTACTGCCGGAAGTATAGTCATAGCATGTTGTTTTTACACAGTTTTCGTAAGTACAGTCACAGAATAAAATACTTATTAAAGTACTAAAGTACAGTCTCGTAGTAAGATGTAGTTAGATGACCCCCGTGGCTAGTTCAAAGTCTCGTAATTACACTAGGGTTAGTACTCATTAATAAAAGTGGTTTGTCATAATTTCACCCAAAAGATACTCTTTTTAAATTAGTTCTGCATTCATTGAAATAGTCTGCAAACATAACGGGGGTAAGGTTTTTTTATAAATGCGAAGTTTGCTTCCTTTTCACGCTAAAACTTTTGATCAGATCAGGTTGAAATTGCATAGTTGAAGTTCTAACATGGATTGATTTATATGTTATTTTTATCCCGGAAAACCTCGTGCTTGCCGCGAGAAGTATATAAGTTGGCATAATTTCAGTTCTCTATGTCGCATAATATGATATAGAATGTCTCATATACCTAAGCAAATTAATTACGCCAGATTTAAATTTACCGTTAGTCAAAATATTTTCGACGACCTCTGTCGCGCGGTGGGCGAAGGTCTGCCTGCGACGCAGGTTGCGGGTTGATTCCCGCCTTTAGTCAAATGGTTTTACAATCTGCAGATATTCAGAAGTTCCAGGGTTTTGGTAATTTTCTATGTATGATACAAAATATCTATCAAAATTATTAATTTAATAAATTGTATATCAGTCATGCAGTCACACAAAACACAAGCTCTTCTTGGGGCTATATGATGCTGCCTGGATTGTCCAGCATTACAATTACTATTTTATAACGTGCAATAAATAATTTACCTTCCTTTACGCATAATACTCAGGGTGAATTTGTTCAATTCGTCCCATATAAAGGCGAGATAAGCCTAAAACTGAATTCCCAAGTATCCAAGAGCGAACACTGAGGCAGAATAGTCACTCCAAATCCCTTCAAAATAACGTAAGGAGTTTCAAGTTTTACTATTTGAATCTAAGAAACTTTTAAGGGCTTTCTGAGGAAGAGTTCAGAAGAACACTCGAGGGGCTTTCCAATGTAGACTTTATTGGACATTTCGGAATAATGAAACGTCGAGTTTGGCCGCCTGGATCTGGCGGTATTCTAATAACTACGAGAAATCCTATTCTTATGCACAAAATATGCCTGTCAAGAAGAGCTTCTTAGATAGATTACATATAGATAGAAAAAAAATATTATAAAGAGAATATTACAAAAAGACATGCGTAGAGGAAGTATAAAGGGTGGCTCTATCACTATGAGCGATCTCTTCCAGGTTTTATTATTGAAGTTTTTATACGAATCTCTAACTTTTTTGAAAATTATTTTATAGCCTATGTTTATCACGGAAATTTTAGGATTCTTACGGTTAATTTTTCAAATCGGTCCAGTAGTTTCGGAGCCTCCCTAATCCTAATTCAAACAATCAAATCATTCCTCTTTATAATATTAGTATAGATTACAGCCGAGTTACACAAGACACAAATAATATAATTCTAATTCGCGTTAATTTAATTTTAATTGAGAGTAGGTTTATACATCATCACATGCATATTGTTCTAAAAATAATATCAAATATATACTTTACTCAATAATATACTATATATATATATATATATATACTCGCATCAAATTATAGAAAACAACAAAACGAGCATTCAACATGATTATTCAATGTTTCCGTTAGAACAGAACATATTTCAGCCTCATAATACCCCGCCATTCGCTTGAGGCAGAATTAATGGGCTTGCAGATATCATTCAACAAATACACAATCAATTAAAAATTAAAATAAACAAAGTGACCCTTTCTTTATAATATTGGGATCAAAGCGGGAAACTTGACATCGAACAAAACGCTCGCAAGGTGAAGACGGAAATAAATTAACTGAAAAAATTGATGTAGACAAGTCGCCTTAGTTGAAATTAGCGAAATACTCAAAGATGCACATAGGTTACATCTCAGGCCAGTTTGTACTTTGTACATTTTTTGTGTTATTATAATTATTACTTAATAAAAAAGATAAAACGTGCTGTTGCGTGCATTGGTGAAAAACCATGCCTTTAAATTTCATTTTTGTTAACGCCGACGGTGCGCCATCGGGCCGTTGGAAAAACGCACGATGCAATGATGAAGATGTAGACAAATTGTACTGTACTTTTGTATAAAATTTGTGGGAACTTGTGGAACTTTGTAGGAAAACTCCCCTATAAGGAAAATATTAGCCAGGATTAGCCAGAACCTTAATTGCCTGATCTATAAGGATATTCATAAATAACACTAGAAAAACATTATTCTTCGTGAACACTATGCAAGCTGTGCCTAATCTCTGCCTATCTTTTAATATTGCCCTAATTTTGCTAGCATTTATTTAATATTCTGAAAAGCATGCGGAAATTAAAAATTTGTTTTAGACAAGAGAGTAACGTCTGGCTGTTAAAAACTAGTTATTTGTGGCATGGATAAAAAATACGAGTATCTATATAAGGTATAGGTAGTTACTTTATATGCTCAACAAATTTCAGCTAATGAATTGAAACCAATTAGAACTAGTATTTACAATGAACTGATGATAAGTGCAGACAATCTAGAAGCAGTGAGGTGCAGGTGATCATTTAACATATCCAGATCAATAACGATCAGAAGCGTCCCCAAGACGCTGCATAGCCCCGCTTTATGCTAGAAGCTAACATAACAACTACATAACAGAAGACGGCAAAATTATCAAGGTCCAAGGTCGCTAGATAGAGAGGCCTATTTCCGACCCAAGCCACAATGGGAGCACTGAAACTTTGCGGCGACTAGATCTATTAGAAGGAGAACGGTTTATAAGTTTTCAAAAATCTTCAAGTACGACACGATTCAATGATAAATAATACATTGGATAATCCACACAGCATCAGCTAGCCCCAAACTAAGCAGAGCTTGTGTTATGCGTACTGAGATGACTGATATACCTAATACAATATATGTTACGTAGACAGTTTTTTTTTTACACAAAGGTAACGACTAGAGCACCCAGGACAAATATCTTCAGACCGTACAATCATTTTTCCTGAGGCGGGAATCGAATCCACAACCTCCTGTGTCGCTGGCGTACCTTCGCCCATCGCACCACTGATATTTTCTATCAAGGGTCTACTGTATGATTTATTAGTTCATGAGTTACACAAAAAATGTTTTCGTAGTCCGAACCCAAAATTAACAAATTTAATACCTACCACAGAGCTCGATTATCAATACTCAGTTCCACTGGTTAAAATCCGACTGAATAACTCTAATGCCTGTGGAAGTCGATTAGTTCTCGCATTTGGTTGACCACGGGGAATCTAGTGTTTGGTTTATAATCATACATTACATTTGCGGTTTTAATGACTGGTACTGAATGTTTTTTGTAATAGTCATTCCGCAAGTGAAAAATATAAATTCGAAATGATTCTTGCTACGACTTACAGCAGTAACGTACCTACTACGTGAGATTACGTCGCAGTCGTTGCCACCAGAGCGCATAAAATGTGACATAGATATAAGAATATTTAAATTAGAAAAGGTGACACAGCGAACTAGTTTACAGACTTAAAAGCAAGACATTTATACTATTATGAAGGCCAGCAATGTCCAGCTTCAAAATTGTTTTTAGATTGATAGATAGAACTTTATCTGACACTTCAGACAAAATACTATAAATATTAAACAGTACACTACTAAAAACAAACAATAGCAAACTACTTATATTATGAACATGTAATTAAAATCTACGTTAAAGTTCTATGTGTTCCTATGGATGTAATTTTATTTACGATATATTGTAACGTTTAAACTGGATTATCTAGAGCAGATTATAAATATTTCGATACTAATGAATAATCAAGTTAAAAATAAGATAGGGTATACGAGCCAGCTATACTTAACCTTTCAAAAATCTATTCAAATAGCATAAGTATTTGTTTCTCTACGCTCCAGTGCTTTACCTACAGACCTGACCCAATATTTCCACAACAGTGACAGCTGTCTGTCCACATGCAATTGCATGCGGAACTAGAGAGTGCTCCTGCAGTATTCACTATTAGTTTTACGTACTAAATTGTTATTCTGTGGCTGTACGTTAGTACTATACAGTTATTCTATGGATAAAAGTGTCCTGTTATAAATATATTAATAATACCTTAACAAAACAGTTAAAACAAGTATTTACAGTAACATCAAATGAGATAACTGGAGATAGTTGCAAACAAACTGAACCATAAAATACCAGTCTAAAGTGTCCCTAAGATGAATTATAGATGAATCGTTTATTATAGAAAAAAGCACGTTACGTTGTTTTAAATTAAAAACGATGCCATCTGCAGAAATTTAAACACTGTGTGACAGATGACAATGCACTCCTCCGAATTAAAGTGGATATTGTTTTCTATGGTTCATCTACGTAAAATTTATATCTTGACTTGACTTGACTTCTTCGATACGGCAATATGTGTCAAATATTCTATCTGACTTGACTTGACTTCTTTGATATGGCAATATGTGTCTGGTTTGCAAATATTCTATCTTATACGTTTGGTAGTATTTGAATGAACTTGTCAAACTTTTAAACGTCTACAGCTACACCAAGCATTTGGCAAAATTTCCTGTATAAGTCAAAATGATATGGTGTTCATCGTTCTACGTATAATATACTTGTGGATGTGGGCACCTTGTGAAAACTGACCATTCGCTTAGACCAAAGAATGAGTGTACATGCAAGCAAAAATCAATTAAATATGAAATAATTTGTAACACAGAGTTTCTGTTGAATTCGACCTCAATCGGGTGCGTCGAGTGTTATACCCCTAAACTATTATACTACCTATACTATTTTCTACCTTTTTAAATGTAGATGCCTTTTTTTCTCTAAGAGACTGCACAAAAATTACACCTAATTAATTTTATGCTAATAATCCCATTTGTTACCCCGCAAACGCCATATTCGTCGCTTAGTACCTCCCAGGGTTGTCATTAAACCTACCCGGCGTACCCAAGAATCGTATGTGCATCAGGAAATCGCTAAGTGGACTAGTTTCCCGCTTCGATTGAGCGACAGCCCTAATTGCTTTCCGGACGTGAGCTTAGAACAAAAGACGCCTTTTGCACCTCGCATGACTCACAGCGGTTTGCCGTGTAAATGAGACTCGTGGTACAGTGCGCGTCACCCCATCTCAATGTATGTGGGACACAAAAGTTGTTATTGTTGGGAATTTCAGACTTTGAGTATTATGGTGGGTGGTTCGATCCTTAGCGGCGGCGTGATAAATATTTGCATGTGAAAATTTGTGATAAGTTACAAGGGAATTCGAAGTAGTCATAAATATTATGTAGACAAGGGGGGTACTTAATTCTGACGCGCACTGTACAGTACATAGCTACCTACCAAACAACATGGAACAGAACAATAGGTTTGTTGCGTTGACCGTTTCATTATTCTTGTTATTCTATTTCTACTGATATTATAAAGAGGAAAGATTTGATTGTTTGAATAGGCTCCGAGGCTACTGGACCAATTTGAAAAATTACTTCATTAGAATCCTACATTATATCGAACATAGACTATACAATATTTTCAAAAAAGTAAGGGTTTAAAAAAGCACTGAAATCTTCAATAATGTGAGCCAGCGACTGCAAAAATTAATATTTTTTTTAAATGTGTTATACGTATGTTTAACAAAAAGTCTCTGATTTCAATTCAAATGAATAAGCCATTCTTTAAAAATAAGTAAAAAAAATTAAAATTGAAAAGTATTTTTTAGTAATTTAGGGTATTATATATTTGTCACTTCAAATGTTCTAAGTTTGTCAAGACGTCAGAAAGCGTCAGAATTGTATTGGTCGTAGGGGACAGCTTTTCAACTAACCTTCGTAAGTATTTAATTAACGATTCAGTTGAGTAGTGCGATATGAAATGATTCTACGTTGGATCGAATCTAAACTGATTCTAAACTTTCCTAGAAAAAAAAATCTTTCATAAATAATAATGTCTGTTAGATAAAACGATTTCGTAGCAGTATAAGCGTAGCGGGCCTACGATCTCTACGGCGTAGCTCAGTGCTACGAGCGACACCGCGGCCAACGCGCGATGATGCCGCTTTCCGCCGTTACCAACTTACACACGCGCCGTTAAACGCATTTTATGAACGCTGTAAAAATATAATAAACCATTTCTTACTCAACGAAAACTCCCCTACAATTATTCACATTATTTTAACTATTATTGTGTTGAGACAAAACTTTTCAAAAGCTTTCAAGTACTTTGAATTTTGTGAAATGAAAGTGTTGGACCTTAAGTGAAGCCTCCCCCGATTTCAATATGATCTTGTCATGTCTTGTCCGACAAGTGGTTTGGATGGCTGCGACCTTTCTCGTGAGAGGTAAGTTTCAATTTCCATTTTATAATTTTGTATTCGCCAATAATTTGGTTAATTTTTCATGCTAAGAAGCTTATATCCCAAAATTGATAATTGATAATACACTAGGTGCAGGTTCACTATGGGCTACTTCAGCAATACACATTATTTATTAAATGTTGTTAAGTGATTTAGGTATAAAAAACATTTTTACCCATTCAGCTATGAAACTTTAATACAATGTTAATCTGATACCAGATAACATCATATTGTTAGCACAGAGCTCCGAAATCAAGGTGCATTTTAGAAATGATCAGTAATAAATTAAAGGAACGACAAACGTGGGCTTTTAGGCAAATTATTCAAATGCTATAAATCAAAATGGCTGTCAAGGAACCGTCTGGAACCTGACGTGCAGCGGGAACAAGCTTCCGAATCATTACTTCGCTTGCCAGATGTGTGCAGCCTCTATTTTTGTAATTAATATCCAAGTGATTCTAATTGAAGTAATGCTACAAAGTTATAGGTATTCTAGGTATATTTAGGTATTTTGGTGGATACTCTAATTCAAACATGTACAATATTCAATAAATAATATTAAAAGATAGGTAATAAATAGTGTAGGACAATTCACACCACCAAGTTAATCAGAGCTTGTGTTTTGGGAACTAGATGTCTGAAATAATTAATACAATATATCAAATAGATGCATATTTTTTATCATTCATAGAAATCGACCAGTACACCCTGAAAAATATCTGCAGATGTACATACATACATTTGTCCTGAGGCGAGAATCGAAGCGCAGGCGGACCTTCACCCACAGCTCCACAGTGGTCGTCAATGATCATCAATGAGGGTCAACGGTGGATAATCCACTGCGGCACAAAATTTTCGTTGTTCTCATTTTACTCCGTCGTTCAACTCTACAGAAGTTTTAATAACAAAGAAAATAAAATTAAAGAAATTAAACCAAATTAGACTACTAGTATTTAAATTATTGAGTTTACTGTATACTGTTGCAAATAGTAGTAAATGGATGGGTAAAAGGATGTTTGTTACGTCTTGAGTATGTCTCTTTGTATCTCTTCACAAAGGCAGACGACAATAAAACAGGGGACAGACTAAGATATATAATAGGTAGGTTTTTTGTGAAGACACAGGGTCTTCACAAAAAAGAGTTTGTCAATACCTACCATAATTACAGGTCACCAGGTTAAAGAATAACCTGGATAAAAGCGCTTGTGAAACCTGGAAATTAAATTTCTAATAAACTATCGAGAAGTCACTTGTAAAGCTTTGTAAGATTACCTACATAATAGAAGTTACAAACAAGCCCTGAAAATGTTGTACAGCTGCGGCGTTGGCAATAGTTAGAATGAACAATTAATTGAAGCTATGCTGGCAACCCACATCACGTCAAACCTTATTTATTTGTCATGGGCTGACATTTTTCACAAACACCCCTAAAGTGCTTGCTCTCCATTTTATTTGTGCTTTAGTGGTTGAAATTTCTATATTTTTTACGAAATGTGCGAATTTTGCTTCAATAGGTTTTAAAATAAGATTAATTATCAAGCTGTCTCATTTGGGTTTGACTGCGAGATTGAGCAATTAATCACTTTTTCGATCTAGATTTCACTTTGATTTAATTAGAAAGAGAACGCATTTTATAAAAAAAGCTCCGACTCCGAAACGGTTCTAGTTCCACAAATATACATAAGCTAGTTTCGATTCGGCAAACACGCAGTTGCGTATTTGGGAGAATAGAAATAGTTCTCCTGAGCATATGTTAGGAGATTGTTAAAAGGGTTGTTAACATTGCTAATTAGGGGATGTAATAGACGTCAGCTATACGGATTACTGGATGTTGTTAGAAAAATAAGATAACTTCACCCTATTTACATTTTTCAAGGTAGTTTTCTGTGTGTAATAAAAAATATCTATGTATGCATGTAATAACATTTTATTTTAAAGAAAGAAGAAAATAAATTTATTTGTATGTACCTCTATATCAGTCGTCAAGTACTCATAACACAAGCTCTGCTTAGCTTGGGGCTTGATGATGTTGCGTGGATTGTCCAGCATTATTTATACAGAAAACATTTATTTATATATAAATAAAATAAAATGACAGGGCATTATTGTATATACACAGTATATAATTTTTAAGAGTTTATAGCTTCCCACGCGTAATTTACACTTCCGTCTCACCATTTCGAGATTCTGCTTTAAACAAAATGTTGCATACGTCCATGGTGACATAATCTCGTAGCTACATGATCTGTAAAAGGTTACCTTATTCTCTATGACATAGGAGATTCCTTGCCCAAACCGTGTGACGTCATGTGTTCCAAATGTAAGCAATGCCTTGGTGTGGAATCGAAAACTGGTTTTCTCTAATTCACAAGACTAGTTGTCTAGCGAGCGCGTTCATTTGAAAGTTCAAATTGTTTCCGGATCAGTGTTGTAGTTGGGAATGACAAATATGGCATAGGGAATACGGTTTTGTCCGATTCCATGCCGCTGTCTCGTTGTCAGTTGTGGTATCTGTGTAACGCGTTTGTATTGGCAATAGAGAATACCTACAGGCCCGGAGAGATAATTTGGAATTTATATTAGTAGGTATGAATTTTAATTACTGCCCAGGCTATCACGAGTATTTTAGAAACCTCCTACTTTTCTATTTCGAGCTACATTGGGTTTTAAGCCCACAGCACTTTACTTAAGGGAAAATAAAAAATACAATTTGAAAATTATAAAACCCGTTACTCTTAAAATGCTTTCGAAATTAATTTTCAGATACCTAATCACGCGTTCAAACAACGAATAACTGGTTAATATAAAACTCTGGAACTTTTTCGTTTACTCAACGGTCAAAAACTGTTCAGAATTTAATGAATAAAAAGAAAACTAAATTAATTAAGAATTCGTGATACACATAACATAATAATTATGACACTAAATCATACAATAATAAAAACCAATCCTTATCCCAGTGATTTTATATTCCAGAGTTTTAATAGACTTAAGAAAACCCTTAGTATGTACATTTATTTAATTTCGACTTCCACAAAAGCTTTAGAAGTGACTGTCCCTAATAAAACTCGATTACACTGGGTATATCACTATGCCCCTACATTAATACGTGATCGGCAAATTGATAAACACGAAGAGAATACGAAATGAGTTCAGTAAGTGAGTTGTAATAGTTATGTAGTCAAACTTTGAGTCTCAAGATCTTTGAAACTCTTATGCTTTGTTCACATGCGCGCGTTCAACTCGACATTCAACGTGCACGTTCACGTTCACGAGCGTGTGAACAGTACGCCCGAGCCCGTAAACGCGCCCGTGAACGTGAATGCCGCGAACCAAATGCACTGACTGACGCGACGGCGCGTGCGTGTGAACAGCTTGAATTGTCGCCGGCCTGGGACGGGCTGCATGCCGCGCAGCCCGCCAGGCAGCCCGCCAGGCAGCCCGCCGGGCTGCACGGCACGCATGTGAACGTACAATTACAAGTTCGCTGCTTTGCTTCTTTAATGGCGAGATTACTTTTTGATATTATTATGTACCTTTCGAAGAAAACAGGGAGAGGAACTTGGTTCTTTACACTCGGCTCTTCAGTATTAGATCAATAGAACCGAAGTTCTGAAGAGGTGTATTCGAAAATGATGTGATATTTTAATTAGGGCCTTAAATTCATTCAGCATTTTCTGTTTATAGAAAGTCTTTGGTACCTACATATTAGTGTCCTTCGGGAAACATCGGGAAATATATATCTTTTATATCTTGATACATCTAAATTTTGTATGAGCATACTGAGCATGGATTACAATCTTAGATGATATTTTTTTGGGTTTCGTGCGAGTTTTGTGCTCGAATCTCTTATCTCTAACTCAGTACGTCCTTTTTCCCTGTTGAATAGATAGATATATTATGTATAATATCTTTATATCTCAGTAAAGATCAATATATTAAAGTATAAGCTGCGCACGTACAGATAAATATTAAATTAAATAAAAAAAATCAGTAAAATTTACTATTTTTAAAATAAATCAATGTTAACGTTACGACGTCTGGTTACCCGAGAGCTGGTCAATATCTGGCGCAGCGCATCAGCATTGCCATACAACGTGGCAATGCAGCCAGCATCTTGGGTACACTTCCAACTGGTATTGATATGAATCAGTTGAGCTACCTGTAGTTGTTTCGCAACAGTCTGCAGTTAGCTCAATTGTTTCAATTGTAAATAGGTGCTAGTTTTATTTAATTAGATCATTGTAATTTTATTTGTTAATAAAGGCTTATTGGCCTTTTCATAATTAAAAAAAAAATTGTATTTGTATAATTGACAAATAGTTCAAAACCCTCGGCGCGCGAGTCATGCACTTGATGGGTGTTGTATTTATTGTCTAAGATTAAAATCTTTACTCACAGAAAATTACAATTACTATAACCAAATTGTTCTATCATCAATTCTTTCGTCGCATGCGCTGCGAAAACTATTGATGATAGAACAAAAGTATGTCCTACAATATAAAAGAACATATCAATTACTAAAAAAAACTTCGCGATTATGTCCAACTACATATTATCCTTATGTCATAACTAGCTGTACCCGCGACTTCGTCTGCGATTGCCATATATTTGTTTCATATATTTTGCTTTCATCCCCTCTCCCAGGTGAACTTTACTGAATTTCAGGATAAAATGTATCCTATGTTCTTCCTCGTAGTATGACCTCAAATCACGCTAAGTTTGATTCGAATACATCCAGCAGTTTCGGCGTAATGCGAGGTTAAAGAATTTTGCTTTCTTCTCCTCTCCCAGGGGAACCTTACTGAATTCCAGGATAAAAAGTATCCTATGTCCTTCCTCGTAGTATGAACTCAAATCGCACCAAGTTTCATTCGAATACATCCAGCAGTTTCGGCGTAATGCGAGGTTAAAGAATTTTGCTTTCATCCCCTCTCCCAGGGGAACCTTACTGAATTCCAGGTTAAAAAGTATTCTATGTCCTTCCTCGTAGTATGAACTCAAATCGCACCAAGTTTCATTCGAATACATCAAGCAGTTTCGGCGTAATGCGAGGTTAAAGAATTTTGCTTTCATCCCCTCTCCCAGGGGAACCTTACTGAATTCCAGGATAAAAAGTATCCTATGTCCTTCCTCGTAGTATGAACTCAAATCGCACCAAGTTTCATTCGAATACATCCAGCAGTTTCGGCGTGATGCGCGTTTAAGAAACAGACAGACAGACAGACAGACAGACAGACAGACATGAATGAAAAAAATACATTTTTGGCTTCAGTATCGATAATAGACTGCCCTCCAATAAAAATTTTCAAAATATCTTCAATGTACAGAATTGGACCTGTTACAGTTTTATTATAAGTATAGATAACCACCCGCCGAGCCGGGACAGGCCGCTAGTTATTCATAATTTGACGTTGCTTTGAAGAAACATTTGGTAGGTACTTAATATGCGGAACGGTTGTGGCTTGTTTGGTAAGGGTGTTCTGTTTTTGCTCTATCCTAAATGTCATAAAACATAGCGATGGTTATTCATAAAATAAACTGGCCCGCAAAAGTATCACACTTTAACGATTAAATTTATTTTGAGTTTAACATGATTTAAAATACAGAACGTTTAATAACTAACTTTATGAGCTGGTTTTTAAACCATAGTAAACTATAACCTGATGGAAGGTGAGGTGTCTGCAGGCGACCTAGTGAGCGATACCTTCAAGCCCGATTCTCAGAGTGTAAGATGGAAGTAGTGTACGCATGTAATAAGAAGAAATATGCCACCCGTACACTACATACGTCCGTACGTCACACAGACAGAATTAGTGTTCATATAGATGATTTAAGTTGAGTTTTTGGACACTAAGCTAAACATGGCTGTTTTATTGTTTCTTTTTTTTTCAGTTAAATATGTTACTAATGTTTAATTTACTATAGTTTCAAAGAAATATGATTCAATTTGATGTAAAACGTTCTTAATTTTAAATTTATTTTACTAGTAAGTAAAAAAAATACTAATTCAAAAGTATGATATTTAGTTTTGCAGGATAGTGTAGAATAACTTTAATTTGGATCACAATCGAAAATCAATATACACTTAGAGTAGGTTAATATCTGTAAATTTATTACGCACTCAGAAATAAAGTGTTTTTATTTCTGTCGTTTTTGTATATAGAATAATGTAAAGGAACCTTATGGACACCGTTGGGAAGAGTGGGGGTGGAGAAATTCTATGCCGGCACCACACAAAAACTCACTCACTCCCTCACTCACTTTCTAAAACTCACCATACATAAAACTCTACGTTTTCCTACACCACCACTATATCTTTCCTTACTCGTCTGCCACCCATATTGGCATAGTATTACTCGGTATTTGCTCGGTATACATTATGCATCCCGTGGGAACCTATCACCAGGCGGGTATCCTATATCATGGTAGTTTGTTCATAATTTAATCCAGTTTAAACCGACACCTTTTTATTAGTATCGCTAAAATCGTTTGCTGTACTTAAATATAAACCGAATGCCCAGTTTGGAGTTATTGTCAGAAGCAAAGCTCTGTTCCTGACGTTTAAATAGTTACGAGTTTATGATACGAAATGAAATACCTAGGTATGTAGGTCATTTTTTAACCACCTAAAAGGATATGAAATAAAAGTGAAAGCCTTTACTTTAATTTCAGCAAGTTCCCTCACAAATCTCATTATATTTTAATTTGTTTTTCGTGGCAGTCCACGACAAAAATTATTACTTATTACCGTGGAGTGTAATGTTCGTTATACCTATGTGTTCTTGAACTGTTCCCAAGAAAATAATACGTTAAAACAACTATTTATCTATCTAACCAGCCGATAATACCAGCCTAAGAAGTGGGACTAAGGCCTCGGTATCACTTTAAGCGCAACACTGAGAGCTATTTGTTATTAGTTGAGAATTATGAATTATTAGTTGCCCTTAAAGTTGAGGTCCACTTTGCACGGTCCACTTTATCAAGCCATCCCTGACTTTATTATAGAAATATTCTCGAAACAAAATCTTGTTTGGAGACATCAAATATTAAACCGGCTCAGAAAGTTTCAGAGAGATATTCCAAAAGGTGATACCAAAAGTTAAACAATTTTACTCAATCTTTCACGGTCAAAAACAAAGTTTGATCCGCTGTACCTTGAGAGGACGAGGGTGCAAACTTAATAATTATCATCTCCGTAGTTTACTAAACTAATATTCAACTACTTAACGGCTTACGAACGATTTACCTTAGGAATCTCAGAGTGTCCCAATAAATAACCTTAAATCGAATTTATGTCATGGTGGCTAATTGTGCGTTAAAATAGGCTCGTGGATAGTAGGGAAATTAGTTTATAATGCGTAATTTAGTTTGAAATTTAACCACTCGTGTTTATATATTTCAACAGCTGGGCGATTTTTCTGTACCTACCTGTTTTATTGTAGTCTGGGAGTTATTCAGTCAAACAAATAGCAGATTTTTTGCAGAAACCGAAAAACAAAACTAAAAACTAAAATTATCGAAAAATTAAATCGTTCGAACTGGTATTACGTAGGTACAATATGATATGTATATATATTTCGTAATAATGTTTGGATGAACCTTCATTTCTTCATGCCGAGTTGGAAAAATTTTCAGAATTAGTATAGAATATTTTATTGCAAAAAGAATAATTACATAATAATTTGATAAAGATAAAGGTCATTTATTTGCATAAACATGTGTAGTTAGAAGATTTTACAGGCAGGTAAACAGGTATCAACATGTTTTACCGATTACGGTGTACAAATTGTGAGAGACGGCATGCAAAAGTGACCGTTTGTCTGGCTTTATGAAAATGACAATGATGAAATAGGAAATTCTTTTTGTTTTAAATGGATTACTGCGTTTAGACCATTTAAAAGTCTACTCTCTCGGCTTATTCGGCGGCCCGAATGACTGGTCCCAGTGGATGTGAGCGTTTTTCCTCTGAGTCTCTTGGGACATTATACGGTATCGTTTTTCTACAGTTTGTTCATATCTATAGGTATAATACAACTCAAGGGTTTTATAATTCTACTTGTTTACATATCTTTAGGTATTCAACTCGACCGTTCCCTAATTCCACATTTTGTACTCATATCTATATCGTATTTAACTCAAACGTTCTCTTCCCAGGTATCGTGTGCTGTGACGACGAGTACAGATTGGTCAGACATCTGATGCAGAAGTACGACCCTTCCGTGCGACCGGTCGAGAACTCCTCCCTCCCCCTGGTTGTCACTTTTGGAGTATCGCTACATCATATCATAGATGTGGTAAGTAATGAGAATAGGTTAACCTAACTTTTACCGGTGTGGCGCCCTCTGCGCCCGCCAAAAGCCCGGTAACGCTGTCATGGCCATCTGCGGTCAATAGCCTTATAGTCCATTCGAAAAAAAAACTAGGTCCGATGATATACCTACCAAATTATAAAATAGTCGTAGACCTAGATTAGGTATTCGGGTTATTTTATTTTCCTTACTTATAGTCTACTTTTATATAAAACCTACCTACTAGTGTTTACCTTTAAGTACTATACCAATCGTACTATTTATTGAAAAAATTAAATACTTAAAATACCCATGAGAGGCACATATCCGTAATAAATATTTACAAATAAAATGTCTCGTTTTGTTTTTTACGGCAATAGAAACCGCAACATTTTGCGTGCCAGGCGCGCATTCGTCCACTGCGCCAAAGCTGTAGAAAGGCATGGCAAAACATTTTCAAATGTCCTTTTTAACGTATTTCGGCAAAAAGAGGAGGTTCTACGTTAGTTTTTTTATTTTCGTCGTTTTCTCCGTTATTTATCGACCGATTTGGATATTTATTAGCAGATTACAATTATTTATCATGCAAAATACAAAAAAAACAGTTTAAAATTTTATGACACAAAGTAGGTTAGTAGGTTAAAATAATGTGATTGTTTTGAAAAAAAAAAACCTAAAAAACCATTATTTTGGGTACGAGTACTTTAATTTGGAGCATATAGGAATTTAAGCCGCCGCGAAAAAGATAACCTTTCACGCATGACCTTTAATTACGACCGGCCCATTAGTCATTTCGAAGTTGAGCTTATACGGAAAACATTTTCAGAGCTATAACTCTATTCTATTTGATAAATTAATTGAGCTCTAAGGAAATATTTGTTTAGGAAGGTATCGAAAGCAAACTTAATAATCAATTGAACTTAATTAAATCCACAGATTTGAGTAAGCATGACGTAAATGAGTTCTTTGATCAATCACAGTAACTTTATACTGTTGGTATTTACCTAAAATTGCGCAAGGGTCTATGGAACTGGAAATGGGTTTAACTGTATTTTAATTGAGAGTTTTCAAAGGCCTTTGTCATAGCTATGAAATCAGTTTCAATCTATCTTCAATAGAGTTTTCTTGTCGTGTCATTACAAAAGCAAAGATTGATTGCTTGATTGAAGACTCATACGACTTAAAAGGCCTCTAACCGGCGAATTGCCCATACGGATACAAACGTAATACTAAAATGAATTGAACGCGTTTCGAATTGAAGTTGCGAGCGGCGGTTCTTCAGACAATTCAATACCTTATGTATAGATATATATATGTATATACAGGGTGTAATCGTTAAGTGTGCACAGGCGATTATTCCGTAACTATTGCAGATATCAAAAAACTTTAAACTGATATCGAAAGTACTTTACCTAATGAGTAAAATGACATTAATAACTTTTTAAAAATAAAACGAGAAATATCCAAAAAAATACATTAATCACTCCCATACATTTAGTATGAGATAGTAGAAAGGTTTTAGTTTCCTTATTTTAAGTGGAATAGTACCTACTCATTTTACCCTTGTCATTTTATAATTATGTACGATATGAAGGTATTAATGAATTTCAAGTAGATACACGTGTAGATTAATTATCTTACCACTTCAAATTTATAATAAACCTTGTTTCAATATTGTATTGATTTGAACTAGCTGAAAAGCAACATACTAAATAAAAACAAAAAGAAAGATACTCTTTGGTGTTCGTTCTAAATTCAAATTTTTTATCGCGGGTTCTCGTTCCCGCCAATTTATTGTATTTTTCAATTTGCGTTAATAATCGTGATTGTTGCATTTATTGATTGAAAAATGGCATATTCCAATACAGAAAAGAGGGACATGTTAAAAATGTACTACAAACATGATTGTAACAATAGGGCGGCCATTATCGCCTACAGAAGAGAGTACCCAGATAGAGAAGTTCCTTCTGGTACGTATTTACTTATGTTGGATAACAATTTCATAAATTATGGATCTTTTAACAGAAAAAAAGGTTCGAGAACAAGAGCTCCGGAATTTGATAATGACTTAGATAACAATATTATTAACTACGTAGTAGATAATCCACAAGAATCAACGCGTTCAGTGGCCCGATCATTTCCAGTGTCCCACAATTATGTACACAAGTTATTAAAAAAACATAACTTCAAAGCATTTAAGATAAAACCTACTCAAACGCTGCACAATGATGATCCTGCTCGTCGGCTGGTCTATTGCAATTGGCTAGTCAATAATTATGTCAATGTAAGGTCAATTTTATGGACCGATGAAAGTAATGTTTCAAACTGCGGCATTTACAATAGAAAAAACTCGCATTATTGGTCAATTGACAATCCTCGCTTAACTACTGAAGTTAGAGCTCAGGTGCGATTCTCAATTAATGTGTGGTGTGGTATTCTTGGAGATCGGATCATTGGGCCATATTTTTACAGTGGAACCTTAAATGGACAGAGATATTTCTCCTTTGTACAAAACGATATGCCAAGTCTCTTAGAACCAATTCCAGACGATGAAAGAAGGTCGATAATTTTTCAACAAGATGGAGCACCTGCACATAATACAAATGTTGTAATGAATTTCTTACGAAACAATTATAATGGCTTAATAGCCAATAATAGTGCAACCCCTTGGCCTGCCAGATCCCCGGATCTCACGCCTTGTGATTTCTTCCTATGGGGATTTGTCAAAGACCACGTGTACGCTGAGAGAGTACACAGCCTAGAAGAGTTACAGAATCGTGTACGTCGTGCAATTGCTTTAATTACTCCGCAAATGTTAAGGAAAGTTCATTTAGAAACTGTAAATAGAGCTCGTCATTGTATTGCACAAGGAGGATGTCACTTCGAACATATGCTTTGAACACAAAATTTTGTACTTACTAAGAAATAAAATGTATGGGAGTGATTAATGTAATTTTTTTGGATATTTCTCGTTTTATTTTTAAAAAGTTATTAATGTCATTTTACTCATTAGGTAAAGTACTTTCGATATCAGTTTAAAGTTTTTTGATATCTGCAATAGTTACGGAATAATCGCCTGTGCACACTTAACGATTACACCCAGAGAATATTATGCAACAGACAGCCTTTTTGTATTGTTTCCTTTCGAGACACACGTATTCCTCGACACTACGTGTGGCAGTAAATAGTTTATTTTATGTATGTTAGACTAAGGGTACCCAAGTAGCATTCGGGGTTCTATATAAGATGTCTAGTCGTTCACATGTACTCCACAAGCTGTATAAGTAAGCTGTATAAGAGCTGTATAGCTTGCTATAATGCTCTTATAGAACCAGTTTGGGCACAAATTAGACAGCCTTAAGTTCACATTGGCTGTACATTAGCAGTATAATAGCATTATAATAGCAGTTTAAGCAGTAACATCAGACATAAGTCAGCCTTAAGCTGACTTACGGCACTATATGGGACGCAGTGTGAACCATACAACGTGTCATCATCATCACCAGCCTATAACAGTCCACTGCTGGACATAGGCCTCCCCTAATGAGCGCCATAGATGGCATCATTATTTCGGGGTTATTGCCCATAATCCCCACGCTGGGCATGCGGGTTGGGGATCTACAACGTGTAATAAAGAGTAACAAGTGGCTAAATACACAGCCTTCACAGTTATAAAATCCCACAATAGTACTCCAGTGCTACCTAACATTCACTTGTGTACTAAATTACTTCTTATTTTAATATTTATTCCTTTTTAGTTTGGTTTTGTGTGTGCCATCAAAATAACTCCAGCGGATATCAATAAATAGCAAAATTTATGATAACACGCGGTAAGTATACCTGTTTTAAATACTTAATAATAGTGTAAATGTTATGGGAATGCAACTTTATCGTGAAATGTATACATATTTACAGCTAAAATATTCACGCGCCTCTGTTAAAACGCGATATTCATTTTAAAATATTTAAAACTGGCTAAGAGGAAATCTAGGATTTTCAGTTTTTGATATTATATTGGCATTTTAATTATACTACAGTAATAAATTATAGCATGAAACCAAAACTCAATCGCTCTATCTGCGTATTTTGTGTAATCTGCATTATAATTTTGGAGATTTATTAGGTAAATATTTTAGGTTACGTAGAACAAAATGGTGGAAATGAAATACGGCTATGTGAACTGTTATAACTACAATTTAATGCGGTGTACGTATAATAGGTTCACATGTGTTCTGTTAGAATGCTGTTATCTATATTGAGTTCCACATTTATACCACTACAGAACAGAGCCAATGTCTTTATATGTATTCTAAAGTGAACTTAAGTACAGCTTTTAGATGTAGTTCAGGTCAATTGTGTCGTTCAATATACTGGAAATTTTAGAGATCCGCAATAATAATTATTGTCCGTTAAATCGCCTATCCCAGGTACCTGAAGTACAATTAATATTTTGTAACAAACTAACGAGCGACTCATCAACCGCGGTTGTAAATCCACCTATCTAATTCTATATAAAAATTAACATTGGAATAAAAATAACAGAACCTGCAAAGTTTTATTATCATCGTATAAGACAAGAGTTATGATTTTTTGTTTGTTTTAGATGCCGAGTGCCTTCAACGCGGGACGGACTCAAATGGATTCTACTGCTGCTACTGTTTCTTATGTTATGCATAATTTTTAAGATTTGCCTAATTATAATTACATAATAAGAATAAATAGAAAAAATATGCTGATTATTAAAATTATAAACTACCTTGATGTTTATTATTAATGATTAATAATACCTTCATGTAGTCCACATGTAGTCCACATGTAGTCCTTTTAACAGCCTACAGTGTACATGCGAACCATTTAAACACTTCTGTACAGATAGTAAAAATAGGTTATTTTAATGATCACAAACAAGTCCTACTACAGCAACTAGCTGTATAACAGTCTAAAACAAGTAAACATAACAGCCTTTGGATTTATAAATGACCACGTGTGTTCTATTAAAATGCTAGCTCTATAACATCGTACAAGTAGGCCGTTAAACAGCGGTTGCCGTATCTCTACCTACCCCCCTGTAATGCTCTTAGTCAGACGGCTGACTAAAGGATAGTTGTTAGAGTATTATAACGCCAACAGTCGTATAAAAGTGTAACTCTAAACTCCTATAAGTCCCTTAAACAGGTATAGGTGTTATTAATTGCAGTAATGCAGCTTATACATCACGTGTGAACTGTAATAAAGCTTCAAGTACACCTGGGAACTAAATGTGTACTCTTAAATGGAGTAAAATGCTACTTGGGTATATATCTATGTCTGTAGGTAGGTACTAATATTACGAAACAACTGGACCGATTTGAAAAATTCTTTTGCCATTACAATCCTAGATGATCCCTGATGAACAAAAAATGCTATAGAATATTTTCAAAAATGTTATGGTTCCGTATGAAAACTTCAATAACCTAACCCAGCGTGTATTAATAATGTTTGAGATTTTTGTTAAATACCTACTAGCCTCGATCCGCCTCGGCATCGCAATGTTATCTATTTATATTTCAATGTCTTTGAGATTAAAATTTCCTTTATCAAGTGTTAGGAATGAAACAGCACTGAACCACTTTCTTTAACGTCCTCTGTGGCGCGGTGGGCGAAGGTACGCCTGCGACGAAGGACTTTTCGGTTTCGAATCCCACCGAAAAAAGTTACGATCTGCAGATATTTGTTTTTGTTTAGTGGTTGTTTTCTATTCTAAAATAAAAAATATCTATCTATGTTATAAGTATATCGGTCATCAAGTACCACATATAACACAAGCTCTGCTTAACTTCGGGCTAGATGCTGTGTGGATTATCCAGCATGATTTATTATTTATTTAATTAAATAATTGCATTAACATTTCGAAATAATTAAGACATGACCGTTCAGATCCAAGTGCTTCTTGTAAACGTTCCGGTCTGGTGAGCTAGTGAAATTCGGGTCTTTTAAAACTCGATCTCGACTAACTCTGGTTTGTATTAAGTTTCGTGGCCCCTCAATCGGTATTGCTCTGGTGCGCAGCACACGGTACCAGGGAGCAATAAAACTCAGCACTGGGGAAAATTAAAACTGTCTTGCCAGCAACTAATGAAACTACAAGAAGAATAGGCTTCATGAGTAATTTCTCAACAAACCAGGGTAAACTTAACATTCCTGGTTTATTACTTTAGTAAATTGTTCGAAAACTTTTCGAAATAGTTGCATATAGGCTGTGTGCACAAATACAAAGAGAATTTATTTCCATTTTCAAAGTAAACGAACTATTCCCGTATTGACCTGAACGTTGTATTTTATGACGCCTGTCCGCTAACTCACGCAGGTAATACTGCCATTTATCGTGCTGGCGAAATATGTAGCAATAAGGGCAGAATAAACAAAGACAAATGTTATCTAGGATAGAAAATATGTTTCGCTAAATTCCGACACGACGACGCATTTCGATATATCGGATAAAAGGGACACAAACACATCTATCTCTATCACAACCAGAAAACAAAAGCTAGCGTGCTTTTGTTTTTGGCCACACGGAAACGTTTTGTGAGCCGAAAACGTCTGTGTAAAGTGGATTTTAGAAATATGACGGGGAAATTCGACGCGGAAATTAAGCGAAATTGTCGTAAAGCCTGGCAGCTTCAATTTGCCAGCGTACAACTATAAGTTGGTACCTTAATACAGTAGGGGGTTGGGAAGGCTGTGTATTTGCTACATGATGTCGGAAATAGCAAGTAAAATCAAGGAAAACACCCGTAATTGCGTCATAGCCTACGTAGGCTAACTAATCAAATTTGAATTGGTAGTTTAAGAGCGTGCCATACCTCAGCCAAAATTCAAATTTCGAGCAGAATGACAAGATATGATTTTCGTATGAGTGAGAAGCACAGAGCGATAGACGTGCTCCGTATTTTGCTCCGCCAAAACTGTTATGCCTAATTACAAGTTATTTACACAACTAATCGAAAAATTAAAAAGACGAAAACGAAGAAATTCTTCTACATTTCTTGACAAAACAAAAATCCAACAAAAAAATGAGGTGGTTCCTGAGATAAATAGCAAAATGTGTGCAAAACATGTATTTTTCAAAAAATAAAAGTATCGAGAAAAATTTCACCAATCGTGTTTTTGAAAAGACGGAATCCAAGATAAAAGTTCGAATTATCATTTACCTAAATATGAAGGTGGTAGATTTCACAGATTCTGAGATAAATAACTATTTCTAACTATAAAATTACATAAGGTACACTCTTAATGGCGTGAGAGTAAACAGTCGTAAACTCTCATCTTATTTTTTTTATGTGAATAACAGCTTGTTTTTAAATAAATTCCCACTAATATATTCAGCATAATTTTATACGTAAAACGACTGCGAATCCCGACATAATTTGTTTAGGATATAATTTGCGTGTCCTCAATATTTTCTGCCATTGCTGCTGTCAAGATGTGCCCTTGAGGAAAATGTATATAGTACAGTATTGCATTTTATACGATTCTCTTTTAACCTTAATGTCGTTTGTTTGTAAAAGTTTGTTCATAATATTTTAAAATGCTGAGTACCAATTTGATAGGCAAGCTTTAGAAAGCTTGCCCTAAATTTTTGAAAACATTTTGTTTTTGAACTCAAACTCAAACTCAAAGTTAAGTTAAGTTATTAACTTTGTTCGAAAACATTTTGTTGGAAAGCTCGCCCATGTATTTGTGCACAAGTGGGTGATTATTCGACACGTCATGAATACGTGACTTGTGGAATAATCACCTCTGAGCTACCTATCTATTTACTGAAGCTTTGTTTAGGAGTGTTCGGTTATTTTTCAGTAGTCTTTGAAAAAAAAAATTAAAATACATTGTAATATACCCCTCCCTTCAAGAATTAATACAAATACTTCTTAACTAAAGTTTTAGAATAATTCGTTTTCTTAAACTTTCTATGACGTCGGAACCCTTATAAGGTTAATTAATCCCGTGCATCTCTAATTATTTCACTAAAACTTTTAAATTGTACTGAAATTGAAATGAGCTAAAATGGTTTCCACCAAATATACTCGTAACTGTACCTACGTTCGTTTTTGCCCATTTAAATTTCAGTATAAACCTACAACTTTAAGTTTCATAGCCTGAGAGCTGGTGGGTATCTAACGCACCAGCATTGCTTTACAGGTATACTTCCGACTGGTATTGATATGGATCAGTTTGAAACAGTCTGCAGTCAGTTAAATTGTTTCAAATGTAAATAGTAGTTCTAATTTGATTATTTTTGCAATTTTAAAGATTATACCAAGTTCCCAACTTAAATTATGATAATTCGTTTATTAAACTTTTTTTGATTCGGAACCCATATAAGGTAAATTAAACCCCTGTATGAAACGAAAAGTTGTAGTTTTATACTGAAATTTAAATGAGCTTAATGGGTTCCCAGAAAAACAACCGTGCCTTTGTGGTATTCGCTCATTTTAATTCAGGTACCTACACCTTTTAGTTTCATAGCCTTACTCCTGAAGGGCTATTTATTTTATAAGATCAGGATGTGTGCCCGAATCGACTATCTCACTAGACAGTCGATTCGGACGTCTTGTATACATCTATATCTATACTAATATTATAAAGAGGAAAGATTTGATTGTTTGTATGTTTGTTTGTTTGTTTGAATTGAATAGGCTCCGAAACTACTGGACCGAATTAAAAAATTCTTTTACCATTAGAATCCTTAATTTTCCGTGATGAACATAGGCTATATAATATTTTCAAAAAAGTTAGGGATCCGCATGAAAAATTCAATAATTGAACCGTGGGCTGTATATTCAACCTCTTTTTCTATTATGGCGCGTCAGAATAGAAAAAGAGGTTGTATAGCGCACGGTGCTTGCTTTTTCTCTACGGCTAGTGTCAGTTTTGGAATGTTGAGTCAATGTCAAAAACCCCAATGCTATGCTGTTATAAAAGTAAAGATCCGTATGAAAACTGTGAAACCCATCGTTTTAGTGTGTATAATTTATGAAATTTTTGTTTAATACCCGTGCGAAGCCGGGGCGGGCCGCTAGTTATATATATTCGACGACCACTGTGGCGCGGTGGGCGAAGGTCCGTCTGCGACGCAGGTGGTTGCGGGTTCGATTCCCACCTCGGGACAAATATTTGTATGATGTGCAAATATTTGTTTAGGGGTTCTGGTTGTTTTCTATGTATAATAAAAAATATCTATCTATTTAATAATATTGTATTATGTATATGAGTCATCTAGTACCCATAACACAAGCTCTGCTTAGCTTGGGGCTTGATGATGCTGTGTGGATTGTCCAGCAATATTTATTATTATTTATTTATATATTTAACACTTTCCGGTGGAAGTCTGATTACCGACTCCGATTCCCTTCCGAGCGAACTCAAAAATCCGCTTCAAATTCGCTCTCGGATCTTCACTCAAAAACTCCTATTGAAGGAAATTCCATTGAATATTAACACATGGGTCCTCATTATAAATTGGAGCACACTGGAGTTGTGGATGCAACAATAGGAGCATTCACACATGAACATGCCCCCATTAAAATGTATTTTTCGCGGATTCATCCATTTCTTTCATGAATGAGTAGTTTTTCTAACTAGCTTTTTCTTCGACTATTTACGAATTATAAAGGCCTAATAATTTTTACCAAATCTCATAAACCTGTCCTTTAAAGATATCATACCTAATAAAATAAATGTGTAAGTCTCTGTGTTTGTAACCACAAATCTCCGAACTAATTAACTTATTTAGATGAAATTTGTTATGTACTTTAGGTTCGAAACTAACATATAAAACAAGGGTATGAAAGCCATGAACAGGCGCAAAACGTTATAGACATATTGCCTAAACATATAAATAGTAGTTTATTTTTTTTATTTAGTTTAGTGTAAAATACACGTCTTTACTCTTTTCTTACCTCTCCTTTCTCTATATGACAGTCTACATATGCTACATGCGCGTACCAAGAAGACATATGTCAGGTTTTGAATGAATGAATGAATTAGTTCTAATAAATGATTCAGAACAGATCGAATCCATTTACTAGTTTTTTAGTAAAGTAAAAATAAACTAACACCACTGGAATAAGAAAAGGTGAAAGAACTAAATGGTATTTGGTATATTTTTTTTGATGTTTTTCGTTTTGTTGTGGCTAGAATACATCGTATAGATTGAAGCTTGCTTGAGTGTTTAGTTCAAGCTGGTAACTTTTAGGTACATACTATACTATTAATAATATACCTAATGCTAAATAAAAACAGTTGCTAAGCGGTGTTATATTTTTTTTTTTTATTGATTTCTAGCCTATTTATATAATACACAAGAATAATATTACAATCTAGCCATACATTTGGCTAATGGGTAATTTAGCTTTAACTTAATTTTATAAAAACATATCACTAAGAACGTGTCCATCGGCACTTTCTTATTGTCTCTACTTAAGGGGAAGACACTTTGTTCATGTGTTCTTTAAAATTAGCACTTATGCACTTGAACTAACTATAACTACACTAACTCAAAAGCGGTGTTATATATCTCTGACTTTTGTCAATGGAATAAGACAGACTGCGAAATAGCAATGCTGTAAATTATCATAAATATTTTTGTATCTTGTATTTATTTACATATTTCTACATATAAGTGGGAACTTAACTTATTACCACCCAGCAGCCACCCCAGCCATTTCGAATATGTATTCAATCAAGTACTGTAAGATCTCCTAAAATTTTAAAATAAAATATATTATGAATAGTTGTTAAATAAATAAATAAACTGTACAAATTACCGTAAATACGTTACCATCCTCTTGTAATCAAATGAACGATCGTTAGAGTAATCTGGTACCTACTTATTGTGTAGCTAATTTTCTCCTAATTCTAATGGACTGGGTTCTCTTCTACCATCTAATGAAGCATGTACGCAGTACCGGAATTAACACAAGCTCTGCGTTTATTCATATATATTTTTGGTCGACCGGTTTAATATTTAATGGTGTAAGTGTTCCTTTGTGCTGCTGAGCATTATAGTAAGTGCTACATACGGCTGACTCTTTTGTTAGCGTGTCCTAACTAAATGTACTGATATGTAAAGTAACTTTTTTTAAATTAAATATTTTCGTTCTATATTCATAAACAATGTAGTGACGTGTGACCCTAGAGCTGGGTAGTATGTGGCGCTGCGCATCAGCATTGCCATGAAGCAATGCAGCCAGCGTCTTGGGAATCGCTTCGGACTGCTATGTTAAAAAGTAATTTATTGCTTTCTGTCATAGTCCAGGCAATATAGAATTTTTTGTAAAGAGAAGGTTTCATTTCGTGTATTCCCAATTTTTGATGAATAAAATGATCGAGTTATTAGCGATTAAACTTTTAAAATCGTTATAAAACATGAATCGTACGTGCAGAACTGTTGATTTTATGCTTTTGGGGTTAGTGTTCATCATTCTATAGATAATCATAATAATAACTGTTAATAAAAACTGTTTACTGGACTATCAGCCAATCCGAATGAACCGGTGGTGGTTTTGCTCGTAATCAGCATACTATTGCAGCGCAAATGCGTTTTGTTGACCACGCTTTTTTATAGACCAAAAAAATATGTTATAATATGAACTTAGAAATAACATTGCCTTGGGGCAAATAGTAACTATCTGACCTAATCTTTTTCCTCCACCCTCATAATTCGCACTGCAAAATAGTGGAACTCGCTGCCTGCTTCTGTTTTCCCGACTAACTACAACCTGGGTCTCTTCAAAACTAGAGTGAATAGGTGTCTTCTAGACCTTCGTGATCCATCGTCGGCCACATCTTCACTTTCCGTCAGGTGCGATCGTGTTGAAACGGAGGTCTATCAGTTATAAAAGCGGGCCTTAATAAAAAAACTTGTAATTATGTTATTCTGTCAATAAATAAATAATTGTTTGCAGGAGGAAAAGGATCAGCTCCTGACGACAAACTGCTGGATCACGCAGATCTGGACGGACTATCATCTGAGGTGGAACACCAGCGACTTTGACGGCATCGGAGTTATACGGATACCTTTCGAAAGGGTCTGGCGACCTGACATTATACTCTACAACAAGTAAGTTGAACACGTCATTCATTCTTCTTCTTTTCTTTCTGGAATTCAGACATAGCATATAGAGTCCAAGTGATCGGAATGCTTGCTTTTATTTGGGTCAACAAATTAGCATCACTATCCAACGTGATAATCCTTCCAGCATTCTGGGCACTCTGTTTTGGTGACTGCTTAGATTTTTAGGAAATAGATAAATAAGACTACGTTGTAATTTATTACGTAGTTGGTGCTGTTATTTTATTTGTTAATATAATACAAAATATTATAAGTTAATGTTTTCAACAAAATATTTTCGACTTCAGTGTTGGCTGCAATATTTACAGCCTGTATTTTTTTATTGTCCGGAAAAAAACTTATTTAACTTCATAGCAAAAATTAATCAAACTAAGGTGCTGTAACTTGTATTTCTTTGTAAAACATTCTCATCTAAATTTAAACATTTTGACATTCTCTAAACCAGTCAGTACCTGGCAGAATGTTCGTACATTTTTCGGGTTATTCGGTTTGTTCGTGCGAATATTGCTCCTATTGGGTGGGCTTTTATTTATTTTAAAGGACTTATGCAAAAAGTTTAAACGTGATTGAGTGCCGGATGATTTATAAATTTATTATCAATGTACCAAAAGTATCTTAACTTTAACTTAACTTTATCTTAACTTTAACTTTAGTAACTTTATTTTTAGATTAAAATAAATATTGTACACTCTATAACTATGCGAAATAAACCCACCAAGTGCGAGTCAAATTCATATTCAGGGAGCTGCCGTACACAGAATTCATATAAAATACATAAACATTAGAATATAATTCAAAATTGTCTTGCATCCTCTGATTTTGACCTTTTATGCGTGTAATGTAGGGTATTTTAATTATATGTTATGAGTATGTTCCGATTGTGTACAGTACTTAATATCACGAGCACAGTGAAACACGGAAATTAAAATGACAATTCCTGAAGGCATAGCGATCCTTTGTTGTTAGTATTCGCAGAAAATTTAAATAAAGTGTTCGCTTAATTTGTGGTTAAATTAATTTCGGTTTGTCTGTTTTTGAAATTAATTGCATTAATGGTCATTAACACTGAAAAAAAAGTTGTGTTATATTTTTACAAAATTTCGTTTACCTACAACACAGAAAAAGTGACCACCGAACTGTTGCTACACGTAACCAAAAGCAGTTCGCTTATTTTCCTAACAAATTATTTTCGTTGTACATTGCATAGCAGTTTTTGCTAAGTCTAAAGAAAATGTTGGTTTACTTTTAGCTGAACTATATATTGCATTAAGCAAAACTTTTGTACAGTGTACAGTAAAACTATTGTGTTATATAACTATGCATATAGTCAAATTGTTGTGTTGCATGTAGCTAAACTGATGTTTGGTAAATAGTAAAACAGTTGTGTGACATATAGTAAAATTGTTGTGTTGCATCTAATTATACTGTTATTTTGCATGTAGAAGAACTGTTATGTAGCATATAACATAAGTACCTGTAGAATAGGGCTTACATACCTGTAGCATACCTTAATCTCATCGCCATGTATTTTTAACTAACGTACCTCACATTCATGGCATATCACATGAATATCGACATGAATATCGCATTCATGTCATGTGACATGACATTTCATGTATTAGACATTCACATGCGAGGAACGTTATTTAAAAAAGTGGCGATAATATTAAGGTATCCTACATGTATGAGAGTCCTATTCAACAGATACCTATGATATACGCTACATAACAGTTTTGCTACCATGACATAATGCAAGCCCCCACTGGCGCAGATAATTTTCTAGCGGGTCCGGGTCTGGTTCAGCCCTTGGCGTTTTATTACGATTATTTTTTTTAATATCTTAGGTACTGAACGTATACAGGTGTATTCACGTGTTGAAACATGCACAGTAATGTAAAATGTAACGTAAGTCGTATGAATATATCAAACTGAAATAAGAAAATCACGCGCAGTAGAACATCAACAGACAAGTACAAAAAATTATGCGGGCGGAGCGCTACAGCTTCGTTCGTTCCCACTTCGTTCCATTACACGCAATCAAACTGTCGATTTAAACGTAAACGAAATTAGACACCGTTTAAATAAAAAATAAATTATATATTGTGACCTGTAGTTTCGTTATGCTCTGCAAAATAGTTTGTCTATTATTGACTGTTATTCGTTAATGAATAGTAAATTATTATTAAGCTGTATCACAACAACTACCTTGGCTGAAAGGGAAACAACAACTTCTGTTATAAGTAACTAAAATAAATGCGTAAATATAGATAAACCCGTTAGATTACCTGTAAATACTTAGGTTTGTTTACTTCAGTATGTTTATATCTAAACAAAGAATTTGTTGCTATTAGCTTATCTTGAAATAACTTAAGCTGTTTTGTCAGATATAAATACACCAGTTTTGTTAAATTAAACTAACTTCGTTAGAGTCTGGTCAAACTTTGGTTATTTCTCAAATAACCGAAGTAGTTTGGCTAAATATTTTTTTCAGTGAATAAGCTGGTAGGAAAGTACGCTTGAATTTACTTAACAGATTATTACTCTTCTTGCTTACTAGCTTCTAGCATATTGCAACAGTCTACAGTTATCTCGATTGATTTAATTGTAATTACTGAATCAATAAGAAGCACGTTTATTGGGCTTACGCCAAAGTCAAGAAAACACCTTCAAAATATAGAAAATAGATTATCTCACACGCCTCATCTGGTTTTTTGATAATAATTATCTTAAAGGATTTATACCCTATATATAAACTCTGCCGCCATTTATTATCGCTAAATATCCGCAGACCCAATACACTGGATACTCGACATTATTTTCTAGTGGAAAACTAATCTAAGGGTACAACCCAAATGTTTAACTTCTCCCTTCGCCCTATCAAAACATCGAGGTGCGACCTATAAATGCCTAAGCGCTGTGTCATAATATTTTCTTTTGTTTAAGCCGAGTGACCTTAGTTCAAGCTAAGTCATGCAATTTTCTTTTGTTTTACTCTTGTACAATATCGATTTCGCCATTTATTCACTTCTCGGAACCCTCACAAACTTTTCCTGAAGAAGTTAAAAGTGCTCAGGCTTAATTTAATAAGCTTGCGGCCGGTTGCGGCGTCGATTATTAATCTTACGAGGGGTTTGTAAAATAAACATATTTCTTAACGAAACCTTGCTCTCTGTTTTTATGAGCATATTTTTTTGGTAGGATTTTTTTTCCTTTTTTCTAAAGAGACTTTACGGCATAAAAAGAGCCAGAGTTGAAGATTAATCTCTTTTTAGACGAATTTGCCATTCATTAACGAAATGACATGTTTTCAAATATTTTTCCCTCGATTTCTTCGACAGATTTGAAGTCTGTCTCCACCTTTTTAGATAATCAAGGTAGAATTTATAGCTGTAGGTATCGATAAGTGAAAAAATAAAGATATTTTTAGCCATATATATAAACTCCTTTCTATTCTATTATATTCTATAAACAGGCATTATGTACATATCTGACATGAAAAGAAGTGACATGAAACAATGACAATATGCAATGTGGTAATGAAGGAATGCATGCATATATTTATTCGATCGTACTAAACATCTATGGCGCTCATTATGGGAGACCTATATCCAGCCGTGGACTGATACCTAGGCTGACGATGATTATGATGATTCGATCATATTATATGTTTAAACAAACAATTTTATTCATATCCATGATATTTTTTACATCTTTACAATTTGTCCACTGTTCAATGGTAACATACATTCGAACAAAACCATTGTCTTAAATATTAGCACAGTCTTAATCCCCAGTTTTAAAACAATACAAAAAGCCTGATTGGTAACATCTCTCAAAGGAACGAAACCTTTGTTTTTCCAGTAGACGATGTTTTTCGCTGCTAAATGCCACTAAAGCGAAATGGAGCAGTAGGGGGTTTTGTACCTTTGTTTCTATGTTTGATTGAAATGTACAATTTACTCCGTGTAAATTCGTAAACTCTCCCTGTTACTAAATAAGGGCGTCTCTAAACGGGGCGTTGGCATGCTAATGCCGAAGAAGTTTTTAAGGTGTAACGTAATATCAGCAGTGATAAGCCCGCCTTTTGTACTGGTTCTATTTTCATTTATTTATTCAATAAATCTGTCTTCGAGAATATTCGTTAGTCTAGTATATCTGACGATCTCTGAATGAAACTACGTTTAGTTATAAAATAAAACGCAATATAGTGGCTTGTAGCAGCATCTGTCTAATTGTTGGATTAAAGCTTTTACGTCTTTAGAGATTTTACGTCACATCTCTTTTACAATCCACATGTTCTAATAATAGTATAAAACTTGTTAAAATTGATGTGCGAATCCTTTTGTTTTAGTACGAAATTATTCCATCAACAAATAAAAAAAAACCTTTCTAAAACCTTAACGAACATTTTGATAATCCGGCATTTAAATTGTTTCTTACCATAGTAAAAAAAAGTACCTATCCCTCTAACACAGGTATATATACTTAAAAGAGGGTTCCAAATCCGTGCAAATGTATGTTAATTTAAATTTACTTGAATATATGATTAATATAATATATGTATTATAAAATAATAAACATTTGTATTTGAATTTATTATAGTAATGTGCTAGAGGGTCTCTATCTTTTAGATTAAGTAAATTAATTTGAGTTTGGTTTTGAATCTGATTGCGCAATTATTAAAAGCCTTGGACAGCGCACAATGTAAAAACTACGCTCATTCCTTAACAGTGTAAAGAGGGCCTTAGCTTACAGGCTGAAAGTCGCATCCCTAGGGACTGTAGGAAAGCTAATTCACTTGAGTTTGAACAAATGTAAAACTTTGTATGGAGCTGTTAACTTATTACTCGCGGTTTCTGAGATAGTGCTCACTTTGCGGGAAAAATATGCTTACGCTTTAACTTTAAGGTTTATATTTCATGACTTCATGTTTATGCCTTTAACTGAAGTAGAAATAAAATTAATTGTACGTAACTATAAATAAACACCTAGTATTAAGGCGCATATAGCACCTAAACTAGCGCTACCACCTACTTTATGTTATTATTCTGTTTAACAAAGGAATTTTCAAAAATCCATCGTCCAGTTTGTGATACCTATCATAAGCTTTTTTTTAATGCCTCTGTAATAGTTTTATTCTATTTAGTTTAGGAAGATATACGAAGTTGCCCTTGGTGGCCACCAAAATCTATTTTCGTATCTCTTCCTAAACTAAATAGAATAAGTGACAATGCATATACAGGGTGGAATTTTGTAATGCCACCTGGAGGGAAAGTACTCTTAATACTGTAGATAGAAAATTGAACTCAAAGAAAACATTCCTTTAATTTTGAAAAGAAAGAAAACTGCATTCAAAGATTTTCGAAAATTCGCTTGCCACACCCGGGAATCGAACCGACTAAAATCTGTAAAAATTACACCCTGTACTTTAATTGCATAGATCGTTAGGGTCAATAATAAGGATGAAATCTCTCTAACAAACTTAATAAATTAAATGAAAGGAAAACCATGAAATCTTAAATTATTACAATTATTTACAATAAAAAGTCAACTAACTAATTAGTTGCTCGAAATGGGCTCCATTTTCTTAGATACACAAATTTATTCTTCTAACGAATTCATTTCTAGTAACTTTTAATAACGTGTTGTGGTGAATATTATAAATCGTATTCTGAACTTCAACTCTCAACTCGTTTACATTCGCATAAGAATTCACGTAAATTAGATTTTTTACATATCCCCACAAAAAAAAATCTAAAGGGTTGAGATCTGGTGATCTCGCAGGCCATCTGATTGTGCCGTTGGTACCAATCCAGGTATTAAAATGGTTATTAATGTAGGCAGTAGTGATTCTGCTGTTATGGGCTGTAGCACCATCTTGCTGTAGAATTATTTGGTTTCGCTCTGCCTCGGGGAAACCATTTAACTCATTTCTTAAGAGATCCAGTATTTCAAGATACTTGACAGTGTTTAAATGACCTTCGTACACGTGGACTAACACAACCATATTTCTCATAATCCGCACCAAACGTTGAAAGAAAACCTTACTTGACTGTTAGTTTCATGGACACGAACAGGATTCACTCGAGACCAATAGTGGTTATTGCGGCGATTAGGAGTCTGCATTAGGTACAAACACGTGCAAATTTCAATCGTCTTATCTAAATATTAATTCGTCATTTTTAATGGATAAATGACGTCAATGATAATTATTAATTACTGACACAAGTAAACAGATGGATCTTTAAAAGTTAAGGTGCTTAACTTGACCCATTCAATTTATAATTTAAGATTTCATGGTTTTCCTTTCATTTAATTTATTAAGTTTGTTAGAGAGATTTCATCCTTATTATTGACCCTAACGATCTATGCAATTAAAGTACAGGGTGTAATTTTTACAGATTTTAGTCGGTTCGATTCCCGGGTGTAACAAGCGAATTTTCGAAAATCTTTGAATGCAGTTTTCTTTCTTTTCAAAATTAAAGGAATGTTTTCTTTGAGTACAATTTTCTAACTACAGTATTAAGAGTACTTTCCCTCCAGGTGGCATTACAAAATTCCACCCTGTATATGCAAGCTTTATTACTTAATAATTGCTGACTGAATTGCCATACAGCGAGGCCAAGCAGCCAACGTCACAAGCTCAGTTTAACTTGGGGCTAGATGATGCTGTGTAGATTTTCGGGTATTATTTATTATTATAGCATCATTTCCAGTCATTAGTATTCATAATAACTGAGATACGGAGGTGAAAAGTTGCCCCGTACTAAAAACATTTCTATTACATCGCACGTCTCTTTCCAAACTTACCCAAATTCCTCTCGCGTGTCGAGAAACTACAATTTATCATGTGTTATTATGAATTAGAAGGCCCTAGGGCCTTATAAATAAATTAATAAACAGCAGAACCTTTATTACCAAAGAAAGTTACTGTCTTAGAAGAACAAATTAGAACTAGTATTTACATTTACAACAGTTGAGCTAACTGCAGAATGTTGTAAACAAAAGTTAGATTTTTCATTACATGTACATAATCAGTCTTCGTATTGTAGGATAATTCATAAATAGCTTGGTCCCTAAGTATCATAATTTGCTTCACAGCGCAGACCCAAACTACCGCTCAGCAGTGATCAACACAAATGTGATAGTCCGGCACACGGGAGAGGTGACATGGCTGAGCCATGGGATTTACGTCTCTGTCTGCGATATCAATGTGGAGCAGTTTCCTTTCGATATACAGATGTGCACCATGAAGTGGTCTTCTTGGACATATGATGGTTTTCAGGTTAGTTACTGCTATACAATAAGAATATTGATTTGCACTTCATATGAACGTGGTACTGTAAAGTCCAGTCTGAGGCTGCCCCAGCTCTGGAGAAATTTTATCCACTGCGAAAATATGAAATCATTTCAATTCAGTTATTTAAAATTCTAACTTATCAAACACAATCTAATTCTAAGTTTAAATTTAAATTATAAACTGTAAATATTACAAAAAATAAATAAAAACATTTATTTGATAAGAAAACTATATATATAGTTGTGTTAACAAACTATATATTTATTATTATTATTATTTTTTGCCTATGATTATTGTGGGCTATATCTGAGACAACGATCCCTACTTTATCCTATAAGGCAATGGTTTCTGGATAATAGCATTTCACTATACATAATAGGTAAACATAATTTTCAATATCCTTTAATGACTTACCAAAGCGGCCAAAATAATTTCGTACAGATTCTTTATAACAATATAGAATATCGATACATAGACTCCGAACCACTATCAAACTCTTCACTATTTCAAATAGCTTTCAAGGAGATGTGTTTCGAACATATTTCATAGCTGAATCCAGCCTCACTTCAAGCAGAGTCTGTTTGTGACATCAATGTACTAACCAGTTGATTTGTGACCGACCATAGGCTTATATTTTATTTTAAATTCTCATTTATCAATTTGAATTTCGCATGTAACTTTAAGCATGTATCCCTGGTAACAAAGCTTATAGCTTACTGTCATTAATTATAATTAACGTAACGACTACGGATTTCCGCCATAATTATTTGTCATAATTAAGAGGTGCCGTGTTATTATACTGTAAGATGTTATTCTTAAATTATTCTTGAATTCGATAAATCGTAATGATTAAAAACTGTTTCGAAATTCAAACCAAATTCAAGTTTTATATAATACTAGCGGTCCGCCCCGGCTTCGCACGGGTATTAAACAAAAATTTCAGAAATTATACACACTAACACGATGGGTTTCACAGTTTTCATACGGATCCCATGAACCAAACGGATCCCTTACTTTTTTTAACAGCATTGGGGTTTTTGACATTGACTCGACACTCCATGACACTGGCCTTAGAGAAAAAAACAAGCAGCGTGCGCTATATATTCAACCTCTTTTATGGCTCCGCGCCATAATAGAAAAAGAGGTGGTAAAAGAATTTTTCAAATCGGTCCAGTAGTTTCGGAGCCTCTTCAATTCAAACAAACAAACAATCAAATCTTTCCTCTTTATAATTATAATTTTATATTTATTATATAATACACAATCTACATCGTTTGATCTATAGTCCAAATGTCTTGGACTCTTTGATCTATAGGTATCTAGTTAGTAACAGGGGACTTTTTCTCCAAATCAAATTTACCGTTTCTTTTCGGCCAATTGCTGTACAACTACCCCTTATTCATAATAGTTTGCTAACTTAAAGCATTGCTAGTTCTCACTTTGTGTTCTATTGATATAAGTCAGAGTGTGAAACAACACTACTTAGCAACTGTTTTAAGTATGTAAGCGGGCCATTATAAGTGGGTTTTTGTACTTTACGTACAAAAACAAAACAAAACAACCGATTGCGTATTTGTAGAACTAGAATAGGGCCTCAGGTTCTTAGTACATAAATGTTACTTTGTATAAAACTAGTGTTGACAATTTCTCAAGAGAATTATTAGGTAGGCGGGTTATTAATGACATGAATCAACTTACATACCTACATTATTAAATTAGCATAGTCTGCAGTTATTATTTCAATTATTTCAATTGTAAATACTAGTTCTAATTTGTAATTTAATTGTAATTTCCTTTGTTAATAATTTTCTTACACATTGATTAAAATTAGATTCCGGATTTTCGACTGCGGTGTTAAAATAACTAACCACGCGTGACGCGCGAATACAGAAGGTTTGCTTACAACTTGTTCGTCGTGTGATTGAAGCTTGTTTTCTGAAATTAGAATTAGAATTGGAACAACACAATCTAATTACAAGAACAAAGCTTTGTTTGATAAATACGTAATTGGTTACTGAGTTTAAAAGAGAAATAACAACCATTTACTCAAGCATGAGATCGATCAATTTAATGAAATATATCTGGGTACCTACTAAAGGGTTTTTACTACAAAAATGGAGGGTTCATTCGAAAAATACTTGGATTAACAAAAATTTAACAAACTGCCGCCAAAGACCCTACGCTTTTTGCCATTTTAATAATATACTACATCGAAAATTCGGTTTAGATTCTAACGAAAATTCACTGAGAGGTCATTGGGCGAACTTCCAAATACGATAATACCATTATTTGCAGATGGCAGAAATATGGAGAAGTTTGTGCTTTTTAAAACAATGAGCATACGAAAGCCGCCGTGGTTTTTATAATAAGACAACAAAAACTTACAGCGAAAACGAACCCTTTATCCAACGACAGAAGTAAAATATTCTCTATAAATGAAGCCGGAATAAAAAAAAACACGAAATGAATTCTGCCGGAGTAAAAATTTAAATGGAAACAAAGGTAGGTTTCCGCGGCACTTGGTTTTAACAAGAAAGCCCGACTTGAGTTACGTTCTTGCTACGTTTTTTTCACTGATTTCAGTTATTTTAATGCTGTCCCTGGATGTAATAAGACTTACAGCGTTCGCAAGCACCGTATAAATAATTTAGTATTTTGTGCGAAAAGCATTTATGATAATGTCTTTAGAATTATTTAACACATTGGCTGTATTCGTGCGAATGCCCTCGCATATGTAACAAAAATTTAACTAACAAATTAGAACGCAACAATATTTATTCTGTGTGTTGGCATTACCTTTTTGTTTTGTTGGTGACACTGATCTGTCTGTTCCTGTACGATATAATATACAGACTGATGTCACTTTTCACTGTTCACAATCAATCCATGTTTGTAATTAATCAGACACATATCGAAGAATCGAAGAACAGGTATCGAAGAAGTCAAGTCAAGTTTGCAATTTAATAAGTTTTCATTTTGGAAAAAGAAAATGGCTAAGTAGAGAAGTGTGTTTCACACTAAACTAAAAAAATATATAAACCCAGTCCAGGTAAAATGGATAATGGGATTTCACCTGTTCAATTTTAAACTCGGAAGTGTAACAAAAAATCATCAGTTCTCATATTTGTTTCCCTACATAAATAAATCAAAATGTTTGGCCTGTGAGGTGATTTTATATTTTTCCTGTGTAACATATTATTATGTTTCATATAAGTATGTGGTTCGAAGGGGCTTTTTGTTGCCTTAAAGTAACAAAACGGCTTTATCGATTTTGGCAAATGGGTTGAATTCCGGGTGTTGTTTTAGCAAGCCTTCTTTCTTTCTATCTTTTTAAAGCTTATGCCCTCTTCTGGTAAAAAAAGCGTTAGTTTATTACAGACATTATTAACTCTTGCCGGCACGAGTTTTAGAATGAGGCATAGAATTTCACCACCCCAACTCTTCCCGTGGGTGTCGTAAGAGGCGACTAAGGGAATCACACCGAGGGGCGGGCAGCAGCGCCCTCTGCAGAACAACTCCACCGAACTGCGATCCCCAACCCGCATGCCCAGCGTGGGGGTTATGGGCAATTACCCCCAAATGATAATGCCATCTATGGCGCTCATTAGGGGAGGCCTATGTCCAGCAGTGGACTATTAAAGGATGGTGATGTGATGTGATTATTAACTCTTTATTGCGAGGTAAAGGTAATATATGTATTTTACATGTGTTTCTTTTTTCAAATGTGTTAAAAATAAGACATTTTAACGAATATACAGGGTGGAATTTTGTAATGCCACCTGGAGGGAAAGTACTCTTAATACTGTAGATAGAAAATTGTAGTCAAAGAAAACATTCCTTTAATTTTGAAAAGAAAGAAAACTGCATTCAAAGATTTTTCAAAATTCGCTTGCCACACCCGGGAATCGAACCGACTAAAATCTGTAAAAATTACACCCTGTACTTTAATTGCATAGATCGTTAGGGTCAATATTAAGGATGAAATCTCTCTAACAAACTTAATAATTTAAATGAAAGGAAAACCATGAATTCTTAAATTATAAATTGAATGGGTCAAGTTAAGCACTTTAACTTAAAGATTCATCTGTTTACTTGTGTCAGTAGTAGCAGAATCACTACTGCCTACATTAATAACCATTTTAATACCTGGATTGGTACCAACGGCACAATCAGATGGCCTGCGAGATCACCAGATCTCACCCCTTTAGATTTTTATTTGTGGGGATATGTAAAAAATCTAATTTACATGAAATCTTATGCGAATGTTATCGAGTTGAGAGTTGAAGTTCAGAATACGTTTTATAATATTCACCACAACACGTTATTAAAAGTTACTAGAAATGAATTCGTTAGAAGTATAAATTTGTGTATCCAAGAAAATGGAGCCCATTGCGAGCAACTAATTATGTAGTTAGTTGACTTTTTATTGTAAATAATTTAGGATTTCATGGTTTTCCTTTCATTTAATTTATTAAGTTTGTTAGAAAGATTTCATCCTTATTATTGACCCTAACGATCTATGCAATAAAAGTACAGGGTGTAATTTTTACAGATTTTAGTCGGTTCGATTCCCGGGTGTGGCAAGCGAATTTTCGAAAATCTTTGAATGCAGTTTTCTTTCTTTTCAAAATTAAAGGAATGTTTTCTTTAAGTACTATTTTCTAACTACAGTATTAAGAGTACTCTCCCTCCAGGTGGCATTACAAAATTCCACCCTGTATTTTACCTAATAGGCTAACAAAACAAAAGACATCTACGAACTGACAGTATGTAGACGGACATTAACCTTGTCAGGCTGACCTCAACATATAATAATATATCACACTTATCTTCATTATTAAACCACTCCATTACGTCTGAAATAAAACAACCGAATATGAAAACCTAGCTCACATCTAACTCAAAAAATATCCACAATAACTCAAGGTCATTTAGTCAGCTCAAGTCAAGCCCGCTCTTTTTGCAGCAAGATTTATTTTACTAAAAGTCTCAAGAATTTTTAATAAAACGGCGTTTATCGTCAAAAAATAAAGTGGAATATCATTGTAAGTAATTTGTGAGCTGGCAGCGAAGTCTTTTTGTGTACAATGGTCCTGGCTTTGCTCACATAGCTACATTGCTACTAGGAGTAGTAATAGGTAGTAGCAAAAGTAGTAGGAGTAGTAGCAAAGCGTGAAAACCAGGAATCTCGAGATTTATTCGACGATACGAGGTCCATTTACCACCAGCTTGCTTTTCCTTTACGTTATTTTCCATTGACTCCCAAAGCGTAGAAAGTTCGCAGGAAGGCCACCAAAAAGGGTTTACGTATTTCGTTTGTGCGTTTTTTATTACGAACTTTGATATAAAATCCTGGCGTATTTAATAGTAATTAAACATAGCCTTACATAAGTTCCTGACATGTTAGATTTTTCTTTTTAATTTCTTTACAGCAATATTTTTGACGGTTGCTTTCGTGCCGTCGTCGAATGCTATAACGTTTAACGTTATTCCATTCTCGGTGTACACATTGTGTACTTTGCTGTACTTCTTTTTGAGTATTTACCGTAAAAACTAATGGCACTTGGCGTCTTTTAAATGGTATGAATTGAGCATTTGTAAGAACGTGCGATGTATTTCAGTACATTTCACAGATTTTACTTTCTGCCATTTATTTTAGCTCTTTTTCGCCCATGTTATACAAGATAGAATTTAAGATTTGTTATAGGAATTTTAGCTTAGAATTTGGACAACAGCGCTGTCTAATTAATAGATTTCTTTGAGCTTCTGCAAAGTATTTTAATTCTGTCTCTTTTGAAGTATTGTCAAGCAGTTTTTCGTTATTTCACAATAAGCTGTGGAATGTGACCCACGATTGGTCTGGAGTGGGACCAACGCACATCGCATTTTATGGACACTAGTTACAGCTTGCAACTTCTCTCATATAAACCCAAGAAACCTGTTTGTCTTGCGTTTTTGAAACGTGAGCATATTTCATTCCGTATCCCAAAATGTCCATGGTAACAATAAAAATGCCTTGTTACGTTTTGAATCAATCAATTTCAAAGCAATTCCCGGCCTGAGCATGCCTATTGATCGCCTTCAAACGTTTTGTAGTTTTCAATCTACAAAAGCACGTTTGACTCCAAAATTGTATTTTAGAACTGCGGTGAATATAGTAAACCATTACGACCAAAGCTTAATTTCAAATGAACGGTATAAGTAATCTTATTAATCTTATCCCTATTGATAAAACGAAAGTTGAAACTTTTTCTAATTTTTATACCCTTCAATTTGCTTGATGATATTAAACTTGAAGCAGGTTTTTCGTTTTCGTGACCAGATTGGAAAAAGTAAAAATTAGACAAAAATAGACCTTGATCTTTGTTTCAACAGAAACAATGAAGAATTTAGTCAAGCCAATATAATAATTATTTTGGAATATTAATTTTAATTAGGTATTAATTGGGCATCACACCACACAAATGCTCTCTCCCTCACCTTTGACGGTAAGCGTGCCTTGTTTTTTTCTATCTAGTAAAACTGGGAAACTAAGTGAATTTTTACATTATATTACGGAAACCTATTATTTGGCCTGTAATCCGATTTGCATGGACTTCAAAATGTTGTATCGAAAGCTTTCGGGATTTTAACCTGCTGATCTGGCACGGACGGAAAGTCTCATCCTAAGAGGATTCCAAGCTCACAACATAATATTTTTCTTTAAAATATTTTAAATCTTCTGAAATATATTTATGGATGATTCTGCTGTGCGGATTATATGGGTATGTAGGAAAAGTTGGACTTGTGCCTAGTTTATAGCATGCCTTTAAGGTATATAGGTCAAATTCATTAAAAGATTTGTGAACATTCTCTGAAATTTAATACATATTAAAATAAAGCAAACTTATTTAATCGGGCTCAGTATAGTTTATAAACTACAGTAAGATTTTTGTTTATTTCTTGGAAAATAATAACTTGATGCCGATTACATATAAAATGTTTATTCATCTTTTACGACTGTGTGTGGAGCCAGTTAAGGTCACATTTAGAAGTGCAATTTTTCTTTATTATGTTAAATATGGGAATTTTTCAAAGCACACACACCGCCCAGCTTTGTCTTAGGCCAGGATTCTGTATATAATAGCTTATAATATTTTATAAGATATGTAACTCATTATTGACCGCTCTAACAGGGCTAATGGAGTAGTTTGGCTGAAAGCCTTTTTAAAATATAAGTTTCAAAATAAAAATGATTTTCCAACAAAAGCATATTTCATTCACTGAAAAAAGGGTTAGGGAAGAATCCCACTTAGAGGTAGCAACCGAAGAACTTTCAACTTGTTCTTCCAGGTTATATTTGACTTTTAAATTGAGGTTCGCGCTTTAAAATTGGTTTCCCTACGGCCATGTCAAGATTCACGGGAATCCTGAATCTAGAGCTAGTCTAGCTTGAATAAATTCATGATATTGAGCCATCGAGTACGTACCCAGTACTCGATGTATCGAGCTGTTTTGTAGATGCTGTAGGTATGGAAATCAGTATGAAAGTTTATTTGAACACACTGAACAAGTTTGTATGAATAGTTAATTTATTATTTTATCAGCGAACCGCTCCGGATTTGCACGGGGACAATGCTCATATAAAAATCTATCTATTAAATAAAACCATATCGAAATCCTTTCAGTAGTTTTATAGATCTAAGCATATATAGGAACAGACAGACAGACTGAAGCGACTTTGTTTTATACGTTTGAAAACTCAAAGTGGAATTAACCTCTTCTTATCAAAGAAAATTACAAATAAGAACTAGTATTTACAATTGAATCAATTGAGCTAACTGCAGATTGATTGACATAGTAGAATAAGGTCATTATGTAATAAGCCTGCATTGTAAAAATTTCTTTGTCCATAGAAAAGAAAATTTATTACTCAGAGCATGAAAGTATGCTATGATTAATACGTGTTACAGTTCTAGATTTATGAGGATGGTGTTAAAAATAATAAGGACATGTTAAAAGCATAGTTATTTATTTGTGATAAATTTATAGATATATACTTAGTCTACAAATATAAAAAGATTTTCCTGCAATATTTTTGATAGTTTTAATTTGAAAAATAAATAATAAATTTATCTTGAAATATTTCTGAGAGCTATTAGGTGAGTAGGTAATCTTATTCCTTATTATCCGGGAAGCTTCCGGTGGCGACGTCGAGGATAGAGTGAAGAAGAAACCAATTAAGAAAGCTGACCCCACCACCTAATGGGATAACTAGCTGAAATGAGATCTGGGAGTATTATTATAATGTTTCCCTCGCTCCCAAATTTTTTTGAAGCATATAATTTAGACAATTAATCTTTACATATTAAATTGCCATTTTTCCTTCGGTTTTTATTTTGTACAACTTTATATTAACTTCAACAATTATATCCCACATGATTTGATATTCTGATCGTTATAATAAACCAGATATTTTTCGTTAGTATTTTAGAAATGAAGACCCATATTTTTCCCTCATACAAAATTACCATAATAAGATTTGTCATTCCAAACGTTAATAACAATTTGTTTAAATTCAGTTTTTCAAATTCTCCATATAATAAAAACAATAATGTCATAGGTAAATGCCATTTTCCCAAAACATTGGTCTTGTACTGATCCAACAAGAGGCGATCCAAAAGCGCGTTACCCAGCGTTGAGGATTATGGCGTCTATGTCTAGCCGTGAACTAGTCTAACCTAAGTTCAATCACATCACACATCTGCTGATGTTCTTAGACGAACTTAGATATGTCATATCTTAATCGCACTTTTCTTCTAGCTGGACCTAAAGAAACAGTTTGACGAAGGAGACACAACCAACTATCAAACGAATGGAGAATTCGACCTCGTCAGCTTCGACGCTACCAGACACGACCAATACTACTCCTGCTGCGTGGAACCGTACCCTGATATCACGTACTATATCAAACTGAGAAGGCGGCCGATGTTCTACGTATTCAACCTTATTCTGCCGTGTTTGCTGATCAATGGGATAGGTGAGTGATTTTAAACTCTTTTTTTTTAAACTCTGTTTTATTAGCAACGAAACTGGATTTCGCGCGGGTGGCAATGCATTATAGTGTTTTTTACGGGGAATAATTCCATATTACATTGTTTTTATGTAACTCCATTGGCTTACAAATCATACGCTGGCAAACCGGCGTCCTATTTCCTATTTCAGCCAATTTACACAAAATATCTCTAATGAATTATATTCTGTAAGAAAATACCCTCCACAGTTCTTAAGATAGACGCGATGGGGGACTATGTTATATAATATGTCGAGTAAGGTGTACGCGTAGTGTATTATACTGAAAAATGGATGAAAATATTTGAGTGTTGTTTTAAATTTTCAACATAAAAATTAAAATTAAGGTCCTATCCGCCTATATCCGTTCCTGCAATATCGTCTATCTCTCTGCCAAATTTCATTAAAATCCGTTGTGTCGTTTAGGCGTGAAAAGGTAACAAACAGAATTACAATCGAGTTTTAAATATATCCTATATTTAAAACTCGATCTGTAGATAGTATTACTGAGTACCTACGAACCACTGAAGCTAGGCAATTGGTGTTAAAATCCAAAGATGTGTAAAACAAGTCGTAATAAACTCCGCATGAACAGCGTAATGGTTAGTACTTTATTTACCTTCTACCAATAGCACAACAACAGGGATCATTAACGTTATAAATGTATATAGTTTGCCGGTTGTAAATTATTTAATTCTATTTTTATTGAAGAGAACTATAACTAACGTTTATTTTTATGAAAATACTATTAAATATTTTGTACTTGCTTCAGCAGTACATACATACATATACTAAATACTATAAAACTGCCTAATCGTTTACAGGCGAGTGAATGAAGGCTGAATGACAGAATAATGTATTTAATTGACACAATTTCCTTCGACAGAGATGCGAATTGCAAATCTGCAGACTGTTTGCCTCGTACTCAAGTTTGTTTTTTCGTATTTTTTTCCGGAATAGTAGTTATTAAAATCGTTTACAACTTCTTCATGAACAAAATCGCTTGTCACAAAAAGAGTAATCGGTACAACGTTATGTATTAATAATTAATACATAATACATAATTCTGTTAGCCAGTTCAATAAACAACTGATTGACAATCAATTATTGATTGTCAATCAGTTTATTGAACTGGCTAACAGAAAATAGTGTAGGAGTTATCTTACTATATGTTCCACTCTCTGGAAAACATAGTAAAATAACTCCCACTGTCCTAGAGACTGACAACGACATCCGATCTCCTGTCGAAAACCACTTAACAGTCTATGTCACAGAGTAAATATATAGTACGTAGTATGCCTTAAAATATCTTACTTTCACGCCAGGAAAAATACCTATTATTTTCGCTCCGCAAACACTCCGTTTCAATAAGAATCACGATAAACACACTCATATCACGTCTAATATTATAAATGCGATAGTTTGTAGGTTTTTAAGGTGTCGTCGTCTTGAAGATAAAACTACGGAACGGAACTAGCTGAAATGTCAATTGCATACCTGGAATAGATAGATAGATAATATCTTTATTGCTCCTTTTTTAGCATTTTTAAACAGTATAATAAACAATAAATACAATTTAATCTACTACGGCACAATTGGCGGCCTTATCGCTAAAAGCGATCTTTCCCAGAATACGATAGTGGACTGGATCGGAATACTACTTTTTGCCCGAAAAAAACGTTCGAAGCCGCAAGCAGAAGCCAGCATTACAATAAAGCATAACAAACAAAATGCATCCATAGCTCACCTTGATTGTTTCCAAGATAATCTCTCGCTTCCTATTTTGCTACAATGAAATGAAACGAGTTTTGAGAAATTTCATCGTCTAAATGTTCCTGTGATCTACGATATCGAGCGACCCGTGAGTAAGCCTGTAACAGTCTTCACGACGAAGACTTTTTGAACATTATCTTTATTAAATTTGAGACTGGTACTTTTATGTAGGGTTGGACAGTTTGTCTCTTTCGAGGAAGTTTGGATCCCATTACCTTAACCGGCTTATTACGACAAATTTCTGGACACAAAGTATTAGAATTAGTTGATGGTGAAAAGTTTAAGAAGGAACTTTTTTCAGCAGTGCAGGTTAGAAAAATACGGGACAGCTTACTTACATCTCGAGTCTTGCTTGGCGTTAATCAAAGCAAGTTTTAGATTAAAACTTTTGAAAATATCAACCTACTAACACCTAATTAACACTAAAGCTATTTTTGACTGGATATTCACATTGATTTCAGTTTAGATTTTACTTATATTTCGTCAATGTTTCATGCGCCATGTTCGGGGAATAGCTGTCATTGCGAGTTTTTTTATTGGCAGACATACCGATTTCGAAACTTAAATGGTAAATCTTACTTTCTACTAATATTATAAAAGCGAAAGTTTGTAAGTATGGATGAATATTTGTTACTCTTTCACGCAAAAACTACTCAACTGATTTTGATGAAACTTGGTACACAGATAGTAAATGACATATGGGCCACGGGAAAATCCCACGTGATTGGGAGTTACGCGGGTGAAACCACGGTAACCCAGCTACTATCCCATATTTAAATGACCTAAGTTTTAGATTATTATAAATATAAAGTTTTTCGTCTCGTTAAAAACATCGCCTTCACAATATTTTATTACTTATCTCGAGTAGGATTAATGATAAATTTTGTGTAACGGTAATAAGAGAAATAATTTATTATTATGAATTTTACAACAGCCCTCCTGGTGTTCTACGTGCCTTCTGAATCCGGTGAGAAGGTAACCCTGGGCATCAGCGCTCTGCTGTCCATGACCGTATTTCTGATGACCATTCGGGACACCCTACCACCTACAGAGAAAACACCATTGATTAGTAAGTGTAATAAGATAAAACTTTTGAAACTATCATGGTTATTAACACTAAAGTCATTTATAACGTGATTTATGTCCCGTGCTCATGGCGTATGAAACTGAGCCGAAATAAGGGAAAACTTGAAACTCAAATCATGGTAAATATCCCGTTATAAGTGACTTTAGTGAATTGTAGGTATTTTTGGTACGTAAAAACGGAACCTTAAGCTGTCCAGTGTCCAACCAAGTGTAATTTATTGAGTTGTGTAAATTATAGTATTATCGTATATATGTATATAGTATTATAACTATAATCGTAAGGCGAAGAAACTATTGATGCACAAACAGGAGTTAATTTACTTTAATTTGAGGAGTTTTTCTCATTTTGGCCTTAGTTTTAAAGGTGCTATATGAATCTATTTGACCAATATTTGTTAATTATTGATTTGAGGATCGACTTTTGCTTGACAGAATGTTAGTCTTGCCTTGCCTGATGGTAAATGTCGAATTTGTCGAATATCACTAAGTTCTAGCTAGAGTGTCGAACATTAAGTCTCTCGTTAAAGTGACCCAGGTTTTCGGCAAAAGAAACAAAGGCCAAAATCTATAAGAGATCAAAATTAATGGGTAAAGTTCAGTGTTTTGGGTAACTTTAGTCACTGAAACTTCATCAAAAGACTTTAAAACGCTTTTGTGGAGGTTTTGGTACGAATGCTGATAAGCTGAGATTTTTCTATAAAATCAGCGTTTTATTTGAAAAAGATTGATGTTATTTTGTGTAAGTTACTACAGAAGCTTCTTCATTGATTTTGAGAAATAGCTTTTAGTGAGTAATTAGAACTTGTATTTACAAAAAAAGTAAGATGACTGCAGACTGTTGCAAACAATCTACAGCTACCTCATCTGGTATATATTAGATTTTTAGGGTTTTGCCATCGGTTGCAAAACCCATATGGAATCACTTTGGGTCTGTTTTGTGTTTTGAATCCTTAATATCTCAGAAACTACCGCAGCTATTGATTTGAAATTTTAAATAATAATACATTTTGCCGTGTGGTGACGGCATAATAAAGAATTTCACCACCCCAACTCATCCCGTGGGTGTCGTAAGAGGCGACTAAGGGAAACACACCGGGGGGCGGGCAGCAGCGCCCTCTGCAGAACTACTCCACTAAACTGCGATCCCCAACCCGCATGCCCAGCGTGGGGATTATGGGCAATACCCCCAAATGACAAGAACCGCCACAAAATGGCCCCCAGTTCCCGGCCGCCTCGCTATTCCTGGCCATGGTAGCGGCCACGGTAACGGCGGGGCAGGGGGTGCTAGGAATCACCGGGCTACATTAGGCTACCACACCCCACACACACTGACCCTGGCAACGTTTAACTGACGCACTCTGAGGCTTGATCACCATCTAGCGCAGTTGGAAGTGGAGTTAGAGAACATTAAATGGCATGTTCTAGGGTTATGTGAAGTCCGTAGAGAGGGGGAGGACACCGTAACCCTAGACTCGGGCCATCTTCTCTACTTTCGTGAGGGTGATAAAACATCCCAGGGTGGCGTAGGTTTCCTCGTCAATAAGGCCCTCTCTAACAACGTCGAAGAAATCTCCAGTGTGTCGACCAGGGTAGCGTACCTGATCCTTCGGCTGTCTAAGCGCTACAGATTGAAGGTCATTCAGGTTTACGCACCGACCTCGACACACTCGGATGATGAAGTGGAGGATATGTACGAAGACATATCCAAAGCCTTACATCACACCACCAAGGCTCACTTCAACGTTGTTATGGGGGACTTTAACGGCAAGGTGGGAACCCAGACTGGCAACGAATCCCGAATAGGCCCGCATGGTTTTGGTGTTCGAAATCACAGGGGACAAATGCTCGTCAACTTCCTTGAGAAAGAGGGGCTGTTCTTAATGAACTCTTTCTTTAAGAAACAGCCCCAAAGGAAGTGGACATGGCGGAGTCCCGATTCTGTGACTAAAAATGAGATCGACTTCATCATGACGGATAGCAAGCATATATTCAGAGATGTCTCAGTGATCAACAGGTTCAATACCGGATCTGATCACCGACTCCTTCGAGGCTCTCTGAATATAAATTTGAAGCTTGAAAGAAACCGTCTGGTGAAGTCCACGCTCCGACCGAACCCAATCCAAATCATGGCGGGCACCGAGAAGTTTCAGCAGCTTCTCGGGGATAGATTCGCTGCCTTGGAACCCACTGATGACGCTGACGAGACCCTACACAATCTGGTAGAAACGCTGAGGGACGAGGGCATCAAGTTTTGCAAAAAGCAGCGTACTGGTAAGAAGTCCAAACTCTCGGATGAGACTCTTGGGCTGATGACAAAAAGACGGGAAACCACCCAAGCGACTTCGTCAGAGAGGTCAGACCTGAACAAGCGAATTGCGAAGATGGTACGACGCGACCTTCGGAGCTCTAATACACGCCTCATTGAAGAGGCGATAGAGCGAAACCGAGGGTCCAAAGTATTCACTCAGCAGCTTGGAAGGAGCCACCTGACGAAGCTTTCAACGCACGACGGAAGGACCGTTTTGTCGAAGCTGGAGATATCGGCCGAGATAGAGGACTTTTATGGCCGTTTATACGCTGCACATGCTCCCCGTTCCCAACGAGACGACCACGATTCTAGAGCCACCTTGATACGCCACTATACCGACGAACTGCCAGACATCAGTCAAGACGAGATCGTGTTAGCTCTGAGGCAGCTTAAAAATGGAAAAGCCCCCGGTGAGGACGGAATAACATCAGAGCTTTTGAAAGCTGGAGGATACCCTGTTATACAGGAGTTACAGAGCCTCTTCAACGCCGTCCTTCACAGTGGGAGAACTCCAAAGGCGTGGAGTGGGAGTTTGGTGGTGCTCTTTTTTAAGAAGGGAGATAAAACCCTTCTTAAAAATTATAGACCCATCTCGCTCCTAAGTCACGTCTATAAGCTTTTCTCACGAGTTATATCGAACCGTCTCGCCAGGAGACTCGACGAGTTTCAGCCACCGGAGCAGGCTGGGTTTCGCGGAGGATATGGTACCATAGACCACATTCACACAGTGAGGCAGATTATACAGAAGTCCGAAGAGTATAATCAGCCCCTGTGTCTGGCTTTTGTGGACTATGAGAAGGCCTTTGACTCCGTTGAAACCTGGGCTGTTCTACAATCCTTACAGCGATGCCAAGTAGACTATCGTTATATCGAGGTGCTGAGATGTCTCTACGAAGCCGCTACGATGAGTGTCCGAGTACAGGACCAGCAGACTAAACCGATCCAACTGCGCAGAGGAGTGAGGCAGGGGGATGTCATATCCCCGAAACTGTTCACGAGCGCGTTGGAAGATATGTTTAAGACGCTGGACTGGAAAGACAAGGGCATCAACATAAACGGCGACTACATCTCACACCTGCGATTCGCTGATGACATAGTCTTAATGGCGGAGTCGCTAGAGGAGCTGAACCGGATGCTGGACAGTCTAGCTTCAGCCTCCCGATGTATCGGTCTTGGCATGAATTTGGATAAAACCAAAGTCATGATCAATGCCCACATTGATCCAAGACCGGTGATCGTACATGGCCACCTTCTCGAAATTGTTTCTGAGTACACTTACCTCGGGCAGATTTTGCAGTTGGGTAAAAACAATTTCGAGAAGGAAGCCAAGAGGAGGATCCAGCTAGGCTGGGCAGCGTTCGGAAAACTACGTCGAGTCTTCTCGTCATCCATACCGCAATGTTTGAAAACGAAAGTTTTTAATCAGTGCGTCCTACCAGTCATGACCTACGGAGCTGAGACGTGGACACTCACGATAGGGTTGGTCCACCAGTTCAAAGTCGCTCAGCGCGCTATGGAAAGAGCTATGCTCGGAGTTTCTCTGAAGGATAGGATTCGTAACGAATACATCCGACAGAGAACTAAAGTCATCGACATAGCTCAGAGAATTAGCCAACTGAAGTGGCAGTGGGCCGGCCATATTTCGCGAAGAACCGATAACCGCTGGGGTAAACGTGTTCTTGAGTGGAGACCGCGACTCGGTAAACGTAGTGTAGGACGCCCTCCGACCAGGTGGGATGACGATCTGCGAAAGACTGCTGGCAGATGCTGGATGCGACAAGCCGAAGACAGGGCGCTATGGCGCTCATTAGGGGAGGCCTATGTCCAACAGTGGACTAACATAGGCTGATGATGATGATACATTTTGTGCGCCCGCCCATATTTATAGAAAAATAAATGAAAATAAATGAAAAATCAAAATAAAGATTTTCCATACAAATTTTGAAATCGAAATTTTAAATGGGACTTACAAAGTTGAAAGTGGTATCAAATGAAAGGTATTGATTTGTACATCTCAAAACAGTTTTTGAAATTTTGATAGATTTTACACTTTTTGATATATTATGAAAAAAGTCGAAAAATTGACCATTCCCCCCCCTTATCTCCGAAGATTGCAGAGTGATCGATGTAAAATGTACTAAGCGTTTGTAGATATAGATTTATATTTTCCAGGAAAAATATAGAGAAGTCTGTAAAAATAATACTTTTTGAAATATGGTCAAAAAACTGATTTTTCATACAATGGGTGCTATTTCATCGAGAGCAATATAAAATCAAATGTACGGATTTGGACAATTCAAAACAGGTTTTGAAAATCGTCTAAGTTTCATACTTAGTGAAATACGTTGAAAAAATCGAAAAAAAAATTGTAGGTACCTACCCACTTATCTACCCACTAATCTCTGTAGTATCTGTAATGGGTATTTCCACAGCGCTTCAAGAATTTATGAGAAAAGTAATGTATCCTGGATAATCCACACAGCATCATATAACCAAAAGCTAAGCAAAGCTTGTGTTATTGGTACTAATATGATAGCTGTTTTACTTAATAAAGTATATACATTAGATGATTTATTTTTGTGTACGTAGAAAAGGACTAGAACAAATAATCTGCAGATCGTAAAAATATTAGTCCCGAGGCGGGAATCAAACCGCCACCTCCTGCGTCGTAAGCGGACCTTAGCCCACCGCGCCAAGACGTCGTCGTCAATATACCGTCAAGTACCTACCTATACGACAAAAGTTCAAAAACCTCGACGCGCGAGTTACACTCGCACTTGTCGTACTTGTTCTAGAATGTAATGTATCAGAAGCTTTAGTTTACTCGTAATTCTCCAAAACAGTATCTCGTTTCGTTTATTTGTGCAAATTGATACTCTAATTCGGTGTATTAGAATACACTAATTAGCCGAAACGAAACACCTTATTTGGTTTGGAGAATTAAAATAGACCATTAAAATATTCTGCGCCTTTAAAAATACCATACAAAAAAATGAGCGTGCATTTAATTTAAAACATTTGATTTACCTATCCTAGATTCTTTGGCAATGGGACCCAGATGATATCTTCTGGGCCCCATTGCTAGATTATATTTTACTATCTACGTCTAGAACAAATGAGACTACTATTATAAAAGATAACAGTAATTTAAGAGCTTAGCTCGAGTGATAAGGTCTCTTTGCCGTTTTTTCGCAAGTTTTTTAAGAATTTCAAGCTAAAGATGTATTTATTTGACATAACAAGAACGGATATTTATACAATTACATAAAATGTAAAGTACTGGGACATACAGTGTGGTTACTTTGATTCTTTGTTAAAGTAAAGAAGCGAACAAGAAACCTTTACCTTGTTAGATTCATAGCTTTCGAGCTGGAGCGAAATTCGTTCTAAATCTTTTTATCGTCTAGATAATCTGATATTTTATAGTAGATTAGAAGGAATTAACCTAATAATTTTCGCATTCGATGACAAAGTGACGGTAGTTTTTCTTTAGACAAGAATCCCCGTCCTAGGATTTTTGGCTCTATAATAGTGAGTGTGTTAATTCATGCGAGTGTGCTGTGTGTGCGTGTGTTTGTGATTGGTGCTCCGGACACCTCTTAAGAGTCCGGGCAACAGGAGATAAATAGACGTGCGATTAATGTGAATTCATACGAAACATTGATATGTAGCTAAGTGGCACACTTCTGGTACTTTTAAATGATACTCCATTTGATACAGTGAAGAGTAAATTGATTGTTAAAACAAATATTGTTTGGTCAAAGCTTCCCATTTCATTCGTTATCTTGTTTGCACACCGTAACGAGTTCTTGTTATTTTCAATTTTATTTCCACACGAATTTATTTGTTTCGTACCTATTATTATTTCTACACGTACACATAAAGCTCCGGGGGCAACTCTTTTGCCATGTGTTGACTCGTACGTAGGGTATTGAAGACTAAGTACGGTCTAGCAATCATATACGGGCTCATGGTACATAAAGGAATCCGTAATATCTAAGGTCGCCGTCATTGAAATGGATGAGGAGGCATATATTGGTATTTATAGTAGTAAGTTTTGGATATGACCATATGACACGTTTAGGTAATCTAACTGTAACGTTTAGTATCTTCAGGTACCTAGTGAATTCTTTCGCAACTCCAGAAAAAACGGCAAACAATTGTCTCTAAGGACGGTTATAGAGTCAATTTTGCGCACTTAAACGAGTTCAATGTTGTATTGAAAAAAATGGCGGTCGTTTCCAAAACTTACGTAATTAAATTAAAAAATATGAAACCAATACATTTTATTCATATCAGAGATCATGTTTCAATTGTAACATTTACTGCTTAAGACCTACATAATAGATACCTAAATATAAATTCATTTTGTTTCACAAAAAGTCCGGGTTCGATTCCCGAGCTGCATACACTTCTTATAAAATCTATGAATGCAGTTTTCTTGTTACAAAAATCGATGACATGGTTCCTAAGAAGAAATCTTATAGTTTCAGACTTTCCCATACCGACCGTTCTTAATGTGCCACCCACTCGAGCTGGAAGTAACTAATTAAAAAGAAACTTTTAATTAAGAAAAGATCTTTGCAATTTCTCTTCAGTATTTATTTGGAAATTCTGATGTTGACCTTTTGTTTTCATTATTGCTCCAAAGGCGGCTCATTCTTTACGCCTTGTGCCAAAACTGGCACAAGCGCAGTTCTTTGTCCCGTTGCATTTTTAAATACGTACGAAGGCTCTTGACATATTTCTATTCGCTGAGACTGAATAAGACTACAGCCCATACGATGAAAAGTTACCTTTATCAACTATTAAATTCTTAGAAAGTTGCAGGCTAATTGTGAAACAAAAACGTCAAGAACGTCTTTTTAGCTAATTTTTAGATACTACATGCGAGACCAAATAAATGGTTATAAATATATTCTTCAATCAACTCTGAAAACTTCTCACTTATCGGGGAGATAAAACCTTATCTGGACCTCAGAGTAGCAGGTAACTTTATTCCTCAGTTAAGGGTTTTATTCGAAAATGCTATCTGTCCATTGAAAAGCCAAGAATATCGCTATTCATCGAATAAAAGTTATCTTGGTATTTATATGAGCATTGAAAATTTGGCCTAATTTAAAAGTTACAAAAGAGGTTTTGTTACAGGTTTATACTACGGCGTTAGCACGTGTTTGGTGTCCTTTTCTGCTTCGCTATCCGTGGTCACTCTCAACATATCTTACAGGCAAGTTTATTTGGTGTCAAATAAGTTGTATTTAGTCTGAACCTCGACTTCAGGACGACATACGAGACTGGCATATATACCCAACTTTATTAGATTGTTTTCTGCCGGATTCTTATATGAAAATTCACCGTTCTATATAAGTGAGTCTCCAATTTGGCTCTGACTATTGACGGGCCGTCAATATTATGTACCAAATTGGACGTTATAGGTGAATCCTTATATTTTATTTTACCGTTGCTGATATTTTCGTGTCCGTTGATGGAATAAATGAAAATGAAAAATATTACTACAAACGAACATAACATTTAATAAAGATATTATTAGGAAAACAAATTATGTAAGTAGTGAGGGTTTAATATTTTAGGTACTCGACTGACAATGTTTCTCACACTAGGCTGGGCCTGTATCTTGGGAACCAATTTTATTAACAAGTAAAAAATTTAAAACCCTCAATTGACCGTCAATCGTGTCTTAATAGAAAATAAAAATATGAGGAATTCAAATTACATGCTAACAATAAAATTTTAATTATATTGCAGAGGGAACTAAAATAAACTAAAAAAATTGTAATATGTCAAAATTAATCGGTATTTTTATTTCTTAATAAAAACCACGTATAGACAAAAACAACTGTTAAAACCGTCCTAGCTAATATCTATTTGCACCTACAAAAATGTCTGAGTTCTGTAAATTAAATACGTTCAAAACTTCCCAACCGTAAAATCAGTTTTCTTGTTACCAAAGTGCAATAGCTCGTAAGCTACGACGTAAGCACGTAGCCTATATAGCTACTCGTAATCCCGTAGCTCTACGTCGCGTAGCATATTCCGTAGCTGCTCCACGTAGGCTTCACATACGCTTCCATGTTATTGAGGTTCTTTGTATGGAATATATTAAAATCTAACTTGAGTTAAATAAATAAACTAGGAACGTGGGAATTTTAGGAAGGTTTTTTAATAAGGTTTCAAAATAAATAATTACCGAATATACTGCAAGTTATTCTATAAAGTAAATAAGAGCCATTTGATTCTCTTTACTTTAAAATTAGCAAGCGTTTTCACTTCAAAACAAAACCTCTAGTTGGCCAAATAACAAATTGGCCAAATAAGAGCCATTTGATTCTCTTTACTTTAAAATTCACAAGCGGTTTCGTTTTCACTTCAAAACAAAACCTCTGGTTGGCCAAATTTAAAATATTACTTAATCAATTCATTTTTGTTTTTATTTTTGGTTGTATTTCTAGGCTGCCACTTTGTTATATGTAAGGGAAACCAATTTATGTGTGTATTTTATGTAACTTATAAAGGATTTACTTAATTATGTAATTTTAATAATGCAGGTAATATAATATAATATTATCTATTTGCTTAAAAACGTATTGGAAACATAACGCACGAATGAAATACTTGTTATTAATGAACTGCGCATTAAAATAATTAATCATGTTTGCATGCATATTATTATGATTGACCAATTTAATATCATTATGACATGATTGCGGATATCAATGTTAATGTTTTTAAATAATTTTCAAGCTGATACAATCACGATCAGTTCATATATTTCGATATTATTCAATTAACGTAATGTAATCGCCTTATCTATGCAATTGAGTTGAGAACATGTTATTTATTGGAGCTCCTAATGAAGGCACAAGAAAGCAATATCTTTAAATTAGTTAAAAGAGTTACATGATAGATGTATACAAAATACAGCCCCCTGCGTTGTACTCCTATTATGATAAAAAGCTTATCATTAATTAACGCTACATAACTGTAGCGTTAATTAATGACTTACATTAACGCTCTACAATACAAGTAATTTATATAAAAACAAACTGAATTAGGTACTAAAAGAATTTAATAGCAATACGACTATCGAGGTAAGTTTAATAGATAAGTAAATAAAGTTAGGGAAATAACTTTTTAAGGACTTATTCGCGAATAGACCAATGTTAACACAATTTACATTGCAGGACTCTGTCATACTGCGGCGTATTCATACGAAGACCTGCGTTGGTTCATCAAGTGTAATATAAAAAAAATGTTTAACCTAAGTCGTTTAAAATAAAAATGTTTTACCTAAGTCTTTGTGTCCTTTGTTATCTATATGGTAAAACGCCGTAGATATACCGTGACGACGCAATACTAATGTTTGTTTTTAGATACTAATTTATGTATATTATTCTAAGTGAACTTGTTTGTGCTTTTTTGAATATAAAATGAAGATTTTTGAACCGAAATTCCATTAAAATCTACACAGGCATTACCAAGTTATTCAAAGGTCTAGTCTGAAACCATTTTAAATTTTTGAGTGATATAAACATACATATTTTTGCTGGCGACTGTCCTTCGCTTAATTATTTAATTAAGTGCTAAACATTTTAGATTATCAGCTTTTTAAACGCAGATTTCCCTGTAAACTAGGACTGTAATATCTCAAGTCGTTATTTCAATAAGATTAGAACTAATTTGCGGTATATTTTACAGCGAACTGGGTATTCCGTTTTCCCTCAAGTTATCTGCCTAGGTAATTGAACGGCGTGATTCCATTTAAATTCGTCAGGTAAATGTTGCAAGAGGATTTAATAGGGGTGTTTCGGGTAAAATATTACAGGGTACTGATACAACTATGTTTTTAAATTAAAGGGTGCTTCGGTTCTTATAAATTGTGTAGTACCTAAAGATTCACATTCTGAATGACTTCATTTTAGGCTGTCCCCGCTCAGGATTCGACCTGAGCCGAACAGCAGAAGACGATTCAGTAGGTATCCCAATCGATATGTACACAAGATTAAGCAATACGTTGTTTAATATCAAAAAATAAACCTTTAGGAACCTAACAGACTAACAGTAATCATTAATCCGTCTGTACATTAAAGTCATTTATAACGGGATATTTACCGTCTGTACATGTTAATTATTAGGTACCTATTGTTAATAAACACCTGAACAAACAAAACAACCCAAATGAAAACTCAGGTTTTCGTACGCGGTTTAAAAGCAAGATCTCACTGAAAGAAATCAGCTTACAAAACGAAAACTGTTTTGTGAAAAATCGTTTCCGCTTTGTTTTTGCACACCTCTACAGACCCTCCGAGCAATTATTTCCAGAAGCTTAAAGTAAATTGCACTTTATATCTATAGGTAGTAAAATGTGTTGTTGCTCGTAGAGGAGTGAGAGGGCAGCCGGTGCCCGCCTTTCTGCGTGAGCTGATCCTGCAGCGCCTCGCCAGGATGCTCTTCATCAACTTCGACACTGAACCAATTAAGGTAAGAACGTTAATTAATTTTGTACTTTTGTTTAATTGGATGTAAAGCCGGGTGAGGCCGATGTTACGGGGTGTAACCAGTCGCAATGAGCATAGAACGTTACGCGCGCTGTGTACTAAATGGTCTAGCTAGTGCTGCCAACTATAAACCTGAATTGCGCACTAAAACTTTGCAAAAAGCGCTTAATTCGTCAAACTTTTGAGAATAAAAAGCAATAGATTCAGCACTAAATGTATATTCAAGAAATTTATAAGAAGAAACATAGGTACATTTTAATTTAATTTAGCTACTAAAAAATATAAGTTTTGGACTGGTAAAGCCTGTTGATGATGATTATGTGATTGAGTGTGATTTTCAGGCTATGATTTATACAATACATTGCAAAACTGTATAATACATCGCATGAAATTGGATGCCACAAATAAATCAGAAGAATTCATTCCCTTCAATAAAGTACGAGTAGAAATGTCAGTGCCTAATAAATCTTTAGGTTCAAGTCATAGGGCATACTGGCCCTGAGAGATTGGATCCCAAACGGGTCAGATTTCTATTGAGTAAAAATACCTAAGTGTGCCACTACGTCGACCTTGCGACGACTTGAATTACAAGGAGGGGTCCAGAAGGGGTTATGATAAATGTTTATAAACTTCCAATAGACTGCCGGATATTAGATACGTCACGGCTTTAAGGGTTTGAAAAGTACGTGACGTATTCTCTGCTTGTATTTATCTAGCGAAGTAAGTACTTTGTCTCTATATAATATCATAAAGAGGTAAGATTTGATTGTATGTTTGAGTTGAATAGGCTCCGAAACTACTGGACCGATTTGAAAAATTCTTTCACCGTTAGAATCCTAAATTTTCCATGATAAGCATAGGCATTTAAAAAAAAATAGGGATTTGTATGAAAACTTACCGTTAAATAAATAAATAAATATCGTTATTCTGTGTTTGTACTGGCAATTTTCTGAAATCGTGAATTCTAATGAAGGTTAGTAGATATTAAGATGCAATATAATAAATATAATATCAAATTATAATTTTTTCACATCTATATTTCGAAAACCTGTTCACAACACACCAACTTCGAATTTTTACACGTATGTACACAAAACATCAGAACCAATTACTGGGGAATCGATTTGATCATACTCGCACCCCGGATTTTCCCCATAGCAAGTCATCCTGTGCCCCTTACAGCCGCTGTCACGTAATGACCTGGCAATTTCACACGTTTTACGATCTACCTCCTCACACAGCTTTGAAGTATCAGGGACCCTATGGCAGGGATGGCGAACAACGGCACGCGACACAATATTTTGGGCACATAACACAAGCTCTGCTTAGCTTGGGACTAGATAATGCTGTGTGGGTTGTCCAGCTTTATGTACATGTTTTGGTAATTATTATTATATGTATAAACCACACCAACAGATATCTATACTAATATTATAATGAGGATTTTTTATTGTTTGGCTTCATACTTACTATTCTTTCACCATTAAAATCCTGCATTATCCCTGATGAACATAGGCTATATAATAATTAAAAAAGTAAGGGATCAAAAGGGTATCAAAATTTCAATAATGTTAGCCAACCTGTAATTTTTGTTAAATAACCTTGCAAAGCCGGGGTCGACTGCTAGTATCACTATAAACGAATTACATAATGAACAGAAATCACATTAACGTAACTTTTATTTGAATTATAGAGTATTAAATGTATTTTTGGCAGTATTTAAATAGTTGTTTAATATTTTCCCAATCATTATGTAGCGGCATGTCCATGGCTTCATAAATATTTCTGTGGAAAAATGGTATTGTTCATTATTAAATAAACATCAATGACAAAATGTATTTCTCATAATCCCTGGTGTGACGTTTGAGGCAACTATTCTTGCGTGGAATTTAACGTAGAGCACCGTGTAAATATTGTCAGGGGACTCAACCCGAAAAATATATCGCGCTGAGAAGATAAACCTGTCTTTTCTACAACAAAGTAAGGCGCAATATATTCAGATTGTATGAAAATTGTATCTGAATTATTCTACGTACGAAATATAAAAGAAATCTCTAAAGATAACGAATTATTTTTTCACTAAAATAACATAATTTTACCCACATTTAAAATGATTTGTGATTGTGAGGTTCTTTAGAACAGAATCAAAACCGTTTTGTATTACTATTTCATCAGATACCAAAAAAAAGTGCGATACGTGGACCACATTATTATAAAGACCTTGCAGTGATATGCAAATGAAATGTTAACTTGTGTTGAAACATCTGGACTTTGCTGAAATATTTCAAGCTGCAATTTGCCTTTGAGTTTTAATGAACTCAGTTCAACTCAAAGTTTGTACAAAGAAAACAAGCTTAATAATAAAATGTAAAGATACAACATAAAATTTATGGAAATTGGACCGAATTTCACGATGAAAAAATTTCGTGTCAACTTTCAGAGTTTGATTGGAATATTACATTCGTGATTCGTCATTAAAAGTTAGATCGAGAGTTCGCTTTATTTTTGGACCAAGGGCAACAAGCTTAGAACTCGGCTTTTTAATAATGGAGTAGGTAGACCTACTTACAACCACGAGATACCTCCATACTATTAAGGCTAATTGTAGTATTTAAGATTATCTTATCTATACTTATCTTATAGTACCAATTATAGGGATAACATCTGTACCTACACACATAAAAACGTATGTTTTCAATATCAGGGTGAGAACACGGTGGCTGCTGGTGTGCAAGTAAACCCGCGGACTGGCTCCCGCTTGAAGACGGAGGCACGCTGCGACGGGGCGCCCCACGCACCTGGCTCGCCTCGCTTCGCTCGCCATAATCACAACCATCTCGGTAAGTCAAGTGAAACCATAGACTAGCTCCCGTTTGAGGACGAAGGCGCGCTGCGAAGGGGCGCCCCACGCGCCTACCTCGCCTCGCTTCGCTTGCCATAATCACAGCCATCTCGTCAAGTCGTAAGTCAAGTGTATCCATAGACTAGCTCCCGTTTGTGGACGGAGACGCGCTGCGAAGGGGCGCCTCACGGGCCTACCTCGCCTCGCTTCGCTTGCCATAATCACAACCATCTCGTCAAGTCGTAAGTCAAGTGAATCCATAGACTAGCTCCCGTCTGTGGCCGGTGAGTTACGACGACGACGGCGCGCCCCTAGTTCATGCATCCCCGCGCTTCGCTGGCCATAATCACAACCATCTCGGTAAGTCAAGTGAACTCATAGACTAGATAACGGGCGTGGTGCCTCTCACACCTGCTTTCCCGCGCTTCGTTCGGCACTACCTCAACCATCTCGGTAAGTCGGAAGTAGAGAAATGAAAGACGGAAGCGTGCGACCCGACGTGACGTGACGACCCGGATTGCCAAGAATCGCCGGAATTGTTGGTCCTGTAGTGATTTATACACCCCGCTGCGCTGAGCTGCGAACATAAGCATGATTGTTAAACAGAACGCGTAACCCTGAGTTTCGTTTCCAGTAAGGTAATTGTAATTCCCACAACATCACGATGTTCCAATGCTTGTTCTTGTGTTGTGAAATATGGTGTTTCCATAAATAGGAACCCAATTGTTTACCGAGCCTTTACAAATTCTATTATGCTTTTAACGTTGATATATTTATTTGTGAGGGAAAATACAATCATAGCATGACTGAGGATGTTAACAATATTTTGAACAATATTGAGTTTTTTGCACAGAGCCCATCATAAATGTTGAGTGAGATAATTTAATACAGTGGCCTTGTGCAAATATTTTGTCACGAAGAATCTCGTGAATTTCAAGTAAGGTTTTCGCGGGTCCGTCTTTTTTGTTGCTCGTAAATTTTTGTTCTTTTTATGATGTGGGGCTTAAAATCCAAGTAAAGTGGATGATATGGGAGTGACCTTTGTGTTAGCAAATGCTCTTGACTCTTCGTAGGATTTAGACGTCAGAAATAATGAATAAATAATGCTAGATAATCTACAGAGTATCATCTGACACCAAGCTAAGCAGAGCTAGAGCTATGTGTTAGATAACTGATATAGCTTTAATATACAATACATAGATAGATATTAGATACGAGTACTTACCGAAGTTACAAAATAATTTCAGACACAAATCAATGTTTAATAGATAATTTAGTTTAAAATAAGACTTACACATAGTTTAAATTTAAAAAAAAAAATATAAATTTTTACACATTTTGGATATTTAATACACATACAATATTGAAGCTTTCATTCGGATCCCTAACTTTTTTTTATATTTTATATAAGTTATGTAGGTATAAGATTTGATTGTTTGAATTGTATAAGCTCCGAAAATACCGATTTGAAAAATTCTTTCAGAATTATTGATTTTTTTTTACATTATCCCTGGTGAACATAGGCAGAAAAAACATAGGATAAAATATTTTCAAAAAAGTTAGGGATCCCTATGAAAACTTCAGTAATGTAACCCACGTTGGGTTAACCTAACTTTTTTGAAAATATTTTAAAATTATAAAATTTTGTATTTTTTTTATGCGAAGCCGGTAAAAGCCGCTTGTGTAAAATAAACCCGCTATTGTAAAATATATAAGATTATCCAGGATAACTGTTAAATCATGAATAGGAATCAGGGATTTGGTGTATACGTGACTTTGACTTCACAGTTTAGATTTTGATTTTGTATAACGCCGAATTTGCCTGGAGGCCTTACAGAGTAATCTTCTAAACTCAATCCGAATTGTGTAATGGCAAGAAGCTTCTTATTTTGAAGACCTGTATGACATGATGGAACAAGTTCCGCGACAGGACAGAAGCAGGTTGTGGGTTTTATTCCTGCCTCAGGACAAATATTTGTACGATCTGAAAATATATTTTAAGGTTATTTTACTCGTTTTCTATGTACCTTAAGTGCCCATAACACAAACTCTACTTAGCATGGACACGCTAGGAGGTAGATGATGCTGTGGAGATTGTCCGGCATTTAATTGTATGATTTGTAAGATCTGCAAATATATGTTCTTGTGTCTTTGTTTCCTAGTACCCTTGTACCACGCCACTCTAGTGACACCGTATCGGGTATCGCTTTAGGTTTGTGTAAAAAGCGAAAGAATAGCGACAAATTTCAGTGCATTATGCGATTTTGTGGAGGAGTTCAACGACCTGTATTACCCTTACCTTATTCGGCGGTGTTGTTTTATAGTGGTAAATTTTACCTGAGCTATAGTAAAAACTAAAACAACGATCAACTTACCAACTCGAGAGTTTTAATTCTTTTCCATCCCATTTTACAAAGTTTTCCAAACTACTGACTTCGTAACTAGGTTCCTACAAGTTTGTTTTTCCGCAAAGCCATGGCTTAACTATTCCTACGAGATTAACCCTGCGAACGACAGGTATTTCAATATCCACTGTATATGTGGGCTCCATTTCACAGATCACCAAGCATCGCTATTCAATGCAAATGGGTTGTAGGCATCCAGTTCTCAGTGGTTTTCAATAAACATGTAAAAACTTGTCATCTGTATCCCTTTCAGCCCATTTCTTAACATATTCGCCTAGGTAGATCCTTAGATGCGAAAAATCGAAACGAAAAATCATGTTAGAGAACGTAAAAATGTGGAAGGTAAAATTTGGTAAACATTGCTATAGAAGTTCTTGACTAAAACAGATAATAATTGCAATAAAAAGGTAATCATGCGAATGAAATGATAATGAAAACTGTTTATTACTGTATATAAGGGGTATTATACATTGACATGGGTTAGGGTTCTCTTTTAAGCATAAATATGCTTGTATTAGAGAACCCCGCTCTTCCGTACAGTTAGTTCGGTGTACAGATTATACATAATTATGTATTAGAAATACAAAATAACATAATAATATTAATTCTGAGAACGTTTGGTAGTCTGGGATCCAGAGAACAAGGACTTCCAAACCATGTATTTGTAAGTGTACGTGTGTGAGTTAGTGTGTCTATGAGTGGGTGTGTAAGGTAAAGAAAATAAAGTCACATAAAAGCTGAGCATGCAAAAATGTCGAAAAGTTATGTCGTATCTTTACTTTTTACCTTTTTTGTCGACATATACGTGTTAGAAGTTGTGTTTGGGTCCACAAACAAGCGCCGAGAATAAACTGCTTTATTTTGGACAACTCATTTTTCAGGACGGATAATGCAAAGGGATTTGTCAAAAGATCCATCGTTTATGATGCTGCATTTATGGTACAAAACTGATGTCTGGAATATAAAAGTCGTAAACGTATTATATTTATACTGTATGAAATGTATTGTATAAATTGCTTGCATTTGTGAGTTTTCAAGCGAAACGAAAACGCTAAAATGAGCTCGTAAAATTATCAAGCAATCTAAATTTTTCTACGAAATATATTCAGATTTCGATCGTAAATACCTTAACTGACAACAGATTAGCTCTCAGATTAATGTAAGCGCCATTAATTACAGCGATTGTCTACATGCGTAATCCGCTCAGAAATGGTGAATGATTTATAAATGAATTGAATGAAAATGTATTTCGAAATGATCGATTCATTCGAAATGAAAGCTTCATTTACGCAACCTACAGTACGCAAGGGTAGAGTGGTTTTGTAATTACTCGTGCCGTATATAGCAAAATCGTATCTAACACCAACAGTTATCTATACTAATATCTATACTAATATTATAAGAAAGATTTGATTGTTTGTATGTTTGTTTGTTTGTTTGAATTGAATAGGCTCCGAAACTACTGGACCGAGTTAAAAAATTCTTTCACCATTAGAATCCTTAATTTTCCGTGATGAACATAGGCTATATAATATTTTCAAAAAAGTTAGGGATCCGCATGAAAAATTCAATAATTGAACCGTGGGCTGTATATTCAACCTCTTTTTCTATTATGGCGCGTCAGAATAGAAAAAGAGGTTGTATAGCGCACGGTGCTTGCTTTTTCTCTACGGTCAGTGTCAGTTTTGGAATGTCGAGTCAATGTCAAAAACCCCAATGCTGTTAAAAAAAGTAAAGATCCGTATGAAAACTGTGCAACCCATCGTTTTAGTGTGTATAATTTCTGAAATTTTTGTTTAATACCCGTGCGAAGCCGGGGCGGACCGCTAGTAATCTATAAAGAAACATAACTAGTGAATGAAACAACCACAGGATTCTACGTAGTAATAAGGTTATACACATGAAACTATAAATAAGTTCGGAAGGAGTATCAGAACAAAATAAAATGAAGCACTCCAATCAAGCAAGCATGCCAATCAATCAAACAGTATGCTGGCCATCGCCATTACAGCTATAGACACCAACTGATGAACTCTATTGTAAACAAACAAAAATAAACGGAAAACGCCGTCTTGTGTGGTCAGATGTTGCAAAAGTCACAATGGGTTTGTCAATAAAAAACACCGGATCACATTTCGTAGATAAATTTCTTATATCACCAACTTGTTTTATCGATTTGACGCAAAATTATTATCAACATATAAATCAAACTACAAGCACAAAATCTCGCCAGTGCTGCCAACATGTAAACATGTAAATTTTCCAGTAAGTGTGGGAGGATATTAAAAATGTTTTAATTCTAATATTTTATTGACTTTAAATTATGAATCAGGTTTATAGGCATTTCTTTATCATCCTGGTTATACCTATAAAATAATATGTATTAAGTATTCGAAATATAATTAGGATATTGAATTTCAGTTTGTAATATCTATACAATACGAATTTCGAAATATGTTTGTTTTTTATTTGAGCTAACCTCCAAAATAGCTGAACCCATTTGGATAATACTTTAAGTGACGATCATGCTACGCAGATGTTATAACGAGATTAACGATAGCCGTGGGGCATAACTAAAAGTCAATATTTTTTCAGATTTCCTGGTGACGAAAATTGGAAGTTAAATTGAATTCGCATAATCAGAGAATCTCATAATTAAAATAATTTGAAGCCCAATAAATCAAGTGTAGCATGCAATGTGCATGAAGATTTTTCATGTCAAAGCATGCGGGCAGTATATTATATAATACATAAATTTTTATTTAGAATGTATCAATAAACAATGAATATGAGAATAATGTATATTTTTCACATAACATTTCATTGATCTTCCCAGTAACAATCATAATAAGATATGGCTGCAAATGTAAATTTAAATAATTATATTTTTTTTAATATTAGGTATATTGGTTAGGCATTTCCATAGGAACAATGTATGCGAAGCCGTAGGCAGAAAATGTTGTCAGCCAGTTAATAGGCACAAAGAATAATTTATTCAAACTAAAATTAGACATGGAATGAGACTTTGGATGTTTTTATCTTTGTTACTTCTGCACACACACTCAGAGGCCTGAACAGATTTTGTTGAAACTTCTTCGATTAGCATAGTTACTATTTAAACCCGGGAAAGTAAAGTGTTCTGTTCCGTTCTTGTGGGACATTAAAATTCACTGCAGTTAGCACCATAAAGCGCTGGCGTAAATTGAAAATTATAAAAAGTAGGTCTAATAATCACGATTACCGTGGCTAAAGCAGTACCTAAAATGATTCATTATAATTTTACATATTCATATTAATAAGTGAACAATTATTAGGAAGAATATTTATAAAAATTATGGGTAATTTTTTCTTCTGTTGGCAACTCTCTATACACTGACACTCAATGTCAATCCGCCATTGCTAAGATTCAAGTTTGATTTGACAGGATTCTATCCGTACTTTTAATAAATCCATGGTTATACATATAACTCTATATAACCTGCTGTTTACTTATAAGTAGAATCGTGAACAAAACCATTTTAAATATATATAGAAACTAAACTAATAAGAATTTATAAATTATTATATATTTCGACGACCTCTGTGGCGCAGAAGGCGAAGGTCTGCTTGCGACGCAGAAGGTTACGGGTTCGATTCCCGCCTCGGGACCAATATTTGTATGATCTGCAGATATTTGTTCAGGGCGTTCTGGTCGTTTTCTATGTACTAAAGTAAAAAAAAATCTATGTATGTAATATAATAATATTGTGTTATGTTATGTATATCAGTCATCTAGTACCCATAACACAAGCTCTGCCTAGCTTGGGGCTAGATGATGCTGTGTGTGTTGTCCAGCATTATAAAAAAAAATTATAATATTACAATATTGTTAGGTACTTATCCACTTCAACGTCCGTAGGTACCACGGTATCACAAAAAACTTAGGCAACTTACGTCCTGGGTAGGTACTACAGGACCATCGTGTTCACTCAACCGAAAAAATGATTTTATTTTTTATTTCATACAAATATCACAGTCATCAAAAGCCAACTACACAGTAAATGTAGACGAAGAAAGACTGCAGGCTGAATGCGGCAAGCTAAAGAAAAGGTCCCGCGCCATGGCGATCACTGGACTATGTCCAGCTGTTTACTAATAATAATGGCTGATGATAATGATGATGAAGCTGAGACGAAAAACATCAGATAAAATATTCCCCTATGTTGTCAGGTGGAGTAATACCGGCCAGTGGGCCAATACCGAGCAACCCTCCAGCTGCATCGCCGGAAGGCTGCGTGTGCGCTTGCTCGCGGTGTAGCTGCTGCGGCTGCTCGATACGGGAGGCGGCCGCCAGGCACGAGCAGCGGGTCGCGGCCAACGAGCGGCTGGAGCGGGCCAACTTAGAGTGGAAGCAGGTGAGATGCTAGGGCCAACAACCCTACCACCATCATACCTAGGTCTGCTAGCCTATCTGCTGGTATGCATCAACGATTGGTTAGAGCTGGCCAACTTAGACATGTGAGCCAACACTAGCTATTACTTCTTCTTTCTTCGCGGTTCTCCAATAGATGTAATTCAGTGAAAACCATATAGGCAGGCGCTGAGCGCGCATCCAATTATTCTGCTTATATGTTTTTTTATAGTTGTTTTCTCAAAATGCAGGAAATGCGCGTTGAAAATTGTATGACTTACTCATTGATCGACATAAATTGCTACTGAATTGATAGCAGGGCGTAATTCCCCTAACTAATCACTTTGACAAAGGTACTATCGGAGAATCGTCACGTAGAATCCTTAGATTAAAGAAACTCCAAATACAGCGATTGTTGCTATTTGCAGTTGATGGAAGTTGAGTTTGATAGAATAGTTTCAACTTCGATTCTTTTACCTCCCCCTTCTAGTTTCTTTCATCTGAGGTAGAATAGTGGGGATTCACAATACCTTCCGCGTCTGCCATATGTGAACGGTGACCGTACCTGTCGAATGGCAAATAGTTGCCGCGTCGTTAAAAGTTTCTCGTCCACTTTAACTTTAAGGCCCATACCCCACCTAAAGTGGCGCCGCCACCTTATTTATCTTATTATTCCGTTTAACAAAGGAATTTTCAAAAATCCATCGTCCAGTTTGTGATACCTATCATAAGCTTTTTTTTAATGCCTCTGTAATAGTTTTATTCTATTTAGTTTAGGCAGAGATACGAAGTTGCCCTTGGTGGCCACCAAAATCTATTTTCGTATCTCTTCCTAAACTAAATAGAATAAAACTATTACAGAGGCATTAAAAAAAAGCTTATGATAGGTATCACAAACTGGACGATGGATTTTTAAAAATTCCTTTGTTAAACAGAATAATAACATAAAGTAGGTGGTGGCGCTAGTTTAGGTGCTGTATGCGCCTTAATACTCGTATAGTCAGTCTGAGGTAGCAATTTGTCGGGTTACGAGCGCGCGTTCATCGCATTACATTTGATCAATTTCCGGCAAGCAACGTCTGCTTCCTGTCGTCGTAAGTAAATTGAATTTATGCATATTCTAATATTTATAAGTACTAAGCATATTGAAGCTGTTTCATTTCTACTCCATTATAGACTCATTCAAACTTTAAGAACCCTCAAAGTCGACGTCAACTCTGTATTTGTGTTTTGCACGCTTATATAAAATGATTATTTCTCTGTATACAAATACCACTCAAATGTCAACCGGAAGAGAAAATAAATTGCACTGCAAAATATGCAAAAGCATAGCAGCGTAGCAGCTCAGAATCAATTTCACATTTTCAGAAAATGGAAAAGAATAACAATTCTGTTCAACATAACGACATTTGGATGGACGTTCGCTGAGATATCTCAATATAAATCGTTTGCATACTCAGATATTATTTGACAAAGCTTTCAAATATGTCTGCTATTTCTTCGTAGAGAAAACGGTAAATTATGATCGTTTATTTTAATTATATTCGTAGAGAAACAGTAAAATATTGTCTAGGTACTACTAATAATATTCCTGTTTCCATTCGGCATGCCAAATCCCTTCCCATTTTCAAAGACTTGGTTCATCAGCACTATCTGTCCACTCTTACTATATCCTCCTGAAATATGAGCTTGATTTTTATAACTGGTTTACTATTTGTTTATCTTCTTATTATAGATTCTATGGCCTACGTCTAGCAGTGGACTAACATTGAAGCTGATGATAGTGTGTTTTTATACTTATATGTTATTCTAGCCAAAATATTTATTTTTATCGTGACATTCAGGTATACCACCGTTACTTTTTTACCACCCGATCCTGCCCATCCAAAGGTTGCCTGGAAGAGATCGCTTTCAGCGTTTAGGCCACCGACTGTGCCACACTCGATTTGAGTAGTAGTTACAATTCGTTATACTGTTTTAGAAGAATTAAGATGCAACAAAGATATTACCCATCTAATAATAGTGTGTAGCGATTTAGAAACAGGCTGATCAAGACGAGACCGTTGTTTTAAGATCTAGAAATGTACATGTATAATATTATTAATATAAAAAAAACTTTATTTCAGAATTGGACATAAAAAGTCTATAATGACATATATACATTTCGAGATCAAGGGTTAGTTACTTCTGGTATGCACGAGTCCCGCTTTGCTCGGATTTTAAAATACCTACAAAAATTGCCACTATGCTACGAATTACTCAGTTCTACCTTAAACAATGAAAGGTAAATCATCAGGGTATAATGGTCCACAGCTGGTCATAGTCCTTAAAAGCCCTAAAAAGCTAACCTAGCTACATAATTTGAAAGAAAAAGATGTTGGTAAGTAAAATTTGAGGCCTCCCTAATGAGCGCCGTAGATGGTTTTGATTTGGGGGTCATTGCCAATAATCCCCACGCTGGGCATGCTGGTTGGGGATCGCAGTTCGTTGGAGTTGTTCTGCAGAGGGCGCTGCTGCCCACCCCCAGTGCCTGTCCCTTAGTCGCCTCTTACGACACCCACAGGAAGAATTAGGTGGTAAAATATTATGCCGGCACTACACGGCAATAGGTACCTACTTAATAAACGGTATACCTTAAAGGGTAAAGAGCATACAGGACTGAAAATTATTTATCAAGCAGATATAGTGAAGCCAAGTGCTTGACAACAAAACCTGGTGTAGAATATCCTATAAAATATAATAAAGGCTCAAAAGGCAACTGCTATCAATACCTTTCAAAAGATACCACTTACAATAGAGTTCGTTTACGTCCTGGTGACAAATGTGCCGATACGAGGTTCCACGTCCAACCGCTGGAAAACCAATAGGTTTTCAACAACAAAAGACGGTAAACAACCTTATAGAAACCTCAATGCTTGAGCTATGAGTTTGGGATGTTTTTACCTGTTGACTTTTATTTTTCGTTGTATTTATATCTGTGTCATAGCCATTTTCCTTTATAAACCTTTATTAACAAAGACAATTAAAATTATATAACTAATTTAAAACTAGTATTTACAATTGAAACAATTGAGCTAACTGCAGACAGCAAACAAACTACAAGTAGCTCAGGTAGCTCTGTTTTATACTGAATTGTATAAAAATCATTTAGTTTAGATTCCGAAGATATCATACTCGTAGTTTCTACAAAATGCCAAAAAATACGTGTACTAAGTCTCAAATTTATGTTCTTTCTTGGCTTTAGTTTTACCCAATTTTATATTCGTAGGTTGCTGTCACAAAATAAGTGATATTAATTCCTATATATATATATATATATGTTTTCTTCAATGAGGTCTTTACGAGATTCAGATATTTTACCTGTTGACTTATATTGTAATTGCCATGCCGTTTTCTGTGTGTTTAGCCAAAGGCCATAACTTAGTGAGGTGAATTTGTTAAATTAATTTAGTACAGGCTTAGTATAAGTATTAAAGTTATTTTTTGGTACAGGTTAGCCTCTAAAAGATCACATACTTACACCTACACAAGGTGCCACAAAATAACCTACACCTATTTTGTGGTACTAAGCCTTAAGTGAATACGTGAAGCGTATTTACACACACACGCCGCCGCCGGCCGGGCGGGTAAAACAATACAGTGCACCGGATCACAAAAACCGTACACAAGAAGCTTACACAAACGCATACAATGTAATAAGGTCCACCCTCTGCTATGATTATAGAATTTCTTTTTAATAATTCTAACATAATCTACACTCGAATCCAAATTCATTTCATGTATAAAAATTTATATTTTTCTTCTCATCTTACTAAGTCGCTAGAAACACATAGCCACATAGAAACTAGTATAATAAGTAAACTTAAGTAATCTCATTATAAATTAAGTTTTTAATGAGAGTAAATTCGTTAAACAGAATGGCTCCTCTAGTAATTTTTTATTAAACGTGTAAAAAAAAATTAATAACTACGTAGTCAGTCACGAAATATGTGATATTAATGCCTGTACGGTGTCGAAACGACCCATACTGTGTGCCATTTAAAAGCAATCATGTAGGTTCCCTCAATTCAAGAAAAAGCGTACTAAACATATCTACATTTATTTGTTAATGATGCTGTTTTCTGATTATTTCTGTTATTAATGTTGTTCGATACAATCGATCACGTAGGTACGAGTATAAACCTGCGATTGCTATATTATTATTATAATAATAGTAGTAATAAGCTATAATAGCTTCATCAGCAGTTTGACTTAAGTAGGTGTGTCTGACGTTTTGGTTTTTCTTCACATATAAATATAATACATACATCTACGGTTGGTGATCTGAGCCGAGACGATATAATGTGGTAATGAGATTCTATTGGTTCTTTAAAAGGCATCCCTACTCCACTAAACTAAGCTTTGGTGGAATCTAGCCCTTAGCCGTCCTCAAAGAAGCAGCGTATTAGTTTTATCCAATTAATGTTTTTCCACTCTCATCGATTTCGCAAAGATAGGTCTCAGGGGTGTACCTAACATCGATAATTGGATTGTGGGGTAGGAAGAAAGGAGAAATCGCTAACAAGTTTTCATTTTCATTAAAAACATGCTGGAGCTGTTCTGAAAGGCTTTTGAAAGGCTTATGAAGTTATCGATATGCATAATACAGGGTGTTTGGTGGAACCGTGTAGGGTTTGCATTCCACGAATATGTTATAGTTTTGAACCAATTTTACCATTGTGAAAACTGTCATGGATTAAAATTTGTTAGCAAAAGCTTGTTTTCCTCTTAAAGTGTTTGTTTTTGTCATTTATAATTATAATATATTTAGAAAGTTGCTGGTAGGACGTTTAACAATATTGCACCATTAAACCGCAGTAGGTTTTTGTTGGCGCTCACACTCGTCTTTAACATAAAGTGTTACCTTTTATTTTAAAGTTCATTGCATTTGGAACACTTCTTATAATCTACGAAACAGTAGACAGGAACTCGATAATACACATTCCGATATTTGGTACTTTTTCGTTTAGAGATCAATTAAATACCAGATGGTGCATTGTTTACTTTTAGTTTTGTTTCTAATTACCAGTTATAGAAATGTACCTATCACATCTAGGGGCAGCACCGAAAAAAAAAATATTATCGTAAGGAAGTCTCTGATTCTTGTCACAGTTCCTCGAAGTTTAGGTAAATAAGCACTACCTATTCCTATCACTGCTAATAAATCATGATATTACTACCCTTTGTTAAAATAAGTTACAATAATCATTAAGTAGGCAATCATCATTTGCCGTGTGGTGCCGGCATAGAATTTCACCACCCCAACTCTTCCCGTGAGTGTCGTAAGAGGCGACTAAGGGAATCACACCGGGGGGCGGGCAGCAGCGCCCTCTGCAGAACAACTCCACCGAACTGCGATCCCCAACCCGCATGCCCAGCGTGGGGATTATGGGCAATAACCCCCAAATGATAATGCCATCTATGGCGCTCATTAGGGGAGGCCTATGTCCAGCAGTGGACTATTATAGGCTGGTGATGAGGCAATCATAAAAAACTTAAAAGGAACATGTCAAAAATAACGTTGGTCATGAAGTTGTGATCTCCACATATATTTCAAAATAAGCAGACATGGTAAAGCTGTTTCTTTTTCACTTCTTCCACTAGTGGACAAAAAATTGAAGTGAAGAGAAATCAATAACTACTTATTTCTTTGTAATATTAATTAACTGTATGAAATTTGACTTGTCTAAGTGCTTATTTTGTAAGCCTAAAGAAATAAAGTTATTGAATCTGAATCTGAATCTGAATCTGTTCCAATAAAATATTACCCATATTACCCTTGCTCAGCTCTTGCAATCCCTAAATCGTTCCATCTACACCCCCTGTATTATCAAATGCCCGTGTCAATATTATATATAGTGTTAATATTATATTGGGTCAGTTTACTTCTTTAGCTCCTGTGGTTATTTTTACACCATTTATTTAACTTGTCCATTATACCCAGGCCAACGATTTTGACAGACTCAATTACGGTCACCTATAGAGGTAAATATGAAGCTAATTCAACTATTAAGCTTATAATATATAGCTTGATGAACTATTTAGCTATCAATTTATAAATTTGTGCAAAGTCACGAAATCAATATCCGTGCTAATATATAAATTACTTAATTATAACAACACAGCAGGTAACAGATCCAGACGTCTAGACTTCATAAGCTGTGTTGAGCTAGGTACCTACATATACTAAATAAAAGTGATGAGGTAGAAAAAGTTCAAGCATTTGAATAAATACTCAATTTTGTACGACTCTGACTTATTTGGTCTCCTTGATAAAAATTATTATACATTTCATAAACCCTTAGTAACTTCAGATATTTAACAACAACGTGGAAAATATATAGTATAAAATATAAATAACTATTCGTGAATCATGCTTGTTCATCCAAACATATTAAAAAACGGTCTAAATGTTGTTTTGCTGAAAGGAAATTTCAGGGATACACGTGGGTGAGGGATATACGTAGAAAATATTATCCGCACGGCGATCCACCGTAGCTATTTGATGTCGTATTTTAATATGAATGGAGACTTTTCCGTCATGACTCTTATATTTGCGATGGAAATATTACGAATCTCTTGACGATATAATGTGAGATTTTATCATGTTCTACTTGTGAAATTAGATGCTCCAAAAATAGAAAAATATTTACTTTTTAGAAGTGAAGGGCATGTCTATGATTATGCATAATGCTGTCGACAAGAGCTGATTATGCTGACATCCACTTTAATGTATGTACGAGTAGTTACAAATTCAATAATATACCTACAATGGGTATTATAAAATACGATCGTCTTTGAATAGGTTCGTTTTGAGAGAAGAAAATATTTTTTTTTACATTAGTACTACGGATTGATGTAGATTGTTTGCAAAAGGCTGCAGTTAGCTCAATTGCTTCTATGGTAAATACTAGTTCTTATTTGTTTTTTTATTTGATTGTTATTTCGCCAATAGGAATTTACTATTTTATATTTAAAATAGTAAATTCCTATTCCTAATCTATTGATTATTCCAGTTCTCTACAAAGATATCCATCACGAAGGTTAGTTTTCAAATATTAAATAATAACTTGCCTCTGTCTACCACCGGGGGACAATAGCACATTGATAAAAGGAATATTTTTTTACAAAATAGAGTTACCTCCATGCGAGCAGATATTGAAGCTATTGAATATAAGGGCATAAGAACGTTATGTTATGAAAAAAACTCGATGAGGTAACGTCATTCCGTTTAGTTTATTTTTTTCATTTTTTTTTTTAGTTTCTAAGGCCTTCCTGGGACATTATCAAGAACCTGATCTAGGAACTTTGGCAGGCATATCACACGAATCCAATCTCGACAGGGTTAGGTACGTCGCGGCATCGTAGTCGCTAGGAGATTTTTTGGATACCATTTATATTATATGATGAGATCAGCATACGGTACCATAACATTGCATTTTCACTGAACTTAAAAACTAAAGCACGATAAATTTTAGCTCAATAGTTAAGGGAGGACTGGTCGACAATTCAGTGGCAAGATGGGTCCCACACAATATTATAAATGAAACATTGTGAAAATACGAATGAAAATGTTCCACCTACGCCGCATTTACTTTTGAACTAAAGTATACGAAAGTGTTACACGAATAACAAAAACTGAATGCGCGCGTGCATTTGTTTTTTCACCGCGTGCATTTGTTTTGTGCATCTGCTTGTGAATAATTTTTAATATCTACGGAAATATAAACCATACCATAGAGCAACGCGGTCCTCCGGCGGACCGGAGGGGAGTGGCCATAGCGTTATTTGTCGATTCAACATTGTCAGGCAATTTTGGCGGGGGGGGGGGGGGGGGGGGGGGGGGGAATCTGCGCTGCGCACTCATTTTCATACGAAATTAAAAATACTCTAACAAATTCACCCACACATTGATACATTCTGTCACAGAATGAACTAGTTTTATAGTACGTGTAGGTCCGCGTGGACTTGTACTTTTGACAGAGGGGAAAGCTGCGTATGGCTACTCCCCTCCGGTCCGCCGGCCGGGGGCCCGCGTTGCTTTATGAACCATACAGATAAAAATGTCTTTAACGACTGTCATAAATGGCGCTGCTCACCTTTTTCTACTTTGTCTTTGACTTTGTCGTATTAACCTAAGATCACATATTTTTTACTGAATAACGGATAATTCACTCAGCATCATCTAGCCCCAAGCTAAGCAGAGCTTGTGTTATAGGTACTAGATGAGTGATATACATAATACAATATTATTATATAGATATATTTTTATTATACATAGAATACGACCAGAACACCCTGAACAAATTTCTTTAGATCGTACAAATATTTGTCCCGGGGCCTTCGCCCACCGCGCCACAGAGGTCATCTATCTTTGTTTTAACCTTGATTTTGTATAAAACCGATCAGTTCATGGGCACATATCTTTACGTAACGGAAGTGGCCTAGCTAGCCCCTATTCTATCTAGTACCTACCACAATGAGTAAATATCGTTATTGTTCCAGGTCGCAGTAGTCGCAGACCGGGCGCTACTGGCCGTGTTCGTCATCATCACAGTGATATCCACAGCCGCTATTCTTCTGCCACAGCTGAACAACTTGCACGTCGGGAATACGCCGCTAAAACCGCCTATCTAGAGAACATTCTAGAGATGGGTATTATTATGTGTTATTAACTGGATACTGCCTGCGCTTTCGCAGGAATTTCGGTGTTAGTGTTGATTCTATCGCAGAATAAAACATTCGAAAGATGATACTTTATCTTTAGAATGTTATTGTACATTCTAAATATAAAGCATTATCTTATACTTGCAGTAGTATATGCCAAAAAAAACCTGTGTATGGAAGGTAATAAATAAAATTTAATTGAGAATCAACAGGCTTGACCGGTTACGCAATGCAAAATAAGTAGAAATGACATGCAAAATTAAAAACTCACTACAATTTATAGATAAAAAAATTGCTTAGACGATATACCAATTTGTGATTATTATTATATTAATTTACTGAACCATTAAAATAAATTTCACTGTGTTGTGATGCGATAGTAACTAAGTTTATTTGATACTTTACATGGAACGGGTACATAAATTATTTAATGAAGAAAATGTAGGGCGAAGCCGCGGGCAGAGTCTAGTGTTGTACGTTAACCAACGAAATGCTTGGTTTTCAAAGGCCTAGGGTTCGACATCTGTTGATTGTTAATGTTGAAGGGATGAATAGAAGAATAGAATGTGATGGAATTGCTGTCTGAGATCATGGTAACATGGAGCTTCATGCTAGTGTTACTGCCAAATGTAAGCCAAATTAAAATAAAATATTAATTTAATATACAAAAATGAAATTCAACCTAGACAGGACTTAAACCCGCAACCTTCTCTCAGTGCGGGACTGCGGTATCCATTCCGCCACGACGTCAAGTAGGTAACACGTCAATTTTATAATTCCATTAATTAACCAACTGTTTAGTTTCTCTGATTTGCTCTAGTATCATAAAACCCTTGAAATATTATTGTCGATTCGATCTATTCAAGAAATTAATGAAAATTACTGAAGCTCTAAATCTTGCAAACACGGCTTGCAATCGTACAAATAAAGTTGTAAAAACGTTCATTTCATTTCATTTATTTATAAAGGATCAATACTACAGGTCATCAGGACGAAATGAAATGCAGAGCAATAAAAATATGCAACATAACTTCCGATATTTAAAGTATTGATTGATTAAAAATATATAAAGGGTAGGCTATATAATTTCATATCATTTGGTTGCGATTTATAATAAGTAAATACTTCACAATATCTAGCATCTAAACTGCACTAACCATCCCGAATTTGTGCTATTTAAAATCTTTCATTTGCTTGCGGTTTTCAATAGGTAAGTCTTTACAATATTTAGCATCTAAGCTGCGCCAACCATCCCGAATTTGCGCTATCTATCATTTGGTTGCGATTTTCAATAGGTAAGTCTTCACAATATATAGCATCTAAACTGCACCAACCATCCCAAATTTGCGCTATCTATCATTTGGTTGCTATTTTCAATAGGTAAGTCTTCACAATGTATATCATCTAAACTGCACCAACCATCCCGAATTTGCGCTTCCTATCTATTTAAAATCTATCATTTGGTTGCGATTTTCAATAGGTAAGTCTTCACAATGTATATATGTATTGTATATCATCTAAACTGCGCCAACCATCCCTAATTTGCGCTATCTATTTAAAATCTTTCGGTTCCCTGAAACACCCTTACTTCTTTCTGATTATAAGGTTTCCATAAAAGGGGCTTTTGTCGTCGCGAAACACAAGTCGTATTCCTTTGTCAATCTATTGTGCCAGTAGTATAATCATTTCAAAATAAGGTATTTGATGTCTCTAAGCTGTTTTATGTTTACCAACGAGATTTGGTTGGTTAACTTTGGTATTCGATTATTCTGCTAAAAAGATGTAGAGTAAAGGGATTTTTTTGAACATCGCATTTCTTTCATTCACAAACCTACGACGTTAAAATATTTATAAATATATATAAATTATGTTATGGTATATAGAAAGATATATTTACGAAAATGTTGTTTCACACTACTAATACAAATCGTATTGAAGTAAGCTACTATTAAATTATTTTATTATATTATTGCAGCCAGCGTCTTGGGGAAGCTTCCGACTAGTATTGATATGGATCAATTGTGCTACCTGTAGATTGTTTGCCACAGTATTCGTTTAGCTCAACTTTTTAAATTGTATACTAGTTCTAAGTTGGTTAATTCTAATTTTCTTTATTAATAACAAATAAATTCGTCTTCCCAGAAAAAATATTATTACAAAGGTTACATTAGTAAGGTAATTTACGTTTGCTATAATGGAAAGGTGGTATCCGTAAATCCAGGCTTCAATATCTTATCCTGATAGGTAGCTTCATTATCATTATGAGTTAATGATTTGTCTATGTTGTTTCTAAATACCTCTTGAGTGAGGCCGTGGGCAGAAGCTAGTGTTATCCGTAATAACCGAAGCCAGCAGTAAAAAATACAAGAATTTACGTTGGGGTTTGTTTTATTAAGAAAAGCTACAAGATTTTACGATAGTGCTTTGTCGTAGACCTAGCTAAAAGGTATTGCAACATTTTTCATTTTGGCATGTGATCGTCAACCATTTTTTAAGGCCCTACCCTGGTCCTAATAATCGGATTTATAGGTAACAATTATTTTGGTTGCTGCGATGAGGCCGGCAATTATGTAACCATTTAGTTTTATATTGTTTTAGTCATAAGTTTTCAGAATAAAGCATTATCTAGCTATCTACGTAATCAGCGCCCCCGCCTGTCTTATTTCTACGTGGTATAGAAACATCTAGCTATCTATGTAATCAGCCTTTTTTATCTTATTTCTACGTGGTAGATACGAAGTTGTCCGTTTTGGCAACCAAACTCTACCTAAACTATACTAAATAAAACTATAGCAGACTCCGGCGGCAGATGAATTTCCCATATAAACGTAGTACCAAAATGATATGTAATTTAAGCATAATTTCACTATGATCTGCTATTATTTGAATTAAAATAGACCTAGGTTCCAGCCATTTTTTTAAAATACTCTACCTACAACATCAAAAAGGAAACGAAATGCCAAATTTACTGTGATCATAAAACAAATTGGTTTGATAGTGAAATGAAAGCATGATTGTTGGAATTCGACGGAAACATGAATTTTATCTGTAAACCTGTAAATAACGATATTTATATTTAGATAAGTTTATATAAAGTTAGATAAATAGCTGAACTTAGTGGTTTGTGTCAAATAGAAGTCAATTAAGGTATTAAAGGTTCGTAACAACTACAGCCCACGGATGCGTTACGTTTGAATTGTTGCGTAATTTAGTCTTAAGTCGCGTTATATCGAAAATTTCCCGAAACATTATTACTTATCAATACTTATAATATTCGTCGTATTTTGTTAGTAGTGTATATTTATGTGGACAAACATAGGCTGATGATGATGATGATGATGATGATGTATATTTATGCTCAAGATCATTGCCAATTAATATAAAAACGGAAAAGTTGGAAAATGTAAATATATAGATGTTATATTGTATTTGCTAAGCTGTTAAGGTTAATAATTGAAGATGTGTTATTAAGTGTACAAAATAAAACGAACTTACTGAGGTTGTTTTATTTTATTTTATTATTATACTTACGCCTGTATTATAAAAGGTTGCAGATATCAATATACCTACATATGCTTGAATCTACTTAATCATGGCATAAAGCCTATCACAGAAGCTGCTATAATATACAGGCGTCCCACAGTTATACCACATGGAGAGAAAGTACCTTAAATGTAGTACGATCGGTATGATAAAGCTACAAGGTAATTATTTTTCTCGTGTAGCGGGTTCGATTCCCGACTCAAGCATGTAACTATTTAAAAATCTATGAATGCAGTTTAAATTGGTTTTTAATTAAAATAATGTCTTCTTTTAGTAAAATGTTCCATTTACAGTATTTAAGGTACTTTCCCTCCATGTAGCATAGCTGTAGGACGCCCTGTATATTAATATACCGTGTTATAAAATATATTAGTGGTAGGAAGCTACCACTTATGGAGATGATGTGCTTATGCACTGTATTAATATGTGATAATATAAAACACAGTTTGGTGGTGTTATATCAATATAAAATATTCTATAACCTACGTTCATGAGGAAAAACTTAGGATCCTAATGGTGAAAGAATTTTTCACTTTAGTCCAGTAGTTTCGGTGCCTATTCAATTCAAAAATACAAACAAACAATCAAATATTATTAATTCATAATATTAATTTATAATATTAATATTTGTAGATATATAGACGAAGGTTAGTAGAAATTACATTAAGCGTAGTATTTATTTCGTATTCCAAAATGGAGTCGAGCTTTGATAAATTTAAATAATAAAATTAAATAATGGTATTTCATAACCCGCCACGATACCAAAATCCGTTGCGACTTTTAATATTATCCTAATGAATACTTTGGTATGGTTCCAAATATGCTAAATTAAAAGCTTCTTTGGATTTCTATTGATGTGCATTGTGTGAATTTAGTGGCGCTATCAGTATGTTTAATTATCATCAGCATTTACAATTATACTTGCAATACCTAAGTAAGGCACCTAGGTACTTTACTCCGTTATTCATATTACATATTCTGCTAACCTAAAAAACTGTTTTATAACTCTGACTTTTTCTATTGACACATTATTGCCTGAGTGAGTGATTACATTGCTTAGCATTAGCAGCTGTTTAAGCTAGCGGAGCATTATGAATTAGGCATTAAAATGATTACTTTATCTTCCTGCTTAACTCAAAGACGCAACGTAGAACGTCTTCTCCAATAAATAAAAAGGACGATTTATCTCGTTTTGAATTAAATATACAATGCATTGAATATAATGAATAATCTTTATCTTGTGAAATAAAACTTTGAGATTTATATTTTTCTTCAAAATCAGGATGCCACATAAATGTAGACCTACTAAGCCGAAAGGAGTTGGTTTGGACCCCAAAGTAACCCAATTTCGCACTGTAGTAAAAAAAAAAGTTTTACTTAAAAAGGGAAAACGCGTATTTTCTCATCATATTCGTGTAGGTACTTTCTAGTGAAAGTGGGTAAGGTCGAATTATTATTGCGGATCATATGGATTTCTCAAAGTCAGCTGCATTACTAGCTATAGATATTAAGATTTTTTGACGTCTGGGCTGCGTTCACAACCTACGCTCGAGCGCGCTCGGAGTGCAACTAGGTCGTTCATAACCTCAGGGGAAACGCTCGGTTGTTATTAACTAGAGCGTTCACAACCTCCGACGGTTGCAACTTTTTACCGGTGTAATTCGATCGACGAAAAACACTCTGACATTGACAGCTGTCATATTTTCCGTTGTCATAGTTTGTTATCTACTTAAATATCAAGATTTCTACAGTAAATTTCAAAATTTTCAGTATTTATCAGTTATAGATCGTAGTTACAGTCAGTAGATACAATTTACCTCAAAGTAACCGCAAAACAAAAACAAAACAAACGAACGTCCGGCAACTGTAACGTCAGTTTTGTCATGATAATGTCAACTTTGACGTTAAACAACCGACTCGTTCTGAACCTTTGGGTAAGTTAAAATTTACACCAAACAACCGCACCCTGAGCCTCTGAACGCACCCCTGTATACTAAGATGAATTTTCACCTAGGTCTGATGTAACTTCAAGCATACAAACCAAGTCAGCTGATATAAATTCAAGTATACCTACAAACCAAGTCAGCCAAATAGAAACATCTGATAAGTTTCATTGTCTCAGGCCGATGCTCGTCTTACCCCAGAATATCCATAAACGCAATTCAGAAAATAAGCATTTTCTGACAGCTTCTGTCTGAAATCTGTCTGAACATCGTCATTTAAGACGTGATTAAATTTGAGCTTGGGGGTTAAGCACTCCAATGTAAGTATCGACGTAACCGCCGAATACTCAAACATCTACTTCTTAGTTTTCAGTACGTCGCAAGGAAGGTCGCAAGTCGCTTATTATGATTTTTTGACTAGCTTCAATGAAAATCTGTCCAAAAAATAGCGACTTGCGACCTTCCTTGCGACGTACTGAAATCTAAGAAGTAGAAGTTTGAGTATTCTGCGCTTACGTCTATACTTACAGTCGAAAACGCCCCGTAACTTCAGGTAAGTTACATTTCGTTATTTACAACTGGTTAGTTTTCTAAGTTTCTTTTTTGTTTCGCAAACCCTTTCTTGCCACTCGCATACCGACGGTGACTAACTCTCGTCTCGTTATTTACAACTGGTTAGTTTTCTAAGTTTCTTTTTTGTTTCGCAAACCCTTTCTTGCCACTCGCATACCGACGGTGACTAACTCTCGTCTCGCACCAAAGATGTATGGAACATTAAGTGTTGGTGCTAGGTTTTTTACTAGTCTATATTCATTATTCATCTGACATGCCAGCTTATTTGGTCAAGAGTTTTTCGTTGTCCAACTAGGTACCCAATACTCGATCCAATCTAATTCTGGACTATTGATTCAAAGGACAAAATGGATGCTCCAATAATCTTTATGGTACCTCTATGCCAACTGATTGGGCATTTGGGATATTTATTGGCTTGCGGGTGAGGGATAGCGCAACGTTGGGATATTTCTATATCAAATATACCTACCGATTGAATTGATTTTATCTTAAATAAATAAAAGCCTGAATTATCAGTTGAAAAATAATTTAAATTGATTATTAGAAAAAAAAAAAAAAAAACCGATTTCTATTCCTAGTTTTTAATTTTGTTTCTGTTTTCATACTTAGTATATGTAGATCATACTTCAACAATCATACACCTGCAAAAGAATAGCCTAAATCTGTCTATCTGGATACGTACTCGATGCTATCATAAATGACGCTGAAGTTGATGAACAGCCATACAACCGAATATAAAACCTACACCTTTTGTCGAAATCGGTTCAAACTATAAAAATATCTGTGACAGTTCAACACAAAAAAATATCAAAGTAGATGTAGGTATAAAAGACAAAAAAGCACAAAAAATCTGTCTTACAATAATCTTTTACCTTTTCTTTTAGTACTGCTGTTTGAACGGCTTTTCTTGTCTGGGATTTGATATACTTATGTAAAATACTCAATATCTTCAGCCTGTTTATGGAAATCGGTGAATTTGTTCAGAGCAGTCTTTTTCACCATCTGCACGTAAAGCTTCAAGGGCTTCAAGTAAGCCTTTCACCACGCAGTCAGAAACAAAATTGAACAGAGAATATCTAAGATTTCCCTTGTCTCAACGAAAAATTCAACAAAACAATCGTAAAGTTAATCAAAATACACAAAAACGCAGGGATAGCAATAATCTGGCGAGGTGCATTAAGTTTCAAAAGGAATGTCAGCGAAATGTTGCCCTCGGCGCCGACACAAAGCTTGCGGCCTTGCAATTGTTCTGTTTTAGGGATGGCTGGATGGGAATCTTATATCGATAAAACCAGCAACGCCTACACTTTTATAACTCCTAAACACAAGGTCACAAAATAACAACCGGTAGGAAATTTGATAGCAATAATTATGGGTAATGGTATATCTCGCCCGCGAAAAAGCTCCCTCTTCGCTTTTGGATTGGTACATCTCCTCCGATAGTAACAACAACATATAACCTAGTTTTATGGTTTTTCATACATTTGCTTCGAACACATGCCAGTTACGCCGCCTCGCCTCGTCCAAAATCTGGAATCCTGACTGAAAACAGGAAAGTTCTTAAATTGAGACTTCAATGTCATATTTTTCGCCCTAGGGTCGCAAAAGTAGCTACAATGATGATACGTACGCCTGCTAACTACTGCCAAAACACCCAACTTCTAAAATTCGAAACCAAGTATTAGATTGATTTATAATTTAGCTTACGTTCATATTGAGGCTATGTGGATTGTCCAGCATTATTTATTTATTTATTAAAAAAAAAAGAAAATTGCTAGCTATTTACAGAACTGTGATTTTTGGCAGTGGCATGAATCCCACCTGAGGCGTCAATCCAGAGTTTATAACATATCTTTTTGTAATATTTTCTGATTATCAAGATTGTCAGCTTCCAGGTCTTTACCGATAAAAGAAGATAAGATAGGCGTGCTTGTTTGCCAGAATACTTAGGTATTTTGTCTTTATTTACTTAAATCAAATGTGTTTGCTTCATCTCTGCTTATATAACCCATCGATAACCTAACATCACTATTCGCGTGAACAAATGTGCAACATTGGTCGGCCTCCCGGCTCTCGATTGTTTCGTACACCCACGTACGAGTAGGTATTCAAACACGAGCCGTACGTATTCACAGCAAATACGGAATCACGCGCCCCTCGAAACCAACGAATAAAGGCCTGGTTTTCATTGAAAACCCAAACGTTGCGGTGTGTGGTGCAGAAAATGGAATATGAAGAGAAATGCTGGTAGTGACGTAAAAATATATCCTTCCGGCTGAATTAGATGTCGTAAAAGCCGTTTAGTGTATTTTTAACTCATCCAGCGATCAGCTATGCTAAGCGTGGTGTTTCTGGCAAAGCTTCTTCAGTTTGGGCGTGACATGTTTAGCAGTCGACGTAGGCGTGCTGATGAGGAAACGCGTCAATGCCAAGCACTTGACTTTTATAATGTTCATTGTCAGTGAAATTTGTTTCAGCGATGCAATTCAATGAAAAGGCTGAGCTTTGTCTCCATCTGCGAGTGATTCCCATCATGTATTAGACCACAGATATCAGAAATAGATCTCTATGTATTAGACACATAAGTTTTACAAATGTATTTTTAATTTATTGAAAATCTTTAATTTTTATAGGGCTTTAAAACAAACACTGGACGTCAACCCTGTTAGTACAATCAATGATGTTACTTATCTTATAAAACATTATTAACCATTTTATAGAGTCCTGGCTGACGCGCAAATCGGGGCGGCTAAAAAGATTCTTTGAATAATTTCTATAGGTATTAAACATATTAAAGTCAAAGTTCATTTCTAAATGTGACCTTAAAGACTGGCTCCATACCACACTCATTCAAAACATGATGAACATCTTCTATAACTCCAGAAAGATAAAAATTAAGAGAATCTCATAAAATGTACTAACTATACAATTAGTGGTTTCTTTTTTACTTCTTTCACTGGTGCACAAAACATTGAAGTGAAAAGAAAATCAATCCATCTCTGAAATATATAATGAACGTATGAAATTTAATATGTCTTAGTGATTATTTAATAAGCCTAAAATAATATAATCATTGAAACCTGACATCTCGTTAGTTATTATTTGGTACTAATATGGATACTAAAACTTAACTACCTTCTCTCTAATTATAATAGTAATAAATATAATAATTATAATTATTTATTCCTCTATAAATGTGGAATTGTTTGAAATATTTTCAAACATATTCTCTACGCAATCCAAGGCATACTCAATGATAGGTACTAAGAGAAAAGATACTGTAGATAACGCTACCTCCTGCGTAGGTAGGATAACCCACATTCTCCAGAAATCATAATGAAACCCGTCGTACGTGTTTGTTAACGCATTTCACGGAAGAAAGGTTTTTATGTCAACTTGGCTTTGGAATTCCACGTAAGGACTCACAAAGCCGTGAAAAATAAGGCACCCACAAGAATTCACTTACCACACCTACCGACAATTATGTTAAAATAATAGACAGGCTTTGATCTGAAACTTATGACTAACTATAAGGTGGAAGAATTGGCGGACTTATTTTTTCCAGGCAACCAAAGCTTGAAAGAGAGGCTAGGTACTATTAATTATAGCCATTTATTCCCATTTCTTATATAACAGTAAATTATAAAAACTGTAAATTATAATGGTATAATTTATTTGTAGCTGAAAGTTTTACCCCGTTGTTAAAAAAGAAAATAATTAAAAGAAAAAACAAATAATTCATTTTAATAACCACTTCAACGTTCTTGGTAGTTACTACAGAGCCCACGGGTTCCTCCAGTCGAAAAAATGATTTTTGGATGCGGACGCGTAAGATGGATGGACGTTCAAGTGGATAAATTAATTAATTTTGATGTTTTTACCAAAAATTAAATTATTACAATTTATTTTATAGTAAATCATTGTTGTAATCCTAACGTAATGGGATGACATTTATGAACGTAAGTCTATGAGTAAATCATTTACCCATGCATAATAGTATGCTAACTTAAAGCTTTGCTATTTCTTAGTCAGAGTGATATAACACTACTTAGCAACTGCTTTTAGATAGCAGAGCATTATGAATAAGGGGGTAAGTAGATAACTGATAGGCCCTCAGATAACGTTTCCTTGTTATCCTCCCTCCTACATTACACTACTTTAAGGTTTTTTGTCATTTATTTATTTATTTTAATTTGTTGTTTTGTTTAATTAAATAAATAAAATAAATAAATGATGCTGGATTTTATCATTATGTTAAATTTCAGTTCTTACTATTTTTGTTTTTGTGTGCTGTAACCGACTTGTTCAATAAATGTTCCTCTATATTTATCTATATCTATATCAACTACATTAGTACTTATACATAGAAACATAGTATTAGGGAGCAGGTAAACAAAACCAATTTTATCAACCAGAAACAATGCAGGACGCAACTTTTTCAATTTTCCGGAACATCATCGAAAAGCTCTCGAAAGTTTTCAACTTTGGTTAGAATAACCTGTGTTAAAAGCATACGCTGAAGGGAATAAGAAATAAAGAAAAATTGCTTATCTTAGGTACCTACTATATAAAAGATACTCGATTTAACCAAAGTCGCCTTGTCAACTAGGTGGAACTACAGTAATCTAAGGGCAGAGTGATTTTTTTAAATGGGACAGTATGGGGAAATCCGAATCTAAAGGAGATAGAGGAAAAGTGTCTAAGGAGACATTAGGTGTTTTTTTATGTAAACAAATTTGGCTCGTTCAAATTTGTGGTCAAGCGTGAGTTGTTCTTAAAAAATGATAAAGTTGGTCAATTTTTTTTGACGCGGATCGACTCTGTTTCATGTAAGGATTATTTCATTGTTTGGAAAGAAAAAAATCTGAACAGCAGAAGTTGGTCAAATTTACTGAAAACTAATCTTCATACAGTTGCAGTATTCGCCTTTTAATATTGTTACAAGTGCCTAGGCGTGTAAAAAAATATTTAAAATTATTCCATTTTTAAATTTTGATAATCGATAAGAGCTCCAGATGATTCAAGAGAAGAACATTTTTTTTAATCTTCGTAAACATCATGGCAACCGATAGTCTTGAAATAATAAAAAAAAGAATTCAAATTTGGAACGTAAGTTATTTCTGCAGCTGTGATTTTGTTTCCAATCAGTTCATGCTTGTAATTTTATTCATCATGGCGTTAACTAATTCACATAAAGTTGATTTGATTGAGGCGTATTTTCTTAATTATCGCAGTAGAGATAATGCACTTAAGTGGTATCAAGAACGCTATCCTGACCGTGTAGTACCGAATCGCAAGATATTTGATAGTTTAATAAAGAACCTAAGACAGGAAGGCTGTTTCAAGCCTAAGCGTAAAAGGCCGACAATAGTCAATAGTGAGTTTATAACTATTGCCGTATTGGGATATTTTGAAGCATACCCAAAAGCTTCGTTACGGGAAGCAGCTGAAACTATCGGTATTCATAAATCAACTGTAAGGAAGATATTGAAGGCTCATAAATACAAGTGTTACATAGAAGGTCGACTTGTACAAGCGTTACTACCTGGAGATAAAGACCGCAGGTTACATTTCTGTAATTGGTATGTGGCTCAGACTATTAGAAATAGATGTTTTCCTAATTTTATTATTTGGACTGATGAATGCAACTTTTCGAACAATGGCATGTACAACAGGAGAAATAACCATTACTGGTCAAAAATAAATCCGCTAAGAACTACAGAAACCCACAACCAAATCCGATTTTCTTTTAATTGTTGGTGTGCGATATTACATAACAGAATTTTTGCTATCAAAATTTACCAAGGAACGCTAAATAGTGAAAAATATCAGGAAATATTGAACATGGCTGCAGATTTAGTGGATGAGACTATTAGCTTAAGGAACTTTGGTAAGATAATCTACCAACAAGATGGTGCACCAGCCCACAACAGTAGGGCAAGTAAACTATGTTTGGACGAGCAGTTTCCAAACCGTTGGATGGGTACATATGGGCCGATAAAGTGGCCCCCACGACCGCCCGACTTAACGCCATTAGATTTTTTCTTATGGGGTTACCTTAAGGGTCGAATTTATGTATCCCGATACAACTCCGTACAAGAATTAAAAGATGCTGTTTACAACACTTTAAACACAATTCACCATAAGTCTCTGTTAAATGCAACTAGAATTGTCTTGAAGCGTGCTCGTACCTGCATAAGACAAGACGGCGGCCACATCGAACATTTACTCAAGTAATAAACCAACTGTATGAAGATTAGTTTTCATTAAATTTGACCAACTTCTGCTGTTCAGATTTTTTTCTTTCCAAACAATGAAATAATCCTTGCATGAAACAGAGTCGATCCGCGTCAAAAAAAAAATTGACCAACTTTATAATTTTTTAAGAACAACTCACGCTTGACCACAAATTTGAACGAGCCAAATTTGTTTACATAAAAAAACACCTAATGTCTCCTTAGACACTTTTCCTCTATCTCCTTTAGATTCGGATTTCCCCATACTGTCCCATTTAAAAAAATTACTCTGTATAGGTCATTTAATATTACTTAAGTATTTTTTATTTATTTATTTATTTATTTATGGAACGCCAACAGCGTATATATCACACATTCTTAAATTTAGGCACTTATTTAAGGTTCTTATATATACACTAATAATAGGCGGACACATCATTCTATGAAATTCTAATACTATATACTATATAAACTAAAGGCACTAAATATCAAATATATATGTATAACATGAATAAAATATGGTAAATTTCAATAACAACGAAAAAAAAAAAACATAGTGAACTAAGAACCGGTAGCTTCATGCTGGAAATGTTCCAGCACCTTGAATTTGAATTTATTGAGGTTATCACTGAAAATGTCTATATCAGGAACTTGTTTGACAATATAGTTATATTGTTTACAGAGCTGTACTACTGGTGCCTGAAGGCCTATGTTAGAGTTGCAAAAAGGAGTGTTGAAGATGGAAGTGATTGGATGCCTGGGGGACCTGGTTGGTACTGCAAGATTAATATTAGACAGAATGTCTTTACAATCAACTAGACCGTTAATTACCTTATGTAAGAATGTTAGTTGTTGAACCCTACGGCGATTATAAAGGGATACCATGTTGAAGAAATTTAATCTTAATGGATAAGGTGTCCTGTGAGAAATACCAGTTGAAATGAAAGAAAGGTGACGTGTAAAGGATCTTTGGATACTTTCAAGTCTCTGCGAATGTATGGAATAAAAGGGGTTCCAGGAAATGCAAGCAAACTCAAGGATACTTCTAACAAGGGCATTGAACAGTATAATTTTAGTTGAATACTTTTTAAATTCTTTAGAGTTCCGCTTAATGAAACCCAACATTTGAGCCGCTTTTTTAACAGTTTTGTCATAATGCATAATAAAACTCATTCTGTTGTCCAGAGTAACACCCAGGTCTCTTATTTCTTTAACTTGTGCAATTTCTGTATTATTTAGGTGATAGCAAGAGTTAAGGGGAATCTTTTTTCGTCTGAATTTTATATGGAAACATTTATTTGGGTTAAGCATCATTTTGTTACGTTTACACCATGTAGCTATTGAATCTAAATCGTCCTGAATTAATTGAATATCGTTGATTGAGTAAATAGTCTTATAAATTTTTAAATCATCGGCATATAAGGAGTAATTGCAGTGTTTGATGGACTCTGTTATATCATTTATAAAAATTTGAAATAGAATTGGACCTAGGTGGGAGCCTTGCGGCACTCCCGACTTCGCATGGTAAACCTGTGATTCATAACCCTTTACAGCAACAGTTTGAGGTCTATTAGACAAATATGATCGGAACCAATCAAGAAGAGTGCCGAAAATTCCCTGAGCACAGAGTTTATCCAGTAGAATGAAGTGGTTAACTTTGTCAAACGCATTGCTAAAATCTGTGTATATAGCATCCGTTTCAATGCCTTTATCGAGGTTAAGAGTAATATCAGAAATATAAGTCACTAAGTTAGTATCAATAGAGCGACCATTTCTAAAGCCGTGCTGTGAATCTGCAATAGACAATTTTGTGTGGCGGGTGATGACAGATGTAACTAATCCCTCAAATACTTTAGAAAAACAAGATAGAATTGAAATAGGGCGGTAATTTTGAACTACATCTGGATCTCCTTTCTTAAATACTGGTACCACTCTAGCTTTTTTCCATTCATCCGGGAAAATTGCCTCATCAAGTGACTTATTTATGATAAGTGTGACAGGATAGGTAAGCTCTTTAACGCACCGTTTGATAAAAAATGGGTGTATTCTATCCGGACCAGCTCCCTTAGAAACATCCAATGATTTCAACTGATTACTTACTTCTGTTTCCGAGAAGCTTAATTTACCAAGACAGTTTGATATCAATGATACACTATAAGAAGATAAGTTGCAATTATTGCTTATTTCAGAAGAATAAACAGAAGAAAAATGGGTTGCAAATAAGTTAGATATATCAGTCCCAGTTTTAGCAGTAGAAGTTAAAGAGTGCATGACTGAAGGGATAGAAGAGTGATTATTTCTCTTTGTCTTTATAAAAGACCATAAAAATTTTGGGTGTTTGGCTATATTTTCCTCAGCTTTAGTTATGTAATCTTTGTAACATTGGTCATGGTAGGTATTACAGCGTTTTCTAAGAATCTCATACTCGAGTCGGTCTCGAGGATTTTTATGTTTTTTAAATTTGGCCCTTAACTTATCTTTTTCAGCAAAAAGTTTTATGAGCTTCTTGGTAAACCAAGCAGGATATTTAGAATATTTAAGCTTATGTTTAGGAGTATGCTTATCAATAATCTTGAATAAAGTTTGATAGAAGGAGGATACCATATCATTTACATTAGATGAACAACTATGCACTAAACTAGACATCCAGTCAGTGTTTTTTAGTTCTGGAATTATACTATCATAATTAGCCTTAAAGTAATTGTAATCTTCACGTGATTTTGATTTAAGATTTAGTTTTATGTTAAGAGGTACTTTAATAATTAGTGTAGGATGCAACGGATCAAGCTTGCTGAGGGGACATGCCGAACTTATATCTAGGTCCATATTTGACATGACTAAATCAAGTATTCTACCTTCAGAGTTTTTTAAACAGTTAAATTGACCTATACTGTTAACCGACATGAAATCAATGAGTGAGTAACCTAATTGACAGTTATAATTACTGGGTAATAGGGTATTACTACCATCTGCTTTGAACCACTCAATAAAGCTTAGGTTAAAATCACCAATAATGATGACACTATCCACATGGTCCAAGACATCAGAAATATTTTCTAAAAGTCTAGATTGAGTCTCCAATTTAACAGGTGGAGGAAGATAGGCTGCACATAATGCTAATCTTTTGGAATAATTATCCTTTGTAAATTCTAGAGTGACCCAAATATCTTCTAAGCAAGTTTCCCAGTTGAGAACACGGCATGACTGAATATTGTTTGATACAGCTATGAGTACACCCCCTCCATCCTTTTTGGTGTTTTTAGATATTATTCTATCTTTCCTATAAACTGTGTACCGGGAGTCAAACAATTCACTAGAAAGTATATTAGAGTTAAGCCATGTTTCAGTGATAACAACAACATCATAATTATTATTAATAATATTTGAATAAAAAGAGTTTGTTTTAGTCCTTAGACCTCGAGAGTTTTGATAAAATATTTCAATTCTATCCATAATAATGGTTGCTTAAAAATTAAGAACTGAAAAAACTAATAAATTACTTAAGCTGGTTAAGATATTCCGAGTTGCGCACATATACAGGTTGGCTGGTTTCATCTTTCCTCATGAAGACTTTCCCGTTGCGTACCCATACGAATTTGTAGCCCAAATCCTTTGCCTTCCAGCGGGCTGCTGCATGCAACGACTTGTTCAATGGGGTTAGATGCTCAGCTACAAAGATAGGTACACGAGGTCCACTAATATGTACATGTTCGGAGTTCAGTTTGTCTTTAGTATTTGACTTGTTGAACTGGGAGACTGCTGCTAGAAAAGTGTCACGGATCCTTGGGCTTCTCAGTTTTACAATCACTGACCTTGGGGCTTTGCTATCTTTGTTAATCTTTGCCACTCGAGTTACGTGAAGAACATCATGATCTGTAATGTCACATTTAACTGATTTTGCCATTTGTAGTATAGTCTTGCAAAGGTCTTCTGTGCGGTGCTCTGGTAGGCCATTAATTTCAATGTTGCTTTCTCTCATGTTCTGTTCTACAATAGTCAATCTGTGTGACAAGTCCTTAACTGATGATTCCAATGAGGCATTCTTATTTTCAAGCGATGCAATTATATTGTTCTTTTCATTCACTGTTGCCTTCAGATCTTCAAACTGGATGTTAATAAATGCTAAAGCGTCTTGGAAGGCATTAAATTTGTCATCAATATGTTTTAGATGAGTAGTCATAGAGGTATTCTGTACCTTCAGAGGTGAAAGTTCTTGTTTCAGCATTTGTAGGAACCTTCCCTCTGTTAGATGTTCATTGCTTTTCTCATTAGATTTTGTAATTTCGTAAGTGTCGTTGGCGCTCTCACGCTCGCTTGATTTGGTCACGGTAGGGAGTTTTGGTACCTTTGTGGATGTAAAAACTGGTGAGGTTACGTTTTGCACAGAAGATTCAATTTCAGAAGATTGCTTGGATGCTTTAGACTTGCTGGCTTTCTGCTTCTTTTCTGGGCATCCGTCCGGGCATTTCCAAGTGTTTTCGCGCTCCATATCGGTGTTGTAGAATCGCGCTGCAGTGATGTTCGCACACTGGAGGTCGTAGATACGAGAACACATTATGCATTTTACCGATTCTCTTGTCTTTATGCATTTGTTGCACTTACTGCAGACAGCAGGCGTGGGTCTCGGTGTCATTGTCGGGAAAATTAGAGGTTAGAATTTTCCAATGTTATGGTATTTATCGTAGAAGACAGAAAAAATTGGTGTAAAACGCCGTAGATTTCTAAAAACTATACGTGCGCCTTATTTTGATGTAAAACTTATCAAAAAATCAATTAAAAACTAACTATTGTTGGATGGACGGTTTGGACGCCATCCAGTGTTGCCACATCAGTATTTTTAATAAACAATGCAGTATATAATCCACACAGCATCTTTAGCCCCAAGCAGACCATATGTTATTAGTACTAGATGTCTGATATACATAATACAATATATTACAGAGATAAATTTTTTAGACATAGAAAACGACCATAACACCTGGTACAAATATCTGCAGTACGTACGTACAATCACTTGTCCCGAGATGGGGATCGAACCCACAACTTCCTGTATCGCAGGCGGACCTTCGCCCACCGCACCACAGCGGTCATCTTAGAAAAGATTTAAAAAAACTAATCTATAAAAATATAAAAAAAAGCCAAATGAAGAACCATGGAGAAAAGGCGAGTGTTTTGCTTCAGCCTTTTTGATGCTCGGAGGTAATAAAGAGAACATAGAAATATTCGAAAACCAAAATCTGTCCCTCTCGGGTAAAAGGACCTTTCTCGATATACAGGTAGGTATAACAGTTTTCTCTTCAACAATAAAGCTTTCAGATTTCCATACGAGAATTTGAATAAAGCACTTCAATTTCCATATGAATTTTAGTGGCTTTTCTGCGATATGATTTCAGAGCTATTTATTTGAATAAATTATTAGTGAGCGACCTTTTAGTTCACACCGACCGAAGCTATTTCCTTTTCGAGAAATATCCACTTCCACGCTCTCATTTATAAATTTGAAAGTCTGTACGCTTAAACGCCTCAACGGCTGAACGAACCTTATTGAAATTTGGCATGAAGATGAAAATATCAGGGGGCCCGTCATACCGGATAAAATCCCGTGGTGAAGCTATTTCATAATATTTGCCATATTTAGGTTTTAGACTTAAAAAACTCTTATACCATGTTGTTATACATTAATTATGTGTTACATCGTAACATATTTTTATTATTTTTCTATATTTTTGTTACTCAATTATTAAAATTAATCAAACATGTTGTTTCTTCTCATATATGAAATTTCTTGTAATTATCTAGTCTATCTAGTTTCAAGTTCCCTCTGAAAATTTGGCTTGTCGAGCAGAATTTCAATTCTGTGATCACTTTTTTCATTGTTTTTGTTTTCACTTCAATGTTTTTAAGGTATAAAGTAGAGAAGCGAACAAGAGAAACAAAGTCCAGTTATTTGGGAACTCATTTGACAACATGGTAGGTTTGTAGAATGTTGGTAATTATTTTAATCTCGCTGTATAGGTAAGTTTAATCATTTCTGCGATCGGTCACACTATCGTAGCCAGATGCATTGGTCGAGATTTAGAATTATTTTACCGACAGCTTCTTCCAATACCTACTGATTTAAAGCATTTTTAGACCTCGTTGTCAATTTTCCCCGAGCACAGCACATTCAGTTAGTGATTTATGTTGAATTTAAGAATCATTAAGTGATTAGGAATCAGGAAGTAGATTTTTTTTAATAATTAGTACCTACCATAACTTCTTTATAGGGTCGCCTTAGTATATGTTACTATAAGTGCTTAAAATTCCGCTTTTTATATAAGACAACCGTTACTAAATTGTGTAGATTTTTATAGAAGACTTTGGACGACTCCATTTTCTCAGAGTCGCTTTTACCACAGCTCTTAACATAATAAGAGGCACGGTGTCAATCAACCATGGGTTTAAGAACTGACCCGTATTAATACATAAATAATACCTACTGGACAAGCCACCGCATCATTTATCCTCAACCAAGCTAAGCAGAGCTTATATTATGGGTATATATTTAATAATATATAAAAAAAAACTAAATTGCATTGATATTTTTTATAAAACACAGAAAGTGACCAGAACACCCGGAACAAATATCAACAGCTCGTACAAAAATTTGTCCTGATGCGGGAATCGAACCCGCAAGCTCTTGCGTCGCAGGCGGACCTTCGCCCACCGCGCCACAGAGGTCTTCAAATAGACTCCAACGACTATGATGGGGTTGATAACGGCCATAACACAAAGCGGTGTAATATTTCAACAATACTGACAAGTATTATCTCTCCACACCTTCGCCTCGATACTAATGTACGTGAATTAATCATTTCGAGAAGGGAACGGTTGCCATTGTGAAAAAGTGAGCGGATTGCGTCTAGCTTTAATTTGGAAGGTACTAGGGGTGAGTCTATTGACGTTATTAACGAGAATAATAATTTAAACTGAGCCTAAGATGGGCTGTGCGTATAAGCTAAAAATAGGTACCTACGTTTTCGAGACCAATTGAAATCATAAAAGGCATAGAATACAGTAGACACAAACGAGGTGTAGCTTAGAAATATGACGAAAACGTCTCATTTTCCTATTCATATCGAGTGATACACGAAAGCCCATGCGCACATGATACGAATGATAATTATGGTAACTTCAGTAAGTGACCTATGTATATATAGCTTGTCATGTTAACTCAGCTTAGAGTTATTATAATATATTCTACTAATATAAATATCTATTACTTAGTGACACTATCCCTATGTTGTAAATAGAAGCGTGTTTTACCCTCGCTTTATTTCTATGAGTTACTCTGAGTTACGCATGAACGCATCAATACGAAATACTACTTATACTGGTTGCTATTGACTAACAGTGCATTCTGAATTACGCTAAAATCGATATTATCGCGTTCAGAAGCGTTCCGAATCACTGTAAGCGCGACAACATCGCGACAACGAAGTCGAGTCAGACGTCATTACAGGGCGCCATTTTGCGATATCACCAATGAAATCACTGAGCGTTCTGTCAAAACTGACACTCCACTATCAATATCGTGATATCTAATTCGGAACGCAAAACATCGTTGAGATCCCTATCAGAGCTGTAATTGTAATTCAGAATGCACTGTAAGATAGATGGCGCTCTAACTGTCACTATTTCGTTGTGTATTCTCTCTGTATTCTAAGCTCAGTAAAACATTTTATGTGACACTTGACTTTTATCAAGCACCATCTGCTGTCAAAATAAAAAGTTATAATTTTTTAAAGATTGCATTGAAAAGCCAACTCTCATTATCGTATGCAATTGTCTATGGGTAGGCGTGTTTGACTATCGTACATTATGGTGATTTGTGTATTTACAAGTACACCTTCAGATAGTCGAAAACAAGTGACAAGAAAGTCGGAGGTGTATCGCCGCCCCTACAGATTCATAAAGATAGTAATCGTAAATAGCACAATACCAGCAAAAATACAAAACCCATCGTTATTTCCCCACAGCATCGGCAGATTTCATTATCTGAATAGCCGTAGCGCAGCTCGAAGTGATTTGTGTGCGATGAATCTTACTTTTTGTTGAAACCCTCATCTCGACGAAGTTGATTGTGACTCGATCGACTAGGTATTATGAGTCCGATAGTCAGCGTCAGAAGCATTCCCATACAAACGTTAGAAAGTTTGAGATTTGTGCAATAACGTTTTTGACCTCTACTCTTTTTCTCAATTCTCTTGATGTTTGTTGAACCAAAATTAAATAAATAAATAATGCTGGACAATCCACACAGCATCATCTAGCCCCAAGATAAGCAGAGCTTGTGTTATGTGTACTAGATGACTGATATATCATCATCATCAACAGCCTATGATAGTCCACTGCTGGACATAGGCCTCCCCTAATAATAACCCCCAACTGATGAGTAATGCATTCTATGACGGATATATCGCCGCCCCCACCGAATAATATGGTTACCGACTATTACGATAGAAGTGTTTTTATTTGAAATAATTGTTCCTGAGGTGCGATTACACCTTGTGAATTTTTTTCAGGCAAATCGTACGAGTAGTTCTTGAGATAGGCTTTTTGTAATGGATTTTACTTTATTATTAAACGAAAAATAAAAACAACATTTTGATCCGAACAACATCGCAACAGGTTAATACTCACTCCTCGATTTCTCGCTTTTTGTTGTAAGATGCGATTGCGATTTTATTCGGGAAAGAAGTAAAAAACTTTGGTTTCGTAAAGTAGAAAACCCTCTTATTCAGGTTTTCTTTGAAGTTCTTTATTACAGTATAGTTTATTACTTTATATAATTCAAAATATCTGCAATGGTTACATCTATTAATGTATTTTTAATATAAAAAAGCCATCGTAATCTATGTAGCGATAGTAGGTTGCGATGATTTACTCACTTAATGATAGATTATGAAATCCCGGGATGTGGCTTTGGCAAGCTTATAGTAGCCAAAGCAACGTCTTTTAACATCGCTCTCATTTCGTCTTACGTAAAAGAAAGTGATAGCACATGACCATTACCCAGCATGAGCTAACGTTCAACGATGATAATATTGTGCTCTAATTTAGAAGTCTATTTGAATACAGTGTGCAGTGACGTGCATTGAGATCTGTCTTCTTTCTGCGCCCCCATTGTTTTCTACTCTTTACCAAGATTTCGAGTGCTTGATATTAAAATCCTAACCGCCACAGAGAAGGGATACCGCAGATCAAAAACAAAAACGGATACTGCATAACAAAACGACCAAACACCCTCGCAAGGGCTACAGAATCCTACCGAGATCTGTACACGAGCCAAAATAATGTGCCAGAGACAAAACTGCTGAAAGCTGATGAAGATTAGGTTTCAACAATATTTCCAAGAGAGGTAGGAGTTAGGTAGGAGCGAAGTTTTATTAAACAAAGCACTCGGACCCATGAACACAAATGAATTCTTAATAGCTACCAGAGAAGCAATCATCACAGTTCTCAGAATTATATTCAATGAAGTAATAAATCTGAAAAAAAAAAACTGAATAATTATTGTATCCATAAAAAGAGGATTACAATTCTACAAGTAATTATTGGCCAATCAGCTTGATGACAAGCATATACATTATAAAATATTTTCCAAAACAATTGTTGGCCGAATCACAAAAATTCTCAACGAAAACCAGCCAAAAGGTTGTCCAATGCCTTTAAAACCCTAGAACACAAAAAAAGTATGGCAAGGTGGTTGCTAAGGCAACTAAAGCATTTAAAATACAAGGATCATTAGAAAAATTTACAAATTAAGCTCTACAACCGTCAAACTGGAAAATAACGAAAGCAGATTTTGAGGAAATATTTCAAAACCTCAATTGGTAGAATTATGGCCTTAAAAAAGGAAAAGAAGGGCATCTATGAAAATTAAGTTAACCAATAACACTCAGCACAATAGAGTCGGTATGTTAAGGAATATACTTATCTCGGAAAAATCCTTATCTGCTATAACTTTATCTCACCAAATCATCTAACAACAAAATAAATAGAAACAAGAATTGAGAATGCTTGCAAGAGATACTGGTCATTTAATAAATCATAAAAAACAAAGAGCTTTGTCTGAAAATTTAAAGGAAACTTTAAAATAAATATATTTTCCAATTTTTTAATTTAATAAACCAAACATGGGACCTGAGGAAAGCGCATAATAGAAAGTCGGATGTTTATCAGATTGGTCGGTGATAGGTCTTTGAAGAGAAGTTTGCTATGAATACAATCAGGCAGAGTACAGAGTACACAGATATCAGGGAAGCAATGAAAATATACTATGTTATTTTCATAGAAAAAAACTAGATCGGTCAAACTTTAAGAGGAACTGAAAATTCGAATAAAACTATTACATTTACGACTACATTAAGCCCAGGAATCAAAATAGAAAATTTGGACGACTTTTCAAAAGGTGGGAATAAGACATAAATAAAATCCCTCAATGGAAAGACGAAAATTTCCAAGGATAGAAACGAATGGAAGAAGGTAAAAGAGGATTTTGTGTAAACTAGGGGAAACAGATAACATGTCCTAGTATGTAAGACTTAAGAAATCATTGTACGTTATCTGCATAAAGGTTTTTCATTATTTTATCTCATTTCCACGATCACGGGCCATATAGAGTCTCGGTCCTTTGGGAGGCATGCGTGGGCACGTAGCCAACAGGACAGAGGCCCTTTATGAGAGATAATTTTAAAGGCTGGGCTACATAGAACGTGTATAATCCTCGTTTGCACAATATGATATACTCGAAAATCATATCCATGATATCCTTCAGGTATAGAGACTATAAGCATAAGGAAATAAAATGAAAAAAAGAATTTTTGGGTCTAGAGGACAGTGCGGGCGCCTGACATAATTGGAAACTGTTAAAAGTGGCAGACTGTGGCTTGTCGAATACCGGATGGATTACTCAATATATAGGCTTAAATGCCGGATATAAACAATTCCTGCGCAAACGTCTTTGGCGTTATAACGAGGGTTTTTCTCGTTATAACGCCATTAGGAACCTTCACCGCCGAGTCTACCTTAAGATGCATCTCTTGCGACTCCACTCAGAACGGCCAATGAAGCGCAACCAATAAGTGTGGATCTGGTTCTTTTAGAATACCACAGCTTAAGGTTCACGTCCAGATTTACGTCTCCGCAAGCGGAGACGAGCACTAGAACTTCCCTGGGAGCACTCGGTATCGGTTGTTATCACAAAAATCTTTTAAATATCTGTAATAATAGGATAACTTTTGTATTTCCTTCGATTTTCTTTTAATACCGATTCTCAAAATGCAAATAATTTTACAGTAACCTATTTTCACATTCACTAAACTTATTATCTTCTCCAAGGAATATAAACGTATTGCAAATTTACGTTACTCATTTAAGCTTAATTGAGTACCGAAAAAAATGGTAACATTGCATTACCGATACAACCAACATCACTATTTTGAGTTCAATAAGATCGCGAAGACCTATTACTGTACAGGCTATTATCGACAATTTCCGCGAATAAAATTGTAATGTTACTTTACGGTGTAAAATTATGCTCTTTATTCTGGTAAAACATATTTTTATTTATTACTCTGCATTCGTAAACACAGTTATAATTTAAATTATATTGCTTATACAAAAAAAATATTGCTATCTTTTGGTATTAAAATGAACCCGAAAAGTAAAGTATTTTAGGAGTTATTTAAAAAAAACGGTTTTTTATTTTTCCTGTAAAATTTTGTTTTTTCGGTTACGATTTTATTCGGTGGGGGCGGCGATATATATACAGGGTGTCCCGTAACTCAACGTCAACCCGAAAACGCCGGACAGGTGGGTTCATGACGACCCAGAACAACTATAAAATCATGGGTCTATCTTCAATGGTTTCAGAGTTATGAGCTTTTTACTGAAAATCATAAATCCTCTGCCCGGCTTCAAACTTTTCTACGCTGTGACTACAGATGTCAATATTTTCTTAATTTTATTTTTGTATTACAAACTCAAATAACACAGTCTTATAATGAATTGCAAAATTTAAACATATTGAGTAAAGTTTTGAAGAAAAAGACTGTTGGGTTCGGTTATTGCATCAATGATTTTCAATCGGGAAACTTTGACTCGTCATACTGAAAAAAAAATTCACCACGGTAGGCTGGCATGTTCTGTGGAAATTTGGCGTAGTTATCCTAGATTTCAAAATGGTATCATACGTCACACTTTTCTTCTTTTAATAATAGTAAAATATTGATTTTCTGAAATAAGACCTAAATTCAAAGCAGTTTCACAAGGAACATTTTCACACGCAAGGGTTGGATAGTATAGTAGGTGCTTCAATATTAGACCTTTTTTAAGTCTTTGCAAACTATTTGCCACAGTTCTTTGTATAAAAATGAGTCGTTGGGCTTGATTGTTTTTTTTTTAAATTAAAATAATAATCTATCCTGACTTTCTTTTGTCTACCTGAATGTTTTGCAATCTAAAATTTAAAAATCTGTTATTCGTGTTCTGCGATTCCTGGTAATCTGAATTATTCTACTCGGCGGCCGAATATGCAAACATGCATCTCATTTAAGCATAATGTGGATATAACCCTAGCGCCCGAGCCAGGCGTTATCAGGAATAGTACCCGAATGACGAACGTTATGCGCGATTACCCATCATAGAATTAATTTTTGCACAAAAATAAGTTTTTGAGGGTAATCACGAGGTAGTAAACTTTTTACTTGACTCATGTTGGTATTTGTTGTCAATTTTGGATACTCCCGTATTTTCTTCCATTGCACGAACTGAGGTACCTACCGTTTTTCTTGAACTGCATTTAAAACTACGTCATCGTAGTCTCCTAGGAGTCTCGAACACCAGTTAGTTGTCCCTCTGAATATGCCTAATGCACATAAACGAAAATGCGGTGATCCGGATAAAGTTCGGCATTCGGGAACTTTTCCCGATAACGCCTGGCTGCGGCGTTATATCCTTTTTGCTTGAATATTCTGCCGCCGAGTAGACATTAAGTATAATTTTGATTACCAGGAAACAAAAATCACAGATTTTTAGTTTCAGCTTACGAGATTGCAAATCATTCAGGTAGCCAAATGAAAACCAGGATTAATTATTATTTAAATTTTTCATAAAATAATCAAGCCCAACGAGGCATTTTTATACAAAGGACTATGGCAAATAGTTTGCAAAGACTTAAAAAAGGTCTAATATTGAAGCACCTACTATCCATCTACCCTTGCGTGTGAAAATATTCCATGTGAAACTGCTTTGAATTTAGGTCTTATTTCAGAAAATCTATATTTTACTATTATTTAAAGAAGAAAAGTGTGACGTATGATACCATTTTGAAATCTAGGATAACTGCGCCGACTTTCCACAGAACATGCCAGCCTATCGTGGTGAGTTTTTTTTTCAGTATGACGAGTCAAAATTTCTCGATTGAAAATCATTGATGCAATAGCCGAACCAAACAGTCATTTTTTTCAAAAACTTTACTCAATATGTTTAAATTTTGCTTTTCATTATAAGACTGTGTTATTTGAGTTTGTAATACAAAAATAAAATTCAGAAAATATTGACATCTGTAGTCACAGCATAGAAAAGTTTGACGCCGGACAGAGAATTTATGATTTTCAGTAAAAAGCCCATAACTCTGAAACCATTGAAGATAGACCCATGATTTTATAGTTGTTCTGGGTCGTCATGAACCCACCTGTCCGGCGTTTTCGGGTTGACGTTGAGTTACGGGACACCCTGTATATATAACAATATTATTTATTACATATATAGATATTTTTACCATACATAGAAAACGACCAGAACAAATATGTGCAGATCGTACAAATATTTGTCCCGAGGCGGGAATCGAACCCGCAAGCTACTGCGTCGCAGGCGGACCTTCGCCCACCGCGCCACAAGCGAGGCGAGTTAGAGTAACTAAGGTAGAGACTAAGGTTTTAGTTTGACATCATTATCGTCAGCAGGTCGACACACTCCTGGATATGCCCAGCAGTGTGTCGACCATTCGGCCATTAAATACATAGAAGAATTTATAATATTAAATACATACATATAATGTCACAAAATTTGGGGAAAAGAATTGGGATATTATTTAACTACCTATGATGTAATAAGTATATATGTATGTACAGTGCGCGTCAGAATTAAGTACCCCCCTTGGCTACAAAATATTTTCGACTACTTCTAATTCCCTTGTCACTTGTCACAAATTTTCACATGCAAAAATGTATCATGCCGCCGCTTAGCATCGAACCGCTTCCATAATACACAAAGTCTGAAATTCCCAACAATAACAAATATTGTGGCCCACATACATTGATATAGGGGGGTACTTATATGTGATGCGCACTGTACATTTATTGCGCGTGCTAATTTGGTTTATGATTAAAGCGCGTTTGTATGAAAACAGCGCCTGTAAACATTGCAGCTAGCTATGGTGCCCCGAGAATAAGAGATTCGATGGCGCAGCATCGTAGTCGATGTAAAGAGGTAGCGAGCGCTATTGTTACATCAGTTGATGACTGCGAGATCTTTGAGCGCAATTGCACATATGCTTGCTCAGCTATTTTTGACAGAAAAAATCGCGTTTTCGGCGTTTTCGCGGACAATGGCCGGTCGCAGCACATATTACGTGACACACGTCACCGCCACTAAGTGGTAGGTAGTAAATTGTTTATTTTATGTACTAGACTGTCTATTATTTCGTATGGGTTGTAGTTTTTAAGTATTTTATCTTTACTAATATAATATTATAAAGAGGAAAGTTTTGATTGTTTGTTTGTATGTTTGTTTGTTTGTTTGTTTGAATTGAATAGGCTCCGAAACTACTGGACCGATTAGAAAACATCTTTCACCATTAGAATCCAAAATTTTCCGTGATGAACATACATAGGCTATATAATATTTTCAAAAAAGTTAGAGATCCGCATGAAAAATTCTATAATTGAACCGTGCGCTGTATATTCAACCTCTTTTTCTATTATGGCGCGTCAGAATAGAAAAAGAGGTTGAATATACCTATAGCGCTCTGTGCTTGCTTTTTCTCTACGGCCAGTATCAGTTATGGAGTGTCGAGTCAATGTCAAAAATCCCAATGCTGTTAGAAAAAGTAAAGGATCCGTATGAAAACTGTGAAACCCATCGTGTTAGTGTATAGTTTCTGAAATTTTTGTTTAATACCCGTGCGAAGCCGGGGCGGGCCGCTAGTATCTTATAACTTGACTTGGTGCCTGAAATAAAGAAAGACAAAAATGGTGCCGTCACTTTTACAACAATCGAAAATGATGAATCAATTTTTATGCTTACCGTTCTAAAATTATGCCATCCATTCTTGATTTCGCTACTATATAAAAAATACAACATTAAAAGAAAAACAGCGTAAATACCTACTAAGGAATTCGACGTGGGTTTAACTTATTTCAAAACAATCTAATTACTATCTATGCCACTCGTCGCTGAAAGTCGCACCTTCTGTATTTTTACAGGAGCAGCGTCAGCGGGCCGTTCCGTCGATACAAAGAGACAAAAGCTTTCCACCCCGAGGGGCTCGAGCCAGACACCACTTATTAGAGATTTAGAGAACAATGGCCTCTTAGTTTTACTGTTAGATAATCTTATCTTTTACATGATGTTTACAATTTAATCTGCTGGATTAGTGACCGATTTGTGACTAAACGTGAATACCTAAATTTAATGCCGAATTTTGGATTTGCTTTTTTAAGGTTATTTTTGTAGTTCATAATCATATTTTTTTGACATTTTAAACAAATAAAAATATTTAATTAAAATATATATAATTTTCATTCATTAAGGCCATCATATCTGCAAAGGGACCAAAAAATCTTTCAACGATTCGTTTTTAGATACTCCCAGCCATAGTTTTTCACCTTACCTTTGCTATTTCGCCAATCTACTTACTAACTTGGCTGAATGCTCTTTTATGCATCTATTGCTTTGACAAATCGTAACTTTTCAAAACATGAACACATTAAACTGAACACAAATGCCTCAACAAATATTTGATTTTGAGGTGTAAATAAATCAAGAATGTGTTTTTTTACCTGTAAAACTGGGGTTTCTTGTGTTTGGATGTTGCAAGATTAATTAATATTAGACCTAAAATTCCAAGTACATAATATTATTTTACTATAAAAACTATCGTAGTTTGATGAATTCATTGACGTTGGTGTTCTTACAACATATAATAGGTTCGTAGTTAACCCGCTTACATTCATAATTAATACATAATATTATGTTGTTATTTTGTACTTATTCGATTAAGTAACATAAATTACTAAACGCTCGGCTGGTTTACTTTGGACTTTGTATAATAAGGTCAATTAATTTAACCCCTTACATCTATAAATAAATTACCTAGCTAGGAACGTACCTACTGATTAGGTTGATGTTGATATCAATTGACGCGAAGTTGGTTATCTACGTTTTGCGGTAATTACTAATAACTTACTTGTCCCTTAGTTTAATTCCGGGATGTCTCGCGCCATTCGTGTTGGCGCGATCGACCTTTTGGAAAACTTCTGGGTAAACAATTGAAATTAGACTGACTGAGATAACCTAGGTACTCGCTTTAACCAATAATTATCCAGTAGTTGAGTCGATTAGAAATATCTACAATATACCCTGTGTTTAATATCTAAAAGTTAAAAAGTACAAGAACAAACGTTATCAAACAAAAGTTATAAAAGTCATTTTATTGAGTGATCATCGCTTGAGCCATGGATTAAGGCTAGTATCTCAACAATAAAATCTCAGAATAAAATAATAGTATAATAAACTGTGTAGATTGTGTATTATTAGACATTTATTAATAAGTAGGTGGAACATTGAACAACTGACGATAAATTTATTAATTTAGCTTTGCCAAACAATGGGACCACGCCGATGAGCCGCGCCGCGCCGGCCGCGCCGCTAGCGTCATTGAGACGCTTCAGGTATTAAGAATTAATTACTTCAAAATTGTTTAAATTGTAAATACTTGTACAAATTTGTTTATATTCTTTAATTGTAATTTTCTTTGTAATGATTAGGTACATAAACTAAATATAAAAATATGTGCTCAGACAAAGCTCTGAGTTGGTAACAAACTTATTTTGATTTGATCTTGGATTTTTGCATGAGATTTATTACAGCGCTACAGGTGCTCTACCGACATAAAACTATGTAAATCTATATCTATACATACTAATTTTATAAAAAATACTATTTTTTTATTTTTTTTAAAGAGGAAAGATTTGATTTTTTTGTTTATTTGAATTGAATAAGCTCTGAAACTACTGGGCCGATTTGAAAAATTCTTTCACCATTAGAATTCTACATTACCCCTGATGAACATGGGCTATAATCTATAAAACATTTTCAAAAAGGTTAGCACGAATACTTAAATTATGTAAACCAACGTGTAATAATCATTGAAATTTTCGTGCGAAGTCAAACAGATACAAAAGTATCAGATTAGTTGTCCGGCCCGGATCTAAAGTCAATAATAACGTGATATTTACATGAATTGAGTTTTGAGTTTTCCAATATTACGGCACAGTTTCATGCGGCATCATGGCGTATGAAACTGTATTAATAACCATGATAGTTTCAAAAGTTGTACCCAACGTACCTATCGAAATCAAACTCGGAGCTCATCTTAAATTATTATTACATCCAGGTCATTTTCCAATAGGTCACACTTCAGGAATGCGTGTCGGGTAATAACCAGGTACATGGTCCGGGTTGTTTGGATTGAACTTCCAAATAAGGTATTCTGGTTCGTTCAGGTACAGAGGGGGTATGTCGTCACTAGGCTCGCGCTCCTGTCCAATCAGATTCTTGTTTCTTAGCAACAGCTCATCGACTTTAGCTTGAGTTGCTTCAGAGATATCTAGAACAATAGTGGTGATAGGGTTTTTAATCATTAAGATAAACAATTTTTTTTTATATAGCTTAGGCAGAAAGCAGTTGGAAAATTATATTATAGAAAGTTTTTTTAAATTCAGCTCAGTTTTCAAGTTATGACGTCATACGGCTGTGTGCACTAAAAAGTGTTAAATGTCAACTAAACTACGTTTAGGCTTTATACCTACTTTGTTTACACAGCCAACTGATGTCATGAACACAGAGCAATATGGCGCCCACACCGTTCAGCGTTTTCGTCAAATTACGCTAATTTGTTATGCATTTTTAACGCTTTATTAGTGCTGTTGAATCTAACTGAGGCACTTTTAAAAAAGGTTTGTACCTAATGCCCTTGGGTATCGCGTAAGTTTATATAATACTTCGATAAGAAGTCATTATCGTACATGTGGGTATTTATCAGTAGAACTAAAGATAATGATGATTCTTTAAGTGTCTATGTTTTAGATAAATTGGTATTTATTGTGTAACATTATCTGGCATGTAGATATGTATATTTGTAAACTACCAAATATTATGTGTCTCGAGACAGTAACTTTGAAGTGACTCGTCTATCATCGCCGTGTAATTCCACTGGAACTGACACCTTTACCGTTCAGACATTTACTCAAGAGCGCTTGATTGTCAGAGAAATGTAACAAAAATGTATTCATTTCGACAAGGTTCCGTACATATTCCCTGTTTACAATAGTTATAGTTATAGTTGAGTTACTTCATCGTTCTAGCTGTAAAAAAATTAATAAGTAGCACGCCAAATATTTGAAACGAGGCAACACTAAACGTACAAGTTCGCCGGAGGTCTACCCGGAGTATATTCCTGTTCATCTCCAGGGCGTCAAGTAGGACCTTCTCTGCAGGACCGGAGAGGTCGTTGGCAGCCATGTCAAGCCGCTTCAGACCGCGGTTGAGGCACAGGAGACCTGCCATCTAGATAGATATGTTATTTGGACAATACGAATAAAACCAATAACTACGAAAATATCTTTATTAACAACAAAAATAGTATTTAAATTACCAAAGACGGACTAGTAGGTAATTAAGTACTATTGCAGACAGTTGAGCTAACTGCAGATCGTTGAAAAAAAGCTATAGGTAGCTTAACTAATCCATATCAATACCGGTTGTAAGCATCTCAAAGACACTGGCTGCATTGCAATGCTGATGCTCTACTATTTAAAATAATAATATATTTCGAGCATCTGTGCAGAAAAATTCCAGGAAAAAAATCAAAAATAAACCTATAATACAAATTTTGATATCGAAATTTTTCAAAGAGAAAAATGGACAATAACAAAAATGATGTCAAATTAAAGGTATCGGTTTTTACATCGGTTGCTTTAGGTAATACTTTTCGAAATACTTTAGAATAATTTGATTTTTGTTTACAATTAATGCAGAAAGATGGCTTATTCCTGCATTGAGATAATGCTGAAAACAAGAATGATGTACGAAATAAATAGTACATACCTTTACAGCTGATTCACCATAAAAACCACATGAATTGACTATAAGAGTTTGTGGTTTCTCCTTGCAACGCACAAACGCAGCGGCGAACATCGTAGCGCACTCAATCGACATAGGGTTTAGACTGAAATCTGTTCAATTTACATAAAAATCTTTTATATTTTATAATACTTAAAGTCCTGTGATTTAGTGCGTTTACTCCCACCTGTTCTGTTGAGTAGTTCTGTTGACAAAACTACTGGGATATTTTCCCCCATTAGTTCTGTGACTTAAAAGACTATGCTTTACACCTGACTTTTATCTCTACTATTCCCACCTGTTTTGTTGAGTAATCTGATGACAGAACTTCTGGTAATTTCTCCGCATTAGTTCTGTGATTTAGAAACTTTACCAACCTATGTACATACAAATCTATACTAATATTATAAAGAAGTAGCGTTTGTGAGTTTGTGACGTTGTAAGGGGTAATCTCTGGATCTACAGAACCGATTGAATTTTTTTTTCACCAATAGTAAGCTAAGTTATTGTGGAGTGTCATAGGCTATAATAATTTCGAAAATTAATTACAGATCTTTACTTAAACTTGAATAATGTAATTAAAATTCTAAAAAAAATGCTTCATCGCGTGCGCTGCGGAAACTGTTGAGGATAGAACAAAACAATGTAGGTACTACAATATTAAAGAACGTATCAAAATCTGTAAAAAAGTCCGAGATAGCATATGCCTATCTCCTACGAATAACTCAAAATAACCGCTTTTAATGTTAAGTTTTGGATTAAAAATATCTTTTTCTGAAGCTTATTTAGGCCATATGGTATTAATTTATATCTTTATAAATATGTTTTTTTAAAACGGAAATTTAATGTAGAATATGTAATCTAGTAATTCTGTCAATAGCTACTCAACAGAACAGGTGAAAATTGTATTCCCATTTGTTTTGTGGACAAAACTAATGGTAAAAAAAGTCCCAGTAGTTCTGTCAACAGAACTACTCAACAGAACAGGTGGGAGTAAACGATTTAGTGTCTGGTTTTGTGTGGTTTATGGTTCAAAACTTTATCCCTCTAACTCAGTTCTTGGATGTCGTTAGAGGCAACTAAGGAAACCTATCAGAGAAAGAACATTAGTAACTTTCTGTGTATTTCAAACTAAGCCTGGCAAACGAGTTGATCATACTACCCTTGTTTGAGCTAGGCATGTTCAGTGTTTAAAAACACTTATGCGTGGGGAGCGTATGGAGGGTAGATGGGTACAAGAACATATAGTTCTAGAACCGGAATACCTTAATAGGCCTTGATTAACATAATAGGCAACGTTGATCCGGAAAAGCGCTCCTGCGTAGAAACTAGAATATATTTTAATTAACTTACCAAGCAACTCAATCGGTGCAGCCGGTTTCATTTGCAGAGCATAAGCAACACCTTGAACTCCAACTTCCTTGAAACGATTGTTTGCAATTCGTATTCTTTTCACATTCTTGTGCAGATAAATGAATCCTCCCAAAGCTTTCAAACCATAATCACCGATCTTGCAGTGATTAAAGTCCAGTTCTTCAATTGTTTCCTTCTTAACTAGATGTTGTAGAATCAATTTGACCTTACAACAGTCTAAATTACTTCTGTTGATTCGGAATAATCGTAGATGTCTCAAATCTGCCAACCCTCGGCAAAGGGACTCACAGTCCGCCAAGGAAAATTCAAAATATCTTGCCATATAATTTTCTGCGAGACCGCTCAGCCCAAAGACGAGAGATATATCTTGCAGGTTGTATAGTTTCACCAGCACTGGTTCTAGAGGGATGTGATCAAACACCTTGACAACGCTGAAAGGGCACGTGTCTTCTACTGTATCTTCGTTTGGTATAGGCGGGAGAGGTTGGCGGACCATTTGGAGTTGATTCAGGCCTAACTCGTAAATGTAAGGACTGACCTGAAATCAGTAATGCTAAGTTTTCAACTTGATACTGCTGATGTTTGTGTATGAAGTAATGGTAATAGTTTACTGAGCCCATTATATCAACGTGGCGCTAGAGAGAACTTGCTACACCCCAACATATTCCGTAGGTGTCGTAAAAGACGACTAAGGAAGTTGGAGGACTGAAGGACAGGGCTCAGCAGCAACTACTGTAGAATTCTACCCAAATTGCGATTTTCAACCTGCATGGCTAGTATGAAAATTATAGGCACTACCCCATATGATAATCTATACTAATATTATAAAGAGGAAAGATTTGATTGTTTGTATGTTTGTTTGTTTGAATTGAATAGGCTCCGAAACTACTGGACCAATTTGAAAAATTCTTTCACCATTAGAATCCAAAATTTTACGCGATAATTGAACCGTGCTCTGTATATTCAACCTCTTTTTCTATTATGACGCGTCATAATAGAAAAAGAGGCTGAATATTATATGTATTCTCTACGGCCAGTGTCAGTTATGGAGTGTCGAGTCAATGTCAAAAACCCCAATGCTGTTAAAAATAGTAAGGGATCCGTATGAAAACTGTGAAACCCATCGTGTTAGAGTGTATAATGTCTGAAATTTTTGTTTAATACCCGTGCGAAGCCGGGGCGGACCGCTAGTAGCCAATAAAGCTGCTTAAGATTATCAGCGGAAGGGCTGCGTTCAGCAATGATAGTATGTATATGTAGTCTTATGGTCATGGTGGAAGTAACGTAGGTACTAAAAGTAGTTTTTTTACCAATGTAGCAAGCTCTGCTGCTTCTTCTTCAATAAAGACATCTGGATTTACACTCTCCAGGTAATCTTGGAGACATGCAGACAAAAACTTGCCCTTCCAGAACTTTACACCCAGTTCCACTTTCGTGGGAAACTTGAACGCGAATGATCTTTTCCAATATTGCTCATCCTAAAGAGAATATAATAACTGTAAGTATATAAATGTACTGTAAAGTAAGTACTAATATTTGAAAGAGTTGTTTGTTTATTCGACACTGCGGATTTTCCAGGGATTAATTATGGGACTATATACATAGGTACAGTACATAGTCCCATAATTAATCCCTGGAAAATCAAGATCTCATGAAAAAATCAGCTTAAGAATAAGATAGATATCTGGACATACCCGTATGAGAGGAACGCTATTTCTCAAAGGTATGTCTGCTGGATACAGGTCCATTAGAATATCGACGTCTTTGTGAAGGATTTTATGCAACGGGTTGATCCTGTGGAATATTCTGGATAGGGCTACGGCCGCAAAGTACGTGAGTGGTGCTGGAGTAGTTCCATCATCCCACTCGAAGTCTTCAGCGATGATCTTACGATTGACCTCGTTGAGAGACGACTGCATGATAGGAGATGTTACGTATGCATTGCGAGTATTCTTCGGTACGTGGTATGGAATCTTCATATTGGTTATTTGTTTCTTGGAGGAACAGTATTATAAAATCTTAGGAAATAGAACGAAAAAATAAGTAATTGCAAAGTATAGTACAATAATATAGAAATAAAATCAAAAATATAATAGGAGTATCCCACTATTTTTCTTCAGACGTAGGTCTTAGAAAAGATCAAAGAGAAAAAAATCACTAAAAGGAATCTCCAGTTCTTGTAAATTTTGTTTTGACGTTTATGTCATCTTTTGATGGAATATGGATGACAAAATAGTTTCAAAGAGTATCTATGTAGGTATTTTACCCAAATGTACGGAACGAAACGTAAAATAGGCTACTATATTTTAATATATAATTTTGTTCGGGCACAAAACAGTATGTTGTCGCTCTGCCTCTTCATTGTCCAGCGTTGATGACTTTTACGCAATCGTCCGAAACAAGACAGCATCCCTGATTCGCCGGGTCAGGGGTGGTACCGGTAGCTATCTGAAACTTATAGCTGGAAGAGAAGGCCAGTTTCACATCGATTATACTTCCATCTAGGTAGTATATTTAATTTTTACCAGGTTCTTTATCCACAATAATCCTTTTTCTATGGACTTGTCCTTTGGTAACATTGATCTCTGAAGTACCTACAGGGGAGTTCTTACTTCGTTGCTCGGAACGTATAATGCTCTTAGCTATAAGGCTATCCTAACTCTATGGTTTATTCAGTTGTGTTTTTAAGTCACTTCTGCCCCGGCTTCCCACGGGTGCAATGCTAATAATAATGCATGGTATAGGTACTATTTCAGTACATATTAATATGGCAGATGTCTGGAAATATAGAATAGAAGCAGTTAGCACATACTCCGCCGCCGTCCCGGTGTTTATTTATATGTTAAGACTTTTTATTATCCGAGTTAATTTTAACTCCCGCACAAACCAACTTAGTAACACCATTCTCTTAGCAAGGGCAATCAAATAAACAGTAAATTGGTTTCTTTGTTAATAGGTGTGCAAAGTCCAGCGTCATAGCGTTCCATAAATATAGCTTCGTGCGTTTCCGTAAACGTTCGAGAGTGTTCGTACCATAACAACGCCACTCGCTTCCCACTGAGTGAGCTTGTTGTGTTTGGTTTTGTCATAATAACAATCACACCACACCAGACCGTATCAACATACTGCTATTGGCAAACGTGCGCGTGCGTCGATTCATAAAATTATGGATTCTTCTGACAAGAATTCGTCTAATCGTAATAATACACAAAGTAACTACAATCCGTGGAATTTGATATTTACGAGGAATCGTTCCGACAGTGAGAGCAGTGTCAGCAGTGTCAATTCTAATCCTCCGAATAACCAAACCGGTAACGTAACTGTTTTATTATTCAATATTATTAACCTACCAACCTAACAACTTGTAAAATACTGATACCTATAGCAGCAATGGAATATATTCTACTTATATATGTACTAATATTACCTACCTAATTATTGTTATAAAGGCAATAATGTAGGAGTCAAATTGCATGGGCAACAATACATATGTACAGTGCGCGTCAGAATTAAGTACCCCCCTTGTATACAAACTATTTTCGATTACTTCTAATTCCCTTGTAACTTGTCACAATTTTTCACATGCAAAAATTTCTCACGCCGCCGCTCAGGATCGAACTGCCTTTCCATAATACTCAAAGTCTGAAATTCCCAAAAATAACAACTAATGTGTCCCACATACATTGAGATAGGGGGGGTACTTATATGTGACGCGCACTGTACCTAGGTACTTACATCAATTTGGCCAGACTGAGAATGGAGTGGGCAAACATACATAGACTTGCTTGTAAATAGACATCTACTACTCTAATTTTTTTTTTTTATTACATATACGTTGTTGTTCATAATCAACTAGCTACCTATTACAATAATAAATTTCACATTATATAGTTAATGTGTGTATATCGGTAAGACTTATTATAATATATATTATATCAAATAATTATCATTGTATTATGCCCGTTAGAATAGAAATGTTTGAATAAATAAATAAATGTCCATTTTCATTCGAGACTCAAAACTTTACGTTCCTTTCAGTTTTTTTTGTCCTACCTATCAGATTATTTTCTTCTTCCCTCGCCATCTATATTTGATACGGATCAAAAGATGATTTTGATTGTGACATATTTATCGTTCATTAGGTACCTAATTACTTATTGGGAACAAGGTTTAAATCTTTTATTGAAAAATTTTTAATAACCTTGAAAAGCTTAAAGATATAAGAAGATGTCTTCATAAAGTTGTAATTGTTCTTCGCTCCCATTATACTTTTGATCCATATAGAATACTAGCGGCCCGCCCCGGCTTCGCACGGGTATTAAACAAAAATTTCAGAAATTATACACACTAAAACGATGAGTTTCACAGTTTTCATACGGATCTTTACTTTTTTTAACAGCATTGGGGTTTTTGACATTGACTCGACATTCCAAAACTGACACTGGCCGTAGAGAAAAAGCAAGCACCGTGCGCTATACAACCTCTTTTTCTATTCTGACGCGCCATAATAGAAAATGAGGTTGAATATACAGCCCACGGTTCAATTATTGAATTTTTCATGCGGATCCCTAACTTTTTTGAAAATATTATATAGCCTATGTTCATCACGGAAAATTAAGGATTCTAATGGTGAAAGAATTTTTTAACTCGGTCCAGTAGTTTCGGAGCCTATTCAATTCAAACAAACAAACAAACAAACAAACAAACAAACAAACAAACAAACAAACAAACAAACAAACAAACAAACAAACAAACAAACAAACATACAAACAAACAAACAATCAAATCTTTCCTCTTTATAATATTAGTATAGATAGTATAGATGACTTTATCATCGTATGTCGTATCGGTATAGGGGTTTATGGTTCTGGAACATTTCCAGAATGAACCTATCGCTTCCTAGATCTCGCTTTTTATGATTTAAATTAAATAAAATTACGGTGTGCATTGCTTCACCGTAATTTTATTTAATTTAGCCAGCAGCGTCTTGGAGACGCTCCCGACTATTGATGTCGGTTCAGTTGAACTATCTCTAGGTAGATTGTTAGCAGCTAGCTTTTTTTAGTGTTACAATTAAATTTTTTGAATTTTATCTGATTCTCTTAGTTCTAATTTTGTTTTGTTTTATTTTCTGAATAAAGTACTTATAGTATTTTAATAGTTTTAGATATAGTAATTTTTTATGACTTTATTATTAAATAAACCATATTTCCTGTTCTCCGGCGTAACTTATATCTTATTAAATCAGTATAGCTTGCGATTTACTACAATCTTGTGCCCGACTGTTATTATTATTAGCGTTTTATATTGGAACTTATTTATATAAGTATTTATTTATTTATTTATCTATACGAATGCTTCTAGATGGTATCGATTATGATTTATTGAGATTATCTATATCTATACTAATATTATAAAGAGGAAAGATTTGATTGTTTGTTTGTTTGAATTGAATAGGCTCCGAAACTACTGGACCGATTTGAAAAAGTCTTTCACCATTAGAATCCTAAATTTTCCCTGATGAACATAGGCTATATAATATTTTCAAAAAAAATAGGGATCCGCATGAAAAATTCAATAATTAAACCGTGTGCTAGAGGTTGAATATATAGCGCACGCTGCTTGCTTTTTCTTTACGGCCAGTGTCAGTTAGGGAGTGTCGTGTCAATGTCAAAAACCCCAATGCTGTTAAAAAAACTAAGGGTAAGAAAAGTAAAGTATGAAAACTGTGAAACCCATCGTGTTCGTGTGTATAATTTCTGAAATTTTTGATTAATACCCGTGCGAAGCCGGGGCGGACCGCTATTTTTTTTATTTTAATAAAGGAACGCAGCCTAGCGTTTCTTAAATAACGTTAAATAAATAAATGAAATATTATTCGCTTAGACCTCTCCTTTTCACACTAACAATAGGAAGGTATATAAACTAAATCAATGATTTCATTCACAGGTTCACAAATTGGAAGGCTGGGAAGGCAGACTAGCAAAAATGAAGAGTACTTGTGGATGATGTAAGTACCTATATCTACCGAACCTGACCCGTAAGTACTTCACTGACCACCTTTTGACATGCACACGGTCGCCGTGTCGGGTAAAGTTAGTACTTAGTACCTAGATAATACATAATAATGAACATAGACAGCTTATATGGCCCGGCGCATACATTTATCTTATATTTTACTTTAAAGGTATATAAAGATAATACAATATTCAGAAAACTGACGAATTGGCGTTATAAATACTATTCTAATATAAATAATAGACAATGGTGAAAATATGCTCAAATTGCAAATAATTTTGGTATAACTTTTGCATACCTAATGTGGGAAATTCATCCGTGTCGCGGGAGTCATCCCAGACACTTATGGAAAGGAATATCACGTGAAACCGGATAGATCAGGATAGAAATGCACACTAAGAACAGCACAGTACTTACATATATCTAACTTTGCACAACAGGCGGCTTAATCGCTAAGATAAGCGATAATCTTTCAGACAACCTATAGATGCACCTATAAGAATAATTTGTATAAGTGCAGATTTTTTAAGAACACGTGTAAGTAGTATAGGTATATTGAAAGAAGAATGATACTTATGCGTCATCATAATACGATGTAAATTGTCGATTGGACATCGGCCAACGGATAGATTGTATGCATTTTGAAACGTTTAGCTCACGTTTGGCGACAGTAGAATATGTAGGTATTATATTCATTTATTATTCGAGATAAGTACTGGACACTTGAATAGTCTACATCACAAGTCTTGAACTTAGAGCGAGGTGTCGAAACTAAGAAGTGAAATAGGTCTATAGTACACCATTATATAGGTACTAATAGTACACATATTTTGTTTTGTTTATAAGACCTTTACTATGCCTTTACTTGATTACAAAATATTATTATTATATATTATTATATAAATATTATTATTATAAACAGATATACAATCAAATAACTTAGGAATTTATACGAAATTAAAATAGATCAACTAAAAGAGGATCGTTATAGTCAAAAATAAAAAATATATTAAAAAATATATAATATTAATAATTAGTGCTGTTGTAAGGCTAAGCAAATAAATAGTAACACAGTGTATGCGAAATAAATAAATAAACTCAAAAGTAGGTCAGGTAAGGTAGCTTTACTCAACCTGGGTAAAATAATGGTATATGAGGCTTCATCATCATCATCAGCCTATAATATTATAGTCCACTGCTGGACCTCTAGGCCTCCCTTTATGAGCCTTGTAAGCAAGTATTATAGTACTTACGGCTATATTTTTGATGCACAAATTGCACAAATAAAATTAATATACATCAATCAGTCTATTAGTAGGATAAAAAATATACTTACTTATTTATAGTACCTACCTAATAACTTTAATATATAGGAAGTGAAGTACAGTTTATTACCTGACCCTATAAAAATATAAAACAACCTAGGTACAAAATGCTAAATGGCAATGTACTGATTGGCCACACCTACCTACTATACTAGAGGTATACTGTACCTACTATATTGTGGCATTTTCAATTTTGTTTTTGAGATTTCACACCTGGTCCAAAAATAAAAACCGAAGAGGGTGTCCTTATTAAAATAATTTGTCTGGGTCGAAAATCTATAAAATTTTAGCTTATCCATAAAAATGTATGAAATATAAAATCAACCGATAAAAACCAAGCCAAGACAATAATCTTGAAAGATGTCAGCATGAACTTTGATTTATTTCTTTCACGTGTGAATCTTATGATTGCAACATGTTTATCAATTTGTTTGTACAAAGGTAACTTTCAAATTTACGAGTATAATGCAGTGATAACTTTGAACGTAACTTTTGTTATCTTTACATCCGCGTCCATCGTTTGTTCATGATATTGAAATAAAAATAAATAAAATAAAATGTTTTTATTTCAGACACAGATCCATATTATATATATTGCATGATATTAAATAATCACTCAATGTGTGTTAGGTACACTCAAAAAATAAATAAATAATGCTGGACTGCTGGCTGGAGCTTGTGTTATGGGTACTAGATAACTGATATATATATAAAATAATATACGAGTACAAAGATAGATTTTTTTTAATCATACTAGTATTATAAAAGCGAAAGTTTGTAAGTATAGATGGATGTTTGTTACTCTTTCACGCAAAAACTACCAAACGGATTTTGAATGAAACTTGGTACAAAGATAGTTATTCACCTGGAATATCATATGTGCCTTGTACTTTTTATCCCGAAAGTCCCACGGGATGGGGAGCTACGCGGGTGAAAACGCGGGCACCCAGCTAGTATTTAATTAAAAACTTACGAAAGAGTAGTAAACACAATACGGTTGTTATTTTTGCATAATTTTTAAATATCAGCAGCAATATAGACCGCAATATTATTACTTACTAAAACTTACCTACTTAAATTATTTATGATGTAAGATTTTATGCTACAAAAGCACGCTCATTGGACATTAAAAGGAACCTGAGAGCATCATTTAACATCTTCACGGGCGAGGGCCGTTTCAGGAAACCGACTGAAATGAGTTCATTTGTCAGAATGCGGAGTTTCCTCAGTAATCTGGCTGAGTGACGACAGTGATGAGCCTATTTTGAAGCATTCCTAAGTAAATGAGTACAAAGAATAGGATAGAATATACATAAAATGATTGAAGTTTTTATACGGAACCCTTACTTTTTTTGAAAATATTCTATAGCCTATGTTTATCAGGGATAATGTAGGAATCTAATTGTAAAAGAATTATTCAAATCAGTCCTGTAGTTTTAGAGCCTATTCCATTCCAACAAACAATCATATCTTCCCTCTTTATGATATTAGTTTAGAAATACAATCACATAAAAATCCGTCGCAACCGCATCCTGCAAACATTGAATATTGATGATCTTATTCATAAAAACATGGGTACTTTGTGACCTATCTTATGTGGGGCAAGGAATTTATGGCTATTGCAAATATTAGCGACTGGATCTCGAAGGTCGACAGCTATCAGGCTGTTGAGGCGGGCTCGAGTGCAAGTGTGAGGGAGACGAACCGTAAGTCGACTTCCCCTCTCACAGATGTCGAAACCGCAGGTCGGTAGCGTGAGCGGCGCCACGGCCGCCGCCAGCGCAGTTACCACTACGTCGCACGAATACCAGCCCGGCCTATACTAGTGATAGTTATTGAAAGTGATAGTGTTTATGATGAACCACGTGTTTGAGTCGCCGGGATAAACATCCTCGATATCGAATTACGTTCCAACTGCATCGAGTATGGTTAGTTGACGATAAATAATTCCCGTTGTTTCTCATTAAAACTTTAGTGTATTCTTTGTTTGGATGAAAATAATTGCAGTGAAGACAAAGACAAGCGCAGCCGATACCGTCATCGAGTCAATGTCACCAGAACCGGTTATGTGTTTACTAAGACTGCGTAACCGTTCAGATAAAAAAAAACAAGATCATTAGCCTTGATTTGTTTGAGTCGAAACCGCGCTTAGGTATACGTTTTACAAGCTTTGAGTAATCAGTCCAGCACAGTTCTGCTGATGTGTTTTACAATATGTTGCTTAATTTGTTGTTAGTTAATAAACCAATGGTCGAAATGTTTTATGCGAAATAGTGACCGAACGAGTGTTGGTTACAAGTTGCTATCATCCTTATTAGGTAGGTAGGTACATTATAACTGGATTTCCTTCACGCCGTGCTTAGGTAGGTAAACATGTGTGTTGAAATTTTAGATGCCTAGCTAGCCTAGGTATTTGTAAATAAAGGTATAAATTCCTAATTACCTACTTGTTTAGTACTCTATGATGTTTATACGTTCTCTCCATCTACGTTTTGGTTTACTTCAATCTACTATTTAAAATTCGGTATTTCATAAATGATACTTTGTACTGTCAACTGTATAATTATAATTATTACCAAGTAGAGATCACACAAAACATCTATTATGAAATATAATGGTTGTCGTCAGACCACAAACCGCAGAGTGAATTCTGTTTGATGAAATTTTGTAAAGAAAATTAGACAAGAAGTACAAGTAAAGCATTAGAAACGATACTAATTTGATAATAAATAAATAAAAAAGGGCATAAAAGGATCTTCCTGATTTATAGGAAATCCGTGGGTTTCTGTAGCAACCAGAAATAACTCTGATGGATATGCAGTGATTTAAACAATTTGCCTAGTAGGTACCCATAAGACAAGCGTTGATTATTATCTTTTGGCTAGACTAGGTGATAACTGATAAGATGATGGTGTGTGAATTTGAACATTCGTAAAATCTTATAAATATAATAAAACGGACAAGTGCGAATCGATTCACACACAGAGGATCCTGTCCCATCGAACATGACTATTTCGCTAAAGTAATTTAAAGGTTCCATCTGCGCAATAGTTAGGGATTTAAAAAAAATTTCAATAAGCCCAAATGACGCTTTCATCACTCATCTGAATACTGACCATGACCAACGTTTGTTATCTTCGGTGGTCGGTACTCAGTGCTCGAATATGTATGGACGTTGCACCCCGTCATTATTAAATTTATATCGGGAATATTTCATTTCAGTTTTCATTTATTTATACACAAACAAATTTTAATTTGTGTCGGAATTAAAGTGCTATTATATAATTGTAATAAATAATGTTAATATTTAAGTATTAATAAGTAATATAAATAAAAAGTTCAACCCGCTCTATATACGGTTCAAAAGACAAAGCCCGCTGAAAGGCGGACAGACTCCATTCAGACGTTTTTCACAACAACACAAACTTTTGACTTTTTAATAATAATAGGATATTTACGTTGGCTTTATTTGTTACAGGTGGCGTTCATAGAGTTTTCCTGAAGCAAAACAACGCGTCTGCAAACCCACGAACTCTGCTCTACCAAACGGTTTACGAAACGTATCAAAGTGTGCAAGTGTTTGTGAAATTCGGATGTGAAACGATGCTCATCTGTTCGCAATGATGTTTGACCAGGTGGCGTTACTCCCAGCCTGGCTGGTCATGGTATGGCTGGGGGCGTGCCTGCTTTTTAGCCCTTTTGCCATTTTCTTCGTCATCTGCATGCCGCAATTGCCCCTCCTGATGGTTAGGAGAGCCTGCCATATACCATTCGAATATATTTGATGCGTGTATTATATTCAGAGGCTATTGATGTGTATGTAAAAATAGAAGGAAATCATATGGAGAAATCTTCTCTTTCAGCATAATATTAAATTGTGATGTAGTAGGCACCTTTGTGTGTTTTTTCTATTAATTATTACGAAATATTTTGTGTATAAAATTGTAAATAAGGCTTGAAATTGGATAAAAAAGCTATTTTTATCTTTGTTTTTTATTCATAACTTACCATATTTAAGTAGGCATATAATTTTAAACCTAACTGCATTATAATAATTTTGTATCACACAGGACTAAGACATTCTCATATATTTTTAATTGCAATCGAAGTTGAAAATATATGATTACTAATTAGCAAAAAAATATGCAACTTAGCTACGAAGGTAACAAAAACGTAAGTAGTTTGCAATTGTATTGCAGGTAACTGGAGCATTATTTGCAGTACCAGCAATATAAGTAGGTAGGCCTCGCATTGCCTCATCAAAACACCAACTGTGACGGTTTCGCAGTCGTTACCAAATGGCAGGCGTCATTAACGGTTTTTTAGAAAGAATAGCGAACAAATTAATTTTGATAAACTGATATTTTTGAAGACGTAGGCTTGTAGGCATCTGGTAGGTAAATATATAAAAGTCATTGAAGGAACTAACGACTTACATTATGATTTATAAAAGATAGGTGGGTCCCTAAAATAATCTAGTGTTGACATATTATCTAAAAATTGTAATGATGTCAAAATACAAAATCTCTGTAATTAATATTTTGCCTTTCCTGTAGACAGAGAGTCAGGATAGAGTATAAGGCTTCTTTGGCACTAGAATTCAACCACCAGAATGAAGAGAGATCAAATAATAAGGGCTTATGCTACCTTTAAATAAATGGTCTAAGTAAAGTGACTAAGATAGATGGCGCTGTAAGAAGCTCAAGTGTCAAAAATGTATGATTTCCTTGTTTATTTATGACAATTGACATCGAAACTTGACTTTTGCACTATTGTTCTTTATGATTGCATTGAAAACTCATTTATCTGTGTATGAATAATAAACACAGATCAATTAAAAACTAAAAATAAAAACAATTTAGATTTTGCTTAACTTTGTATTCAACGCGGTATCGACGTTTGCCCCTATCTCTATAACATATTTTATTTTATTCGTATTATTATTGTGATATCGCCTACAGAAATAAACACTGGAATTATCATCTGTAGCTTTTACGGATTAAGAGATACTGACTGTATCTCATGAACTGACAGCGAACAGCTTAGTCATAGGATCCCGTTTTCACCCTTCGGATACGGAACTCTAAAAACGACGACCTCTTTTTCGCTATCAAATTACTTTATATTTTGGTGAATTCTGAATTGATACCAAGCAATTTTGAAGTTTGACTTGTCTAAGTGCTTATTTTGTAAGCCTAAAGAAATAAAGTTATTGAATCTGAATCTGAATCTGAATCAATACCCGTACCTGTGTAGTTACGTTTTTCGGAAAAGCGTTACGGTGCGCCATCTACCTGATTCCTATGGAACCGCATAGAAGTTGAGCTAGCAATGAAATCCCGCCAAATTAATCGTACGCAACGGCAACGCTTATTAAGCACTGTTACTTTGGTGTGTGATGTAAAATTGTTCTAATAGAGTGCGCTTTTTAAAATAAGTACCTAAATAGCTATAAATAAATAAAATATAAACAAAAATCTTTTATTTCGGAGTTATGTAATAAAATTATGGATAAAATTTTCCCCATTTTCATTATGGTCACTGGACCAGGTTGAGGACTGTAGGCAGTCAGACTGTAGGCATTTAGTTGAAGATAGCGAAGATCTTATAGAAAATAAACAAAAATAAATAAAATTAGTTTAATGCAGGCAAAAAAAGACCCATATCGCAATATAAAAATGTAAAGCACACAATATAAAATTAAATAAATTAAAATAAAAACATTAAACCACTAAAAATGTTTTTTGTATATTTTATCGTGCAATAAAGAATAATGAATAAAAATACTTAGGTACCTAACTAACAATTTTTTATTTGCGTCCATGTGGAAAGACATCCAGTGACATAATGGAATTGGCTTGATAGTCAGAAACAATTAAGATGGTGTTGTTGAAGTGACTTAGCCGACTGCAGAAGGCTGTTATCCTCGTCCGCAGAGAACATGCCAAGAAGATCCTAGCATCATCAGCTTATGATCTGATGATTACCTTGGACTTAAATATCTTGCATTTGAAAATTATTTCAACAAAGTATATACGTAGGTTGTAGAAAAATAATCGTTTCCTGTAAGTAAAAAATTAGTTCAGTGTGTTTTTGCTATGAAAGGCTTATTCTCAGAGGTCCATGACTCCATTAAAATTTCAGATTATCTAGACGACAAAAAAGTTTGGGTGGGACGAGTTATGCTCCAACTCTAAAACTAACAAGGTAAAGGTTTCTTGTTCACTTCTTTACTTTACCTTAAAAAGATTGAAGTGAACAATTGATCAAAGTGATCACTTTATTTCCCGTTTTTATTTTTTATTTAACTTGTATTTTGTGACGTGTCCAAGAGTCCTGTAAGGTCTAAAGGAAATAAAGCACTTTGATTTTGATTTTGATTGTTTTCAAAAAACTATAAAAGCCCCTGATGAAGCATCTACTACAGGGTGGATTTTTGATACGGGATAGTAAGGGTAGGGTAAGGGTTTAAGATATTCTCAACTGCATTCACAAATTTTGGAAAAAAATCGATAACAAGAAAATGGTAATTTACACAAAAACTTATTTTACTCTATACAATAGATTTATTTCTTATAAGGATCAAAGTCTGTCATGGACCGACTTAAATAAATGTACTAGAAATGTCAAAAATCACGAATAAATTTTTCCATACATTTCGGTAAAATATACAAACTTCAGGCTAACACTCACTGGTCAAACAAAAATGTGTGAAAAAAATTCTACATGGACGTAGAGTTCTGAGACCTATTTTAAATCTCCAACTCGAAACGCAACAACCATGGTACTTTCAAAAGTTTTTCGAAATTTCGTTTCGGTCAACTGATGTACTCTACTACACCGAATTAGAGTACGAATTTTCACAAAAAAAAAAAGAAACAAAGCAATCGCCTACCTCGGAGAATTACCTACCAAATTTACCTTAAATTATGCTTCGTTAGTACATACTATATAGTTATGCTTTGTCGAAAATAAGGCTGTACTTTACTAACTACGGAGCTTAGAGCTTTAGTAGGACAAAGCACGGCGCTTGCATTCGCTAGCAAGGACGTTAGCGTAGATGTAGAGACCTCTAGAAGTGGCTTAGACATGCTATGCTATGCTAACAAAGTAGGTGACTATAAAACTACGGTACATAAATAAATTATGCTAAGCAATCATAACTTACAAGAGTAGGTAATTTATAGAACTTACAGAAACATTTCATCTCTATGACATAGAAGATTCCTAGACAAAACCTTGTTAAATAAATTATGCTGAACAATAAATATAGCATCAAGCCCCTTTTTTGTTCATCAGCAAAGAGATACTATACTGCACATAGGGTATGGTTGTGGGGAAATCTAATAGATGTATCGACGAATAAATGGGTCTATGAACTCCGATGGACAGCATCAAACCCTAAAGTAAGCAGAACTTTCGGTTTAAAGATCTTTATTTATAATCAAACTAGCGGCCCGCCCCGGCTTCGCACGGGGATTAAACAAAAATTTCAGAAATTATACACATTAACACGATGGGTTTCACAGTTTTCATAAGGATCCCTTACATTTTCTAACAGCATTGGAATTTTTGACATTGACTCGACACTCCTTAACTGACACTGGCCGTAGAGAAAAAGCAAGCACAGTGCGCAACCTCTTTTTCTATTCTGACGCGCCATAATAGAAAAAGAGGTTGAATATACAGCGCACGGTTCAATTATTGAATTTTTCATGCGGATCCCTAACTTTTTTGAAAATATTATATAGCCTATGTTCATCACGGAAAAATTAGGATTCTAATGGTGAAAGAATTTTTCAAATCGGTTCAGTCGTTTCGGAGCCTATTCAATTCAAACAAACAAACATACAAACAAACAAACAATCAAATCTTTCCTCTTTATAATATTAGTATAGACAGAACAAGTAGTTCGTAGAGTATGAGTAAGTACCTACCTATCGAAAAATGAGTCTGACTTAGGTACTTACATTAGAACGGCGGGGCGTTTTACAAACACAGGATACAAACGCGTGGATCGCAAATAAATGTGACCCAACAAAAGATAGGTACATCTTTAATATTAAAATGGGTAGGCGTAGGTAACATTAAAAACTTTTATTAAGGGTACTAGATATACTGGATACATACATAGATGGATATTATTTACTAAACCCATAGAACCTGGACTAAACTGTTCCTGTTCACTAAACTTCACCTCGGGACACATGTTTATACGATTTGTTAACAAAAAGCTAGTGGATAAATTCTCTCGAGAAAGTTAAACACAAAACTATAAATTGTCCACAGTTGTAGTCTGGTAAAACTACAGCCACGAAGAATTCTAGCTTTAATGCCCACATCGGCAATCACAATAGCAAACTGTCACTTCCAGTATCCAAGTTCGTTGTGCACAAACAAGTGCGCACGAGCTGGCTGGCGACACTCCACAGCCAATCGCCGGAGCGCCAGCATGGCCGCCGTTCAGTCCCTGCGCGTGAGTTATATTTACCTACATATTTACCTTGTGACTCTACTCTTATTGCGAAACCATAGACTTAGGCTGCTCATTATAATTAAAAGTCGAATGAAATTCGGAAGGTATTTTGCATGCTATCTTAGATAAGATGATTCTGCTCTGGATTTTTTTGCGCGGAGAATTCGGTTCAAACGTAGTACTTTTTATAATGTGAAATTTTGAAGGTATTTGCGTGCTTATTCAAGATTTTACCCTTGAATTTTTTTGCGTGTGGGAATTTGGAGCAATAACTGAACTTTTTATTTGTGGAACTTACTACCTTATTTATAATGATTTTGCTAACTTAAAACAGTTACTTAGGAGTGTCATTTGTCATTTTAACTTATGTGAATAGAAGCAGACAGACTGAAACATAGCAATGCTTTTAGTTAGCAAACTGTTATAAATAAAGGCGTACCTAAGTGTCATACACTGGTCAAATATTAGTTGTACTTAAGTTATATTCAACTTTTGTTGACTTTTGTGCTGAAATTCACTTAATTCCTAGACAAATAACTTTTCACTTACTTACAAGAACATTTGAGTTCGGTGACATAACGAAAAAACTATTATTACCATATTTATTATAAAAAAATATTGCTAGAATTTTAGACAATTAATTTCCATATTCATTTGATTGTCTCAATGACTATTTTGTTGTGCAAGACACCATTTTCTGTCTCTGCTTACAGCTGTTTTTTTTATTTCTTAAACCCCTATTAACAAAGTGATGCTCGAAGTTTTAAGGAAGAGTGTATTTTATTGCCTGTTAGTAGTGGTATTATAATTAGGCACGTAGCTTAAACGGTATTGAAGAGTATATGTGCCATCAACTCCATCCACAACCATAGAAAAGCTGATTCGAAGCTGTCGATAACCAAAAGTCCTGCTCCGATACTTCAAGGAGCTGGGGGGGGGGGGGGTAGGGCCTGGGTAGGCAGGGGGATAATGCACAATCCACTCCTATGCGAAGTCAGTGTAGACTCTGGTCCCCAACTTAGAATTAGAATAAGAGGCGCTTCAGAAAAGGTCTAATGATTTTGGCCGTTAGTATGCAAGCTTGCTTAGTAATCGGCAACGATTTTCTATAACATAAACGTTACTTAAACAATAAATAATGCTGAACAATTCACACACCAGCGAAGCAGAGCTTGTGATAGGGGTATAAGATGACTGATATACATAATACAATATTATAAGTAGATAGACATTTTTTAATAGAGCACCAACTTTACCGTGCGTAGCACTTAATGCACCCAGGTGAATTAAGTCTACCGGGTGCTTAATTGAAAGCTGTACTTAGTTCACCCAGGTACATTAAGTCTACCCTGCGTAGCACTTAATGCACCTAGGTGATTTACTTCAGGTGAATTAAATCTACCGGGCCGAATAATCAAAACCAAAGAATGTACCTATGGTAAAAAATGTGCTAAAGTTGATATTTCTGGTTTTGTTTTTAGATACGTTTAGAAAAGTTTTCATTTTATATTGGTATTTCTGAGTTGTATATCCAAGTTTTTATCCCATTAGACCAATTACCTAAAATATAAACTCTACCTACTTTCTTTGCCTCTCGGAAATCTAAGATATCTACCTAAGTTCTTTGCCTCTCAAAAACCTGCAGGCCATAAATAAAAGAAATATGTCCCAGAAAACAAATCTTCTTTAATATGTTATAGACTAAACAAAGGTACCAATAAATCTCTACAACACGATATTGTAGTGTAGGTCACTGACCCCAGCTGCCTGTAGTGCATAGGCCTTGCTGCAAATGTCAGCTGTTTCTGCGACTCGTCTGCAATACAAATTAACACAGGTAGGGAGGGAATATACATCTATAGGCCTATATAGTACAAGGTACAATGCATTGGTGTTACTTCTGTTTTTAAATCGCTTATGAACGTTTTTATGCCACATAAAAATTTATGAAAGCTCTTTCTTAGTGTTCAAAAAAAATCTCGATCATAGATAAAATGGCGTAGAAACATGCAATTGCGACAATGCACAATATTTTTTATCTTACCTATGCCTACCCACATAATATTAATTAATTTATCTATGTTGAGTCACTTTTATCTGTTACGTACACATTTGTGTAGATAGGTAAATATTTTCAGAAAAGCTAGTAGGAACCTAGATAAATACTTTTCTAATACAAATAATAGCAAATTACAAATCATTTCGGTATTACGTTCGTATGGTAATTACATCCATCGCCGGGCCCTAAGGACACAAAGTTGTAGGTCGTAGATAAGTTTGTTATCGAAATTGTGATCGAATTGTACATATTTTAAAATGCCAATTTAAAATCCTCCTGAGTGAACTTTTTGTTATTTTGAGTATAAATAAACATCTTTAATCGGAAAATTTTAATAATTTTGTTGTTTCTCCTGAAAACTGTTTAATGTCACAGGCATTGTCTACCTGCCTACAAAGAACAAATAACCATATTGACCTGTTACCCTTATTCGATCTAAAAACTGTACTATCACCATTTAAAATCTCACCTAAGTCGTTCGGAGGCTGCAGTGGGGTCAAGAGCATGTCATCGAATATAATGTAGAGTCGTGTCCGGTTGTGGGTGGGTACAGGAAGTCAGTCAATGTCGCGCCGCCCGCGCCGGCGCCGCCAAGGTTCAAGAAATGGAACGCATGACAAAGGCAAACTAATTCGTCAGAAAAAATGACAAGGTAGCGTAGATATGTATACCTTGTCTTGTCTGGTTGCTACAGGGACTGCAAGTCCGGTAAGCCAGGGCTATCTGCGGTCAACAATATAAAAAAATTGCTAAATTAATTGTTTGCATGATTATTAGAATCCCTCGTGTTGATGATCTGAGATATGTATTACCTAAACTTTCCCTTTTTATTCTTTTAACAACCCGTGTATAAAAGCAAACAAAAAAACATGATTGATTGATTTGATTAAACTATTGGGGCTGCAGCTCTTTCGACTAAAAAATTGGACCTAGAGTAACATACATACCTGGTTGTCATCCTCCTTAAACTTCCTTATCTTGGACAAGGCTAAACAATCTTCAACTACCTCGATGTCTGCACCCTTTGCACGGCACATATAATAATTTATCATAAACGTACATATAAACCAAAAAGCATTACTTCTTGCAACCGTTTAATCGATGTTTTACCAAAGGCACACCTTATCAAAATCATAAATAATCTGTGGTAGGTATATAACGAACGACATACATTTTATTTAGTTTCTACCAAGTACCTTATCTAGGACATAATAATATTTTTAGTAGGTACTTAATTGCTGTCAGCAGGTGTGCTAAGCACCTAAAAATATTTGTGCCGAATGTATCAATTGTGACTTATTTGGCAATGACTTGATAACTGGTAAAGCATACAAAAAACCTAGGTTAGGTACTATAAACTTATATTTTTTCAGCCTACAACATGTTCAATGAAGGTTAACCTACCTTTAAAACTGAATAATGTACTAGGTGGAGTAGGGCAGGTTAAATTTTAAATTTTTATTGCAGATATTGTCTTTAGGTAAAATCTTTAGGTCCTCGTCCCTGAGAAAAATACTCCCATAGAGTATTTTCCTCAGTCCCCGTTTGCTACACTCATGCTTACTCCACTGACATAAAATATACGCGAAAATGATCTCTAACGTCTTCTCGATAAAGATAAATATATTTTGTAATATTTCGTAGACCGTTCTACGACGCTGGGACAGCATACAAAAGACTTCAACGCGCACCAGTTTTTTTTGCAAATCACTCTATTCTTCTAAATTTCTTAAACTATGTATCGCGTAGCGATTTTGCTATTTTCATAGCAATGAAGATGAATTTATATTTCTTTATATTTCACTAGCGGTCCATCCCGGCTTCGCACGAGTATTTAACAAAAAAATTTTTTTCATGGGGATTTACAATTTTTTTTAAATATTTATATAGCCTATGTTCATTATGGAAAATTAAGATTCTAATAGTACAAGAATTTTTCAAATCGTTTCAGTAGTTTCGGAGCCTATTCAATTCAAACAATCGAATCATTCCTCTTTATTATATTATTTTATTTCATTATTTTTTCTGTGCTTATGGTGTTTTCTTGTCAATAGATAAATGGATGTATTTTATTTGGAAGCCCATATTATCTTAAACAGTTCAGGGCCGTAGGTACTCGATGTTCACGGCAATCAACAGTGCCGTTTGCTATGCTTTATAACTAAGAATAAACTATTATTTCATCTACATTGTGAACTTTTTGTGCTCTTGTTGTGAGTGATAAGTTTATTTATTATTTATTTGTTAATTAACTAGGACGATTACATGAACCAACTACACTAGTTAAGTACATTTACAAAAGAACAAAAAAAAATAAGAAATTATACAAAAAATTATAAGTTATTGTATCTAAGGAACAACTATTTGTAAGCCTTTTACAGAAATAAATTTTATTTATTTTTTATAAGTACCTACAGAGCGATAGACGCTTACCGTATTTCTCGGGCCATAACTGATTTTGCCTACGAGTAGATAAAAGAACCAATGGAATAAATCAAGAAATACTTCTAGGTTTACAAAAAAAGAATCCAAGAAGAAGAGTACAATACAATTTAATACAAAAATTCTTTATTTTACATCAGAAAAAGAACTCAACAAAAGACATTCCTTAAAACAAGGACAATGGGCGGCAAAAAGTAAGCTATAATAAATGTCAAAATGTATTTAACAAAAATAAAAAAAAATCACCAATAATGCTGTTTTCAAAATACGCAATCCAAGATAACAGTTAAGTTAAATAAAGTTCAAAGTAAAATTTCCTTAAATATAAAGGTATTAGTTTTTACAGATTCTGCGATAAATTACTATTTCGATCTACATATACATACTCTGAATCTTCTAAATAAGTTCACGAAAATAACAAAATGGGAAATTTAAAATTAGATGATTATATTAGGTCCTTACATATGAAATTGGCGTTTTTCGTACTGGCCACTTTAATCACAAATTTCTCCTCTTTGGAAGCGGATCCATCGCAAACCACGTCCGAGTTAGCTGCAGGCTGCGGTGTTAGTGATAAAACTGTTTTAATTCACTTGAAGCAAATTGGGAAGATTAAAAAGCTTGAAAGGTGGGTACCTCACGAATTGACTGAAGCAAACCGGCAAACGCGCGTCGACTGCTGCGTTACATTACTAAACCGGCACAATAATGAAGGTATTTTAAACCGAATCATTACCTGTGATGAAAAATGGGTTCTTTACGATAATCGGAAGCGTTCAGCGCAATGGTTGGATCCTGGCCAGCCAGCCAAATCCTGCCCCAAGCGAAAATTAACCCCAAAAAAGTTACTTGTAAGCGTTTGGTGGACTAGTGCCGGTATTGTTCATTACAGTTTTCTCAAATCTGGCCAGACTATTACGGCTGATGTCTATTGTCAGCAATTGCAAACCATGATGGAAAAGCTAGCGGCTAAACAACCTAGGCTGGTCAATCGCTCCACGCCACTGCTGCTTCACGACAACGCTAGACCACACACTGCGCAACAGACGGCTACTAAATTAGAAGAGCTTCAATTGGAAAGTCTAAGACATCCTCCGTACTCCCCGGACCTTGCTCCAACAGATTACCATTTTTTTCGAAATTTGGATAACTTCTTGCAAGGGAAAAAATTCAACTCCGATGGGGCAGTCCAAATCGCCTTCAAAGATTTTATTGATTCCCGTCCGACTGGTTTTTTTAGTAAAGGGATCAATGAACTACCTATAAGATGGCAAAAGTGCATAGAAAATAATGGTTCATACTTTGATTAATTAAATATATTATATTAAAAAATATTCGACTTTTTGTTCCTCCCATACAAAACGCCAATTTCATATGTAAGGACCTAATATAATATAACCAACTCACTTCTTAGTTTCTCTGTCTTTGTACCTGTCTGAAAGGTAACTAACTGATAGGTACCTACGTACCTTTCCGTTGAGCTACCTGTAGTTTGTTTGCAACAGTCTGTAGTTAGCTCAATTGTTTCAATTGCAAATACTTGTCTTACTTAATTATTTATAGATATTTACTATAGATAATGAATCATACCTACATACAATCAGAGCGTTCAAGGTAAACCCTAATTGCTGTAACAGATAATGCTATTCAGAAAACTGGTTTACATAAAGTATAGGAAAATTATTTACCTCCTATATTGCATTCCAACATAATTATTGATAGACTTAAGTAGGTAGCTATCAAATACCTTTTATATAACTGACAGACATTTGTTTGGCCACAATCTCCTGATGGAAAGTGAAGATGTGGCCGATGGTGTATCACGGAGGTCTAGAATATTCACTCTAGTCTTGAAGTGACCCAGGTTACAACATAACTACAGTTAGTCGAAAAAACAGAAGCAGGCAGCGAGTTCTTGTGGTTTATCAAAGTTAATTGTCAAAAAATTTTTTGATCTCTAACTCTAACGTAGACTTAGTTGTAAGGTCCTTTTGCAAACTGCGCATGGCTTTTATAATGTCTCTGCGCGTAAACAAGACAAAGCCGACCCAACTATGATGCGGAGCTAGCACAACTAGAAGTGACATGCAAACAATATAAGTTTTATTGATACGCGACCTAGTTACTTTGATTTTAAGTAATGGTTCAGTACTCAACAAAGTCTAGGGAACAAGCAATAATACTTCAACTGTTTTGTGAAAACTCGTAAAAAAGTACTGGTCGCTAAAATTTATAAATTAAGGCTGGAAGAGGAATAAATCATTTGCTCGAAATTCAAAAAAATTTAAAACAAAAGTGCGAAATCTTTTCAAAATAAGAAGGAAAAACCGAACTTGGTCGCGTAGCGTAAAGTTGTTGTGATTTTTGTCATTTGTATCGATTTTTTTTTCTTGTAAAAAACCATTACCGCCGACTTTTTCGATATTTTTGAAACTCTAAGCGTTATGTCACGTCGTCATTTAACGCGGGAAGAGATGCTTAGGGCTGTGTGGGTATGTTGGAAGTTAGACGCAGTCAACGCGATATCGCGGCCGCTGTTTACACACAGCCAAGCGTAATTTGCCGATTATGGGCACGCTACAGGACTACAGGAGATGTAGCCGAACGTCACCGAGGAAGATTCAGGGTCACTACCCAGAGACAAGATGATTTCTGCAAAATGCTGCAAGAAGGCAGCCCCAGATTACAGCTCGCCAGTTGGTAGGAAGACTCCAGTCCCAGCACCAAGTGGTTATCAGTGACCAAACTGCCAGGAGAAGATTACATATGAAGTCAATCTCCGCGCTCACAGAACATTAAGAGTTCCAGCTTTGCGACGTGGAAATCGAGGGCGTCTTATTGTGGGCTAATGCACATTTGCGATGGACCGACAATCAGTGGGCACGTGTTCTCTTTTCCGATGACTCTCGCTTCGGATTTCATCCTGATTCAAGGAGAATGCGTGTTTGGCGTGTTCCTGGTCGCCAAAGTAGACTCCGAAATCTTCAGGAAGTTCATCCTTATCAAGGCGGAACGATCATGGTGTGGGCCGGAATTCGCCTGGTGGGAGAACTGATCTCGTTCGCATACGAGGCAATTTGAACGCAGAGCAATACATTGAACAGGTAGTGCATCCTATGGTCATCCCCCACCACCAGCAGTTTGGCCAAGATTTCGTGTTCATGCAGGATAATGCACGCCCACACACCGCAAGACAGGTGATGAATGTGTTCAGCGAGCACAATATCACGGTATTAGAGTGGCCTGCTCAGTCCGCCGATCTCAATCCAATTGAGCATGCATGGTATTTACTCGGAAGAAGGGCTTTCAGCGATTTTCCTCAAAATTTGAACACGGGAGAATAACTTTTTTCGCATCTCTCCAGAATATGGAGCCTTATTCCACAGGCAACAATTGATAACTTGATACTCAGCATGCCACGCCGATGTAGAGCCGTGGCTAATGCCCTGGGAGGTCCAACGGATTATTAAACAGCTGCAAATAATGTTTTTTCATTTAATTTCCACGTAAGCGTCATATGTTTTTGTAATATGAAGAATTTTTTTTTGGTTTAGGCACTTTAGTTTTTTTTAATTAAGTAAACTTTAATTTTTTTCATGTACGCTTTTTATTTAATTGCATAACTGAAATCAGGAATAAATTTCGCTTCTTTTGATGTATAACATCTGGGACAAAAAAAGTTGAATTAAAAGTATACACTAAAATATCCTTGTTCCCTAGACTTTGTTGAGTAGTTTATCTTTAACCAAACTACATATTTATGGAAAAAATATTACAGAGTTTTTAATAAAACAAGCGTTAATCAGTACAGCAGATCGATTGTTCCGATGATGGTATCATTTATGTATAATTATCTAGTTATACTTTATTAACACAAGAAATTACGAATAAATACCAGAACTTAATTATAACTAATACAATCTAGTAACAATTGAAATTATCGATCTAACTGCAGATTGTTGCAAAAAATCTACAGCTACTTATCCATATCCATACCAGTCACCAGTCCTTTTGTTATTTGTACTAATATAACGGGTATTTACTGCGTTTATTTACCTATTTTTTCCAACATTCGTAGTCTAAGCAAGTTATCCCGTGACCACGATATTGTGTGAGCCTGTTGAAACGTCAGGAAAAATAAATGCGATGAATACCCGTTATAAAACTACTAATGAATATTGTGTTCAGATCTCGTAAGTTTCCTATACTATAATAATATTATAAAGAGGAAAGATTTTATTGTTTGTTTTTTTAATGAAATAGACTCCAAAACTACTGGACCAATAATTCTTTCACGATTGGAATCTCAATTTTTCCCAAATTTTTAACATTATCAAAAAAGTTAGGGTTCTCATGAAAAATTCACTTTGTGTTGAATACCCGTGCGAAGCCGGGGCGGACCGCTAGTAACCTAATCTTATTGCTGTTAGTATATCTATAGCCTTTTTGTTTTCAGTTGCTGAGCGCCTTCTTGCTAGCTGTAGGTGCGGTGCCGGCACCGGCACCAGGGCGCATCCCAAAGGTCTACAACGCCCTCATCACGTCCAACCAGAACCTCGAGCCCAGCAAGTCTTATCCAGTCTACAACCCTGTGTTGCATGATCCCTTCGGATTCTCTCTCCACCCCTCCGTTCTTTATGGGGGTGGAATCTCTTTTGATAATGTAAGTTCAAATGATGCTCTAATATAATAGCAATAGGTTCATAATTAAAAGGGTGAAACTTTTAGTAAGCATGAAAATTACAATGAAATAACGAAATTAGAACTAGTGTTTGAAATTAAAACAATTGGGTTAACTGCAGACTGAACAATTTATAGGTAGATCAATTGACCTTTAAGAATACCAGTCGGAAGTGTCCCCAAGATGCTAGCTGCATTGCCTCGCTATATAGAAATGCTAATACGCTGTGACCACATATTGTATAATTTAATAAAAAATATCTTTATAGATAATGCATTCCTTGATGTTATAGATACTTTGATGATGAAAGTGTTAAGAACAAATATGTCGTTCCAGGGAATTCCACAGTCACCACCAGCGTCCAAAGATCCCGAGGCTCCTGCAGCGCCACCATCGCCCGCGCCTGAGGCCCCACCCGCAGAGAGTCCAGCGGAGGCCCCAAAGGCCCCAGCCCAAGATGAAAGACCTCCTGCTCCCGCCGACGGGGCCACACTACCTCCCCCTCCCACCACAGAATCACCCATCCCATTAAACGAGTTCGGTCTTCCATCCCAGGTTCTTCCTCTCGGAAGAATCAATCCAGCCTACAACGGCTTCTCGCAGCTAGGACCCTACCCATACCCTTACCCCGGTGTAAGGTACTACAACCCTTACGATCCGTTCTCTTTGGGCTACGGTTTTCCAGTTTATCGGCAGTTACCGAACGTTTTGGAGTTAGGAGGGCCAGGTTATGGCAGACCAGCGGTTCCTTTGGTCCCTCCCCAATCTCCTGCGCCTGCGACTCCTAAGTCACCAGTGGCAGATCCTCCAAACGAACCCAGTGACCTCAACGTCTTGAACTACTCGTCTAAAGACCCCGCCATCCCTAATGTGCCGCCGCCACCTTTGCCGCAAGGAGGACTCAAGTCGAATTCTGAATAATCTAGGTACTATTGGATAAATATTTTTTTGTTTTGTATTTTGTTGTTTTCTCATTATTTACTGTCCCTATAGACTGTACTGAATAAAATAGAAAATCATTAACACTGACTTATGACAAAAAAACAAACTTTAAAACATAAATAATAAAGTACATACCATCATCATACATCACCAGCCTATAATAGTCCACTGCTGGACATAGGCCTCCCCTAATGAGCGCCATAGATGGCATCATTATTTGGGGGTTATTGCCCATAATCCCCACGCTGGGCATGCGGGTTGGGGATCGCAGTTCGGTGTAGTTGTTCTGCAGAAGGCGCTGCTGCCGCCCCCCGCTGTGTTTCCCTTAGTCGCCTCTTACGACACCCACGGGAAGAGTTGGGGTGGTGAAATTCTATGCCGGCACCACACGGCACACCTAAACTAAAATCCCTAGTTTGCCAAGAAAGCAGACAACAAGTATAATATACCTATAATGCTTTGATAGTATTTGGTATTACCGAACGTTTTAGCGTGTTATATTATTGGCAAATTTTACTATGCGACAAATAAGCTATGGGTTATTACGCCATAAAATCAATGCTGTATGATTTCGCTGATATGTTATCTAAAATTCGGTAAAGGCGAAGGATAACAAACAATACTGTCGATAGAGCTACGTGTTCATATAACTTCTATCGCTCATGCCCCAAACTAGCGCCGCCACATATTTTATTTGAAAGTACTCTGTAATATTTTGTATAGCTTGGCTTAGGCAGAGATGCACCTACTGAATGAAGCGCACTACAGCGGGTGCGCTGTGTGGAAGTAATATGGTGCGCTTCATCTCAGTGCGCTACGAGGAATGCCTCAAGGATCGATTTTGGTGGTCACCAAGGGCATCTTCGCATGTCTTCCTAACTAACACTTAAACCTATAACAGAGACATTTAAAAAAGCTTTTAAGAAGTTATATAAACTAAACGGTAATTTTTTTTGAAATTTCCTTTGTCCAACGAAATCCAACTAAGTAATGTTAAATATGTATAATATAGTGGTTATAGAAGGTAAAAACTTTATTAACAAAGAAAATTACAGCTAAATAACCAAATAAGAACTAGTATTTACAATTAAAAATTGAGATTGCCGACTGTTGCAATCAAAGTACGGTAGCTCAAGTGATCCATATCAATACCAGTCGGAAGTGCACCCAAGATGCTGGGTGCGTTGCCTCAGTAATGATCATAGAATAGTTTTAAAAAAGGCGATTTTTTTGAGGGTTTAATTTTTTATTTTGCTCCCTACAAGGACAAGGAACAAATCTAACGGAAAAGTTATTGGTTGCAAAACGGAAACCATTTTCTTTTACCTTACGGAAAACTAATTCACTGGTATTTTCTAAGCATTAAATACCAAATATTCGGGTAAAATTAAAAGCAATCAATGATCAACTTGTGATCTTAAATTTGACACTACAAAGAACTATCTGTAATTAAATGATCATAGGGTAATAATAATAATAGGGTAATCAAAATCTTAGGTAAAAATGTCAAAATAAATGCAAAACACAGCGTTTTGTTAAGCTACTGTCAAACAGAGAGGTATTTATTGTCGCTGCACACACACTGTATAACAGTAACACATCAGATGCTGTTTATAATATTAGTATAGCCAAAATTTTTGATAATGTAAATTCCTAGTCCAAAGACGTGTACTTTATTCAAAAAGTCCTAGCGGCCCATAAAAGTTTATATGCCAGTTCATACCGCCGATATAACTGTACGGTAGATACCATTCGTAGTAATAATACTTGAATCTCTGGTGCTGATGACAGTAGGTGATGCGCGGCACGCACATTTGAAACTCATACGACGTACTTTCGAGCTGGTCTTCACTCCAAGATATGCCTCGAAGGATTATACATGTCGGAATCCTCTGGATGTCTATCCAACCCTGGAAAAGATTGAACTGAATATCTCCACCTGGCACAGTAAGAAAAGCTGTAACTGCCATTTTTAAAATAAATAATGTCGGACAATCTGTGTGGATTGTCCGACATTATTTATTTTCATCATCAGCATCATCTAGCCCCAAGCCATAGATAACATAATACCCCAAGCTAAGCAGATCTTGTGTTATGGGTAATAGATGACTGATATACCTATATAATACAGTTGTCTATCAATCGTCAATAAAGTCACTATTGTAAAATATCTATAGATATTTTTAGTATAAGTACATAAAAAAGACCAGAACACCCTGAACAATATGTACAGATCGTACAAATATTTGTCCCAAGGCGGGAATCGAACCCGCAACCTCCTCTGTCGCAGGCGGACCTTCGCCCACCGCGCTACAGAGGTCGTCAATTATGTAACAGCAAAATTATGTAACTATTATACTTTGTATATTTTGGTCTACTAGCTATAACATAATTGTTATAGAGGCCATAATTTAAATTTTACTCACCCTAATGATTAACTTTCCGAGTACATCCAAATGATTGAGATAAGTGTGCGCATAAAAAGTTAATTTATTCTTCCCTATGCCAGCCTTACTACAGTTGCCAAACCTGTATTCACTGTGAGATACATCTGAAAATTAAACGTCTATGAATATTTTTAAACTTACGCGATCTGAACCGCGTTTATTTTTTTTTTCTCTCGACGATTCAACATGCACTCTGTCGTGGTCACGAGATGACAGAAGTAAAAAAAAACGCGATAAACACCCGTTACAATAGTACTAATCATAATGGAGTCTACACAGAAAATTTAGCGACACAACTGTCTTGCGGCGACATTACAGTAAGTATATGAATATCGTCAGCAGTCGTTAAAGTTTATCTGGTACTAGCAACCCGGCTTCGCACGGGTGCATTACATTGTTAATTGTTACATACAAACCATCCTCTTGAAATCACTAATAATCTAAAATCACTCTAAATCTATTATAAAAACCGCATCCCAATCCGTTGTGTAGTTTTTAAGATCTAAGCGGGAAGCGACTTTGTTTTATATTCATAATGTAATAAAAAATAGAAAATGCAATAATTATGTTAAGAAATTATTTATATATGACTTGATATAATTTTTGGTTCTTTTTAATGCTGAACAATCCGCACATCATCATCTAGCCCCAAGCTTTGCATATAAGCTTGTGTTATGGATACCTGATTTACTGATACTGATTATCATATAGATGACTGATTTACTTTTTACAATATATATAGCTAAAAAAAAGAGATTTTTTTACTTTACAATAAATACAATAAATTACAATAAATAATTATTCAGAACAGCTAAGACAAATGTCTGCGAATCGTACAAAGATTTTGTCCCAATGTGGTATTCGGAACCTCAACCTCCTGCGTTGCAGGCGGACCGTCGCCCACCGCGCCAAAGAGGTTCGCCACACACTTCGTTACGCCTTAAGCTTATAAATCTACGAACCTCTTGTCTTGATAAAAGGTAGAGTGATTTTTGGAAAAAATAGTAACTTCAGGCCATTTTGGAAATTATATATGAAGGTACAAGGAGGTATTAAAACAAAAACATACAATCTTTTGGTCCAATTTCTATTCTGCTGAGCATAATATCTTCCATCGGAGTGAAATATTGCCAGCACGCCACATTGATTACTGAAACCAACCATGATTTTAGAAAAAAATAATAAAAATGTTATATTGTTTATTGTTAATGAAATATTGTTTATTTAGATACCTATGTCGTGGTCCATATACTCACACTTTTAAGGAAATGACAATCAAAGGAAACACATACCCTACTAACGTCTACTTTATAACATCTTATATTGATTTTAAACGAATTATTTTAATATAATGTTTATAATTTGTTAATATGTAAGAAAGCAATCGATTCAAAAACAGTAGTTTTATTACATACTTACCAAATTCTAGAACAATTATAAATTAAATACATACTACTCACCAAATTCTAGAACAATAAAGCCAACTAGAGAAAACGCGACAGATTTCATAATACTATAATGTAGTGACCACCAGAGGTTTAAAAATAGACATTTGCCTTTGCCGGCTCGTATAATTTATGGAACATAATTATTATGTACCAGAAAATATAAATAAAAATATTTACGGATACCTAACACAAATAAACATAAAGAGCACGGTTTTCAATCATGTTTGTTTACAAAACTGTATTTTATTACAACATTGTTTTGTGAAATAAATACCTAAGTAGTGAATGTTTTTGTGATATATGATACAGATTTATAACAGTTTTATTTCTCCTTCGTTCTTCCCTTATGTTGAGTGTACTATTCAAAAAATTCTGAAAATCTGACGTACAATATTGGTTTGGTGCATTGTTTCTAATTTTTAAAACTAGTGTGTAAAATCACCTTTTCGCTTAGAAAAAGTAAAGAAAAAGGATTTGTTTAGTTTGGAAACCAAAATAAACCATTTTATTGGATTTTCTGTATAAATTGTAGCTAGGTATATATACTTTAATTAACATAATATATACTTTAATTAACATAAGTACTTATATACTTTAATTAACATAAGTACCATGTATGTATACATTGATAATAATGTAGCTTATTGCAAAAACTATAAAAACCGTTGTAGTCGAGGGTCTTATTTATTTAGATACCTAACACTCGTTAAAGTATTAATGTACCATGTTGTATATAATTATTATTATAATGTTTTGGCTCTACGCAAAACTTTCGAAAATAAAAGTTTTGTATAACAAAGTCTTTTGTGAGTCTTTCTGCTAGCCGACTATTATAAACAATGGTGTTAGTTTCTTTGTCCATGTATTTGTACTATGGAGGTCAGTGGTTTGAAGACACTTGAATGTAACGAAAGAAATTTGAGGATACTCTCTACGCCTGTTGCCGTGGAAACATCAGCAGAGAATATACAGGGTGTCCGGTTATTAATGTTAAATGTTAAATACGTATGTTAAATGTGGTATTTATATATTATTAACCCCGCAAGATTACTTGCCGAGGCCACCGCGGCCAAAAAGTAACAAAGCTATCTGCAGCAGTCTTTTAACTTAGGTATTGTTCTTTTTTTCTCTGACTGCTGAATGCTGAATCAGGGTTTGTATATGTCAGACTTTCAGTGGATTTGTTAGGAGATCACAGAACGGTTACTGACGTATTATGGGTAATAAAGTCTAGGGCCTCTTCTTCTTTTGTTTTTCCTTGTTTAAAGCTACTGTTGCTTGGTCGGCATAAAAGTATAGCTCCCATTCTTGGTAGTACTGCATTTCCACTGGTACGAACCACTCGTAGTAGCGATGAGAGAACTCCTGCGCACCGTAAGTGTAGATCAGGCGACAAATACAGATATTGAACTTGAAGTTGTGGTACTTTACATACTCGCTCCATACGGAATTGGACTTTATGTAAATGCACGTTGGGTTCACTTGCAGGTATAAAGGGGCCTGAAAAATATAATTTCTTTTTCTGTTGTTTTTTGTGTTTTTAAGTAATATAAGCAGTCAAAATAGGTATATGTAGTAAAGTTTTATAAGTAATATTTATAATGCATGTAATAGACAAATAATTGATGCGTCCGAACATGTATAAAGCATGATAAATGTTTCCCGAAGTAATTTAGTCTGAATTATTTTTTATAGAAAATACCGAAAGAAGTTGCCTATGCATTTGGGGACTGTCGTCACCATGGAACGTTTGAGCTAATTTTTATCCAGTGATTGTAATCACCATAAACTGTCCAGAAGTTAGCTTATTTTAAATCATGCTCAAAGAGTCAAACAAGACAAAAGGGTCTAGCTAGTACCACATACCCGTATCACCAATTTGTTCCGGATTAATGTGAAATTATGATAATCATGTCGGACAAGTAACTTTTTGTCTTCGCCCGCACAAGTCCCAAAGTAATATTCGCTGTGAGTATCATCTAAAAACAATCAACTTAAGTCATTTATAACGGGATATTTACCATGATTAGAGTTAGAGTTTTCCAATATTTCGGCACAGTTACATGCGCCATGATCACGGAACAACTGAAGGAAAACTCAAAACTCTAATCATGGTAAATATCCCGTTATAAATGACTTTAGTGTTAATAACCATGATAGTTTTAAAAGTTTTAACAATCAACTTATTAATTTTGTTGGTCTATTCGACTATTCCATCAAACATGTGTCTTCGACCTGCGTAAAATTATTTCACAAGCCGGTCGTGACTTAAAAATTTACCCTAAAAATCAGCTCAAATAATTCGATCGTCAATATTAGTTATAGATAGTTTCTGTTGTTTGATTGTTATCGTCTCTGTATGTCTTTGGTCAGTATGGAAAAGTTTGATACTATAAGACATAGGAAAATTTCTTCTCAGGAACCTTCTAACTTCCGCCGCTCTTTGACTGCATTTTGTTAACCAATAAAAATAGAAAAAGCAATGAGCACGAAAACTAGTATCATTAGCAGGAAATCACCTGTATCGACCAATATGTTTCAAGAATATTTATCGGGTATTTATCGCGTACCTTTTGTTTTTATTCGACCAATATGTATAATGATAAATTATGATTTTGGTAATATTCGCGAATGATAAAAAAGAGGATCGGAAAAGTACGCTACTAGGAAATTTTGACACTGGAATTATTTATGAATGATAAAAAAGGAGAATGGGTAAAAGTTCGAGTGGGGAAAAATGCGAATGGAAAATTTGCTACGCGGAATTAACGATTTCGGGGAAGAGATCTAATCACTCTAAAAAACTGACGTCTAAGTGCTTATTTTGTAAGCGTAAAGAAATTAAATTATTGAAATCTGAAATCTTTGTCGTGTGCCGTGTGGTGCCGGCATAGAATTTAACCACCCCAACTCTTCCCGTGGGTGTCGTAAGAGGCGACTAAGGGAAACACAGCGGGGGGTGGGCAGCAGCGCCTTCTGCAGAACAACTACACCGAACTGCGATCCCCAACCCGCATGCCCAGCGTGGGGATTATGGGCAATAACCCCCAAATAATGATGCCATCTATGGCGCTCATTAGGGGAGGCCTATGTCCAGCAGTGGACTATTATAGGCTGGTGATGATGTTGATGATGTTGAAATCTTTGTCGTTCCAACACAAACACGGCTCGTGCTAAACCCGCTCACATTCTCGTACTTTTATCAAATGGATACCCACTGGATGAACTATTATATTGATTCGTAAAAACAAGTTTAAGAAACTGTTCGATGTTACCTTGTGGGATTCCATTAGCAGTGTATAAAACGCTATCTAACGCATTAAATGAATTGAAACTATAGGTTGCAGGACCTGTAAAAAAAGATAAGAATGATTAGTACATTATGTTTATTTTTCCTTCAGTAAAGCTGAGTGTCCATTGGATAATCAAAATCATTTGTGTCGTCTGTATTTACACGGTACGTAATAATTTCAAAGAGTATTCAAGTATTATTTTTAGATGAAACCTAATTTGAGTTATTTCCCCTCTTTGTCTCAAAAACCCCTCGACGATAGGACTGACTAAGCATATTTCACAGGTCTCATCTGTACTTCTACCACATGCATAACGGATCATCGGTCGGAAAATTATGTTCGAAGCTTCAATATAAGTTGTCTTTATCAAAACTCAAAATGACTATTTTACAATACACAAATCAGCCAAGCTGCCACTGAAATCTTCGTTCGCTACTTTCACTCCGATCAATCAAATCCTTATAATGATAACTTACAAAAGATAACCAATGATAGTAACGTTAAGACAAGACACATCTTTTAAATCAATTTGTACTGAATCGAATAAGAGCTCTCAGAAAATTGAGATGCTGCACGAGAAAAGAAAACAATTATCGACATTCCGCAAGAACAAATCTTTTTGTAAAATATCCTGTTATTTACTAAACATCCTCGACATCGTATTACCTACTATTAAACTGAGCCCTGAGTTCTGTTTAATAGTACATAGTACCGAAACGTCATCGATTCTTCTCATTATAAAATACTAGCGGCCCGCCCCGGCTTCGCACGGCTTACACTCTAACACGATGGGTTTCACAGTTTTCATACGGATCCCTTACTTTTTTTAACAGCATTGGGGTTTTTGACATTGACTCAACACTCCATAACTGACACTGGCCGTAGAGAAAAAGCAAGCACCGTGCGCTATTGTTGGGGATATTCAACCTGTTTTTCTATTATGACGCGCCATAATAGAAAAAAAAGGTTGTATATACAGCCCACGGTTCAATGATTGAATTTTTCATGCGGATCCCTAACTTTTTGAAAATATTATATAGCCTATGTTCATCACGGAAAATTTAGGATTCTAATGGTGAAAGAATTTTTCAAATTAGTCCAGTAGTTTCGGAGCCTATTCAATTCAAACAAATAAATAAACAAACAAACAAACAAACAATCAAATCTTTCCTCTTTATAATATTAGTATAGATATAGATATAAAAAGGAACTTTATTTTTCCTTACCATCTAGTACAAAGAATTTAAAATATATAATAATTACAAGTACATACCACACACGGTTTTAAAATTAACTATCTATATTTCTATACCAAACCATAATTATTTACAATATTATACCCAATATTACTATATCCCTCTAGTAAGGAAAGCCTGATTTTTGTATGATTTTTTGTACAGCGCCTCTGGCACGTGCAAATAGAACTAGGTACGCCAATCCCCGCGAGTTGATCGCCAATTGAGAGCTATGAAGAGAAGTCCTAGTACCGTATCAACACCTCGTATAATGCAGGCAGAGGCAATAATGGTGACCCAGAGGTGGAAGACGATTGCAGGTTCGATTCCGCCTCGGAGAAAATTTTCTATTATCTATTCATTATCTATTATTTATGTTAATACAGCAAAGATGTAAAAATATGAAGCCCCGAATATCTATATTTAATAAAAGTCTTTTCATGTTAAAACACAATCCTGCAGTCATAGTAGATATACCTTCAAAGAGCAAAAATTCGTCTTACATATTTTATTCATCAGTCAAGTAAGTGTAATTGAAAATCGGTAAACAGACATAATATCCTCATAGACGCTTCCGCAAGTGGATATTTGCGCGAAAAAATATCATAGAAAAATTACTATAAATACCAATTGTGTCTCAAGAACTAGACGTACAGAATTGAGGATTTCTCGGGGGAACATGTTTTGCACACTCTTTGCAAGTTTTCTCAGGATCAGCTCACTTATTCTTTGGGTTTTTGTTTTGTCAAGAAAGAAGAATTTCTTTACTTACCTATGACATAACTTTTCGATTGGTTGTTTATAGATTAAACAATCTATACTAATATTAAAAAGAGGAAAGATTTGATTGTTTGTTTGTTTGAATTGAATAGGCTCTGAAACTACTGGACTAATTTCAAAAATTCTCTCACCATTAGAATCCTACATTATCCCTATAATATATACGATGAACATGGGTATAGAATATTTTTTAAAGGTAAGGGACCCCTATGAAAACTTTGATGATGTAACTCCAACGACTTTTTTGCAAACTAAAGAGTTTTATGATTACGGTACGCCAGAATCACATGAGAAAATGTCTCTCACAGAAGTACACTAGCTCCCCAAATAACACAAATAACTAGGAGCCGTCTGGCAATAAGTAGTAAAATACCAACAATAAAACCCAAACAAAAATACGCATACGAGTACTAATGATAAAACCTCCGCCTACTATATCTAGTTGTGCTCTTTAGTGAAGTGGCAGTCCCGTAGGTATCTATAACAAGTTACGTCTGAAAAATGAGGTAGGTATAGTCGGCAAATAAAATAGCTGAATATGATAGATGGATACATAATTATATATTTGGTTCACAAGCATAAACAGCACAATACAAAAATCCAACATATAAAATAAATTAAACTTAAAGTAAAGTGTGTAATGAAATTATATTTCGTTTGCGGTAGTTTTGTTATATGAAAATGACTTTATGTAGGTACCTAAAAAGAGTGAAGATTTTCTTAACATCATTATGAATAAATATTGCCACACAGCAACACCTAGCCCCGAGCTAAGTAGAGTTTGTGTTATGGATACTAGATGGATGATATACACAATACAATATATTATATAGATAGATGTATTATATAGATAGATGTTTCTTTTTTTACTATATATAGGAAGGAAACGCCCAGAACAAATATCTGCAGATAAATATAATTTTCTTGTCTCTCTTTTGCTTACAGCTACTGTATGTGCCAAGCATCACACGCTTGGTATAAAAGATTATACGAATTTCCAACGAATATCATTGTATCGAACACTATGTCGATATACTTGCTATATAGACGTAAAGTAAACAGATAGCCATCCAATATCAGTATCACTTTCCCGTCATAATCGAAATCACTGTTGGATCTGAAGCGACGCAAGAGGGACATATAACTGATTCATATAAAAGCTATTCTATTTTCTATGACACGGTTGCAATGGTGGTTTCAAATGCTTGTATTCTTGTTTGCTGCCATCGAAGGAAGCTTGCAGGTAAAAATTTATTTATGAGCTACGATTTTTTTTTAATTCTGGTATCCTACAAAACACGCTTCCATCAGAGAGTTAGCTTGCTTTATTCTTGGACAAAACGAAGCATTAATAATTAAATCCAGCTTAACCTCAAAAATTACCCATTCATTACTAATCAAATACCCAAACTAAACATTTTTGTAAGTTACTAAGTTCACCATACATGTGATCTTCATGAATTGATTGACTATATTGAAAATCGAAAAATCGACTAGGTACACTGGTTTCTTAAGTTTTTCGGGACAAAATAGTTATGTGTCGGGAATTTTAAGGATTACTAGTTTCTGCCCGCGGCTTCGCACGCGTTTTTCTATGGATATGTTTAAAGTTTATATACATACATCTATCCCATGAGAACAATTTTTTTATGAGATAAAAGAAGCCTATGGCATTGCAGGTCTAGACCTACACCTTATGCAAAGTTTCAGTTGGTTTACTCAGTAGTTTTGGGATGAAGAAGTAATAAATAGATTCATCATTTTTTTCGACTTTCGCATTCATTATAAGTGTGATTATTTAGTCAATTCATGACTTTGAGTTTCAGTTGATTGTCCTATGTAGATTGTTTCTTGCGTCAGACACAAAAGGGAGTATCCCTGCGCCCATTTGTTCCATACAGTTATATTTTACAGGACTGCCCAGAAGAGTACACTAATAAAGGGATGACCGTCAAATGGAGCCAGACCCCTGATGCATTCAATGTAGAGTCCCATCCATTGTGCTACAAAGAAAATAATCTGGTTACAAGAAACTGTACCGAAGGAGAATGGATTCCATCTGCGAACGAGCTAGAACCTTGTATGAATGTTTTAAAAGTATTTGACCAGGATTCATGTTTGCCTGGCTTTCACCAAATATCAGAAGATAAATCGGACTACTGCTACCACGTATCACCATCATCATCTTGGGATTATCCTTGTTTCAAAAACGGCGGTGCTTCTGTCATTACCGAACTGGGTGCATCAGAAACAGACTCGTTGATTGATTTACTTATTGTGTCTAATATTTCACGTTATTACTGGCTTCCAGCAAAAAGATCCAAGGTTTTTAATCCAATTGTATGGTACATTCCTGGTCCTTATTGGGGCCAAATTGTCATTGCTAATGACCATTTGGGATACCAAACCTCGTTTTGGAAAAATTGTTTGGCTTTAGACGTAATACAGCGAACTATTATAACTGACGCGTGTACGGAAAAGTACCCCGGCTTATGTTTTTATCAAAACAATATTAATTACCGCGCTGTTTGCCCCGAGGGCTATCACCCATTCCGCTATAAGCCTGATAATGGAACATGCTATGGCATTGAGAAATCTGACTCCGAAATCGGCTTAACATTTCATAACTTCATTGATACAAAATGCCAAAGACCTATGAGCGATGATGCGGATTCTATGAATCGATACATATTCACAGAAATTGCTGATCGAAGCAAACTTCCGGATAGTGCGTGGTGTTGGTTCAAAACTTTGAAAATTGATGGATATGAAAGCAATGATTGGAGACCTGAGAATTTAGAAGGTATAATCAATAACGTTGGAGTTTTAGGATTTATTAATTCATCATCATCGATGTCTTGCATGGCGTGTGAAGCAGATGTAATTTACGAGGAAACAGAACTAATGTTTGAATTCAACTCGCAGAATAATAAAATCTATTTGACAGTATATTTTCCATCAGGGTTATGGAAATATGATCATGACGATAAAGGTATTCAGTGTTTTTCTGATGCTACAGGCTTTGTAACAGTAGTAAATATTAATGTTTTACCAGAAATGTCCTTAAAGCAAGAAATAGCTGAAAATAGTAATGAAAAAGTGGTATATACAGTAGATTTAATAACCAATCGGTCGGCTCAATATTGGTGCGAAGCCCATACGTTCAATTTTACGCTAATAAGCACCGATAAAATAATAGTTAATCCTAAAGGTCAGGAAGTTCATGTTTTTTCTTTGACTCTCTATTGTTACAATATCACAAGTGATATGCAAAATGTACCCGACTTAACTGAGATATTAAGCGTTCTTACTCAAACTTTAAATGTTAAAGAGAGTTTGCTAATGGATGTTTTTGAATTTACTGACAAATACATTCTAGCTTTAATTCACGTCCATGCATCTGTTGATAATATTTACGAAAATGAAGCTCAAAATATACTGGCAAGATATAATATTTTGATGAACGATGCCATTACCAATTTGCCTTCCGTAAATTGCTCTTTTGTAAATTTGACTAGTTCAGTTTATTGTTTACCTACTTCCACTAATGACTTTACCTCTAAACTTACCCTTGATTGGAGTTTAACTCCAATTGGACATATATCGGCTCCCAAGCAATTCTGTTTACAGTCTAATGGGTTGCCAGTAAAGAGACAGTGTTTAGGTTCATATGACTATGGTGGTATATGGGGCAGAGTCGAGGGTGAGTGTGAGGATAGCTATGCCCCAACTGAAACAACCAACTACCTTTACAATGTTGGAACAGGTCAGGTTTCTGATAACGATACGGCTAGCTTTCTTACTGAAGGATTGGGGGTTGTTCTCAGCAGCGTTGACTTAATTATACCCGCGGATGTTTATTACCTTTCAATTTCTTTACAAAAGATTACGCATCTGGCTCAAAATAACAAAACATGTATTGATTTAGGAGATATTGATAATATAGCTTGGGTAATGGATAGAGTTATGAGTGTTGAAGCTGATTACATGCAACTTGCACAAACTCTTAATTCAACGAACGTTATATTAAATTCTGTTGACGATATAATTGAAATGATAGCTGAAAAAAAACTTGACGAAACTAAGTTTAATATAGTAAAACAAAACACGCCATTAGTTGTTATTCATAACGCTTATCAATTGGCTGTAGAACCCTTATTTATTGTACAAATTTCCTACCCAGAATACAGTAACGTAACAGGTTTAGCAGTCTACAAACTGTCCGCAACAGATAAGGTAACAGATATGATTATACAACCTCTATACGCGAACACTACTCTTGAAGAAGTTATTGCCATTGAAAATTTAGAGGTAGCAACTTGGTTACCAACGAAATTATTGATGTCTCTGAAAGAAAATAAAAATGAATCTGAACAAGATACGAAACAAAAAAATCCGTTACATATTATAGTCAGTGTATTTCAAAATGATGTGGTTTTTCAAGAGTTAAATAAAAAAGATCACGTGATAAACAGCCGTATAGTGGGGGTTTCTATACCAGGCTACATACCTAATTTAATTCATCCAATTCCTATCGTATTTAGGCGATTAAATGAAACAAAATCTATGGAAATGTGTAGTTTTTGGGATTTTCAATCATATAACTCAACGGAATCTCTTGGTGTATGGAAAACTAAAGGTTGTTTCCCAGTAAAATCTAATTTTGATGATCACATTTCAATTTGTAAATGCTATCACCTTACCCATTTCAGTCAGCTCATGCCCATAAAACCTATTGCAGATTTGAATTTAGACACTTTTCAGATACATAAGCATACGAGGGCGTTGAATATTATAAGTTTAGTGGGTTGTTTTCTTTCTCTGTGTGGTGTGACGGGAATTTGGATAACGGCTATGATTTTCTCAAACTGGAGAAGAAAAGCTGGCACTAAAGTGTTATTACAGTTATCTACGGCGATTGCACTACCACTTATATTTATAGTAGTGTCAAACTTAGATGATAAAATGTTTAGTAAAAGTATTCACACTGAACGCTTCGAAATTACCGAAAAATATGAAATACTATGCGTTGTTTTGGGGTCTCTTCTACATTATTCTATCCTGGCAAGTTTTGTATGGATGAACATTACTGCTGTTCTTCAATTTGTAAGATATGTTCGAGTTTTAGGTATCAGCAGACCATCTAGATTTATGTTTAAATCTGCTCTCATAGGATGGGGTATTCCAATAATACCAGTGATGACAACTTTAATAATTAGCTACGAAAGTTATATCCCAAATCCTTCGATCACCAAACCCATGTGTTATCCAAAAGGTATTTATTTTTTATTAGGTATTATGCTTCCCGTTTCAATTATACTACTAGTAAATATTATTCTGTTTATATTAGTATTATGTTCTATATCCCGTTCGAATGATAAAATGAAATCAACTGATATGGATCTCGTGTACGCTCAGTTCAGGTTGTCAATATTTTTATTCTTCTTGTTGGGCTTGACATGGGTATTTGGTATATTTTCATTTACTAAAAACCCAATTTGGTCGTATCTATTTTGTTTAACTTCGACTTTGCAAGGATTTGTGCTATTTATATACTTTATTATTTGTGACCCAGCAGCAAGAAGCATGTGGGTAACTTTAGTTAAACCGCCTTTTAGCGCATACGCTTCTAGAAATAGTATTACTAGCACAACTTCTTAAATTCCAAATGCATACTTTATATTCATGTTGTATTGGGATTCTCTTTCATGTTATTTTATTAATTGCTTTGTTTATTACATTCTCTTACTTTTTTTTTTACTTTTTTTACTAAGCTACGAGTTGTTATGAAAAGCGGTAAAATTATAAACATGTTTGACACAATATATTATGATTATGGTAAACCTATATAATTTAATGTTCATGTATAATAAATAAGTACCTACCTACAGAAAATAAATCTATATAGTAACAAAGAATCTGTTTGAATTAAATCTTTACTTACGTTACTAAGTCACAGAATAACTATATAGTATAGTACTAAGTTTAAGGTAGGAATATAAGTAAAAAGTACCTACCTTGTTATTTTAAGCAACTATTATAAATCTTTGTAATTCTACAAAAACTTTTGTTTAGGATTCCGTAACTAATTCAGATAAGAGATTAATTTGAATTATTGATTCATCTAGTACCCATAACCCAAACTCTGCTTAACATGGGGCTAGATGGTGCTTCTTGGATTATCCAGTATTAATTATTTATTATTTATCTAATATTAAATGTCTACATGTATGAGAGTTACATAACTTTGAATCAGATTGTTTGTATCCTGTAAATGTACCTTAGAAATTGATAGTAAATCTTCCTCCATTTGTTACTTTTTACCTTCTGCGAACTGCAATCTTAACAGAAGCATTGTGTTTAAAAAACTTGAAAAGAATGTCAATATTAAGATTAAAGCTCAATGTTTCGCAAATAACAGAACAAACATTATCAGAATAATCGTTTCATGAACGTAGTTCATTGATGGATCTCAAATGAATATCATCACTTTTATTCAACCGCTCATTGTGTGTAAGTTATATTATTAAATATATCCAACTAATTATATCCTATTTCATAAACGATTATTTATTATAATAGTTATAGAAGCCAATAATATGTTATTGCAAACAAAAGGAAATCATTATTGAAGGGAAATATAACTAATATTAGTTTTAATTAACAGCTGATAACTGAATTACATATTTCGTTCTTTTAAAACTAGTGTACCTAGTACTTTTCGTCCGGATTGGGCTGAAATAGTCATATATATAGTCATAGCTTTATAAGTATCTATTTAAACATTTGACTACTTTTCAACCCGGGGTTTTCCCGGCATGTCGATGTCAGGCTGTACGAAACTGTGACACTGTCTTCTTACTACCAATATAGTTTTTGAAAATAAGCAAAATAAATGACTATCTCTACTTTACCATGGTGTACTTATTTCAATTCGAAAGACACACGTGCAACTAAAATGTTTTTTTTATTATGTTGTTTTATTTATATCTTTGGTATTTTGATGTAGTGTCCAGTTGGAATGTCGTCGCACTGGAAGACTGGACCCTTTGCCAGGACGAATTCACATTAAAACCACCAGACGGAAGACTGAAGCGAAATACATTTAAATGGCTCGCCTTTGTCCAATATCTTCACGGTATGTGTTTTATAATTGAAAGCAATAATACGGCTGAAGTGACTATGTTAATAAGTCGTAGAACAAACGTTGTTTCTGATGATGCTAGGAAAGTTGTCACCGAAGGTAGCTGGTGTTTTAAAAATAACCCTGTATATATTATATAAGGCGGATCCCGGTAAGCGAAGGTCCGCCTGAGACACAAGAGGTTTCGGATTCGATTCCCACTTCGAGACAAATATTTGAATGATCTGCAATTATTAGTTAAGAGTGTTCTGGTCGTTTATTTTTATATATTAGTATTTACTAAGGTATATCTTAATTTCCTCGTAGTCACCACCGGACTACCGCACGCTTCCAAGGCCCCGAGGGCCGTGCTAATTCAGAAACAGTTTGTAATTGGAACTGCCTTGGATTTTCTTCGTTTGCCTAAACATTACAAGCTGTAAGTTATGTCTTTATAAAAGCTGTAGGTTGGTTATTTTCTTTAACCTGGAGTTTTCGCAGAGCACAACATGTTTGATGCAACTATTTATAGCTGGTTCTCGACTGGCGACAGAGTAAAAAATGACAACCAGCGCTCATTAGGGCAGGCCTATGTCTAGCTGTGGACTCACAAAGGCTGATGTTGATGATGATAATGATCCACTCGAGGGATAGATCACACTATAGCAGCAACAGAGAGTCGATACATGGAGGCAGCTTAGGTTTGTGAGTTCGTATGGTGGAGGCTTTATCAGCACCCAAACGTCAAAGAGTCAAAGAGCTGAACGTATAGAGCATATGGGCATGCTGATCAGTTAGCTCCCCCAAGCATGGGGGAAGCCTACTCTGCCCAGATCACGCTTGTGGGTTTATATCAATAAAAATTTACTTTAATTTTAAATAACAATCCTTATATCGGTAGAGGTAAGGTGATCTTTGGGGAATACGAAAGAGAAGAAACTGAATGTAAGATGACGTTTGATCAAGTGAAAATGGGAGGGCAGTGCCCTTTCGCTTTTCTGGAGATGCCGTTTCAAGAAATCATCCCACATCCAGAGTATTCAAGGTAAGTAAACAGCACCACGAGTGGTTCTGCTGAAATTTGCGTTATTTGATTGGAAATTAATAAAGTTAATATACAACAAACTGATGAAGCGTGCCACACGTAATTATTGTCCAGATCACTTGCATTTTGTAAAATTTTGCAGCGGGTCTCATACTGATTCTTGGAATAATGTATATTAATTTCCCAACACGAAAACCTCCTTTATTCTTAAATGAGTTCAGTCTCCGTAGTTTTTTTCTGTAACCTAGTATTTTAGAAATGCTTTGTCAGCCTGTATTATCTTTTTAGATTTGGAGTGGGCAACAGCTTGGTTCTAGTGAAACTGATGCGACCACTTCAATCGGGTAATTTACAAATACGATTTCCTTGATTTCATCATTACTAATTTACATTATAATTTACAAGCCATACAAAAAAGATACATTGATAAAAAAAACCACACAAAGAAAGATACAATACACAATAAGATTTTGTAAGATTTTAACGGCTGCACTGATTTTTATTAAAATTTGCTAATTATGTAAAGTACGTGACATATGTAATTAATAATATTGACATAATAAACTTTACAGTACCTTAAAATTACAGTACCTACTTCATAAGTAGTAAAAATTATGTACCAATTTGTTTCAATTGTAAATACTACTAGTCTTATTTTGGTTTCATTATTTTTCTTTAGTCGGAAGTTGGGATAGGTACTAACTATCCCAACTTCCGAACTCTATACATAACAAAGATAATTAAGTACATGAATCACCCATAGCACCCAGAACAAAATAACTAAGCTTGCTATGGTCTGGGCCTTCAAGCTAGTTCATCATTGCAGCCCTTGCTCTCCACTTATGACCTTCGGTCTTGGGCCTCTTTTCAGCTTGTCCATCAAGGGCTGATGGCTGTACTTCGGAGTTAGTAAATCTATTTGGAATATGTTTCCAAATAGTTCGATCCGTCAGTATAACAATTTCGAAAAAAAACATCCAAACAGTTCGACTATCGAACTACTGGTAGGAATGGATGGAATAAAGGGAAATGCTGAGCGCGCTGTGATGGCCTAATAGTGCATTTCCAGACGTCTTCATCGCGGCCAGCAACCTTCCTATTATAGATCAAGACGGTAATAGACTATTGTTTTCAGCATATATGGTTCCGATTTGCATGCCCTCACTTAATGAACGGAAAAAGAAGAAGAGGAATAAGTATGTGTTCATGGTAGACTACCAGAGTAGTAAGTATCTCTTTGTTATATGAGTTTATTGGTAAATACAAAGTTTTCGAGAATTGACAATTTACCACAATACATAACTTTTGGCTGTGCTTTTGATGTTCCTAAACTTCTAATTTTATTTTACTTAACCCTAGAATGATTGAACAGACAAAAAACAAGTCATCACTTTATTTCCTAGTTTAACTTGCTTTGTTTTATTTGTATTTTGTGACGTGTCCAAGAGTCCTGTGAGGTCTAAAGGAAATAAAGCATTTTATATTTGATATTTACTTTGGTGGCTGTTCACTTTGGTGGCTGTTCAAAAATGATGTCATTCTTTCCAGGCGTGCCCAAGGATTTTATGTTAGAGAGAATGGGAAAAAGAACTCTAAGGTTATATACCCACAAGGAATGCAGAAGACATCGAATGAAAGCGGTGAGATGGATACACACCCAACTAACCTATCATATATATTTATACCATATCATATCTAATTCATAATTAAAAAAAAATAATGTTTTCGGCTTTTCTTCAAGTTATATAAAACTAGCGGTCCACCCCGGCTTCGCACGGGTATTTAACAAAAATTTCAGAAATTATACACACTAACACGATGGGTTTCACAGTTTTCATACGGATCCCCCACTTTTTTTAACTTGGGATTTTTGACATTGACTCGACACTCCATAACTGACACTGGCCGTAGAAAAACAGCAAGCACCGTGCGCTATGTATATTCAACCTCTTTTCTATTCTGACGCGCCATAATAGAAAAAGAGGTTGAATGCGCACGGTTCAATTATTGAATTTTTCATGCGGATCCCTAACTTTTTTGAAAATATTATATAGCCTATGTTCATCACGGAAAATTTAGGATTCTAATGGTGAAAGAATTTTTCAAATCGGTCCAGTAGTTTCGGAGCCTATTCAATTCAAACAAACAAACAAACAAACAAACAAACAAACAAACAAACAAACAAACAAACAAACAAACATACAAACAATCAAATCTTTCCTCTTTATAATATTATATTAGTATAGACGAGTTGCCTTGCAATCTTATTTTGGGAAAAACGCCAGAAGAAATGGGGGCATTTCAGTGGAAAAATGCATTCTGTAAAGTAAAAATAATAAATAAATAAAAAGTATAAATAAATAAAAAGTATAAATAATAAAAGTAATGTTAATTTGCGCATCTCAGTCTTAATTTGTTTCCGTCTACAAAATGTTTTTTTTAACCAGTGCAAGTTCACAGTAGAAGAACTCTACATACTTATATCTTTGATTTTCCCAAGATACAGGTTTATCGTAGTTTGAAAGCCAAGGTATATGTGTAAGAGGTTTGAAAGATCCTCTAAACCTTTACGTTATTATTCATCATATTTATAATTTCCTTCCCAACACCTTACAAAGCGTGCCAGCAAACTTGTTTAACTTGTTAGCAAACGTCTCTGTGCCACTCCCTAATAGTTTTAAGGCTAATTTATAAAATTTCCTTTTATAAACTAGCCCGCCCCGGCTTCGCACCGGTATAAATTAATTTTTTTACTGACACAGATACACGATAGGCGACATTATTCAAGTTTTCATGTGGATCCCTAACTTTTTGAAAATCTTCTATAGCGTATATTCGTAAGGGATAATGCATGATTCTAATGGTAAAGTTATTTTTCTAAACGGTCTTGTAGTGTCGGAGCCTATTCAATAAACACAAATAGTTAAATCTTTCTTCTTTATAATATTTTAAATTTTCATAATGTTTTTGCAAAAATTGCCTGATACAAACATCTTTAACTCCTAAATAGGCAGTATGATTATCCTAGTTTACATTCCTTGATTCAAGAAATTGAGCAGCGAAGGCGTCTCCCACGTGCTCTGTAGCTCGGGCTGCGGAGTCCGGACCGGGGCTCCAATCGTCAGCCACAACACTTTCGGTGGATTTGAACTCATTGGTAAGTTCATTATTATCATCATCATCAGCCCACATCAGTCCACAGCTGGACATAGGCTTCCACTAATGAGCGCCATAGAGCCCTGTCTTCAGCTTGTCGCAGCAAAATAAACACGGAAAGTAAGCTTCTAGGATTTTTTCAAAAATCAATGACGCTTTTGGTTTTCTTAACGAAAATAAAAAACACAGCATCATTTTATAGCCTCCAAACGAATCCACACCTGTATTTTTAAAATATTAACCTACCATGTCACTTCTGTACACAATTATAGCTTTTTTTCATATATTTTGTAGTAAAACGTGAGCATCGCTCATTTGAATGTACTATATACAGATTGGATACACAATTAGCCTTCTTTCATTCAAGCACATACCATAATTGCGCAATTGCGTTATTATGGCAAGCGTTGCTCACGTTTAAAGATTCTGGTCTGAGCCAGCTTAGTTAGCTGAGGTTTTTCAAAGAGCCTTAGGACTAGGCTTTCCTTCCTCGACTTTGAACGTTTTGTCTCATCTTTTATAAAGATATCATTAATTGTAATTTTCACAATCTCTAATACATAGATGAAGAAGCTATGAATGGACTTACAATTTTTGTGTAGAAACAAAAAGACAGAGAAACCATAGAACAATGGTGTGGCAATGCTGCCAGCATTCTGGCCACTCTGCCCTATGGTGACGTCTTAGATATTTAGAGAATAGAGATAAGTGTATACTAAGAGTATTTTTATATACTGTAATTTTCTTTGTTATAAATTACATTTCTGTCATCAATAATAAAATTAAATTTTCCCAATCCCTAAATTAAACAGTTAATAAAACGTTTAGTAATTAAATTAAATAATTAATTTTATGACTTAAAGTTTTTGTGAAGGAGTTTCATCCTCAAACGTTTTTTTCCAGGAGTAGCAGCTGCGAGTTCCCTCTGCAGCAGTCGCCGACACCGCAATCGTCTGACCAAGGAGCCTCCTCTCTACATCGACGTATACCCCTATAGGACTTGGATAACCAATGTCATCATGGCTAATGAACTACCCGAGGCGTTTCCGACCAATTATCGACGGGTCGGCGATGGGTCAAGTAAATCTAACTTTAAAAACAATATATAGTAATGAGCGGTCCATGTAGGTACACGTCTTCGAAGGGTGTTTAACAAAAATTTAATTTTTCATGGGGATCAAAAATCAGAAAAATTTAGGATTCTAATGGTGAAAGAATTTTTCAAATCGGACCAGTAGTTTCGGAGCCAATTCAATTCAAACAAACAAACAATCAAATCTTTTCTCTTTATAATATTATTATAGAAATAGTAAGCCTAGCCAGCCTTAGTACATAATGAAAGTTGTTGTATATGACCACTCTGCAAACATTTTCTACATATAACAAAATCATCAAAAACAGCCCACGGTTGACGGAGAAATGAGCGATCTGATGAAAAACTCTAATTCCTTGAGATAGGAAGATAAAAAAAAAACTATCTAAACTGAAGAATTTCGACGCTCATATTGAACCAGGGTGGATGGTAATACTCTAGCAAGATTCCGGAAATACTGAACAATATCCGAATGAAAACTATACATACAGATTTTTTGCAAGTCGGATATCGGATATCTATACTAAAGTAGCACTTTCATGATCCACGACGTATGCACGACGTACGTATGTCCCCGCAGCGTTGCAACACCTGCCGGGGCGCAAAGTCGAGGCTGGAAAGTGAATACTTAAAACTTAAGGGGTGCCTTAACAACTCGTAGTTTTAAAAGTACAAGTTTTCTTCAAACCTTTATTTTTTCTTAAATTTTCAGGCTTAGGAGTCCACAAATCGAGTCTTCGGCAGCACAATATGGTACCGGTCCGGCAGGGTTGGCGCGCGCGCACATACGTTTCTGGTCCAATGTGCTTCAGTATTTCAAAAATGACTAGTGACAAGTACAGTCTTTTTTACTATGAAACGTTTGAGGTTAATGCTTCGCCCCCTGCCATACTCCAGTTATATATGAAGGTAAGTATGTACCTGCTCTCGAAAAGAAAATATTTAATTGTTTGAATTGAATAGGGTCCGAAACAAGTGGACCTATTTGAAAAATTCTTCACCTTAAGAAGCCTACATTATTCCTGATGAACATAGGCTGTAAAATATTTCAAAGAATTACGGATCCGTATGAAAATTTTAATAATTAAACATATGTAAAAAATATTTTTTGTTTAAAACCGGGATTTAAAATTTTAAATTTTTAGAAGCCGGGTTGGACCGCCAGTTGGTTTATAAAATCTAATTATATAAAATAATCTTTTCTTTTCAGATAACAGCCGGTATCTACATAACAATAACATGTGCTTCTATTTCGTTACCGAATAGATTAATAGAACCCGAGTTCAGAGGTATACCAGGCTTCAATATCAGCCTCAAGTTGCTAACCAACTGGTTCCCTTATTCGTATCGGTACACGATATCGCTTATTGGTAGAAGAACAAAACGGAAGGAATACAAAGATTATAGAACCATTAATAGATTCGATCTGCCTGGACCACGGAATCTGACAAGGCCTAAGGTTAGACCTGCTGCTGCTGTGGACCTACTTAAGTTCTAAAGAATAAAGTATTATGTATAAATAAAGTATTAAGGGAACATTAAACGGACGATTACGTTTTGATTGATATTTGTAACAGAAGTTGTCAATAGTGTCAAAATTAACCGCTAATTTGTGATATCTGTGGAATACTCAAATGCAACTCAGATTTGGACACGTCTGACGTATCAAATTTTTGTTAAGTTTTACTGATAATAAATCTTTGCGTTTGTGTATTCGGTACTAAGTCTACTACTTGTCTTAATAATTATTTATAAGCAGTTCATTAATTAATTCTTTATTGCACGATAAAATATTTATATGTAAAACAATGACAAAGGCGAGCTTAATCCTAAAAGAGTTCTCTTCCAGCAAACCTTTGTCCCAATAAGACAGAGAGAGATGAAGCTATAAACGTGGATACGTGTCCATCAAAGGGCTTAAATTATTTAATTATTTAAATAAAGTGGTATTAAAAGGAAACCAAATCTAAATGTATTGTCATGAATATCTACCGATTATAATACGATAATACCAACACTGTTTTGTTATGACCAACTGAAAAAAATGTATGGAAGTTTACATTATTGTTAACAACAAACATCCGAGTTCAGTTTATTATTTATCAGTCTGACATTCAATCACCTGCTATGAATACACTTTGTTTATTAGTGACCAGTAAGTATAATTGTTTTGTTCACCAGCTACTTCGGTTTTAATGTAAGTAATATATTTAGTTGTATTTACCCAATAAAAAAAATATAACTAAAATAAAAACTTTTATTGTCCTAGGGAGTTGTTTATACTACACTCATCCAACGCTAAACATATGAAATTATGATCTAAATTTAAAGTAAAAACAATGGTGAAAAGGCAAACTTGAGTACGATAATATAATACGATAATACTTAATTTTACTTATTTATTTAAAGTCATAAGTAGGTTTCTACCTACTACCAGTGAGCGTTTTAGACTACAAACAAAAGAAGTTTGCATGTAAAGTAATTGAAATGAAGTTCCTTCTGGGAAAGCGTTCTCCATCTTAGACCACATAATGTTCATTTTCTGTATGTTGATCAAAAGCTTTACCGTTACCTAAAAAACATAGGTATATTGTTTGTGAATGAGGTAATAATTATACTTAGTCAATAGACTCCTTCTAGAATCAACTTGAGCTTTAGAACAATTATTGTTTTCTTGAACATTTGAATAGTACTTACAATCAGGTATAAAAAACTTTTAATTTTTTTGCGATTGTGCTTTTCTTGGCTTCAAGAAAATTCAGTCGCCCCGTGACCACGATCGCTGCAACGTGACAACAACAAAATCGAGTCAGAACGAAAGGAGAGACGCAATAGCATTATTTATTTTCACACGAACCATTGGGCACGCTTTCAGTCCCTTCTTTATTTGAGACATTATCAAACCTACTGAGTTGCAGTTTTGCATCTCTCAAGTTAACTGGGTGGGCATCGAGCTTGTCGGTATTCTGTGACCACAATAGACAATGGTTGAAAAGCATCAACCCGTTATGTTAAAGCATCTTCAGTGTGGCTGGCAAAGGGTGCACTTCGTGACTTCGACAGCTGTCACGATGATTTCACCCTCAAACCACCCGACGGGATCCTCAAACGATATTCGTTCAGCTGGCTCGGATTCGTGCAGTACAAACATGGTTAGCCATTTACAGTATTTATTTTGTTTGATTTGATAACTTTTAACAAAATTAGTTTAATTTATATAGTTGTTTTTCAGTGGTATCAGAGGAATTGCACCGCACCATATCTCCCAGAGTTGTTTTAATTCAAAAGCAATTTGCCATTGGAACTGCTAAAGAGTTGTTACAAATACCAACGAATTACAAACTGTAAGTAAAAGCGGATTTCTTGACTATTTTAGCAAAAAGTGATATGGCGAACAATATTTGGTTCAGATTTACCAAGAGCTTCATCGACAGGCATCATCAAGCATGTAATGGGGTCAATATTTGTATGTTGTGTATCTCATTATAAAAATAACTAAAATAGAATAACGAAAACTAGCTTCTGCTTGCAGCTTTGCCCTTATTACATTAGAATCTTTGGTTGATTTTCTTGAAATTCTTAGTAAGATTGACAATCAAACAATCATCGGCTACATAAAGAACGCTTCTAAACTATCAAGCTAGCCTGAGCTATCTGGAGACTAGCCCGTTTAAAGAACTTAGCTCATACATCCAGCTCTGCTACCACACGGCACAATGGCGGGTGGTGTGTTATCTGATACCGTCAATATAAAATGCATCTTAAATCCTCAATGGTGGGTTCCATTTTTGCATAAATCTTAAAAGTCAGTTTAAACTTTGTCTTTTTAGAGGTAATGTCATCTTTGGGGAGTACGAAAGAGAAGAAGAAGAATGTAGTCTGACGAAAGCCAAACTGAGGATGGGAGAGAGATGCCCTCACGCCTACTTGGAAATGCCCCTGCAAACCGTCACACCGCATCCTGAGTTTTCCAGGTAGGTACCATAGGCTAAGTTATTTACAACCGACTTCTAAAAAAAGGAAGTAGGCAATCAATTCAGCGCATTGGTTGCAATTTCGATATCTTTGTCAATGCTATCCGTTTTTGATGAGGCTTTTTTTCAGAGTCCCGTTTTTTCCTTATATCAATCTCCCTTAGGTTCCAATCCTGGGTTGCTCCAGTAAAATGATTTCTGAAGGATTTCATATTTTTTTATTTCTTTCAGATTTGGTGTCCGAAATAGTTTGGCACTGGTCAAACTTATACGACCAATGAAATCAAGTGAGTCTCCTTGCATATTGCTTTACGTTTTTCAAATGTTTTCACACTCTACGAGTATGTTCTTCTAACGAACTTATAATATAAATTAAGTGTGATTATAGCCCTGTTAGCTGAAAAATTCTAAAAGGGCTATAATTGAATGGAAAGAAGACTTTACCCACTTTACCGAATTCAAACAAATCGAATGAGATCTCTTCGTTCGAGTCTCCTTGGTCAAAATTTCCATACATATTTTGAAGTTCTACGGTAGATGGCCAAGCCTTTATTAACAAATAAATTACAATGATCTAACTAAATTAAAAAAACCACTAGTATTTACAATTGAGCTAACTGCAGACTGTTGCGAACAAACTACAGGTAGCTCAACTGATCCAAATCAATACCAGTTGGAAGTGTACCCAAGATGCTGGCTGCATTGCCACGTTGTATGGCAATGCTGATGCGCTGTGCCAAATATTGACCAGCTCTCGGGTCACACGTCGCTTCGACCAGACGCTCTGATAATTTTTTGAAGACCCGGAGAGCCTCGGTACCCCACGGACCTAGGGTCTCGACACCAAGGGGAGCAAATTTGTAGGCTCTGTTTAGTTTGAAGTTCTTAATTCAAACTCAATTTACTCTTTTGGTAGGAACATTATTCCATATGCACAGCAGAGTAATTCGTAAAATGAATATGGAAAAAAAGTTTGCATTATTTTTCTGGAATAGTAATCTTTTATTTGTTTTATTCTCTAAGTGAAAAGAAAATCGGGAAGTGGCTTGAAGGTAATATACTAATAAATATAGTACATGAAACTATATTTTCATAAATCCATGTACTCGTATTAGAGGATAAGTGGGATGTGGCGTTAGCAGCTAGAACAGTTTGTAGTCAGGCAGCGAATCCTGCTATTAGATAGATACCTGAAAAAAAAACTCTTTTCAGGGTTCAGCTCGCCTCAGTCATTGTTTAATATTTATTACTACAAGAATACTATTAATAATAATTAAAGCCTTCTAAACGATTAAATAATTTAATATAATTTTTATCAGAAAAGAAAAGTTAATAAAATTGAGATTGGCTAGAATAAGGAACAATAAAGTTTTATTTCTTTAACAGGGTACATGGTACCTATCTGCTTGCCTACTTTGATAGAGCGATCGAAGAAGAAAAGAGATGTGTACGTGTCCATGGTAGACTATATGAGTCGTAAGTACCTTACTGTCTATTGTCAAAGCACAATAATTTAAATATTCTTCTAGGAGATCTTAAAGCTCCGACGACGGATATATTTCCTACACAAACGTAATACCGAAATGATTTGTAATTTGAGCATATTTTCAGCATGATCTGCAATTATTTGTATAACCTGCTTACTGCAGTTTGACTTTGAAATCATAATCTACGAATAATTGTTTGATTGATTAAAATGTCGTAAAAAGTTATACAAACTGCTGTGCTGGCGAGACCCGTGTAAAGCAATGGCGTCACAAACAGCTATGCATATAAGCTATACAATAAACTGCTCTGCTTATCATGTTAATTCTATACATATAATCTTAAATATTTTGTTTTTCAGTCGTGCCCATGGAATTCAGCTACGAAAGAATGGCAAAAAAAACCTTTCGACTTTACACAGATGAAGCTTGCAGGGCCAAGAACAAACGCGTGGTATTTATAATTCTTTAATTTTTTTATCACTTTTAATTTTTTTTAATCAAGCAATGGAAAATCTACCAAAATAATATGCTCCATGATTATTACGACCGATATTATATCACTAGTCTCACGGCGAGCAAGCGATTAGCTAAACATCATTTTAAACTTCAAGAAACAAACAAAAGATATAGATTTCATGTCTGATTCCCTGATGTCCCTGTCGATAAGAGACAAAATTAATAGTTGATGGCTGGGCGGTTCACAGCCTGTTTAAACTCTCTCCCCGCTGTTTTGTCCCAACGACAACGACTAGCACAGATAAAACGCTCAGCGATGCTTGCTCGGCGACGAACTACTGTGACTAAACGGAAAAGGTATCGCATCGGCCGCCGAAGACGCCGACGATGGACACTCGGACGCGCGATCAAGTGGCGTTAGCAATCGTCCGCCTTTTTTTTCAAATGGACTATAATGCTAAATTTTGTTGCAGAACGAGTTGGGTATCAGCAACTTCCTCTGCAGTACAGGCTGTGGAGTCAGACTTGGCGCACCCATCATCATCCAGGCCACGGAGGGTTCCTTTGAACTCATCGGCAAGTTTCATTCGAACAATAACATTAATGTAATAACACTAACAATAACATTAATCTAATAACATTAACTATGCCAAGTCTCGTTTGGAAATACTTCCATCGCAAAAAGGTGTGAGACTACGAGAAAAGTTTATCTTTACCTTTGACTATGAAATTGCCAAATCTTACGTGTTTAGGATAGCTATAGAGTAATCTCAACGCTCGGTGAAAGTACTACATAACTTTGATCTAAAATTAACACAACAAAATTAAAGTTATTGTTATTTCAATTTGACATTTTGCTCTTATGAACGATAATTAAATGGAGGAGGCTATATACTACCGATCCAAACTTGAAAAATTAATAACTTGGCGTCGAATGATTCCTTTATGTTTCCTGCTGTTCACTCAGTGTGCCAACAGGGCCTGCTAACAAAGTGTTCTTTTTCAGGTATATCAGTCGCTGGTGGTCCCTGCAAGAAAAGGTCAATGCGCAGACGCTTTATCGACGATCCCCCACTTTACATTGACGTGTACCCTTACTCAAATTGGATTATCAATGTCATCACGGCCAATGAGCTGCCATCAGCCTATCAGCACCACTTTAGGCGCCTTGATTCACATGGATCAAGTAAGACTGCTTTAAAAATAATTTTATTTAAATTATAAACAAACTTCCAATTTCTTTATTTTATGCATTTTAGGGTTTCTATACCCGTTTGTGGTCGGACTGTGTCTCCTTTTTTAATTTTTTTTATCTCAGCAGATTTTAACTTAAAATCCTAAAAGGTACTAATATTATTAACTTAAAAGTTTGTAAGTATGAAGGGATATCTTTAACTACCATAATTTTATTTCTTAAGCTCTATACTAGAGCGAGAATGACCAAATATACATCAGGCTTGGTATAATAATGAACTAAAGAGTGGGCAATTTTAACGTGCTGCCGACGCAAGGAATCTCGACAAAACCTACAGCGAAATCGAAAACGACAGCTAATGTACAAATTCACAGGTTTTAAAAATTCCAGGTATGGCCATACATTCAGAATATCTCAGAGCAAGCGCGACAAGAGCAACAAAAAGAAAAGTACAATATGAAGGGTGGCGTTCTCGTACATACCTCGTGGGAAACTTCTGCAGAAAAAGCTTGAAGAAGCAGAAACGTGCAAAAGCTGCATTCTTTTACTATGAACAATTTGAGGTTTTATCTGGTGATCTTCCTTCAACGCTGTTTTTGGAGATGAAGGTAACATTTCATTACGTGGTGATGTTAAATATAATTTGACTGTCATAAAATTATTTTCTTTTATCGCAACCTCATTATCCTCCGCCGTTGCTAGCCGGGTAAAAACAGAACTAATAAATCCCATTTTGTTTTCTAAACTTCCTATAACTTAATAATTAAGAACTACATGAATTCTTTTTTTACCTATCGAAGAGAATTGAAGAGAAAATGACTTATTGAAAGCAGTCATTGCTTTTGTTTTGCGTTAATATCCAGACGTCATCGTGTTGTCTCAGTTTCATGAGGGATTTGCGTAGTTCCCTGGCCGTACGATAGAGACGCTGCTCTGCCGAATCCTATGGCTATCCTATGGGAAAATGACGTCACGATGACGTCTCTATAATATCGTCTACAGAGCAGTGTACATTGTTTGGGGCTGTTCAAAATCCGAAGATGAGTGGAATGTTCACCATCATCTGTTCAAAATCCGAAGATGAGTGGAATGTTCACCATCATCTGTTCAAAATCCGAAGATGAGTGGAATGTTCACCATCATTATTTTGTTTCAGATCTCAAGCGGCATTGACTGTTCAATAATCTGTGCCAGGTTAATGCTTCCTAATCGATCTACTATTCCAACAATCAAAGGAATTGGGGGCTTCAACCTCTCTGTGACTTTCACAACAAACCAATTTCCTGACAAATTCTACTACTCTCTTGGACTAACGGGCAAAAATTCTTCGGATAGAAAAATATCGAGATGGCTTGAATATGTTCCACCAGAAATGAGAAATTAGTACATGTTTTAAATAATCTGCAGCTAGTTTAAAATTGTTGTTAACTAGTTCTAATTCCGCTTCTATTTTCTAGTTGGATTTCGAACCCCGGCTTCGCCCGCGGGATAAGATATGTAGATAGATAGAAAATACTTTATTATACCGCACAAAGAAAGAGAAAATCACAAACAGACATGCTTATTTAAATGTAAATAATTTATATATATAATGATGTACAGACAGAAGCATTAATTGGTAACCCCCTCACAGAATATGTCATAGTTATCATTCAGTAGCATGTAGGTTCAAACCCGTGAAGATTGTATATTCATTTTAATTTACATTATTTTTTATTTTTGTTTTTTTATAAAGTTTGTTTAATTGTTTAAATAAAAAACAAATGTTTTTTTCAACACCTACATTTCTTTAATCAGGAGTAACGATACTGAAATTTCGAGCCTGTATCACATGTAACTATGGTGTAGTGGTTAGTGTAACCGAGATTCTGTCACCGCAAATCGTAATGATCGTCATCGAATCCTTGCAGTGGATGTTTTTGTTTTTTAACTACTACTTAATTTTAGTAATGTAATGACATTTATTTATGTGTAATAGTGAAGTTTTTGTCTATTAGTATGAATTTAAAGTAATTGATAAAATAAAACAATAATAATAATTTCAGGTAAACAATTACGTTTATTTTTTTCAAAAATTTGCCTACACCAACAACAACACAAAAAATTTAATTAATGTTTTATTTTATTATTTAGCCTACTTACAAATAGCTTCCTATCCTGAAAAATAATATTCCATTTTCGATTTAGTGCTCGAGAATACACATGTTTTCATTAGATTTTCGTTTACTTTGCTAATCTAATGAATTAAACAATTTGGATCTCGTGTAAATCATGGAATACTAAATAATCAGGTAGTTTTGAAAATAAATGAGGTCAAATGGAGTTTTTCTGACAAAGTTAAAAGGTAAAATTACTTTAGGGTTTAGTAGGTAGTGATATTTATCGTCCTTTATATTTAGTGATACTTATCGCTTAATAGCTTAAGGGCTAACGGATCGGATCTCAATTTAAAACCATTTGACCCCACATATTTTCTATCGGATTTAGGTCTGAACTTTTAGATGTCCAAGAAATAACAGTAATTGCCAGCCTTGTAGAGATGAACAACCCTTGAGAAACCATCCGCGTACGATGCACTGCACAATTATCATGGACAAAATAAATTTGCGCTTCTGGATACGCGATCCGCGTAGTAACCTTCAACATTTTCAAGCTCGTCATTCATGCGCCCAGTTATTTTTACTATTTCTCCAGGACCCATAGAGGATATCCATCTCCAAAACCTAAAAAGAAAAAAAAAGTCAACTGTTATAATGTTAATTTAGTTCGTGTAAATACTAACTTGTTAAAAATATCATTATTATGATGAAATAATCATAGATAAAGGTGTTCGAATTTGTTGAGAATTATCAGTATTATCACTTACCTAAAGTTATTCATGCCCTACGATGGAGTTCAGCAGACAGTCCTATTTTTGCTGCTCGATAATTGTGTAAGTATAATTATCAGCTGCATGCAAATGCCTTCTGTTGATGTTGATATCAAATATTGTTGAGCAGTAGAACGAGTGGATGCAAAAGGCGAACTAGTCTGAATGTCAACAATATTATTGTGGCGACTTCACTGATTTGTAATACACTCCTGTTGTTTATCTGCCATTGCTTCTTACATTCACATCCCCACATTACACTTAAGCGCACGGTTTTTATCTGTAAGACAACAAATCAATACATAAATGAAGTTAAAGTTAACAAGGTTTTACTAAAAAAATATGTATTTGTTTCGTAATGATTATGACACAAGAATAATAAGTTGATAACTTACCGTAATTCAAAGCTAACGAGCAATCTCCTGATTACTCATTTGCTGTTCGAATAGCACCGCGATCTTAGTTCTCACAAAATTCTTAATTTGCATAATTTCCTTCAATATTCTTCAATTCATTTATGATTCAAACCAGTAAGTCAAGACTAGAATTGAGTATGGCTAGTGACCTTTTCATTATTCACCAAGATTATATTTAAATCTACCCTCAAATACTTCATTTTTTTCTTATCCAGTGTAAAGAGATCTCATAAATAAAAATCCGCTGTCGAACACTAATAACATAAAATTTCGACGCTCTGATAACTGGTTCGTTGGTTTAGTTGGTTGGTGCGTGGTCAACTTGTCATGTGAGCGATTGGATGTCTGGTTCGATTCCCACTGGGTGTTACGTTTTTGTTTCTTAGTATTTGAGTAAAAGATTTGTAAATCGTACAGTGATTTGCAATGTAAACTTTAGCTATTAGGGGGGTTACCAATTAATGCTTCTGTCTGTACATTCATCAAGATTTTTGTAGTTTGTGTGATGTACTAATAAAAATTACATAAGTAACAAAAATAAAATAGCGTTTGGAATAAAAAATACCAGCTTTACTTGTTGTTTGTTTGTTCTTGTATATAGGTTACTCGATGGTTACAGGTTACCTTGAGAATTTATTATAGCGGAATGCATATTTTAACAAATAAAAACTAAGCTGATTCTACTGAGATCGTGTCTTCATCGTTAAGTCCTTTATCGTCACTGGAACCTCCAGGGAATGAAGAAGGTGGGGACGGGGTCGGTGACTGGGGAGTAGACGGGCTTGACGGAAACTGGGGAAATTGGGGGAACTGGGGCAAAGAACCTTGGGGGAATTGGGGCAGAGAGCCTTGAGGAAACTGGGGAAAGCTTGGTTCTTGAGGAAATTGGGGTAATGATCCTGGGAACTGAGGGAACGATGGAAAAGAAGGTGCTTCGCCTTGAGGGGCTTGAGGCAGAGACGGCAAGGTCGGGAAGGGATAGTTGCCTATAGGTGGAAATTGCGGCGCCGAAGGCTGCTCTTGCTGAGGGGCTGGAGTTGTACTCTGATCCTGAGGTTGGTTTTGAGATTTATCTTGATCCTGTTGAGGAAATTCTGCGGAGTCCACTACAGTTGTGTCGCTGTCACCTGCCTGTGAGGGTGTGTCCTGGGATGGGGGGCCTTGTGGAAAGCTGGGCTGTTGCGAAGGAAATCCAGGTGTTCCCTGTGGGAAGTCAGCTGGTTGTCCGGGGGCTGAGGGGAACACTGGGTACCCTGGTGCTGGGGAAATAGTAAACGGCGGGTAGATGACACTGCCGGGGAAGTAGGATCCTCCCGCGATGGGGTAGAAGGCAGTATGCTCCAATGGCGCGTAGGGGCTCAACTGGGGCACTTGATAGTGCACGTGTGGTTGCAATGATACTGGTACTCCCGATGGAATCTGAAAATAGAAAATTAGTTTGGAACATCGTACAGAACGCTTTAGCTAAAACGATTGTAGTAGTTATACCGTATTCAAATCGAGTTAAACATAGTCCATTAAAATCTGTCTACGACCTCGAAATGTTCATGTTACATTGATATGTAAAAAAATGTGAAACAAATAATTCTTGTCCTTATGGTGTAAGGAATGTTAGATAATGTCTACTTATAAATGCCTACTTCTTTACAATTCCTAGAGCATATAATTTTTAGTCCCTAAATAAATGTCAACCCAACAAGATGTACGGAAACATTATTTTTAGTTTTTATAAGCTTGACTTTGTAAAAGTCAAGCTATCTCGCTACGTACAATTATTTTTCATCAAGGACAACTTGGAAACCACAGATTAGGTAATGTAGAACAAAAATCTTTTAATGTAGGTAGGTTGTTGTAGCTCACATTAGAAATATGGTTTGCAAAACATTTGAATTTATAAAATCGTGATCGAACTCACCGCGTTGATATACTGTGTTGTTGAGAATCCGAAGAACTTCGTTTGTGGTACAACCGCGGAGCTTATAGTGGCATGAGTGACCTGGTTCGGCGATGCAGAGAGCACCTTAGCTCCCGGCCAGGCGATTGCTGACCCGGCGGATGTACCTGACACCACCGCTAGTAATACTGACACTGCTAACACCTGCACATAAACATGAGGCTGAACTCAGTACCTACTTACTTCAAGATGAATGCTACACTAGGACATCTATGTTAGTTTCATTTGAAGCCTAGCGCCTGTCCTAGCCTTTGAACTCTACACACCATTCTTGTCAAAGTATCCGTAAGAAAGTTATAGGCGAGTCTTTTGTCAACTTGTTGGTGGCCTGGCAATTTTGGCGTGTTGACTTAATTATAAAATAACCTAGATATCAAAAAAACATCTCACTCTTAGATCTAAATTTAATTACTAATCGTCACCCACCTAATGCATTGACGCGAAAATAAAGGTAAGGTATCTTTAAGTACTACTTTTTTAGGACTTTACCGTAATTCGCGGTCAGTACAATTCAATGACTGTGGAATAATAATCGCAGAGCACAAATTAAGAAACAAAAACTAAATAGAAAGCTTATCTACACATCTATAGCACACAATTGTACAGATTCTAATATCTCGAAATAAAGTTCACACATCGTGAATAGTGAAGCCTGCTGACTCTAGCGGCAATAGGTTCTGGATTTGATTCCCACTGTTTGAAGTTCGAATAAATCTGTATTTATTTCACTGGGTTACAAGATTTTTCGCAGATTATGCACCTATATTGAGATATTATTAATCACAGATTTGAATATAAAATTATAGCTATAGCTAAGCTAACACTGTAGTAGGTATTGTTTTTAAACCACAATTTTCGACAATCTTTTACGATCGCCCACGAACTGGTCCCATTTAAATAACCATAAAATCCAAATAGTTATTATAATGAACTAAATCATCGTCAACACAATCTTCCAATAAACGAAACATAATCACTGAATATCATCACTGTCACAATATTTAATCCAAGGTTGAGCACAGTACCTTCATTGCGGGAGATAGCTTTATACGAGTTGTGGTCCTCTGACAATTCTTTTATATACTAAATAGCACCCCGCCTACTGCCACAAGGAAAGTATCAATGTTACTAGATGTTTAAGGAGCTTTGTATGCATCGTCGGCTTCGCTGCTACGTCACAAACTAGAACTTGATTGGCGCCAGTTTATAACGGGTAGGTTCCTACTTTGGTTTGATTGTCTACAACGCGGATTATCGTTGCATGACACCATCAACATAAATTAAAGGAGAATTGTATTATAGAACGAATAGGTATTGGTCATAGATATTACAACCAACCTATCTATAGTCTGAGTTAGTTCTATCAGATTTGTTAAGCTTCTACCCGAGGCTTCGCACGTCTTCGCGGTAGAAAGGTAGCATATAATTTGAGTATAATTTAATAAAGTAGAATATTGCTGTATATTATGTATATTGGTCATCTGGTGCCATTTTTAGGGTTCGTAACCAGCAACTCTATTGTCTAACTCAACTGGTAATCGTAATCGGCTTCAGTTTGGCTTTTCAAACCTAGCCTGGACTTCGATTGTCACTTTCATATTGTGTAAATAGCTGAAACCGAAGACCACTTCAATACCTTAGACCAGGGTTTCTCAAACTTTCGGCTCCACGTACCCCTGTTAAAGTTTCCAGGTGACAGCGAACCCCTTAACTAACTAATTAATTAGGAAATTCACCGCTTTGCGTGACAGTTCTGGATACTCTTCCTGTCTAGTTGCCCAAAAATCTATCACAGACTTTTTTTTTTAAATCAGCTTGAAGAGTTTCGTCTGCGGTCATTTCTAATAATGACTTCTGTTGCTTAATACTCAAACTAGAATTTATGCTCTCGGTCGTGACCGAAAATGGGTTACGAATTCGGCCATCTTTAGCATTATCAATATCCGGAAAATACCTTTTTAGTTTGTCGGAGAGCTGAGAAAGATGAAGAACAATGTCAGCCTTTGTTTCAGAATCCACGGATAAGTCGTTCGTCGTGATAAATTCATACAAAAGAGGACACATTCAAAGATATTTGATCTCAAGCAAGTTTTCCAAAGTTCTATTTTTTTAATAAGTGCGTTTATTTTTTTATCCTGCACAGTGAATACACTGCACACGGAACCTTGCATCGAAGCATTCGTTTCATTGAGACACGAAAAAATGTCAGCTAAATAGGTCACTCTTTTAAGCCAGTTTTCATCTTCAAATCGGAATTTAAGGTTGAAGTCACTGTCTTTCAAAAATAATATATAGATTTCGTGACGAAGTTCAACAAACCGAGCTAATATCCTGTCTTTTGACAACCAGCGTACTTCACAGTGTAGCAGTAATGAAACATGTTCACTACCCATGTCTCGGCATAATAATGCGAAAAGTCTTGAATTTAGCGGACGCGCTCTGAAAGTGCTGTTTTTAAATCTTCAGGTATTTTCTTGCTCGCTAATGCTTCTCTGTGCAATGCACAATGCATACTTTTGACCTCAGGCGCGAGATTTTTAATCCTGGATATTAGTCCAGATATCCTTCCTGTCGTCCGCACGTGCCTGCCAGTCATCACGCCACCATTACATAAATCTTGTCGCGAACCCCCTGCCGTCGAATGAGGAACCCCTAGGGGTTCGCGTACCCCACTTTGCGAAACCCTGCCTTAGACAATACCGACAACATTCTGACTGGGTCTACAACTGGTAATCGGTTTGAAGTTTACTGGTAATAGATTTCAAGTTAGACAATAAGGCTGCCGGTCTTGCTTTTTTCTGTCCTATTTTCAATCTTTCCGGGCGAAACATTTGAAATGGGATAGGCCTCTGTAGATATGGATCTTTTTTTTTACAGGAAAAATATAAAGTCTGTAAAAAGAATATTTTTTAATAATTATCAAAAACAGAGCAATACTTTAACCTTTTTTTCTACCCTACCGTGATGATAAACCCCCGGTTCCACCACAAACATATCACAAAACAGCTTTTGAAATTCCGTTAGATGACATACTTCTTAAATATTTTGATATGGGTTGAAAAATGTACCATTCCGCTCTGAGTCTCTTTCTTTAAGTTTAAAAAACGATCCTACTGAAATTCTCAAAGCGTTTGTTGATAATGTATCTATATTTTACAGGAAAAATGTACAGAAGTTTGTAATAGTAGAAAAAAAATTTGAAAGATGGTCAAACAACTAATTTCCGAAGGTGGGTTTTCAAAACTTCAAAAATAAATTGACACTATAATAATACCTAATAATAATCAAAACAAATAAGAAATAAATAAAACATAGTTATACACATGGATTTATGAAAAGTAAGGATGGCATCCTGTCAAATCAAACTTGAATCCTAACAATGGCGGAATGACATTGAGTGTCATTGTATATCGAGTTGCCAACTGAAGAAAAATTTACCCATAATTTTTATAAATATTCTTCCTAATAATTGTTTACAAATGAATATGTAGATTATAAAAAAATCTACGTAGGTACTGCTTTAGCCACGGTCATCGTCTATTAGACCTACTTTTTATAATTTTCAATTTACGCCAGCGCTTTATGGTGCTAACTGCAGTGAATTTGATTATCCCACAAGCACAGAACAGAACACTGTACTTTCCCGGGATCAAATAGTAACGTATTTGCTAATCGAAGAAATTTCAACAAAATCTGTTCAGCCCTCAGTGTATTCCAACTCTCCGTTCACTGTCTAATTTTAGTTTGAATAAATAATTCTTTGTGCCTATTAACTGGCTGACAACTTTTTTCTGCCTGATGCTTCGCATGCGTTGTTCCTATGGAAATGCCTAACCAAAAATCAAATAAAAATTACTTATTTAAAAGTGGCAATAAGCAGCCATATTTTACGATTGTTACTAGGAAGATCAATTAAACGTTCATAATAATGAAAAAATATACATTATTTTATTCTCATATTCATTGTTTGATAAATAAGAAATAAAAATTTATGGATACATAAATATTATTAATTTTAATTGCCCAAATTCTTATAAATGAAAAATCTTAATGCACACTGCATGCTATACTAGATTAAGTGGGATTCCAATTATTTTCATTGTGAGATTCTCTGATTACCTATACGAATTCAATTTAACTTCAAATTTTCATCACCTAGAAATCTGAAAAAATATTGACTATTAGTTATGCCCTGCGGCTACCTATAATCTCGATATAACATGTTATCTGCGTAGCATCAGCGTCAGTAAAATTATTATTAAAATGGGTTCAGCTATTTTGGAGAATAGCTTAAATAAACACAGGTTAGCTATAATAATTCGTCTATCAAAAGCTAAGCTATTGAATTGATATTACAAACAGAAATTCAATATCATAATTATATTTCAAATAATACATATTATTATAGATAACCAGAATGATAAATAAATGCCTATTTACCTGATTCATAATTTAAAGTCAATAAAATATGAGAATTGAAACTTATTTAATATACTCCCACATTTACCGGAAAATTTACATGTTTACATGTTGGCAGCACTGGCTAGATTTTGTGCTTCTATTTTGATTATTTTGTTCATAATAATTTTGCGTAAAATCAAAGAAATAAGTTGGTGAAATAAGAAATTTACCTAGGAAATGTGATCCGGTGTTTTTTATTGACAAACCCATTGTGATTTTTGCAACATCTGACCACACAAGACGGCGTTTTCCATTTATTTTGGTTTGTTTACAATAGAGTTAATCAGTTGGTGTATAAAGCCGTAATGGCGATGGCCAGCATACTATTTGATTGATTGGCATGCTTGCTTGATTGGAGTGCTTCGTTTTATGTTTTTCTGATATTCCTTCCGTACTTATTTATAGTTTCATGGTTATACACATTTTATCTATATCACAAAATCACTATGTAGTACTAACGGACCTATATATATACAACCTCTTTGTATAGGTATAAACTAAAGCCAAAACTAAAACCTCATTACTCATTCTATTGAAAACCTTTTTGAAGGATTCCTTGCATCCAACAAGAAAAAAAAGTATAAAATTTGACACGTGACATTGGAGGATATAAACAAACTGACAAAAATTTGTAATTTACGATAAAATTAAAATAATACATATTTTGATCGAAATGGATTGTATTCTTTTACACCAACAATTATTGTGAACTAATGTTTTTATATTCATTTTTATTGGGAATGAGTAACAATGTCAGGTAACTTTATGAAATGTACAATACAGTGAGTGTAATGCAGATACAGTTTAGGAGTTCTCACATATTGCCATAACGCAGGAGTCAAGTTTTTAAGAGTTCTTCGTTTGAGCCATGATAACTTCAAAATCTGTTTACTGTATTTTGTAGACTGCCTTGCTTGCCTTATAGTATTTTATATAATATTTTTTTATATATAGTTACTGAGACTAACTAAAGCCAACGTTTCAGATACCGCTTTTTCTGCAACCGAGTCTTCAATACAGACTTCTGAGTCCACCAAAAAAGTTAAAAGAAAATGTAAGTTTCATTATGTAGGTATCAGGTCAATATTATAAAAAATAACAATTCATTGAACATAAACACACCTGGGTTCCTACGTTTAAATGAAAAAAAATAATGCTTGACAATCGTCACAGCTTCTTCTAGTCTCACGCTTAAGCTTGTGTTATGTCTAGGTACTAGACGACTGATATACTACAATACAATTAAAAGAACTCATTTGCGTACAATTATAATAATTAAACCAATAAACTTTAACAATTATCTAAAATTAAATGAATAAATCAAAAGCTATAACTCGTGCCTAACCAATAGATATCCTCACGTACCAACATATAAAAAATTGTGGTACGCTGGTTAACATCTAGGTCTAACTGCTGGTTGCGCACAAATATTTTCCCGACGCTGCGCGGCGGGAACGCTTCGCTTTTCCGTCCGAGTCGTCAGTCGGCCGGCAGACAGTGAACGGCGCTGTGTTCCCTCGGGGTATCGCTCACACACTTGTTTGTTAAAAATTAAACACTTTCCTGAAGTTGACTGCAAGCCCACACGTACGTTTTGTCACTTTTCTCCATTAAAATTACAACACAAGCTTTCCACAACTGTGTCTACATTCATTCACTTACAATCGAAATGCAGAGGTGACGGCCCTCATCATGTTTTGTTTACGCATCGGTCATACATATTTCAACTACCAATATTATGGGACCAATTTGTTGTTATGTGCGTTACTAGCTGAACTCAGCTTTTCATATCTAAATATAAATTTATGACCACATAGGTAATTATGGAACATTGTAACGTAGAAACATTAAGCATAAATGCCGGAAAACAACACAGAACAGCTGTTTCATGACGTATTCAAAACGCTTCAGTTAAATTTGCGAAATAAAATAACATTGTTTTTTAGCAGCACGAATATATTAGATTTTACTAATCAATGCACGCTGGCAAGGGACACCTATTAATAAATGTTAAAAGAATTTAGAAATTTATTTTTGCTAATGAATGAGTGCCAGAAGGCGAACCTAATTACATGATTTGAACAACGAAATACCTAATATCTTGATGAGGAGGGATAAAGTATATTTACCTTTCGGTCCATAGGTACCTATTATGACGTGTTAGTTATGACGAGCTCTGTGGTGCGTTGCGCGAAGATCCGCCTACGACGCATGAGGTCGCGGGTCCGACCCTGCCTCGGGACAAATATTTGTATGATCTACAGATATTTTTTCTGGGTGTTCTGGTCGTTTTCTATGTTTAGTAAAAATATCAATTTAATATATTATGTATTGTCTTATGTATATCAGTCTAGAAGCTATAAAACAAGCTCTGCTTAGCTTGGAGCTAGGTGATACTGTGTGATCCAATTGAGGACCTTAAATCTATACTAATAGTATAAAGAGGAAAGATTTGATTGTTTGTATGTTTGTTTGTTTGTTTGTTTGAATTGAATAGGCTCCGAAACTACTGGACCGAGTTAAAAAAATCTTTCACCATTAGAATCCTTAATTTTCCGTGATGAACATAGGCTATATAATATTTTCAAAAAGTTAGGGATCCGCATGAAAAATTCAATAATTGAACCGTGGGCTGTATATTCAACCTCTTTTTCTATTATGGCGCGTCAGAATAGAAAAAGAGGTTGTATAGCGCACGGTGCTTGCTTTTTCTCTACGGCCAGTGTCAGTTTTGGAATGTCGAGTCAATGTCAAAAACCCCAATGCTGTTAAAAAAAGAAAAGATCCGTATGAAAACTGTGAAACCCATCGTTTTAGTGTGTATAATTTCTGAAATTTTTGTTTAATACCCGTGCGAAGCCGGGGCGGGCCGCTAGTTTAATACATTTTTGTTTTAGCTTTCCGCATGGCGGACGAGACCGCAGCCGATTGTCTGTTCGAGCGCCTGCGCCTTCACCAGCAGCGCGCTCCTGACTCTACGGAGGTGGCGCGTGCCATTGTAGCGCGGATCAACTCGCGCCTCACTTCACATGGTAAGTCCATACTCCACCAGCTCCCTTGCATCAACAGCACACTCCTATTCTCTTCGGAGATGCTGCGTGCTATTGTAGCGCAAATCGCTCTGGTGAGTCCATGCCAGACACCTGTACCAGCATCGTCGTACTCTGCGGAGCCACCTCCGCAGGTCATTGTAGCAGGAATGAACTTGAGCCTCACTTCGCACGGTTAGTACATAATTATGTGTGGAGGGTGGCGTGGCTATGGTATCGCACATCAACTCGCGCCTCACTTCACACAATGAGCCCGAAACTCTCATAGTAGCTTCGGTTACTCTAGAATCCTAGATATTTTTAAAGTAAAGGCCTTTAAAAAAACAAAGAATTATTGATGGAAAATATTTTGTGATACTGGTATCATCGGAATCAAGGAATTAATAAGCAATCGTAATGTTCAGTCGGCCAAACCAAGTTACAATAATAGGAGGTAATAAGGTCATTATAGGTAATGAGATACTGCCCACGGATTAGCCAGGGCTTTTCAAGCAGTACTCGGCTACGTCCGTCCAGGTATATTATTACCTCTCCGCCATACTCCTTACGATACGTCCAGCCGTTTTGGCGTGAAAAAGTTTAAAATAAATATTATCGCGCGTCGATTTACACATAGCTGGTTCCAGTACCTAAATAAGGTTTTTATTAGTATATAAGGTATTTGTTTAAATGGGCTATCAGTTTTTTATAAGATATTTACCTGATTTTGGTATAACGTTTGTATGGACAATTCACTGGAATGAGGCCCCTTGTGATACCTGAAATAAAATGATTTTATTAAAGTTTTATTTAACATTATTGGTATGGATGATGATATAAGGTAATGGATTGGGCGAATGTCTTTGGGATAGGGTAGTGGTTCGTAGTTAACCCACGCACATTTGTAGTGAATATAGGATTATGTTGTTATAGGTAGTGTTAGGCGTAGCGTTTTTGACCAGACAGGGGCATCGCCCTCCGACTAATTTATTTTACTGTCCTTACCTACGCTGAACATTAACATTCAAAATCCATTTCATACAATAAGGGGAATATTTTATCGTCCATATTTTCGAATATGCTAATACAGTATTGAAGACAATAAAGTAGGTACCTACTATGATATAGAGATAGTGATGAATTTAGAAATGCTGAATTTGCATACGAAACACTCTCTTATCGCACTTACAATCTTAGTTTACTACGAGTGTTAGGTATATATCCTATTTACATACTTTGGATTAAACGGAAACCAAGGATCGCAAATATTTTATAACACAGCAAGATTTAATAACAGCTGTGTTTTATTTTCCACTATTCAAATAAGGAAGAATATATAAATTAAACTAGATTATAATTTTTTTTTAATGAGTTTTACTTATGTTTGGTTTGGTACTTCATTATCTCACTCAATTAATTGTTTATGATTTTCATGTTTTTTTTTATATAACAATTATAACAAATTACTCCTATTAATGTTTAATTGCCGTGTAACTTGCCGTGTGGTGACGGCATACTAAAGAATTTCACCACCCCAACTCATCCCGTGGGTGTCGTAAAAGGCGACTAAGGGAAACACACCGGGGGGCGGGCAGCAGCGCCCTCTGCAGAACTACTCCACGAAACTGCGATCCCCAACCCGCATGCCCAGCGTGGGGATTATGGGCAATTACCCCCAATGATAAGAAACGCCACAAAATGGCCCCCAGTTCCCGGCCGCCTCGCTATTCCTGGCCATGGTAGCGGCCACGGTAACGGCGGGGCAGGGGGTGCTAGGAATCTCCGGGCTACATTAGGCTACCACACCCCACACACACTGACCCTGGCAACGTTTAACGGACGCACTCTGAGGCTTGATCACCATCTAGCGCAGTTGGAAGTGGAGCTAGAGAACATTAAATGGCATGTTCTAGGGTTATGTGAAGTCCGTAGAGAGGGGGAGGACACTGTAACCTTAGACTCGGGCCATCTTCTCTACTTTCGCGAGGGTGATAAAACATCCCAGGGTGGCGTAGGTTTCCTCGTCAATAAGGCCCTCTCTAACAACGTCGAAGAAATCTCCAGTGTGTCGACCAGGGTAGCGTACCTGATCCTTCGGCTGTCTAAGCGCTACAGCTTGAAGGTCATTCAGGTCTACGCACCGACCTCGGCACACTCGGATGATGAAGTGGAGGATATGTACGAAGACATATCCAAAGCCTTACATCACACCACCAAGGCTCACTTCAACGTTGTTATGGGGGACTTTAACGGCAAGGTGGGAACCCAGACTGGCAACGAATCCCGAATAGGCCCGCATGGTTTTGGTGTTCGAAATCACAGGGGACAAATGCTCGTCAACTTCCTCGAGAAAGAGGGGCTGTTCTTAATGAACTCATTCTTTAAGAAACAGCCCCAAAGGAAGTGGACATGGCGGAGTCCCGATTCTGTGACAAAAAATGAGATCGACTTCATCATGACGGATAGCAAGCATATATTCAGAGATGTCTCAGTGATCAACAGGTTCAATACCGGATCTGATCACCGACTCCTTCGAGGCTCTCTGAATATAAATTTGAAGCTTGAAAGAAACCGTCTGATGAAGTCCACACTCCGACCGAACCCAATCCAAATCATGGCGGGCACCGAGAAGTTTCAGCAGCTTCTCGGGGATAGATTCGCTGCCTTGGAACCCACTGATGACGCTGACGAGACCCTACACAATCTGGTAGACACGCTGAGGGACGAGGGCATCAAGTTTTGCAAAAAGCAGCATACTGGTAAGAAGTCCAAACTCTCGGATGAGACTCTTGGGCTGATGACAAAAAGACGGGAAACCACCCAAGCGACTTCGTCAGAGAGGTCAGACCTGAACAAGCGAATTGCGAAGATGGTACGACGCGACCTTCGGAGCTCCAATACACGCCTCATCGAAGAGGCGATAGAGCGAAACCGAGGGTCCAAAGTATTCACTCAGCAGCTTGGAAGGAGCCACCTGACGAAGCTTTCAACGCACGACGGAAGGACCGTATTGTCGAAGCCGGAGATATCGGCCGAGATAGAGGACTTTTATGGCCGTTTATACGCTGCACATGCTCCCCGTTCCCAACGAGACGACCACGATTCTAGAGCCACCTTGATACGCCACTATACCGACGAACTGCCAGACATCAGTCAAGACGAGATCGTGTTAGCTCTGAGGCAGCTTAAAAATGGAAAAGCCCCCGGTGAGGACGGAATAACATCAGAGCTTTTGAAAGCTGGAGGATACCCTGTTATACAGGAGTTACAGAGCCTCTTCAACGCCGTCCTTCACAGTGGGAGAACTCCAAAGGCGTGGAGTGGGAGTTTGGTGGTGCTCTTTTTTAAGAAGGGAGATAAAACCCTTCTTAAAAATTATAGACCCATCTCGCTCCTAAGTCACGTCTATAAGCTTTTCTCACGAGTTATATCGAACCGTCTCGCCAGGAGACTCGACGAGTTTCAGCCACCGGAGCAGGCTGGGTTTCGCGGAGGATATGGTACCATAGACCACATTCACACAGTGAGGCAGATTATACAGAAGTCCGAAGAGTATAATCAGCCCCTGTGTCTGGCTTTTGTGGACTATGAGAAGGCCTTTGACTCCGTTGAAACCTGGGCTGTTCTACAATCCTTACAGCGATGTCAAGTAGACTATCGTTATATCGAGGTGCTGAGATGTCTCTACGAAGCCGCTACGATGAGTGTCCGAGTACAGGACCAGCAGACTAAACCGATCCAACTGCGCAGAGGAGTGAGGCAGGGGGATGTCATATCCCCGAAACTGTTCACGAGCGCGTTGGAAGATATGTTTAAGACGCTGGACTGGAAAGACAAGGGCATCAACATAAACGGCAACTACATCTCACACCTGCGATTCGCTGATGACATAGTCTTAATGGCGGAGTCGCTAGAGGAGCTGAACCGGATGCTGGACAGTCTAGCTTCAGCCTCCCGATGTATCGGTCTTGGCATGAATTTGGATAAAACCAAAGTCATGATCAATGCCCACATTGATCCAAGACCGGTGATCGTACATGGCTACCTTCTCGAAATTGTTTCTGAGTACACTTACCTCGGGCAGATTTTGCAGTTGGGTAAAAACAATTTCGAGAAGGAAGCCAAGAGGAGGATCCAGCTAGGCTGGGCAGCGTTCGGAAAATTACGTCGAGTCTTCTCGTCATCCATACCGCAATGTTTGAAAACGAAAGTTTTTAATCAGTGCGTCCTACCAGTCATGACCTACGGAGCTGAGACGTGGACACTCACGATAGGGTTGGTCCACCAGTTCAAAGTCACCCAGCGCGCTATGGAAAGAGCTATGCTCGGAGTTTCTCTGAAGGATAGGATTCGTAACCAATTCATCCGACAGAGAACTAAAGTCATCGACATAGCTCAGAGAATTAGCCAACTGAAGTGGCAGTGGGCCGGCCATATTTCGCGAAGAACCGATAACCGCTGGGGTAAACGTGTTCTTGAGTGGAGACCGCGACTCGGTAAACGTAATGTAGGACGCCCTCCGGCCAGGTGGGATGACGATCTGCGAAAGACTGCTGGCAGATGCTGGATGCGACAAGCCGAAGACAGGGCGCTATGGCGCTCATTAGGGGAGGCCTATGTCCAACAGTGGACTAACATAGGCTGATGATGATGATGATGATGAATGTTTAATTGCCGAGACATCACAATTTGTCCCTTAAAACTTAAAAACTGTGTAGTAATTATAAAAAAAACCTTAAATTAGTGACTTCATAAACGTACTCCACGGCCCATAACATCCCCTAAAGGTATTTCTCTATTCTGTCTGTCTGTCTTTCTATTATTAGGTCGTCGTCCAGTTACAATCAAAACAAACTGTTATATTAACTAAACTATCATTCGCGTCAGAGTATGTAATAATTTAACTTTCCCATGTCATTGTATTACATCTGTAGGTTATTTCATTCATTCTGTTGGCTCAGAAAATATAAGATTTGGCTACGTTTGGCATTTTGCCAAGCTATATTTCACTGGTACCTAATACACAGATTAAGAAAAGAAAGTGTCGATATTTATTTTCAGAACATGGAGTTTTTTCGACAGAAATCTTCTGTTTGTCAAAAAAAAGGTAAGGTTAAAACATTGTATAAACACTGTACTCATAAATTCTAACGTATGCTCTAATATTTAAAGTGATATCGTATCGATGGATAGAAATTAATTTTTAAAGAACATTTTTCCTAAAAAAAATAAACGCAAGAATGATTGCGGAAAAATATAGAGTTCCGACACGCAAACAAAACACTTTGGTGCCATAAAACAGTTTCAAAGTCAATAATGCCTTCCAAACAACCTAATTAAATGAAACTTCGGCTAAATGGTAAGGTATGTCATGCGATGGGAAAGCGTTGGTTCGTGTTACAATAACCTTAAAGCAAGAACGCCCTTAGAAGTTTTGGCTTTACATTATAGCCTTGATTTTATTGCTTTAGTAGCGTTTATAGTTAATTGATATTATGATCACTAGTTCAAAGTCGCTCAGCGAGGTATGGAATGAGCTATGCGGAGTTTCTCTGAAGGATAGGATTCGTAACGAATATATCTGACAGAGCACCAAAGTTATCGACATAGCTCAAAGAATTAGCAAACTGATGTGGTAGTGTGCCGGCCATATTTCACGCAGAACCGACAACCGCGCAAAACGTGTTCTTGCGTGAAGACCGCTACTCGACAAAGGTAGTGTAGGACGCCCTCCGGCCAGGAGGGATGACAATCTGTAAAGGTATCTGGCAGATACTGGATGCGACAAGCTGACAGGACAGGGCGCTATGGCGGTCATAAGGAGAGGCCTGTGTTCAGTGGACTAATATGTGCTGATGATGATGACCTGCTTTTAGCTGTTTGCTTCACAAATATTGAGGCACAAGTGTCTATGTCATTTGAGTCACAGTTATCGAGTTTTGATAACTTGTGGCTTGTTGTTGGTTGAATCTGAGGAAAAGTAAAACAAAACAGTACATCAAAGGCATAAGAGGTTTTTAAACTAGCTACATGAAAACCTCTACGTGCAGAGTCTGATAAGTAATCATCGTCAGCCTATAGCAGTCCACTGCTGGACGTAGGCTTATCCTAATGAGCGCCATAGATGGCTTTATTTATCATTTGGATGGTCACTATCTGGCGCAGCGCATCAGCATTGCCATACAGCGTGGCAATGCAGCCAGCATCTGGGGTACACTTCCAACTGGTATTGATATGGATCAGTTGAGCTACCTGTAGTTTGTTCGCAACAGTCTGCAGTTAGCTCAATTGTTTCAATTGTAAATAGGTACTAGTTTTTATTTAGTTAGATAATTGTAATTTTAAGTGTTAATAAAGGCTTTTTGTTTTTTATTAAAATTGATCATTACATCATGTCTTTACTTGATATACAAATTATAGGCAAATAGAGATATCTTTCTCTGCCATACCGCGCCGTTACCGTTATTAAGTTGTAAAATCATTTTTATAAGATTTATAAGTCACATAGTCCAGTTATCTATCTCGTTTCGTTTTAATTATTTATAGATCAGCCAGTTCTGACTTCATCTTGATTTAATATTTATTCAAATATATGAAACGCATATTATCTATACTAATAATATAAAGAGGAAAGATTTGATTGTTTGTATGTTTGTTTGTTTGTTTGTTTGTTTGTTTGAATTGAATAGGCTCCGAAACTACTGGACCGAGTTAAAAAATTCTTTCACCATTAGAATCCTTAATTTTCCGTGATGAACATAGGCTATATAATATTTTCAAAAAAGTTAGGGATCCGCATGAAAAATTCAATAATTAAACCGTGGGCGGTATTCAACCTCTTTTTCTATTATGGCGCGTCAGAATAGAAAAAGAGGTTATATAGCGCACGGTGCTTGCTTTTTCTCGACGGCCAGTGTCAGTTTTGGAATGTTGAGTCAATGTCAAAAACCCTAATGCTGTTAAAAAAAGTAAAGATCCGTATGAAAACTGTGAAACCTATCGTTTTAGTGTGTATAATTTCTGAAATTTTTGTTTAATACCCGTGCGAAGCCGGGGCGGGCCGCTAGTAATGTATAAAAGATAAGACAAATCTTGTTTTAATTTAAAAGATGAGTTATGTCTTAATATAGCTCTAGGAAAAGTTTAAATTGTAGAAATATTACTTACTGTTTATCGCATCCTTAACTTTGGTGAACATGTAGTAGTCTACATGTTCCAATAAACGAATAAAACCACGTTGGACAATTCACATACATAGCATTACGTATAACAAAGAAAGAAGAGTATGTGTTATGGATGCAAAGATTTTTACAATTCTTGTGATAAGAGATGTGGCGCTGAGGGAAAATGTCCAATATTACAGAAGAGGAAAGATTTGATTGTTTGTTTGTTTGAATTCAATATGCTACGAAACTACTGAACTGTATTGAAAAATTATTTTACCATTCCCACATTATCCCTGATGAACATGGACGATAGAATATTTTCAAAAAAGTTAGGAATCGGTATGAAATCTTCAATAACGCAACCCAAAGTTAGTGAAAACTTATAATTTTTGAAAGTCGGTATGGACCGCTAGTAAAACACATTTTTGGTTTAGTTTATAACTATTTTTTAATTTTTAACTATTTGTTTCCCAAATAAAATAAACATAGAATTCGCATCAGACCATACTTATCATAACCATTATGCATTGGCAACAATACACACTTATTATATAGATCGATTAGGTTCCTTCTACCGCAGTAAGGTCGCGCGCGATCGGCCCCCGACACCCGTTGCAATGGCACACAGCCAAATTATACCAATAGTAGTACCAACGCGACCCTTATGGTGCCGGCCCACTTAATGTTACCATTATTATTATACCTATCTGTTTGATTATCGCTACTGGCACTGATAGTACCGGGGGTGGGGTGTTTTACGAAGTTTGAGGTTGCTAAGGCATAGGCCAATTTCAACTTCGTTTGTCATAGTGATAAACCTTTGTTGAGGTTAGTTTAAGTGGTGTGGATGAATATGCATAAGTTTTTTAATACTATTCTTTATATATACGAGTACCACCTATATTTTTAGATTTCAGATTTCTATAAGATTATTTTTTTAGGCTAAGAATAAGGAGACAATCATAAAAATACTTCGACGATTTACAGTAGGCTCAGTTCAATTTTAAAAGATCTTGATTCATGAACTTAACAAATAAGAATTATATAAATCAAGTGTAAAATCTTCCTATAGAAAATTAAACATAATTTAAACACGTTTAAGCGCGCACCCTTTTTCAAACTTATAAAAATAAACAGTAGAAGTTTCAGTAGGCTGGCATGAAATCAATATGAAAAAGTATTATATCTATTCTAGGCCACAATAGCAAAAAAATTTTTTTACGGAAACACAGATATTCTGCATGTCTAAGAAGGATAACATGGGTTTAGTATTATTGCCAGCTTCTGGTTTAGTTTCGAAAACTAGCAATCCAACAAGGTAAAGGTTTATTTTCATTTCTTTACTATATCTACTTTAAAAAGATTGAAGAGAACAACGAATCAAAGTGTTCACTTTATTTCCCAGTATCATTCATATGCATATCATCACTACATAGTATAAAACAAAGTAACTTCCCACTGTCTGTCTGTTTGTCCCTATAAAGGCTTAGATCTTTAAAAATACGGGACGGATTTTGATGTTGTCTTCTTAATAGATAGAGTGATTCAAGAGGAAGGTTTTTGTGTCAGCATTGTACCCGTGCGAAGACAGAGCGGGTCGCTATGTAATTTGTATGGTTTTGGAGGTATTCTTAGTTCAACTTCCAGCCATATAATAATATCACATTCCTCTTTAAATTTGGTAGGTATAGAAGAAATAAATAAATAAATAATGCTGGACCATCTACACAACATTTTTTCAGAAGACGTGAAATATAAACAGCTATTTTTCTTTACTCGGCTTTGACACCGGAAGCGGTCACTCTCTTGCTTCCGGATTATGAATTCTTCACCGGAAATATAATTGCACCTTTGCCTAAATATGCCAAATGTTTTGATGACCGGAATTCAAAGACAGCATTGAAATTGATACGAAGGTTTTGAATGAGGAAATGTACTCAGTGCCAAAACACGACTATAAACTAATCGCTGTAAATCCATCTTGCTAATTGATATAAGAGATTAGGTGTATCTGACCAAAAAAGGTCTCTGATTATTGTAGACTGGTGAACCTAGTTCAGTGTACAAAGTATGAGACGTGTGCTAATGGCTTCAGGCGGACCCACGATTGAGAAAAAGAGCTTGCGTTACGTCAACGTCACTTCTAACATTTTAAATCGTAAATCTACTGTTTCTGCTATTTCTAATCTGTAACTATTATAAGGAGGAAAGATTTGATTGTTTGAATTTAATAGGCTCCGAAACTCCTAAACCGATTTAAATACATAAACCTTAGAATCTTACATTTTCCCTGATAAACATAGGCTATAGAATATTGTACAAAAGTTTGGGTACCGTATGAAAACTTCAATATTATAACCCAACGCGTTTTTATGTGTAAAAAATTTTTAATTTTGGAATTTTTTGTTAACACATGTGAAACCGGGGCGGACCGCTAGTAGTTTTTTAAAATCATAATTACTTGTTAGTCTTTAACCAAGTTAGGTAAACAGCTAGGGATAGGTAGTCTTACAAGGAACGTGTATTGAAAGCGAAACATGACCTTTGAACTACTGCCAACACCCGAGGGTGGAGTGTCTATTGTCATGCTGCAATGCTATTCAAGCAATGCACGGCATTTCAAAGGTTACAGTCGTCTATTACTTCCGATGCTGCACAAACAGAATAGGATAGATAGAGAAGCCATGATAAACCTGCCACCGCTGAAATGCAGCGCTGCTATGGCACAGGTTTCATGGGTGAGATTTTTTTGGTTCTTTATTTAATACTACCTCGGTGCCCGCGGTTTCACTAACTCCCGATCTCGTGGGATTTTCGAGATAAAAAGTGACCCATATGTTAGTTATTCCAGGTCATAAACTATGTGTACCAAGTTTCATCAAAATCCGTTTTGTAGTTATTGCGTGAAAGAGTAACAAACATCCATCCATACTTACAGACTTTTGCGTTTATAATATTAGTATACCTGGGACACAAGTAGGTTTTAGTTGATATCGATCGATGTCATTTTATATTTAGTATTTCAAAAAAGAAAGATAATACTACATATTCATTTATTTATTTAACTTTTATGAAGAATAGGTGACTGAAAGTGACTGTAAACAAGATCCGTCAAGTGCGAGTGAACTAGCGCACCGAGGATTTCGAACTTTTGCCGATAATGTATACCTATGTCGTGGCCATATCGTAGATTTGCCCACTTCATGAAATGCTCGAGAATTTCATGAAATGGTCGCATTTCATGAAATATTCCACTGTCTATTGCCACATCATGATGTGATTTGGGCCGATCAATGATAAGAAATCGTTTCTCGATATGGGCAACTAAACGCGCGGCTTCTTCATGAAATGGTCAAGATTATTTGATCATATCGTAAAGTAGTTACATTAATTACCGGTAGAGGCGCTGCAAGCGCTTGATTTATGTGAGAAGACGGCGGCCGCTGTTGTTTCTCGCAGTGAAAAATTGAATAAATCGTTATTAAATGAGGAAAAAAGTGATAACAAAATAGTTTACGACGAAAAAGTTCTCGATTATTATGCAAGTCACGAAAAAACTGAACAAAATGTATAATGTTTTTTTTTAGGTTATGAAACAAATTAAGGAGTTAAGGGGACTACGCAAAAGAAATCCATGGACTTTACTTCATGTCAAAATATGACATTTTGGAAACTGCGGATGAGGAATATCTAATATTCAAGAAAAAATGCGTCGACGATCCTACTAGGTACATATTCGTATAATTCCGACGGAAAAGTATTTTGAAATATTAAAGGAAGTTCATAAAACCGTAGGACATGGTGGACGATTTTAATTCGTATATTGTGCATTCCATGTGCATTCTTATACTACTTTTGTAACTATGTACCAAAGAACATACTTATTTTTAAATAATTGTTTACTATCTAAAAAGAAAAGCGTTACTTTAAGTTTTTGATGTTTAATTTTGTTACAAAAATTTGATTCATTTTGTTTGTGTCAGTTGGATTTAATTATTACAATAAACAAGTTCTTAACATATTCTGGATTTTTATAAAATATTTTATGGACTCCCTATTTATACGATCCGGCCAAATGTGAATGACAAATCATTTCATGAAGTGAGCAAATCTACGATATGGCTACGACATATACACATACTTTAGGTACCAGTTGCTTCGGAGACCATAAGGGTTTTGCAACCGCTGTCAAAACAGCAACTATCAGACATTGTGTTATAGTGTGTTACAATTGTGTACAATGACATTGTGATACAAGAGGGGCCAAAAAAGTTCCTGTATCGAAACTAAGCCGCTACAAGATAAGATAAGGTTTACAATAGATACTACGGCACCGGCTTTCCAAGCATTCACATAACTAATGAAATGACCTAGCGAAAGACAGATGGCCCGTGGGTTTGGCTGACGAAGTGTTATGATTATTTTTATTCGGTAGGTATGCCAATGTGGATATCAAACGGTTATTATTTATTTGGCAACAACTGCTGACCGGAACTATTTACTTTTCCGTTGGCAACACTCAGAATGAGAAGTTGTAAACACTTGTGTTTACCTATATGTAAGAAGGACAAATGTATACATAAAAATATACGTAATGGTTGTTATGTTAAATTGGGGAATTAAAATCATGGAGACAAAAAAAATTCTAACAGTCTAAAAGCCTTTAAATCCACACAGTGGAAATCCCAATTTAACATACGGTTAAACCCACCCGAGTTTTCTCCTCCTGTCCATGATTTTGTCCATGCCCTTTCTCTAAGAATAAGTACACATGAATAAAAATAATAACACTAATAATAACCTTTCAACCTTGTCAACGGCCGCTAGAGCCTAGCTTCGCGGTCGGTGATCCACCGTTTTGATATTTTTTTTACTGTAGAGTTATTTTATAATAATTTTGTTGATAATTAAAAAACGTATTTTTTTAACGAGATGTATAAATAAATGAAGTGGAATAATAATAATAATAATGCTGGACAATCCACACAGAATTGGCCACACATTGACCCTAGCTTGGAAAATGGGGAAGAGTCATAATTTTTATACTCGCACTACCGTTGCATTAGCCATTTTAATCTGAACTCGACAATTTGTGTCTCATTAATTAATCTACAAAATTGGCTTGATATTTATTAAAGAACCCATCTTTACTTTGCTATACAAAAACATAAATTAGTTTTATTATTTTAAGACTACAAATTATAATTGTTGTAGGTACACGAGAAGAATTATCTATCATGCACCGTTGTTCAAGCAATTAATCTATGTCACTGATCCATGCAATCTTGATACTTGTATAAATGACCACGCTATTTTAAGCGTTTTGTTTGTAAACAGCAATAAGGTAATAAAAGCTGCCCCGGTTATTGACAAGCTGAAGTCCTTGAACCTTTTATATGATCACATTGATCACATACCACTAGTTGCGTGTTTGTTTTTTTGTTTATACATAACGCACACTTTGAAATTCCTGAAAGGGATGCCTTTCAGGAAATTCAGAAAGTCAAAAAAAAATGCTGGTCAATCCACACGTCATCATCTAGCCTTAAGCTAAGCAGAACTTGTAGTAAGGGTACTGTTATGGGATGACTGTGATAAATATTTTTAATATACATAGAAAATACCCAGAACATTCACAAACAATATTTGCAGATCGGGCAAACATTTTGTCCCCAGGGAGGAATGAAACCCGCAACCTACTGCAGGCGGACCTTCGCCCGCCGCCGCGCCACAGAGTTCAATATACGGCTATGGCGTGCAGACGAAATCTTTTTTTAAGTCTACATTTCCGTAGGTACTTTTAATTAGGTACCAATTGGTAGGTCGCCTTGAATACTCCCCTAATTCATATAAGTACCAAAGCACGGGGACATAATATGGAAACCGAGACCTACCGTTACTATGGCGCTCAATCCCAAGTATTGGTAGAGCGACGCACTTCGTAAAGATAAATAGTTGCCATGGCGTCAGCATTTTCTGAAATTGCACGCTACCGCGGGAAGCACGGCCGTGTGACGTACGCGCGTGGCGCGCTGGCTAGCCGCCAGATTTCAGTCACAGACGAGACGGCCTGTCATTGTCGTACGCGGGTCATTTACTGCAATATTTGGCGCAAATTGCTAATTTTATATCATTTATAAGATCTACTTTTCACCTTTCACCTTCTTTTGTCATCCCTTGCATGCTTACACTTATCTTTATCACACGCAATTGTTTATTGCAATATTTGTTAAAAATTCCTTATCAATACACAATATTTCAAACATTCCAAGTAAGAGTTAACTACTTTCTTTCCCCATCTAAAGTTATGTCCCCGATATTGCAGACGACCATTGGCTGCGGTAACCGCGTCGTATCAGGCGGACCGCATAGGTACCTACTTGTTTGCACCATAGTGGTACCTATAAAACACTAACTAAACGTTGTGATCTTATACCCCTGTTATCATCACACTGACATTGTTTTGAAGGGCTACTTTCTTTACCCTTGTAAACGGTATTCGCACCATCGGTAAATTTTAGTTTAGTAGATAATGATAACTAGATATCTCCGACAATCAATTCAATCCAAATCGAACGTAAACACCGGTTGTTATGAATGAGGTACCTATTGGACAGTCGTATTTAGTTCACCGCCGCCGTACGTGATATTTAACGAGAAAGAGGTTGTTATTTCATGTAGAGTACCTATTACAAATTAACAGCAACCAGAAATGTGAGGGTAAATGCCACTAGATGGCCTCCAGGTGCGCAGTGCTGGTTTGGACAGAACAATGAGCTTGCGGAAGGAGGGCCGAGCTGCGATCTGATGTATGGTCTTTACGGACTTATACGGCTGATTGAAAACAAAGGCAGAATAACAACTTTCATTTTTTGTTAATGAGCTCTTTTCAAGTTTTTATAAATCCGCTAAAATATGTAACCTTCTCGGAGAAACAAACTCTTTTATATATATATTTTTATTCTCTATTTCAGATAAACATACCCGGCAAGCCACTTTGGACAAGCTATGGAACAAACACTCTGGAGCAGTTCAAATGCTCATATCAATATTAGAAGTAAGTTATATTCCCTTCTGAAGTTCTGACCCATTGTACCTCCGAATATGCCCCCCAGAGCGGTGCGGTGGGTAATTATTTTTCCCTACGATACCACCGTAGTGCTGAGACACGGGTTGCGATTACAATTTGCGTATTATTATTTTATCATAATGCACTCAATATGGAGGGTATTATTTTTTATCTCTTTGAAATACATTAAAAATACGTTCACTAATTTAATTACCGATCAGATATTTCGTTTTTATATTTGTCCATCCTAATGGGAATGATGACGTAACGGTGGAGTACGTTTAAAAAAGAATATAGAATTAAAGTGTTATTTTTCTATTCATAGAGCTCAAGAGATTCCGCCACATGCAACTATATAACCTCCATCTTGAGAGAAGCGCTTTGCCTGAAACAGGGAAAAGGAAAGAAAAGTTCAGGTATGCACATAAGTGAACCAAGAAATGTCTGTCTATTAGGATAATTATACAAACACGTATTTAATATTTTTAAAACAGAACTTTATCTTGGAGTTTGTTAAATAATTCAATATTTTGGTAAATTAGTTCCTATTGAACCGACGTTCAAGAAGAAAGAAACAAAAAAGACGGGAAAAGAAAATAAAATACCGCAAGCTGGAAAAGAAAAAGCGCTCCTTATCAAAAAAGGTGGGTGAAGTGTGCGCAACGCTTTGCCAATTTATTAAACAAAATTAACAACCAGCTTTTTAAATTATAGACCTAGTAATAACAAATTTAGCAACTTACAAAATATCGCTTTGCTGCATTTTACCAATAACGGGATGTCTGTATCGCTAAATCGTCTGTTTGCATGTTGTCATTACATGTGGCACTTTGATCTACATTTTAAGCGAATAGATGATTGCTTGTCAACTATTGAGACACATTAACATTTAAAATGTCAGATAGCCTTTCTACTAGAGTAGCGCGGGGCTGCCTACTGACATTTAAGACGAGCTCAGATCACTAACACGGCTTAAATAAAACCACTTGATCGTGACCTTGCAAAGTTAAATTGCTTTATTTCAATTTCATTATAGTCTTTTGCATTCGATCTCAAATTACTTTCGGCACAATTTTAAAACTATGCAAACTAGAATTCAGTGTTCGAAATCCTTACTACTATTCCGTATTCCAAATTAGTAGGTGTGAATAAAATGTTCGACTTTCAGCGAACAACGCCGCGAGAGAGCAGTGCTCCCTACACTTCATTTCGGTAAACGGCACGCAGGTGGTGATCCGCACGTTGCTCGCGACGCACAGCAAACGGGACGGGAACGTCGGCACCGAGCTCTTGCTGCACGACCTCGTGTGGATCCTCGCCACGCTTGCTCCTAGAGGTATACCTACCAACCCATCCTTCTCCCTTATTCCAGCTAACAACGTCGCGAGGCAGCAGGCCGCTCAAGACTTCGTCGACATCAAGGGCAGCCAAGCTATCATAAAAAAAGTCCTCTACACAATGCACGACAGGAGAGACCGTCATAACGGGACTGATGCGATTCTGCAAGACCTCATCTGGATTCTAGCAGCGCTCGGCTCGCGAGGTTGTAAAAGCTAAATATAATTTTATGCTGCGGCATATGTCGTTAGGTTATTTGTAAATCGCTGTTGTCCGATTACGATGTGTATGATGTTTGTTTACTAAGTGATAACCCAAACAGAAGAAAAACAATTTTACTTAGCAATTAATCAACGCATTTGTAAACCAACAACTTATAAATTAATCAAACTGAACTGAGAAGGAAGAACCCAGGTCTTACAATATTCAGGGGAAAGATTTATATTGACCGAGAAAAAAATTGTAATTTCAGATCCAAAATTCGCGATGAAAGTTCGAATGATCGGCTGCGTAAGGACAATGCATCTCATATTGAAAGGACATTTCACAGATAACAAGTTGATATTTCCACTCTTAGTCATCATGAAGCAACTGGCAAAAAACGGTAGGTATGCAGATAAAACGACCTGATTAATACTGCAATTACTTGTGTAATTTAAATGGTAATGCTAAATGTTGTGGTTCTAGCTATCACGACATCCATTTTAATCCGCGATGGAGTGATTGCTACCTACGAGCGGGTATTGGTGAGCCTTGGCTTTATACCCACGGCAAGACTTCGCCTTTGTCTCGACGCCATTGACTACTTCAGCAAAAACAGTTAAGTGGACGAATAAACTCGTTTCTATTATTAATATTATACTTTTAACCTCGATCTTTTGTTTGGATGATCGATATCATCTGCCCTAAATTTCTCTCCCACACGTGATAATCTTACTCAAGGCGATCTATTACAAAATAAGCCTCTTGTTGGTGGTAATGTAGAATAAATGTACAGCATGTAATCCATACCTTTTCCTTATCTTATTGTTCGTGGTGCATAATTATGAATGTTTCAAAATTATCAAAAACGCCTTTGAGACGCGATTTAAATCCAAACGTTTATGTAGCTACTTTATATGTTATTGTTGTATTTAAAACTATATTTTCATGTCGCCATTTCTCGTTGACTTTGACTGGGTTATGTGCCTATTCACACAAATCACTAAGTATTGAGTTAGTGATGACGCTAAAATATAACTGTTATTACTAATAAACTATGTTATTACCTCGCTCAAATTTTTTAGCGTATTACCGGCTGGAAAACGACTACGAGCAAAGATTTTGATCTTTTCGAAACAACAAACATAATCCTAGTTGTTTAAAAATGCTTGAATTCAACTTCCAATATCTAATGCATTCGTTGCTTTACTTTCTCTACAAAATATTACTACTCGTCTACGTTGCACGCGCTATCCTAACTAGCTGCTAGTCGGGATATCGAATCGTTAAAGTTTGTTCCGAGAAAATCAAAATCGGTGCATCGTGATCCGGTCTCTAGGTACCTAGCCATTTGATAGTAATGCAAGTTCACACGTGCGTGACTCACAGAGGTGTGCTGCATGCAGATCGTGAAGACTGGCCTCTGTAACGTGCTTCTCAGGGTGTTCGACCGCTGGGACCGCTATGAGGGACGCATGCGGCTCAAGATCTGTGCGCACATACTGCAGACTTTGCAACATTTGTGCAACATCAGTACGTATTTTTGTATTCAATTTTAGCTTCTGCTCGTGGCTTCGCACGTTTTTATAAAAGCAGCCCAAAGAATGTTTCGTTGGCAGTTCACTCAACCCGATCCGTTCTGCACATGTAAAATGGTAACAACATAAATCCAGACTTACCTATTTATAATATTACTGTGGATGGTTGATGATATTCTATCAACGGTTGCTTATTTAGGGTAAAAATTAATTTGAAGCCAAGACAGACCGAATATTAATTATAATATATTGATATGTATATAATGTTTTTATATCAAATTTCCTGTTTTATACAATTTCAGAAGCTGGACGTAGAGCCTTATGCACCAAAAAGCATGTGCAGTGCTTACACAGATTCTGCTCGCAGTGTCCCGACGAGCCAGAATTCGACGGGCTGCTGGCAAGGGTCTGCTCAGTCATTACTCTTTGCTTGAAGCACCAAGCACTGCCTGTCCCTACCACCAGCCCTGCCATGTTCAATCTGGGACCTATATTAAAAGGTACTTAGTGTAGAAACTCTATACACGCACTTTAGGCACTATTTATCTCCGACAAAAGATACGGTTTTGTCTGCTTATGGCATGTTAGCTCCCAAGTGGATCAACCGATTTAGTTTTTTCAAGTTTTATACCAGACAAAAATCAGGTTAAAGTGACTTTATCGAGTTTGTTGTTAGCTATGTTTGAAAGACATAGGTGAAGCCTTTCGTATATCTCTGAAATGGTTAATAGTAAAATGTTCATTTGACTAATTTATCATTTTTATTGGTATAAATAAAAGTTCTTTAATCAGTCACACATAAATAAATTACGCTGGACAATTCACACAATAGCATTTAATCCAAAACTAAACAGTGCTTATTAACTTATGGGTACTAGATAACTAAAAATAACCTACTTAGTCATTTATACTTACCTACTAGGAAATAAATATGTTAATCTAAGATTTAAAAAAGACGTTTTTGGTATTTCAGGCACAAATACATCTTGGCCGTGTCATGAGGATGAAGAAGAAGCTGCAAATTCAGATTCTAAAACAATCAACTCTGATATAGAGGATGATGGCCCTGAAATAGATATTGAGGGCATAGATGAATTTCCAGACATAGATTTTCTCGAAAATGATAGCAAGAGTGAGAATGAAGATCCCGATAAAATAAAAAGTGGAGATAGTTTGCAATCATCACTTTGGATCAAGACAAGTGAGAGAGATATTGAAGACTTGAAAAAGTAAGTTGATTCCATTTAAACAGTAAAAAATGTTCTGCTGCACAAAACGACCTAAATCAATAACTACACACTAAACAATACAACACTATATTATGATTTGTGATTATTATTGTTTGGCTGTATATAATTTCAAGTCTCTGTACAAACAAACAGTTATTGAAAACAATGTCTAAATAGATGATTTTCTTACAGTAAACTATATACGATTATTTACGGTATGATTTTATGATATCGTACTTATAATAAGTAACTGTGAACCTTGGTTTTGTTAGTAGAACACCAAGTTTCATCCCTTAACAATGGGCTTAACCTTGGTGTTCTTCCAATACAATCAAGGTTCGTAGTAAATCCGCTTATATTCCTAATAAAGTTAACCAAATTCTTTGTTTCAGATATTTCATTTACTTTAAGGAGTTTGGTTCTTATAATAAGCAAGTAAAACTAGTAAAAAGCCGCTCAAACTCTCGAGGCTCGATTTTAGAAGAGTTCTTAGTCTCCCAGGCCGGGGGAGGAACTCGAGCCTTGTCTTCTTCGTTGAACCTCTCGTTGACTGCGGTTTTAGGGAATAACGATTATGATTATCTTAATTCTTCTCTATCATCTCAACTAACAAATGCATTGGAATATCATAAAATACATGAAAGCACTTGTAAGTTTTATTACACCGATATAATGTTATTCATTACATCGATATATGTACCTAGTGTTTGTATTTTCATATGCACAAACTAAATTGCTTTGATGGTTATTACTTTTTTTTTTGATACAGTAGGTAACTCAAGTTTCTTTTGACGTAAAATATCATTGACTTTTATTGTGACCGTAAATTTATTAAAAAAACATAACATGTTAACACAATAACAAAAAAAATGAGCTAAATATTTTTTGTTCGATAACATTTTTCAGAATTTTGTGTAATTTTGATTTGTACAAAATCCATATTCAATTACAGCAACAACTTCGTGCTCGTCCTTGAAGATCCACAAAGATATATCAAAGCACAGTACATTTGCTGCTATATATTGCACCATTGCCTCGCGAGTGAAAAGTGTCATTCCATTTGTAAAAGTGGCTTTCCCGGATATGATGGGTGGACATGGCTTAAACCATCCTGAGCCTCTAAACAAAATGGAAAGATCTGCTTGCAGGTAAATGGTAAACCATTGAATATTGTATCGCTATTATGCAATGTCGCATGGACTCGGGCAAAACTTTTCACTAAATCATGTCCCTATAATAGGAACAATAATTACAATAATGGTCATCCCTTTATTAATTTAAATCAGATCTTTCAGATCTTTGAAATTTAAATCTTAATAACATTGGACTTTATTATTTCAGAATAAAACTTCTGTCCTGCGTAGATAGAGCCATAAATCCCGAAGCTTATATGAATGAAGTTGTGTACGATCTAGATAACTTGAACAGTTCAGCGTGTACTTCAGCTGACCCATCTTCACAAAAGAGGTACAAACGGGCGGGCATTTTTAAAACCCATACGTTTTTGAGATGATGCCTAAAAATTCAAGAAATTGACTTAGTTTCAGCACAGATAGTCTGTTTCTGACAAACAACGACGAGCATGATATTACAAAGATGAATACCTTTCCGACGCGACTCTCTTTTGAGTCGAGATTCGAGTGTGGCAACCTCAGGAAAGCTATACAGGTGAATTTGTTACCTTTCCCTTCTTTAGGCACTAATCAATGCATTCACGTACTTTGTTTTAAAAAGACTTCAGACTCTCATCTCATCTTCTTACTCGGCTGAACGGCTGAACTGCTAGGTCTGTAGGTAGGTCTATATAAACCTATGCTTGATCGTGTAAATATCCTTCATCCTAACATCACTCAATATGTTTTATCTTCATACGTGTTTGGGTTCAACTATCAACTAACAGTGCCTATAATATAATATATCTTCAATATATTAATAAAAATTGTAAATGTCTTTATAATTTCAGGTAGGCCCTCGAGAGTACGAGCTCATTCTAATGCCAGACGTGAATTCAACAAAACGGCACCAATGGTTCTACTTCGAAGTCCGTAACATGCAGCAAGGCAGGCCCTATATCTTTAACATCGTCAACTGCGAGAAATCCGATAGCCAGTTTAATTTCGGCATGAAGCCCGTTATGTATTCAGTTATTGATGCGGTTGGCGGCAAACCTGGTAAGAAGCCTTATTGTGCTGGTATTAGTGTTTTTAATACTCATTCGTTAGCTGACAACAAATCGCTTTAATCGTCTGATCTTGTAATTTAACTTATTAGGACCAAATTAGATTGACCTATAAATTTTGTTTTTGGTTCCTCCGTCTATCCAAATTCTAAATCCAGAATGATCTAGGAGCAGTACTACCAACTTGTTTGAAGTGCGTCCTACTATGTACTGTATGTACATGTCTTGGGTCGTTCAGAAATGGAATCACATTTTTAAAAATAATCTTTATCAATTACTATCACTTCTTTCAGGCTGGGTGAGAGCGGGCTCTGATATTTGCTACTACCGCAACAGTTATCACTATTCGCAACAGAAGAACAGCAACAAATGCTACCTGACTGTCACCTTCAACATAGAGTTCCCTCACACCAATGATGTCTGCTATCTCGCCTACCACTTCCCCTTTACGTACACAATGATGATGGTGAGGTTTAGGCCTAAGTTTTAGACTATCATCGTATTATCATCGATAGATGTACATCATATGATAATTTATTATTACTACTAAGATATAAGTATTTAAATAAAAAATACATACAGACACCTACTCTTACATAATATTTTATGTACCTACATATAAATAAATATCTTATATAAATAGATACAGAACCGACAACCTCTGTGGTCCGGTCGGAAAAAGTCCGTCTGAGACGCAGGGGGCTGCGGGTTCGATTCCCGCCTCGGGACAAATGTTTGTACGTTCGGCAGATATTTATTCGGGGTATTCTGGACATTTCCTTAGCAAACTAACGTCCTCTACTGAACGTGCCCTCAAACAAGGGGGTTTTATCATAATCTCCATGCTTGGCGAGATTTGTGTTAAAAGGTGGTCAGGTGATCAAACTTCTTCATAGAGTTGCCTATTGCCGCAACGTTGCTCTGTCTGCTAGCGCATAAGTTGGTTGGCTCTGAGTTAGAGGGATCAATTCTTACGCCGCGACCGCCACAGAAGTTAGAATCATCATCATCACCAGCCCATGTTAGTCCACTGCTGGACATAGAATACCTACCTACATTTACTAAGAAATAGTGTGTTCCAACTTGTATCATCCCTGTTTTATTTTAAGAAGTAAATACTTACAATATCAACTTCAAATATTTTCATTAGATAACATGAGAACCCTTAATGTTTTGCAGACTAGAATCTGGCAATGGAGTTTGCAGATGCCCCCTGGTTCATACCTACGGGCCGAACCTCTCTGCTACTCTTTGAACGGCAACGAAGTGCCTTTGTTGACGGTTTCTGCAGAAGATACCCCTTCGAACCCTGTAGTGGTAAGTTGGAAGCATTTTCTTTTTAAAGATAGTTTTGCTCTGAGAAAATAAATCAAGAAAAAATATCGTTGAAGGAATTTTAGTATAGATAAGGAGATAAGAAGTTGCACTATACCACGTGTTCTTAAAAGGAGACCGTTTCTCTGCATACGTAGTTATAAGATGCACTCTGACAAAAGAAGATAACAACCTGTCAGGGATTGTAGGAAAGCTGGACATGGCAAGCCGAGTGCTATGGCGGTCAATTAAGTAGACTTATTTCAAAAATTGGCTGGTATTCAAGCCACTATTTGAAATAAGTCTACTTAATTAAGTCTGAAGATGTATGGTATACTAGGTTTAGAAGTGTTTCAACTTCAAATAATTACCTAAATTCTTACCCCCTTGGCCACAGGACCGTGAAATAATATTCCTGACAGCGCGCGTGCACCCCGGCGAGAGCAACGCTAGCTGGGTGATGGACGGCACCCTGCGCTGCGTGCTTGGAGACTCGGCGGCCGCGGCGGCGCTCCGGGCCAAATATGTTTTCAAGATCGTGCCTATGCTCAACGTCGAGGGAGTTATCAACGGCTGGTGAGTCTTTATATCTATAAGATACCTCATCAGTGCTTTTTCAGCCAAAAATCACTAGTTTGAGTACGGAATTCAGCCTGGACCACTGCTAATGCACTACTTGCTGGATGACTCCACAGCAGATCCGATTCTCCTATAGTTTAGAAGTGTTCGATTGCTGTAGGTAGGCTATTCAATTATGTCACCTACGTAAGTGATGCCAAACTAGCTTTACCTAACTGTTGAAGGAAGTTGAAATGAGATACACTTATAAATTTAAAACTTTATTTACCTACTTCTCTACATCACTACTCTTTAAATTCACGAGTTCCAACTTATCATAACTTATCTAGGTACGTCATAATATATAAACATTACCTTATGCTATTTTGTGTATACTTAGATTGATATGTCCCGACAGAAAGTATGCTCAATTTTCTTAAATTACATTAATACACAATTTACGGTATAATCAAAAACAATGGAGATCTGATAGACGCGTAATTATCTTATCGTTGAATAACCTTATATAACGTGGAATAGGAGTACAGCTACCTACGTTTGTGATATTCAACATAATACGAAGACGGAGGCAAGTCGCTAGGGCGAGTCGCCAGCACCTTCGAGGCTACTATTAAACATTATTGCCCCATAAAACCTTCAAACCTTCTCATAATAATCGCTCATCGAAAAGCAAGATCCTATTCGGATTTTAAAATCGCACTATCGCACCGAAGAACAACGATTACATCCGTATTGAGAAAACACTAAACTAACATTTAAAAGATATGAAAATAATACTTTTGGTAGAGTCAATAGCTAATTAGGGGGGATCGTGGCGGGTGTATGTGTCGCGGAGGCCGGACGCCGATCAGTAAGCGGGCGGGGCCAGCATGCCGCTGGCGTGGACGGAGTGCTCTGTGGCGTCCGGCTCCGCGGTGGAGGGCGCCTCGTCGGGCAGCGCCAGGTCGCGCGCCGAGTGGCTCAGGTACGCGGCCGGGTCGTCGCCTGCCATGCCTTCATCCTCATACGGGCCCTGCGTCGCCTCCTCCGCCTCCTTCTCCAGCGAGTGAGCGTCGGACGCGCGCGAGTACTGCCCGTCGATCTGTGGCGGAGCCTTCCCCGCGCCGCTGCTCTTGAGGTGCGGGGACTGCAGTCCGTCCAGTGACGAGGGACGCAACTTGATCAGGTCGTTGAGGGTGAAGTGCGTGGGCAGGTGCTCGGAGCGCGGCGGCAGCGGCGACGATGACGTCAGCGGGTGTGCAGTCGTCGTCGTCGTCAGCGACAGCGGCTTCCTACGCAACACACGCACGCGACCCTCGTTAGAGAGCCGAACGACAAGGGACGTTCAAGAGGAATTCTCCATTACAGCTGAACATTTCTCACAAATTGCGTAGTGCGACACACAACTGAATAATTGTAAATCATTGCTCTTGCACGTCCCTTTATCAACCCAATTAATAATTTGTCAGATACAATAAACAAAAACCAATTTCATTAGTATATTATTACATAGTCAACATAAATTGGGTTAGAAAATAAATTTGGTGATGTAAACGTTAGATATAAAACTTAATTTAAATACTGAGATACCAAGCAAAGCCCCCTTCACCCACCCACCAAATAACGTTGTAAATTTTGAAAAAGTGACTTTTATAATTTGAGTTTAAAGCCAAACATTGTGTCATCTGGGTGTAGGGCTCTTGTTTGGTGGTTGGGCTTGCGCAGAGGCCATATCCCGCGGGCCCGCACGCTTCCAAGGTTGATACTTGGATTGACGTACTATCTGCACTTTACACATACCCAATGATGTCGTCCATTGACATATTATTACAACAAGCAACAGTGTGCACGGCTTTGGGAGCGGACCTCCGGAGACGGCTGGCATCTCACCTGCATTACCCCTGCGCGGAGGAGACGGGGATGGATCCGTAGTTGTAGTAGTAGCAGCGGGTCTGCTCGCAGATGAAGTCCTTGATCTCCCCGCAGTGTTGCGGCTCCCAGTGGAAAGTGGGCGCCTTCAGCGACACGCAGCCATTGGTCATCACGTGCTCCGTTCTGGAAAAGAGACTGGTACTTTTATTTAAAACAGATATCATTCAAGTAATTGAAATTTTAAGCTGGTATAGGTATATTGGGAACATTCGTATTTAGGCCAGATTTAAGATCAGAAAACCAAGTTACATAATATATTGAAATAAGAACGAGCGTCAAATTCCGATATCAACTGAAACAGGGCACCCAAGTAAACAGGAATGTTTAAGTCCCACCGATTAAACCGTAATAACGTAATAAGCTGATGAGGGACACATGGCAGAACCGGTGCAAGGAAATGAGCATCCATTATTCCTGATAGGGGCTACTTTAAAACGGGTTACCACAACCAACGTTGCGTATCGTGGGAACGAAGTGTAACTAGCAATTTTCTATTAATCTCCATGCACTTCAAGATTACAAGGATGTGAAATTTTACTATTATTAGCATCGTCTAATCCTGGTAAATTTATTTCTTTATTAGCAAGGGCTATGGCATGCCACATTCCATAGTTCCTGCTTACAGTTAGCAGGTTTAATGACAGGGATATGAAGGTGCATAAGTAACAGTGGAAGAACAAGAATTAATGGCGCGAGGCGTGGAGCCCTCTGGCAGATCTAACGGATCCGTGCAATCGTCTGTAGGGAGATGCTATGAATTGCTACCTGTTGCATAATGGTTGAACCCTACGTACTATCCTGAAGCAGTATTTGAGAACAATTTGTTCCTTTATTGTTTTTGCTTACTACTAAAAGTGTTAGCAGTAAGAAAAGGGAGTGTTACAAAACAAACCAACAAGATAAAGAAAAAATCTTGATCATCAAAAAAGTTATTATTCTAAGTGGATATTTTTGCAGCCTATATGGCTAATATATGTATGTAGCATAGCCAGCAAGTAATTGAATAAGGAATAGTTTTATGAAGTACGGTTTGAGACATGTGTGTTTAACCCCTAACTGGCACCTATAAATACTTCGCTTATTCACGGATGGACATTACCCATTGCGGATATTTGATACGTGCTTCACATAAAGCAGTGATTGATACTTGACGCATCGTAAATTTAGTCATACGTATGATCTTGGTAATAAGACTTTACATACAAGTATCCAGCTAGATATTGTCAGTAAGGATGGGTTTAATGTTTTAGCAGCTCTCAGCCCATTTAGAAGTCCACTACTGCCTAGATACTCATTTAATTAAAAAATATTTGATTGTTTGTTTGTTTGAATTCAATAGGCTCCGAAACAACTGGATCGATTCAAACATTCTTTCACCATTAGTCTAATCCTAAATTTTCCTTTATGAACATAGGCTATAGAATATTTCCAATAAAGTTATGCATACAAATATAATTTTTTTGATAAATACCTGTGCGAAGGTGGGGCGGACCGCTAGTATACAATAAATGGTGACTTAGACCATTGTGCAAAGAGTCTTCGGTTTTGCTATTTTATTCTGGTTCTGACTGTGACATAAAGAGCGCAGGCAGGTAAGTAGTCAAAAGAAATACGTACCCATGGCGAGCCGTGCGCTGCGGTGCGGTGCTGCCCTGAGGCACATCGAGGGGGTCGATGCTGTCTTCAGCGCGCTGGCTCGGCGGGTCCATCGGCAGTCGCCGCATGTAGTTGAAGGTCGCGTTGAACGGCAGGCCTGTGCTCATCCACAGGTACATGTCCGTGCCGAGGTTGTTGCCTGACGTCCAGAAGTCGTATTTGTTGTAGCCTGGAATATTGTGATTCGATTTTAGACCTTCAAATGTAATCTGCTAACGTAAGAAAATGTTACAGTAACAAGCATTCATTTAACTTTTCTGAAAAGTTGTTCGGATATTGTAATTATCAGTAATGAAGAGCAAAATAAGCCCACCCAGGCTTTACTGACAGGAACATCATATTAATCTTCATAAAAACAAACAACCAATCCTCACCCGCATTCGTCAAATATGTCGTTATGGAGTCCGCCTTCTCCTTCGTCTCGAACGAAGCTAGTTGCAGACCTAATGATCTGAAAAACAAGAAATATTTATTTACACATCTGAATAATTGGTCTTCGAGACAAAGTTGTTATTTTGAAATGTTAACAAGCGAGTGCGCGATTCATCTAAATAGCGAGCTGGCTAATCGTATACGGCCATTAGGTTGTGGAAGTATCTCCGTGCAACGTGGAGCCAGTTTGTCGGGACTATCGGGAGGCAATTTATTCGCTAAAGACTGCCCATGGCCTTGCTAGACACGGCCTGACTGCATTCCGGCTCCAAAGTTCAGAAAACTCTAGGGGATTAAAAACCTCGTTGACATCGCGCTAAGCCGGCCACTCGCCTTATCCAGAAGCATAACATTTTAAACGTGTGTATTTTATAACAGTGTTTATGACATAAGTGCTATGGTCTTCCATACCATATCTCAATTGCGAACATTCTTTTAAAATTATGCTTGCAGAATATTTTATAACGGAGGAAGAACTAATTGAGCGTGGGACGTAAAGTTGGGGAGTGGTATTGTTTATGAAGAATGTCTTTCGAGTCCCCACGCTTGGCGGCCAATATATTCCATGCAGGGCACATCATGGCAGCAATTTGTTGAATTTTAATCAGTGCACCTTTTTTATACCAGATCATGGACGCAATGCACTTCGTTAAAATTTGGGACGCGCCTCGGACACCTCATTGTAATTTTTACGGTGAATTAAAACGTCATAAATTATTGAGAACATATCTTGAGTAACATTTAATTAAGGTTTTTTGCGATCTGTACGTGCAATTAAGGGTCCATTACGAGTCCATAGCCAGTGCAGTAACCTACTGAAAGCGACCGAAGACCTTACAACACAGACTAAGAAAAATAAATAGGCATGGTAATAAGAAATAGCTATTGTACTAGAAGCTCGACAATGATCCTCTAAGAAAATTTGTTTTAAAACAAATTTTCTCAAGTCTCTCAACAAGTATAAAATGTATCAGAAAAAGATTGTGCTCGGCGTTGCTGATTTCGAGATTGAATCGAATTATATTACGATCAAAGAAACCTTATCGACCGATAAACTCCAATGACCAACAAAAAAAATCGATAATGACCATCTTGAACATTCCTTCCACGATACCGTTATCAAGTTTTTGTTCCCGCGAGTACAGAAAACCGTAGCCCACTCAACAAGCTGCTTATACACTTTACCCATCATCTACGGGTGCAATGTTGGTAATGAAGATCATGACGCCGAGAATGACATGTCTCCTCCGTCACGTCATCTTGATTCTCGTCACGCTTGTCGCTCTATGACGAATGGGCGTCATATTTTACGACAATTTTAATACGACCTTAATCGACTCCCTACTAATAATAATAACTGCAAACAATATAAAATCTCCGTGCTCCTAACAATTGAAACTGTAAACTTGATCGTGACAGAGATGGGGCAATGTTAAGGACTTGATGACAGAGCGAGGGTAGTGACCTTTAATAACGATGATCGTGCACGTGGTGGGACCTAGATCGCGGAAGATGAATGCAGCAATCTCCACGGAAATACAACAATTATTGTCATGAAAATAGACTAATGAGTCTAACTGCTTCTTAGAACTGTCACTGATCTAGATATTCTGACATCTGTGTTGTATTAGATAACCCAAATGTGTACTGAATTCACTTTGTCAATTTTAAGTGTCGAAAACCCAGTGATAAAAAGAGAAAACGGTATTCTAAGATCTGATAAAACATAATAGTAATGCCTTCAATAATGGCAATACATTTATGGTATCAGCATGGCATATTAACAGAGGGAATTGCTTGCGGTCGCGGAAGTGGTTCACCCATATCTGCTATTGAATAATCTGGGTCCGAGGTGGCTTTATTGTTCTCGCCATTTTCCAGAAATCCTAACGGTAATGCAAATGACCCAACACTTCCCGGTCGCGAGGCGTCGAAACGAGTCCACATAAGTATTGTTATGGCCGATCTGAATGTAGTTATGCTAGGGCTCGTACAGGAACTCCGACGCGGCGCCGCCGATAAGGGTATTCCGAGTCACGATGCGATGCTGGGATCGCTATCTCGTGGGACCACGCCATAGTGAAGCCTTACATGACAGGAGTACTCGGTCTCGTGGTGTCTTACCTGCAGTACTGGTAGGCTAGGAAATAGTTGAGCTCCGGGCTGTATGGGTTCATCCGGGAGATGAAATATTGCACGCCATCTAGCTGTATAGTCGTTATCCTCTGAGCTGTAACAAACGAAATTGTACGTCAGAACATCTGAATAATACAATACTGTACTCACAATAGAAAGCCGATTGTAATGCAATGCGTTGAGAGATTGACAAGCGACAATGGGTCTCGACAGGGAATGAATATGGCCCCGAGATACGAGTATGACGCGCTCAATCATTCATCTTACTTAATATGACTTGTAACGAGATGACGACGCCTCCGCAGGCACTCGCCGCTCCGGAGAATTATATCATCAGCGAACGTTGAAATCATATCTCACACACTCAAACTAGGGAACACCAAAGGCGGATACAATAAATCAGTTGTTCATAGACGTCTCATACATTGAAAGGCAATTGAATTTCTAGTAGGTACTCAAGTACTTTAGCGAAGAATGGGTAGTGCACCTCTGCACTGCATGCCAGAATAAATTTAAAGTTTCACACGTTTTTTTATTTCGAAAAGCTCAGTTGCTTTGATCAGACCACCAAAGCAGCTAATTATGTCTAATTAATTCAATTATAGTGTGGTCAACCGCAAAATTTATGACTTCCCTATATGGTTAGGTAGCATTCAAAGTAAGCAGACTTTCAAATTGTGACTAATTTGACCACAGAGGTACGATATCTGCATTTTATACGTTCATTATTGCATCGGACAATGATACAAGCATAGAGATGATATCCGTGGATACAAGTTATTATGAAAGAACAAGCTTTTTAATGCGTGCTTTTATGTTTGATGAGTGCAGAGGAAAGTATTCTTTCGGTAATGTTTGTTTCATGAATATTTATTATGTTTATGTATGGTGTGGCGCCACACCTAATGTAAAGCTCGGCGGCCCTATGGAATAAGCGCGACAAGAAGGTACTTTTTTAAACTCGTAAAAAACGCCTACTCTGCATTAGAGTTAATCTATAGGAAGTCACATGTCTTATCTTTGCGGATAATTTATTTTTTAACCTTAAAGAAATTAACTTCATAAAGTAATGAACATCAAAAATGCGTGCACAGACTAGGTACTGGACTTAAAATTTCTCATTCAAAAATTATATTTTTTCCTCTACTTACGTTGGTTTTCAGAAAGAGACAAGTTATATAACTAGTTCGATTAAGATTCAGGTAAAGATTAATAAAGTTCTGATTTAGTTTTTAATATTTTTTTTAAACAATGTACTTATAAGTGATTCCAACTCAATGTTGTCATAGCCTCACGCTCGCACGACCCTCCATAGCCTAGTCATACCATATTTAAAGAGACCACGACCAGCAAAAAGAAGATGCCATTCCTTTAAATGTTCAACGACATTCAAGACGCGTTTATTTTCAACTCGCGGAGCCGTGACGAACAAATTGTTGTCTTATTGTGAGCGTGCGCAACCAAAAAGATTCCCAGAGGAAATACGAATTAGCATGCTATTCGAACCAGTTATATTCCAACGTTACGAAATCGATTTGTTTTATTTAATTAAAATTACATCCTTTGTCCGTCGTTTGATCTAAGTGCCTAGGTTTATCATTAATACAGCAATAATATTTAGATTACCTTAGCCCCTTTACAATGGATTGACTCATTTTGATTTTGATTTTAGGTATAAGTATGTTTAATCGGTTATTCACATGCAAAATTATTAGTACAGGACGGTAAATTCCTCAGTCCGTTTGGTTATTCAAACAAAACTATTTTGAGTACGTCGGTTTATAGTATGTGTATCCTTGTTTAACTGATGATAATGAATCTTCTGAAAAAGTTGTTAACTAGACAACTAAATGTTGTCAAACGAACTTCATAATAGCACGTTGTAGACTTCTTGCCTTCTTATCTTATACAACGTAGTGCTAAGGTAACTTGTAAATTGTATAAGCTGTGCTTCCCTCTGGCCTATTAGATGTTCAAGAGCTCGCGATTGGAATCCATGCATAATGTACCTCATGCATAAATGATGCTGCGCGTTACCCGCATTTACTTCTTATACGATGCCTTCATGTTGCATTCTGCAGTCAGTTTAATGGCTAGCACAATTTATCACTGTGTTGCCATACTTGCCATTCAGACACCTTTTATATCAACAGCAATAGTGTTTAATGAAGGCTTTATTCGGGTTCGGAAAATGTCCATTGTTTCTTTAGTTTTTTGCAACGATTCAACGCCCTCCAATGAGGGGAGTATATCGAGATCAATTTTTTGTCTTAACCTAGCTAACGAAATTCTTCTAAAATTGTAGTAAGTATTTATTTACGAAGGGTTAAGAATGCTGGAAGTGTGACTGGTACGTTGTCGTTGTAGTGAAGCGACTCACGTATGCGGCGCACACGTCGCATATTGATTAGGCGAGTGCACCGCAGGGCACGTCCCCCAGCCAGCCAGCCTGTGATTGCCTTTGCGCAGTGCACTGTGTTAAGGTACGACAGGATTGATTCACGCCTATGATCTTGGGGCTCATTACTAAGTATTAACGATCTTACCTTGTAGCAGGACTTTAAAATAATACGAAGATGTCAGCTTACAAATTGTATTGATTAAAATAACTTGTACATCGAATAAGTCTGTTTTTAAGCTAGATAATTATTTACATTGCAATACACGTAGGCGCCGCGCGCTGGTCGCGCTCCGAATGAATGACAAACCACCCGCATTCCATTAGAAGCGGGCTTTTTTTAAATACATCGATAAAGACGCAGACCAAGTAAATTAAAAGTTTCAATTATAATCTGTGATTTTAGGAGAATCTAACAGGCGTCCATCCTGCTACAGGAATGTACCTATTCCTGACCTCTCGGCCGTCCTTATAAAGATTATGTATGACCTCATACAAATCTACTGTTTTTATACAAACAAAGCAAAAAAAAAATCCTACAAATTTCTGAACAATAAAAAAAAAAATTTACTTATATAAAGCTCAATCTGGATATAATTTCGAAATGAGTAACATTTTATAAAAAATAGTTTTAAAAATTGTTCTTGAATTGGACAATGATGTCTAAAATTGATTTTATATTTTATACATAACAATTTATCAATTCCTATAATGCAATGTTAGCGATTGGACTCAAACGTATACATCATAACTTTATCCTTTATACGATATTTCAGAAACTCAACATTATTTATCTTAATAATACTAAAGGTGCTTGTGGTGGTGGTTACATTTAATTATCTTAACTTTATCTTCTTAAGCATTATTAACCACAAAAGAGTTTAATCATACCTTGAATAATTTTAATACATATTAAGTTTAGCCAACTAAATAAAATATATATAATTCAGTTATAATATCGATGTAAGAAAGGTCTTATCTTAACAATAATATAATGAACACTAATTTTAACAAATATCTATAAGGACTTATTCATTTTGTCAATACATTGCATTTCATAGTATATACAACTGCATCAGAGACTATAATAATTATTATCTACTATTATTTATAATGTAATTGTATACTTTATTAAACTAATATGTATTGCCGTTATGAAACTGAGCAGCATTTTATCACATATTAGTGCAATTAATTAACGTTTAGAATAGTTTGCTGTACTAATAACATTTAAATAATCAAAAACAATATTCAAAAAGTATAAGGCAATTATTTTTATATCAACCTGTATAAAATTTAAAATATGTAACCTATAAAATTTTATTAGTGAAACAATTTATCTATTTATAATAACGATAACTCAATATAGTCATCCAGTGTGCAATTTGACCAAAGCAAAGCAGGGAACTGCGATGTACTCGTATCCGAAGTCTTCTTTCTGAACTACCCACGAATCGCTTTGAATTTCGCTGGCTATTATATTCTTACAGTGACAGATAATGCTGCTTTAGCTATAATATCATTTATTTTTATCAACACTGTATGCGGTATAAGTAAAGTTTTTAAAATATCTCTTACGACATTCTTCTTAAATAAGTCTGGTACGTCACTTGATAGAGTATGCATTGTACCTGCAGCCTCCAAGTTTGATGAGAGTTTCAAACTCTTGTGGGACTATGATTGCATTTTTCTTGATCCTTCAGATTTCTACCAAACTTTGGACTCCTGCAACAACTCACTGAGTTGCATTCTGCGGAATGTAATCTTCTTGTAATGTATTTATCTGTGTGAGTATACTATTTCTGTATAGGTCTCAAATACGTTCGCTAGTTCTTGGTTGTTTTGCAGTTACTGTGTTCCTCAAACTTCCTAAAAATGCGTTGAGACCAATCTTATGCCAATAGATTTCATAGTTTTTATGTATAATTCTTGACAGCTTTAAATTTTCTTATTTCTATTTCTAATTGTTGTAATCGTCGTACTGGTCTATCTTTTGTATCGGCTGTGTAGATACAACATGATGCTTGGTGTTTACTGTTCTTTCTTAGTCTCACGACTTCTGGATGTGTGATTATAACATCATACATCTTGAACTGGTCACACACTGTTATAGACTTTAGTTTCTATTCAAAGTCAATATTATTCCTTGTGTCTCGATTTATCCCGTTGTATCGTTCCCTTTTTTTTTTTTTTTTGTTCGTCTTATATCATCTCCGACTAATATTTTTGTTTCTCTCCTTCTCCTTGTTCAATCTCTTTTATATGCCTTCTTTTTATCTTGCTTGATCTTGGTCTATCTCCATTCATCTTTCGTTATATAAATACATCTCTTTTTTTTATCACAGTTTATCATTCGCGAATTACCAAAACAGGCTCCGAGTTCATATTTAGGTTCTGCGAATTTATGTTTGCCACCCTTGGGCATGACCTAATTCGAAGTTCAGTTAGAGTCTGTGACTACCGTTCGCCACCCTTGGGCCTCGGCCTGTTGTCACCTTTATTCGTTTATAATGTGACCGTTTGCCACCCTTGGGCATGGTCTACTTGTTAGTTCCGTAGTGCATTTAACTACCGCTTGCCACCCTCGGGCTTCGGCCTGTTAACAATACTGTAATAGATAAAACTTAAAACTCGTACGCTCGTTATTGACACCAATGCGCAACTCACGTAATGGCGCAATATCTGTTGTGACGTCCGTGGTCATAAAATGGTAAATTATATTGACCATGTCATTCTTGTACTCATTAGCTATATTTATATATGTATATTAACATTTATCATAATCTATATACGTATACGTAAGCTCAAAAACATTTTCTTTTATAACATTATTTTGTAAAATAAGAATTGGCCTCTCAGTATCAGTAAATTAGTAAAGATTACTTCGTTTTCAAATACAAATTTAAATAGATACTTCATCTTATAACTTCTCCATTATCACTTTGAGTCGATATGTCCTTAGTCATAAAATTACTTTTGAACAATGTATAGAAACTGCTTTAAACAATGTACTTAACAAAGTAATGGGTCATAGGTGATCTTTTGAGACGTTAAGAACCCAAACTATCAATTGACTTGGAATCATAATTGTATAATAACTATCAAAAATTTCGTAGTTCGTGGAATGTATTTAGGACTTTATTATACAAATACTGGACAATTCACACAAAATTATCCAGCCCCAAGCTAAGCAGAGCTTGTGTTATGGGCACCAAATAACTGATACACAATATATACGGGCACATATATAGAAAACGACCAGAACACCCCGAACAAATAATTGCAGATCGTACAAATATTTGTCCCGAGGCGGGAATCGAACCCGCAAACTCCTACGTTGCAGGTGGACCCTCGTTCACCGCGCCAAAGAGGTCGTCGACTTTAGATAGTCACTGCCTATAGAAACCTTATAAAAGTTAGGGAATACTGTTTACACCCATCATTCTTACCAACACCTGATTCAGATTCAGAACAAATTTACTTCTTTAGGCTTACAAAATGGGTACTTAGACAGTACCTACTAACAACTCTGCCTGGAAGATAATAATCCTAGAAAAGTATATCTGGGCAATCCCGTCACATCGCCTATACTGGGAAAGAAGTTCTGTATTGACGGACAAGCTGATTACATAGTTCCCGTCCGGTACCTTTCATACCGAAACCAGAAAGAAGCGATTACACTCAATAAAAAAATAGCTCAGGTCCATGAGTCATAATTTTCTGACATCAAAGATCACAATCTAATGTCAATGAAAGACCCACACAGCTTTGTATCAGGAATTGATAAAAGTTAAAACAAAATAAATAATAGGCCGTAAGCAGTACATATTGAGCGACCCAACATACAGGTACAAGTTCACCAGCATGAAACCAAGCATTCGCTGGTTTGATATGCAGCTGCGCTTACTCCAGGTAGATACATAAATGCTAACATGAGTATAAATGGTCTGCACTCAGGGTAGTACCCTGTCACTCTTGCTAAATGCTCCTGTTAAGAGATATGGTTGTAGTTGACCTCATCCGTAACATAGCAGTAGACCACCCTGTAGGTCACTGAATGGTTACATTTATTATGTTTTATGTTCACTTCTATATGCATTTGTTCTATATGCGCTTGTTCTGCTAAACTGACTCCAGGGACATAAGTACTTTCAGTAGGTACTTACAACGTGGACAAGTCAATATCAAATAACAATTAAAACCACTGAATAAAGCTTTAGTAGTAAGTAATACCTTCTTGTGTTTTCCATTTAGTTTGACTTGTAGTTCTTATCAAAGAACCCACGGTTTATGGTTTATATCCATCGCCATTTTTGTTTGTGCAAGAGTATTAGTGAAGGTTCAGCCGGTGCCATGAGATTAGCTGTCTCGCTCGCACGACTACTCTGGTTGCTGTCTCTCTGTAGGTATCCTTGACGTTTGGTAATGCTGTGGTACCAGAGTATGTTAGCAATACTACACAAAGCCCAAGACTTTTTCATCTTGCGATCTATGAGAGTAAGTTGCAAATATACCCCAAGTACGTCAGTCAGGGAACTTGTCAACTAAATTGACACCCTTGTTTTTATTAAGTATTATTAAAAATCCTTATGTATACAAAATCATTATTTGCTAATAGCGACTTCAACAGACAGCATTGTTTCATTTCTTTTTTTTTTGTTTTCTAACAATTGATTGATGGCGAACCCATGTACTCATTATTGTTTACCTAGTACAACGCCAATAACTATATAATCTGTATATAATAACTATATTGTTTAGGTGATATCATTCATTAAAGAGTACAACTAAACTTTTTTCTATTTGTGGTATGAAGGTACTTACTTAGGTAATTAACTATTCGTTCCAGATACTCAAAGATTCGTGCGGTGACCATAAACTACTATTAAACTCATACGGAAACCTACTCTTGACAACAAAACTTATCCTGATAAAAATGGGAACTTCAAGATTTAAACCAGGAAAATAAATATAAATACATTCTGTGGAATAAATGATCTACGAGTAAACAACCAAATGCAATGGGCTACCGCTACCTTCTTTCAATGTAGCTTAAGGGAAGAACCTGTATCCCTGAGTCGTTCACCCATATACATAATTATGTATAATATGTAAATTATACAAACCCAAAGTCTTCCAGTGTGATAGTTGAACAGCAATTAACATCATAGTATTTAGGTTCTATAAACTGTGTATTATGAAATATGACGTAGATATACTTCTTCTAGGTAATAAAATCAAATAAAAGCACTTTATTTTGTTTTTAGCCAAGTTATGTAGGTACTTGGACCTCATAAATATGGTAGTAGGTAAATCTTTCCGGCTTCATTATAACTGCTCAATGTATCATACATAATATAAGATAATAAAACTGTGATTTATCAGTGAACCAAATATAAAGTGCAAATTATGTTGGTTCTACCTGAACCCTTTATTGTACCAGGTTTATACTATATTATTATTCAGCATAATATTTTTACTTCACTTTGTGCGTAATGATAATGAGCAAAGAAATGATTGTGCAAATATTATCATTTTATTTACGAGTACATGTTTGCTATGTCGTTTTTCAATTATAAGTCCACCGCATCACTTGTATACCACTGGCTTAGGGCGCTTGATAAACTTTTTGTTATATTGTTGTTTCTTTAAGCAAATAAATACTATTTCATTTCATTTCATTTCATTTCATTTCATTTCATTTCATTTCATTTCATTTCATTTCATTTCATTTCATTTCATTTCATTTCATTTCATTTCATTTCATTTCATTTCATTTCATTTCATTTCATTTCATTTCATTTCATTTCATTTCATTTCATTTCATTTCATTTCATTTCATTTCATTTCATTTCATTTCATTTCATTTCATTTCATTTCATTTCATTTCATTTCATTTGTATGCGAACAGAATAACATCTAGGTCTGGGTCTGACTGATATCTTCTTAACACCTCAAAATTTAGCTTTTCATTTGCAACATTTTTATCATTGGTGTAATATAAACTACAATAAGTAGGTAAGAATATCGACAGCAAGGCTTGTGCAAACATGGTCTATTGCTACCACTCATAATGCTTGTCTTAGGCCAAAATATATTTATTATACTTTATTAATAAAAATATATTCAATGTAATATTTAATAGTCTTTTATTATCTTTGCCGGGTACCCTTAGCACAACAGGTGCTTAACTACCTTCAATCATTCACCATGGCATCTCATATTGAGTTGGGTTTAAAATTATTTTTTTTTTTTTTTGGTTGTTTCCCTAATGTTATTAGAGTTTATATAATAAGTTCATACTCAAATTTCTATATACCAAACAATTTATATATTTATTGTAGGTACTTTGTCTCAAATATGCTTGATGAGGAAAAGTGCCAAATTAGCCCTGACTATTTTGGCCACCAAAGAACAAAACATTTCCATGGCTCACTTATGTTCGAAGTAAAGGTTCATTCATGGCAGTAGGTATTGATGTCACGTCACGTAACTTCTTGTTTGCAACAGTCTACAGTTGGCTCAATCGTTTTAAGTTGGAAATAGGTACCGACCTTTGATTATATACTTGTCTAGATAGAGTGTTGCGCTGCAATCGCAACAAAAACAACAGGCCAGGTTTGAAGGGCTTGTGTGCGAATTACGCACACAAGTATGTGTAACTACAGGAGCGCAACGTCACATCTGGCCGTACCGAGTGATACCAGCTTTTGAATATTTTCCATAATAGTAGGGGTAAAAAAAATTGTATTTATTTTCATTCATCTATAATTATAAAAATTAAATAAAGATTACTAGGTAAATAAATCTATTTTAAAAAAACACACACAGGTATTATTGCAGATTATTTATTTATGCAGCTTATAATTTAAAGAGCAAATAACTGCTGTCTTCGCTGGGTTCCAGACATCCTCTTTCCGGCTTTTTCTTATAATGTCTATCCACTTTTTTCTTGAAACAGGATCAGTAGGTATTCTGTAAAAAAAGTAGACGACACTGGCTTTACCATTCAACGCAGCCGCAGGTTTTTGTAATTTAAATAGGTAAACTATAATTTCCTTATTTAGTAGGTATACGGTGTAAATGTAGATACTTTCTTTATCAACCCTAGAACCCCCCCAAATTGACACCTTGGTTGTATTTAATAAATAATAAATAAATAATAAATAATGCTAGGACAATCCACACAGCATCATCTAGCCCCAAGCTAAGCAGAGCTTGTGTTATGGGTACTAGATGACTGATACACATAATATAATATTATTAAATAAAAAGTAAAAAACATTTATTTGACTAAGAAAAGTTTACATCTTTGTATGATCTAATGTGCTTAGCAAACTACTTTGGTACCTATGATGTATAATAAAGTTATTTCTGATGGCACCCTCACTAGGCTAGGCCTGTATCGAGGGAGCCTATACAATTGTACGACTTATCAAAGTATTTTATTGTCCGGTTTACGGATATAACTGAATATAAAAATATGGTGTGATGTTAGTACCTAGCTAGATGATAGTAGTAGATAGTAAATAGATAGATATTTTTTATTATACATAGAAAACAACCAGAACCCCTGAACAAATATCTGCAGATCGTACAAATATTTGTCCCGAGGCGGGAATCGAACCCGCAACCTCCTGCGTCACAGGCGGACCTTCGCCCACCGCGCCACAGTGGTCGTCGTTATTTCGTATCAAACATCACAAAAAACCGCAAAATTGATATCAATTTTAACTACCGATTAATACATAAGGTTGGCATAATAATAATAGTAAATGGTTTCACTTTTAATAACGCTAATAGTTACGGAAAAATATTTGATGGGTCATGACAAAATATTTTTTTCGAATTAAAAATCACAAAACTGCGAAATTTTATACTCCAAGAGCTGGCAACCATGTAAACATGGCGTCGTATAAAACCACGGAAAAAACTTTACTTATTTAATTGTTTCTCTATCTTATTTAGTAATTCTAAGTTTACTTACCGATGATAAGTGATTTTTTAAATTGTTTTCAAACGTCCACTGTAATTCCTGCACACTTTTATGGCGCAAATCCTCATTTTTGTATCTCACAGATCGCGTGTTTACCATACAGTGACAGCGTCACGACTGAGCGGGCGGAACGAGCTTATAACCCATCAGTGGGGTGATACATTTTTAACCGTTTTGAAACTCGAACTCTCTATCTAGACAAGTATATAATCAAAGGTACCGACTTATATTTTTTTTATTCATTGTTTGTATGTAATTTTCTTTGTTAAACTCGGACATTCATGGCCAATGATGGACATGTCCGTCTACATGTACAACAGCCTGTGGCGACAGTGAAGCGTTTATAAAGACGCTAGTTACTTCTTGTTTCATTACATTACTTAGCTTACTAAATAAGCGATAGTCGTAATCGGACATAATTATTTGTATGCACTGCAAATTCTGGCAATTTATTGCTCATGTAGGTATACTAGGCGAGTGGGAAATTCTCTTTGAACAGGTAAAAGAAAACAGTATACCTTAGGTACCTACTTACCAACCCGTCAGTAGTAGGTTACACACACACAGACGTCAATTTTTTTTTGTCGAAAATTCAACATTCATTATTATCATATCAGTAGGTATTATCATATTACAAGATGTACATAGGTACGAATAAATGACTACCTTTCTTATGCCTGCTGAGTTGACAGAATCGTAAATACTCGTAGTACCTACTTTGTAGTAGGTTGGTACAAGATGAACCAAAGACTCACTTATTAGAAGTACCTAATGTAGGTACTTATTACTCTGCTATTCAAGATTATCCAAGTGATTTCGCTGAATTTATTATTCGATGAGTATAATATACTTCCTTTCAATTACGTTTTAATAAAACGGGTAAGTAATGGGATCCATACCATACCTTATTAAGAAGGTAGGTATCACGTAGGTTCAAAATAAAAGTCGATACATAATTACTAATTCAAACCTCAGTTTGTAAGTCATACAAACACACACAAAACAAATAAGACATCACAACAAACGAACATTAGTTACTAAACGCAAATAGGTAGTTTGCTTGGCTTGGCTAAATCCAAGCAGGTAGGTTGAGTGGCTTCTGGATGCATTGTAATACCACAGTACACATGTATACCTACTGAGGTAATATCTATATGTACAGTATGGTAATATCTTCATTTTATTTGAATAGCTCAGCGAGTGCTATATAGGTTATGTATGACAAATAGGTAAGTACATAACTTTACCAACTACTTCTACCAGCATTAAAATGCTAGCTACTTATGTAAACGTAAAATATCAAAAAGCAACAAAAAAAATTGTGAATAAAGTACATACCAATGGCGTGTCCTCGACGTAGGTACGTTCCTCTTCTGATATTAACGATCTTACCTTGTAGCAGGACTTTAAAATAATACGAAGATGTCAGCTTACAAATTGTATTGATTAAAATAACTTGTACATCGAATAAGTCTGTTTTTAAGCTAGATAATTATTTACATTGCAATACACGTAGGCGCCGCGCGCTGGTCGCGCTCCGAATGAATGACAAACCACCCGCATTCCATTAGAAGCGGGCTTTTTTTAAATACATCGATAAAGACGCAGACCAAGTAAATTAAAAGTTTCAATTATAATCTGTGATTTTAGGAGAATCTAACATAAGGATCCAAACATACCACAGAACAGTCAGTTACGGTAGGTTTTCACAAATGTCTCTTTTAATTTTTTGTTTCTTCTCTCTGTATTGTTCGAGTCTCAGTCACACAGGCTCTTTCATACTTTTTAGTTGCTCTTGATTAAAGAAGATACTTAATTAAATTACCAATGCCCTCAAGAGACATTTGCGTGTTTAGATAAACCCTCAAAGTCATGTTCCCAGTTAATACTTTGTGCAAAAATGTAAGACGTTGACAGGTAACTGACAACGTGGCATTCCTAACAAATAAGGGTGCCTGCATAGTGCTGGATATCCGGCGAGCTGATCCACCGGACGCGCCCGTAACGGACCGAAGACCAAAAGATCGCGAATTTCAAACACGTACCGTGACGAATACAAACGACAGTTCACTTTTGAACTGAGTCATCTTGCGAAAATATTGCGAAACGCAACGCTTAGTCGTGAACAAAAAAAACTGGATTCGTTTAACTGAAATTTTTTGTCACCTAAAATATCTAGATGCAATATGCTTAAAACATCTTTCAATGGCGTGACATTACAAAGAAAAGCACTTATAAATGGACGAATAATTTTCAAATCACATGGTTTTGTTAACTATAAAGAATATATTAATTCTCTGTCAAAACCAATACTTACCAAAATTTGAATTAACAGACCGCTTAGCGACAATTTATTTACGATGTGATGTAATTATTCACATTGAATTATTCAAGATGTGTAACCGACTTCGGAAATCGTTACTCAATCAGCCATCAACAGTCGGAAGTGAGCAGATCTATGTTTGTGGAATTAAGTTTAAATTAAGTATACTGAACATGTAAAGTTAACGTTATTGATGATTGTTACGACTGCCCATTGGCAATTGCAATGCGTTTTACGCCACTACACTTCTCTTCGAGGGCTCACGTCACGTCGTCTGTTTACTTACTGCCTGTCATGTCATGGTTTGTTCTTTGGCGTAAAAGTCATTTTGAACGCTTCAGGGTCAATTTATTCTGTTTGCTTTTACCATAAAGTTCAAATGGGAGTTACTTTCCGTGGAATAACGTTTGCAGGTGAAAAATTGATAACCCAATGCATTCTTTCAAAAATAATAGGTGATAATACGTTGCAGTAGATTTATTTCCGTTAAAACACAGTAAGATTTATGAAATATCTGGCTGATTTTAGATCACACGAAACAAAATACCTTATAATATTCCACTAAATCTATCTAGCACGTTATATCCTAAGAGCTTTAAATTTTTAAAGCTTAATCCATTATGTTCCCTCCCCTCAGGGCTATCTATGGCCACAAAGATCGCGTGCTCCCTAGAAGTCTTTACCTATACTATAATTATACTAAGTTTTAAATGTATTCTACGTATCCAAGCAAAAACTGACAACGCACGCCCCACCAGGCGCTTTATAGGGAGTTGCTGGTACACTGATAATTTGTGCACCCTTGAATGACAGCATAATTGCCGTAGTTACCCAGGTAACGATGCTCAGGGTCAATATCTGCCTTAATTAGTGCTTGGGTGCTTGTTGAGACGTTCTTGCTATTATTAGGAGAACAGGAATACTGTGTGCTTATATCTGAATATATTTTCTTTATTTGAGCTTTAGTTTATGGTACAAAAATAGAAATTACCTTATAAATACCTGTGCTTTGAATATCTATGTATTGTTTTGTTTTTCCTTTATTTTACTAGCACTACATGTGCTCATCATTTTAATGGGTTTCAAATAATATGTATGTTTATTGAAAAATTCTGTCGCCTCAGGTAGGTCAAGCTTGTTATTAAAATTCCTGTTTGACAAAATATCATATTACCGTTCGTTCCCTTTGGGGTAGGTCGTAAAATAAAGTTTTAACGGCACATAATACTAAAAAAGAATTGTCAGAAGAATGCTTTTAAAATTAAGGTAGTTCAACACCAAAATTACCATAATTTAAAAATCTTTCTTCTATTTAACCAATATCGACTGAATCTGAATGAGCTTGTTAATAAATTTAGCATAATTTGGTGGAAAAATTGGTTGATCATAGCTAAAACGTAGCCTAGGCCTTATCTAGTTATCTTAACTAGATAAGGCCACAACAATTTTAGCTTAGCAAAGCTTATCAATTATTTTGAGACCTATAAATTGCGAAAAACTAATCAGCAAAGTTTAATCTTTGGTGTGTAAATGGCGTGTAATTTAGTAACCACAAACCGTTGACGTTGGCGCCGCAATGCAACCTTTGCAGGGTCTTGTGCGCGCGAGCAACATTGCATAACGTAAACCAGTCACCATCGCTATGGAACGCAACCTTACACAAGCTTACTTCACGGTCAAACCGCAAGTTCAAAGTCAACAAAGGCCTTGTTTTCGTACAACCGAAGCTATTGAACCATAATTGTCTCAATCGGCTCACTTCAAAGCTAAACCAATCTCCATTTCCGACGTAATACTCCGCTTATGACTCAAATATTGCCTCTAAACCGTCAGAACTAAATTAAAGTAGAGTAAAAAGTGCAATTTTATTGTCTATCAAGAGTTTTTGATGGCTGACGAGCGTGGGAACAGCGATCTGGATGTTCGCGGTCGGATAACGATCGGGACGCAAAAAAGGGTTCGAGAATTTACAGATTATTGGGGTGTGCGTCTGCAAAGGAATCGCGAGATGGCAAAGTCGAGTCAAGGGCGAGCCAGCCTCCTGGCGTCCCATGGTATGCAGCCAGCACTATTTTTAGCAATCGCTCGCCAGGTCGCGGGATACCGACCCGACGAACCATCCTTGAATACCAGTTTAAGTATCTACCACAAAATATGTGCCGTCTCGCTAACGAGTTCGTAATTTCACGTTATAGCCGTTGTAAACATAAACAGAACTTATCCTCGGCACGACAACATTATTTTCATTCATAATACCGTAATAATTATTATTGCTTGCATTTAAACTTGCCTTGCCAACAGGATTGTAATAAAAAACCGGGATTACAGTAAGGTTAACCTGCCTACTGTTATTTTAGTAGAAAAAAAGGTTTTGTCCACACGTCCCTAACGATCCGAATTGTAATTTGATACAATCACGGCACCTGGTGTTTTTGCCAGATTACTTGTATACTATTTATGTAGATAGCTTAAACCTAATACTGACTTTGTCTACCCGAGTCCTTCATAAAATATCCGATTACTCTCGGCGTGGAACGATTTCTCATCTCCTTATTCAAAATAAAGTTCTCAAATAATATGTCGATGGCAATAACTTTCTTTCTGCCGACAGGCGTACAATCCTGAGACGATTATACAATATTTATGGTGCCATAAACTGAGATATTAACATTTTATTCGAAACATGACATTCGTAAAAACAAAAATTATAGCGCTAACTAAAGGCCATCTAAACCCAATCTGTTATGGAAGCTTATCTGATTTCCTGTGGGATCGAAGGGCAATCTTAATTTATTTCAGTAAGTTACTTTAGCTGCCGTTTATGTTTTTGAAAGTTTTCAACTAAGTCCAACGATGATGAAGAAAAAACTCGGTACTAGGTACCTAGTACTTTATTTTTTTTTATGTGTGCCTCTTTTTGATCCGATGTCTAGACATCGGATACACCACCAGGTGCCGTGATTGGTATTTGCATTTTGCAGATTAATAAATTTATTTTGTTTTAAGTTGATTTGAAATTTTATCATTTAATCATGTAACAAAGAGCAAGTTTTATTAAATACTAGCGGCCCGCCCCGGCTTCCCACGGGTATTAAACAAAAATTTCAGAAATTATACACACTAAAACGATGGGTTTCACAGTTTTCATACGGATCTTTACTTTTTTTAACAGCATTGGGTTTTTTGACATTGACTCGACATTCCAAAACTGACACTGGCCGTAGAGAAAAAGCAAGCACCGTGCGCTATACAACCTCTTTTTCTATTCTGACGCGCCATAATAGAAAAAGAGGTTGAATATACAGCCCACGGTTCAATTATTGAATTTTTCATGCGGATCCCTAACTTTTTTGAAAATATTATATAGCCTATGTTCATCACGGAAAATTAAGGATTCTAATGGTGAAAGAATTTTTTAACTCGGTGCAGTAGTTTCGGAGCCTATTCAATTCAAACAAACAAACAAACAAACAAACAAACATACAAACAATCAAATCTTTCCTCTTTATAATATTAGTATAGATTAGATTATTGAATAAACTGTAGTCTTCTATACTAATATTATAAAGAGGAAAGATTTGATTGTTTGTTTGTTTGTATGTTTGTTTGTTTGTTTGTTTGTTTGTTTGTTTGTTTGTTTGTTTGTTTGTTTGTTTGAATTGAATAGGCTCCGAAACTACTGGACCGATTTAAAAAATTCTTTCACCATTAGAATCCAAAATTTTCCGTGATGAACATAGGCTATATAATATTTTCAAAAAAGTTAGGGATCCGCATGAAAAATTCAATAATTGAACCGTGCGCTGTATATGCAACCTCTTTTTCTATTATGGCGCGTCAGAATAGAAAAAGGGGTTGCGCACTGTGCTTGCTTTTTCTCTATGGCCAGTGTCAGTTATGGAGTGTCGAGTCAATGTCAAAAATCCCAATGCTGTTAGAAAAAGTAAGGGATCCGTATGAAAACTGAAACCCATCGTGTTATTGTGTATAATTTCTGAAATTTTTGTTTAATACCCGTGCGAAGCCGGGGCGGGCCGCTAGTAATTAATAAAAGTATAATGCGACGCGCGAGTCGATTGACAGCTGATCGCGAACTGAAAATAATCATAAAGTATTGCAAAAATTGATGACTGGCGTAAATGCGAGGTTGACATTAATTAGGGCAATACAAGTTGAACGTGCTCGTACAAAACTTCTTAGAACCAAACCAATGTACTCATCAACAAAAAGCTACCAGTGAAAGAAGTACCCGCTTAACTTGTATGAGTTGATAAAACTATTACCGCGCGCTCAATGCATAAGGAATGTAAAAAGCGACATTTTACTCGCGTCTTTCTTCATGACTGCAAGAATCTCATCATATACGGTACCTACTGGTACTGAGACTCGGACAATCCATAATATTATTCCTTGGAACTGGCTAGATCCTGCGCTAGGCCGATGAACCTGCGCACCTGTCGCCCCCCACACCCCCGCTCTATTTTTTCACCGCTGACTTCCGTTGGACTGTTTTTACCGACCTGTCGATAACCTAACCGCGGACACGCCTCATTAGTGGAATTGCTCCCTGGATTTGTTGATTGCTTCTGAATTCTTTACGATTTTACTGTGTTATCATTATCATCCTTTGTATAGATCTTCGATGTGTAATGTGGCATTCATTGAGATTTTTACGAGCAATAATGACCTGCGTAGGTTCATTACTCACTCAATTCATGTACTTAAATCCCACGTAAACATTAAAGATAGTACCAGTAAAGATTAGATAAGTAAACATTAAAGATATACATTAAAGATAGTAAAAACATTGAGTTTTCTATAATCTATCATCCTTAATAAGATTTGAATAAATGTCTATAAGATGTTCAGATGTTTATCCATTTATATTCAGTATCTTTTAATGGGAGTCTATTACAGACAGCTGAATGATAAACGGCTCTGAAGTAAATGCACATAGTCGTTGACACTCCTTTCCGAGAATGGAGATAATCATGCAAATGTAGCGACATTATGTGCTTGCGAGAAATTTCGAAAATTCTAATTGCAGACGGACAAAAAGAGGCTCAGTGCGAATAAAGACTGCATTATGGTGTTTACAGGTTTACTTTGAGCAATTGAGCATGTGAAGTACGAAATATTGACAAAAAATTCATAAAAAGTGTTAACTTGACGAAACGATTCATACAAAACATAAATTTGAAATGTTAAGTATCAAGCCGTTATAAAGAACAATGGCAGAATTTGGTCTGGACTTTTTTTTGCGTCCATGGATCTGATGTATATGAATCAAATTTAATAAATTTTCTACGATTTTTCAATTATTTACACCTTCTCGTAAAGGCCGGAGTTATTTTATGATATTTAAAAGCTTATCAAATGATATTCGAATTAGGTACATTCGAAATGTTACCATTTTATTAGTGGTTGCAATTATTGAATGCAATGTATCATTTGTCTTTGATTTGTCTTTGATAGTGTCATGTTGTCAGCAGTTGTCTGTCAAGACGCCTCAGAATCTAGAACGTAGTGGTTTTATTCTCTTTGACAGAATCCTTCCGAGACTTCGGCGTTTTTCATCTCTGCTGTGTTTTGTGTTTATATTTTGGTTTTCTATTTATTTTTACCCGAATTACGGAAGCCACAGGCGACGTATTTACATACGTATTTACACCCGACCTGGACTGTTTATGGACTGATTTGATTGATACTGCCCTGTGTCTGGCTAGTGCTTGGGCATTTTCTATGTAAAATAAAAAAATATCTATTAATGTAGGTATACCTATATATATTGTTTTAAGTATATAAGTTATCTAGTAGGAACTCATAACATAACACAACCTCTGCTTAGCTTCGGGCTAGATGATGCTGTGTGGATTATCCAACATTAGGTATTTATTAAAATCCTCATTTTTTTGTGTTTACGGGGCAAGTAGGTAGGTACATTTTTTTTAATACACGCCCAGCTTTCGTAAACATACAAGAAGTTTAGAATTTGTTTTGCTCATTTTGTTTATAATTTCTCATTTCGAATATTTAAGGTGGCGTGGTCTAATTGATAAGACCAAACCCAAGACCAAACCACATTATCCATTTCTTTATGATTTGATTTCAATCTGCGATGTTTTATAGACAAATATTGTTTGATGTTCATTCATAACCAAAAAATTCAAACACTGAAATCTTTTTTTTCCGGCTTTCCCCAAAGAAAATAGTCTCATTTATAGATTCTGGAGCTAACGCCAAATCTTTTAACATTTTTTTCATTACGGGACGCTTCAATTTGATCCCAGACAATTCTTAGTATGGAGACCTGCCATTGTTCTTTGTTTGGCTGCCAAGTCATTTTAAATTTTGTAAGTTCATCGACCAGTTATTTAGATATTAAGTTAGCTAAGAACTTGAAAAGTTCATCAAACATCAAAATGCTTTATTTCCTGTACAGGACTCTTGGTAAGTCACAAAATTCTAATTCTTTAATAAAATTAGGGAATAAAGTGATCACTTTAGTTAGTTTTCGAATTGGAGCAAAACTCTAGTTCAACAGAAAGACTTCAGTTCCTAATACATAATATAAAACAACGTCGCTTCCCGCTGTCTGTCTGTCTGTCCCTACGTATGCTTGGAGCTTTAAAACTACGCAGCTGATTTTAATACGTTATTTTTTAATAGATTGTGATTCTAGAGGAAGGTTTATTTGAATAATATGCATTAGTATCAGCATATGAAGCCGTGGCGGTCGCTAGTAATAAATTAACGCATGATTAAAGTCCAGTTTTTATCAAGTCCCATGGCAGTTGGATGGCATTACCTTAGTAGCATTGTTCTGTGCTCCTGTTCCCATACCCCGACCACTTGAGTCAATACACGCGTGGGGAGGCCTTAGTAACGAACAATACTAGAAAGTTAGAGTTGGTAGAGCCATTGAAAATAAAAGTGCGTGTACTTTTTAGTGTTTACGGTAGGACTTTAATGCCTCGGAAGGTTTTAGTACTAGAATTTAACTGATTATCAAGATAGAATTGGGTTCGCAAATATTCAAAAGTATCAATATCTATTCGATATCAAGCATCGTATCAAAAGTATTGATACTTTTTACGGATCCCTAGGCTTGAGATAGATATTCTCTGTAAATAAAGGTGTACGAAAAATTTGTGGAAAATACTGAGAAATATTTATGATCGGTGCTAAAAAAACGAAGGTTAAAAATATTTTTCATTATCATTACAATTAAGTTCCATTTTCGCCTCGCATGCAATGTTAAAGTTTTGGTTTTATTGGTAACGAACGACAAAGTTCAAAAATCAAATGTTTTCTGTTACAGAGTTCTTAAAAGTTTCCATTTATTAATGTCTTTGTTTGCAAAAAAAAAAAAAAGTATAGTATCAAACATATTGGGCATTTTGCCATTGTTTACGATTGCCAGAAAATTAATCAAATTTTTTTGCATTTGTATGGCATACAAACAGAAAAGATACAATTTTTTTTTTGAAATCGTTATTCAATGTATTAAAAATACTTAATCATATCATCAAATAATTTACTAAATTGATTGAAACTTTTTGTCTTACATGCTTTTGTCCTTTAATCATTTACTATGTTATTACGTCATTTTATTTGGGCCTATGTTATTTATAAATCATTACATTTATTAAATCAGACAACATTTTTGATCCGTTTTTGTAAGTAAGGTCTTATGTCTTCATCAAATATAAGGAAAGCACAACACAGTAAAAATGTTTTGAGTTAGGAGTTGAATTGAATTGAAGTTAAAGAAAAGAAAGCATTAAGCTCTACGCAATCCCAGCGAATTAAACCTACCCAACTGATGCTTGTAACCTTTGTTGATACACGCTTAACTTAAACGGAATTAAACGAGGTTTTACTGCTCGTAGCTTGTTACTTTGTGTTCAACATACAATTCCTTTATTTTTATGGTTTATTAATGTACGGAGTTTTACGCGCATGTTTGAGTCGTGAGGCAATTTCATGAAAGGCTTGTCGATTTATGTTAGACATAATAACATTTCTTTGTGATTGCTGTTTGATCGTAGAGTCTGTTGGCTTTTAATAATTACTCATTGTTTGTGTTTCATTCGTCGACGCAGAGTCGTGTCGACGCAGGGGGAATAATCCGTTAAAGTGATTGATTAAACTGCTGTCTTTTTTGGGAAAAATTAAAAACTGCTTGGGTTATGGAAGGTACCTACTTCGTATTTATACCTCTATTATTGACTTTATTGTTGGTACATTTTGTGTTACAATTTAAAATAATTAATGCGTTTCGCAAAAAACTACGAAAAAGCTTGTAATCGAATCTCTTAGGTATTTAGTAAGGGAGAAGTAAAAAGGTATTGTACTCTAATGAAAGCTGAACAATGAAGGTCGTAGACCCTGAGGTCACAAGCCACCATGCTACGTTTACCCCTATAAATAGCTAAAACAGCCTTTATTACAATGGGTGAAGATGCTTTTCCCGTTCGCGATAGAATGGCATGCAGTCGCCCTGTGCCCATGTCTCCTGCTTTCTTTGCATTCAGACTATTTTTGTTTAGTCTGTTCCCTGTTTCTAATTAAAGATGGCTGAATAAACTTCTATAGAAATAAACGGCCACATTGAATGTAGATTGTAATCAACATTCGTTATCTTGTCAGGCTCCTTTGGATCTTATTCGAAGTGCCATTAGATAAGCTTATGGTACATATTTAAGACTAACACATAATCTAGAGTCGAGCAAGAAATGATTAAATCTAGTTGTGTCAGTGACTTACTCGTATCACATTAAATGACTGATTAATAAAATAATGACCCGTATCTAAACTAAGGAATATAAAATTTTGAACAAATCCTGACGGGTTTAGGATTAGAGAACGTTAAAATGTACAAATTAGAATAGGTTTTATAAAAAAATTATAATCACACAGCCCCAAGGTAAGCGCTTGAGTTATGGGTAATACTTGAAAACTAATATCTAATGAATACATTACTTATAGTTAGATAGTTTTTCCTAAACATAGAAAATACTGAGAAATCGCAGAACAAATATTTGCAGATAGTGCAAACAAGTATCCCAAGGCAGGAATCGAACCTCTTACGTCTGTCGATTAAAACATGTTATTTGAACTACTTTGCCACACTTGATTGAATATGACCAAATTTACGTTTGGTCATACGTAGTTTAAATTCGGACAGTTTCAACATTTGATTAGTTTGATCTCGTTTCTTAAAATAGAAACGAGAGATGATCATTATCCTTAATTCCAGTATGAGTGTCATACCTGCGAGCGAGGAGAAGGTGGCTGCGAACAGCAGACAGGTGGCTAGGAGGAGCTGCATGGTGCGCGGAGTAAGGAACCGAGGAGATCGCGGACACAGGAGTGCGCACTAGCACGTGACACTCTGGCACTGAGCGCGCGCACGCCGGGACCCCTTATAAAAGACGTGTCCCGCGCGCACCACTAGCTGGGACCGCTATTGCGACTCCCACTCCACCTCAACGCACATCGCCTCTTCTAAACCCACTCATCTAACCTCACCTAACGCACCCGGCAATGTACGGCGCGCTGGGTGATGATCCAGCGCTGAAGCGGCGAGTGTCGTCAGTCGCGGACGTCCGGCGCGCGGCCGCACGGCGCCCGCGCGCTCGCCGCGGGACTTATCTCCGCAAATCGTACCGCACAATAGTTCGCTCTCAATTTGTTCTTGTTGCGGTCGAACGTGAATTCTTCGCTTGTCCAAAGGGTTGCCGAGGTTGTAGCTTTTTTTTTCGCCTGACAGTATCTTGGTGAGCTGGCAGGATCAAGCTTGGTCCCGGTGAGTCCGTAGCGTGTATAATTTGTAGGGGCTCAATTAATTTTAATCATTTTTCCTAGGAACTTTGTATTCATGGCCAAAATTGTTCAGAGAACGATAAAATTGGGTCTTTCTTGGATTTACCTCTTGTTTATCTCTTGGTTCTTTTCGCAGAGCTTTATAAACCTAAATGGTTGAAAAATTTGAAATACAGAACAATTATCTTTTAAAACCTTAGACATTGCAGTTTTTCTCATCATCATATTTTTACTAAGCATCTATAATCAATCATGGAATACCTTGCCGTAAAGTTTTAAGATCTGTACTACAAACGCATAAAAGTCTAGAATTTTTATTCAATGACTTATATTATTTTAATTACATGTTCATTAAACTTTAACAACCAATAAATGTCTAAAACCAAACAACATCATTATGTCCTGATGATAAAAGTACAAGATTAAAAAGCTTAAACTTTAAATCTTTATGCAGATTGTGCAGTCTGATCGTATGCATAAAAGCTCTGTACAAATATAAAACGTCCTCAGTCGCGTGTCAGTTTATGCCCTATATAAATTGTATTGTAAACCTTTGATCTTTTTCTCTCTATAAACGTTTAATATGTGACAATAAGTAAAGCACAATCTAATATCCTTTGATTTATTCTAATTTCAAATCCGTAACTCTCTAGAAGGACGGTCTAAATAGAACATTCGTGAACTTTGTGTGTATTTGACCTTTTCTGCTAAATCGTTAGACAGCACGAAACCTTATTACAGCTTGGTCTAATCTGCCCGTATAAATAAGAGATAAGGAAATATATAAAAAATATTAACCCAACTTCCTCTCATTATATTACACACCCATTACCTCAACAGGTCCATAAACATATTTTATAACATATTAACTAACATCTACATAAAACTAATCAAAGCCCTGAAGATTTTGCTTATAAAAATTACTTAGATCATAAAACTCTTAATTAGATTCTTGCAGAAAATAAAAGCACTGTGTGCTAGGCAGTTGAAAGTCGCCGCCACTACGACCGGCTGAACTCTGAAGCATGTTACTTTTAAAGTCACGTTAATTGCAGGGACGCTATTTGCTTTGCACGTCCTTTGCCCTTCGCCCGTAGAAAAGAAAAAGAATTGTAAGCTTAGGATATTTTTAAATTAATTTTCCCTAGGAGCATAATCGGTAAAGTATCATACATCTTTGCTCTTGTTTCAGTGTTTGTAAAACGACAAAAGTTTGAAAAGTAAACACTACGTAAGTTTCCAACTGAACAAAAATAAATTTTGATACAAAATTTCCCCTTTCGCTACGTTCAGTCCCAGAGTTACATTCATACAAAAATACGCATCATAAAATAAAGTTTTATTCGGATCGCACTCATTAACGACAATAAATAGAGCCCTCACATCGGCCCTATGGGCTTACATAAATACTTTTATTAGGTACCGCATCGGAATTCGCAATACAAGATACGGCACTTAAAATGAACCGAGTTGAATTACTCTAGAGCCTGCAGAAACTCTTTTGAGTTTCTTTTTAATCGCATTCAACCGATACCTATCAGTATTGTTGTACATCCGATGAGTTACGTCTCAGAGAGATGCGGCTCGATAAAATAAAATTCACGGTTTTTTAAAGGCAAAGTATTACTTTAATAGCTGCAAAAGGATAAAAAGCGTGGAGTTCCGAACGATACAAACATTTTCTTTTTTATCATAAGATGTTAGTCTGCTTCGGGGAGCTTTAATTGAACGGGTGCATGACTGCGATGTTTTGAATAATAGCTTTAATAGGACCGCACATGCCGCGTGCGCCCTGCCTTGCAACTAGCGCCGCCGTCGTCGTCCGAACAAAACTATTAAGACGCCAATCACTTGTGCACCATATTTCCTAAACGTAATAATTATAATAATAAAGGGGCAACTTATGGCGAGCTGTTGACCTTTACCCTTTACACCACACGTACCTAGTGCTCCCGGGGAATTTTCTGGTTCCCGTCTCCGTTCTGGGAGTGGCAAGAGAACCAGATCCCCACCTCTTGCTTGCTCTCATTGACCGGTCTGAGTCTCCACTCAGAACGCAAAAGATGCATCTTATGTAGACTCGGGTTGGAAATGTCTAATCGCGTAACAAAGACGAAAGCCGTCAGGCAATCTTCCTGACGGTGGAATAGAAAAATTATGCACTTCTCGACACCCTGCAGTCGATCGCGCTGATGATGTTCGATTCCGGCATTCACGTCTGCATTTCGAGGAACCAGTCCATCATTCGGATGTCTGCCACTTTTAACAGTTTCTAATAAGATTGTTTATGGCAAACGTTTGTACCTACCTATCACAACAACCTTTGCAATAACAAAGGAAAAAGAAATAAATAACCCAACCCTTAAAAAAAGTTTAGGCTATCATACCCAACAGAAGCGTCCATTGCTCTCTGAAATAAATGGATTCAGATTCAGATTCAATAACTTTATTTCTTTAGGCTTACAAAATAAGCACTTAGACTCCAGAAAGGCGAACCAGCGAGTCAAATATAATTTTTTACCTCTCATATCATTCAATTAGGTACATTAATTTTGTGCATTCAAAGTAATTCAGTCCTTTGATGTTTTAGTACACACATGATGTGTGCTTGCTCTCGAACATTCCTAGAGATGTCTGTAAAAAGCACCTGTCTCCAAGGGTCTGTAACGGCCTAGCGGTACCCGTGGATGTAACCGATTAGGTACGTGTATGTACTATGTTGTAGGTTTGTACTAACTGTACACGCAACAATCAATGCGTCAATCAGATTCCACATTGCCAATAAGAAATCTATGGTTATTAAAGCTTGAATAACCTAGATAATTTCTTTCAATTATTTTAGACAAATGCTTTCTGAGTGACTCTATTTTACAAAAACCTATTTTTGTTGTGATTTTATACCTAATAAACCATTTATCCTGTAGACGGTTGCAAATTTCTAAGCGAATAAAGATTGAGCATTCATTCTTCTAATCTATACCTACTAGTGCGGAATACATTTTGCTACGACGATGAAGTGATAGAGAAATTCCTTTGTCGGAAGTTTCACAAGCAATGCAATCAAAACACTTTAAACACTTGCAGAGTGCATAGATGAATAAATTACCATGGAATGACAATTGTAAACAATACTACGCACGGTCATTGCATTATTCCTAAATTCTAATGATTATTACGAAACCGTGCAGTTGGCAGCGATCCTATAACGTCTCCATTGCCATGGGAAACTACAGTAATTATTCTAATGTTTCGTAAAGTGCTTGTAATGCGTGTAATACTCCGGTGGTCGTCGCACTTGCCCCGATTACAATAAAAACCTTCCCTGCTGTTGCTGTGATGCCGCTTTTAAAAGTAATTGCGTAATACCCAGCAGCAAACGGCCGCAATACCAATGAATAGCAAAATAAAATAATTACGCGCACAGTGTGCCCGCGGAGTCCTGAATAACATTTGGAATATTGCAAGGCCATTACGCGGGATGCAAGACTTGTATCAGCATTTACATAGAACATGCTACTAAAATGCGCTGGCCCGTGCTATTGTAAAGTTTAGTGCCCCAATGACTTGCAAGATGATGCGATGCTGCGGACTTGTGCTGTTATGACCCTAGTCAAAATTAACTCTACGGAAAAATTTACCTTGGAACACACTTTTCTGAGACCTGAAATTGTGCTCACTATTATAATGCAAATTCTTACTAGTAAGGCTAGCTTAGCCGTTCGTTGTAATTTATTTTATCATCGGTATTATATTTTTATATCCAGACATTATCATTAAGTATCTTCTATTTTGTCTTCAAAATAAAGATGTCCACAACGTCAGGATTTTATCATGTAGATAGCCATAGCCGACTAAAGTGAACAGCTCAAGTTTCAGCTTTGCCAAGGAATGCATTTCACTTGCTAAATAAAACAAAAGTGCGTCGCGTGTTCAGGCATAGTCTCGTATTGAATTAACGCACAAACGAAGCGTGGATATCAAGCCTTGTAATAAACTAGAACAACACTCATGGCTTTGTTTGTGCAATTTTCCTAGCTTTACGCATTTACTAACCCCTGGCGTGACCCGAAGATGATCTTGGCTTTTCCACTCCAGTAATCGCCACACTAAGTGAATAAGACTCTCTATATCGTACACGTAGAGTGTTTTATGTAAGTAAATCACGAACCAACAAGACTTTAAAATATATATTCATTAAAAATTAAAAGTTTTTTCATATTTTCAAAGTTATTAAAATCGTGGATGATTAGCCGTGCTTGTAACAATGTTTGAAACTTTATCGTCAGCCAGCCCATAAGTCAGGTGCTTTTATATACGCTGGGGTATATTTAGATGTACCACACGTTCAAGCCTAACAATGCAGCTCAGATTATCTTTTATATCGTGTTTACTATTTATATGTTGTTCCTTAAGTTATCGTCAAACAAGCTTCGCTTAATTAAGCTCGCTGTCGTTTTCAAGTACCCTACAAGTTATTTTAGCTTTGAATCACTTATCTTTCGCAACTTGATCTATCGAAACCTTATCGAAACCCTTACAGCGCATGATCATAATATTCATTCCTGGAATCTATTCACATCTGAGAAGACGTGTGTGAAAATCAATTCAATAGAAAGTAAACGTTTATAAAATAGTCTCCCAAGGCCTAGAATAAATAAAACAAAGTGATTTGTATGGTATATTGTACAGGCTCATCCGCCCAGACGGCACACAGTATTCAATACAACATTAAAGATAGAGGTCACGTTCTAGCAAATCGACCAGTTAATGCCTACATGGGCTATTATAATTTATACATTGCCTGCGTGCCCCGCCAATTGTGGTAGGGAGCATTTATCTAAACAAATTACCGACTGCTTCATCATTTATGTATGATGGTTGGCACAAGCTGTAGTAAGATGCAGATGAAATGCGTAATACGGTGTAAAGGTACCTTCAAATTATAGATGACTCTAGATTCTAAGAGTTTAGCGTATTAAAAGTATTTATAACATTTTTTAGATTATTTAAACTTACGCTACCTGAACAAAACATGTCACCATAAATGTTTATGTATATTAATTTTGTTAATTTACCTACTTTTTCTAAGTCTAAACAGGCTTATGTCGTATTCACAGGATGACTGTACCACTGGAGGTAACACACTATATTAATAGGTAAATTAACACGATAAATATATGTGAATATTTATAATAAGCTACTTACAAAACTAACCCTAGCCCGGCCTGTTAATCGGGGTGTTTTTACATTCCGTTGGTTTTATCTTAGATTGGCTATGACGTGATAAAATTCCCGCTCACGACGGATGTGTTATGCCAAAACACACATACATTTTAGTTTTAGCCTGCAATGAAACGGCGGTTGCTAATTATTAATAACCTGCACAGCATTCCATTTTCAATCCCTCGAGGGAAAATTTTCATTGGTAATCCCATAAACCATTTTGTTTTCTACTTGTATTATTTTATTCATGTGTATTAATGTGCACAGCACGGTCTCCACAGAAAGGCAGCGCTAAGCATGATCTGCTCTACCACAGCACATTTTGCTGAGTATTGTCAGTTTTCCTCTTTGTTGAAGGTTTATTTTTATTTGAACCTTTTTTCTATATGTTCTGAAAAAAATATTATAATGTACTTGTCATTACTTTAATTAATAGTTATGAAATAATAACGAACCTAACGAGCAAACATGAAAAAACCTTCAATAAGCTTTCAAACTCAAACCGTTTATTGCACACATATGGTAAGTTATAATTATAATTTTAAGTAACAAAATAAACTAATCCTGTAAGGGTGTATTTACCTTTGGTGGCTTTTGTATCGCTGCGGCCATGATGATTGGCCTATTGTGATCGAAAAGGCTGTAAGGGTGTAATAGCGCTAGGTAGTTGAGGGGTACCCTAGATATGAAAATATCTAGGCTACTTTGTTATGAACTTAAATCTAACAATGTGAAACTACCAAACCACAAGCTATTTTTATAATAGCTTTTATTGGTAATTAGAGCCCTAAATAAGTGTTATGACTTTAATGAAATAAACAATTTTTAATTTTAATTTTAAACTAAGTGTAAGGTTTTCGGTTTGGATTATTATAAAAAAAAAAGTTCCAAATCCACTATTAGGTGGCAGGGATAATAAGGTATAATCATTATCAACTAACAGGAAAACAAAATCAATTAGTTTTCAAAAAGCTCTCATAGATTTATTAGTTTTTTCAATGCCTCTGTATTTCCTTCAAATAAATGTAAAAAAAAATCTGAACATAAATAAATTTCCGCTTTGGGACGAGAGATTTCGATGGGGCCGTTTCCCACTCCAGCTTACCTTCGTGACCTATCCTCCCATAATGGCTATCCTCCTTATTCAATGGTATTCCTTTTACAAAATTGATATAATCACCCAGCGACTTTTGGATCAAATGAAACGTTCGTGATATTGCATGTGCCATAACACATCCGCAGTCGTGAGTGGGTAGGGATTTTAATAGGCGAACTGAGATAAAGCCAGGGAATAATAACAAACACCCCCAGAGATAACATGCTTAGCTGGAACTAGCTGCTTTGCCTGTGTATTAAGACGAGGGCATGTGTTTCTTTGAACCACACCCATTAAGGAAGAACCACTATGCTAACCCGCTTAAAGATACATATACGAGGCTAACAGATTATTTTAGGCCTCGGAACTTCTTACATTTACTTCCAAATTAATTTCAACTAATAAAAATATAGCCGCTACGTATTCTCGTTTTGTAAATTCCGTTACCATTAATGTATTCGATTACTCTGCGATCTCAATACCAAATAGCAATCAGATTTTCGATAAAATCGATTTTACGAGGGCCTTGATTGATACCGTCACACTGAGTCAGAGGCGGCATCTCTGTGTCGTACAGTCATTGAAGATACTACGTACAGAACCGACTTTATTTTGCCATACAAGTTCATAACCCGTTAACAGGCTGTCAAAGTCCTGAGAGTAAAAAACTGCGAAGTTTGTTTGAAGTATCCTGGACAGATTATTTATCATCATGGTGTATCAGCGAGTTGTACCGGTCTCAGGAGCAATTTAAGTTTTTTGGCTCTACATGTAGCGTTAGTGTCGCGGACAAGACACTATCGGCATTATCTGCATCTCCATGACTCATTGATGTACGTACCTACTGCAAGCGAACGTTGTCTGTCTGTTTCACGACAGAGTTATAAAAACAAACGACAGTGCATAGTTTAATATCAAAACATCTGAGCTGTCACTGGCTTTTCGCAGAGAAAAAGAAAATGTTTTCACGAGGCTCCTAGTAATAATAATAATAATAAAAAACAAATGGGAAGAGCAAGCTTATAAAACTCTAGCGCATGTTGAAGTACTGCAAGGTACAATAAAGTAGCTCGTGCGGGCAGCATCCTAACAGATTCCAATATATTTGATCTGCAGATAAAGGAGGGATAGGCGGTAGGCTGCGTTTGATTCACCTCGGCGTTTAGGTCACGTCAGCCAGCGGCTGTGTTTTAGAAGTTACGGGATAGATAGGAACTCCCAAAGACGAATAAAGTAAAATATTCTTTTGGACAACTAAATCGTTAATTTGTTTAGTAATATGTGAATACTAAGTTCTATCTGCGCCATCTGACAAGTTTTTTTTAATAAAACTACTAAGCATTTCATATTCAAAATCTGCATATCTCAATCAATAATATTTGAACATTTGATATATTCAATTTGCTGAATTTTTTCTGCACTTTTAATGTTATTATTATAAGCGCTCAAAACACACCGTTTAACAACCTTTGTACCGTCTGCTAGGACTTTATCGACTATTACTTGATGCTAAATAAGTTATAGCACTTGTATACATATAGATATAGTTTCCCAGTTCTTAACTTCCTTATTTCTAAATCTTCCTCGGCGAATATCCAGCGAACTTTTCAATTACTCAGCTGATGCTAAGCCACTGGCAGTTCAGGCTTCCCGTTATGGGTAATTGGCGAGGTCCTGGGCTCCTAGCTCAGGCCGAGGTGTCAGCGGGCGAGGGCCGTGCCCCGACGCTCCTCTGTAATTTGCCACGACCGTACCCAGTCCGACAGCCCCTCATCGGGAATATATTAACCAAATCACTGTTTTCAAGTTTCACAGTCTGCCAGTAATCAATTTCTGACTAACTTCACAAGCTAACCAGTTTTTAGCAGTATTCTGAAAAATATCCTACTCGTACTTCTGTATTAGTGTTAAAGTGTGAAAGGAAAATTAGGTCTGTCTTTTACCCTTCACCGCTAAACGGCTGAACGGTTCGTGATAAATATGGGCATGAAGACAGGTTGTATCCTAAGGCTAGAGTACCTACTTTTTATGCCGAATAAACGCGTGCGGAGCCACGGATACAAGCTAGTTCTTAATATATTTCATTTGAATAGTTGAGGTTAATAATTGCGTATACTCGTACCTTTTCTGTGGTTAGAGTTACTAGTACTTCTATAATTAACTAAATAGTTTCTGCACCAACTACGATAAAATCATATGCTGTGCATTACACAGAGAGGTACGATATAATATAAATATTATGCACTGATATTATCTTATGATTATTTAAAAGAGCGTTTACAGCAATCAGTCAACTGCATCTTCCCAGTATTCAAACAAAACCTATTATTAATATTGTGTAAAAAGTATTAACGCAGGGTTAGATCATTACCATCAGCGAAGTGTACGTCCATGCTCGAACGAGCGCAAGTTCAATGGTACTTGATGAAAATTGGCTGCGAAGAGAAAAGTTCTCGAAGAAAACGAATTGAAAAATGTGGGAAGTATCTTCTAATCCGAAGTGATTCGTTCCGGGAAGCTATTAATTACTGGATAAACGAGCTTCTAATTGTATTTTTTAATTTGTTACTTGTATATTCGTTTTTATCCCAAAGTGTCAAATAAGTGCAGTAAAATTATCTCTTTTCTGTCGCTTTCATACAAACCGAAAGCGATACCGGTGTCGCCAGAGTATCGTAGTACAAGCATACTATGAGGCAACAGACAAAGAACATAACACAAAACAAATTAATCGGTATTCAATACTAATGTTTGACGTTTTTTTATGAATTAACTTATTTAAATATTTTAAAATAGATACCTACTATACCGTACCTAAGTACATTAATAACTTTAAAAGAATATTAGATGTGTAAAACTCATTATTATTACCTACTTCAGTATCGAAAACATTTATATATGAACAGATATACGTATATTCATTAGAATATGCGTATATCTGTATATATGTTAAATGTATTTATTAAAATCACACAGGTCCATAATTTTATGCGTGATATGATAATGTAGCCAATGTACAACCCTAAGGGCGCCTTCAAATTAGCAGCAAATTGTCGCGCGTAGGCAGCGCGGCTGCAGCGCTGCGGCCGCGCTGCTGTAGCTTGGTTCGAGAATCATAGTGTTGTATATTTAGTTTCACGATGGACTCTGACGAAGAAACAATGCTATTAGTGTTACTATTACTACAACGCTGGTGCGCACCGTCACTAGTTGATCGATGAACTGATGCGCGGCCGCAGCGCGGCTGCAGCGCTGCAGTCGCGCGTTTTTAATTTATATGGATTTAGACAGCAGCGCGGCCGCAGCGCTGCAGCCGCGCTGCCTCCGCGCGACAATTTGCGGCTAATTTGAAGGCGCCCTAAAAAATGCGAAATTTTAAGATGTTATTTTATTTATTTATTTTGTGTAGGATTTAGAGATAGGTGAACGATCTGTATTGCCAAGCGATCTGGCACCTAGTATCGTTTAATACATAATTGTTCAATTCATTTTACAAAAGTGCACTTTCAATTGTAACCCAAATTATTATTTTATGAATAGAAGACAGTTTTATAAATGTGAAACGTTACGCTGTTTACTTAAATCTCTAATAATCTATCGTAAAAGCTAAAATTTCTTATATTTATTTGGGTATCAAGATGTCGTATCCTCACACAGGTTTAAGGTTGTGAACGTGATTTGAGAATATCGTAAATCCAACGCTTCATCTACAGCCCCTTGGCGCATTCCCACGAACCTTCTCCTTCAATATCGCTATCTTTATTTGATCTCAATTGGGAATTGATAAAGATTCTCTTTTTTATGTACAGACAGTGCTTGTTTTATTTGAGCTATGTTTAGCAACCCGTTGTTCGGGTTCTTTGTTATCTGTGTGGATTCTGTCAATATTGACTGCTGGCTCAAGTTGTTTGCGTGCATCCAGCCAGAGCCATTCTTAATGATCGCAGGAAATATGAGGGTGTCCGGATCTGTATTGATGCCTTTCAGTGCCTTTGTCTAGAAATTGTTTTTATTCCATCCATAAATTATTCGAGTTTTATCTCTTCAGCTCTTAAATGAAGTGAAAATACTGTAAGATCTCGCAAGCCGACAGGCGCGCATAAAAGTCAGCGTAGAAGTGTAGTAAGTACCAACCGAGGCTGACATAGCGGTGCAGTGCTGTACCCAGCACAATTACACAATTATTGTTTGTTTCGCCGCAACGCTTCCGGATTCCCTGCAGAATTGCTTTCACACAACGCTCTGTGATAGACATGTTCACATAGTACCCATGTTACCTCCCTCTGATATGCCGCCATTAAGCGCCCGCTCCATTGCTGTTTCACACGCGCTAGCGATAAATACCCGTCGTAAAATTTTACACCACGTGATTAATATTAGTTGCGAATCGATAGCAGTCGTGTATAAAATGCCAGTTTCCGCTAGTGATGCGCGAACACGCGCCCCGAAGACTCGTACGATGATATGAATGTGCAGATCGCATCTTGACTTATTACGTTATGCGGGGATAATAATATCAGCGGTGCAATTAAAATGCGAGCGCGGACCTTCCGGGAAGCGGAGCGGGTTGCCGACTCCGCCGCCCAGCCCCGCCCTCGCGCCGCTAACTCATTACTTTTAACTATACCTACATCCTGAACTCTAGTGTTTTAATATCTATCTCACACGCCTTGATTCGTAGGACGTAGAGCTAATATGTCACATTTTAATAACTACACCATCTACCAGCTTGTTAGTACTCACCGCAGCAATAAATAAAGATTTGAACAAGTACCAGGTACTTTGAAAAGCCATTGAATGAAAGCAACATTGTAACATCCTTAAGGAACCTTGACCTCGGATATCCCATTGAAACGTTCTCGTTATTTAGCACTCGGCAAAAGCTTTTAAGCGAGATGCAACTTTGAAAGTCTGCAAAGAAAGTATTCACAAAACTTAAGCGGTCATAAATAATGCGATGTGAACAGAGCGAGCTAATGAATTATGATGGCGGAGAGTGCAATTCTCAGGCGGCGCTAAATGCAAGGCAGCTTTACCCGCGGGCAATGTACGCGCCCGCTGCTGCGGCCAGCCTCTCGTGCGAATAGTTCACGCTCTGCCTCTTGCGTTGCATCATTGTACCTAATAGAGCAGAGTCAACGACTGCGCGACGACGCTGCTGAACTTGAACCGCGCTAACCCTGCTGATACATTAATTAGGTACCGATGTTGCCGCGCATCGTGATGCAATTGCATTGCGCCTAATACACTCTAATACTTGTAATATTTAAGTGTGTAAATGTCGCTGCGAAGAGGCGGGCGATGCGCCAAGGCCGCCCGGTCCTCGCTATTATGTAAATAATGCACTCCGCCGTGCCCTCCACGGCACTCGCCGACCCTACATTACCTGCTCATCCCCTCGACCTCCGCCCGTCGCCGGCGCATATTCTATTTTTATAAAATGATTCTTAAAATCTTTATGGCACACAAGTTATAATGTATAATGTCCTCTTCAAGGGTTAAGATTGCCTTTGTATATGACTATGATACATGACAAAGGAGAGCCTAATCATAAAGGAGTTTTCTTACAGCAAACCTATAGGTTTAAAGAGAATATATAAAACGAGTGCGGATAGATAAACCATCTATACATACATGCTCATGAAAGAACAAAGTTAAGATGAAAGATAAGTTTTCTAAAATACCTAAATAATATAAGTTAATCTAAACTAAAATCTAAAAGAAAAATAGAAGCCTACATATTATATACAAAATTTATACAAAAAATAAAACAACTAAATATGTTATAAATAACTCAACATAATATTAGTATCGGATATATGACTCAACAGATAGATTGACATACATTTGACTTAAAACGCTTAGTGTGTCGTACATATAATTTTTATAAATCTCGGCCGGTTGAAGGCTTAGAGGACTCTTTGAATCGTTCGGATCACGATAGTCGTGCGTCACGTCATCGAACCACAATAATGGGTTCGCTAAGTACCTAGTAGCTATGATTGTGTTGAAATCCAAAAGGGTCCATCTGCGAGGGCCGGCCGGCGTCAGCGCAGCTCACTGTCGGTTTATCGCACGTTCATCAATGTCGACGCCGCGCCACGATTGAACACGATATTCGTGAATTGGATCGTATCCGTTGTTTGTAGTAAGCCCTTCTTCAATAAGCTCAAGATGCTCGACGTACTACCAAAACCCACGAATTCTATTGTTTGTTAAATATACCTCAACAGTTAAACGGCGGTCAAGTACAGTTAACGATTTCACAATAATGGGGTATAAAGTGTAGGTAGGGTACCTAGTTAACCTAGTGAAGTAATATCAAAAGAGTATTCTTGAAAGCTCTACCCTAAGCTCTTTCATTTACTTTAAGAGGCCACAAGATTATCGCCAAATAATGGTAATATATAAAATAAATAGGATAAAATATCTAATGGTAGAAGATATGATTTTTTGCAGAAATGCAAACATATAAACAAACAATACTGAACCAACACGACTGTACTGCAGCAATATTCTTGAAATTTAAACGATCAGAATGACTTTTATGATACAGTTAGCTACGTGAACTCTAGTCATGATTTCTTGACTATTAACGTATCCTGTTGTGGCCTCTTCATCATCATCATCATCAGCCTATGTTAGTCCACTGTTGGACATAGGCCTCCCCTAATGAGCGCCATAGCGCCCTGTCTTCGGCTTGTCGCATCCAGCATCTGCCAGCAGTCTTTCGCAGATCGTCATCCCACCTGGTCGGAGGGCGTCCTACACTACGTTTACCGAGTCGCGGTCTCCACTCAAGAACACGTTTACCCCAGCGGTTATCGGTTCTTCGCGAAATATGGCCGGCCCACTGCCACTTCAGTTGGCTAATTCTCTGAGCTATGTCGATGACTTTAGTTCTCTGTCGGATGTATTCGTTACGAATCCTATCCTTCAGAGAAACTCCGAGCATAGCTCTTTCCATAGCGCGCTGAGCGACTTTGAACTGGTGGACCAACCCTATCGTGAGTGTCCACGTCTCAGCTCCGTAGGTCATGACTGGTAGGACGCACTGATTAAAAACTTTCGTTTTCAAACATTGCGGTATGGATGACGAGAAGACTCGACGTAGTTTTCCGAACGCTGCCCAGCCTAGCTGGATCCTCCTCTTGGCTTCCTTCTCGAAATTGTTTTTACCCAACTGCAAAATCTGCCCGAGGTAAGTGTACTCAGAAACAATTTCGAGAAGGTGGCCATGTACGATCACCGGTCTTGGATCAATGTGGGCATTGATCATGACTTTGGTTTTATCCAAATTCATGCCAAGACCGATACATCGGGAGGCTGAAGCTAGACTGTCCAGCATCCGGTTCAGCTCCTCTAGCGACTCCGCCATTAAGACTATGTCATCAGCGAATCGCAGGTGTGAGATGTAGTCGCCGTTTATGTTGATGCCCTTGTCTTTCCAGTCCAGCGTCTTAAACATATCTTCCAACGCGCTCGTGAACAGTTTCGGGGATATGACATCCCCCTGCCTCACTCCTCTGCGCAGTTGGATCGGTTTAGTCTGCTGGTCCTGTACTCGGACACTCATCGTAGCGGCTTCGTAGAGACATCTCAGCACCTCGATATAACGATAGTCTACTTGGCATCGCTGTAAGGATTGTAGAACAGCCCAGGTTTCAACGGAGTCAAAGGCCTTCTTATAGTCCACAAAAGCCAGACACAGGGGCTGATTATACTCTTCGGACTTCTGTATAATCTGCCTCACTGTGTGAATGTGGTCTATGGTACCATATCCTCCGCGAAACCCAGCCTGCTCCGGTGGCTGAAACTCGTCGAGTCTCCTGGCGAGACGGTTCGATATAACTCGTGAGAAAAGCTTATAGACGTGACTTAGGAGCGAGATGGGTCTATAATTTTTAAGAAGGGTTTTATCTCCCTTCTTAAAACAAGTACGACAAGGTGCGAGTGTAACTCGCGCGCCGAGGGTTTTGAACTTTTGTCGTTTAGGTAGGTACATATATTGACGACCTGTTAGCGCGGTGGGCTTACAACGCAGGAGGTTGCGGTTTGATTCCCGCCTCGGGACTAATATTTGTAAGATCTGCAGATTATTTGTTCGAGTGTTCTAGTCCTTTTCTACGTACACAAAAATAAATCATCTAATGTGATACTTATATATACTTTATTAAGTATAACAGATATCGTAGTAGTAGGAATTACACAAGCTTGCTTAGCTTGTCGCTAAATGATGTTGTGTGGATTATCCAGGATACATTACTCTTCTCATATTTTTTTGGAGCACGGTGGAATTCATGAATTCAATAACCTTATTATCTAAATATTCTTCGAGCGCAGTGGAATACATTGGGTATGGACTTTAAAATTTTGAGAACAACGGTTTCGTGGCGCTGTGGAACCCTACTATTACAGTTACTACAGAGATTAGTGGGTAGGTAAGTGGGTTGGTACCTACAATTATTTTTTCGACTTTTTTCTACGTATTTCACTAAGTATGAAACTTAGATGATTTTTAAAACCTGTTTTGAATTGTCGAAATCCATACCTTTGATTTGATATTGCTCTCAATGAAATAGCCCCCATTGTATGAAAATTCGTTTTTTGACCATATTTCGAAAAGTATTGTTTTTACAGACATCTCTATATTTTTCCTGTAAAATATAGACCTATATCTATAAACGCTTAGTACATTTTATATAGATCACTCTGCTATCTTCGGAGATAGAGGGGGGGGAACGGGCAAATTTTCGACCTTTTTCAAAATATTTCGAAAAGTATAAAACCTATCGAAATTTCAAAAACTGCATTAAAATGTACAAACTGATACCTTTCATTTGATACCCAACTAGGGGTGGTAGTCACCCCTTTAGAAATTTTTCCCGCCCTTTTTTGACCATATTTCAAAAAGTATTATTTTTACAGATTTCTCTATATTTTTCCTGTAAAATATAGATCAATACCTACAAAAACTTAGTACATATCAAATCGATCGTTCTGCAATCTTCGGAGATAGAGGGGGGGTACCGGTCAATTTTTCGACCTTTTTCAAAATATATCAAAAAGTATAAAATCTATCGAAATTTCAAAAACTGCATTGGAATGTACAAACCAATACCTTTCATTTGATACCCAACTCGGGGGGGTAGTCACCCCTTTAGAAATTTTTCCCGCCCTTTTTTGACCATATTTCAAAAAGTATTATTTTTTCAGACTTCTCTATATTTTTCCTATAAAATATAGATCAACACCTACAAACACTTGGCACATATCACGTCGACCGCTCTGCAATCTTCGGAGATAGGGGGGGGGGGGGAACGGTCATTTTTTTGACCATTTTCAAAATATTTTAAAAAGTATGAATTCTACCGAAATTTCAAAAACTATTTTGAAATCTACAAACGAGTACCTTTCATTTGATACCACTTTCGACTTTGTACGTTCCATTTAAAATTTCGATTTCAAAATTTGTATGGAAAATCTTCATTTTGATTTTTCATTTATTTTCATTTATTTTTCTATAAATATGTGCGGGCGCACAAAATGTATTATTATTTCAAATTTCAAGTCAATAGCTGCAGTAGTTTCTGAGATATTAAGGATTCAAAACACAAAACAGACCCAAAGCGATTTCATAAGGGTTTTGCAACCAATGGCAAAACCCTAAAAAGAGCACCACCAAACTCCCACTCCACGCCTTTGGAGTTCTCCCACTGTGAAGGACGGCGTTGAAGAGGCTCTGTAACTCCTGTATAACAGGGTATCCTCCAGCTTTCAAAAGCTCTGATGTTATTCCGTCCTCACCGGGGGCTTTTCCATTTTTAAGCTGCCTCAGAGCTAACACGATCTCGTCTTGACTGATGTCTGGCAGTTCGTCGGTATAGTGGCGTATCAAGGTGGCTCTAGAATCGTGGTCGTCTCGTTGGGAACGGGGAGCATGTGCAGCGATAATCTTAAATTATATAAAATTTTCTTCATATTTTCATCACTAAAATGTAGAGTCGTACAAACAAGTAGTCTTACTCTAGATAAAATTAGAACAAACATTATTATTACCTACCATAAAATTAGACCCAGCTTTTATCTCTCATATATCAAGGATATTTATTACAGAATGCCGTTCTCGCTACGACAGTCGTACAAAGCAATCCAGGCTAAAAGAACTGTGAAAATAATAAATACCCTTGCAAGAAAGTGCTCTTGTGGCTAATGGTGGCTGCATTCCGATTGTGAGGAGTGTCGCCGGCGCGCCGTGTCATTGAACCGTCTTGTGGCGAATTGCTCCGCTTCCGCAGCACCCGGCAAATAAAATCAATTAGCGAACGCACCGTTACTCCAGCCGGCGGTCGCCGGTAGCCGGGGACAATCGCTCCCATCACCGATACCATTCAAAGGTCACCTCCATATGTAGGCAACAAGCTCGAGTAACTAAGCCCTCGCCGACCCCGCAACCAGTCTATGTAGACGGCGACAGCGCATCGAGACGATAAATTAGTACCTACACAGGCACCGGGGGACTACGACAACTCCCACATTCTCAAACTAATGTTCGCCGCCATTCCTCGCAGATGATTCAAAAGATTTATAAATACAGCCTAGGCACACGTGTGTTAATTTTCTATAGAGGGCTATTTAATAAAGATAGACGCGTCATGTTATTGTCACGGTGCACCGGATAAGCGGCGACCGGACGATTGTCTCGCGACTATCGTAAATAACTCGCATCGTGTCCGGTGCGGGCCCGGAATACAGAGTTATCGAGCAGAGCGAGGCGCGCGACGTTAGCGAATCCTGCCGCAGCTTAGTCAAGAGGCTCGCGATCTAACATTTCCTAACATTGTCGAGGACACTGCCAGCCGAGAACGCAGGAAGCGCGCAGGAAGCTGCCTCCGCGCACTCTGAATACGGATGAGCTGTAACGTGTGCCAGCGCCTCTCCATTGTTGATTTATATCTAAGACGCTTGGGAGATAATCATCTAAAAGCAATTCAATAAGGCGAGCATTCATTGGACTGAAAAGCTTTACATTCATACTTTAGTAACTACATATACATACCTATGTACCTACTTGTGTTCATATAACATCACAGGCTAAATTTTAAATCCTTACTGCCTTATACTTTCGAAATGCAATTTGATTAAAATTAACGATGTTCCCTGGCAAAAGACTGGAATTGCCCTCCAGCTATGAATTCCAGCTGAGGCAGAAACAATGGACATATGATATAAATAGGTGGAATAAATATAAAATGGGTTGTTTTATTTGGACTATTTTGCTGGTTGAACGTTATACGAAGGGTGCCGGCGGGTGGGGTGGGTAGGGTACCTACGTGCGCTGAGATAGCATCGGCTTAGGCTATAAATAGATACGCGGACCCTTGAACCAGCCGAGCCGCGGCAAGCCACCGGCGGCGCTGCGCCTCTTAGAGGGGTCCTCATTAATGAAAAATGTTGATGTCTCTTTTGAATGCATCTTGAAACATTCTGCGGCGTTTTGAGGAAAGTAAACATAAAGTGAAACGTTGCAATAGCAGCCTAATAAATATATTAGATAAATGTTGTTTTCAATCTGATAAGGAGTTGAAAGAATGTTTCTAATGAATATGGGTACCTAAGTATCGTGAAATTTGATGTGAAACATTGTAAACATATCATCATCCTTAGTTCTTCACTTTAGCTTTGAGATCTAAATGAATTCACATTTCACCATCACCATGTCGGCCCATAAACCTACGACCACTGCCGAACGTCTTCCAAACGAGTTGTAGGTAGGAACTTATTTATTTATATTAAATATTTTATCACTAGATGTGAAAGATACCGCAACAACCCACTATAGAACCGACAGAGTGCGACTTCTCGACTATTTGCTTTCATTCGAGCATGCTCGGCTAGATGTTATTCTTTTTTCTTTGATTAGAGCAAAAGATGGGAACCGGTCGGCTAGCGAAGGCCGTGGCAGGGCCGCTCCCGAGCGCCCCGAGTCGTGGGGGCCAGTCCTCCGCCGCCCGACGCACGACGCTAATGATGCGCCTCCACCGGACCACTAATTGGACGAAGACCCGACCGCTCCAGGAAAAAATTGTACGCTACACTGCTCGATCCGCAGAACCGCAAATAGACCGGCGATACGAGCTTTTAAATCATACGAATTATCAAATTCCGATAAAATTGACCCCATCATTAAAGTCAAAACGCAAGGCCCTTATCTCGGAAACAATTTGTCGACGTTTCCTCTTATCTTGATCTCTGAGGTGTGAATTTTAAATTTACCGACTGGAACTTTTGGAAGTGGACTTCTTTGCGAGTTTTTACATAACAAAATTTTGTAAACAAATCGTAAGTTACGGCTATATGTGATTAGTGCTTTCGTTGCTCGAATAGGGAACTTTGCTGGATGCGATTATATCGGAAGCACGTACTAAGAATTGCCCTTCAATAACGGTACAGTTGTGTAGTCAATTGTCGTAGATTGCAGACGCACTAAAGTTTACCTAGCTGTAAATAATGACACAATTATATACAATAGGCGCATTGGCGATATCTTTTAAAAATGTGCAGTACCGACTGAACGCCTACATACCAGATGTTATTATAATAATTCTTTACTTATATGCGCTTGGAGCTTCGTCCTGAAATGAGTCATATTTGGGAATGCGAAACGTTAAACAATCGTTATTAGGTTCGTAGGTAATAGGTACTTAAATGTAGGTAGGTAGGTAATGCTCCAAGAAACGGTTTATACGAACTTTATCTTTTATGACCCAACGGTCATAAAAGATAAAGTTCGTATTAAACAACTTTATTAGTTTTGGTTTTCATCATATTTAGATAGATAGATAGATAGATAATACATTTATTTGACAACTACAGCACATGTTACAAAGGTTACAAAACAAAAAGGCACATCATAAATAACTCAGATAAATTAGAGAACAATGAGTTACAGTAAACAATAAGTAAAAAGTAGGTACATATAAAAAATTTAAAAAGATGACATTTAGAAGATTGCGTGTGTGCTGCAGCCCGTCAAAAAGGCAATAACTCAGCTAAAAGCTTTGCTCGAGGAGCAAAACACTGATTTTCAGTATTACCCCTTGAGGCGACCAGAAGAACGAAACACTGACAAAATAAATAATGTCTGGTTGCATAATATTAAAAAAAAAAATTATAATTTGGGATCAATCAAATAAAAACAAATAAATGACTGTGCAGTGTTGTTGTTATTTGGCGGTATTATATTGTCGGAAGTATATTAGTCTTTGGCTGGACCAACGAACAATTTAGGAAAAAGAGCAGCAAACAGAGTGCTTCCTATCTCTGGCAAACGAAGCGTTTCGGAATACCCTCTTTTTGTATTTGTAAGAGTAAGAGTTTGAGATGTAATTTAAAAGTGAATTTAGTGTTGAGATTACGTAAGGGTGGAGGTATATTATTCCAACACTTCGTTGCCAGATACCGAAAACTACCTTTGAACGCTGCTGTTTTATGGTTATGATATGAGAGTGCAGATGTGATTGACCGGAGACCTCGAGTCATATCTTTAAATTTTAACTTAGAGTGCAGGTATTCGGGTTTATTGAATTTTACAACATCAAAAACCAACCCCCCGAGGTGCAACTCTCTACGCGATTCCATATTGAGCATGGACATTTTAATTGAGCATGGACATTTTATTGAGTATGGACATTTATAACATACCTATATACAATACTAGCGGCCCGCCCCGGCTTCGCACGGGTATTAAACAAAAATTTCAGAAATTATACACACTAAAACGATGGGTTTCACAGTTTTCATACGGATCTTTACTTTTTTTAACAGCATTGGGGTTTTTGACATAGACTCGACATTCCAAAACTGACACTGGCCGTAGAGAAAAAGCAAGCACCGTGCGCTTTACAACCTCTTTTTCTATTCTGACGCGCCATAATAGAAAAAGAGGTTAAATATACAGCCCACGGTTCAATTATTGAATTTTTCATGCGGATCCCTAACTTTTTTGAAAATATTATATAGCCTATGTTCATCACGGAAAATTAAGGATTCTAATGGTGAAAGAATTTTTTAACTCGGTCCAGTAGTTTCGGAGCCTATTCAATTCAAACAAACAAACAAACAAACAAACAAACAAACAAACAAACAAACAAACATACAAACATACAAACAAACAAACAATCAAATCTTTCCTCTTTATAATATTAGTATAGATATACATTACATTATTGTATTACATTTGTCATACATAAGGTAGGAAAGAATCTGAGCACTGTGTGAAAATTTAGTTCTAAGTCTCTTACATTAGCCGTGTGGTGCCGGTATAGAATTTAACCACCCCAACTCTTCCCGTGGGTGTCGTAAGAGGCGACTAAGGGAAACACACCGGAGGGCGGGCAGCAGCGCCTTCTGCAGAAAAACTACATCGAACTGCGATCCCCAATTCGCATGCCCAGCGTGGGGATTATGGGCAATAACCCCCCAAATAATGATGCCATCTATGGCGCTCATTAGGGGAGGCATATGTCCAGCAGTGGACTATTATAGGCTGGTGATGTGATGATGTGTGATGTGTGTCTCTTACATGAGGATAATAATTATAACTGGTACGGTATTCCTGTTTCTATAAAGTACTGTTTATCCAGAAAATCAACGGCCTCTGGAGAACTTAACCGCATACCCAGGTACAACTGAGTTGAACATATACCAATGTTCAGTCAGTGTCCAGAGAACAGCCACTAATTTTATGCATCGTGTTCCTACATGCCATTAAATAACCTAATCCTTGCTCTACACGACATGGTACGCTATAGAGGTAGAGCCCTTGCTTACACGGTTCGATACTTTGAAAGATGCGATCCAAAGAGCCATAAGACGGCATTCAAGCCTCGTATTAAGTTGCAAATACCCGACTCTGATAGAACGTAACTGTGAAGTATCCCGCCGCCGGCGGGCTGCGCTGGCGCATATCCCGGTGATATGACGACAAGCGCTTCAGAGCGCGTGTCGTTTCAATTCAATGTCCAGCTAACTTTATCGGCCGGCGCTAAATTCCCTCTCGCGTGATTTCCTGGTTATCTCTACTAAAACGTCATTTCTTATTCCAGCCATCGATGCGGTCTGACTAATGAAGATTTAAATCGACGGTGGTGCAAGCCCAGTCCCGTTTTGCATCCTTCTATTTACCATACCAAGGTGAAGTAACGTTACATGATATCCGCGTTAATGCTCAGATTTAGAGGGCCCCTGCGCGTATGTTGCGGGGCAACTCTGCATCCGTTACGAAACTACTTATCGCACAGGCATACATTAACTTTAGTGCTGTGTAATCTCACTAATTGTGCCACTCTAAGGAATGCACTATGTTTATAATGTGGGGAGTGGAACCCGATCCCACCTTTAGAGTAGATCTTTTGAGAGATCAATTGAGTTTTCGTAGCTTACCTGCCCAAAAGGTGTTGGATAACACTTATTATTTGCAGGGTCTAATAGAGTACTTGGTCCGCGTGTGGAAGAAACCCCCGTTGGTGTACTGCGACTACCACGGTCACTCGCGAAAGAAGAACGTGTTCTTCTACGGGTGCGCCGCCGCGGAGAGCTGGTGCAGCGACGACCGCCTGCTGCAAGACGAGCCCGTCAAGTATCTTGTGAGTTCATTTCCAGCCATTCCTACTGTTATTCTAAAGATAGAACATTTTCACCGAAAACAACGCATACGTTCCTACTCTTATTATAAAGATAGAAAATTGAAAACGCCAAAACTTCGAAATGAATAGGACTTTAATTTTGGCATTTCTGTTTAGGTTTGGATTTTTATCTCAGAAGTTCGTGTCGGGACCCGGGCCGTAGCTAGTTTATGAATATTTTTAAAAGTTAAATGTTTCTGGAGACAGTGAAAGGAAACTCCTGTGTCAGAGATTACGTAAAAAAAAGGAACCTTCATCATAGAATCTAATCACGGTCTTCCTAGAATTTTATTAAAATTACCTTGTAAGATAAAGTAGTGCTAAGTTTTGTGCGCTAGGGCCATTATTGCGGTATTAAACATACTAGCCCAAGCTTATCTTCGACTATAACTCTCTTAGAGGTTGTCCACGCTGGGATAGCCTACAATTCAATTAAAACTAAACATTTCTTGTGTCATACCGTTATATTGTAGACCAAACAACAGAGATCTCTTTGATTTAACATCGTGCCATCACCGCGGTTCATTAAAGCATTACGTTCCGCGTTAGTCATTGGCGAAACTTCTCACGCCAACAACAATAAATCATTCGTTTTGTTCCATCGAAAAGTTTGCGATCCTTTTGTTCTGGTGTTATGATTGAACTTAAGACGTGAGCGAGCACAGACAAAGGACTTTCCTGATAATAACAATTTTACCTTTAATTCACATAAGTAACACTGACTTGATATTTGCTTTTGTTTTTTGATTGAGAGATTGCTTATTAAATATCAATATGCTCTTAAATATCAATTCTGAAACTTTATTTCAGATTGATTCCGAAGATTTTTGAAAGTTAACTGACAGTTTTATCCCCATTCATTATTCTGAGCTTCCTTTTCGACGAGGATGGCACAGAAAACCTCAAACTCAGGGTCTTGGAATACGTACCTACAGCAGTATTTCAAGTCAGATAGATCTTACAAACAAAAACAAATGATGTGTAAAGAGCTTATAGTAACTTTATTGGCATATTTGCCAATTAAAGGGTAGATTATTTTTTGGTAAGTAAAGAGGCTAAATATATAATTTCGCAGATGCTACCAGCGCTGATGCACCGGATATCACCAGCGTTCGCCCTTGGCTCGTGCTCGTTCCGGGTGGAGCGAGAACGCGAGAGCACGGCGCGCGTCACCGTGTGGAGACACTTGGGGGTCACCCGCTCCTACACCATGGAGGCATCCTTCTGCGGCTTCGACAGGGGACCTTTCAAGGTGAGGCTTGCGCACAAAATCACCGATTTACTAAAGTGCGCCGTATAGAGGCTAGGTTCTGGAACGAAGGTCATCTTTCAAATAAATAGTCGAGAATTGAAACTCTTACTAATAACGCTTATCCATGATCATACGTGGGTAAATTTGTTGATCAAGATTTTTGGTTCCCAGAAATGGATTTACGCCTAGTAAGGCCATAAGGTCAAATCATCGGTCAAGTGATCAACGTTCAAACCATCTGATAACATTAGGAAATTTAGTGGTCAAAACTTTGATCATATCATATCTTATTCGTGAGTAAACTTTTAGTAGGTATCTAGAGTTTTGGTTCCTAGAAATAATTTTACGCACGGCCATAGGGCTAAGCGATCGTCAAATGATCGGTCAAGTAATCAACGTTCAAAACATTTAATAACACTTCGAAATGAAGTGGTCAAAACATGACAAACAAACACCAGTAATTGCTGATAATAAACTTTATCTTTGCCGTAATTGGGAGCGTAAAAGACTTGCTTTTATACAAAGCACTTTATTCATGTGTGTTTCCACAATGCAGCTTTATACCCGTATTTATGTACATGTACTACAATACACAATGCAAGCCTTTACAAAAATCTCGAAACGTTCATTAAACTTTTATGTCTGTTAACGCTTCGTGTGCTTATGAGTCCATACTTTAAATGAAACTCCGATAAGCTGGTTTTTCTTTAAAAAATTGTTTCAAGGAGATAATAATTAATTCGATTTCTTTTTAAATATGCGCTCGTTTCGGAAAACTTTCTTTCTTACCTTAAAAACATATATTGTGTTTAAAAAATAAATAAATTTTTTAGTTATTAAGAATTTAGCATTCATTTATAACAGTCTTATAACAAATTCCCTGAAATAAATGATTTTTTTTAAAAGACCCATCTATCGTATCGTAAGAAAAAAGTTCTAATGAAGGTCGGGCACAAAACACACAAGTCGCGTGGATTGGCAATACGGAGTTTTGATCTAGGCACGTGAAGGGTTATGGGTCTTTACATGTTCTTAACGACATCTCGAGTACAAATACTAGATTTCACTAAGTACACGGGCTCGAGCGGGAATAACCCGAATTGAGTATCCCCCTTATCTACACAATATTTTCGACTAATTCTAACTCCCTTGTCACAAATTTTCACATGCAAAAATTTATAACGCCGCCGCCGCCGCCGCTCAGAATCGAACCGCCCACCCATAATACTCAAAGTCTGAAATTCCGAACAATAACAACTATTGTGTCCACATTCATTGAGATAGGGGGGTACTTATAATGTGACGCGGACTGTAGGTACGTATAAAGTCGTGCGTTCTATCTATATTGCAGGGAGCTTATCATTTTACTTGCATTAGCATAAAAAGCGCCTACGCAAGAATGAGACATAGGCCATAGATATTCCGCGACGTTTAATAATGATGTACGAGTACAGACCGTCTCACTTAAATCCCAATTAGAAATGACAGCTTATCTCAGATTAGTGATAACGATACTTAGCTGGATATGGGGCTAATACGTCTACCGTGCATGGTCTACCTTCGGCCGGCCTAGGCTGATGTGCCGATAAGCATCCGAGATGTAACAAATCTCAGATCCACCGAAGACGGTTGACTACTAGATTACAATATTACCGAGCCTATTTAACTAAAAACAATAGTTGTTTGACAAATTCGCTGAATGAACACCAACGCCCGAATTGCATTCACCCTGGAGAACTCCTTCGTAAAGGATAGAAAGTTTGGTGTTCTTCCAGAAATATAAGGTTAAAGTCGCTTATTATCCGTAATTAATTTATCTAGCCTTTTATATTTACAGCGTTTACTTTAAACCGAACCAAATGGCATTTAGTTTAGGTATATAGTATTAAGTAAGGTCATATCCTACTAATTAATTAAGGTTTGCCAAATCTGTATGATATCTGAAAAATTATAGTTTGTTCTCTTAGCGCCTACAGATAATAGTCAGTCGCGGCTAGGTAGAGCAGTGTTCCCTAGGCGCCTACTCTACCAAGCTAGCTTAACATCCAGTAGCTGAACAGCCTTAGGGACCGTCAGCTCATGAATCGGTCTCCGGATAGACATCGATGTGCGTGTTGTATAATTAATGCCGCTATTAAATCCTTGCATGAATGTCGCTTATTACCCACAGGGGTAATTGAATAACTAATTCTACAGGAAGTTTAAATAATATGAAATATTATACTCACTTAGGAAAGATAAATATGATTAACTCTTTTATAGACGTGACGATATGAATAATTTAAGTTACCGAGTTGATTTTTTATATGTTTAAAATGTTAGATTATGTATATCTAGTTGCCACGCCATCACTGGCCTATGTCGAAACTCTACATAACATACATATCTTAATAATTTAAAACCTAATTTTATGCATCATGAAAGCAGTAAAAGACAACATTCTAATTTGAATTGCCTCCATAATCCTACATAGCATGTTGTCGCTATTCGCGAAATCACGTTTTATTAGGATAATTGTAGATACATCTTTGTACCTACCTTGCTATTGGTTTATTTCCAGCTATTCAAATGACTGTTTAGCATAACGAGTCACAATGAGTACGTATGTTCCCCACAGGGGTTCCATCTGAACACACAGCACCTGCAGAATGTGGGGAGCGACTTCTGCGAAGCATTGAATGGTCTCAACGACAACACCAACACGGTCGATATACAACTGACGAAGGATCTCAACGGGTTAGTATCCTTGATTTAGGTATGCCTGGTAGAATAAACCAGTTTTAGCATAGGACTGTTGGAACAGGCAGTATTATATGATTTGCATCTGGTTTTTATAGGTAGTCAATAAGTATGTCCATGGACACTAGACATCTAAGATCAAAAATGACCTTTGCGATTATCAGATAGAAACAATTATAAGTCCGTAGAAAATGCCAAACATTTTCGACAAGACTGTTATTTTATTTTATTTGGAAAACATACAGTTTATAAATAATTACAGATTATAAATTATAAATAAATTAGACCAAGAACTATAACTTGACTTTGTGGCGCAATTATTGCAAACTTGTTTCCATACTGTTTGGAAGATTGCTGGCAAATCTCGCCTAAATGGATAAATTCAAATTTCCATTTAGGGAAATTATATGGAGATATTCAAATATGTATAAGGAGCAACAAGGTTCCTGATCGGTAGTTAGGTACTTACTCCTTAATATCCGTTGTAACATTGTCGCCTGGTAGAAAACTCTATCTACAAAATCATCAATTGCAGGAAATGTTAATGTTATAAGGTGTAAACTACGCTTAGGTAGAACCTAAGCGTAGTTTACATAGGTATCTCGCAATTATTTTAAATAAATATAAAATAAATCGCTAGCTTAATTGAATTAATTTCTTTAACAGAAATATCGTTGAGATTAAACTGAATGAGACAGAAATGAACAGGCAAGTTGCATGGCGCCGTGTTTATGTAAAACTAACCCTATGCATTTCATGTGATTTTATAACATCCTCGACACTCATAACTTCCAACGATGTGAATGAACAAGTCTGGTACGAGTATAAGTTATGCATGTGTTAAAATAAATTTCATACGCAGTAAGCTATTTCCCTCGAAAGCTCTTATGCTGTAAATTGCTGAGCACGGGAACGGGCGACGATAGCAGAAAGCTATTTTATAATATATGTAGCTATAGCTATTTTATTGTAAGTACAGCGTACATATTATACATGGCATTATAGCTTGCTCAGGATCCATAATAACAGTTGAAAACATTTATTTCTTTGCTAATTGTTGATTTGTGGAACACAGAAGATCTTAAATTTAGTTGTGTTTTACACAATCTACTCTTTCTAGCGTACAAAGTTTTTTTGTTTGTCTCTCTAACTCCTGCTCGAGTTCCCCATGTACCATTTCGCTATCCAGAAACTCAGGAATTTACGATATAATATGCCTACTTTTATCATGAAATCAATCAGTCTCCTGTTTCGAACTTTGGATCTTGCCTTTAACTTTTTTTAATAATTTTTTTTATTTCCTGTTATAAAAGATGTCCTAACATGTAAACCTACCTCAAACTCAAACTAATGAATAACAAAATCATTATTTGGGAACTAATATACCTACCTAAATCTTGCAATATTTTTAGTACCTACTTATACAAGCAAGGGACTCCTTTGTCTACATTTATCTGTGTCAAGTTTGTTTACTAACGAGTTAAAATTGTCTGTTTTACAGCGAGCTAGTGATGGACAGCGAAGCGGGTTCAGGCTCCGACAGCGTCCTGAAAACGGACTCTGACGAAGATTTCGACTAACTAGTGTTACGTAGGTTAAGCGGTCTGAATTGAACCGGCTCTTGGATTCACGCAGACCCTACACGACCGACCCCGGCGAACCTAGCCCATGCACTGACCTCTAACTCTAAGAATACTAATCTATACGCTCTAGGGATCAGTTGACAGTGATTCTAGTACCTCGCCGTATAAAACTATACACCGCCGAAACTCTCGATAAAATGTTTGTAAAATGGTCCTCATACCTAAAACTCACGATGTTTAAGAATAATCCGATAGATAAGGTTGCGAAATATAAAAGTTGTAATGGTTATAACTAAGTAAATAATGAGTAAATAGAGACAAGCTTTAATAAGGTAACTAGTGTACCGCGCCGTAGACGACTTTTTATTAATTTAAAAAAAATCGAACAGTAACACGTTTTTTTAAAATATGTTATTATTTTGTAAAAAGTTTATAAACCTTTGATAGTCAGTCCTTATTTATCTAGTCCTAATTTGTAAATTTGTGTTCTAAATTATATGTCCTAAGTAAATAGTGGTTGTGCGTGTAGTTTGATTTTGTGATATAAATTCTTTAAGTGGCTTGTGATCTCAGTAACTAATATAACTTATTAAATCTAAACATGTTTTTTATTTATAAAATTATTAGGTACCTAACTAGCGACCCGCTCCGGCTTTGCACGGGTGCAAGGTTGCTACAAAAACCTTCATCTTGAACCATTCTATCTAATAAAAGAAACAGCAAAAAAATCCGTTGCGTAGTGTTAAAGATCTAAGCATACGTAGAGACAAACAGACAGCTGGAGCGACATTGTTTATACTATGTAGTGATCATTAAATAACCCAGTACATAGGTGAACCACGGACTTTACTCTCAGTAGTTCGGTTCCGGACTACTGACACTAAAAAGGTCTCAAGTTCGGCTGTGACGTCTTACCGAACTATTGAGACTAAAAAAGTTTTAGTAGGTACAGGTAGTCCGGTTAAGGTTGTAAACAAGAAAAAAGTATTAAACGAAAGCTTTTATTATAATTATAGGTAGGTACTTAATAGAAACAGAAATCTTTTTTTTAATCTAGTTATTTTTCCCACATTAAGCGAACTACAGAGCGAGGCTCAATTGTTTGGTCAACGTCACAGTCGAATTAATGAAACTTTTTGAGTATCGGTAGTCCGGAACCGGAAAGACTAGAGGAATCACGGATATAAAAAAACAGCATCCTCCGGTATAACCAGTGTAATATGTAGTGGGCCACGGGCAGTGACTGAATAAAAGACAGATTTTATGAAAATGTATATATTATCTCAAAACGTTCATTATCAACAATAATCACATTTTTAGAATTTGCGCATACGGCCTAAAGTGTCCACTTGTGGACCTCGACTGAAGGCCGTATGCAAGCTACTCTACTAAATATTAATAACAGAAATAATTGCACTAGTGCACCTTCCACTAAAATAATAATTATTATTTCTATTAGTTTGTCATCTCAACTTACAACTAGAGGAAAGGTAATCACATGTCAGGAGTAAGATTATTATGTAATTGAATTACACTGTGATGATTAAATAACTAGTATAAAAAAAATGCAATAATGCGCTGAAAATCTACAATTTGAAATATCTACCGAAGTTCTGTACAGGGTTCAGAATTTTCCGTTAGAATATTGACGACGCACGTTAACGTGATTTTAAAATTAACTTTTAAATAAATCCAATAAATACGTAAATACAGATTGACTAAACAATTGTTATACAAAAATATTATCTATTATATTTTTAATCAGTTTATTTAGGTTTTAATTTGTATTCATTGCACAGCTCACAGAATTTTTTCTACACGGAAAAGCTTGGTACTATTCATACGAACTCAAAATGAAATTTAATTTTTTCATTTAGATCCATAGCAAAAATATACTTTGCTAAGTATAAGACACTTTTACGCCTATTTAGTGGATATTTACAAGCATACTAATCAACTTTGAAATTTTCAAATACCTATTGTTATTATTTACTTGACTAAATCTTCAAGAATCTGTTATGAATACAGCAATGATTGGTGATTTATCTATACTAAGCTAGAAAAGCGAGTTTTTATATACCCCAACAAAAAATAATTTAAACGTTTTTCCAACCTTAAAAAGTTCTGAAAGTACCGCTAAAAACTGGAAACAATCACTCGTAAAAAGAGTCTTACGGAAACAAAGTGTTAAGTCATTTTCGCTAAACATGCACTGGACCGAATAAATTCAAGCCCAAAGTAAATGGGTTTTTAAATGCGGCGTAAACTGAGGAACGCACAGCAACGGATGCTTAACCCACGCAGAAGGATCACTCAACAAATGGTAATGTTTCACATTACAGTACTGTTTAATTTGGCTTGATTCACAACTTTGCCAGTTTCCAATCATAAACTAGTGAATACCGCTAAACTTTTTCAATGTTAAATATAGATCTATTTTGTTCTAATTTTCAGTGAATAAAGATATCATAACATAAACAAATGAGAAATGTTCCTATCAAATTGATAAAAAGAATGAATTGTGATATGAAGTATGTAATATAATTTATCACTTGCTCTCTACAATTGAGCTGCTTATATCCGCCTAACTAAACTATTCCAAATTTCCTCGCGTGCTGTGGAACAGTTTAGAGGAGATTCTAAATTTGTTTCGTCTGAGACTTCTGTCTGTCGTATCTCTTTGTGGCATAACTGTATGCATTGTTACCGTCTATTTTCATGCACACAGGCATTTGGAATAGGCTACGTAATGAGACAGGCAGTTTAAAATTATGACGTACCATACCCAATTAAAATTTACAGTGTTTTAACTGGTAGAACCTAATTTTCTGAAATACAAATTATTTAAAATTAACACAGGAGAACACGACTTAGGAAGAGTACGAGTATGAAAGTGCAAAAGAAAAATATAAAATATAAAATGTTTTATAAATTTGTTCAGTAATTAATTATGTAATCAGGTGTAAATCGGTGGAAGAAATGTGCAAGCAAAAGTATGTTTAGTTCGAATTTGATATAAACTAACGCAAGTAATTATTAATAACGTTAATATTTGGTTTAACTTAATAATAATGCGAACTTCTATTGGTTTGAATTGTCTTTTTAATACTTTACATAACGTGCAATTCTTCGAGTTACGAAATAGTGCAACATTGAGCTTCAAATTTCGATAATCCACTTAAAAATAATATTAAATATAATATAAAATAACATGATAAAACTAATAACATAAAAAACATGACGATTTTTCGATAAATTATCAATATAATAGATTAAGCCAATTTGGCGTGATGCTATGAAGTATCAATTATGACAAACATACTTTGTTAGATACCTGCTCTTACAAATTCGTATGATTTCAAGGGGAAATATAATTAGGACTTATGAATTTATCATAAAATTACGCATTTGTGAACAATAAAAATACAATATATTTCAGGATGGGTTAATCAAAGAAATAGGGGCACATATCCATAAAAAAATGCCTTGTGGTGACGGCATAGAATTTCACCACCCCAACTCTTCCCGTGGGTGTCGTAAGAGGCGACTAAGGGAAACACACCGGGGGGTGGGCAGCAGCGCCCTCTGCAGAACAAGCACCGTACTGCGATCCCCAACCCGCATGCCCAGCGTGGGGATTATGAGCAATGATCCCCAAATGATGAATAATGCCATCTCTGGCACTCATTTGGGGAGGCCTAGAGGTCCAGCAGTGGACTATTATAGGCTGATGATGATGATCCAATAAAAGGAATATAAACTATACTGTATCGATATTTTTTTCGCATATCAACCGTATGTTTGTTTTCCAATGTGTTGTTTACCTAAACTCACTTATTCTACATCATAACGTAGTAAGTCTCTACGTTAAGACAGTCACTTGTTTGAAAACTTCTGGTGGTGACAACGAGCTTTGGACGCAAAAAGTTTTGTACGTCGATACAATGTAGACTTTATAACAACGCATATAAAGTTCATACTGTTTGTCTGATGTCAATTTACCATGACTTCCGTCTGTTTAAATACGCATTTTTCGCGTAAATAACAATAATTATTAATTTGACGTTTATTAGCATGATTTTCAACTGTTTTTTCTTGACAAACGCTATCTCTACGTTCCAACTTCCCTTGCAGGATTGTTGTCTAGGAAAGAAAATCACGTTACTATGTCGTCGAATGCGTAAACTATTTGAAATTAATTTCTTCAACTTCAATAATGTATGGAGATGCGATATCATTTTCTACATTATTTCTGCATTTTCTATTCTACCCTAGAGAACATTCCTCGTGCTACAGTGTCTGTAGGGTTAATTTCAAATGCTACTCATTTGATCGTTTATTGCAACTTCACTTTGAATCCTAAATCAATGCAGTTACATTACAGGTTCATTCACAATATTCCGTTGTTCACTTGTTTTTCCAATTTTCACTTATCAATGTAGGTAGAGTTCAGACGTAGCAGCATTTCAACTGCAGTTTGAATCTTATATCAATGTAGGTAGAGTTCGGAGGTAGCAGCGTTCTGATTGGTAGGAGTTGAAGAGTTATTCCTGGGTCTAGGAGCGTGGAGTCTCTGGCGGGCGAGGAAGGAATGTCCGGCGGAGAGCAGCCGGAGACGAGAGTCGGTAGACTCGCGGTGGTAGCGCGCCCCGAGGGTGTACCAGGCGGATGCGACTAGCTTCAGCTCGGCGGTGGTGCGGCCGCCATCGCTTGCGGTGCTGGCTCCGCTCCATCTGAAAGTTTACAAGTATTATAAACTCCGTTCCAACCCCCAAATGATAAGGAATGCCGTCTATGGCGCTCATTACCGTAATGACCTCTAGGACCTCTAGGCCTCCCCTAATGAGTCATTAGGGGAGGCCTAGAGGTCCAGCAGTGGACTATTATAGTTTGATGATGATAATATTATGAGTACAGACAACATCTGAAACTGGGAAAATTTGGTTATATAATTGTAATTTCCTTGGTCAATAAAGGTTTAACTCACTCTTTATTATTGTTCGTGGTAGTGGCGGTCGTACTGGCGCTAGTCGCAGCGCGCGAGTATCCCAGGGTTATGTCCGACAGCGATTGTTGCCCTGAAATTAATATAAACTCAAATAACTTGTTGGCCAGATTCAGATTCAAAACCTTTTAGGCTTACAAAAGAACAAAACAAAATAAGCACTCAGACAAGTCAAATTTCACACAGTTAATTTATAAAAAAGAAATAATTTATTATTGATTTAATTTCACTTATTTTTTTTGTCCACTAGTTGAAGAAGTGAAAAAGAAACTACTAGTACATCTATACTAATATTATAAAGAGGAAAGATTTGATTGTTTGTATGATTGTTTGTTTGTTTGTTTGTTTGTTTGAATTGAATAGGCTCCGAAACTACTGGACCGAGTTAAAAAATTCTTTCACCATTAGAATCCTTAATTTTCCGTGATGAACATAGGCTATATAATATTTTCAAAAAAGTTAGGGATCCGCATGAAAAATTCAATAATTGAACCGTGGGCTGTATATTCAACCTCTTTTTCTATTATGGCGCGTCAGAATAGAAAAAGAGGTTGTATAGCGCACGGTGCTTGCTTTTTCTCTACGGCCAGTGTCAGTTTTGGAATGTTGAGTCAATGTCAAAAACCCTAATGCTGTTAAAAAAGTAAAGATCCGTATGAAAACTGTGAAACCTATCGTTTTAGTGTGTATAATTTCTGAAATTTTTGTTTAATACCCGTGCGAAGCCGGGGCGGGCCGCTAGTTTGTATATAACTTATGTGTCTAATACAGTGTTTATTTTGGCTATCTGAATCAAAGTTTAATGTGATTTAGATACATGTCAATATGATCCTACGTACAGTTGATACCCGATGCTAAATTTGCACATCGACCTTTGGAAAGAGACAATCGACTAATTTCTGATTCGTAGAGCGCTAGATCATTTGAATAACTTCGACAGAAGCTAATCGCAACAGAAATACCCTTTTATTTATAACAATGTCCTTAATCAAAGGATTGTTTTTGTCGCTCTGTCTCCTTCTATTGACATATAAAGAGTGAGACATACTGAACTTGATGAGGGCCTCATCGCTCATTTGTAAGTCATTTATTATGTCTTATTAAAAATAAATTATTCATGTTATTTCGCTGCTTAGCAACTGTCTTAGTTAGTTGACTATTATGATTATGAATAAGGGAGTAATAATAAAATGCGAAAGTTTAGATAAGTAAGTCGCTCCTTTACGGCAAATTAATGAATAACTGTTACTATAACTTCGACACATATATCTACTCCAACCAATTTCATATACAAATATATACAAAAATATTGATATTGTATCATTAATAATTATTTCATCATCGGATTAGCCGTCATAGCATCTTAAACTTGGTATATTCAAGAAAAGATTCCTCAATAGGATTGCTAGGTCGTGGGCAGCATCTTTTACATGTTGTTAGACAACTTTAGTTATTTGAGTAATTCTACAGACCAGTGGTGGCCCTAGGGTCCAGTGACTTGACGACCTGCTTGGCCTTTTCCACGGTCTTCTTGAAGCGGTCTTCTGTCGCGAGGATCTCTTCCTGAAGCTTTGCGATGCGTCGTCTCTCTTCCGCCAGGGTATTCTGTAGCTCTTCTACTTGGAGTGCTGTAAATAAATAATAATAAATAAATAATGCTCGGCAATGCACACAGCATCAAAGCATCAGTAAGTGCAGTTATGGGTAACTAGATGACTAATATACTAAACACATTATATTAAATGTATATTTTTTTTATTATACGTAGAAAACGACCAGAACAACCAGAACAAATATCAGCAGATCGTGAAAACATTAGTCCCGAGGCGGGAATCGAACCCGCAACCTCCTGCGTCGCAGGCAGACCTTCGTCCACCGCGCCACAGAGATCGCACAAACATAAGTCCGGAGACGGGAATCGCGCCACATAGATCGTACAAACATTAGTGCCGAGACAGGAATCGCGCCACATAGATCGTACAAACATTAGTGCCGAGGCGGGAATCGCGCCACAGAGATTATAGAAACGTTAGTCCCGAGGCGGGAATCGCACTACAGAGATGGTACAAACATTAGTCCCGAGACGGGAATCGCGCCACATAGATCGTACAAACATTAGTGCCGAGACGGGAATCGCGCCACATAGATCGTACAAACATTAGTGCCGAGGCGGGAATCGCGCCACAGAGATTATAGAAACGTTAGTCCCGAGGCGGGAATCGCACTACAGAGATGGTACAAACATTAGTCCCGAGACGGGAATCGCGCCACATAGATCGTACAAACATTAGTCCCGAGACGGGAATCGCGCCACATAGATCGTACAAACATTAGTCCCGAGGCGGAAATCGCACTACAGAGATGGTACAAACATTAGTCCCGAGGCGGGAATCAAAACCGCACAGAATAATAATAGATAATACGTACATTTCCTCTGGTTGTCCTCAATGAGCGAGGCCAGCCGCTGGTGCGGCGCGTCCTGCGTCGCCTCCAGCTGCATTATCCGCTGGTTCGCCTCGCGGTTCATTGTTCGCAGCTTCTCGCAGCGCGCCGCGTATTGCTCCAGCTCCTGGCAATACTTTGTATCAAAATATATATCAAAAACATTTAGATTTAAATAATATAATCAAATTAAAATTAAATGCTAAGAATTTTGCATCACGGGGCTGTGTTGGCAAGTAAAATCAAATATACAAAAAAATAAAAAAAGTATCAAGTATCATAAATTAATATACTTATATCAAAAACATTTAGAAAGTTTAAATAAAAGAATAAAATTAAAATCACTTTGGAACACAGCCCCAAAGTAAAATAGAAAGTACAACAAAATAAAAAGCATTGACAGCGACAACACATGAAATGATCTGTTTTTAATTTTTATTACATGCGGCGCAATAAAAAAGAGAAGTTGAAGTTAAATTTTATTACATCTTATATTGTACTAGCGATCCGCCCAAGCTTCGTACGAGTATTTAAAAAAAAACTATATTTTCCTATGGAACCCTAACTTTTTGAAATATTCTATAGCCTATGTTCATCACGAAAAATTTTGGATTCTAATGGTGAAAGAATTGAACGCGATCGCGTCATAGGCAGATCTTCGCCCACCGCGCCAGAGATACGCCAGAGGTAATCCATGCTACGTTTTAAGTCAGTTCTCACCTGCACAGAGGCCTGGTCGGCCTGCGAGCCTTGGTTCTCTCTGAGCAGTTTGTTTTCGTGCTCCAATCGGATCAGTCGCTCCTTCATATCGTTCGGTATTAGTTCCCGGGATACATTGTCTTCCACGGCACCTGTAAATATAGTTACAGGTGTAATTCAAGAAAATATGTATCAAACAACATTAGTATCACGTCACAAGCTAATTGCGCAAAAGTTTTAAACGAGCGCTGGTAGTTTTGATTTCGATTATTATAAAATTATTGTTATAATGGCTCGATCGAATTTTATTAAACAGTAGCGGTGCGCCCAGGCTTTGAACGAGTATTTAATATTTTTTTTTACTGTGAGTGTGACACATACACCTAGGGTAACTTTACTGAAACAAGGGACAATGTAGGATTCTAATGGTGAAAGATTTTTTCGAATCACTCCAGTAGTTTCGGAGCCTATCCAATCCAAAACAGCAATCAAATCTTATCACTTTTTAATATTAGCATAGATAGATAAGGGAACTCTCAATGACCTTTCAACAAAAAAAACTAAACGTATGCAGACCCAAAACCAAAGACACGCAAAAAAACACCCAAATTATGTAAGTACTTTTATTTTGTTATATGCAGAATTGTTAATTTATTTACTCTTTAAGTTTTTTTTTTTTTGTCAACCGACAAACTTTTTGTTAAACGGTTGTAAAGTTGTGAACAAAAAAAAACACAAATCACTTAGGACTTTTCATTGACTCTCAAAGGTTACCTGTAGTAATCGTGGAACACTTCAGCTCATTGATAGATCTCTCATTGTGTCCCTCTCTTGCTTTGTTATTTATTCAACCGACATAAACTTTTTGTTGAATGGTTGTAAAGTTGTGAACAAAAAAAAGAACACTGAAATCACTTAGGACTTTTCATTGATGGTTTCAAAGGTTACCTGTAGTAATCGTGGAACACTTCAGCTCATTGATAGTATCTCTCACTGTGTCCCTCTCTTGCTTTGTTACTTATTCAACGAACATAAACTTTTTGTTGAAAGGTTGTAAAATTGTGAACAAAAAGAAAACACCCAAATTACTAACGATTTTTCATTGATGGTTACAAAGGTTACCTGTAGTAATCGTGGAACTCAACGAACATAAACTTTTTGTTGAAAGGTTGTAAAATTGTGAACAAAAAGAAAACACCCAAATCACTAACGATTTTTCATTGATGGTTACAAAGGTTACCTGTAGTAATCGTGGAACACTTCAGCTCATTGATAGTATCTCTCATTATGTCCCTCTCTTGTTTTGTTACTTTTCTCTTGTAGTGTAGTTATAAACTTAATAAAATTGATCACCTCATAAAAATAGGCTGAGAGAGTCCAAAGCGAATCACTGTAACCTCGCCACACAGGCTCTACAGAGACCTAGTGCGAGGGACAGAGCTCTGCTTAGGTACATCTGTAATTAATTAAGCCCGAAATAGGTCTTATGATTTGAAATTTTATTTTAAGTTAATATTAACTAAGTAAGTAGTATGTACCTTATACAGTTGTGGTTAAGGCAATAAATACATTTTTATTTTTATTTATTATTATTTATTATTCAACCGACATAAACTTTTTGTTAAAACATTGTTCAATTGTGAACAAAAAGAAACACCCAAATCACTAACGACTTTTCATTGATGGTTTCAAAGGTTACCTGTAGTAATCGTGGAACACTTCAGCTCATTGATAGTATCTCTCATTGTGTCCCTCTCTTGTTTTGTTACTTATTCAACCGACATAAACTTTTTGTTAAAACATTGTTCAATTGTGAACAAAAAGAAACACCCAAATCACTAACGACTTTTCATTGATGGTTACAAAGGTTACCTGTAGTAATCGTGGAACACTTCAGCTCATTGATAGTATCTCTCATTGTGTCCCTCTCTTGCAACAACGTGTCTCTTTCCCTCTGCAGTAACGTCGTCCGGCTGCTTAGCTTCTTGTTTTCTATCTCTAGTTTATCTGCTCTGGTTATCTCCGCGTCTAGTTTCTCGTTTAAATCTGTAACCTGAGAATTTTAGGATATTGATTTTGAATACACTGCAGGGAAATTCGGGTTCACAAAAATTACTACTAATTAAATCCATCACCAGCCTATATAGTCCACTGCTGGACATAGGCCTCCCCTTATGAGCGCCATAGATGGCATCATTATTTGGGGTTTATTGCCCATAATCCCCACGCTGGGCATGCGGGTTGGGGATCGCAGTTCGGTGTAGTTTTTCAGCAGAAGGCGCTGCTGCCCGCCCCCTCTGGTGTTGTTCCCTTAGTCGCCTCTACCGCACCCACGGGAAGAGTTGGGGTGGTGAAATTTTATGCCGGCACCACACGGCATTAACATAACTAATTAAATAAATAATGCAATCTACACAGCATCACCTAGCCCCAAGCTAAGCAGATCTTGTGTTATGGGTACTAAATGACTGATATACATAAAACAATTAGCTTTTCGGCGACCTCTGTGGCGCGATGGGCGAAGGTCCGTTTGCGAATTAGGAGATTACGGGTTCGATTCCCGCCTCGGGTCTGTACGGTCTGCAGTTATTATATTATTATCAAAAACAATCTAAAACAGGGCAATAAGACAAAAGGTACGCGATAAATATCCAATAAATAGTCTTAGTACGATATACATACCTGTTTCTTATATATATCTAGTTGTACTCGCACCGCGTTCGCTCTCGCGGCCGCTTGCTCGAACTCGATCGCTCGCTGCACGTGCTCGGTGTTGGCGTGCTCTAATAATTTCACCTGTACGGAAGAAATAGAGGACATTATATTATAAAAAGATACCATTTCAGGCTAGGCGCACTCCGCGCTCGTGCCTAATTCTACAAATACATAGCCGACCCGTCCGGACGGGTTTATACAGCCAGGGCTGTCAATCACCGCCTAAAATCAAAGGGCATATTTCTCTTCTTCAGAAATTGGCGAAATTTGCATTTTACATATTCTATGTGATGTAGGATAAAGATTACTAACCAGAAAAATATAGGAAAAAAAACTAGAAAAATCTCGACTTGGTCACAGTGTTTCACTTCTTTTCATTAAATGTAGCTTGGAAGCTTTGAAGCTAAATTTTAAGGCCAAAACGATTTGTTTTTTTGCATATTTGAGCATATTTTTACCATTTACTGCTATTATTTGTGGAAAAAATCCTATTTTTTTTATTCTAAATTCAGTTAAGTATTTTGACTATTCCAATACAAATAATAACAGATCATGGTGAAAATATGCTCAAATTACAAATCATTCTGGTATGACGCATGGGAAATTCATCCGTGCGAGGAGCCTTAAGTATACCTGTCTCCTTAAATCAACGTGTTCCTCCATCCTCTTCTTGTACGACGCCACCGTCGACTCGAGAGTGGCCGCTTTCGCCGCGGTCTCTCTTAGCGCGTCGACCTCGTCCTTTAGTATCACGTTTTCTGCTGATGCCGTCTGAAATGTAAATAATTAAATGTATATAAATAAATAGATATATATTTATTATATACTCGACAATATGCCTATGGCCTAGTCCAGTGGACTATTATAGGCTGGTGATGATGATGATGATGATATACTCGACAATCCACACAGCATCATCTAGCCAGGCTAGAGCTTTAGAGCTGTGTTTTGGGTACTAAATTACTGATATAATTAATATAACATGGATTGATATTTTTTATTATACATAGAAAACGACCATGATATTTTGTCGAACCCGCAACCTCTCTCAATAGAGATAAAAGTGTGATCAAAATTAATAAAATGGTCATTTTCCTTATTAATCTGTTCTAAAGTGAATTTCAATGCTATATCATAACAATACATATTTATAAAGAGAGAATAAAAAAAATCTTTTTACAATACAATACAAAAATTATTTATTGCAAACCAAATACAACGGACACCTAGGACAGGAAAATACAAATACATAATTATGCAAAATTTAATGTGTCGTGTTAAATTTAAAATGTGAACGTATCAATATATACGTATAGACACTGTGTATGTGCCTGTCTGAAATAAATGTGTTTTGATTTGATCTAACTCAAACGTACATACCTGTAACTCTTCATTCTTCAACTTCAACATAGCACATTCCCGCTCCAACACATCCGCCCTGGCTCTCTGATCATCCCTCTGCAGCTCTACTTTATCCAGCTCATCCTTCAACGTGTCAAGCTGGGCCCTCATGTTGCTGTAGCGGAGAGTCCCCGCGTGGGCGGGGCCTAATGATGCGCCTGCGTCGTCTATTTCCGTGTCCGTTGTGTCTATGGTCGCGTTCCGTTCGGATGTGAGACGGGCGACTTCACTTAGCAGCGTCATCTTCTCTTCTTTTAGGACTTTCACCTGAGGGAATGACGGACAAGACTATATGGAATGACATATCTATATTAATATTACTAGCGATCCGCCCCGGCTCCGCACAGATATGTAAAAAAAAAATATGTTTTTATACGGAACCCTAATTTTTTTGAAAATATTCTATAGCCTATGTTTATCAAGGAAAAATAATGGATTCTAATGGTGAAAGAATTCAAATCGGTACAGTAGTTTCGGAGCCTATTCAATTCAAACAAACAAAGTTTGTAATCCGCATGAAAAATTCAATTTTTGTTAAATGCCCGCGCGAAGCCGGGGCGGACCGCTAGTTATTGTAATATTTTAAAAAAGTAATCATATAAATAAAATTGAAGTATCTTTGTGATAGCAGAACAGCTTTTTAGTAATTGCATTTGAAATGAATTACTCGTATCATGAAAGTATTAAGAAAAACACATGTTGTTTGCTTAAAACAGCTGGATCTATTTTGAATGGACTTTCACTGACAGATAGTTAATCATATAGCAGGTAGAAAAGGCTATGTATTTTTTATTTGAAAATGATGGTTCGGCCGAAATATTTGAAAATACATGATATTTTTAATCGCGCTTTTAATCGCGGGCACTTTTATTAATATAAATATTTGTGAAAGAGGACCTATGCTACAAGATGGGAAACTGCATAAAATTCATGCAAAATCAATGCTTTTTATCTTTTAAAGACTAAGATATATATAATCAGTCCGATGATACTCAAGGATCATAAGATATTTCGTAAAAACATTATGATATTAAGAGGTAGCACCTAAACTTTCGCCTTGCTAACACCGTGTTAAATAATCTGGACACGTTAATTACTTCACTTTTAATATTCACTCGACCTTAACTTTATAATTAGCGCAGATACGAGCTAATTAGCTTGATCATAACAGTATCAACAACTAAGAGCAGTACTATAATCACCGCTAAGTACCTACTTATATCATGACTGGAAGCAAGACCGTAGGGGGATCGCCATACTTCTTCTGAAGACTAATAATTTCACAGCTCGCTTCGCGCGCCGTTAATTCCGTAATCTTCTGAACTTTTTTCCAGCTTTCATGTCACAATATTATTTTTTATGACCGCCCCAAAAGTACAAGAATTCCGTCGGCTCACTTGCTTGTAGTTATTATTATGCTTATTTCTTTTGTCACATTCTTGTTTACTTTTTAACCAAACATCCGAAATGTCACAATTTTGTTATGAATAAGTACGACATTGTGGTTGTCAATATATTCAATATCGTGAATTCATAATTATATTCCATAAATTTTTCGCAAATAGGTAGGTACCTACTTACTTTTAATTTTCTATGTAATTTATAAACTTTACATAACCTTGAATGACCGAAATTAAAATCACAGACATAAATCTATGATTATATTAATTTAAAGAATGTGACTTTTCTGAAGTTTACATCTAAAGATAAGTAATAAAGAATTTTTTAAATTAGATCACAAAACATTCTTACTCGTATAAATCATTCTATTTCTTTCTACAATAATCTTCTCAGCTTGCCAAATCTCAAAACCTGCCATCTCTTTTTCTATAACTGCACATAAACTCAAGTAGTTATATAACAAACCTGAGCGTCAAGTTCATGGCATCTCTGCGCAAGTGCATCCCTCATATCCTCCTCCGAGGCCGGGAGGATGGCGTCCGCTGCGGCACCACGGGCTCCGAGGGTCAGTGTCTCCAACTCCTGGAAATTAAGTTTCATTTGAGTACTCCTTGGTTCTCAGACAAAAAGTTTCTCGACTCTATATTGAGGTAGTTATTTTTCCGTTAAATTAAGAGGCCTGTGACCTTCATGGTTATTAGGGCATTGTCTAAATAAACATTATTTATTGGGAGAGACAGAGAAAGACAAGCAACTCACACACCATAATGTGAGTTACCTAGTTACCTATCTCTCTCTCCTAATAAGGTTTGCCGTAAAATAACTGTTTCAGGGGTTAGGTTCGGTTGGCCATTATTTTAATAATCTCTATTTTTTAAAAGACTAGCGGTCTGCCCCGGCTTCGCACAGGTTTTTAACAGATATTCCAAACAACAAACCATAAAATTTTCATGTTTATAATATTAGTATAGATATTTTACTGTATTTTTACCGCATTATTTATTTATATACATATCCATCTTTCACAAACACGCATTATTAAAAAAGTGCAAACACAAAAGATAAAGCAACATCACTTTTTCGCGCACTGTTTAGGAAATATTCTTTAAGTGAGCCACGATTCAGAATGAAACGTTTCTTTCACCACGCATAACTGTTAATTTCAATTTGTCTACACACAAAATTTACGGCATTTCACTTAGAATACAAACAAAATTTACCGCAAAACACATAAAAGTACAAATTGCCGTCACCGCAACGGTCGGACATCAACTGGCACAAGAACATCTCATATCGTGATGCAAGGATTATACGGAACACAATTTCTACGTGTGCATGCAATATCGAAAGTGAAGTTGAGTAATATAATTCTTAGCTTAATTCTGCAACAATTTACATCTAATATAATATGAACGTTGCGTGTCTGGCTGGCTAATAAAATTTGGCTTGTATAAGTAAAGTTTATTTCAAAGTGGCAATATTTACTCGTAAGTTTAAGGGTGACAATTTATAGTGATTTAATTAGCCGCAATTTCACCCGGGGGAGAGGGGAGTCACACCGGGGGGCGGGAAGCAGCGCCCCCTGCAGAACTACTCTGTACTGCGATCCCCTAGGGGCCTATGCCCATCGTGGGGATTATGGGCAATAACGCCCAAATGATAAATAATGCCATCTATTGCACTCATCAACGGAGGCCTATGTCCAGCAGTGGATTATTATAGGCTCGTGATGATGATGATGATGAATTTGTAGTAAGTTCAGTTATTTAAGTTTTTGTAAAAGCTCTTAGTCTAAAGATATAAAGTTATTGAAATCTGCCATCACCTTTTGTTGTCAACGCAATCACGGCCTTAGAGGTATACTACACGTAATAAAGACTTACGAAGCGCATCAGTATTGTGTATGCAAGAATGTTAAAGGCACGAGAGACGTAAACCAAATACTTTGCTCTAGAGAATGTGATCTAAATACCCCGACATTTATGAACTACTTTTCCCCGTGACTTCGCACTTGTCGTTCCTATAGCGTTTATAGGTTGTTTCTGTCCCATGAGAACTGATTTATGGAACCAAATTTCAGCTCAATGTGTTCAGTACATCTATATGTCCTTCCATTCCAGATAGTATAGTAGCATTCCAGGTAGATAAATATGTATCTATTACTTAAATAAATTAATGTATTTCTTGAAATGAATCTTACTTTGTTCCTGGCGTTATTCTAGGCCTTTTTGCAGTCAACGATTTGCTATTTATTATTGTTTCAAGGAATCACGGTCTGGCTAATATTTTTTTCTCTATTTCCTGCGTCCAATCCCTTATTTTTTTTAAACCTTGTGTATTGTATAAATACCGTAGTTAAGTATTATGTTTCATTCAAGTTTATTAACATGTACCTTCGTTGGAATAAATGAGTGAAATAAAAAAAAATAATAATTTTTTGAATGGCGTTACCGGACTTTTGGCGGGCGCAGAGGGCGCCACACCGGTAAAGTTAGGTTGGGGCAACACGCGCAAGGGCCACCACTTAGGTGCGAACCTCGGCTTGGGCTGTTGCCAGATGCTACAAGAGGGTATGGAGGTTTCGCCTAGGTGCACGAGTGCACCTATGGGCGGAAGCGGGGAATTCTTCGACCCCGCATCCGGCGGGGTCAGTTTTTAGTCGTGTGTGTAGTGTGCGGAAGCGAATCGGTACTGGTTGACGTCACCTCCGGGTTAGCGGCGGTGATTGGGTCAACGGGGTCACCGAGAACGTGTCTCGGTCTACGGAGGAGAGAAAAAAATTAATGGAATGTTAATAATGAAGTTATAGGGGTTTTAATTGAATGTCGTGAAAGAATGTGCAGACAGCAATGAAGTATTGGCAGACAGACTCAATATAATGTATTCTCACCATCATTGGCGAGAAAGGAGAATGTAGTGGAAGACGACGACAATTTTATCTTACTAGCGGTTCGCCCCGGCTTCGTATGCGTAATTAACAAAAGTTTTAAAAAAAATTGTTTTTACACACACACTATAAGTTGGGTTACAACTACACTACTGGTTAAAAGCTTCAATAAAAGTTTCATACGGATCCCTAATTTTTTTTAAATTATCTATACCCTATGTTCATCGGGGATAATGTTGGATTATAATGGTAAAAAAAATCAAATCCCTCCTGTAGTTTTGGAGCCTATTCAGGCTCCAAAACACATTCAAAATATCAAATCAAATTATTCGTCTTCCTAAAATTAGTAAAGATAACTATTATTTTCTGTCAATGATTCACACAGTAGATAGTACTACACAGTATATAGTTATTATGTGCCAGTACGCACTCGAAACTTTGTGCAACGTCGATACAATATTTTTGTCTGTGCTACAGTTAAAAATATTGTTCCGGCGTTAATAATCGACTAAAATCAAACACTCATATCCTTCCGTTCTAAGGATTAAATTATGCTTTATGTCTATCCTGTGTATAGAATTGAACCTAGGTACAGATGTAATTTTCAGTGACAATACAAGAATACAATACCTATCTCAATGACAAGAGCTTATGTATTGTATTACGCGGTTCTTCTGCTATACAATGCGGTTGAATGGTCTAATTTACGGCAATTGCAATAAGACTAATTGGTAACGGTACACACACACACACAGTGTATGTAGAAATATGTATTTATTATGGGGTTTTTTTATTATTAGTTATTTCTATGGAATCTTATTATACTTACAGGAACGCTTTGAAAAAATATCCATTAGAATCCTGCATTGTCCCTGATGATAATTTTTTTTGTTCATCAGGGATAATATAATATTTTAATGACGAAAAAAGTGTATAATTTAAGAATTTTTTGTAAAATACCCGTGCAAAACCAGGGCCGACCGTTAGTGCAATTTAATTTAGAGATCAAAGTTACCTTCGTACTATCTTACTAAGGCCAGCTCTAATAAATGTATGAATTCCTTACTTCCTGTCAATGCTCGAGGGTATCAAGGGCAATGCTATGCATATTAAGAGCGCGCCACACTATTTAAGGGGCTACCTCAAAGTGGTCTCTAGCAGCAATAGAAATTATCGCAGTATGTTATTTATCATAAAAGGCATGCTTAATTGTAATTTTCCTCACTAACTCCAGACAAGATCAATTTATTTTTTTATTTATGTAAACCTTACAGAATCATTATTATAAAACAGTAGACTTCGAATGGATTTATGGGTAATTCTCATTTTTGAACTTGAAATTTCGTAAGCAAGTGAAATCGTCTTTTTAATATAATTAACGATGGTTTTGAATTCTTTTGAGCTTGCCCATAATACAAAAAATACTCGCCGAGCTCGCAGCCTTCTGAATGCTGAAATATATGGAACTGAAAAAAAAATGCCTCCACGGCAGTGACCTCCGTTCCATGGAAGTGACATTTCCTACTTATAATCCATGGAAAGTATAAGAAATAGCTATTTGCAAAATATAAAGACAGCTTTTTTAGTCCAGAACGATCATTATTTAATAAGTAGTAGGTTTAGTGTTCTTAATAATTAGTAAGTCACATCCAATGTAATATTACTTACTTAGGTTGCGAATATTAAGTGAAGTTTAAGTATTTATTTAAAATGCAGTCATAATCAGTCTCAAACATTAAAACTGATATTTTATTTTAATACAACAACTTATACAGTAAGCTTTTCAAAAATATTCAATCTCTACTCTTTGCGTAATATGCGCTGTTCTCGGTGACATTTCAGCTACTAATTATTTCTGCATAGGTATCGTGCTCTCTTTGTTTTTTAGCTGCCTTATACCTACAAATAGGGATTCCATCCAATACGGAAATAGCAATAAGGTAACTGATTACGAATTTTGGTTATCCAGTAACGTCACTACGTAATTACGAATTTCATAAATATTTTTTCCTTCAAAAGTTTCATTCAAGTTATTACTGTCCGAAATTAAAATTGTAATCATTTAAAAAAAAATACTTAAAAATCTATGGATCGATCAGTTAGTCAGTATCAGTAGGTATAGTACCAACAAAAGTAAATACATTACAGTATGGATATAAGAATAAAGTTATACAATCAATAACACAACAATAAAAACTCGCATTAAATTAAATAATTCTACGTTATGAAAGACACAACGCACAACTGCCCTTCCGAGCCTAAAATCCATATTGCTATGCATTGATTTTAGGAGATACAAAAATCATTTTTATAATCTTGATTAACTATTGTAATTTTTTATCTCTTATGCTATCTATAAATGCAAACAGTAAACTTAACATAAATATTTTACTCACCAAGTTCTTGAACTTTGCGTTTGAACTATGTGCCTATTAAGCGACAAATGAGTAATGAGCGGCTAAATTTTATAACAGCATTATACGTATTACATAGAAAGACACATGCAGCACAGGTATTTCCTGCGGACAATTAGAGCACAAAAATAATTATTAAGTACGTTATCCACAGACGTTATATTAGTCGCGGAGAAGTAAAGTAATCACAGATAATTATCACATTAATTTATATCCTACGGAAGAAAACTCACTTGTTAAGTTTCAATATTGACCGGTTGTAGTAATGCCATACTGTTTAGAATAATGTTGGCTACTTACGTAATTACGGATTTTAATGCTACAGTTACGGGTTTTTTTAGAAATTTAAAATCTTTACGTAATTATGTAATTACGGAACAGAAGCCCTTCATAATAAAGCAGGGTTTTGTTTGATCCAAGCTCATCGACTTCGATCACAATCTCATTTTACCAGCCGTAGCTCCTCCGCAGGCTTTTTAGGAGCTTCTTGGGGTTTTCCTTGTAAAATATAAAAAAAACTAGGCTACGCATTCCCACAAAACTCATTTTCGACAAAAAACACAAACACCTTCCTAAAAACACCTCAAATCCACCCCATATCTCATACAATTGTCACTTCTATGGATGACAGGTCACTTCCATGGGCAATTTTTTATCCACGGAACCGTGGAAGTGACCCCCATGGAAGGGATTTTTTTAGGTATAATCTTGGATAACATAAGCTCCAAATCAGGAACGAACATGCGAATTTAGCCATGTGTTATTGACATAAAAACACATAAAAACTACACACTCTCAAGTAAATAATCGAAAAAACATACCTCTGACGATCGACACAGATGTGACAGGTTATGCTCGACGAATTTTGAGAAAAAAAACTTGTCAAACATTTTCTCGCAAACTTTACGCCGGCGACAGGAACTGACAACTAAATCGAAAGGTGTTGCTAAACACCTTGTATATACCCAGTTTCGTTCAGCAACACGTGCGATTATTTTAGAATTATACAAGGTGTGACATCCTTCCATGGGGGGGACAAAAATATTGATCACAAACTTTAAGCCCTAACTTCAGTAATATTTAGTTAACTTTAGATACATTCGTTCTTATAATCAAAAAGTTAATATATTCCAGATAATTTTTATATTCGATTTTATGTAATTACTACGAAAGGTAAAGCTCAGGATTTTTTTCTTTGCATAAAACAGGTGTGATCACATACATGGAAGAGACAATTTAGAGGATATTTTTATTTATATTTTAGGAACAGTATTTATTATACATACGTTTATTTGTTGGAATAACAGTATTTTATCAACACTTTAATAACATAAATCATTATAACCTTATTTACTTATCATAAGTTAGAAAATCGTAATAACAGTAAATTTTATCGAAAATGAGAATTACCCTTATATGAGTAAGAAGAAATAGCAGAGGTCCTGAACTCTTCTTTGACCATTAACATTATCACATTGTGTTAGTTTTCGTCAGATAATTATAGTCAAGCATCTTACCTGTATTGCCTGCATTATAGACCTCTGACATGACAGCTCCATCTCCATAATCATAGTGATATACTCCTCTTTCTTGTCGCAGTTGACTGCACAACCTGATGAAAGACAAGGACAGCATTATGTTAGGTAGAATATTAAGGGAATGAATTGCATAGATTGCATTTAGACTTCGTAAACACTATCATAGGTATGTGTTGCTAAAGTCCCAAAATATGGATAGAGCCAAAAACATGTTTTTAATTTTTTTAAATGTTTTAATATTTTTTTATTTTTATTAGTCTTAACTTTTTATTTAACTTTAAATCAGTCAGACAGTCCAACTGATAGACAGAAAAAAGCATCTACTGACATTAAGTTAATTCAGTTTAGTGTTTGTAACAATGAAAAAATCACTTATTTACTTCAAAATCTAAACCATTGTAATCAGATCAAAAATGTTCATAAAAAACTTACTCAATACAAGTTGCAGTAACCTCCCCAAGTCAGAGGGGTCTGCTGTTTCAGCTATATTTACAACATCGGGCCTTGAGAACTCTTGCAGACTCAAGTTTAGTATGTCTTGGTGGTAATCTAGAATCAAACATTTGAATAGTTAAAATAGTTATAAAACCTGTTAGAATGTACTCTTTATCAACTATAATGGAAACAAATAAGAACTAGTATTTAGGATTGGAATAACTGAGTTAATTGCAGACTGTTGCAAATGATCTACAACAAGGTAGCTTAACTGATCCATATCAATACCATTTAGAAGTGTCACACACAAGATTGTAGCTGCATTGCCCTGCTGTATGCCAATTCAGATGAGCTGTGCTATAATGCACTTTACGAACATCATTATTAACAGAAGTTACTTACCTACAACTCCCTCCAGGATTTTCTTCAGATTGCTTACTTTAAGTCTCCAATTGTGACCAACATCTGTCTTTATTTTGGAATTCCAGGAAGCTGTGTAGAATTCTGGCGCTATCTGTGTTAGAGCTTCTGCTATTGCTACCCCATCGGAAAGTTCTATAATTAAAACAATGACTTGAATGAAAATAAAATAAACAGTAGGTGCTTAATTGATGAAAAAACTAATCAGAGGGTACTGTACATTGATATCATAAACAGAATTGAATCTTTACAGAATATCCATTCATACAACATTTTCACCGTAGGCATATTGCTAGTCTGTCAAATTGCATCCAACAAATTGTCGACATCTTTAGATTTAATAAACTTTCTGTGAAATATCTACTGTGTCACAATACGAAGCAACAAGAGCAAATGACGAAACAGTAGTGGGCGAGGGAGAATTGAATTGAATATTCGTTTGGAACCTTTTTAGTTAGACTTTCTATTCGAATGTCCGAGGACATAAATAAGCTTCAAAATGAGGATATTACCTGCAGGATTTCCGTGTTTGGCTTTTAGATCTAAAGTCTGCAACCACTTTATTAAATTACTGCACAAAAGAACACCGTTTGCTTCCATTATGAAGAACTACTTGTCACAAAACCAATGACGTTGTATGCAGGCACTACTATTTTGAAGAAGGCATTATATTTCAGCTGAATAAAATAGATCAAAACAAATCAACAGCAGCTGAAAAATAAACTTTCAATGAGCGAAAGCAATGAATGAAATGGAGCCAGCCCATCAACAAGCCAGATCAAATCATCAATCAGTCAATCAAATCAAGCGAGAAGTAGATAAATAATCAATATGCTTCCAGCAAGCACTACACTGAACAGTCGGAATTTGCGAGAGCGACACAAGCCTCGACCTCAACCTGTTCGACAAAAATATTCAATAACAGAGAGATAAAAGAATGTGAAATCTAATTATAATAAAAAGAAACGGTTTGGTTGAAGAACATGACGTGATAATTAGGGGCGATTTGAATAGATTCCGTCCGCGTAACAATCCCATTAACACAGATATTCTGTCAACAAGTTTAGACAGAATGACGATGACGGATCGACTTTTTATTTTTTTATTTTTGTTGTCAGATTTAATATTTATGACTCTTACTTCACTTCAGCAGTATTCATTTACTGAAGTAAATGATTTGATAACAGAATGAATTAGCCTTTAGTTCGTTAAAATTACTGACCCAAAGTTTGGTTTCGGTTTCAGCCAAGGAATCTAGTTACAGCCTGGTTTAGGTTCGACACTTATTAATATTCTTAGACGATTGGTTATCCACTCAATTGGATTCCCTGAAAGTGGAATTGCCAATTATATGAGTCGTTGAATTCCCTTTATGTTGAATTCCCACTATGAAGGTAGCTCTTTTAGCACAACCTAAAAGAAAAATTTTAAAATCTTAAATTGTTATATCTATCTAGCACTTGGCCTTAATACCTATAATTGACTGACTGGCGGTACAGTCAGCACTTCCCACGGTTAGTTTAAGTCATCTTTTAGGTATGGTGACGATAGTCATCGTGGACTATTCATTCAGTGGTCTGTCTAATAGATATGACATGCAACAAAAAAAACATTTTATGTAATATATTTTTCGATAGAATTAACCAAATCAAGATTAGCTGGAAGCACTATATGATCAAGCTGTCGAATAAAATTAAAAATAAAAAAATAAAATACATAAAATTTACTCAAGCCGGATTGTGTCAACTCTGAAGTTGAAGTTGACAACAGAAAAATTTTTGTTAAATGGGGTTGAGAACCCACCTCACCAAGAATACGACCGTAATGGGACGGGACTCAATGGTTAATGGGAACTAAACTTTCGTGAAAACCAACTGAATGTGATTCGGAAGGCTCCGACAGGGCGACACCGTTGAGGGAAAGCTTTACTCGAGTCATGTATCCAGTGAGACTCCATTGAGACCCACGGACATAATCTAGAGGCTAGCTAGATTATAATGTTAGGTTTTATTAGACGAACTCTGTGGCGCGGTGGGCGAAGGTCCGCCTGCAACGCATGAGGCAGACTCTACCTAGAAGAGGGTTCGATTCCCGCCTCGTGACAAATATTTGCACGATCTGCAAATATTTGTTCAGATGTTCTGGTCGTTTTCTATGTTTATTAAAAAATATATATCTATGTACTCGTATTTTACTAAGTATATTGGAGGGGCTCACTCACCGGTATATTAGTATTTTATTTATTTCGCTTGGCATGCTGATTGGTCGGGGATTGAAATTCAGAAGATCTGTTCAAGAGGCGCTGCTGCCGACCCCTTCTCGTTGGCCTTTAAAGTACCTTACCTACTATTATGTACTGTTTATTTCCCAAATAAAACAAAATATTATTGTAAGTATCTAAGTAGGAGAAGTGAGCTGTTCATTTTTGAGTTGTAACCTACCTCTATGTTTCTCTTTTGATGATCTCCCGAGAGGGGGTCGCAATCAAAGAAAGACCTGTCTTTATCAATGCAAGCAAGATTCAGTTAGTTTGTTTTGGTGATACCTGGTGAACCATGGGTGGGTGGTATTTTTTTTATGGTTTTTATTCATCGTCATCATCTCGAGAGGCCACTTTTATTCATAAAAGATGATATAAGCTAATAAGATTCGGCATGGCAAATAGTAGGTAATGCCGATATAAGCAAAAACGACGGCCGTAGGGTTTGCAGACGAAATTAGTGCCTGGTGACGGTGCTTTTATAGGTAAATAATAATGGATTATAGTAAAGTACCTACTAATATACTAAAGGAAGTACTAAAGTAAGAATGAAAACACTACCTACTTTTAGAAAATTAATGTAATATATTCCGATAGGTTTGGTGTACATTATTATATAGTAAGTAATGTACATATGCCTCAACCTTAGTTAATTAAATTTGATTGTACGTGTTGGCGCTCTGTTGAAATTATTATCTGGTTTTTAATAATTTTCATTTTGTACAAACAATAGAACTAGCGAAAAGTAATTTGTCGCAAATCTAAAAACGATAAAATTCCGGTTGATTATGATTATGGGCTAAATATCTATCAAGAATAAATTACGAATGAATCAAGCTGGTTGTATCAGGGGTTCATAGACACTACAATATGCGGCAAATTACATTTCCTTTTTTTTATCTTGCGCCACACCATAAAATACTTACCTACGTAGGTAGGTTGTGGGATACGTACATTATATATTATATAAGTCATAAAATACGAAACAATCGACCTTAAGTAAATTTCTGCCTTATATAACTACTCATTTATTATTAATTTCAGCAAACTGAGCTGGCAAATCACAGCCCATGTATTTATCATCTTTAACTGCTTGGGTTATTATTTTAGACCACAAAGGGTCAGTGCACAAAAGATGAGGATCGCAAACTAATAACACAGCAACACGCGCCCTTGTTATAGCGACATTTAACCGTTTAGGGTTTCCAATAAAACCTAGAAGACTTTTCTTATCCTCTTCTAACTGTGCATATGAAGACCTAACAGTCGATATGATGATGAGCGGTCTCTCTTGGCCCTGGAATTCTTCCACTGTTCCAATCTTTGGCTCGGGCAGGCCCAATGATTCGAAGACGATTCGCAAGTATTTTATCTGCAAATAAAAATTTTAAGAATATATTTCTAAATGAACAACATTTACATAGGCCGCCCCTAATTATTTATCATTTGGGGGTTATTGCCCATAATCCCCACGCTGGGCATGCGGGTTGGGGATCGCAGTTCGGTGGAGATATAAGAAAGAGAGCATTTCATAGAGCTATTACCAGATAATCATTAAAAATATGTTTACCTGTGCAATATATGGAGTTATAATGCCAATATCGCCTGCCGAGATGTTTTCCTTGTAAAGCTTACAGGTTGTCATAGCAACCGTGGATGCTTCATGGTGATTGTACCACGATGGGCTGTCCTTTGCTTTAGCATTCTGACCCCTAATTCCAATAACATATATGCCACCAGTGTCTGAATCACCCGAATCAAAAATGTTATTCATGACTTTCACAATTTTTTGTATCCATTGCTGATTCGGGTCTATCATTGTCACAAGAGAGCCGTCATAGAACATTTGACTTGGCAATGTTATCACATTTTTTAGTGATCTATAGTTGTTATTCAATTTAGTAACGAGCTTTTCGTTGAATCCATTACTAAAAGCACTGAAATCTTTTTGGTATGGGTATGTTTCCAATAACCTGCACAAATATGACTCTGCCATATCATATTCTACAGCATACCGCGACAAAACCACCGGCCCTAACTGCATTGGATCGCCAGCCAGAATAATTTGGCCGTTCTCTTTGTCGGTGAAAGTCAGCGCTATCATTATTTCCGGCTCTGTTGCTTGACCGGCCTCATCTACAATGATATGGGTAAAATGACCTTTCGAGAAACCCATTATGCTCAAAGATCCAAGAGTATTACAAGTGCCTATGGTCAACCGGTGTCGCCCAATGAACGACGCTTGGCATCCTGTACGTATACCATTCTGGAATCCTCGCTTATCGCTTGTAGTACCATCCCGAGCTAAATGCACTGTAGCACAGTATGGCTTTATACTGTGCGGTATTCTATCATTATCAACCAGGTTCTGTGAGACAATTCGCGTAAAAGAATTAGAGATGTGCTCCTTGTACTCTACGAGTCTTTCTGTTATCATGTTTGCGGCGCTATTGGACGGTGTCGCTACCAGAATTCTGCTGTGCGGCAAATTCGTCAGTATTTGGAGTATGGTCTCTACAAGGGTAACTGTTTTCCCAGTACCTGGAGGTCCATAGATCAAGTACGGTTTGGGACGACACTGCCCCAATAATATGTTCGAAACTGCCGCTTTCTGGCATTCATTCAGCTTTTTTTGAAACCATTGGATTGAGTTTACTTTTTCAGGTGGCAATTGGTTTTCTCGACTCAAAAGTCTGGTTGGAAATAATATCTCAGGTCCCAAGTTTGAAATAGCTTGGTTTATAGCTTGATGTGCTTTTCGATATTTAGTTCGAGAAAAGTGAAACTCTATCGAAACATCAGATCCAGAATACGACTCTTGAAATTGCCAAGGGAATTTCATCAGGACTAGATTGCCTCTGATTTCATGTATGAAACCTTCATACCGCGATGGTCGATTGTCCCATATGTCTTTCACGATTGCTTTATCTCCCGCGACTAGCGATGGTCGCATCTCGGACAAACCACTTACTTCAAGAGCAAGGAAGTCATCACATTTGATTAGAAATGTCTGCGGTTTATCATAGGCTCGAATTTGTATGTTTTCTTGTATTTCTTCCATGAACAGCAAGTTATGCCATCTATCTGTATAGTTGTTTATATTGAGATCTTGTGTCAGACATGGTAGGGTATCTTCAATGCGCCTAATAACCCTATTAAAATCTGTGGAGAGTATCACCTGTCTGGAATCTCCGAGGACTGCATTCCATACTTTTTCAGGAATAGGGTATAAACTAAGTTTCGCTGCAACAAAATTCGCAACCCTTGTGTGCCTAGGCGCAGGGACTACGTTGTCATGATTGTTTTGTCTCACTCTGATCATTTGAGCCACTCTGGATTCATGGCTACGGTTGTAAGAGTCATCACCATGGTTGTCCAACCATCTGTCATCGTCAGTGACTACATTTATTTCTACTGTTCTTTCGACTTTAAAGCTTTTGAATAACAAAACGATATTTTCTTTGGCAACTCCCAAAAACTTTGGTTTGCATGTTATGCTGAGTGAGAATGATTGTTGCGGGTATAATTTATAGGGCTTCGTAAGAAACGGAAAAACACTTAGTTGTGAATCCCTCTTTTTGCTTGGTATTAACCATTTGTTCAAAACATGGGCTTGATTGCTTCTGTTAGTAATTCGTAAAGTTAATTCCACTGTTTCTCGCATGTTAACTTTATCAAACTTTATTGGATAGGTGATTTCCAGACCCTTTTCTGTTTCTAGAGATAATGTTGAATTATCATAGGAGTTGTTGACTTCAGTCATAGTTTTTGCTGGCCCTGTTGTCACTAATTTGATCACTCTCCATGCGCAAGACCCTTGATTGCTCTCTATGGCTTCTATGAGTACCTAAAAACGAAGATTGCAATTAACTCGGGATAAAATGAGGCCATTCGACGACCTCTGTGGCGCGGTGGGCGAAGGTCCGCCTGCGACGCAGGGGTTGCGGGTTCGATTCCCACCTCGGGACAAATATTTGTACAATCTGCAGATATTTGTTCAGGGTGATCTGGTCGTTTTATATGTATGGTAAAAAATATCTATTGTGTACTTAATTAATATTGTATTATGTACTTATATCAGTCATCTAGTACCCATAACACATATTCTGCTTAACTTGGGGTGATGCCCATGCATGCGATGCATGCGATGCATGATGCTGCGTGGATCATAGATTTTTTTACCTTTTGTCCAACTGAAACATAGGTTCCATTTGATAGGCATTGCCTGTTGAAATAAATCTGGCGATCACAAGTGCCTTCTGATCCATCCCACTGTGTCACAGTCGCACTATTAACTTTACTCCTCAGTGGCTTGAAGGAGATCACTGTTAGAACCTGTGACAAATGTGAAACAAATAATGTTAGTGGAATTTCTTAGCAGAAACTTTGAATCTATATCATCTATTTTTTGCCTGAAAAAGGTTTTATACCTAGTTTAGGCACTTGCATTATTTTATACCACAAAAAAATAAAATATAATTATGAACTTTTATGTAGTTTGCTACTGTTTTCTAGAATCCAAGATCTTCTATTTAAACAAAGGCATGTTACAAATAAAATAATTATCTATCTGTATTCCTTTTATGGTTGTTGAGATACACCAATTCCTCCTGACGACGGACGGATCGACAGCATAGGCTTAGTAAATGGGTCCCATTTCGCAAAAAAGGTCCACCTGTTGTCTAGTTGCAGAAACCAGTCCAGAAGAAACAGACAGTGGATCCCGTTTGAGTACAGAAACATATACCTTGTACTTGGCACTTAAGAGATTTCCAGTATCAGTAATTACCTGAGATCCGGTTATATTGTAAGGCTTATCATCATCCAACTGAACAGAGCACTTCAGCTCTAACCAGTCTCCTGCAATTGGTATCATAGTACCTGCCACATCGTCCAGGCTGAATTTCAGATCATTTTCCTTCAAATACACGAGGCGTTCCTGTCTAGATTCCACTTCAGCTACAATTACGTGGTCTATGACCTTGAAGCTAGATTCTTCTACCGTCGATTCATCACCCCAAGATTCCCAAACTGTTCCATGGTTTTGTAGAATCCTCGTGATGATAATGTCATCATTTTCATTCTTGTATCCCAAGTATGTGACTTTGTCATTGAGATTTAAAGTTATCGGACAAAAGGATATGTCAAAGAAGAGATTTCCATCAATTAAAATGTTTGGGTACTCAATGAATGTGACACAACCTGAAATGCAGAATGATTATAGATAATTATCAAATAATAAAACATAGGAACATTATTTTTCTAAATTAGCATGGTAACAGATAATATCATACTCTATCTATAGGATTTATAATACCCTATGGACCCTATGTTATTTGATTTTAGTGAGGAAAATAATGATGTTATAACATCAATTTCATGATATTGTGCAAGAGAATATTCTCATTAATTGTTTTAATATCAAAACTAATTTAAAATATATTTATATTATACTAAGATTATTTATGTACCTGTGCGATGGAAACAAGTTGCATTTCTAGGTATTTCTGGATCTCTAGGCTTTATTGCTTGGGAATGTTTTTCAAGTTCAGCAAACTCAAATTCCAAGAGCTTATCAGCAACCCATCTCTCAGTTGTATCATAGTCATTGTCTGTATCACTGTCATTTTTGAAAAATTGATAAATAAACCCTACCAGATTATAAATAAATGATATTTTGGCTAGCATCTTGTAATATCACTGTGTAAACCCTTTGTCATGCTCAAACTCCCACTCAGTAGATTTTAGATAGTCGAGCTCTTTCCTCAGTGATTGGATTCTTTTCTGGTGCATTTCTTTCTGAGCATTCTTCAGACTCTGTTCAATACTGAGCCCCAGATCTGAGTGGTTCAGACTCTGATCAAAGTTCTGTATTTTTATGGGATTTGTACTCTGAAATAATTTTTAATTATCAATATATTTATTGGACCCTAACATTGCATATCCAGTACCTAAGGCAAGAGGAACTAATAATTGTAGGGTAAAATGTAATATTTTTTAAAGGTTCAAGGTCAAAGGACATTACTGTCCTCATCACACAAATTAATGTACAACTCAACATGCGTCCCTGTTGTCCCCTGGGGGTTCCCCCTAATCACCACGCTTGATAAGCTTATAGGTGAATAATAAAGGTTTACCTGAGGTGTTTCTGGTTCTGAAGGAGAATAGGTTGACTGAGAAAAATTACTGGAAGTAGACATCACCGAAGGTGCATAATAGCTTGTAGATACTTTAGCTTCAGTTATACCACCGTTTGTGTATATCGTTTCTGTAGCGAGTGTGTTACACTGCCGGCAACAGACTGCCAGTCCCGGATATATTACATTACTTTACTCTTCGCTTTTGTGTTCTCTATCAAAACTTCTAAGAACTTGTATCACAGAACACTAATGTAGCTGTATTCAGTTTTATGATTCTTGGTTTTTAAGAATCTCAGTCTGCATTTTATGTTTAAAGAAACAAGCAAGAAAGCAAGAAACTGTTCAAAAAATAAGAAACATTTGCTACCTACTTCTTCTTTTATTTCGATCGACACTCGACAGCTCAGCTCGACAGTTATGTTGACTTGGGTTGACTTGACTTCTTTCTTTGTTGATGTGATGACAACTTGGCAACAAGTGTCGGATCTTTATCATGAAATAGTGGCGACACAAAGCAACCATAGCTGAGGAGTTAAAGGCTTGTGCATTTAGAACCAACTGCTCTAAGGTTAAAGGCCTCCCATTAATGGCATTAATGGCATAAATGGCCATTAATACGCTTTATTGTGACAAACTATAAGCATAAATTGTACTGAGCAACCGGTGTGCAAAGTCTAGGATAATTCTACTGGCTACTGAGTCATTATTTTTTTTAACGCCCAATTATTCGAAACTCTTCTCAGATTTTAATTTCATAAATAATATTTTAGACAGGACAACGGCTTTACACATTCCTGGAATGTTTAAAAGTACCCTTACTGGCAGATACCTACTTATGGTTTGCTGAAGGGATAGGTACGTACTCGATAGTGGAGGGTTATAGCTTAGGCAATGTGCAGAAATCAGAAAAGAAATATGGTTGATCAGTCTTACTTTAAAACTAAAGAAAATGTTTTATTTCGTGACACAATATCTAACAAATAAATTGATTGCGAAGACAAATACTAGGAACCTATTAACACTATCACTAATCAGCCCAAAGGATTCCTCCGCAGTGGCAGGGGAGCCCAACTACAATGTGTTTTTATTTTAAATTAAGTTACCTAATTAATTTTTTTTAAATTAAATAAATTTAAATTGGCACTAAAACTTTTAACTTTTGGCCCATAAATTTAACTCAAATGTATAAAAACTATTTTTACATAGGAACACAGGAACATTATTGTAAGGAATAAATATATCTTCTGAAATAAACTTTTATAATAAAAATGTTGTTTTTACAGTAAAGAAAATATAATTTAATAAAAAAACCAACCAACTATAATAATAATTATAAGGTTACAATGTCACAGATATATTATATCTCGCCATTCCTCAATAATAAAAATTCAATCGCTGCATTTTAACTTCAAAGCTAAAAAACACTGATAATCTACCTATATCTATATGTGTTTTTTCTAATCATCTACTGCAAAGTGAACTCCTAGTTGCTGACGGACGCTGTCCTCAAGCTTAGCGAGGACAAGGCTCTCGCTGTGTGGCATACGCGGTGACTCGATCAATCCTGGAAAACCACAAAACTTATCATATATCGAATTTCAAACCCAACCTTTTTATCCTAACAACATCAACAGCCTATAATAGTCCACTGCTGGACATAGGCCTCCCCTGATGAGCACCATAGATGGCATTATTCATCATTTGGGGGGTTTTGCCCATAATCCCCACGCTGGGCATGCGGGTATATATACATAATTATGCTGCTGCCCGCCCCCCGGTGTTTTTCCCTAAGTCGCCTCTTACGACACCCACGGGAAGAGTTGGGGTGGTGAAATTCTATGCCGACACCACACGGCCAATTTATCCTAAATATATGATAATTTTCTCGCTAAAACTAATATTTATGTTGAGCAAAATCTTGCAAAGATGTAGTATTTCTAATACACGCCACGCCAAATGCAAGTTAGCTAGTTTGCTGACATCAATTCTGGTTTATCAATTCCAGTGCCATTAAACTTGCAATGTTTGTAATGGACTATTTTACAACAAAAAATTGCATATACCTACTTAATCTGCATAGTAGCCTGTAAAATGCAATAAAACTAATAGCTACCTTCTCTAATACACCTAGATGCTTCCAGAGCCTGGTAGACCAATCCTGCGCTGTTTTGGAACACGTACGGGAGCGGTGACGTGTGCAAAGGGAAATTTTGTTTGGTTCCGTCACTGTAAACCAAGTGGTTAGGAAAACGGAATGGATCCAGCAGCTGTAAGGAAAATTATAAGTTTGTACTCCATGTTCAAACAAAAATCTCTTCATATTCAGATATTTAAAAATTGTGTTAATAAGTAGTAGTAGGTACCTACTTAGCAAGTACGTTATTAATCTAAGTAAGTAAAGTACCTACATAAGATAAGTGCCTTGTGCAAACATTAAGCACCTACTGGCACTGGTCATCTAATTGTTAATTTCGTCTGTAAAAAGTACTTCAATACGAATCGATTTGATAAAAATGAAATTTAATCTTTTAAATAGCAGAGACTGTGATAGATTTTTTATATATTCTTAGTCATTCTTGAAAACGGCCAACTTCAGACGAACGTATCTCAGTAAACAAAAGAAATACATAATCTAGAGTGTTTTATTTCAATTTCCACTTACAGTAACGTGTCCGTTAGTACCGACAATAGTAGCATTGTTCACGAGACATATCTTAGTGTTGACATTCAGCACCGCACGCCTGCTGTCTCCATACTCTAAAATGATTGTTTCAAGGACGTCCACGCCGTCAGAGTTCAGTTCACCGACAGCAGTAACTTTCTTGGGCTCTTCCTTGAATATGAACTGTGCTAATTGGAGCACGTAAATTCCTATGTCTAATATAGCGCCTCCGCCTAGTTCTTTTTGGCTGAAAAGAGTTGGATATTTTAGAAAACTTGAGTGTTTGAGTGATATATCTGCAGTGTAGACTTATCTATATCTATACTAATATTATAAAGAGGAAAGATTTGATTGTTTTCTATACTAATATTATAAAGAGGAAAGATTTGATTGTTTTCTATACTAATATTATAAAGAGGAAAGATTTGATTGTTTGTATGTTTGTTTGTTTGAATTGAATAGGCTCCGAAACTACTGGACCGATTTGAAAAATTCTTTAACCATTAGAATCCAAAATTTTCCGTGATGAACATAGGCTATATAATATTTTCAAAAAAGTTAGGGATCCGCATGAAAAATTCAATAATTGAACCGTGCGCTGTATATTCAACCTCTTTTTCTATTATGGCGCGTCAGAATAGAAAAAGAGGTTGCGCACTGTGCTTGCTTTTTCTCTACGGCCAGTGTCAGTTATGGAGTGTCGAGTCAATGTCAAAAATCCCAATGCTGTTAGAAAAAGTAAGGGATCCGTATGAAAACTGTGAAACCCATCGTGTTATTATGTATAATATCTGAAATTTTTGTTTAATACCCGTGCGAAGCCGGGGCGGGCTGCTAGTCGGTAATAAGTATATTGACGGCAATTCCAGCTCATACTTCTAGACCAGACACTTGTTTTAAACACAAATATGAGTCTGCACTGCATATCCTATTTGGTTCATTAAGCAATAAGCCCCGGTTTTACGTTATACGTATGGCCGTTTATAAAATTGAATTTTCAATTAATCATTTCCTTAAATTCTTACCCGACTCTATCGACTGATTCAATAGGAATTCCAAAATCCGCTGCAACAAATTTCACGTCTCCTAGCTTTCCAGCTTCGATATCCTTTTCAAGGGCTTTGTAAGCAGGGGAGAATCTCGACCATAGAGCTTCCATAAGGAAGAGATTCTTCTTCCGAGCAAGTTCTACCACGGCCTTCACTTGTTTGGAGTTCAGGCACAAAGGCTTCTCGCATAACACATGTTTACCGTTTTCTAGGAACAGCTTTATGTGGTGGTAGTGAGAGGGATTCAACGATCCGATGTAAGCAACGTCTGAAAGAAAATATTATTTATTTTTGAAATTATTGTAATTTATTGCCATATATTGACATACTGAATGGACTACATAATTATAATTACCCAATAACTATGCCATCGTAAAACTGTTTCAAAAATACTTTACCACTTTCCTTCAAGTAAGATACTTAGCCATTAATCGACCGTGACCGACCCTCGAAGTTAAGAGCAATTTGGATACTGATGATTAAGGGGTACAGAGATTGGGTACGCTAAATAGGTGAGGGTTGCGTAATTGCGTGTAAAAGGGGGATATCGGTCGGCTGGAAGCACAGGGAGTCAAAGCCTTCCGAAAAGGTTAGGAGACGCACATACCTTGATTGATCTCGGCTCCGATGATCCAGGTCACAAGTGTATGCGCGCGCGCGGCACTACGGGTACGACGACGGGATCCTAGGTAGGCTCCCTCAGGAAAGCGGGGTGAATATTATGCGGTGCGGAGCTCCAAGCGGTCTGGAGTCGTAGCGAACACTCTAACACACTTTCTTCCATCTTGTCCATTCGGTGTCGCGGTTGAGGCGATTGTATGGGCGTCTCACTCACTCGCAGCGGTATTATGTGCGTGGGATAAGGAAGGGGTATATGGTAGGGAACAGGATTTGGAGTGCAACGCAAATTACGTTCCCACGTATGCAGAAAACTAACTATACATGTAAAAGTCGAATAAGCGCGCAACCATTCCCCCGGGCTAGAAGGGACCCCTTCTAAACAAAGAAATACGATGCGGGTATACCGCCACAAGCTGAGACGCTTGCGGTTGTTGCTACTGATGTAGCTGCGATGGAAGACGCGGTTATACTAAGGATGCGGTAGCTACTAAAGAAGCGGAGGCTACGAAGGCCGTAGCTGCGATTATAGGTGCGGTTGCTACAAAGAAAGCGGAGGCCACGAAGGCCGTAGCTGCTTAAGTGCGGTGGCTACAAAGGAGGTGAGGCTACGAAGGCCGTAGCTGCTTAAGTGCGGTGGCTAGAAAGGAGGCGAGCACTAATAAAGATGCGGGCACCACTTAAGATGCGGGTACTACTAAAGATGCGGGCACTACTAAAGATGCGGGCACGACTAAAGATGCGGGCATTACTAAAATGCGGGTACATACTAAAGATGTGAGAACGACCAAAGATGCGGGCACTACTAAAATGCGGGTACATACTAAAGATGTGAGAACGACTAAAAGATGCGGGAACGACTAAAGATGCGGGCACTACTAAAGATGTGAGAATGACTAAAGATGCGGGCACTACTAAAGACGCGGGCACTACTAAATGCGGGTATATATATACTAAAGATGCGGTTACTGCAAAGGGAGTGTTTGCTACTAAAGATGCGGTTACTACTAAGGAAGTATTTGCTACTAGAGATGCGGATGCGGATGATACAAATGATGGGGTTGCTATGAACCTTGCAACTAGAGGTATAGCGGTGGTTACCACTGAGGGCTAGATGAATGCGAGTGCTACTAAATGCGGAGTCTCTGCTAAGGCTGCGGGTGCTACTATATGCGGAGTCTTTACTAAGACTGCGGGTGCTACTAAATGCGAAGTCTCTACTAAGGTTGCGGGTGCTACTAAATATGCGGGGTCTTTACTAAGACAGCGGGTGCTACTAAATGCGGAGTCTAGAGACTACAGAGACACTATAAAAATGCGGAGGTTACCAAAGAATGCGGTTAAAACTATAGAGACGCGGGATTATCTTCGTATAGAAGCTATTGATTAGGAAGCGGACAGAGACGTACAACTGGACGCAGATATGACCCAGTGGACGTCCGGACACGAACTGTGCGTGTGACGCCATTTGAACCCGGAAACACTTCGTCCACGACACCTGGAGGCCAGTGAAGGGGGGGTGAATTCTCGGTCAAAAGGATCACGACGTTTCCTACGGTAATAGGATCCGTAGGGGTATTCCACTTGCGACCCGATTGCAACGTGTGGAGATAGTCTGTTCTCCATTGTTTCCAAAAGGATTGGACTAGTTTGTCTAGTAAATCGTGTTTAGCGAATATACTAAGGCAGAACACACAACGAAGTGACTTAGACCAATACGAAAAGCGGTTTGACAATGATATCAGTAGCGGTTTTTGAGGCGGTTCAGCGACCAACAACTTGTGTTTCCTTTCTTCAGGAGCCTTCGAGACAGTCGAGGGGTTAAAGGCGACGATCGGCCTGTGTGATATCTCTAAGCGGGCCCAAGGAGGGCCAAACCAAAGCGGGTGATCAATAATTTGCGAGGGCGCTAGGCCCCGAGACAGACAGTCAGCGGGATTCTCAATGCCGGGCACGTGATACAGATTTTGCGGTGATAGTTCATTTTGAATTTTGTTTGTGCGATTGGCAACGAACGTTTGCCAGCGATGCGGGGAAGAGTGTACCCAACAAAGAGCGACAATTGAGTCAGTAAATACTAAGATATTTTTAACAGCGATGCGGGTTTGACACGAAGAAACAATAAGTTTTGTGAGGCGTGCTAGGACGAGAATAGCGCAGAGCTGGAGACGAGCTAGCGAGACGAACCTTTGCGGCGAAACCTTTGCCTTAGCGGGTTGTTTTACTGTGCGGAGTGCGTGATTTGGGCTAGAGCGAGACCCAAACACAACGCGGTTAAATTCCTGGGTAGGTTCTTGCGGGGAAAATCTACATAGAATGCGCTGAAAGCGACGATCAGATTCCCTTACTCCAATGGCGAGAAACATTTGTCGGATATCTGATAAAAGAGCGATTGTAAACAAGCGGAAATTTACAAATAATTTCGAAAAGATTTCCTTGAAGGTTCTGTCTACTATATAACAGGTCGTTAAGAGAGACTTGCGAGTTGGTCTTACAACTGCCATCCAACATGACGCACAGTTTAGATGTGACCTTGTCTTCTTTAATGACTCCGTGATGCGGGATATACGATTGAGTTTGTGAAGTATCGGTATCAACTAGCGCGAGAGAAAGATAGCCCTTTTCTAAATATTCGCGAATCACACCATCGTAGGCTTCCTTCAACGCGGGCGCGGTGTGCATCTTTTTCTCTAAGCAAAGAAAGCGGCGTTCAGCAGCTTGCCGTGAATTACCGAGCGAAGCCATATCACCCTTGAAAGGGAGCGATACTACATAGCGACCGTCATCATCGCGAGATGTCGTACGAGTATAAATCTCCTCACACAAACGATCATCTGGACGAAGTACCGGCGGGACGTCCACCTCTTCCAATTCCCAAAACTTATGGACTGCAGAGTCCAAAGTGGGCGAGGTGCAACAGTACGAGAGCGATTGATAGCTACCTACTTGGGCAGGAGCGTTACCAATAACAACATAGCCAAGGACAGTCTCCAAGGCCAGCGGAGAATGAAGCGAAGGGCTTCCTAGAACCTTGCGGTGTAGTAGCAAATGCGGGAAAATTGAAGCGCCTATGAGCATTTGAATCGAACCCGGGGTGGAGTAGGTATCATCTGCCAAAGGCAGATTTTCGAAGTTACTCAAGTCGGAAATATCGACCGAAACCGCGGGCAAACACTCTGTTATTTTATCGACTACTAGCGAATCCATATCGTAATGAACGCGGCGGTCCAAGCGGGAGAAAAATCTTACGTTTACTGAACCTTGAATTGACTTACTAGAACCTCCTATCCCCTTTACCACCATGCCAGTAGGGTTGTGTTTTAAATTTAATCCTAAGCGGTTACAACAATCGGTAGTAATAAAATTACTTTGCGAAGCGCTGTCTAACAAAGCGCGTACGGTAATTTCTTTACCGTGAGAATCAATGACAATAATGCGAGCGGTAGGTAGGACCGTGGTCCGATGAACAATGCTACTATCAGCTGATAACGCACACAATGTAACGTTATCACTATGCGGTGAGCGCGCGGGCAGCGCGCACGGCTCGGATGAGCCGGGCGGCGGCGGCGGCAGCGATACGAGAGGCGGCGGCGGCAGGGCCGCCGTCTGAGCGGGTGAACTATTTTGCGGTTTATTACCAAAACATAATAATGTATGATGCCGAGAGTTGCACTTCCTGCATCTAGATTTGGAAGTACATTTAGCGATACGATGTTTGTTACTGAGACAATTCAGACACAACCGATTTGTTTTAGCAAATGCGAAGCGTGCGTGTTCGTCTAACTTGTGAAAAGCCTGACATTTATAAACAAAATCGTGCTGCTTATCGCACAATGAGCATAGCGTAGTGCTTGTGTCAGCTCTAGCTGTTGTATTGACATATGTTTGCATAGATAAGCCATGGGGCTTGCGCTTAGAAGTGTCTTGCCTTGATTGTGCGGGCGAAGTGCGTTGTAAGATGTTTACATGATTTCGTAAAAAAGCTGTTAAGCTATCGAATGAAGGTATTTTGTTACCCAGCTGCTCGAATTCGAATGCACGAGCGGTTTCAATGTCCAATTTCTTAAGAGCGATGTATAAAAATGTAAAATCAGCGAGATTTTCTATGTCTAAATTCTTCAAAGCAGTGACTGAGGTCGAAAACTTGTCGAGAAATAATTCTAAATTAGAAGCGGAACTCGTTGATATTTGTTTCAACTGAAATATTTGATCTAAGTATGAGACACCCATAACGCGCTTGTCCTCATACTTATTTTTGAGCCAATCGAAAATAAGTGAGTAATTATCAGCAACCAAATTTAGGCCAGCACACGCTGATCGGGCGCGGCCGCTCAATTTACCAAGAAGGTAGTATAATTTCTCCGAATCGGTCAGAGAAGCGTTATTGTGTACCGAGTTTCGAAAGCTAGCATAAAACAGAGGCCAATCCTTAAAATCACCATCAAAGCTAGGGATTTCTATGGGCGGGAGTCTAGGTGACCTATGCGGCGCTGGAGATGCTGCAGAGGGTTTGACATCACTGTCGAAAGATTGTAACCTTCTAGCAGCGCGGCGTACACAACCTAACAGGTCCTCGAACGATGATAACACCTGATAGTTGATAGCGGACTCGGGATCGAGTTTCAGTTCTAATGCGTTAATTTTATCTGCTATGTTTTCGAAGTCGCAATGTAACTTGTCAACAACTTCGTAATCACAAAGAAATGATTCCTTGTCTGTAGGAGAACTTGAATCCAATTTCCTTGCGCGATCGCATATGCCTTGCATACGGGAAAATATTCGATCTCTTTTAGCGACGAGTAGTTTTAATTGCGAATCTGTGACGGACTCCGTGGGAGGCGCCATGCTAAATAAGTTAGACAACTAAAGCTTTATGCGGTGGGATAGGTAGGTACCTATCTATTAATGCGAGCGGGTTTATCTATATATGAAAAGAATGCGAGATCCGCTATGAAGCGTACAACGAGTTAAAAAACAAACAATAGGTATTTCAATTAGCGGGTTATATTTACTAAATGCGAGCGGGTCAATCGATTTGACTAAGAATTATTGTTTGTTACCCATAAATGTAGTGGGCGAGTTTGCTAAACAATGAATTGAATCGAGTAATATGCGTTGGGGTAATTAGCAAGATAAGATCTAACTGCGTAATATCTACGGACCAGTTGTGACATATAAGCCTATTCTAAGAATAAAGAAGAATTTGTAGCACGGTAAAAAGGATACCGTTGTATAAAAAATGCGAAATAATTCTAAGCGGGGATGCGTAGTAATAAGTAGGTTACCTAAGGCGTACCTAGCTATTATGAAAATGCGAGCGAGTGCGAAGTAAGCAAGATAAAAGATAAGTGATGCGAAAGTTTGTCTAATAACTAAGCGGGTTGACTAAATATTATAACTAATTAGGTTTGTTGTTCCTAATTGAGCTTATAATTTATGCGATGCGGTGTTGAAGCAAAATTATTATAGGAATAATTTGCCAATATGGTGCGTGCGAGTGCAAGCTAAACGAATGCGATAAAGATGGCGGATTTGCCGTGTGCCAAGCGATACGAAAATACGAGAATGGTTGCAACGTTGATTCGCCTATTTAACGTGATATACAAGCAAAATTGGTATATCGCGGCTCGTAGGACCAGAAAATGGGTACGCTAAATAGGTGAGGGTTGCGTAATTGCGTGTAAAAGGGGGATATCGGTCGGCTGGAAGCACAGGGAGTCAAAGCCTTCCGAAAAGGTTAGGAGACGCACATACCTTGATTGATCTCGGCTCCGATGATCCAGGTCACAAGTGTATGCGCGCGCGCGGCACTACGGGTACGACGACGGGATCCTAGGTAGGCTCCCTCAGGAAAGCGGGGTGAATATTATGCGGTGCGGAGCTCCAAGCGGTCTGGAGTCGTAGCGAACACTCTATCTAACACACTTTCTTCCATCTTGTCCATTCGGTGTCGCGGTTGAGGCGATTGTATGGGCGTCTCACTCACTCGCAGCGGTATTATGTGCGTGGGATAAGGAAGGGGTATATGGTAGGGAACAGGATTTGGAGTGCAACGCAAATTACGTTCCCACGTATGCAGAAAACTAACTATAAATGTAAAAGTCGAATAAGCGCGCAACCAGAGATAAAGCACACCAGACCCACCCGGCACCCTACCTGTACTGCCTTCTCGCGGTACCTACCTAAGTATTATTTTTTATTTTTGCTCACTACATCAACTCCGTAAATTCACCGCATTGTCTCTCTCGCGAGGTGTCCACGCGTGGACGGCGAGTGGTCCACTCGGCGATAGCTCACATGCTTGCCTCACGTTACAGATAACATAATAGCTCACGTGAACACCTGTGATAGCGCGGTTCGCGCGAGGGCACAGCGCGCGGCGGAGCTCCCGCACTGCTCTCTGTCTACCCGAGGACCACGTGTGTGTGGGCGCCGAGCGACGAGGCGGTGCGATTGGGTGGTGGTGGGTGGATCCAGTGAGCTATGACCATAATAGGGTTGGAAGTGCATATTCACCGATAGCGTCACTAGCAGCTAATGCCTCGTAGGAGTCGAAAACTTGTGGAATGTTATGAAGTTTCGCAAACGCAGCAGCTTTAGTCTTGTCTCTCGCTGCCACGCCCACAATCACCATATCCCCTTTGTCGGGGTAGGAGTTGACGGCATTCACGAAGTCATTGCTGATTTTGCCAGCGGTTACGATTCCCCAGCGTATCGGCATCTATGTAGAAGGAAAAGCACAATGCTGAATCTACTCCCTTTGCCTATATTACCTAATCATAATTTTTTTTGTATAGTTTTTGTTAAGTTTAGGTTAAGTAATTAAGGAATGGGCAATAAATGGGTATGATGATTTTTTATGATGATGATGAAAAGTGCCGATAAGTTAGGCTTATAATGAAATCACACTTATATTATAAGCGATATTAAGAAGTTGTGTAAAGGATAGATGGATACCTAAATGGATGTTTGCTACTTATTCACGTCCAAATAACAAATTAGTCTGAAATTTTGCATATTTGCTGTAATATTTTTGACCTAGCGTAGAATAAAACTTTTTATTCCATAAATCAATTCCTATGAGATGCAAAAATAAACCTGTGAACGTTTTCATTGGACCAACACCTGCGTCGCGTCGTCGGCGGGCGGTCGCGGGCGGGCGGGAACTAGCTGTTCTATACGGCTATGTATTGAAGCATGATAATAACCTATCTATTTATGTAGGTAGTTAATAAAACTCAAATCAAATACGTCACTGCCGTGTTACACATAATATCGCCACGCCAATTGATTGATAAATAAATGAAGGTCTAGAAGATACATAATTGCACAATGATAAATATACATATAATATTAGGAAATATTTAGGATTTGAAGAATTTCACTCTTACCTACCTTGGCTTATTATAGGGTGGAGATGGAGCTAGTATAGTAGAGGCGATGTGTGAGTACAGGCAACCTCATCATCAGCTAGTCCACTGCTGGACATAAGCCTGACCTGATTATGCGTAATATCGCCCCTTATCATTATGAAGTCATGTCATAAATAACCCAACGTTGTACATGCGGGTTTGGGATTTCAGTTGAGACACTCAGAAAAACGATCCTATGGAATTGTTGTAATTGTCGAATTTGACACGGAAGCAATATTGGACTACCAGTCTCTTTCTCACAAAAGTGGTTTAACGTTTTAGTTAGGAAAAATCAATACACACTCTTTTTATCAGCACCCTCTTCCTGGTTTCATTGTCACGGATGTCATTCTACTCAACGGGTTTGTTTACATGTCAGGAGAAGTCATTGTGAGATTTTTATGTTTTGCCCGTGTTTTCGACTTATTTATTGAGCAAAACTGTAATATAAATTGAAAATCATATAGAAGAGGTACCATGAAGTGTTCTGTAGCAGGCTGAGGCCTATGCCAAAGCAAAAACAGGCCGAATCTAACCTTACACCGGTAAGTGGCTAACATTTCGTTAAATTGGTGTCTATTGTACATTGTATTTTGATATAAAGTGTGTAAAAACCTATTATTTTGAATCATCTTTATTGTGAGCTGTAGAAACCCGCAATATTCTCAATATTTCATTCACATCGCAGACATAAAAACCGGTGCTAGTGTTGAACATCATCGAACATCGAACGTTGGGTATCGATAAATTAGGTAAGGTCAGTATGGGTACCTAAGTGTAACTATTGGGCAAGTGTAGAGGACTTTTTTATTACGAAAACCATTTTTGGATTCAAAATAAACTTTGACAAAAATATGACACACTGCCCCGTGTTGACCTTAGAGGTGCAAGTCCATCTTAACGGACTTGAACCTCTTCACACAAGACCACCGGACACAAAACCACTGATGATGTGTTGACCTTGATAAGTTACGTATTTTTTCTTGTTTTAGTTTACCAAGAAACGAAAGCGGGCGGAGGGAATCGTAAGAAAATATTGGCTTAGAAAATATCCGGCCAGGAACTCAAGACATTCATGTTTGCACATCGCACTTTGAAGAGAGTGCATTCAAATCAGAAAAGCTTCCAAAACGTCAGGTTATAACAAAATACAAAATATACGCGATCAATACAGTTACAACAGTGTTTTATTACCTACATATCCTGCTCCTGCTTCACCTCCAGTAAACTCTCGGATCCAGCTCCAATTTCGAAAATCCTTCGATTTCTCCGGGATCCCACCATCAGATCCTGACTTTCTTCCAATGGGACCACTTCAGAAATGCGCTCTTCATAACATAGGTAGTATAAAACAAAGTCGCATCCCGCTGTCTGTCTGTCCTTCCCTATGTATGCTTAAATCATTAAAACTTCGCAACGGATTTGGATGCGGTTGTTTTAAATAGATAGAGTGATTCAAGAGGTAGGTTTACATGTATAATACATGCATAATATAGTAGAGGAACACTGACAATTTAAGAGGTTTCCGTGCAAAGCCGGGGCGGGTCGCTGAATCGCTTAAAAATGTAAATATATTTTCCCGTCGCCTATAAGTAACTTCATTCTGACCTTACTTTACAGTGGCGCCAACTGGTGAGTACAAAAACGGTAGCCCTCATTGATACAAAAAAAATTACAGTTGAACATAGAACCTTTCCTTTTTTGATGTCGATTAAAAAGACAAGCTCGTCCATCGATATAATGTTATCGACTAGACGAACAAGTGAACATCCCTAATCCGCCATGTTGCTCTACCGATTTGTTTACTTAGGCATCCAAGGAAAGTACATGCAAGGCACTTCCATAGACAATCGTTTTTCTGAGGTTGAGACATCCCAGGTCGACATCGCCGCGACGACGGACACAGCCAATAGCATTTCTAATAAGTACTTGCCATGATGGTCACGTAGCTTAGTAGGTATTATGGGTAATCTTTACCGATCTTTCAAAATTTTAATCAGAAGGTAGAAGATACTTAAAATATCAAAGCAAAGAATGCCACTGTCTAGACGTACCCTTAACACAAGCATCGCTTATCTTAGGGCTAGAGATGACGCTGTGTGGATTAGTCCAGCGTCCAGCATTATTTATAATTTAAAAAATGCTGGACGCTGGACTATAATATAATAGATATCCCCACGGGCACTTAGTTGATCAAACGTGCCATATAGGTAGTAATTATTTGATCCATTTTCACTTGTTGATCCGGTTAGTATTTGTTGATCCATTGCCACTTCACCGTTAATACGTGGCTCCAAACGGAGCCAACAGTGTCACCATCAGTAATAATAATAATTACGTGGTTTTTATACAAATCCACCTTTTTGGCATTTTAGCACTTGTTGATCCGATTCAAATGAGCCAATCAGAGCCCACCGAGCTCAGTCATTGGTTGCTTGCCCTTTTAGCCTTTCGTTTGTTTTAGATCTAACATTTGAATTGTTAAAGTGTTAGTTTCAATCTTTGCTGATTTTATAATACATCTTTATCAGATTTGTTTATAGCAGGTTTGTTTGATAGATTTCAAGCTGAACGACTAAAGCGCGGAAAAAAAGCATACAGCACAAATAACTAGAGCTCCGATTATTCAAAATTGTTAAGTACCTAAATTTCAAAGGGTGTCCAAATTTTTTTAATGCACACATCTGTTTTGTTTTTTAGTCGCCTTCTAAAATACCTTATTGCCGCATTGGGTGATACTTTTTTAAGCCGCGATAGCTACGTAGTAAATAAATACCCACATCATCGTCTACTGATGTGGCGTAAGGGGCGACAAAGGCCTGCGATGCAGGAGTTTACAGGTTCGATTCCGGCCTTGGGACAAATGTTTGTACGATCTGCAAATATTTTTTCAGGTATTCTGGATATTTTTCTATGCATAAAAAAATAACCATCTCCGTAAAAATTTAAAAGAAAGAAATAAAATCGTTTATTTGGCTGACACAAGAAAACATAAGTACAAAAATAGTGTAAAAATAAAATTAATTTAAAATTATAGTATCGTACCTACTGAGTATGAACCAAAAATAAAAGTAATGTTTTTTATTAAGTTGTGTCATCTAGTTCCCAAAACTAGAGCTAAGGGACATACACGAGAGGGCAGGTAGCAGCGCCCTCTACAAGTAAGCTGAACTACAATCACCAACCCATGCCCGGCGTTGGGATTATGGGCAAAATAAATAAATAAAATTATCCTATAATATTATAAAAAATATCCCCCTAATAATAATTTAAGCCAGAAAATGGTTTCCAGCTCCCGGCCGCCTCGCAAAAAAAATAAAAAAATCCTGGCTTTGGCAGCGGTGCATGGTAAGGGCGGGGCAGGTGTTCTAAGAATCACTGGGCTACCATCCACACAAATTGACCCTGGCTACGTTTAACGGACGCACTCTTCAGGCTTAACCACGATCCAGCACAGTTGGAAGTGGAGTTAGAGAATATTAGATGGCATGTTCTGGGGTTACTTGAAGTCCGTAGAGAGGGAGAAGAAACCATAAACTTGGGCTATCTTCTCTACTTTAGCGATGGTCATATAATATCTGTCCTTGGATGTTTTATTATAACATCCCAGGGTGGCGTAGCTTTTCTCGTCAATAAAGCACTCTCTAACTACGTGGAAGAATTCTTCAGTGTGTCAAACAGGGTAGCGTACCTGTCAATCCTTAGGCTGTCTTAGCGCTACAGCAAAAAGGTCATTCAGGTCTACGCACCGACCTCGGCACACTCGGATGATGAAGTGGAGGATATGTACGAATACATTCGAAAGCCTTAAATCCCACCACCAAGGCTCACTTCAACGTTGTTATGGGGGAATCGGCAAGGTAGGAACCCAAACTGGTAACGAATCCCGAATAAGCCCGCATGGTTCCATTCCAGTGTTCGACATTTTTTATTTTATTTATGAAACAAAATCTTAGTTCTAAATAATAAAAAGATAAACTTATAACATAACCTACAGCCAAAACAGGATTTACATTTTATACATCACAGGACAAAAATGCTTGTCAACATTCTGGAGAAAGAAGGGCTGTTCTTAATAAACTCTTTTTTTTAAGAAGCAGCCCCAAAGAAAGTAACCATGGCAGAGCTCCGAAATTGTGTAAAAAAATGAACCGGTTATCAATTTGAAGCTTTAGAGAAACTGTTGATGAAGTCCACGTACCGCCCAAACGCAACAACATCTCACTCCTTATCCACATCTATTCGCTGTTCTAAGGAGTAATCGCGAACCGTCTCCCCATGAGACTCGAAGAGTTCCAAGCTACCGGAACAGGCTGGGTTCCGCGGAGGATATGGTACCATAGATCACATTCACGCAGTGAGGCAAATTATACAGAAGTCTGAAGTATCAAGTATCAGCCCCTTTGTCTGGCTTTTGTGGACTATATGAGAAGGCCTTTGACTCTGCCCAAACTTGGGCTGTTCTAGAATCCTTACAGCGATACCAAGAAGACTATCATTATATCGAGGTGCTGAGATGTCTGAACGAAGCCGCAACCATGAGTGTACAAATACAGGACCATCAGCCTTAACTTAACCAATCCAAATGCGCAGAGGAGTGAGGCAGGGGATGTCATTCAAAGTGTTCATTAGCGCGTCGGAAGACATATTTAAAGTTTGTTGTTTGGATATGCTGGGCTGGAAAGATCCCGCACCTTTCCATTCTAGAATCTTAAACATAACTTTTATTTACTACATAAACGGCGTCTGTCTACATCTCACACTAAAGGAGCTGAACAGCACAGGCTTGACAGTCTAGCTTCAGCCTCCCGATGTATCGGCCTTGGCATGAATCATGATCACTGGCCACATTGATCCAGGATCGGTGGTCGTACATGGCTTTCTCGAAATTTTTTCTGAGTACACTTACATTGGGCAGATTTTGCAGTTGAGTAAAAACAATTTAGATCGAGAAGGAAGCCAAGAGGATGATCCAGCTGGGCTGGGCAGAGCTCGGAATCCATACCAAAACTATTGAAAGCGAAGGATTTCAATCAGTTCCTCCTACCAGTCCTGACATACGGAGCTGAGACGTGGACACTTACGATAGGGCTACCAGTTTAATGTCGCTCAGCGAGCTATGAAAAGAGCTATGCTTAGAGTTTTTCTGAAAGATAGGATTAACCCAGTAAACGAGTTCTTGAGTGGAGACCACGACTCGCTAAACGTGACGATCTGCGAAAGACTGCTGGCAGATGCTGGATGCAACCAGCTGAAGACAGGGCGCTATGGCGCTCATTGAGGAGGCATCTTCATCAGCCCCTATGTGTAATAGGGGCTGATAAAGATGATTCAGTCAAAAATATTAAATAAATACACGATATAATTTTAATTTATAAAAATATGTTAATTTTATAATAAAGGAGATTTTTGTTAAATTTCAAACTACGTTTAGTTGGTGTTATTTTCTGCTGGTGGTTTTGGTTTTGCTATGTTCAGGCTGTCTTTTAATAAAATATCAATTTACAAAAAAACTCCAAGTGACTTGCAAAAATTATCCACAAATTAGTTTAAACGTATTGTCAAAAATGTTCTTACAAAAAAGCTTACTATAAAATATCAGATTATCTAGATGTTAAAAAAGTTTAGAGATGAGTTTTGCTCCAACTCCAAAACTAACAAGGTAAAGGTTTCTTGTTCGCTTCTTTACTTAACCTACCATTAAAAGATTGAAGTGAACCATTAATCAAAGTGGACTCTTTATTTTTCACTATGATTTTTAGTGTAATTTGACGGTGCCCCGTCCCCCGCGCCCTTCACACTGTCAAGGATGCAGCAATGTATGAAGCACTGCACATAATTAATATACGGAGCCAAGAAATACTGAAGTGTATTCGATAATTACTTAATATACAGTTTCGTTTCGTCGGATCAAATAAAGCTCTAATTTTGATAGTATAAATGGATCAGATCAACGTACGACTTTGGATTTGGTATATAAAATGGAGCCAACAAGTGATTAAACGTTTCAGAATTTTAGCCGTTACGGAGTCGATTAGGTTCGAGATCGTTACGATAAAAATGTCAAGTACATCACTTTTTCGATGAATACGTTTGGCAACGTCGCTTTCAAAATTGCGCCGTTGCCACTCCGGGCAAGATCTATGCAACCGGAGTCAAGTAATATGGGGGAAAAGGTGGACTCAGTAATGCACGGGAGTCGGGCTGGATCAACATAGTGCCCAAGTTGGTATTTATATATATATATATATATATATAATATAGTGTATATATATATATATACACTATATTATATATATATATATATATATACGATTCCAAATAATTTATTTTATGGCTTACCTTTTTCAGATTGTGGAAACTTATCGTTACAAAAAAGTAAGAACGTTTCTTACTTTACCTTAGTAGGTAATTTAATATAATATTTTAGGAATTATTTAAAAAAAATACGTTCTGGACTGCACAACGCTACGAGGATTCACTGGAATATGATTATAGATAATGCAAAAGTTATTGCATAAGTCAGGTTTTCCTACTTATCTATATTTTTGTGATTAGATAGGAACTTGTATCCGAGAGCTCTCTTGATGTTTATTTCGTCGTGGCCAAAGTTAATAATAATAGGTAATTACTAGATTACTACCTACTTCAATGTCGCGGCGGCATGGCATCAGGCATTGCTTCGTGTTCGCATCCCTAGCTTGCCGGTAGGTATTTCGCACGGAATTTAAAGAACAGTGGCCATGGCCATCACCGGGCTACCCCAGGCTACCATTCACCACACACAATTTTGTTTTTGTGATTGCGAAAAAGTTCGGCACAAGTTCCCGCTTCGGAGAAAATATACTAGTATCCCTATATAGTTTGTGGAGAAAATGCTCGATGCAGGGCACTGCACGGCACCGTATCTCGCAATATAATTAGTGCATCTTTATGTGAGGTATTGTAGAGAGAGATATAATTACATTTTCTGCTGCTGAGGTACCGTTTCGCAAAAGTTTGTTTCTCGAAAAACCATTAGATGTGCACCTATGCTCATTCTTCTTTCAGCTTTTACAATTTTTCTGTCTTATAATAGTAATAGATCTTTTACAAAGGATCTTTTAAAATGGATCTTTTTGTCATATTTCGGAACGAACCGGGTTAACATAACATTCAGAGCTTTTTATTTTGCCTGCCGGCAACACTGCGGTTTCGTTATTTATTTTCCTTTGACGTAACGTTCTATATAAATCAATTTTACATTAATTTCATAAATGTGTTATTAGTAATAACATTAAATGATTTTAACAAATCAATGTGAAGAAGACTAAAAGTAAATAAAGCCTTCATAAAGGATTTTTTATGTACGAAAGCATTTTATGTATGCCACCAAAAATGTCCAGGATAAAGTTATTCCAAAGCCAAAGCGATGGTGACGATGAAGTGAGCTCCTCAGGTCCCTGCTTTCAAGTCAGCGCTAATGCAGAACTAAAAGAATACCCATCTTCAGGTGAAGAGTACTTATTAAAGGTGATAGAGGAGCGCAAGAATATTCCGTTTGTAGTTGAATGCAAAGAATACAGACAGCAAGATGGGAATAAAAATCAAACCGCAAACATGGAAGAAGTGAGATCAATGTTTTTTTTTGAGATTAATTAAGAAATTGGGTTACTTAGAAATTGTTTCCATAGCATCTACTTATTTATATTGCCTCACCTTTCAGATTCCTGTAGCAACAGCACCTGATAAATTGAAACCGACCATTGAATGGCAAAATATTCAAGTAGCCGATTTTTCAGAGAGCCGTATATATGTTTCTAGAATGAGGACACATCCAGATGCGGTTGCAATACCATTTGAGTATGACCATTGCTCTAGAGGATGGACAACATTCTTCAAATCACACGAGCCTGCTTTGTCGCTTGTAATAGGACTGAAAGGAATAGAACTTGACTATGGTCTTACTATACTGTTAAAATTATTAACTGAAGTTAAGCCCGGAGAGACCATAGAACCTGTCATAGGTAAAAACTTGTATTTGATAAACTTACCATTTGAAATGCAAATGCTAAAGCTGAATGATATGTGGATTTCTTGAAAAACTCCTGAAATTTAGTCTGTATTTTCAGGGCAATGGCTTTACACATTCCTGGCATGTTTGAAACTGCCATTACTGGCAGATACTCATGGTTTGCTGAGGGATATAGCTAGGCGATGTGCAGAAATCAGGTAAGAAATACGGAAAGTAATGATTGGTAAACTTTTCAAACTCAAATTAATAAGATTTTATTTTGTGTTATCTACTATAACAAAGAAACTAATTGCAAAGACAAATACTACTTGCTATTTTATTAACACATTCTCTGCTCAGTCCAAAGGAATGTAATTGGTAATTAATAGTTGTAGTTAATTGTAGTTGTAACATAACCAATTACAAATGTGTGGCATTGGCAATGAAAGTTTTAGTTTTTATACATATTAAACTATAAAAGTGGTATTTGATTTTTTCAGATCCCATATTGACCCAGAGAATGATGATGCAGTAAGATTAGTAGCTCCACTTAATCTATTCATTTGTCTTGTAGGAAGATATTTTAGGGAATATGACTTAGCTGACTGAATTTAGGAAGTTTGATAATGAACATAATGTAAGTAATGAATATAAATAAACTTTAATTGTACAAATTTTATAACAAGTATAATTAAATTTATATTTTTACAAGTCTCATGGGATTGGGAGGTTTTTTTAATAAGCTATGAAATTACATACATCCAATATTTATATAGCCAAGAAAGCAGATAAGAAAAATTTAATCCATGCAGAAATGTAACTACAACGCTGCTGTATAGTTAAGGTCATTCGTTTTTCATACATTTGTATTTTCCCAAATATGAGCCATATGAGCTTAATTTTACAGATAAATAACTGTTTTTGGCATTGTTATAGGTCGTTATTTGTGGCAAATTATGTTTCATTAAAGAAAACACTTGATTTAATTAGAAATAACGTGGTAATTTTAGTCCATTTTTGTCACTGTGTGGGTGAACACCAATAGTGTCGTACAAGAACGTCATGAACTTATGAGTGTGAGCGGCGACGACAACGTCATCTGTGAGAAACATAACGAATCAACTCGTAATACCATAGCTTACCATTCATAAACTTTGATTTTGTTCGTTCAAGCATGTAGAACGTACATATTTCGTCTTTTATTGTTGTCTATTCTTTCAATGTCTATCGTTTTTGTAGGTATGTAGGTATTCTGTGTTCTAGATACTCAAAGGTTTTCATCATTGACTTGTTTTGATTTTTGCAAAACGAAGCAAAACTATTTTTTAAAACAATCAACTTCCCAAAATAAAAGATGGAGTTACGGAGGATGAAAATTCTAATAAATAATAAATTTCAATTGTCCTTACCTAGTTGGACCCAAAAACTTCGAAAAAAAAGTACCTACTAAAAATGATTTCTGTAGTTTTTTTCTTTCAAGTTTTTTAGTCCGGTGACCACAGTACTTACTGTAGGTAATGTATGTCCGTCCAAAGCTAGTCTAGCTAATAATAATAATAATTCACGCATACTGTGTCTAATATAAAAATTTAATATACCTACTTACCTAAATTATTGGGTGGCATCCGATATTTAAAATTACCTACCTCTCAAACGAAAACTAGGGATGCTAGATTTCACGATACTTATTTATTGACATCACTCTGCAACACAGTAAGTTGCTGGTTCAATTCCCGCCGCGCGACATACCTCTGTTCTTGAAGAAGTAATGAATAAAGTTTTGTGATGAATCATTATTTATCAGATCTACTACCTGTATTTTACCAGTACCTAAAGTCCGCAATAAACAAAATTGCATTGAAATTAAAGTGTACAGAAAATCAATGACACCTAATTTCTTATTTGACAATAATTACTAGCACACTTCTCTTTGTTTTTGTGTGATAGGGACCGAGGTCAAACAAGATACTTCGTTTGAGTACGTAGAAACTCCATCAACGATTTATTACAATCGAATCAAAGGAAGGCTTGAAAACACGAATTTATTTATACCATGAATAAACAAACAAACATGAATTTATTTATACCAATACTTGGTACTTCAGATTCTGATATAAAATATGCGGATCAGAATAATTTTGATAAATCACAACGTCACAACAGGCAGATTTTGCATTTGCAGTCTTACGCACAAAAAATATGTTCACTAACAAGAAACAAATAGGAAAATGTACTTTAGATAAAATAGAGTTATTCGCACCCAGGTAAAGGCAGGTGGCGTATCGTGCCCAACAGTTCACATTATAATCTTTGCTTGTGTGAGTGATTTGGTCCGGCGATTTTGCTCTTCCCAAATATAAGTTCTATGAATGTTTTCAACGCTTGAAACATTTATTGATATATGAAAAACAACGTAGCATTTGCGGCAAATGTATTACTTTTAAATAATATGCACAATTTAATAAGAAAACAATAAAAAACCAACAAATTGAAAGTCAGCGCCATCTATTAGCGAAGCTATACCTAAACAAGGAGACCGATCCACCTTAATAGTGTTTTTTCTAATCATCAACTGCAAAGTGTACTCCGATTTGCTGACGGACGCTGTCCTCAAGCTTAGCGAGGACAAGGCTCTCGCTGTGTGGCATACGAGGTGACTCGATCAATCCTGGAAAATCACACAAATCTTATTCAAAAGTGAAAAGTTATTAGATGGATTATACTTTTATTTCAAAACAATTATCCTGGAAAAGCAACTTGTGCTGCAACCTATTGTAAACTTTCAATGTTTTTGATGAAATAATTCAACAAAACATTGCATATAATCTGCCTAGTGCCACAGTGTGTCATAATGTATACTGTGCTAGTGCCCTGTTAAAATGCATGCATAATCTTCCTATATAATACCCTAAATGCAATATAAGTAATACCTTCTCTAATACACCTAGATGCTTCCAAAGCCTCGTAGACCAATCCTGCGCTGAAGTTTCCGTAAACGTACGGGAGCGGTGACGTGTGCAAAGGGAAAGACTGTTTTGTTCCATCACTGTAAATCAAGTCTGTAGGAAAATGGAATGGATCTGCCAACTGAAAGAAAAATGGTAAGTTTGTACTCGTTACTCGAACAAGAATCTACTCACATTCAGAAAGTTTAAATTCGTTTGGTTGAATAGCACTAGCACCTACTTATTAGATAACTAGATAAGATATTCACTAAGCACCTACTGTTACTGACCATCTGTTAAGTTCTGTAATTTATTTTATATGTGGATTTCTATCATACAAATCGATTTGATGTTACTGATAAACTTGAAGAGGACCACATTCAGACGAGTGTCTCCTAGCGGACATTAGAAATATCTGAACGGTTTTACAGGTTTTTTTACAAGTTCCACTTACAGTAGCGTGTCCCTTAGTTCCGACAACAGTAGCATTGTTCACGAGACGTAATTTAGCGTGGACATTCAGCACCGCACGCCTGCTGTCTCCATACTCTAAAATGATAGTTTCGAGGACGTCCACACCATCAGAGTTCAGTTCACCGACAGCAGTAACTTTCTTGGGCTCTTCTTTGAATATGAACTGTGCGAATTGGAGCACGTAAATTCCTATGTCTAATATTGCGCTTCCGCCTAGTTCTTTTTGGCTGAAAAGAGTTGGATTGTTCAGAAAACTTCAGTCCCTGAATGAGTTAATGCACAGTGCAGACTTCTATACTAATATTATAAAGAGGAACGATTTGATTGTTTGTATGTTTGTTTGTTTGTTTGTTTGTTTGAATTGAATAGGCTCCGAAACTACTGGACCGAGTTAAAAAATTCTTTCACCATTAGAATCCTTAATTTTCCGTGATGAACATAGGCTATATAATATTTTCAAAAAAGTTAGGTATCCGCATGAAAAATTCAATAATTGAACCGTGGGCTGTATATTCAACCTCTTTTTCTATTATGGCGCGTCAGAATAGAAAAAGAGGTTGTATAGCGCACGGTGCTTGCTTTTTCTCTACGGCCAGTGTCAGTTTTGGAATGTCGAGTCAATGTCAAAAACCCCAATGCTTTTAAAAAAAGTAAAGATCCGTACGAAAACTGTGAAACCCATCGTTTTAGAGTGTATAATTTCTGAAATTTTTGTTTAATACCCGTGCGAAGCCGGGGCGGACCGCTAGTATAATATAAAGTATTATTTGAGTGGTGCAAGCAATCTATGTTTACAGCGACAGAGCAAGCTGTTGAATGAAGTGCGTCATGGTCACTGTAATGTGTAAATCAGTGGTTTATTTCCTTTACAGTTTAATAAGAACACAAAGGTGAGGTGGACAACAAAAAAAACTAAAACTTGAATAGAACATTTGAAACTATTTTGAATTTTACTTTTGGACACTTAGGTATTATGCGGCAGTGATGATATTAATAGGTAATAGAATTACCAAACCCCGATTTCTTTTTTTGCTTTTTTATAATTATCTCATACCAAAACGCGTAAGTTTATGCTAAAGTTTCACTAACATATATTTGTCCAAGAGTCCTGTAGGTAAGGTCTAAAGGAAATAAAGCACTTTGATTTTTGCCGCCCCGTTTTGTCAGAACGTAGAAACACCCGCTGAATTGTTGGGAAAACCTATTTTAGCTAAGTGACGTGTTGCTATATTCTTGTATGGAACGTTGATCGTTCAAAAATGGGCTTTTTTGTAATTAGTAGTAATCAATAATAATCTTAATCCGCCTAACCATTCTAACAACCAACGGCTGATTCTACGATCTGACATCGGTAGGTCGGTATAACTTGAGGCCACTTGCGGCTCATGTTTCCAGACCAGACGCATGCCATAAACATGAGTCTGACACCACGTATTTAGTTCATTGAGCAATAAGATCCGGTGGAGCTTTACACGGTCATGCGTGTTGTAAAGTTGAATTTTGAACTGACATCCTTCTTAACTACTTACATATGAGCTTTCTAACCCAACACCTTAAAATTCTTACCCGACTCTATCGACTGATTCAATAGGAATCCCAAAGTCCACTTCAACAAATTTTACGTCTCCAAGTTTTCCAGCTTGGATATCCTTTTCAAGGGCTTTGTAAGCAGGGGCGAACCTCGACCATACAGCTTCCATAAGGAAGAGATTCTTCTTCCGAGCAAGTTCTACCACGACCTTCACTTGTTTGGAGTTCAGGCACAGAGGCTTCTCGCATAACACATGTTTACCGTTTTCTAGGAACAGCTTTATGTGTTCGTAGTGAGAGGGATTCAACGATCCGATGTAAGCAACGTCTGAAAAGTAATATGTTTCTTACAAATTTTCGTTGTTTCGCTGAATGGATTACCTTAGATTGAGCGCGCATATTGGAGTCACGACAGTTTTAAGACAGGCAGACAAGTCTGGCTTAGAACTTAAACGAAATGCTTTATCTACGACACGGTGCACACCTTATACGAAACTGTTTGGTCTACGTCTTGATAATTTTTGTAAAGCAATAGTTTGTCCTTTAGTTAGTCTTAAAACTCCATACTCTCTAAAAACTGCCTCAAGTCTGAGCTCAGTCGAAGTACATAGGTATTGTCATGCCATCTTAAAACTGTCTCATAAATAATTTACTACCAAGTAAGATACCTAATAATAATCGTCCGTAATCGCCTTGAAGATAAGATCAATTTGGGTGCTGAGGATTAATAAGATTAAGGAAAGATAATACATAATATGTTTATTTCATCATCATCAGCCCTTGTTAGTCCACTGCTGGACATAGGCCTCCCCTAATGAGCGTCATAGCGGCTTGTCTTCAGCTTGTCGCATCCAGCATCTACCAGCAGTCTTTCACAGCTCGTCATCCCACCTGGCAGGAGGGTGTTCTGCACAACTGCTAATTCTTTGAGCTATGTCGATAACTGGAAAATTCGTTGCGAATCCTATCCTTCAATCTAACATTGCTGTATGGATGACGAGAAGACTCGACGTAGTTTTCCGAACGCTGCCCAGCCTTGCTGGACTGCGTGTTTTGTGGATTGTAAGTGTATATTCACCGATAGCGTCACTAGCAGCTAAAGCCTCGTAGGAGTCGAAAACTTGTGGAATGTTATGGAGTTTCGCAAACGCAGCAGCTTTTGTCTTGTCTCTCGCTGCCACGCCCACAATCACTATATCCCCTTTGTCGGGGTAGGAGTTGATGGCATTCACGAAGTCATTGCTGATATTGCCAGCTGCTGCGATTCCCCAGCGTACCGGCATCTATGAAGAAGGAAAGGTACCGTACCGATATGGTATACTTGAAATGACATCACAGTAATTTAGGAGGTATAGTTAAGTGTTTTTTCAGATTTAGGTAATAACTAAGGGTAATAACTTTATTTCTTTTGGCTTACAAAATAAGCAATTAGGCAAATTTGCATAATGTTTGGATGGATACCTACTATCTAGCTAGATGGATGTTTGTTACCAGGGCTACTAAACGGATTACTCAGAAATTTTGCTTGACCTAGAAGGGATAAACCCTTTTATCGCTTAAATTAGTAGTACCTACTCCCATAGAAACAACGCGTGCGTAGTTCCAGGCAGAATCAAACTGTTCTATATGGTTTTTGGCCACATAATAATAAGGCATTACCACAGAATACTAATATCCTAATTTACGGAGGCATTACCTTTTGGTGTGTGTCCAATACGAGGACATTCTACTTTTATAATTTCTTTATGTCTTGGTTAAATTAGTATGTAGTAGTAAATTTGCCATAAGTAACGCATTAGATTAATAAAATCTGTAATGTTATTTATGTGCTTAATAAAGTGAATTGATTATGTATCCATGTAATTGGAGCTCAAATCATACACGTCACTGCCGGTTTTGAAACAAGTAGGGACGTACAAAGTCAAAGACGTCGAAAGGATATCGCCAGACTGAAATGATAATTTGATAATGAATGAAGATCTACACTGTACCTATCAATGTGCAAGTCATAAGTAGCTTAGGTACTTACCTACTTATGACTTGCAAATTGATAGGGACTATCTAAATTACAATCTTGCCTAAATTCGATTAATAAAATTGAAGTGAAGAGAAAATTAATAACAACTTATTTCTTATTTTATAATAGGTATTAAACTGTATGAAATTTGACTTCTCTAAGTGCTTATTTTGTAAGCCTAAAGAATTAAGTTATTGAAATCTAAAATTATTGTAGGTACCAACCTCTTACGAGTATAGTAGAGTTGATACCCGTAACGCCTGGTTTCCAAAGTATAGCGGAGACGAAGTGTGAGAACAGTCAATCTCATCATTAAAGAGCCACTGCTGGACATAAGCATAAGTCACCTGATGCCTGATACGTCACCTGATATGCGCGCATATCAGGTGACTTAGCGATGCCTTAAGGGTTTTGAAACCGACGTCAAAACCATAAAAAAGTGGTCAGCTTACCTACTAGCTTAGTTATTACTTACCTTTTCAGCCTTTCAGGTGACGAAAACTTGTAACAACAAAAGTAAGAACGGTTCTTGTGTAGGTGGTTAAGTAGTCTACCTACTTAATTGCTACTTGCTTTAGGAATGATTCAAAAATTACGTTATGGACGACACAACGCTACGAGAATTCACCAGACAATGATCATCGGTAATAATTATAATCAACAAGGCAAGTTGTCCTACTTATCTATATTTTGAGATTACGGAATTTGTTTGGAGAGCTCGATATTTTTAAGTAGTGTTGGTCATGACGTCAGCACTCAGTACCTGCCAGCTTACGCCTCTCCACACTCGCGCGCGAAGCCGCGAATGTGGGGATCCGTCCGTGCATTCGCTCGCGGCAAAAGAAAATATAATAATCGCGTCGTGTTCGCTCCTCGTTTCCCTCCCATGGCTTATTGGTTTTGTCCCCCCGAAAATGGGTTTTAATTCAGACATGTCTGAAGTAGGTAATGCCACTATAGCAGTAGGTATATTATTAATTATATTACAAAAAACATACCTACCTACGTATAACGGTGCGCTGTCTGTAATAAATATTACAAGACGTCGACAACTTTTTCCTATGTCTATGACGTCGACGTCCGTCGTCGCGTCCGTCGGAAACATTACCTACCCATCACACATTACGCGAAGTTCAGTTTAGGATTTCCTCTTTTATTAGCCAGCAGAGTAAACAGCTACTAGTAACTTGGTAGGTACTTTTACTTTAGTACACAAATCATTGTGATGTTAAACAATAATATAAATTCTAGCATTAGGTAGGTATCACTTCAACTAAGTACATACCGTACCTATAGCTAACCACTCCGTCCTCGAATGTATTTCCTATAGGAAAGGGAACGAGCTACAAACATAATAAGAAGGCATTGCTTTTGGCACAGCTTTTGGAAAATTTGGAATATTATATACCTACTTACTTCTAATAGTTATTACCTACTTATTAAATCTATTCAGCGACATCACCGCGAACGGGTAAGATCACCTTTTCATATTGCAGTATAGTAGAATAGTAGGTATTATGGCATAACCTTCTACTATTATAGTAGAAGGTTATGCCATAATACCCATTACCCATGTGTATAATACACATGGGTAACACATGGCTTCCCTGGCAAGTTCGCGCCGCCCCGCCGCCGCCGGCCGCCGCGCGCCGCCGCCGCCGCAACATTGCATAACGTGTGGCATCCCGCCCGCCATGCCACCGACAAAATCGTAGTTGCGTAGTGACAATAACTCCGAGTGTGGACAGACTTTAACAAAACAGTAGCACACTAGCGGCCCAATGGGGGATTGGTAGAGATTTAATGGTAGAATAAATAAATAGTTACCTCGTAAGTAGGAAAACTGTCGAAGAACTATCTACCTTTTCCCCAAAAAGGATTAAACAAAAGCTACTAGACATAAAGTAAGTAGGTATACTTTATCTATGACAACCTTTGAGTATCTAGAATGTTAACTTTATATTCTAAACAATCATTCCGTAGATCGATCATTATAAACTACTCACTCTACGGATCATTCACTCTCTCACCTTGTACGCGTGCACAGAGTACATTACATATCGCGTGTGCTCTTGGCCTTTTTACTCCTGCGCTTACTTCTATGCTTGTCTCGCTCACTATAGGTATGCACTTAAAGCAACATGTAGGTAATAACGTTTTCGTAACGTTATTATTATTATTGTTAACGTTGCCAAAGTACAACGGTTTCTAGCCCACATAATATGCACATACGATTCCACAGTAGGTGTTTATATTTAATTTGAAAGTTCTAAGAATATTTAATCATGGAAAATGTTGGAGCCTTAGCGGTGTAGTGTAGTACACGCTTGATACCATTTTGTAACTCATATCTCGTACTTTTATACTTTTTTGACTCGTTCTCTTAGCCCAGGCTATTCGGATTGTACAAACAAGCTTAATTCGTCCCGATCGATATTCTGAATTTTAGATGACCCAAGTACGCCGCGGGCCGATTAAAAATAAATTATATAATTATAGGCTAAGAACTAACCTTTAATATAAAAATGCAGGATGTTACTGCTTCTCATCATAAACGAAGCTGGAAACATGCGAGGTAGTGAATTTTACTTAGAAACTTTTTCTTTTATTCAATTGAATAGGTACCATAAAATGGGCATTATAAAATCCAGGTAGGTTAAGTATTATAAAAATTTATTGTTAAACATAATATGGCCTCCACACTGCGGTCTTACAAGATCGCAGATCGCAGGTGTTTGGGTACCTTAACACATGTACCTTTACAAATTCATCAGAAATTAACTTTAAGAATACATATACTTAACATAGATTATTATGATGAACAATGGCAGGTCTCCATACTAAGAATTGTCTGGGATCAAATTGAAGCGTCCCGTAATGAAAAAAATGTTAAAAGATTTGGCGTTAGCTCCAGAATCTATAAATGAGACTATTTTCTTTGGGGAAAGCCGGAAAAAAAAGATTTCAGTGTTTGAATTTTTTGGTTATGAATGAACATCAAACAATATTTGTCTATAAAACATCGCAGATTGAAATCAAATCATAAAGAAATGGATAATGTGGTTTGGTCTTGGGTTTGGTCTTATCAATTAGACCACGCCACCTTAAATATTCGAAATGATAAACAAAATGAGCAAAACAAATTCTAAACTTCTTGTATGTTTACGAAAGCTGGGCGTGTATTAAAAAAAATGTACCTACCTATTTGCCCCGTAAACACAAAAAAACTGAGGATTTTAATAAATACCTTATGTTGGATAATCCACACAGCATCATCTAGCCCGAAGCTAAGCAGAGGTTGTGTTATGTTATGAGTTCCTACTAGATAACTTATATACTTAAAACAATATATATAGGTATACCTACATTAATAGATATTTTTTTATTTTACATAGAAAATGCCCATGCACTAGCCAGACACAGTGCAGTATCAATCAAATCAGTCCATAAACAGTCCAGGTCGGGTGTAAATACGTATGTAAATACGTCGCCTGTGGCTTCCGTAATTCGGGTAAAAATAAATAGAAAACCAAAATATAAACACAAAACACAGCAGAGATGAAAAACGCCGAAGTCTCGGAAGGATTCTGTCAAAGAGAATAAAACCACTACGTTCTAGATTCTGAGGCGTCTTGACGTGTGATAGTGTCATGTTGTCAGCAGTTGTCTGTCAAGACAGACAACTGCTGACAACATGACACTATCAAAGACAAATCATAGACAAATGATACATTGCATTCAATAATTGTACCCGCACCACTAATAAAATGGTAACATTTCGAATGTACCTAATTCGAATATCATTTGATAAGCTTTTAAATATCATAAAATAACTCCGGCCTTTACGAGAAGGTGTGAATAATTGAAAAATCGTAGAAAATTTATTAAATTTGATTCATATACATCAGATCCATGGACGCAAAAAAAAGTCCAGACCAAATTCTGCCATTGTTCTTTATAAATAATTCCCATTACAAAATTGTGACATCAATATTTATAAGATTTAAATAAAATTCAACTAGTGATGAAAAAAATATAGTTAATATTATGGTATTGTAATTATGTATAATACCTATTTATTTTCGTTGTATCAAATCACAAATATTAGGTACATCAGGTTAATTACTATATTTACTATTCGAATCCGTCAAACGTGTATTCTGTTACTTAAGTTAAAAAATAAAATTAATCACAGTCATAGATATCGAGATTTTTCAATTACTGTGCAAATTAATAAATCGTCATTATTAATAAAATAAATATAAAATAATTTCAAAAACAATAGATACCTGCCAACATCCTTATAGACCTAGGGTTAGTTACACCGTCCTAGTGCTTTTCTTTTTTTTATCTTCATTAATGTCTTTTTAATGAGGTAGACATATTCATCGGTTAGTTTAAATACTGTTTGAGGAACTGTAAGAATGCACGTGCATACCTAAATAACTTAACCTTAAGTGGTCTCTATTGTATGTTTATACTGAAGCAAAGTTAGAATTTTAATGAGGTTGATGAAGTATTATATTCTTTTCTACGTACTTACATACATTTCTACCTCAAATTTTATTTATTACATCATTATAGCTATAAAGAACTGCTTCATTGGCATTTGTTATCAGTAAGGTGGTGACTAATAATATCTAGAGGAATTTAAATGTTTTGGATCGAACAAAGCAAAATACTTATTGGGTAGAAAACTCTCTTGGGCCGAATAAGGCAGCACTTGTGATTGCCCTATATCATAATATGTTTCTGGAAATAGTTTAATTAATTTAAAATGTTGGCTTAACATATCACAAAAACTGATGTATTCGATTAAACTCCTTTGAATGTGAGACTTAGGGCTTGATCTAGGTCTTTTATGAGATCATCAGTATCTTCTAGCCCTACTGAAACCCTGATGAGAGAATCTGTGATACCAAGTTCAGCGCGCTGTTCAGCTGGTACGGAAGCATGAGTCATTAGCGACCTGCAAATTGAAATGATAATAATTGTGAGTAGGTATATATATAGGTTCACAACATCTGCCTATCATAGTCCTGCTGGACATAGGCCTCCCCTAATGAGCGCCATAGATGGCAATATTTATTATTTGGGGGTTATTGCCCATAATCCCTACTCAGGCATGCGGGAGGGATCGTAGTTCGGTGGAGTTGTTCAACAGAAGGCGCTGCTGCCCACGGTGTGTTTCCCTTAGTCGTCTCTTGCGACGCCTACGGGAAGAGTGGGGGTGGTGAAATTCTATGCCGTGTGGTGGCGGCAGAATACCAAAGATATGCAGGATGCTCAATATTCTCATAAAGGACGATACTTACGGTAATTCAGCTAAGCTTTCGTATCCACCTAAGCTTTCAGCCAGTGTGAAAATCTTTAGAGAACTCAAAAACTTCCTTGATTCAGCCAAGCCTCCACTGTGTCTAAAACTGAATACACCAGAATGTCCCGTCATTTGTTTCCTGGCGATAGTGTATTGTGGGTGTGATGGCAGACCTGAAATGAACAAGAAAGTTTTAGTCACTATTCATACCTACCAACCTACTTGGCTGTAACCTTTACGCTTCTCGAAAGTTTATCTGATTAATTTTGTATACTATACCTGGATGCAGGACTTCGGTTACTTTAGGGTGCTTCTGAAGCCATTTCGCTATAACCATGGAAGATTTTTTATGCTGTTCCATACGCAATGCAAGCGTTTTCAAACTCCTGTTGACGAAATAGCAGTCCATAGGTGATGGAACCACTCCCATCGCTGTAAAAAGACATTAGTATTTATTATATCACTACAAACAGTATAGTATAGTATAGTATAAAACAAAATCGCTTGCCGCTGTCTGTTTATGTCTCTATGTATGCTTGGATCTTTAAAACTACGCAACGGATTTTGATACAGAGTGATTGAAGAAGGTTTTTGTATCAGCATTGCACCCGATCGAAGCCGGAGCGGATCGCTAGTTGGATATAAAATGTAGGTACTAGTAATGTAGGTTTAATAATAAATAAATGTGGGTAGGGAAGTACTTATAGTTGATTTGGTAGGTACCTGGTACCTGCAAAGGTTGGTACTGCTGACGGGCGTTACGGGCCGTAATATAACGTGTTACACAACGAGCGTTCGTGAAATCAGTACGGGGAATGAAGGCGCTCGTAACGAGCAACGAGACGAATTTATTTCACGGCGTAACGTATCATCACATCACAGCTATTATTATGATCGTTATGAATGCTAAATTACGCCTCGTAAGACCCCGGTCAGTTAGACCGGATCAAGACGTACCTACATTAACCCAAACCAGTTTGCACATTGTCATTTATTTAAACTGATAATGATAAACTAAATATCTTTAGCATACACTACAATAGAAATTGTTGTGTATGCTAAAGATATGTGTTTATCTATTTGAGTTGACCTTTGTTTATGTTTTGGTACTTCATAATTTATAAATATTACTTTCGTTATGACTTTGTTATATCTAAGTTTGTAATTTGGATGTTTGTTACTCCTTCACGCAAAAACTACTAAACGGACTTTAATGAAACTTGGTACACAGATAGCTTATGGCCTGGAATAACATATTTTACATATGTAATAACATATGTTGTTACTTTTTATCCCGAAAACCCCACGGGATCGTGAGTTACGTGAGTGAAACCGCGGGGTAGCCAGCTAGTAGGTACTTGAATATTTTCATTTAAATTCGCCAATAAATTTTGTTAGTTAATATTCTAAAAACTTTTTACTGATTAAATTACTTTCATATAAAGTTTTGCTATCTTGATGAAAAATATGAATACCTTTAAATTATCATGTTTATAGAGCTCGTTTGAGATAAGATGTTATCTAAAACAAGAACCTCTGTATTACATCATCAGATATCAGTCAATAGACCACATAATGTATATTATTATTCAGATTTCTGTACAATAGACAGACACTAAGTAGGTATTTTATCCGAAAAGATATTCATACTCATACTGATTCAAAATAAATGAACATATTTTCATTCGTTTTTATAGCATTTTTTTACCCAAAAAATTTTAAAACAACAAGAAATAAATAATTTAATAAATCTAAAGCATCCCTATGTCATCTATTGCGCTCATTAGGGGAGGCCTATGTCCAGCAGCGAACTATTAAGGCTGATGATGATGATGATGAAAGCATCCTTCGTGGACGCAAGAGGTCAATGATGATGATAATTTTACAAACATAATTTAGACACGGTTTACTCGCTGACATAATAAGATTAATCTTACCTAGATTATTCTGATTATTTTAAAATATTGGAAAACTCAAAACTCTAATCATGGTATATATATCCCGTTATAAATGACTTTAGTGTTAATAACCATGATAGTTTCAAAAGTTTTATTCTGATTATGTCAGAATGCTTGTCATTTGAAAATGATCACGTATATTTTATTATTATTTTATCGTATGTGTCTACGGTTAAGGCGGTGTTTTACTACTTATTTATTAGTGTGAACAATAGATTGTGTAGAAGAGTTACTAGGTATAACAGTTTACGTAGGTATGCATACTACAATAATTGTTATATTATATTATAATTGTAATATTGGATAATTATTATCCAATATTTAATAGCAACGGTAAATTATAAAGTAACATGTAGGTGTTAGGTTAGTATCTTCCTAGCAGCCTAAAATGGTAAGATCTTCACTTTTGTTTTGCCTTTGTAAAATAAATTCAAATATTGAGATCGTTATTAGTGGTATTTCAATAGTTTTCTAGAAAATTTCAACCTACTACAAGTTAGGTTATCTACTTAGGTACAAAGTTAAGGCACTCGTATACTATCTATACTAATATTATAAAGAGGAAAGATTTGATTGTTTGTTTGAATTGAATAGGTTCCGAAACTACTGGACCAATTTGAAAAATTCTTTCATTGTTTGAATCGTAAATTTTCCCTGATGAACATAGGCTATAGTATATATCAAAAAAGTTAGGGATCCACGTGAAAAATTCGAATTTTGTTAAATACCAGTGCGAAGCCGCGGACCGCTAGTTATTAGTAACTATAAAGTTCACTTACCGTTTTGTAGAAACCTCAACTTTTTCTCTAGTTCATCATCATTAACTACAGCTGCACCCATGATGACGTCAGAATGACCGTTCATATATTTTGTCAGGGAGTACATAACAACGTCGGCCCCGAAGTCCAATGGCCTTTGAAGGTACGATGTTAAGAATGTGTTATCAACTACCACAATTATATCATTATTGACGGCTTTGGCGACTTTAGTTAGAGCAGCAATATCCACAACCTTAAGGAGGGGATTGGTTGGGGTTTCGATCCAAATCATCTGTAAAAATAATGACATTTTTTAACGTTAATCAGTTAGATTTTTCACCTTAAGTCTTAATTTTCGCAACATTTCAAAAACTCATAAATTAAATAATACCTATAAAAACTTTTTAATAACAACATTTGACAACAAAATAATTGTTTTGGTCCTAAGTAAGTAGGTAAGACAAAGATAGGAACTTAAATTGCAATATTCTTAGTTCTACTTATTTAGAAAGACAAAGAGTGAATTGCAATATTCGTATGATTTTCATCATTAAAAAACCCTTTTAATTTACGAAATATAAGTAAAAAGACACGAACAATAATATTAATTCGTGCCGTATCTACAGTTTCTTGAAATACCTCGTAGGAAAATTACTGTGTGACTTGTTTGGTTTATTCTAGAAATTTCTGATTGATCACGAATCACGATCACATAGTAAGAGATAAGCAACTAACCTATTTATCTACCGAACACTTACCTTCGTGTTGGTTTTAATTGCTCTCTTTACTTTTTCTAAATCGGTGAAATCTGTAAACGTTGTTTGAATACCCATTCTGGATACAACTTGCCTAAAATATAAAAATAAACAAATAAAATACCGAATCAATGGCCCACAAGCTTATAGATTTACAGGCAAACATTGGTGATTTTTTTTAAATACTGGACAGTCCACATAGCTTCATCTAGCCCCAAGCTAAGCAGAGCTTGTGTTATGGTCGGATATTTGGCAATGTACTAGATGTAGATGACTGATATAAATACTTAACACATTATTATGTATAACATATTTTTTACTATCCATAGAAAACCAAAACACACGTAACAAATATCAGATGGTACGAATATTTGACCCGAGGCGGGAATCAAACCCGCAACCTCCGGTGCAGGCTAACTTTTTCCCACCGCGCCACAGAGGACGTCCAATACCTATTTCATTATCGTCAAGTAGTTGTAGCACCAATTAATTTGAACTCGTTGGAACATGTACAAAAACAGTGAACAAGGTATAATTGAGGGGAAACCAGCTTGGGCTACAGTTTTTTTCCTTATACCAACCTTAGCAGCCGGTTTGTCCCGCCGTACACATCGTCGGAGGATACAATGTGGTCACCGTTGCTCAACAATGATATTAACGTGGTAGTGGCCCCAAGACCAGATGCAAAAGTTAAGCCGTGCTTCCCGTTATCTAACGCAGCCAGGCATTCTTCTAATGTATTTCTTGTTGGGTTTCCCGATCTGGCGTACTCGAAACCCTAAAATAAATGATATGACTTATCAAGGTTATGGAGTAACAGGTTATCTTTAAATAGCCTACAAGTTACCTATAAGATTTCCTAGACGTTAGGTACCTTGCAAAATCTTAGGCGGGTTGGTTACGTACCAACTGCCTAGTAACTTACACAATAGTACTAGTATAGTATTATATTATCTGTGACAAAGCTACTGATGCTTATTATAATATAACCGGCCAGACGCAAGTCGTCTCGCACGCGATGGGTTTCTTGGCATCGTAAAACAGATAAGCCGAAAGCAAACATGACGCGGTCATTCATGCAAGTATGTACTGACACAAGAACAACGTTAGACGTCATCATTACACTCACTGCCCAGCCTTCGTCATGGTAGCGCGTCGCGTAGCGACCCAAGGGGGTCGTTGCGCGTCGTCGAAGAAATTATGTGCGTCATGGTCAATAAAAGTGTTAACCTCTGGTCATCGGTAGGTACTCAACGTAGTATGGACGTTGGGCTCCTAATTATTCAATTTATATAAGCGGTAATATAAATACACACCATGTGAAAATATCAACAGACTACCTACTGAAACGATTTCTGTAGGTATCTTTTGATCTGGAATCAAAAGATACCTGCAGAAATTGTTTAAGTTGAACAAAAATAGCCGAAAATTTGTTGTTTCTTAAATTGATTGAGGCCCCCTTGATGCTGTTATTTTTGAATGATGAATGAATGAAAAGTATATTTATATTATATTTATTTATAATTTTGTTATAGCGGCATATTAAATAAAAATGTGTGTGGGAAATGCAAGTTTATCTTTTAGGTACAGTTCATTTGAGTTAGGCTACATTACAGCTCGTTGAGAGATGGACGGGCTGAGACTTTGTACCTACCTAAGTAAAAGGGTTACGTTCGCACCCGTTGGGTACGGAATCCTAAAAAGCGATACCTACCTGTTTAACATAATATTAGTTCCGTTCCGTATTCTCATTATAATACGTGACATTTATTTTAGCGTCGCTTAAAACTCAACTAAAATGGGTAGATAGGCACGTATTCATAACCAAACTGAGCAAAAAGTTTACTATTCATAAATACCTATTTCGTATTAATAAAGTTATTGTATTTTTGCATGAAACTTACCTAATTATATATACTTATTGATATATTTTACTATATTTAAACATTTTATTGACCCTGCAATACCACTTCAGCTCAAAGACCCACAAGGCAAATACCTAGGTACGTAATGTAGGTAGAGTTAAGTTAAATAATTATTTACATACCGTGTGTTCGGCTGGAGCAGGCTGCTTAAATGTGGTTGACGTGACTATAGGTGGAACAACCGCAGCCGACTTCCACTTTTCCGGGTCTTGCCCAACGTGGATCGCCATGGTTGCAAAACCTGGTTTTTGTTCCAAGAATCCGTTTTCCATCTATATAGCAATATAAAAGATTTCACTAACATACACTTTATTTCACTTAAAAAACGCATCTTATAGGGTTTTTAATTTTACACTCAACTGGTAGTTTCTAGGTTAGTTAGTTTGAAATTTAAATAATAAACCACAAAATAATCTTTCGACCCACAAATATTATATTTATAGGTTACAAGTAAAAATAAACCAACAATGGTTATTTTTAAATAACAGCACTTGTGCGTGGCACGTGTCTATCTAAAATTAACTTATTTTATCCCGTAATATCCTAAAAAACGCGCATTAAAATCAAGGTTACCAGTTGAGTGTATAACATTTTGAACTCAATATTTTGTAATGAAATACCAATTTATATTTTAGATAGCTTGCATGAATACAGTTGGCTTTTAAATTTATTAAAATCTACTTACTGTATTGTAAATTTCTCGTAAATTGTTTTATAAAACTAACACACTACCGCCGGCTGACGAAATCTTTCGGTACTGAGTGTTAGAGTATTAGTGTTCTGTGACTGAGTGAAATGAACGAACGAGTTGTGCCACGAGCGTCGGGACTGCTGCGAAAATACCTCTATTGACAATAACGGTTGTGCGCGGATCGATATAGATAGGGGATCGCGTATAGCGACATTTGTGAATAGAAGGAACGAAATAACGGCTTTTAATATCGTTATCACTGTAGCTCGGCATTATAACAAAAACCGCTTCAATACGTAGGTTGCTTGACCTCAGACTGCAATATTAGTATTTTTTTCCTAGTAGGTAACAATTTTTTATTTGGTACTAAGTATTTAAACGCGAGTCGTTCGCCGATAACTATTAACTATATAACCTAACCACAACCTAACTAAAATATAGGAAATTGTTTCGACAAAATATAAAACCTACAGAAATTTCAAAAATATGTTCTAATACATAAAAAATTAATACCTTTCATTTGATACAACACTTAATATCTATTTATTTTTCAGTTACCTATATGAATAATCTAAAAAATATATTTCAAATATTCAATTTTATTCCCACTCAAGGTTGTCGCTGTAATAATAATCTTAGGTTCTGTTTTTTGTTTGTACTTCCTTAATTCATTTCAGGTGTTTCTATAATTAGATTTTTGTCTTTAATAAAGGTTATATTATAATGTTTTGTATCCTATCCTAGAGAGGTTTGTTATTGAATGTTAGTTGTTAGTTATAACTTAGGTACCTACATATGGATTTCTAAACCGATCTCGAACCCAAAAAATAAAGTAAAGCCTGCATGACCTATCAAACTTTTGTTTTACTAACTTTTAATGTAGGTCCTTTTTTGAAAACTTCAAGAAAAGCAAGCTACGTCTTCTCATCAATTGATTTAAACAATTTAATCTATTGCTAATCATCAATTCCATATACTAGGTACGTTACAAATTTATAAGAAAACAAGTTATTAAGTAAAATAAACAAAACAATTTACTTACAATGAGTACAAAACATGTGACCACAATGATATGATTAAAGTTTGGTTAAATATAATAAGAGACGAAAAATATTTAATGGTTTTATAAGAATATCTCTGCATCGCAACTGGTTAATATTATACTGTTCATTGATACCTAAACTGGTATTAATAGGTCTGTCCTCTAAAGGTGTGATTTAATTTTCTGTGAATGTTGGGTTATCTGAATGCAATGTTAAATCCTTGCTCTAGGTCTTTAATAAGATCATCAGGATCTTCCAATCCTACAGAAACCCTGATAAGAGAATCTGTGATACCAAGTTCAGCTCGCTTCTCAGCTGGCAAAGAAGCATGAGTCATCACCGCCCTGAAAATTAAAATGACTGTAATTAAATAAATAAATAATGCTGGACAATCCAATGTAATTATTTATATGAACCTGAACAAATATCTGCAGATCGTACAAATGTATATGTCCCGAGGCGGGAATCGAACCCGCAACCTCCTGCGTCGCAGGCGGACCTTCGCCAATCGCGCCACAGAGGTCGTCAAAATTGTGAGTAGGTATAATGTCAAAATGATATGGCCATAGGCACATAAGGTGGTTCAGAAGGTGAGAAGTGGTTAAGAAGTACGTACGGTAATTCAATTAGACTCTCATATCCACCTAAGCTTTCAGCCAGTGTGAAAATCTTTAGGGAACTCAAAAATTTCCTTGATTCATTCAAACCTCCACTGTGTCGAAAACTGAATATACCGGAATGTCCATTCATTTGCCTCTGAGCGAGGCTGTATTGTGGGTGTGTAGGAAGCCCTGAAATTTATAAAAGCCGCCATTCTTAAAACTACCTGGGTGTCCTTTACACTTTTGGAAAATTAACAATATACCCGTGCCGTGCCTATTGCCGTGTGGTACCGGCGGCATAGAATATCACCACCACAACTCTTCGTGGGTGTCGTAAGAGCCGACTAAGGGAAACACTCCAGCGGGTGGGCAGTAGCGCCCTCTGCAGAACAACTCCACTGAACTGCGATCCCCAACCCGCATGCCTAGCGTGGGAATTTTGGGCAATGATGATAATGAACCATATACCTGGATGAAGGACTTCGGTTACTTTGGGATGCGTCTGGAGCCATTTTGCAATAATCAAGGACGATTTTTTATGCTGTTCCATACGCAACGCAAGTGTTTTCAAACTCCTGTTGACCATATAGCAGTCCCTAGGGGATGGGATAACTCCCATTGCTGTAAATACATGAGTGCATTTGAGTAAATTATTAGGTTTATGGGATAAATTTCTTCGTAATAAAAGTAGGTAAATAAGCCCCGAAGATACTCCACAGACCAGCAGCGGCCGCTCTGGTCTATAAGGAGAGTGGTGTACTTAGTATATGTTAGAAAGCTGTTCCTTTTGAACGTGTCTCAGTGAAGGTACCTACACAAATGAACATCATTTGGGGAAAAATATCACCAAACTAGACAACCAAATCAAAATAAAATCAAAAAAAGACTGACTCTGAAAAGATTCTGACTCTCTCGTTTCACAATAATAAACAAAGTAATAAACATCTTTTTAATTTGTTTGCTATCCGAGATCTTTTACTATATTATGCCAAAAACACTTACTTCGCTTTTCGTATCGTCGTAGTGTTGACTTACCGTTCTGTAAAAATCTTAATCTTTTCTCAAGTTCATCATCATTGACTATAGCTGCACCCATGATGACGTCAGAATGGCCGTTCATATATTTTGTCATGGAATACATAACAATGTCAGCCCCGAATTTCAATGGCCTTTGAAGATAACATGTCAAGAATGTGTTATCAACTACCACAATTATATCTTTATTGACGGCTTTGGCGACTTTAGTTAGAGCAGCAATATCGACAACCTTAAGGAGGGGATTGGTTGGGGTTTCGATCCAAATCATCTGTAAAAATATATTATATTATATCATAATGAGATATATATTATATCTCATATGATATAATTATATATACCACGAATTCGCTGTACCTAGTGTTTTCTACGAAGCGTACCTATCTTATTATGATTATGAGTTTTTCTTTTATTAGTGCGGTATCAACAGTTCTTTAAATAGTAGGTACGTACCTAAGTACATGTACCAAGTTAGTTAAAGATTTAGGAAATGTTTCTATACATTGATTTTATCAGAAATGCAAAATTACAAGCCTTATAAGGTTTGCTCACGTCAAAATAATGCTAGCGAAAATATGAAATAGAAGACCATAAGTGCGGAAAATGGCGGACACTCTATCCTGTATTTATAACCGAAAGTTGTTTGGTTTATTCAAACAAATATTATGTGATTGATCAAATGACATACTCAAGAGATAAAAACTAACCTAGGTACATAATACCGAACACGACCACTTACTTTCGTGTTTCTTTGAATTGCATGTTTAAATTTCTCTGGATCTATGAAATCAGTAAAAGTTGCTTCGATACCCATTCTGGACGCAACATGCCTAAAATATAAAAAATTATTTAATATAGCGAGTAAATGCCTTGGTTCACGAAGAAAGCTAATGGATTTACAGGCCAAACAATGGTCGTAAGTGCATAGGTGTCCAATCAGAAAATTTTGCTATGTATATGAAAAAATAATGGATAAGTACCCATAAAAGAAAATTAGCAAGTATTTTATACAAAATCAAAGAAACTTAGAACGAACACCTAATTTTTATCATTTTCGATCACGCGGTCTTTGGTAGGTATAAATAATATTATTTATATTTTTAAATTAAAACCTTTTCGTAATATATTTAATAACAAAGATTATTATAGTACCTAACAGAATAAAACAATTACAATAATTGCTTTAAATATTATACACATTAAATACAATAGCTTTAAATTTGATACGGTTTCGAGTAAACCGTGTGAAATCGAGATCCAAGTGGAATGTACTAGGAATGAATAGATAGTAACTCTATATTGTACCTACCTACAGAAAAAATTAAGAAAAGCAATAGATGAATAATTTCAAAATAGGGGATTAACCTTGTTGGGTGTCAAATTAAAAGTATTAGTTTTTACATCTCAATACCTTATAGTTTTCAAGTCACATACTTTTTGAATTTTTTTCGGAAAAGTTTAAATATTTTACGTTCCTCCCCTATTTCCAAAGTCTGCAGAGCGATCCATGTGAAAAATGTACTAGACGTTTGTAGATATACCAAGATGCACATATATTTTAGGTACAGGAAAAATACATTAAAGGAAGGAGGAAAACCTCGGAGGAAAATACGGAAAGTCTGTAAGTAGAACACTGAAAAATAGTCAAAAATGGGGGAATTACCCCGGCGAGTAGGTTTTAGGTTTGTTCATCTCAAAACTGTTTTTGAAATTTCGTGATATACTTTGTGATACCGTTCCGATAAATTACCAGCAGCTTTGAAATTTCAGTAGGTTTCATACTTTTTGAGACAGTTCCAAAAAACCACCAGTAATATCTATCTATTCCCTAATCTCCCAAGTAACTGGTACCTATTGTGTAAGTATACATAATTGACAAAAGTTCGAAACCCTCCAGAGTTACACTCGCACGGATCTTGTTTTCTTATTGAGTGGATACCAACCTTATCACCCTGGTTGTCCCGCTATACACATCGAAAGAGGAAACAATATGATCTCCGCTGCTCAACAATGATACTATGGTGGTTATAGCACCACAGCCAGACGCAAACGTTAAGCAATGTCTCCCATGTTCTAACGCAGCAACGCATTCTTCTAATGTGTTTCTTGTTGGGTTGCCCGATCTCGCATACTCCCAACCCTAAAACAAATATAAATAAATAATGCTGGACAATTCACACATTATCTAGCCCCAAGCTAAGCAGAGCTTGTCGTAAGGGTACCTAGGTACTAGATGACCGATAATACTTAGGCAATGCAAAATAAAGATTAATTGGTCACTTAATTATTGTTTGGTAAAGTTATTTAAACTACGAATCCTGTTATGAATTCGTAAAAAAAAAGAACGACAGTTCTTAATTACAATTTATATACCTACCTATACATTTGTTAAAACTCAACAAAGGTACATATATATTTAGGTATATTATTTAACGAACGTACATTTTTATCGCCTGGAGAGTGCTGCTTGAACGTTGATGCTGTGACTATAGGTGGAACAACCGCAAGCGACTTCCACTTTTCCGGATCTTGTCCAACATGGATTGCCATAGTTGCAAAACCTTGTTTTGATTCTACGGGTCCTTCTATCTATACAGCAATAAAAATATTTCAAATAAAAACATCCCGAGATAGATAGGGTTGTCCATTTTTCGACCTTTTTATAAATATTTCGAAAGGTATACCTATACAACCTACCGAAATTTCTAAAACTGTTTTGAGATGTGTGGCAGCGGCCGGCGCGCAAGACTTACCGCCCACGGCTTTGCCTGTATGTGACCTAACCAATGCGCAGCAGCTTTGTGTTGTGACCAAGGGGCCCGCGCCCTGGTACGTAGGTGGAAATACCGCGGGCCTATGTGGATACAACAAAATATGGCAATAATAACGGCAACATTGCCGTTCGGTAAAATATCAAACATACACAGGAGCAAAGGTTTCAATATCTTTGAAGATAAATAATAACGTAGGTACTGACTGGTAGGTAAATAATACGACTATATTTATATTACTCACAAAAGTTGTACACGCCATATTGTAAAATAATTATTAGGTTGTTACTTCTGTATTTTTGTATTTTGTAAACGAGTACAAATTACTGAGATAACTTGTATAATTTATAGGTATACGTTTTTATGGTTTTATGTGAATGAAATTTTTCTTCAAATTTCCTCCCAAAGAAAAAAAAACACTACGTCATAATCGTCATATCAATCAAAGCAGGATATAAGGTAGGATCAAAGAGAATTAAAGATGTTAATAAATACATAAGGTTTAATTATCTATATATTGTTTTTTATATCCACGCATAAGGGTTCCGTTCCGCACGCTAACAAAAATGTGGCCAAAAATGAAAACAACCAAAATAAAATTTTGGTCATCAAAAAATATTTTTTAATTTACTTTTCTTGTAAACAGTAGAATAAAAAAAAATAGATTCAAATCCCGGTAAATCCTTTGGTCCCTCAAAAACGGAAACACCTTTTTTACTGTCAGTTTTAGTTGACATTGACATTGACTTGACATATAATTTCCCGCGAAATCCAAGAAAACAAACGAAACGAATAACATTACCATACCAAACCAAACCCAAATGAAAAATAAACCAAATTATTTTTAATTCCTGTGTACATTGCGGTGTTAAAAAATTTCTGCCTGTAGTACATTTGTGATAAACCTATATAATAAAAATAATGGATAGCAAGCCACTGCGATATGCTCATGCAGAGGGGTTTACAGATGTTTGTTACACTGAAGATGGAAGGTTTGTTGTTTACATCGAAAAAAACATTACTTGATTGTTTCATTTTCGAAAATCATTTATAATATCAGCACTGTAGGTAACGTTTTTAATTAACTAATCTTAAATTTTTTCAGTCACATCATAACCTGTGGGTTCGATGGTGATGTCCGAATATGGGTGGATATAGAAGACGACGACCCTACCTCGCACTGTGTCGGTGAAAGTGCCTTAGCAGTTTGTTTCAAAGACAAGCGTCTGTATGTAGCTACTGACAACCATGCAGTCCAAGCTTACACCTACCCAGCGTTTGATAAAGATGGTATTGTCACAAGATTCACAGCACCGGTTACACACATCAAGTCCACTAGTAAGATTGAGGTTGGTTTACATTACATACAATAGTTTAAAATGCAGATTGAAACCCTATAATCTGTACATTAATGATGCAAAGATATTGAGATCCCTTACAACTACATACAAGTTTCGAACCTAGACCGAGGTGTTGAAACTAAGTCTAAGAAGGTTTTATACACTGTGCCTACAGTTACAACTAAGACCTTTTGAAATAAATGTTTATTATTATTATTTATTTATTTAAAGGTGACAATATTTATATATTTGTAGGCTTTAGGCTGCTCTTCAGAGAATATGGAAGCCAAGATATGCAGTGTAGAAGGTGGTGCACCATTGTTTGTGATGTCTGAACACAAAGGTCCAGTGCTCAGTGTATCAATTTGCCCTAAAATGAAGTTTGCCAGCACGGCCTGTGGAGACGGCAAGTTAAGAATATGGGATATTGACTCTCAAAAGATGGTTAAAGAGATTTCTTGTATCCCAAAGATAAATACATTCTTTGCTGCCAAAGTCCTATGTAAGTTATGTTTATTTGATAATCATTTGATAGTAAAATAAATTTATATGCAACACCAATATGAACAAACATTGGGTATATAAAGAGGAAGAGAACCCCTTGGTGGGGGTTCGAGCATTTGGAGTCACTTCATAATGATTTTAAATCATTTTTGGTGCTTACTCTAACTGACAATATTTTGATCTTCACTAAGGAAGAGTCATGAACTTAGAATGTGTTTGAACATCTTCACAGACAATTATCGGTCACAGCACATGTCACGTGGCACGCCGCCAACACTGTGGTAGTAAATAGATTAATTTTATCAATGCTAGACTAAGGTAGGGATTTACTTTATATGGGATCTTTTTAAGTATTTAACACCTTGTACTTGACTAGTGTTGCCTGAAATAAATGATTTATTTATTTAATACTTTAATAAGTATTGAGGAATGTAATTGTCAACAGGTCGAATGGATTTCGATCCATCAGAGGGGAAATACCTTGCCTACCCTAACAATAGAGAAATAACTTTACTAGACTGTGAGAGTTGGGGTCAAAGAATGACATTCACACATAGTGCGGTATGTATTCATTGTATACAGTTTGAATGCTTGAGATAGGTCAGTTTAATGTGTCATGCATTCAATTATGTACTCTATTGTTTTAGATAAAATGTGCAATTTCCCAATGCCTCTTCTCACCATGTGGGAACTACTTAGCAGGCAGCACAGTGGCTGGTCAGATAGCTGTTTGGGAAATAGAATCTGGTACATGTATTGGTATTAAAGAACATCCAACAAGCCACAATGTTTCAGCCATGGCTTGGAATCCAAAAGGTATGTGTCCTCATCCTCAACACCAACTTTAACATAGGTGGTGTGGAATGGAATGTCATTCCAAGAAGTTATACATCTGTTAAAAATTATACTGTAAAAAAATTATGTACCTTAATATTGTGTTTTTGACTAAAACCCAGAATACTCAAACGCGTCTCTGATTTAAATACATCTGTAGTCGATTTTTTGACAGATTTTCATTGCAACCTGTTAAAAGTTGCGACTTGAGACAAAGAAAATTACAATAAAATAGAACTATACAGTATGTACAAATGAAACAATTGAGTTAATTGCCTGTTGAAAAAAATCTACAGGTATAGCTCGCGTCACGTAAAAAGAACGCTGGAAGAAAGTGGAAGGGGTATGTTCGCGCATGGGTACACTCGCGCACGGTAGTACTAGGTAGGCTAATTTGCTAAGCCTATTTTTAACTTATGTTTCGTATTGGTTATTAGAAAATGTTACATAAAATGAAATACATTTTCGAATCAGTTTAGAATGTTTAATCTAATTACAAAAAAAAAATGTTTAATGTAGCAAATCCATTCATTAGGTCGTCTTGGGTGACAAATATCAAAGGAATTATTATCTGCCTCTCATTTCATACAACAATATTCTAAAAAATAATTTCTCTTTAAAAAACCTTTTCGTAAACTTTTGTGCGCGACGGTATTTTGACGAGAAAAGACTTTGAAACCAAATGTCAACTGACGAACCAACCGCCCGCCCCGCGCACCACCGCTTACCACCAAACAGACCTATAAATCGACTTCTGCGCAGGTTCAAGGCCAGCGTTCTTTTTACGTGACGCGAACAATACCTCAACTGATTCATATGTCAGAAGCATCCCCATTGCTGGCTGCAAGTCAAGATCTAATATTCTTTTCAACAGGCAATGGAGTTCTAGCATACTGTGATACGGCTGGTCAACTCGGGACTTTGGTGAACTGCTATGGCAAAGATAGCGGGGGCAATGATGATGATGTCATGGAAATGGTAGAAACAGCTGATGATGGTAAGTTACTTATACCATCTTAAAAAAGTTACAGTTGAAAAGTTATACGGGTTTGTTAGTTTGTTTCGCAAATAAAGCGAGATAATTTTCTAAAATAAGAATGATCTATTTTAGACAACAAAATCTTTAATTCTAAAGTCATTTATAACGGGATATTTACCATGATTAGAGAAAAAAATCTTTAATTATCTGGTATGGGCTCATTGTTGTTAGTAGATTTATAATTTTATTGTAATATTAATAAGTAAATAATGCAGACAATAGTAAACAATGCTGGACAATTCAATAGCACCAGCTAGCCCCAGGCTAAGTAGAAAAATTCATAAATAAAATAATTACAATAAAAATCACACTCCTGGGCTTCATCCACCCTGTATCACATTCTAATTTAAATTTGGCTCCACCCTTCATAAAGCTGTAGGTACAACTTTCTTTGTCTTCAGACAACGATCTCGACAACCTGATCGAAAACTACCAAAGCGACGACGAGAACGCAATATCCTTGGATAAGTTAAAGAACGAGACTCTGGGAGTCGCTACGGAGCTGGATTGTCGGCCTGTGTCAAGGCAGACGGTTGTGGCGACTACGGTACCGCAAGGTCCCTTTCAGCCGTCGGCTACTCCGGGACATCTTGAACACAGGTTGATAGTTTTTTTTTATATATTACTAGCAACCCGCTCCGGCTTCGCACGGGCTGGTACAAAAACATTCCTCTTGAATCATTCTATCTATTAAAAAAAACCGCATCAAAATCCGTTGCGTAGTTTTAAAGATTTATGCATACGTAGGGATATAGGGACAGAGAAAGCGACTTTGTTTTGTACTATGCAGTGATGATTGTTTTCACTTTGTAAGTATAAAAAGTCTTTACACGGGTGTAATGCTGTTACTAATGCATGTTATACATATAAATCTTCTTGAGTAAAAAAATTATTGAACGAATTAAAAAAACCGCTTTAGAAACTATTGCGTAGTTTTATAGATCTTAGAATACATAGGAGCAGACAGCGGGAAGTGACTTTGTTTTATACTATGTAGTGATATAAAGAACTCAAAAATATGGATGATATTATTACTATAACTAATATTCAATCTATAAGGATTTTTTTCTAAAATATGATCATTTTTTTCTTAAATAAAAAAAAACAAAATAAAGGAATGGTATCGCGCATACAAGCGCCCCAGAAATACCTCAAAACTTGATGGTGAAATCTGTTCAGCATTTATGTTAAATGAGTCTATTACACTCTCTGTTTTTGTTATGGAAGTTCTTACATGAAATACATGATAAGTATCTTATTTTTCAAAAAGGCAACATTGTCTTATCAACCATAGACCATCCATTATACAAACAATAATGACCATTATTCTTACAGATACATGTGCTGGAACGACGTAGGAATAGTGCGATGTCATACGGTTGAAAATGGCGAATCAACTATCGATGTGGAATTTCACGATACGAATGTGCACCACGGCATACATTTGAACAACTATTTGAATCATACTATGGCCAGTTTGTCTACTACTGTTCTGGCTTTGGCGTGTGAGACACCTAGGTAAGTGAGCTGAGACCTTAAGTTTCCTTCAGTTAAATACAGGAAATAAAGTTTATCACCTTCAGTTTTAATAAGTAACGACCGATCTTATCCATCCAAAGGATGCCTGGAAGAGATCGCTGTTAGCGATAAGGCCGCCGATTGTGCTACTCTAGATATTGTTGGTATTAAGGTCTCGTTTAATTGATATATGTATAGATTTATTAATTTTTACGAATTTTAAGAAAACTATAGCTATTATTTTACGATAAGGGTTTTGCTTACTAAGTGCCTTACTTAATTTTGAATTATTAAAGCAATAAAACTGTATTATTGCAACTTATCCAAAATAATTTTCGAAACACCTTTCCAACACTAAACGCTTATTATCTACGTCGAAATGATTAGTAACACTTACACCATACATTTGTTTGTAGCAAGTATTGGAATTCCGATATTAAATGGACAGGTTAAAAGATATGTAAAAAGACAATACAATACAATACAAATACTCTCTACTGCAAACCGAGGTAGAGAAAATTAATAATAGTTGCATAATGAGCGGCTTAATCGCTAAGAGCGATATGCAGAAAACCTTTGGATGGACAATTTTCTAGGTATTAGTTATATTTATTTATTACTGGCGGTCCACCCGCCGGCTTCGCGTGGGTATTTAACAAATTTGCATTTTTCATGCGGATCCCTAACTTTTCCTATTCAATTCACACACAACACGCATAATGGACCAATATTGAGTCCAAATGCGGAAACAAGGGTACATTTACCTACCACACGCACAATAAATAAATAATGCCGGACAATCCACACAGCATCACTTAGCCCCAACCTAAGCAGATATTGTGTTATAGGTACTAGATGACTGATTTACTTTAAATTATTATTACATACAAAACAAAACGACCAGAGCACCCGGAACAAATATAAATACACTATGATATATATATACACTATTCATACAACTTATGTGTCTAATACAATGTTTGTTTCGCCTATCTAAATCTAAGTTTAATGTGGAAAAACAAGTACGACAAGTGCGAGTGTAACTCGCGCGCCGAGGGTTTTGAACTTTTGTCGTTTAGGTGGGCTTACAACGCAGGAGGTTGCGGTTTGATTCCTGCCTCGGGACTAATATTTGTAGGATCTTCAGATTATTTGTTCGGGTGTTCTAGTCCTTTTCTGTACACAAAATGCCCTTGAAAAACCTCTTGCCTCGCGGCCTCTGTAGCGAGTGGACGTGTTTTGAGATCTCTGCTTATAAATATTAAAATTTGTAAGATATTAAAATTTGTGAAGACGGCGCCCTCAAGTTTGCAGACACAATTTTGGAGACCTGGTTGCTGCGCCCTCTGTCCTCTGGAGCCCCCGTATAAGCCTGAGTGAGTGGTCATAGATCGGACAAACGTAAATAAACTTAGAAAAAGAGTACCTCTGAGCGGATTCGAACCAGGTGCCCTTGTCGTCTCAGCCGTCACAGCAACCAACTGAGCCAAAGTTACAGTAAACGCGCGCTCGAAATCAAGAAACTGTATCTCTAATCAAGCAAGTACGCTGCGCCTACAGCTACCACATTAGCAAGACTCAACCTAGCTTCCTTTTCAATAAGACAAGGAGTTTTATAAAAGAACAGTGATGCAGCGCACTCCTTCGAAAGGAAACCAAAAAGAAATGGATAGTCAAGAACCAAGCCTATCTGATACTGAGCAGGAATCGGACCGTAATGTCAGCAGTCGTCGCTTTAAACGCAAAGCTATCCGCAGTCCGGAGCTCGTGAATTCATTTAAATTACAAGGAACTTTGAATTCTTTTCAACAACAGATCACTGACCACATGACGCAGCTATTTACGTCATTTCAAAAGAACCAGGATGAAAAGTTTTCTTCACTAATGACTGATTTACATGGGATAAAAGAAGAAATTCATGAAATTAAAACATTCAATGAAGAGACTGATAGAAAGTTAAACACTCTCGGTTCGCAATATGAGAGCATCTCAATAAAAACCACAAACCTAGAGAAGGAACTCAAAATTAGCTCAGAAAAAACCATGATGTTGGAAAAAAAGGTGGAGTCCTTAGATAGGCAACTCTGCCAGTATAAAATCGAGATTAGAAATATACCGATGGAAGCTCGGGAATCCAATCAAGACCTTCAGCTAAAAGTAGAACCCTTATTTAAATTATTAAAAGTAGAAACTCTGTTAACCGACGTTCGAAGCATAAAACGACTGCCAGGAAAGCCAGATACGCCCCGACCGATTGTCATGGAGTTGGCAAATTCTGAAGCCAAGAGTAGCATCTTAAAAGCAGTACGACAATACAACAAAAATAACGGAAAAGATAAGCTCAACACCTCCCACTTATCAATCCCCGGATTACCCAGACCTATCTATGTCGCTGAATCCCTGACTTACAAAGTGAAGGGATTGTTTTATAAAGCGAGAGAATGTGCAAAAAAACATGGATATGCGCACTGTTGGACCTCAAACGGAGTTGTCTGCCTACGCAAAGAAGACGACGCAAAAATCATATTCATCAAAAATGAAGACCAGCTGCAAAACCTATGTGCATGACTAGAAAACTGCATAGAAATTCTTCGATCTACGTATTGGTCAGTAAATGTCTTTCGCGAAATATTTGTTGAATGTTTAAGTTACGAATTTAGTTTAACATGTAATGTATTTAGTCTTAGTGATCTAGCCCAAAACTTGAAATATGTGAACCTGAAATATAACCGCTCGCTTGATACTACCGTTACCAATAAATCTGAATCGAATTTTCACAAAGATCAATCGAATAAAGTTAAAAATGTATTGTGTACAATGAAAGGACATAATAACACCAGCCTCAATTCATCTATAATATCATTTTACCTCGCCGAAACACCTACCAAACCCTATACTATAAAAACAATACCAAAAATGCCTTATAGGCCTATCTGCTTACACTGTATGTATTATCGCAGTGTATATAAATTTGTTAACTTCTACATAAAATGAACAGCAATATTGAAATATTGTACGATAGTATAGATAATGTATCTGTTTCAGAGGCGTATAGATGCAAACCTAAAGACTGTTTGTCCTATTTAAATCTAACCCTAAATCAAATAACTATTCTCACTCAAAATATTAGAAGCATTTCAAAAAACTTTAACGATTTTATATTACTTTTAAACCAACTTAACACACTACCAGACGTTATTGTTCTTACGGAATGCTGGCTATCTAAATGTTACAATCCCCCAACTTTAGATGGTTATAGTTTAACTTCTTCAACCAAAAATATACTCCAAAATGATGGAGTAGTAGTCTATGCAAAGTCAGATATGGTTTGCATTTCATATGAACCCACATTTCTTAATGCAAATTCCCTTATCACTATAGTTAACAATGACTTAGCCATAATTTCACTATACCGCTCCCCATCTTACACAAATCTAGAAAACTTTATTGATTCGTTGGATAATGTCCTAACTAACTTAGGACAATACAGAAATATCGTTTTAGTAGGAGATATTAATATAAACATTTTAGATGGTGTAGAGACGAAAAAGTCATCAGATTACTTAGACATATTGGCTTTTCATGGTCTTCTACCTACTCATACTCACGCTACCAGAGGTTTAAGTTGTCTTGACCACGTTTTTCTTAAAACAAACAAAAATGGGGTAACTCTTGTTATCGAAAGCAGCTTAACTGACCACTATCCCGTACTCCTAGCTCTCCAAAACTATGACACAAGAAAAAGGCCACAATACAACACAAAAATAGATTATAAAACCATCAAAGAAGAAATATCTTGCGTCGATTTCACTTCGGTACTCTCGACTCTTGACTGTAACCGCGCCACTGATGAACTCATTCTAATTTTGACAACCATTATTGATAAAAACACACACATAGTTAAAATATCCGGGCACAAAACACCTATAAAACCATGGGTGACACCAGGGTTAATAAGGTGTATGAAACATCGTGACAAACTTCACCTAAAATCGCGCAAGTCACCAAATGAAATCAACCAAATTATATATAAAAGATATAGGAATTATTTTAACAAAATTATGAGAAAAGTGAAATTAGCCTATGAACAGTCACAATTTGAACAGGCCAACGGGGATGTTAGGAAAACATGGAAAGTCATCAATGAAATAACAAACTTTAAGGCAAAGAAGGCTCTATCACAGGATCTCATACAAGGAACAGACCCATGCTCTACTTTAAACACCGTTAACAAGTTTTTTGCCAATGTTGGACGCGACCTAGCAAAAAAAATCTGCACAACAATACCAAATGCACATAACATTTTAAAAACGACCTACAATACAACAAACTCTTTTGGACTCATCGACATTGAACCAACTGAAATACTGACTATAATAAACTCCCTCAAAACCAACTGTTCTATTGGGTGGGACAATATCTCTTCTCGAATATTAAAAGAAAATAAAGAAGTCCTAGTCCAGCCCCTCACACATATCTGTCAAATTAGCTTCACAACATCTGTTTTTCCTAAATCCTTCAAAAAATCTATCATCTTGCCTATCTACAAGTCAGGAGACAAAAAAACGCCGAGTAATTACAGGCCCATATCTATTCTACCAGCTCTCTCTAAAATCTTAGAAAAAGCTATTAATAATAGATTAGTTAAATACCTGGAAGACTTTAATTTAATTTCTAAGAACCAATTTGGGTTTCGGAAAGGACGCTCAACGGCAGATGCAGTATCTGAACTAAATGATTATATAGTAGACTGTCTGGATAAAGGTGTCAAAAGTATGGGTATTTTTATAGACATGGCAAAAGCATTCGACACTGTGTCGATTCCTTTACTCATAGACAAGCTAGAAGGCCTCGGAATACGTGGAGAACAACTTGAACTTTTTAGGAGCTACCTGAGCGATAGAACACAGTTTGTTAAGATTGGAGATTACACTAGCAATGAAATACCTGTAACGTACGGAATACCACAGGGCTCTATCATTGGACCGACTCTCTTCTTGGTCTATATGAATCATATCTGTGACCTCAAAATAAAAAACTGTAAGTTCATAGCATTCGCTGATGATACAGTATTATTATTCCAAGATGAGAGTTGGCAAAAACTGTTCGAATGTGCTCAGGATGGATTTGACATCGTAGCTAAAACTCTCTCCGTGAACATACTAACTTTAAACGCGTCTAAAACTACATACATTACCTTTTCTCTCCGTAAACCTGGACAACCAAACAATCCTCAGTATGTTATACGTGCCCACTCTAGTCAATGTCTATCATCAACAAGAGAATATTGCGCCTGCCCCACTCTAGAACGAAGTACCTCCACAAAATACTTGGGTGTGACTATTGACCAACACATGACTTACTTAGCACATATAAACTCTATTACAGCCAGAGTACGCAAACTGATTGCAGTTTTCAGAAACATTAGACATGTAGCGAAGGAAAACCAGATTAAGACTACGTATTTCGCACTCTGTCAATCCTTGTTACTATATTGTATTAGATCTTGGGGTGGAGCTGCAAAAACTCATCTGCTCACACTAGAGAGAGCCCAGAGAGCAGTGCTAAAAGTGGCTTATTCCAAACCGTATAGATATCCAACTACCCAATTACTCAATGAATGCAATATTCTCTCAGCTAGAAAACTATTTGTACTGCAAATTATCTTAAAACAACACAAGGAACCAATAAATATAGATATTTCCAACAAAAGAAGAAAAAACAAAGTGTTCAAGTCAAATTCATATAAAACCAGTTTTGCTCACCATCATGCACAATTTTTAGCACCCTACCTCTATAATAAAATAAATAAAATAAAAACTCTATATAAAAAGACATATAGAGAATGTAAACTAACCGTAACGGACTACTTGCAGAATATTGACTACGAACAGGCAGAGCAACTGCTAAGAATCCTATCATAGTTTTGGGCTACATCATTATTATTAGTTTGTATTATTAGTTTGTATAATACGTGTATACTCTAGGTTATTAATTTATTAGTAAATAGGCAAATAAGTTTATACTTTATTTGATACACTTGTCCATCTCTTAGTTTAAAATAGGCATAATATCAATAAAACTTGCACATAATATCCCTCTAGAAGCCGCAGGTAGAGCCCTTGCATCTAAATACAAGTGTAAACTTAGTTAGAGCGAGGAGTCACCTTAACTTTGAAAGGTTAAGTTTAAGTATAAGATAAATATCAGAATACCTACTTAAACTCTACAATAGTTTAAATACTTACTTGTTAACCTATTTTATGAATAAATATTTTTATTATATTATTATAAAATAAATCATCTAATGTGATAAATGTCAATTATTTAAATAAATACACCTAAAGCTAAGCACAACATTCAATTTCTTACATAACCTATATCTCTTCAACAGCAAACTGGTATGCATATCGCTGGTAGGCAGCAGTAAGGAATGGAGCGCCTCTATGCCGGACACAGAGGAGATTCTCTGCGTCACCGCCGCGACAAGCATCGTGGCCTGCGCGACAAACGCCAGACTGTTGCGGCTCTTTACTGCTATGGGCACCCAGAGACAGGTAACAAGAAAGAAGAATTCAATCGATAGATAGTGCTTATAATAAAAAGAACTAAATTATTTATGACAATCTACACCTGCTGCATCAAGATTTGTTAACGGCAAGCGGTGTGAAGACACGGACCCGTCAACAAGTCATGTTGCCACATAGATATATAGCGTTTATAATAAAAAAGAACTAAATTATTTTTAACAATCTACACTTGCTGCACCAAGATTTGCTAATGGCAAGCGATGAAGACCCAGACCCGTCAATAAGTCATGTTGCCACATAGATATATAACGTACTAGACAAAAAAAAATAGCCCGACGTTGACTTCAAAGAGAATAGAACCACTACGTTGACTTATTCAAATTATCTATCTATGGGTTAGATAATTTTTACTCCTGAACGTAAATCGTGCGTGTATTTAACACGAGATAAGCATCGGATACAAGTATAAAAAGGTCAAAAAGTTATCATCGAAATAGGAAACACTGAAAAATAATTCTCTGGTTTATAAATAAAACATGAAATAAAAAATAAATAAAACGCAATGTTGTGCAATGGCTTGAATATTGGCAAATTTCAAATGTTTCTACGACTTTAGAATGTGAAAGAAACCTACTATACTTATAAACAAATTATTACCCCTCCAAATTATTCCTGAAAATTTTGTTTAGTCTGTGTATTTGAAGAACTGATTTTGATTATTTTTGTCTTTTGGCTCTTAGATAGATATTATATGAGCCTAAAGATACATAAATAAAAATTAAAGGTGTGCTCTGTGGCGCGGTGGGCGAAGGTGCGCCTGCGACGCATGAGATTGCGGGTTCGATTCCCGCCAAAAACCACAAATATTTGTACGATCTGCAGATATTTGTTCAGGGTGTTCTGGTCATTTTCTAAGCATAATAAAAAAAAAACTATAAATTATGTAATAATGTTATATTCTGTATATCAGACATCTACATCTAGTACCCATAACACAAGCTCTGCTTGGGGCTAGGTGATGCTGTGTGGATTGTCCAGCATTATTTATTATTTTATCTAGCTAGCAATATATAAAGCAATATATAAGAATATACATAGAACCGAAATTCACACCAATGACCCATTATGACGAAATGACTGATATGAATGAAAAAGAATATAAACCATGATAACTCAGATTACATTATACACTAAAAGTCATTTGTTCGGAGTTCAAAAGCGACTTAAGAGCGTGCCATACCTCAGCCAAAATTCAAATAGCTAGATAGTGATGAGGTCACGGGTAAACTCAACAAAACATGCCGTTTCATGCCTAACGATGACCTTGTGATGATTGTACTCAATTGATAGTTTATTAGCTGAATAAGAACATGACTTGCGCTATTTTCAATGACAATCAATATCTATTTTGTCTTTGGTACTTAGTCACTTCATCATCATCATCGTCAACAATACCTTCTTCAAGTTGAAACCTTCAATAATGCAGATGTTGAAGCATACAATTTCGTCATTTACATTTTGAACATATGTAAATATCATGGTTGTTTTACAAAATGTTTTTCATAAAGCAAACTTAAAACAGTTGCTAAGCTGTGTTATTTCTTACCCTGGTGTTTCAAAGCATACTGCAACAATTTGTTACCTATTTTATTGTTACATTTGCCGTGTGGTGCCGGCATAGAATTTCACCACCCCATCTCTTCCCGTGGGTGTCGTAAGAGGCAAACACACCGGGGGGCGGGCAGCAGCGCCCTCTGTAGAACAACTCCACCGAACTGCGATCCCCCAACCCGCATGCCCAGCGTGGGGATTATGGGCATTAACACCCAAATGATCAATGCCATCTATGGCGCTTATGTCCAGCAGTGGACTATTATAGGCTGGTGATGATGATGATGTTGGTGATGTACCTATTTTATTAAAAGAAATGCTACACCGAAAGACATAAAAATTCTAATTCAAATTACACCGGACTGCAAAACTAAGTACACACTTTTGGAGTAGCCATAACTTTTCAAGTACTAGATCTTCTAGACTTTTGATATGAAAAGGAGCAATTCAATTGAGCACGCCTGGGATGAGCTAGGAAGGAGAACCCTCAATCTACCCTCAGGGCGCCAAAAAATAAGCCCTGATAGAAGAATAATATTTAATCCCTAAAATCGGCTCTAAAACGTCGTGTTCACATCAGCATTATGCAAAACCGGCTCGAACCTCAAATCAGAACACGAAGAGGCAATACTGATTATTAAAATAATTTAACATTACAATTGAGTTGTTTTATGACTTTATATTATAAGGAATAAACTAAAAACTTACGATTCTATTATTTTTGATGTATGGTGTACCTAGTTTCAAAGGAATCTGATAACATTTGCCATAAAAGTTTTTTATTTTATACTAGCGGTCCGCCCCGGCTTCGCACGGGTATTAAACAAAAATTTCAGAAATTATACACACTAACATGATGGGTTTCACAGTTTTCATACGGATCCCTTACTTTTTTTAACAGCATTGGGGTTTTTGACGTTGACTCGACACTCCATAACTGACACTGGCGGTAGAGAAAAATCAAGCAGCGTGCGCTATTATATTCAACCTCTTTTTCTATTCTGACGCGCCATAACATAATAGAAAAAGAGGTTGAATTATACAGCGCACGGTGCAATTATTGAATTTTTCATGCGGATCCCTAACTTTTTTGAAAATATTATATAGCCTATGTTCATCACGGAAAATTTTAGGATTCTATTGGTGAAATAATTTTTTAAATCGGTCCAGTAGTTTCGGAGCCTATTCAATTCAAACAAACAAACAATCAAATCTTTCCTCTTTATAATATTAGTATAGATCTCTAGCTTCTGTGGTATAGAAAAAAAGTTAAATTTTAAAAGTGTGTTACCTAATTTGCAGGCCAGTATCATCCATCCGTTAATCTGTTTTTGAGTATGAAATCGGCAAACCATTGTAAAGAATATAAATAAATAATTTATACCGGACAATCCACACAGCATCATCTAGCCCAAAGCTAAGTAGAGCTTGTGTTATGGGTACTAGATGACTGATATACATAATACAATATTATTACATAGATAGATATTTTTTATTATACATAAAAAACGACCCTAAAACCTACAATATAAACACGTAGTGAACATATCTATAGTTCAAAATTTTGCAATTACCTATCATTAGTATGTCCTTATCGAGTACAAAGGTGTTATCTTCGCCACGGTAAATGCAAGGTGACGCAATCGGACAAGGTGTTTTTGTTTTGAAACAGTGTGACGATGTATGCAATAGCGTGGAAAATGCGTTGATTACGCGACATTCAACTTATCATTTGATAACCTACAGAATTAATTTGCTGCACTATTGATCTACATAAAGTAAAGTCACTTTCTTAAAAACATAGGTATATACCTACAGGTACCTATGCTTTGCAGTTTTTGTTGTCTGGTTCGAAACATATCGTAACTAGCGGTCCCCAAAATTTCAAAAACTATATTTTTTACAAACGATGGGTATGATACCCTTCGTTGAAGTTTTTATACTTCATCAGGTATCTATAATGTATCCATTAGTTTCGGAGCCTATTCAATGAAAACAAACATCCAGAACCTTCCTCTTTTTACCTAATATTAGAATAGATGTCCATTTTAGAGGGTCATTAAAGGAACAGTTAATTTAACACTTTCACTGCCCAGCATCTGTATCTGCCGCCACGCCCCGCGCGCCGGCGCGCGCCGTCGGCCGCCCGTATCATTCAGAACCACATGTATAAGTAGAATCCTCGTATAATGGAACACCCAACGTTACTGGGATGATCTTGAAATGTTAACGATATCATTTCCATACGAAAGCAAGAAATTATATCTACTTACAAATCTACATGAGAAAAGAGAATAAAATATGACGACCGATGTGCGACGCAGGAGGTTGGGATAGATTCACGCCTAGGGGAAAATAAATAAATAGTAATAAAATAAAAAAAAATCTTTTATTTACGATAACATTGATCTATAATTTGATAGGTACTAAATTATATGCTAAATGCTAGGTTTTAAATTACAATTAAAATTACTTAAATTAAAATCAATCAAATGTTTGTAAAACAATTTTCCTTGAATTAATACTCTTTCTTGTACAAAATAGAAAAAAATTAACTACAAAAAAAAATCGTGCGCTAACCGGTGATCACCTTTTACCCTTTAAGTCGTTACATGTAGTCGTTACATAGACTATGCATCTAATTAAGTCTATTGTGTATATTTGTTATTCGTGTAATTATCTTATATTATCTTTAAACACAAACGTTCTTTTATCCGTAACTATAATAACATCGTTTGTTCGCAGGTCATTTCCCTCGCCGGGCCCGTGGTGTCTTTGACCAGTTTCAACAGCACCGTGGTATCGGTGTACCATAGTACAGACCCGGGTGTCTCAGACCAACACCTGGCTATGGACATCATTGCTCTGAACGGTATGTATTGTTCTAGATAAGCAAAAAGTGCAGCGCATCAGCATTGCCAGACACAAGGCAATGCAGCCAGCATCTTGGGTACAGGTCCAACTGGTATCAATTCTATATCAATACAGGCCTCAATACAGGCTGATATCACTCGCCACGGTCTTGGCTAAGGTGCTGGACGGTGTGATTGATATGTATTTAGAGCAACACCTTAAACTGCACGATGCACAGTTTGCTTTAGAGCCGGACTGTCCACTGAAGCAGCAGTGTTAACCCTCAAACACACCGTCCAGTACTACACGAGCAGAAGCACTCCTGTCTACGCCTGCTTTTAAGACCTATCAAAAGCTTTTGATCTTGTTTCGTATGACAGGTTGTGGCAGAAACTCGCGACCGAGACTCAAATTCCTCCGGAGCTAATCTCGCTGTTTAGGTACTGGTGCGGCAATCAGGACAACAATGTAAGCTGGGCGGGATCATTATCGGATATGTATAGGCTAGAGTGCGGGGTGAGGCAGGGCGGGGGGACTTCACCGAGGCTATTCTGCCTATACATAGATCGTCTGATCCGTGAGCTCAGCAGCACCCGGGTCGGGTGCTCGATTGATGGGGTGACCATAAACAATATCAGCTATGCTGATGATATGGTGCTGCTGAGCCCATCGATCAGTGCCCTCAGACGACTGATAGGCATCTGCGAGTGCTATGCGGAGGACCATGGGCTCAGGTACAACGCGAGCAAGAGTGAACTGATGGTCTTTAAGGCGGGTTCAAAGACCTACACCACAGTCCCGCCAGTTACACTCAATGGCAATCAGCTGAAGTGCGTGTCAGAGTTTAAGTACCTGGGCCACTGGGTCACCGAGGCACTCACAGATGATGTAGACATGGAGAGGGAGCGGAGGGCGTTAACGGTCCGAGCTAATATGCTGGCCCGTAGGTTTGCGCGTTGCAGTGCGGAGGCGAAAACAACATTGTTTAGGGCGTACTGCCAGACTTTTTACACGTGCAGCCTATGGATAAAGTATACGCAGAAGACCTGGAACGCCCTTCGCGTCCAGTATAACAATGCCTTCAGGTGGCTGATGGGGCTGCCGCGCTTCTGTAGCGCATCAGGCATGTTCGCGGAGGCGCGGGTCGACGGGTTCGCTGCCATCCTGCGCAAGAGAACGGCGTCGCTGATGAGCAGGGTACGCGGCAGCGCCAACAGCTACCTGCAGGTCATTGCAGGAAGGCTGGATACAGCCTCCCCCTTCATGCGGCACTGGACGAAGGTTCATGCTGTATTGAAATAATAATTTGAATTGTGATGTGTTTTTAATGTGATATTTTTATTTATTTATTAGAATGTTATTGTATCTTTGAAATTATTTACATAATATGGACTGCATATGTAGGTATGTATATTTGTGTCCGAAATAAATGATTTGATTTGATTTGAATTCGGTCCAGTAGTTTCGAAGCCTACCTATTCAATTCAAACAAACAATCAAATCTCTCACGAGGTATTCCCCAGAAGCAATAGATACTACGATATGTAAGGAAAATTTGCTACCAAAAACTGCCAGTCATGGAAATATTGCTTCTACAATTTATATCAATTTAAGATGACTCTACAATTAGAATGAATACAGTATTATTGAGTCATGCCATACTCAATACTCATACTTCATTAAATGATATAAATTGGCCTGATTTTGCAAAATGGCAAGAGTATATCAATGTGATGTGATGACGATAATTATCACATCATGAACAATATATGGTTGTTTGTATGTATCTATACTATATTATAAAGAGGAAAGATTTGATTGTTTGTTTGTTTGAATTGAATAGGCTCCGAAACTACTGGACCGATTTGAAAAATTCTTTCACCATTAGAATGAGCGCCATAGATGGCATCATTATTTGGGGGTTATTGCCCATAATCCCCACGCTGGGCATGCGGGTTTTTCTTATAGAATTCTATAAGAAAAGTAATACTAAAGCAAAATAAAACAATACAATCAGGCAAACAGAGAGGCTACTTAAGTACGAACTATGAACTACTTAGGTAGGTACAATAAAAATAGGTTTGGTTTGTACTATAATTAAATAGTTCATTGCATTGGATCACTTCTTATAACCTACGAGACAATAGACTCGCTATTCCACATGTAGGATAATAATATGCTACTATCGGTTTTGAATTAAACAGCACCCTTTGACCTCATAACATATTCACCTCACATGAAGTGCGAAGTAAACCAGTCCCTGTGCCGCTACCCCAAGGTCTAAACTTGCATGGTTCGGAACGGAACCACCGACGTTTCACCGTGTGCCTATGACAATACCGGCGTACTACGAATGAATCTACCTTTGGTTTTGAACTAAACAGCACCCTTTGACCTCATAACATAAATTTACCTCACAGGTCGTCAAGTGCGAAGTAAAACCGTCCCTGTGCCACTCACCCCAAGCTCCAAACTTGCTTGGCTCGGCACCAGCGACGTAGGTTCGCCTTGTGCCTACGACAATACGGGCGTACTGCGAATGTATGACGTCGCTAGCGGGATATGGATGCCTATCTGCGATATGAATAACCATTCTAGAGGTGCATCGGATTCCTGGTATATTGTTTCGGTGAGTAAAGCTTTTGTCCACGACTTTACCCGTTTTTCCTGATAGAAGTTTTAGCATAGTTTACGACGAGGACGGTCTGCAACCGGGTTCGGTTTACTCCTCGACCAAATTGTACGATCTGCAGATATTTGTCCGGGTGTTATGGATTTCTATGTATCATAAAAATATATTTATCTATTTCTATGCAGTGTATTCTATTAATTCAGTAAATAATATCTGGTACCCATAACGCAAGCTCTTTAGCTTGTAAATAAATGCTGTGCGGATTGTTCTGCATTATTTATTTGTGCCTTCCACTCTTCACGTAGTATTGTTTATTCTTTACCTACCTCAACGCATTCTGTGCGACGTCTTACAACACAAGAACATCATTGAGTAAGTTATTATACCTACATGCCAGTAAAATTATTTACTCAACGAGCTTCATGCATAGCAGCTCTTATATAACTGATATATTTAATACCTACAATGAAAATATTTAATACAAAAATTATTTTGTTACGGAAAAATAAGAAACCAAATATAAAACTTATATTCTATCGCTTTGTATCACATAGTTATAAAAACATGTTTTTGACGTAAGTTTGAATCCTCGCTCTAACTAAGAGAATCTTGTGTGAAAAGGGTGACCTTTGCCCAGAGAGAGATCTTAAGGTTCGCCTTGATCTACCGAAGTCGTAACTTTGATGTTCGTCTTTATATACCCAAGTCGTAAAGTTGTTCGTCCTGATCTTCCCAAATCGTAAAGTTGTTCGTCTTGATCTATCCAAGTCGCCTTTAAGAGGTAATTGATCATCTACCTATAACCCTGTTTATTTAATTAACATGAAGTGTGTATGGTGATGAAATTTAGGGTTCAATTTGTTATCAAGAGTGATAGCAGCAGTCGCAAATAACAAGGCAATAAACATAATATTATTGCATTTCGAGATAAGATAGAAAACAAAGATACAACTTTATTAAGAAAAGATATTCATGGTTCTTTATAATTTAAATACCTCTATATAAGGAGACATCAGTTTCACACTTAGATCAATTCACACTCAGGTCAATTTCGTCATTTAGATGATGAATGTAATTTTTGGGTGAGCTCAAAAATTACAAGTATGATCTAAGCGACAGCTTGACATCTTCAATCCCAATTTATCTACGTATACCACTTATTGAGTTTGTCCTCAGTTTATGAGATTATAGTTAAAACCTACCTATATTATAATACTCTTGTTGAACGGTATGCTATGTAGTGCGGGTATAGAATTTCACCACCGCAACTCTTCCCGTGGGTGTCGTCGTAAGAGGCGACTTAGGGAAACACACCGGGGGGCGGGCAGTCACGCCCTCTGTAGAACAACTCCACTGAACTACGATCCCCAACCCGCATGGCCACCGTGGAGATTATGGGCAATAACCCCCAAATAATGAATAATGCCATCTATGGCGCTCATTAGGGGAGGCCTATGTCCAGCTGTGGACTGTATTATTGGCTGATGTTGTTGTCGTTGTTGAATGGTGTCTAGTTAAACCTAACCTAGGTTTTAAGGCACTTTTAACCGAATCGTAATGTAAACTTTTGGATAAATAATTCTATTCTATTCTAAATATTTTTTTTAAACTCAAAAATAAGTCGTCTATGTAATAGAAGGAAATAATTTGATAACATTCTTCTCAGGGCACTCTTCTCTTTGCCCATTACTGGGATACAATATGATAAGATAAGGTACAAACACCCAGACCCTAGATGATCTGTTATTTGCAGACCGTAATTTGTCACGCGCCTTAGATGCAAACGGTCGCGGGTTTGATTCGTAACCCGCGACCGTTTGCATCTAAGGCGGCTTTGTTAAAACTACACCACCTACCTACACTATCTTTTAATTTAATTTGTCCACTGTTATGTAATTAACTACAGATCGAATAACGATTCTTTTTACATTTTTAATTGTTTATTTATCATTTTTAATTGTTTACTAATTAGGTAGTAACCTAAGCTAAATAACTGTTATGATGTAAGTGACTGTGTTTTTTGAGAATAAATATCCCTATGTATATGAAAAATATTTTATTTATATGAAACCTAAAACTACACAAGAGGTCGTCTACGATCGATAGTAAACCATTTTTTGTTGCAGGTCTCCGAGCCATCGCAGAAAATACGGTCTATTCTATGCAGAGGAGCTTCGTTCCCCGCTACTGTTCCTAAGCCGATAGTAATGGAGATAGACGTGCAAGTAAGTACAAAGATTTTTTTTACCAATCAGTTACTATGTTTAAATAAAAAAAAATGTTACATGTTAGTAACTTTTAAGTTATATTAATTATAAAATAAAAAATAATGTGATGGTGGTCACGGGGCGACTCACCAGAAAATTAAACAAAAGGTACGCCATAATTAAACTATAAATCGTTTTTAATATGTCAGCACAAGTTTAAAAAGTTTTAAAGACTTAGAAAAGCGTTATAGCGAATCTCACCTACCTACCAAAGGTTCAGAATCCCTGCAGAAATGTTAATAGAAGACTGGTTTCGGCTCAGGAAACCACCATATTTTTCAACAATAAGTCAGGGATGAAATATAAACTGATGGAAATATCATGGGAGTTAACTGCAGAAATTTTGATTTCCTTTGTTCAACTTAATGTAGGTAAGTTAAAATAGGTGGCGGCGCTTTGGGTCAAGGTAACGCCCTAAATAACGTCTAATTTAGGGTTCCGGTGACGGCTGAATTTCCCATACAAACGTAGGTAATTTGAGCGTATTTTCACCGTGGTCTGCTATTATTTGTATTAAAATAGTATTTATCTAGGTACCTGCTATAAACTTTTTTCAAAATACTTTTTAGAAATTAAAAAAGTCTAGTTCCATTTTTACATCAAAGAAGACATCTTTTCTTAGTATTTGTGTTGATAAGAATTTTGAAGAAAACTCAGTATTATTAAATATTACCTACCTTACCTGTTCAACAATCTTGTGCTACCTATTTCATAACATTTTGTAATATAATAGGTATAATATAAAAATGTTATGAAATAGGTATAATGTACCGGAGTAAAAATATTTAATGTTTGATACTTACTACATTTTATACAAGCTTGCTTCGAATTCGACTGCGTTTAATTCACAATTACATGGGTTTTTCACTTGTTGCGCGGTACCCTAATTCATTTTCTAAAATAAAAGAAGCCTTAATTACCAGCTATAACATCGGCTACTGGCCAATAAGTTAACTCAAATCTAATAAAAATTTGGGATATAAGAACTTATTAATAGCCACCTAATTATCTCTACACATTTCTAATATGTATTTATGTGCTAAAAGATCCCCTAAAATAAATAAATATTAAGCAGCCTATGTTTTATTGCAGACTAGAACTAATAGTATGAAAAATTTCCAAACGAGCCGTTTAATACTTTGGGCGTGAATAGGTAACAGATCCAAATCAAACCATCTAAACATCCAAACTTTTGAGTTTTTAATATTAGTGTGATATTATGGATGACCTATGCGCATTATTTAGGGGAGGCCTATGTCCATTATTGGACTATTATAGGCTGATGATGTCACTATACGCATTTTATTTATATGTTTTATTTTTTCCTTGGTCGTAGATACCACTTTGCGAGCTGGATACTGAGAAGAGTCAATACGAAGAGCAGCTGGTGCGATGGGCGCACACCACGGCCGATGTCGACGTCAAAACCGCCCGCGAGACCGCACTCAAACTGTTTGCGGTGAGTTTGCGTTCCTCGCAAGGAACCGGTTTATTCATGTTCTATGTGTAATAAAAATATAATAAGTTATAATATTGTATTATACATATCAGTCATCTAGTACGTAAGCTTGTGTAATGGGTCGTATATTGTGTTGTATTATTAAATCAAAATCTTTTGATTTTATTAGAAATTTCAAAAGATTTTGGCAAATGATAATTATACGTTTTTTATCGGGAATAGGAGTGGACTTAACTAATGACGTTTATATGTATGGTGATATACATAATACAATATATTACATAGAAAAAAACCTCTAGTTTAGCAAAAATATATTGGGACTTGTTTCGTGCAACAATTTGTTTTTATTTCAGTTGGCTTGTCGCAGCGAAATAGAGCAGCGCGCCTTAGAGCTGATGGAAATACTCAAAGACGACCGTCTTCTGCCGCTCGCCGCTAAATACGCCTCCCGACTCGGACGCTTGCATTTAGCAGATAAACTTAGCAATCTAGGTATTTATTATTTTTTTATTGTTATTGGGAAACAAACAGCTATCTATACTAATTATAAAGAGGAAAGATTTGATTCTTTGTTTGTTTGAATTGAATAGGCTAAAAACTACTGGACCAATTTAGAAAATTTTACACATTGGAATCATAAATTTTCCCTGATGAACATAAAATATAAAATGTTTTAAAAAAAATTAGGGTTCCGCATGAAAAATGATTTTTCGTTAAATACTTGTGCGAAGCCGGGGCGAACCGCTAGTTATTAAATAAACCAAAAACTACTAATGTAGCACCAAAATCAGCAAATTTTTTGATCCGTATTAGAAATAAGCATAAATAAATAATGCTGTACATTCTAAACAACATCAATCTAGCCAAAAGATAAGCAGAGCTTGTGTTATGGGTAAGATGACTTTGCTTAATACAATGTATTACAAAGTATGCATTTTTAGTATACATACATAGAAAATGACCAGCACTCCCAAAACAATACATATTTAGGTTTTTGGGTTCCATACACAAAGGGTGCCCCCGAACCATTTACTAAGCTTTTCTCGCTGTCTGTCTGTCAGCAGGTATATTATTCATAGATCATGACATGATCTAGGAAATAATATATAAATAATTTGAAAAATAAAATATAACGAAAAGGAAGAAATGATATTTTCACAGAGCGTTAACCTGTCGTCTGCGGCACCTAGCGCGCAAAAAATGACACATCTGCGCACTGCCTTCGTGGGTTGTACGAGCGCGCACGCCGCTCGGTAATTGATTGATGATTGTCTTTTATTTTACTACTGTAACTATTGTATCATTATACCTTTTTGAAATCGGCTTGAAATATTCTAACAAACTGAATAATAATTATGACTCGTTTACAAATAAGCACTTCGCTACTCAAAGTCAAAGATTGAGTAAACGGATGGATCACCGATTTATGTGTAAAAACCCCTGAATCTTAAAAATATGAAGATTTTTATATCAAATTAGTCTTTTATTTACAAATATAAACACTGTATTAAGTTTCAAATTCAACAAAAGCATATCTTTCTATACATTTTTTACAAGAAAAATAACCACAAAAAAGGTTCGTTATCGGCGACCCTAGTGCGCAGCTATACTTAGAGTAATAACTTTCAAGATTGTTTATTATCTAAAAAAAAGTCAAGTTACATATTTATTGGCTTAAGTCACAAGAGTAGTTTATAAACACTATTCAGACAAAGGTTCACACATCCCAAGCATATTATTTACGGTGTGTGAACAAAATACCAGACCTCTTAAAATTTTACACCAAATACATACTTTGAATTTATGTGATGTAGTACAAAGTAGGTTCAATGAGTTAGAAAAAAACATCGGTATTCAAAAACTATAATATATTTACAATAGATTCGTGATAAAATAATCATCTGTTACCATACAAAAACATTTACAAATTCAACTATCAAAACATGATCAAAACTTACAATTTTCTATGATATCAGCGCCAAGGATCTAACAACGTAAATGGATGTGGCATTTCAATATTTTCGCCGATTTTATTTCGTTCGTTACCTTACGAGTAGCTATAACAAAAAATAAATAACGGAAAAATCAACAGTATCAAGTATCAATATGTGGGTTCGATTCCCGCCTTGGGACAAATGTTTGCACGATCTGCAAATATCTGTAATAAATACCTTATCACTTTTGCAAGTGCTGTCTATCCCAAGTTAAAATTACGTACCTAATAACTAATAAGTTACTAAATTACCAAAAAAAATTTAAAAATTGTTGAAGTCGAAATGATGATGATGATTCTGACATACTGAAATGCCACATCCATTCCTGTCTTGATCAGGCAAAAGGGTCGTCACGTCGACCTTGACCGCGTTTCGCGGACTGCGCATCGGCCAGCTCCTGGCCGATGCATGGAACGCTTGTATTTACTTCAATAATTTGAGGAAATCGAATAAAATTGTAACAATTTAACACATAAATAACATAACTGTATGTATTGTTGACCTAATTAATAGGTTTTTTAGTAAGGACAGTTAGATTTTATGCCAAAATAAAGTGTCTTTGTTGAACTACTTTGCAGAAAAAAAATTGGGTGGCTGATGAAATTTGCAAAATTTTGAATGAAAACTTTATGGAAACCAAAACCATTGAATATAAAAACATTAAACACTTATTTGTTCATTGTTTTTTAAGCCGAAAACACCAAATATACACATAATTCACTCCAAAACCTCAATCAAAACACCCGCCTTGAATTTAGCAACTCGCCGGAAAAGAGCGCGCAAATCGACTGAATTTTCGAACTTTTATTCTTCGAGCGCCACTGTTGTGAATGTTTGCTACCTCTCTCTGTTCTTCAACGAAGCCACTGACTGGGTTAGAGGAGTGTGGCGATAGGCGTTTAATGTTAATTCCGCGAAAAAACTGAGGCAGCCTGCGAACTGCGTATCGGCCCGGAGCTGGCTTGTGCGCAGAAGCGCCGAATTTGAATGGAGCCCGGAGCTGGCTCATTGCCAGTTTAAGGGTTAAAAAAATTATCGATTTATTTCCTCGTTTATAATTATGTTATTTTGTTTCTAAAACGATAATCAACAATCATGAAACATCTTAATTCTTTACTTTTCTAAAAACATTTACATAAAGTAATGGTAAAAGCTTACAAGATAATGTCCAATAATAATAATCAATTCTCATCTATAATCATTCACATCATCTGTGCCTAAAATAAAAGCATTTCATTTACTAAATAATTATTCTTGAACAATAGTACAGAACCCATCGTGTACAAGTCCCACTTGGCCGATTTTTGTACTACTAAAGTTTTTATACAATGTTGCAAAATTACCTTAGTAAATGTAGATTAGGTACTCAGTGGAATTAAATTTTATTACTGAAAAACATATTTCACACTTGTCACGATTCTAACTGCATAGTAAACAGCATTCACCTACATTGTCTGCTATTTGCAATTCTAATGCTGTTAAAGCTCCGGCGACGGCTGAATTTCTCATACAAATGTAATACCAAAACGATTTGTAATTTGAGCATATTTTTACCATGATCTGCTATTATTTTTATTAGAATACTATTTACTCGTATCAATGTTCCTGTCACTTTTTTGAAAATACTTACCTACCTAACGATTCAATTAAATCGATCGTTTCAATCGATTTGGATAATTTTTTCATTTCATTTCACTAAAGTATTTTGAAAAAGTTTTGTGGTAGGACAAATACAATTTTAATACAAATAATTGCAGATTGCTGGAAATATTCTCAAATTACAAATCATTTTGTTATTACGTTTGTATATATTTGAGAAATTCATCCGTGTCGCCGGAGTCTTAAATACCGCTATTTGCAATTCTAATTATAACAATGTTTCCAGCTGAGACTTGGGAGAAAGACGACAGATTGAACATAGCACAGAATTCACACTTCCAAGAGTTGGATACACAGGAGACCTATGACGTTACAAGTACGGAAGACCTGAACTCAAGTCTCATTATACCGCAGCGGGCCAAAGAAAAGAAGGTTGAGAGTGTTACTCCAATCAAACCTGTGGTGAGCAAAAACTTTAAATTTGGAAGGAATAGAGTAGGAATAGCTGCCGCATAATTCGAATTTCCCCTCATTCTCATCGTTGCACGTTGGTAGCACTGAGTCAAAGACAATGAAAGCTAACTTAACAAAACAAAAGACATGATAACTTCGTGGGGTCGAGGGGAATGACGTCCTCCGCTCCATACATTATTGTGTGCTCGGCAGGGTCTATAGTGAAATGAATGAAATAATTATGACCTTTGTATATATTACCTAGTACCTATAGAATACAATAAATGATTGATTATTGAAACTAGATTCGACCACTCAGATATTAGAAATTCATGATTGTTTGATAAAATGGGCCTACATGTGCTTTAGAATGCTGATCTGTGTTTCAAGAGTTTGGTTTAAATATTATACTCAAAAGAATGAACTATTTCACTTAGGATGAGTATATATTGATATCGAAAAATAATAATTTTTCTTTGTTGTGATAAGTTTACAAAGCATTGTATTTTATATTCGTATTTTATACATTTTAAAGTAAAGTTACAGTAGTGAGCCAGATGAGAATAAATATGGAACAATTAATGCTGGACAATTCACACAGCATTATCTAGCCCCAAGCTAAGCAGAGCTTGTGTTAAGGGTACTAGTACTAGATAACTTTTACTTAAATTTTACTATTATGTTGTTATTATTACTATTACTTTGGTATTTACGGTAGATCTATCTCTTGCATGCTGAGCAGATATTATCGCATTCGTAGATCTTGTAGAACTACATGTGTGTCATATTTGCAATGAAAGTGTTAAACTACGTACATTTCCAGCCTATAAAGTCATCACCTGGCGGCGCTCGCAATCCGTTCAGGAAGCAACAGGAGTCGGCTAAGAGCGCGCCGAGTCCCCTTAGCTTGACTGACCGAACGTTAGTCGAGGTGCATGACGATACTACGGAGAATAAAGACGTGAGTATTTTTATAACTCCTGGGCAAAGTTACTATGTTGATAAAGATCATTATGGTAAATCGTGGAAATAAGTAGAATTGATGATAAGAAAACTTATGTTATATCGGTAAAGTGTTGACCGAAATTCAGAGCGACATTTTAAAACAGCCGTGTGGTGCCGGCATAGAATTTCACCACCCCAACTCTTCCCGTGGTTGTCGTAAGAGGCGACTTAGGGAAAAAACACCAAACTGCGATCCCCAACCCGGATGCCCAGCGCGGGGATTATGGGCAAAAACCCCAAATGATGAACAATGCCATCTATGACGCTCATCAGGGGAGGCCTATGTCCAGCAGTGGCCTATTATAGGCTGTTGATGATTGATGATTTTAAAACAGTAGCACCTGTTTTAAAATCGTCTGTCTGTCGCTCTGAATTTCGGTCAACAAGTGACCCGTAAAAAATACGTTTTCTTATTATAAATTCTACTAATTTATTTTATAGATAGTATTTTACAATATGTATAGATGTTTATGAATAAATATTATGTTTCTTGCCATTTAACCTAATTATTGTTACTATGAAAGAACTTGCTTAAAGGCGGATGTTTAGATGTGTTAAGCATCTCGCAAACTTCGCACTTCATTGAGATGTTTAAGCGAAGACATCAACATGTACTGAACGGATAACGTTGAAATTTACCATAATTTAGATAGATATCATAAAAAGCTACCTACCAGCGTAAATTTCCATAATTTTCCCAATATAGTTCTAGATCTGTAATATATCACAAGAGACTACCTACACTATGTCTTACTGCGTACTTTGCGATATCTAACATAAGACCCATCTTTCAGCCCCTTAAACCGCTTGACGGCGAATCCTTCATGGATTGGTTCAGTCGCAACAAAACCACTTTAGAAGATCAAAACCCAGAGCTCACGCCTTCAGAACTTACTAGAGTCAGTGTCAGGATGTTCAAATCCATACAAACCACACAGAATGGCTCAGAAGGCAGTCAGAAGAGAAAACTAGACGATACAACTAATGGGGAAGCGCCGCCGGTTACAAACGCACCGAAACAGTCTAAATTAAGTGCATTCGCTTTTCAAAAAAAGCAATAGAAATAGAGTTGAATTATTATCATCACAAATCAAGGATATTTGTCGTGTTTAATTGACCGCGACCAATATTAGCATATTTATGATTGACGTCATTTAAAACTATAAATTATAGAATGTCGGTGAATGACTGATAATGAACGAAATATTTATATTTATTATATTCTTTAATATTATCTGGAGGTAGATAATATCTGACAAACCAGATGTGCTAGACATTTGGTTTCGAAACTTTCGTGATTTGCCCAATAAATAAAGTTTTAAAAAGTGTACATGATTGATCAACGACAAAACTACTGAATAGATCGGGCTAAAATTTTGCAGACATCTATATCCTGTAAAAAAAATCAAGATAGCTTCATAAATAATAAACTTCCCCATATCTACCTCCATAAATATATAACTAACAGCACACGTTATTTCATTGTTTGTTTTAATTTACGTCATACATCTGTGCTAATAATAATTTTATTTACAAGACTGCAACTGCCTGTAATTGTAGACCATAAAATGGTTATTTGTGTAAGTATAACTGAGTGTAGCATGAAATAAATTGTGATGTATTCTATGTTTTGTTTTTATTTAACAACATTATCAACAAATCAAAACTAGTATTTACAATTGAAACTGACAAGTGTCTATTTAGGCAGGAATAAGAAGCAGCCATTACTGAGTACGTTTATTCCAACTGTCGTAGATTGTGATTCTATGTTTTGTTTTTATTTATAACAACTATCAACAAATCACTCAGTATCACTACATAGTATAAAACAAAGTCGCTTTCTCTGTCCCTATATCCCTATGTATGCTTAAACCTTTAAAACTACGCAACGGATAATGATGCGGTTTTTTTAATAGATAGAGTGATTCAAGAGGAAGGTTTTAGTATCAGCATTAGACCCGTGCGAAGCCGGAGCAAGTCGCTAGTTTACAATATTTGAAAACGACAAGTATCTATTTCATCATCATCATCATCACCAGCCTATAATAGTCCACTGTTGGACATAGGCCTCCCCTAATGAGCGCCATAGATGGCATCATTATGTGGGGGTTATTGCCCATAAGTATCTATTTAGGCAGGAATAATCAGCAGCTATTACTGAGTATGTTTATTTCAACGTTCGGTGCCGGGCGATTTACCCACAATATTATTATTTATTAGTGTAGGTACTTGTGAAGACACTACAGAAACATTTGAGCTAACTGCAGATCGCGAGCAATCTGGATTAGCTCAACAGATCCTGGAAGCGTCTCCAAACGCTGGCTACATTTCCTCTGCTTCCTGCTGTACCAACGGCAATGCTGGGCGTTTATTCACTATTGCCAATCCCAACTTGTTTCACAGATATGACAAGACAGCGGCATAGAATCGAATAAAATCGTATTTGGAACACATTGTTACGTCACATGGCTTGGGCAAGGAATCTCCTATTTCATAGCGAATCCCCAGATGCGTTGATAGAATAGAATATAAAACCTTTTGAATTGATACCCAGCTCTCAGACCACTGCGACCGTCAGATGTTTGATTAATAGCTTAGTTGACAAGTTCCGCTTCGTCAGGCTGCGGGAATATTCCTTCTTTGATCATTCGTTTCCATTCGCTTCCATTCGGATAAGAGAACTTCTCCACGGTACCCGGTAGGAACTCCGTACTGTAGCCCGGGACCTGGAAATATTTTTTAATTGATAAATGGGCGGTTTGGCCCCCACTTTACTTCAATCGTGATGTATCTATGTTATGTTTTTATTTATAACAATTTTATTAATATATCACATAAGTAGGTAAATGATGCTGTGTTGTAAGATAAAGCACGCTTTGATCGCCCAGATCACCATCTGGGCGATCAAAGCGTGCTCATGTCAAAATAAAAGCTTTTAAAATGTGTATTTTAGAAGAACCTACATCAAAAGCGACAGTTATATTCTTATCGATGTCAAAAACCAAGCCAATTTACTTATTTTAAATGAAAAATATATAATTTGGTGATTATGGCGACCTTTGTTTTACAAAAAGGTGATAACAAAACGAAAAAGGACTTATGTTATTATAGTGCGTAAGCCCTCGCACTCGGAGTTAATCTCTAGGAAAATAAATAATATCCCAAAATTTTCGATTTCGGCGGGACTCAAACCCGCGGCCCTCCTCAGTACAGGGACTAGTCAGGTAGGTACTTGATTTCGTGGTGTAGTGGTTATCACACTTATACATAATATGTATACTGAATTCTAGATCATGATATTCGTGGTGTAGTGGTCACCACACTTATAAGTGTAAGTGTACAAACATGAATATTTGAATCAGTAGGTATACATAATGATGTAAAAACTATCGTGTCCAATCCAATGACAATTCTAAAAAAATGGTATTGCGCCGCTTTTATGGAAAACTCCATGTATTAGCACTTATAATTCCAATAGTTACATATGAATCAAATTTTGACTTTGACCGCCATTGTATGTAAACTTATAAAGTTAACACGTATTAGTTTTTACAACAATTAGCACTTTACATAGTAGGTAGGCAGGTCGCAAAATACAGTTAACTGTTATGCTAACAACTAATAGCAAACAAAAGTATTTGTTACAAGATGCGATAAATTCTGCGCCATGAAATCGAAAATGTATATGTACCCGTCTTATCGAAAATACACATAATAACTATATACCTAGTACTAACGTTTAATTAAATAACCAAATTAGAACTAGCATTTACAATCGCAATTGAGGTAACTGAAGACTGTTGCAAACAAACTACAGGTAGCTCAATTGATCCATATTAAGACCAGTCGGTGAATGAGGGAAGTTTGCGGGTTCAAGTCTCGCCGAAATTGATTTTAATAAGCATTTATTTTCGGAAATTAGTTTTCCAAAAATAAACAAAGCAGGTAAAAACTATTGTTATGTATCTACACAATGATTTTGTCGTTGAATTCTCGCTGTGAGAAAATCTTTTGAAAACCCCCATGTTGCAGTCCTGAGGGAAAAACTCGGCAGGGAAATCATTTTACAAAGTGTCTGTTAAAATAGTTTATCATGATCGCAGTGACACAGAAGCAACAAAGAGCAATTAAAAAAAACCTGATTTTTCACGGACGAAATTCCTCTGGAACTTACAGTCCATGAACTCGAAAAATGAATCAACTGAAGTAAAAATAACATCTTAGGGTTTCCCAAACGGCTCAAATAAATTAACTAAGAAATTTAACCATTGCTAAGTTGGCCTACTTGTGTCATACGTCCTCAGCACATCAGTCTTACCATTGGCGCCAAGTATTTAGCGTCCTCGACAACGCAAGGGTCGACGAAGTGCTCGTGCTGTTGGTCCACGTATTCCACCAGCCGGCCCTCCATGGTCGCGGAGACGGACGCGAAGTCCCAGTACTGCAGGTGTTGCACCATCTCGCAGAGGCCTACTCCGCCAGCGTGCGGGCACACTTTCACTGAAAACAATCGAGTTAAAATAAGAAGACAGGTTATTTATTTATTTGAAATGAAATGAAAAGTTTTATTTGACACGACACAAAATTGTATGGGCTCCACACGAAGCCAAATATAACGGTATGCTAGAGCGCATTCAAAATAAGTTTACCAGATACCTGTACATATAACTCTACGGCGTCTACCCTTTCTATCCGCTGATGTATCCATCCCTGTTTGTTATAGGCATGGTTGGATACACCAAACTGGCTGTAAGGCGGGATGTCGCGCTAGCTACTTATGTGGTAAAGGTTCTAAGGGGGATCATTTATAATCCGACAATTTTAGCAGAGATGAAGCTGAATGTGCTGGATGACTTCGTGCACAAGCGAAGGAGGCCTACTCTATTTGCTCTGCCTCGAGGAAGAACCAATCTTATGAACAAAGCTCCATTGACGCGATGCATCCGCACACTCAATGTACTGGCGGAAAGGGTCGATTTATTTCACTGCTCTTTGAACGAGTTGGCAAAGGCTTTATTATTTATAATATGCTATGAATGTAGCGTGACTTCTTAATTATTTTATAAATTTAATTATTATTATTTTATGTTATGTGTACGTAGTAATTTAAAACTATTGATTGATTATTATTATATGTTAAAGTTAGGAATTTGAGACAATAATTTATCTTTAATGTACTTAATAGGAATATAAGAAAATAGTGATTAATTAATTAGGTATGCAATTTCGCATTAACATTAAGATTGACTCTACTTCTGTTTCTAATTAAGTGCTCTATCGCATTAGGTATACCTGTACCTAATGATAGCTGTACAATATATTTAATAAATAAATAAAAAAATAAAAATTTACCATACATCTAAAAATAACTAAAACTAGGTACTAATTTATTAGTAGTTATAGTAAAAAAACTCGGACTTTTTGAAAAATATATAGCGTATCTTTTCTGTATTGTTTTTTAAGTTTTAAAAAACAAAACAGAAAAAAACACCTAATTCAGCGGTTTTGCAATTGACTATAAGCATTTCTATGCTTTAATTACTATAATGAAACGCTATATATTTTCCAAAAAGTCCTGGTTTTATTCCCGTTCTAAATACAACTTTTTGTAAAATGTATGAATGCAGTTTTTCTTGTTACTAGAAACGATGACATGGTTCCTTAGAAGAAATCTTCGTGTGTCTTATATTATCAGACTTTCCCATACTGACCGTTTTAAATGTGCCACCTTGTATAATAGGAAACGGTGAATGTTATAATAAGTTAATCTTCAGACTATCGTGCACGGCTACCCACGACATGCACCTAGAGCTAGGCTCTAGGTGCATGTCGTGGGTAGCCGTTGTGGGGCCGTTGCTAATATCATAGACATAACTACCTATTATAGTTATCTCTTATTCTCCTAAGTAATATTCTACTATGTTATGCCTATAATGTAAACTTTTGTTGGAAATAAATAAATTTGTATTTTGTAAGTGTGGGTTAGGGTACCTTTGAGCTTCTCAGCCATAAGATAGACGGAGAGGATCTCATTGACGCCTCCAATACGAGCGGAGTCTATCTGGCAATACTGCATGCCGCCGCTCTGGAGGAACTGTTTGAACATCACCCGGTTAGCGCACATCTCGCCCGTCGCTACGCCGATGCCGTATGGACTGTAAACAATATGGAGAAAATGTAAAATTAGAGGTCTGAAATTTAACTAATAATTTAAAAATTATGATTCTTTACACGAACACACTTATGTTACACGTTGGGTTACATTATTGAAATGTTCATACATGTACCTATACCTTAGTTTTTTGAACATATTGTATTGCCTATCATCAACATCATCATCACCAGCCTATAATAGTCCTCTGCTGGACATAGGCCTCCCCTAATGAGCGCCATAGATGGCATCATTATTTGGGGGTTATTGCCCATAATCCCCACGCTGGGCATGCGGGTTGGGGACCGCAGTTCGGTGTAGTTGTTCTGCAGAAGGCGCTGCTGCCCGCCCCCTGGTGTGTTTCCCTTAGTCGCCTCTTACGACACCCACGGGAAGAGTTGGGTGGTGAAATTCTATGCCGGCACCACACGCCGTGTGGTATTGCCTATGATATGATTTAATTCATGATTGTGTGGCAACATACGCTAAAGCTTTAGAGATGGCGGCATGGCCGAGCACGTCATCCGGAGAAGTGGGCTCCTCGATCCACATCGGCTTGAGAGGCGCAAGCTTCTTCATCCACTCTATAGCTTCGTTCACGCTCCACGCTTGGTTCGCGTCGACCATCTAAAAAATAAAATAAATAAATAATGCTCGACAAATCTTAAATAAATAGATTGTAGATGTACTGAATTTAAGCTAGATAAGTAATAGGTATCCCCTTGTTATTCTATGGATGTTTGCGCTACACGTCTTTTCCATTCTATTTCTCTGTATGCACATAAGTTGTGTCATAATGTTTGTGACAGGCGTCCGCACTCTAGCTAAATTATGCAGCCCATCCAACCACTCATCACAATAATATATTTTGTTTCGAAAAATATTTCCTTTACAATAGTCTCAACACCTGGCGAATGTCATCTTAGGATGAGTGTGGAAATTATGTAAAAAAAAATTGTGGCAACGAAGATGTTACCATCTATGTGAAGCCCTCGCCTTTAAAAGTAACTCTCATAAAGCTCTGTGCTATTGGCTATGGCTCCACGCTTGCCTCTCAAAGAACCGGGTCACTTTATGGCTCGTGATCATGGAAGTTAAATGCAAGATATAATCTCACCAAACTCTTATCATTGCCGATGTTCTTCCGAACAGCGCTACATCTCCTGAAATCATCCTCGAAGTTCCTTCCGACCTTCACTTTGAAGTGCCTGAACCCCAGCTTCAGGTATTTATCACATAATTCTTTAACTAACTCGTCGCTGTAGCCCAACCATCCTAGAACAATGCCATAAAATAAAAAGTGTGGATTTAATTAAACGTTTCATCTGATAAATAAAGCATGATTTACAAAGAATTAGAATTAAATAATACCCCCAAATGATGAATAATGCTATCTATGGCGCTCATTAGGGGAGGCGTAGAGGTCCAGTAGTGGACTAATATAGGCTGAAGATGATGAAGATGACAATTAAATAACCAAATAAGAACAAATATTTACAATTGAAACAACCCACGATATTATACTACAGCTTTTAAGTAAGCAAGTAGCTCTACGTACGCACTCTATAAATTATCCTCCATTGTTACCACAGAAACAGAACAGTAGAGTCTATCCTAAGGTTTGGTATAATTTTCTGGGCTAACTCCACAAATAAAGACGTCATATTTAAAAGGCAAAAAAGGTGTATTTGATCAATGTTTAACGTACAGGACGTTACCGACAGTTGCAGACATTTTTTCATTGAGCTTACGAGTCTAACACTTCCTTTGTTATATATATTTGAAATGGCACTATTTGTTCGAAAACATCCCCATTTTTTCCCACGCAAGTCTGATTTAATGGTGCGAAATAAACGTGATAGTAGTACAATTCAAATGCTAACAGTAAAACAGCTTTCCTACGAAAAAGTGTAGTCTGTATGTCACGTAAAATTTATAATCAAATACCTAAATCCTTAGCCTAAATCATTAAAAAATCTTGGCAATATTTTTAGGACTACATTAAAACAATTATTTGACATCGCCTAACTTTGCTATTGAACATGTTACTTTTAAAATTTAAATTTTTGCCACTGTCTCAATTTACATGTTATTACTTAGTTAGAATTTAGAATACAAAATACTGTAATATTTACATCCTAATCTTAGTAGAACCTAACTAATATTAAACTTTTTATTATCATCTATTTAACCTACATTGTGTTCAAGCAAATAAACTATTTCTGTATTTAAAGTTGGTGCGACGTGAGATCCGAGAGCTGGCGCAGAGCATTAGTATTTCCATACAGCGAGGTAATACTGCCAGCATCTTGGGGACACTTCCGACTGGTATTGATATGGATTAGTTGCGCTACCTGCAGTTTGTGTGTAAGAGTCTCCAGTTAACTCAGTTGTTTCAATCGTAATACTAATTCTAATTCTATTTTATTGTATTTTCCTTGTCATTAAAGTTTTTAAATTATTTAATATCAATAATACTTATCCCAAAAAACATTCGGGGAATTATTTAATTTTTATAATATATGTGTGAGAGATAACGTACAATAGAACTAAATGAATCGTTTAAGTAATTTTTCTTTGAAAATATTAATACACAGACAAGGAAAACGACTAATGCAAATAGGCCTATGTCGAGAAGTTTAAGACCTTTGCGTGTGTTATGTTCATAAAGGAACTATTTGACCCGCGTCGCTTATTATAAGCGACTATGGGCCTTTTAATCTCGGTCATAGCTATCTTAGTAGAACATAATTAATACTTTAAAAAAATATTAACATCTATTTAACCTACATTGTGTTCAAGCAAAAAAACTATCTTTTTATTTATTCAAGTTGGTGCGACGTGTGATCCGAGAGCTGGTCAGTAGGTATCTGGCAGATTTGATATTTGATCAGATATCTCAAATTTGGCAGATGATGGATGCGACAAGCTGAAGACAGGGCGCTATGGCGCTCATTGGGGGAGGCCTATGTCCAGCAGTGGACTAATGTGGGCTGATAATGATGATGATAGCTATCAGTAGTTAATTATTATAAGGTATGTATTATCCATGCACAACTAAATTCAAGAATACCAACCGACTTGCGTGGTATAACAAGGGTAGCCATTATCCATCAAGAACTTGATCCTCTGTTCTTTCCCAGATTTCTTACTCTTCAACAACTGTACCGCCTCTTCTTTAGTGATAACGTCGGTTATGTACCGAAAGTCGATGGTTGACACCAGCTCCTGATAAGAAAATGTAAATATTAATTCTTATGTGATTAAAAGTTTATTTAACTATCATCTGTATAGAGGTGAATATTGTGTTTTTCGTTTTAATATATTTTGTTATTATTATTTTGACGACCGCTGAGGCGCGGGAAGTTGCAGATATTTGTAGTGGGTGTTGTGGTCGTTTCGTATAATAAAAAAATTATATCTATGTAATATATTGTACAAAGCTTAACATTCATCTAGTACCCTTATCGAGCTCTGCTTAGCTTGGGGTTTGATGATGCTGTGTGGATTTGTCCAGCATTATTTATTTATAATGGTAACATGAGCATTAACACAAGCTCTGCGTTATTATTAATATTTTATTTTCCCCATTTTACTTCTTGTATTTGATTGTATTTATTCTTGTATTTATTTAATTGTCACATTTCTTGTAATTTTTATTTTGTTTGTTATTGTTTTATTATGTGTGCAATAAAGAATTTTCTATCTATCTATCTTGTTAGAGAAACAGTTAGCTTTAGTTTTGGTTCCTCTCCGAAGGGGCAGAGACATTAGCGTAATCGAGGGCCAAATCTAATGAAGTATTAGGTGTCATTAGGGTACTAAAGTAATAAGTAGGTACCTCTGGTTCCATATCCGTGAGGAGTCTCCATAACGGTTTCTTCTCCAAACGGGCCCATAGGTCCCAGAGCGCATTCAATATGGCCGCTACCGCTAAATGAGCCACTCCTTTCTCAGGGCCTATCTGAAAATACAAACATGATTGTTAGCTACCTTCCAGCCCCCTAGTACTGGGACTGTTATCCTAGAATAGACAAGAACGACATAGCATCGTCATACATTGCGTACATTACTGAAGGAATTATTTTCAAATAATTTACGCATTCGACGACAAAGTGACTTATTTTAGTGTCTTGTGACTACTTAGATTCTCTCTATTCTTCCCTAGACAACAATCCCCGTGCTAGATACGTTTTCTTTTCTGCGCATCCATTGCTTCATTGCGCAGCGCCATCTAGCCCTACAGATTAAAGCAGTTTTTAAGTTGTAGGTACCTACCACACTTTACCACAGATAATATACATGGTTGTACCTTGTACCTACCACCTTTTAAAAACCTTAGACTATAATAATCATAATGCCATGGAAAGCTGTTGGGATACAGTTTAAGTAATGAATGTTATTTCTTCGCTCCCGCGAATTACTTAACTTTACGCTGTATTTGATGAAAGAAATTTCATCAAATACAGTATTATGAATCAGCAAAGTCAGTTACCTAATACTAACGTATGTAATAGATAGCCAACATTTTACATATTCCCTGCCCATCACCCACAACGTATTAACGCGCGCCACAGGTAATGAGTGTTATGAAGATACTCAACTTCTAAAAACGTGATAATCTTACCCATCTCATCTGTGAATCATTAGTGATCTCCCGCCAGAACCCTGCAAAGTCTGCATAGATATCCGCTACATTCCTCCCCAGCACAAATCTCTTCATGGACCGGATGCAGAGCACTACGATCTCGGTCCCGCGGCCACATGTAAATGTCAACCCGAATCCGCGCTGGCCGTTCTCTGTGCTGATTGTGACGTAGGCGCAGGAATAGTTCGGATCTGTGTGCTATGGAAAAATACAGACACAATTTATTATTAATAATAATATTCATTTATTTCAGGAAACATTAGTCTAGTACAAGATGGCAAATACTTAAAAACTGAGGCCCATATAAAATACTAGCGGCCCGCCCCGGCTTCGCACGGGTATTAAACAAAAATTTCAGAAATTATACACACTAAAACGATAGGTTTCACAGTTTTCATACGGATCTTTACTTTTGGTTTTTGAAATTGACTCAACATTCCAAAACTGACACTGGCCGTGGAGAAAAAGCAAGCACCGTGCGCTATACAACCTCTTTTTCTATTCTGACGCGCCATAATAGAAAAAGAGGTTGAATATACAGCCCACGGTTCAATTATTGAATTTTTCATGCGGATCCCTAACTTTTTTGAAAATATTAGCTATTTATTTTAGCCTATGTTCATCACGGAAAATTAAGGATTCTAATGGTGAAAGAATTTTTTAACTCGGTCCAGTAGTTTCGGAGCCTATTCAATTCAAACAAACAAACAAACAAACAATCAAATCTTTCCTCTTTATAATATTAGTATAGATATAGGTACCTTAATTATTATCGTTAGATACCTTTATTAATTGTTTGACACCTGTAATTAGATTTTATTTAGGATGAGAGAAAACTTATTAGGTCTAGGCTAGTTTACAAATGCAGGAAGCATCTGCTGTTGTTTAAAAAAATTTCTGTACTTAGAAGTACCTATTTATAAGTATTGAATACTTTATTTCGCAGCAACTGTTCTAATACAGCTGAACCTTAGTACAATACAAAACATTTAGAGTTATAGGATAGAGAAACATTATGTTTGTTATGTTATAGGACTTAGATCAAGCAGTGCAATGAAATAAGAAAAGAAAACCTCTTTGACATTTGAGTACGCTCTAGAAATTGGTCCTTAACTTTGCCATAGACAAAGATACAGGCTCCTAGAATTTTTCTCTCGTCTACCTCGACCCAGAACATAGGCTACTTGAGCACGACGAACTTAGATAAACAAAATAGAGCTTAGAATTCATGACTTACCAACGCATCAGATCCATGACCACCGAGCGAAGTTGGGAACCTTACATCTTGTACATCAACCCCCACGATCTTCAAACCACCGTGTTTCTGAACAGGCATGACCGTACACTTGTGAACACTAATCTAAACTGAACGGTACATTCACAAACAACTGATAACCCACGTTACTTTTGAACTGAGGGAATGATAACTTTTTGTTTAATAACATTAATTATCTAATAACTACTGACACTGAAGAATATAGAGTTCTCTTCGAGTTAATTATTTTTAGCATATTAATTTCGAATGGCTATTTAGCCATATTATCTATTTAGATAATAAATTAGTTTTAGTACCTTCTACTTGGTTTAGCAGTTGGTTTTGTATGGGTACTTACCATATTTCAAAGTAGGTATATACAATATTTTAAAATGTGCCCAGAATTTTGAAAGCAAAGTAACATCAGTAGTTTTTAAAGGTACTTATCACATGAATTTTTTTATAGCATAAAAATTAAGAATAATTTAAAGTTTTTTTCCCACTCTCACATTAATATTTTTAGTACCAATATATATTAACATGTGTCAATACTTTCATATGAATGTAGGAGACTATTATTAACTGATAATAATTAGTTCAGATCGCGTAAGTTTAAAAATATATTATTATCATGTTGGTTTTATTAAAATAGGCATAGTAGATAGCAACAACTTTATTTTTCTGAATAATGATAATGTGATATATAAAATAGATTTTTCTTAAAAACAATAATATCCTGACTAGACTTACAAACTATGTACATGTATAAATTTTATATAAAAAATTGTAAAAATGTATCACAAAATGTACTTATCTCCCAAGTACTAATTGTATTAGTTAATCACAGGTTCATCAAAATATATATGTATATTTTTAAACAATTTTTGATTTATTTATAAAAATGTGATTAGATTAGATACAATTATGGCATTTTAAAATCATTTTGACGTTAGCTTTAAATTGCCATAGTTATTCTTGGATTGGTCCCTTAAATTATTACCTTAGAATAAAAATAGACTTTCTTCATTGCCTGGAAGAGATCGCTCCGTGGCGATAAGGTCGCCTATGTGCTTGCCTGTGTTGTTCTTCACACTAAATTACCTTTTATTTCTCACTATCTCTTAATTTTAAACAATTGATTAACATAATGCGAAAGTAATGTCAATTAGATAGATAACTTTCAATTCTATAATTCTAGAATAAGCCTTCTTGTACACAATTATTGTTATTCGAAAGTATCCATAAGACCAAAGGCTTTATGAACTTCCTGTAGTAAGCCTTCATAACCAAGTTCTATAAGCCAAGCATGGGGATTGATAGAATAGAAGTTAAGAAGTGAGTAGAATGGAGATAAATGTCCATCGAATGCGTAAATTATTTGAAATTCATTCCTTCAACTTCAATTTTAATATATTACGCAATGTATGTCAATGGGATGTCATTACATATTGTCTATTCTACCATAGAGCAGAACCCCCGTGCTTGACCTACTGACCCTATATATTTTTTGAGTGAAGCTCTGTATGAAGATACATGAGTGCTAATTTCTATAGTTACCCATGTTCAAGATCCAATGTTTCAACAACTCAGGACATGAAAAGTCATTATTCTGTTTTTCGTTGAGTTGGCAAAATAATTATCAGCGAACTTAAAAAGTGACACATGACTAAATTTAAAACTTTGTGATAGAAACACATCACCCATAGGCTGCTATTCTATTAATATATAAATGCTGCACCATAGGAAAAAACTCCATTCGGAAAGTCGTTCATATGTCAAAAAAATCAACAAAATAATGACACTTCTTAAAGTCCAAGAGTCCTGTAAGGTCTAAAGGAAATAAAGCAGTTTGATTTTGAAACATCCAGTTACGGTCCTGTAGTTTGTTTGCAACAGTCTGCAGCACTTTGCAACAGTTAGCTCAATCATTTCAATTGTAAATACTATGTCTTATTCTAGAATTTTTGTTATAACAGTGCGTAAGCATTCGCACTTGGCTTACTCTCTAGGAAATTAAATAATTATCGCAAAATAAATTTGATTTCGGCGGGACTCGAACCCGTGGCAATCAAAACACAAATCAACACATTCCCGTAGGGAGGGCCGCGGGTTCGAGAGCCGCCGAAATCAAAAAATTTTGAGAGAAATATTTAATTTCCATATCTTATTCGTTATTTCATTGTATTTTGCTTTGTTCATATAGATTTATCCAGTTATGGACCAATTTTGCAATGTATTTTGAGTCTGGGTATATAATAAAATAGACCTATGTTTATCTACTTCCTGGAGTAAGCTTTCCTATACATAAGTGCTAGCTCGTTGACGAGTTCTCTCTCCCCTTCCTCCCACAGCAGGCTGGCGAGGCAGCCGAGGGTCCTGCTGCCGTCTGCATCATCATGCAACCAGTCTAGCAGCAGTTTGTAGCGGGCCTGGAAATGGAGAGATGATAGTTTGTATAGATTGCTACGTTCTACTCAATTTATTCATTGACTAGAGGTCCGCTCCGGCTTCGCACGGGTATTTAACAAAAATTTAATATTTCATTGCAATCCTTAATTTTTTTTAAATATTCTTTAGTCCATGTTCATCACGGAAAATTAAGGATAAAATATTTTTTTATATTGGTTCAATATGTTTGGAGCTTATTCAATTCAATAAATATTAGTTTAATATGGATACTCAATCCAAAGCACATTAAAATCACATTAAGACAAGACTAAATTATGTGTGTGATGCAATCTATACTAATAAGAGGACAGATTTGATTGTTTGTTTGAATTGAATAAGCTCTGAAACTACTGGACCGGTTTGAAACATTCTTTCACTTTGATGCATTTCTTTTTAATATAACCGTGTTTCTAGAGGAAGTTTTATGTGTATAACATGCGCGCAATGCCGGGCCGGGTCGCTAGTACAACTATACATCTATTGAAAGTAATTACGCTGGATTACATCTGTCATGTTAGTTTTGAACTTAGTAGATTTATAGTAACATCATCAACATCACCAGGCTACAATAGTCCACTGCTGGACATAGGCCTCCCCTAATGAGCGTCATAGATGGCATTATCATTTGGGGGTTATTGCCCATAATCCCCACGTTGGGCATGCGGGTCGGGGATCGCAATTCGGTGGAGTTGTTCTGCAGAGGGTGCTGCTGCCCGCCCCCCTGGTGTGTCTCCCTTACTCGCCTCTTGCGACACCCACGGAAAGAGTTGGTGTGGTGAAATTCTATGCCGGCACCACACGGCCAAACATTAGTAACATACTTGCATAATTTTTGTAATTACCTCTGATACACCATAACTGGCATTATCAATCTCCTTGGTTTCAATAGCCCCTCTTGAGAATCCAAGTGTTCTGTAGAAGTTTTGCCAATCCTTGCCCAAGTTCTTAGAAATGTAATCTAGGAACATATGCTCGGGCTGGAAATAAATGCAAATGAAAGTTTAACAAAATACATTATTATTATTAGTGGTTTTAGGGAATCAATGGATTGTCTTCGCAAGAATCACTATGTGAGGACAAGCAATTATCTATAATATATAACAATATGCACATCTCTCTATTATAATGATGTAAATAATACATTTAGGTTATAATATTTCCAGGGAAATTGTGTAACCTATGTTTGCAACACTTTTTTTAGTGATTGACTAATCCATTAATGTTAATGCTAATTTTATGCTGAGATATGAGGATTTCGTTTTATTTACCTCCTTTGTGTTACTGTGCTGTGCTGTGTCTGTTATGAATTAATGATTGATCTTTGTTCTCATTCAACCAAATAAACACAGAACATGACAATAAATATTTATTGTTAAATTATAAATGCAGCCAGAAGAGTTGCCTATTGGGGGACTTTTGTTTACCATTAGTTTGTCTTATTGTCTAAGAAAGGGTGTTGTTTACCTTAATCTTAGCTTCCAATAAAAGCATTATAAGGTTATTTTTCTCAATATTTTTCTCCTGGTATTTTTCGTTTTTACTATCCTTGTTTGTGGGTGGCTTCATGTTAGTAGGTCCCATGTAGTAGTCATTGCCCCATCGGACATTCTTTGAGTTCACAATATTGATCACATTGCCTGTAGCTGTAAAGAACAATATTTTTATCACATGATGACTCAAAACAAACTTAGTTGTGGCTTGGGCTTTTTAACATCAGAGTATGAATAAGTACCTACCTACTTAAGTGGTTTGTGGTTTTATTAGGTACAATAACTATGTATGTAAAATTAATTTCATACTTGAAAAAAACTAGTCAAGCCTGATTTGGTATTCGCTTTATGCAACCACAGATGATTTACTTACTAAGTTGATGCAATGCTTTCATTCTACTAACCTTGCGTATTTACATTGCTACTCCCCGTTTTGTCATCTTTCCTCGATTGTCCCTCTTTTTTGTTGGGTTTGAAAAAAGAAGCTTTGAACTTTGGTTTCTTTTCTTTTTTCGCTGTGTCGTCGTCATCAGATTCTACAATTATCTCTTCCGGTTCATTGGTAGAGTCGATGTTTTCATCGTTTTCATAAATGGGGGTTTCCCGTTCCCCCGTTTCGGCAGGCTGGCTACGGCTTGGCCGAGGCGGCCTGGGCATAGCATCAGATTTCAAGTTCTTGAACATCTCAAATATCTTACTGTGGATGCTGGTCATTGTTGAACGAATTGATAAAGGTATTTTATTGTAAGCTTTGTAAAAGGGTACCTATCTCGTAAACACAAAGAAACTTCGTCTCTACAGGAAAAATTTATAATAATTAAACCATGAATTAAACCAACTTAAATAACACAAAATGATAAGAATTGAGATATTTACATTAGAAACTTTTTCACAAAAAAACAAACAGGAAACCTCGGCAGTAAATAGTCACGGATGTCAAGTCAAATCAAAGAGAATAAAATTAAAACAAAACCACGACGGATCCATGCATTTCTGAACTCAGTGTTGCAACAGTCAAATTGAAAAAGCTCCGGTCGATCTCGACTTGACTTGACTTCTTCGATATGGCAATATGAAAGATCTCTCTCGGTCCGTTTATGTCAATTCATGTTCACTAAATATCTGAATAACAAAAAATCTCAGCAAAAAATGCAGTTTTTTGAAACTCAAAACAAAATGAAACACCTTCGACATAAAACGTAGGCTACAGTGTTGACAGTCGAGTCGACATAAATCTTACTTAAAAGTAAGTTTTACAAGAAACTTTGTATGTATCGATCGCGTAACAAGTAACCGTAACCTTAGAGTAATTATTCTAAGACCGTAACTTTGTTTGCCCAAATGAAGACCGTGGTTTTTTTTGTATTTTTGGAGAGGAGAAAGAAATAGATCCTGTCGCAAAACAAAAGCGATCCCCGAAAGTTTGAAAGACTGCGGTGACAGACAAAAGGCTATGAATTTAAATAACGGCAAGCCGAGCGAGCCTTGACCGTCCACAACCTCTTGATTTCTTCTACACTCGGAATTACCAAATCATGACTTGTAACAGCGAGGACTGAAATTAGAAGCCAAGTTTACGAAGTTCGCTACTTATGCAATACTGATTTTTGGTATTAGTTCCGTGTTTAACAAGTAATGTTCGTGTATTGTATACTACGATACGAAAATATAGGCAAAATCCGGATCCAAAGCTGGCTGTCTCCAAATTCAGAGCCTATGGGTCAGCAGCGTAAGTAAAGAGAGAGGAGTGCAGCGGAGAGGATTTTTATAACGCACTCGAAAATCAACTTTTATGTTATTAAAATAAATGCATACATGCTTGAACCTAACAAAAAATCTCCGCGCGTCCTCGAACTTACGCAGGAAGCCGAGTCGAGTCTGCGCGCGCGTCGTACGTACGCGCAGGCTCGCGAGGTCGTCGCGCGCAAGCTCGAGCATATTGCGATCGAGACCGCGCGAGGATTATTCCTCTCTGTCCCTTAGTTAGTGGACCCGCAAGGAGTTGTAGGTATTTGTGATTTTGGTTGCATGTTTGTATTACCATTATATCCAACGGAAACGCTCCATTAGAAGGTAGGTTACCTACCTACGTAATCATTTAGTACCTAAGTATGTAAACTATGACTTAGGAGTAACAGGTGAGCGTAGTATAGGCATTTTATAGAAAGAATATCATGTTACGATAAGAGTGAAGTGGATGGATTGTGTTAAAGAAGGCATGTGTATGAAAGATGTTAGTGCGGAGCTTGCGGAGATGACCTCTGAGCAAAATACATGTTGTGTCTACCCCACCACCTAGCGTGGGGAAGAAGAGGAGACCTACCTAGGTTATTCTAGATGCCAAAGTCGTGTTCTAAGCAGGTATTGTGACCTAAGTTAAAGTAGCCTAGGTACGTTTCGATTGTGACCGATAGCGGTGCCTGCGCCGGCGCACACCGCGCCGCCCCGCCGCCGCATCTTCTGCTATGACCTTGACAGTATATCTAAACCTCTTTTACCAATTTCCATTTTCAAAATGAAAGATGTGACATGTGTATTGGCATTATCTATCAAATTACACTATTTACATATTAATCTGAGCTTATTTTTTAAGTTTTTTAATCACAACAAATTGCGCAGGTAGCTGTGTCTTACTTAGATGGAGAACCTAGCAAAGAAGCCCTTTACCATTTCACTATCAGATTTACTGAAGACTATGTTTTTTGATGTGATTTACGCAACAAGTGAAGTTTCCGCAGCAAGCTGTCCTCCGCAAGCGCGACCTGCTACTGTGACCGCGTGCCTCGACAAATCCGGGGGAGGGGACGCACCTGCGGTTACAAAAATATGCGTCTGCCCCGCGCCTGATACATCGAAATGCTCAGCTAGCGACAGGGGCAAGACGGGAGCCGGCGTCACCGGAACTCGATCTGGAGAAGGTCGTTCCTGCAAAGACGGTACCACGGACACCGATGAGCTGCCAGAGGGCGCAAAAAACCCCGGCCTCCTTCGCCATATACACAACGCAGCCAGATTCAGATTACCACAGTGTTTCGAAGGTGCTACCGTTTCACTCAAACAGAACTCTTCAAACAACTGGGTTCTAGGGCATTCCTTGGCGTTTAGTTCTGTATCGCCTGGAGGGTACAAGCTCTTGCTATCATACGCTGACAGGACCAAACTCACCGGTATACCATACTTTGTGATGGAAGCGGCCCCAGGGGGGCAGATGAGCTGCGAGTTCCGCGTGGGTCCAACGAAGGGGACGAGAGCCACGGTGGTCGCGCAAATAGCTGATGCTGAGTTTTACAGTTTCGAGAGTATTTTCGACGCCTATTTCAGTAACTTCACGGCTTCTGTGATAGCTGTGAATAGAGAATTTATCGCTCTACATTATCTTCAGGTAATAATAATATGTAATAAATTTATTTTAGTCATAATATTAAAATTCGTTTTGGGAACGGGAGGACTAGATTACGACCATAGATTTTAATTTAGTGCTCATTTGACCTATCTGATTAAAGGTAACTTTTCTAACTTCCACAGGTCACATGGTTCGGTACGCTAGGAACTTACCCTACGACTTACGTTTATTTACTCAGTATCCCATCAAACCCAAACAGCAATATAGTACCACCACCATACTTGGTTAGATGAGTCTATTGCTCTAGGCTCTTTCTAGATAGATTCACAGTTTAACACGGTGCCGAACGTTATATTTGGTAGGACGAATCTACTACCTACTCTAGGCTCTTTCTAGCCAGATGCCAAAGTTCCACGCGTTCACTATGCTGGAAAGCTGTAGACATGCGACCCGAAGTAGTGCTTCGTAAGCGAATAAACCGTATAAAACGTCCTACCATTTCTTGGTTTTTAAATTTTGATGATTTCAGGCTGTGAGTAAAGAGATATCCTTGGGAGCAGAGGTAGTGGCTCGTGCACAGGCGGCGGAGCTAAGTTCTGCATCAGCCGCGATGCGATACACCAACGACCTCCATTCTGTAAGCGCCACACTTGGCAATCGGGGGCTGGACCTGTGCTATGCGCGCGCTGTGACGCCTTTTCTAACTACATCTGCTATGCTAGAGGTATATCATAATACAAGCTTTTGCACAAATATAAAAAATTAGGATACTGTTTATTTATTTATGAAACATAATCCACAGCTCTTAGACCTAAATAATAAAAGCTTATAATGTAACCTACCTACATGAACCTATTTTCATATGACCATGCCTACTTATATGTTAAATAGGTGTTATAAGTTATATTGAGTGTCCCTGTAAAATCCCGCGGGAACATGACACTGGGATAAAAAGAAGTTATCTGAGCCAAATAATGATTAGTACTATTTTAACGGGTATTTATTGCGTTTTTTTTACTCAACTCCAGGGCCGTAGCCAGAAATACTATTCGGGGGGGGGGTCGAGCCTTAGACCCGCCCGAGGCAACATGCAACATCTTTATATATGTACTTATGCTACATGCTAGTACCCGGACTGGTTTTCAACCAAGCACTTTCCAAAAAAAATCAATATAAAAATAATAACCATAGGTGAGGCGAGCGGAGCGAGCCGCGAATTTTTTCAGATTTTTCCGATGTTATGTAAAAAAGTAGGCAAAAGTGTGACAACTGACAATAGATGTGACAGCTAGCCCCAAATATTTTAAAAACTGCGGTGGTCATTTTGGAGATTGGAGATTGGTATGCCAGCAACAAAGAAAAAAATGTGAGAAATACAAAAAATAAATAACTTCGAGTGTCATTTTCGGGTGACAAAAAAGTTAGTATTATTAGTTAAGGGGTAGGTATAACAATTCACATTATTATGAGAGAATGGCGAGCGAAGCCAGCCGCCAATTTTTTTACATATTTTCGGCAGGCTGATAATAACGACTAAATGGCTATAGAATGATCGGCGAGCGAAGCGAGCCGCCAAATGTTTTACATATTTTCGGTAGGCTAATAAAACTGACCGAAAGGCTGTAGAATGAACGGCGAGCGAAGCGCGCCGCAATTTTTTTACATATTTTCGGCAGGCTGATAAAAATGACCAAAAGGCTACAGAATGGATGGCGAGCGAAGCGAGCCGCAATTTTTTGTGCGACCTTTCGGATGATCTATAAAATAGAATCAAGAGTGACAAAAGATTATGATTAGCGAACCCTGAAACTTTTAGAGCCAAAATTATAACAGTGAGTGGAGTGACCGCCGATATTTTGTTGTGTTTGCGGCCGCTGAAAATTTTAGAGAAATTGTGGCATTTTCGCAAGGTCTTAAAAAGCTTAGAATAAATCCGAATTCACTGCGAGCGGAGCGAGCCGCGAAATTTTTTGCGACCTTTTCCGTTATTAAATAGTTTAGAAAAGTATGTTATAAATAAATACATGACAGTAAACGGAGAAAGCAATTCAATTACGGAAGGACAACAAAATAGGTCTATTGATTTATAAAATTAAAAGTAATGTCGTGAGCTGCCTGCCTAGCTGGAATCGGCCGTAAGTGAATGCGATGCGTGCACCCAGCTCATTTAAAATGTAGAGAAGAATTTTGTCGAAAAAAAGTTTGAGTTTTCAAAAGATAATAATTTAAAGAAATATTTAAATGCTTACATGCAGTACAATGTATGTAGATACACAATAGGAATCGCATGGCATGGTGCACGAGCGCGCCCCGTCGTCCGCCACCGACGACTCAGAGCGCGCTGTTGTTAATCGGAGACGAACGGAGACGAAAAAAAATTTGTGTTTTTAAGAGAGAATAGCTATTTAAAGTAAGCCGCACTTTCCACGTACGAGTACGTATCCGAGAAAATTTTTCCTATTCAAGTTTGATTTTTAACGGTGCCTCAACATTTCGGGGGGGGTTTGAACCCCCAAAACCCCCCCCCCCCCTCCCTACGGCCATGCTCAACTCTGTCATCTCGTGACCACGACAGAGTGCAAACCTGTTGAAACGTCGAGAAAAAACCCGATAAATACCCGTTAAAATAGTACTAATCATTAAGTGTTCAGATCGCGTAAGTTTAAAAATATTCGTCTGTGCCAAATTTTATTCAAAATCCTATCAGTTGAAAGGTGAACAGACAGACACAGTTATAATAATAATGTAGCCGCACTAAAAATATTAGTAATACCTTCTCCCCTTTACGGTTCTTACGGTAAAAGAATTTTTCTAATCGGTCTCGGAGCCTATTCAATTCAAACAAACAAACAAATTTTTCCTTTTTATAATATTACTAGCGGCCCGCCCCGGCTTCGCACGGGTATTAAACAAAAATTTCATAAATTATACACACTAAAACGATGGGTTTCACAGTTTTCATACGGATCTTTACTTTTTTTAACAGCATAGCATTGGGGTTTTTGACATTGACTCAACATTCCAAAACTGACACTGGCCCTGGCCGTAGAGAAAAAGCAAGCACCGTGCGCTATACAACCTCTTTTTGTATTCTGACGCGCCATAATAGAAAAAGAGGTTGAATATACAGCCCACGGTTCAATTATTGAATTTTTCATGCGGATCCCTAACTTTTTTGAAAATATTATATAGCCTGTGTTCATCACGGAAAATTAAGGATTCTAATGGTGAAAGAATTTTTTAACTCGGTCCAGTAGTTTCGGAGCCTATTCAATTCAAACAAACAAACAAACAAACAAACAAACAAACATACAAACAATCAAATCTTTCCTCTTTATAATATTAGTATAGAAGTACCTACCTGTGTGTTTAATGCTTTTTAAGGCTCTGTGACATGGATGAATTTCAAAAAATATATACAAACGGAATACCAAAATATAATTTGTAATTTGAGCATATGATTATTTGGTTTAAAATAGTATTTATCTTGGGTCCCACCACAATTTTTTTTCTAAGTACATTACTGAAATGAAAATAAACCTACTGAGATTTTTACAAAGAAGACACAATGAGATTTTTTTTAAAGAAGACACGTTTTTAATTTTTTGTGTAGATGGGTAATTATTTTCTAAAAAGCTTTTGTCAGGAACCTTGATAAATACGATTCTTATACAAATATCAGCAGATCATGCCGAAAATATGCTTAAATTAAAAATCAGTTTGGTATTACGTTAGTATATAATTAGGAAATTCATTCGTGACACAGAGCATTAAACAGGTGAAATCATTTTGGTATTACATTTGTAGAACTTTATCTGTCGCCGGAGCCTAAGCCTGGAACTCTATCCTCAGGTGGGTTTCGCAATAAAGCGAGCGGTAGCAACCCTCGCGTATGAGTGGCGCCACGACGACTGGACAGTGCGTGGCTCGGCGGACTCCGACGGGCTAGTGGGCGCCACGTTACAGCGCGCCCTGGGCGGCACCCGGGCCCAGCTCGCCTGCGCCATCTCCGCACTCCTCAACCATCCTAATGATAAGTTTCGCCTCGGATTTGGTATCACTGCTGCTATCATTTAAGGAGTTTTCGAACATCATCTACATTTTATGTACAGTCCGCGTCACATATAAGTTTATGTACCCTCCTATCTTAATGTATGTGGGACACAATAGTTGTTATTGTTGGGAATTTCAGACTATCAGTATTATGAGTGGGCGGTTCGATCCTGAGCGGCGGCGGCGGCGTGATAAATTTTTGCATGTGAAAATTTGTGACAAGTTACAAGGGAATTAGAAGTAGTCGAAAATATTTTGTAGACAAGGGGGGATACTTAATTCTGACGCGCACTGTATCTCTCCGTGAATGTGACAGACATAAAAAACCAAAATCACCTCTAAGCACCAACAATAAGATGATAAAGTGGGCCCTGATCAAAACTATGTAACAAAAGAATATAACGACTCAAACAAGTGCCGCATGCCGTTAAACAAGACCATGCAGGTAGAGACATTTTGTATGTAACTTTGTTTGCATAGAATAAATTAGCATATAATGTGTGATTTTCTACTAACCTACTTTAAAAACTAATGCATAATAATGCATTTTATTGTACGCCTGTTTATACTTTTTCGAAGCCTATTTTTCACTCTAACTTGATTTATTACGAAATAAATGTTCCATACAATTTTATGGTGATAACTCTATCGAATAGAAATTATTTGGATGCTCAGTTCGGCAATGCATTTCATATGTATCTGTCGTCTATTATCAAAAACATGCAACGGTAAGACATTCAGTGCTTTCCTATTAATAGGTGTCAACCTAATTTATCTAAAATGATCATTATTAGATTTTATATTACTTTACTGTATTTGTAGTTATACTAAGTGCCAAATGAGGTGGCAATACAGGTAGTTCACTTCCCAGTATCGAAAACAATAAAAATATTAGCATTATGTCTATATTTTTTTTTCTAGTAACAATAATAATTTTCCATAGATTTTCTACAACTCTAAAACAGCAAAGCTTTAAGTAGCGCTCTTTTTTGTTTTCATGAATGAGATATATGTCAACGACCTGTATTACCAAGCTATCTGACACCTAGTAAATATATAGATAATGTTATAAGATATTTTAAAATAAACATTATAAGTATTATATCTAAATGATTTGCTCTACCTTCTCTGCATCTTCTAAACGTCACAGCAGCTAAACTAGCTTATTCGTCACACTTCATGTCCTCACTGATAACTGCATTTTAAAAATTCATTCTCAATGTAACGATAATGTAGGCGTGTATTATCTTACTGGAGACAGACCGCCGCTCCAAGCTCCGGCGGGATCCCAGCACGCCTGCGCGGGTTTCTCTGGGCGGGGATTATGACTCCACCTTTACTTGCAGACAAGACACTTTGAACTTTGTTATGGGGTGTTTGAATAGAGTTTGGAATGAAAGGGTTAGTGAAAAAAGGTTGGGCGTGCACGGCATGGTTCGCTGCAGTTTGAACGCGCGCTCTGCCGCGTCTGGTAGGCTACAGTTATGCTGATGGAGCGCCTCGCTGACTTCGTGAGCAAGTCGCTGGAGGGTGGCGAGGCGCCGGCGCCGCCGTCGGAGCCGGAGCCGGACGAGGCAGACGATGTGGAGGTGGACATCACGGAGCTGGATGAGAAGCAGCCTCCGCCGAAGCGGCCGAGGAACTGGCTGCTGTCGCCGGTGCCGGTGCAGCATTGCAAGCGGGAGACGGATGATGACGAGGATCATCGACATGGTGAGTTTGTGAAACGGAATCTTTACTTGCAAGAAACCAGTTCCTTCTTCCTCGCAAGATAATACCTAGGTATCCCAACATTTCTTTTTGATCTCCATGTTATCAATCAAATGTCATGAATATGTAATGTAATGTTTACTTGTTTTGGATATTCTAACAGATCTTATCAACAGACAGAAAGTAGAAACTTGCAAATGATGTAAGATGCGTTGGCCGTTATGTGAGCATTCGCAGAGCCGATCTGCTTTACAGGACCTTTTTTCAGACCCTTTGCTACTGGAAACAATCGTTTACTGGATTCGAAATACTGTCGAATGTGTGACTCTCTCATGCTAATAAATAAGCCATCACGAAAAAAAACAGTCCTGTAAAGTAGTTACATACTTGTGTATGTGCCCCTAGGTACATTGCGCGTCAGAAAATACCACAGTTAAATACCCCACTTGTCTACATAATATTTACGACTACTTCGAATTCCCTTGTAAATTATCACAAATTTTCACATGCAAAAATGTATCAGCCGCCGCTCAGGATCGAACCACCCACCATAATACTCAAAGTCTGAAATTCCCAACAATAACAACTAGGGGGGTACTTATATGTGACGCGCACTGTACATAAATCCAAAAACTTTTAATAAATAACGCTGGACAATCCACACAACATAATCTAGCCCCAAGCCCAAGCTAAGCTCTGCTTATTTTGATGTTGTGTGGTAGTTAATGTTTTTCATAATGTTATTGTTATTATAATTTAAAATTTGATTTCTTTTATTCTAAAATTTACATTTTTTAATTACTAATTTTGACATAGAATTTGGATACGGACATACTAGAATTATTTTAAATTTCCGACACAATTGTAAATCGAACGTTACGTTATATTTCGAATTTACTCTAGATATTTTCATATAACTTAGTAAACTGAATCGCCAAATATTGGTTTCTCCGTTTAGTCAGTTCGTAGATAGTACCTACCTACATTTGCCGTGCCCGTCGGCCAACCGACGGCAAAAGTTCCAATCCTTGCCGTCGACCTTTCACTTATCTTGCTTTATTTACTGCTGGAATACAAAATACGAAATAATAGGTATGCAATATTCATAATGTCAAAACACCCATTAATAATAATAATGTGTCTATTTTTTGCAACAGGTGAAAGTACTCGTCACATCACTAATATATATACTTAATAGTATTTAGTAGTAAACCACCAACACAATAAACTCATTTGTTATCTATACTCAAATAAAATTTAATAAAAGCATTACCTGACACATTTGTAGCGCTGTCCCTTGGGAGCGCGCGAGTAAAACTGGGGGAGTGAACTAGTGGCAGTGGGGCAGTTGAATATTATATTAATAACATAAACCATATCAATAGAGTTACCTGTAGATTGTTTTCAATAGCCTGCAGTTAGGATAATATGTACTAAATACTGTAAATTCTAATTTGTTTTTGCAGTATTGATAATTGCTTTTAGCAAAAGTTCTAAAGCAAGTAGTTCTACGCCGTAGCACTTGCTACGAAATTCGTAGTACGGACTTCTATTAGTGAACAAAATACATACAAATAAATACATAAAAACAAAAAAAAATCAACTGATTGATGACTGTAGACAGTTGTTACAGTTGTGTGATTTTATGTGAGAGTATTGATTTCTATAATCCCCGCCCCGCAATATGCGAGACATGTTTCGCGGAAAACTAAGAAATTCGCTGAAACCTAAATTAATCCAGCAAGAAATACGTAGTACTTACATTTGCATATATTTTTGTGTTATATCCTGATATATAACATAAAAATATACCATGTTTTGAATTTATCTTCTTAGCTCCTGAGCTAAGAAGATAAATTCAAAACATGTTTATGACGACAAAATAATTTTAAATGTTATGTAGGTAGTCATAACAGCAGCTATCATTGAAATGGTTAGAAAATTAAAAGTTTTATACTATGGTATTATCCTGCTGATTAAATGACTTATGTTTCGGCATAATTAATAAGCCGAAACATAAACTTTGCTGTATAAACATCAAGTTTTGATAATATTTACGTTCAATTTGCTGACCGTACAAAAAAATATTTGCCGTCCAAGTACGTAACTGCTTGCTGATGGTTTACATTTTACAGCTGACTAAAACATTATGCTGACTGGCAAAAAAGTGGTAAATCAGACACATATTGCCATAACAAAGAAGTCAAGTCATATTATGCTGTCAAAATAGATTGTAGCTGATTTTTCCCGCTGACGAAATAAATACATTTACCTACTTGTTGAGAAACACATCGACCGTGTAGAACGTCCGAATATACACAAAGTCCATTTGGTGCAAGTTTAGTGAGTTCAGTGTCAAGTTTGACAGAATTTGATTTGATTACACAAAAATATGCATTCATATCTGGGCTGAATGGAATGGCTGAAGCTGGTCAGCGCTTAAGCGTAAGCGTTACCTCGTTTGAAGCTTCCCGCAATCGATAATATTACTGTAAATTAATCTAAAGATGAGTAAGATAATCCCTTATTTGAATGCAAATTGTTGTGCATTACGTAATGGTACTATGGTATGTGCAAAGAGCTTAAAGATCGAAAGTCCTTAAAGCCTTCCGTTTTAAAAGACGTCCGCCGCACTAACGGTGATATAACAATTTTAGTGACCCAAAAGCAAGAATATCGTTGTTATTTTGGGAAGTTCGAAACCTAATCCTATTTTGCATGTTTGCATACTTTTTGTTAAAATCAATCAAGCTACATCTCAGCAGACGGCAAGAACAGTCATTCAGGGCAATCTTCCAAATTGATACCTCGCTTTTTATACGGCAATTATGTAAATGGAGGGATTATCTTCAGTGGGCGGCGCCAAGCCACACCCTTCTCCCCTTTCTTCTCGCAAGACCTTCTTGAGGTGATTAATTACCCCCCACTTCCCCTTTCTCGAAGTGTCGGTGATTTATTTGATTGAGAAGTCTTTACTGATATCCATTAACGGCTTATTCATTTCGTTTTGTCTCGCTCAGTGAAAGTCTTTAATTTAATTGATGGTGCTTTAAAACTGTTATTGATGGTGCCGGATTGTTTATACATTTGGATTGTAATTAATTTGGATGTGCTTACTGTGGTTTTGTAGATCTAGGTGGTTATTTTCATTGTTGTTTAAACCAAATACTAGTTAGGCATTATATTTTAAGGGCTCCTTTTACATAACCCATGCAAATATGACAAAAATAAACATAATATCCATTGAGTACCTAGGTACTACGTTTATTTTAGTGTCAATAGTGTAGGTAAGGTGAGTTTTTAAATATCTGCTGTAAATATAACGTTTTTTTTATTAAAATCTTAACGACAGACACGGAAAATTAAAGTGAAATAACCAAATTAGACCTAGTATTTACAATTTAAAATTTAAAAAATGGAGCCCATCGTGTAATGATGCTGGGGACCACTAGTTCTCTATTATAGTTCCGTTCTGACAAATTATATGTACTTTATAATGACGCACTAAGTAAAACATTATGTGATAGATAGGTATGTATTGTATAATGTATACGGTTGGTGAACCATGGATGAAGCTTATTAAATCAATCTCAATCAATATATGGACGATTCTCGAATCCATTGTCATAGTAAAGCGATAGCAGAATCGCCTGTGGGTCTTATTCATTTTAATTTAGGTACCTAGTTAGTAGTAATTGATTGATGAATTGTGCAGCATCATTATTGAACCACACAAGTTATAATTGCAGCCAGGCGTCTTGGGAACGCTTCCGACTGATATTGTTATGGATCATTAAGCAGTACCTAGATTTTTTGCAACAGTCCGCAATTAGCTCAATGGTTTCAATTGTAAAAACTAGTTCTTATAAGGTTATTTCATTGTTTTTTTTAATAAAGACCTTTGGACTTTAGAACATTACAGATAAATAACGGAACCAAATAAGAACTAATCCTACAATTTAACTACCTAGTATATAATTTCCTTTTATAAGTAAAAGTATTATAATGCGGTATCGATTTCCGATATCTATATAATTCAGAGCACTTTCCACCAGATGCTATAGACAAATCTCCGAACGGTTCCGGAAATGGCGGTGGAAAGCAACGACGTTCTCGCACTAACTTCACACTGGAACAACTCGGCGAGCTGGAGAGACTGTTCGACGAGACACACTACCCGGACGCTTTCATGAGGGAAGAGCTCAGCCAACGGCTTGGACTCAGCGAAGCTCGAGTACAGGTAAAAATAATAATATAGCTTCATTCGAATCTAATATAACAAGTTAAATATTAAGAAAACAAAGTGTTAGTTATAAAGCCTGGTGTGTCCCTTTACCTACTGGGGCAAAGGCCTCCCCCTGGTCCCTCCACGCATCTCGGTCCTGAGCCAGATGGACTCCGGCATGTAAGATACGTTATGGCCTCTTCCAACCTTTTTAATTCGGATCTTTCTTGAGCCACTCTGTTCCAAATCACTTCTGCGAGTAGCTTTATGTCCTCATCCCACCTTTTTTGAGGTCGGCCTTTCTCCTTTTGCACCATCTTGTTATAATTTTGCTCCACTTATCATAATGCCGAGTTGTTCCGAGTACAGGTATAAAAAAATAAAAACGAAGGCTTCTTTGGTCTCTCACTTGATTGGGAGCTTTGCTTTGCCATACCGTAGGCCGTAGAGCGGCCGTAGCAATCCGTAGCCATCCGTCTACGTAGTACCCTTGACGCATAAATAGATAAATCATAGTTAGGTACGTAGTTTGTTTCATTTAAGTTACAATACAACACAACACACCAACGTTTATCCGTGATAAAATAAATAAATAGTGCTGAATAATTCAGCACTATTTATTTATTTCACAGCATCATCTAGTCCTGAGTTAAACAGAATAGATTATGCTTCTTGCGTGACCACTGTCACAACTGGATAATGAATGAATGGACAAGATATGCTATCCTGCTGATGAATTCACGAAGAAAGAGTCTTACCGAAGCTACATCTGGTATGATATCAAAAGGTTTGGCCGAAGTTGTCGTGGCGTAGAAATGGGTCGATTTTTCCATCATCATATCTTCCCTTGGATGAAGCAAGAGCCGAATAAGGAAACCTTAGGAAAGAGGGCAACAGCAGGCCCGGATTAAGGGATCCAGGACCCCTAGGCACTTTGTATTTGAGGGCCCCACTACCCGACAAAATTTCTATATGCACCAAGACCCCCCACCTCCCCAAGCCGATCAAGTAGGTAGGTACCTACTATTAGTATATTCAGTAATAATCAGAATAATCATTATATTACAGACAGGGCCGTAGCCAGAAATACTATTCGGGGGGGCTCGAGCCTTAGACCCGCCCGAGACAATATGCAACATCTTCATATAGGGGTAGGTTATAACAATTCATACGTATGAAATTTAAAAGTATGAAAACATAAATAACAGCCAATGGAACGAGCCTTGACATATTGTAGTTTTTGCGGCCATTGGAAATGGTTGAGAAATGAATACAATATAAATGTCGTCAAGTAGAGTTAGACACATTTTTTTTTTAATTTGTTAGGCATGCTATGCATAGACAAGAAAGGAAAGCTAAGAACAATTTGTTTTTTTGAAGATTAACAAAATAACTAATACCACAGAAAGAATGGCGAGCGAAGCGAGCCGCCAAATTTTTGACTTATTTTCGGCAGGCTGATAAAAATTACCAAAAGACTACAGAATAAACGGCGAGCGAAGCGAGCCTCAATTTTTTAGCGACTTTTCGGGTGTTCTGTAAACTAGAATCAAGAGTGACAAAAGATTATGATTAGCGAACCCTGAAACTTTTAGAGCCTTTGCGGTGGTAATTTTGGAGTTTGGTGAAGTAAGCAAGGTAAAACGACAAAAAATGTTTTTTTTTTATTACTTTTTCGGATGGTCTCGTGGTAATAAAAATTATAACAGTGAGCGGAATGAGCGCGGATATTTTGTTGTGTTTGCGGCCGCGGAAAATGGTTGAGAAAATGTGACATTTTCGCAAGGTTGTTAAAAAGCTTAGAATAATTCAGAATGAACGGCGAGCAGAGCGAGCCGCGAAATTTTTTGTGACATTTTCGGTTGATACCAAATAGTTTAGTAAAGTATGTTATAAATAAAGACAACAGTAAACGGAGGAAGCAATTCAATTACGGAAAAACATGAAAATAGGTCTATTGATATACAAAATTAGAAGTAATGTCGTGATCTGCCTAGCTGGAATCGGCCGTAAATGAATGCGATGCGTGCACCATTTCATTGCATTTCATGCGCATTTACATAAAACGTAGAGACGAATTTTGACGAAAAAAAGTTTGAGTTTTAAAGAGAGAATAATTTAAAGAAATATTTAAGTGCTGCGTGCTTACATACAATACAATGTATGTAGATAGGTACACAATAGGAATCGCATGGCACGGAGCGCCAGCACGCCCCGTCCGCCACCGACGACTCAGAGCGCGCTGTTGTTAATCGGTGACGAAATTAGACGAAAAAATTTGTATTTTTAAGAGAGAGTATGTATTTAAAGTAAGCAGCAATTTCCACGTACGTATCCGAGAAAATTGTACCTATTCAAGTTTGGTTTCTAACGGTGCCTCAACATTTTTGGGGTGAACATGTTAATTTTTCGGGCAAGCCTGACTTTAGGGGTATGAATGTTCCGCCATGAGGGCCCCTAGGCTTGCCGGGCCCCTAGGCCCGGGCCTTGTGGGCCTTGGGGCTAATCCGGGCCTGGGCAACAGCTTCTATGTATATGATAGTAACTTCTTTGATTGCCAATCGCTTGCCAAGCGTGGTGATTATAATAAAAATAACAATAATATATAATGCTAGATATTCTGCACATTATTTAGCCCCAAAGTTAAGCAGAGCTTGTGCTATGGGTTCTTGATGACATACCTACTACAATATTAGATGCATATATAATTTTTTATTACACATAGGAAACGACTAAGACACCCGGAACAAATACCTTCAGTCCAGAATCTTAGATTTAAGGACATCCTGTTTAGCGGTCTGACCCAACACATAAACAATCACACTCGTGTCATCTCCAATAACAATATCATCAAACACCCTTTATAATCACGTGCAATATTAATTAAACCGTACGGTATGGAACATGGCTCGTACCCTTGTTAAACCAAAAGGGCGATTTTTGGGTTCCGCTTTGGCTTAAACATTTATCTTAGAACCTTTTTGTTGATTATAAAAATACTGGCTGTGATTTGCAGTAAAATATGCCTTTTGTGGACTTGCGTAACGGATGAAGAATGTGTAGTGTATGCAGATGCAGTATTTTTAAAATAAATTATGCAGATCTTACGCATTGGTGAGATCCAACTTTTAAATAAAATCAGAAAAAAAAATAAACAGTACATATTTAAGTATTCAATCTTTGATGGCATTCAAACTATGGTCTCTATTGTGTGATTAGTCTAAATAAAAAATATTGAAATGACATATTTTATGTAGAAAATTTACAAAACAAAAACAATAATTTCAAATATTCGCTTCAAAATTAAAACCAATTCTCATAGCCGCTAATTTGTTCAACTCTACTAAAACAACCTGCTAACCGATAATACCAAATCCACTGTCCCCTGTCTCTCATTACTAATGCACGTAATTATCTGCTAGAGGCCAACAAGTGCCGCCTCTAGCGACACATCATGATTACATCTGTATCGGCGTTAAGTGCCGTGTCTAAGGGTAATTCATAGCTCTATGGACAACATGCGTCTTCACTAACGTCAAGTGGGCAGTTAGCTTTATTCTATTAGTACGGATTTATTGTGTTCTTTCTTTTAAATGGTTCACATTAGATCCTAGAAAGTCCTAGTTCATTAAAAAACAATTCAAGTACCTAAATAATATAATTATTAATTACGCAAAGATGCGTAGAAAAAGTTTGTGAAAGAGATCGTGCGTGATGAATTTTTGCGTAGTTTATATAGTAAAGCATACAGCTTTACTATATAATATTATAGAGAGGAAAGATTTGATTGTTTGAATTGAATAGGCGCCGAAACTACTGGACCGATTAAAAAAATTCTTTCACCATTAGAATCTAAATTTTTCCCATGAACATAGGCTAAAGAATAATTTAAAAAAAATTAGGGATTCGCATGAAAATGCCATATTTGTTAAATACCTACCCTTGCTTATCTGTGCCCGTGCGAAGCCAGGGCGGACCGCTAGCGCTAGTTTAAAATAAAACTTTAATTTTTACCCCGTTAAAGGGTGAGTGAAGTTTCGGGCGGTTTTAAACTGCCATTTAAAACAATTTTACAAATACAGCATAGATCATTTGAATTGATCAACGTAGCTGTATTTTAAACCTAAATATCAAATATTCGGTCCCTAAAAAGAAGCTAATCCTATTTCCGTTTACATTATTAAAATAAACAGTTGTATAAACAGTGTTTGCTTGCTATTTAGTCGTATTGTCGTATGTAATCAGTGCTAATGAATGCTTGCTATTGTTAGGCAAAACAGTACCTTACTATACTATATTAAGTTATACTCTACTAAAGCAACTTAAGTATATACTATACTAGGTAGGTATGGTTCATTAAATAATAGTTTTACAATAAAGACATTCGTTGTTTGACGAATTCATTATGAATGTTAGCGTGTCAACTACGGCCCTAGTTTGTGTAGGAAAAAAAACGTTGGAAATGAAGAAACGTTTGTGTTTTTCCAGCATAATAAACGCCACAAGATGCACTTAGTTTGGTTTCAAAGGAATTTATTTATGTAATAACTTTAAATAATATTAAAAGAAACAATAAGACCGCAAAATTTTAAATTTTTCTCTTTTTCAAAAAAATATATTTTCTCGAAAAAGTAAAATTTTGTTTGTTTTATTGTTGAAACACCTCCTTATCCCATTTACAAATAATAAAGTCCTAATATTATGACAAAGCCCTCATCATCAATAATCTCTCGGTAATCTGTCATCGATCTATGTTTGAGTAACGCTTTTCTATGGCATAAACGTCACTCAACCTAAGGCTGAGCAAGTTTTTTAAATATAGTCCTAAGCTATTTTAAAATCAACATTAACTCCGGAACCCTTATAAGTAATAATATTTAACCACGTAGGTTAACATAAATTCTAGAAATTTTATGAGGATGTGGCAATAACAAATCTCATGTCTATGGTCGGTAAATCCTACCTACTAAGATAATATAAAAATATTTTAAAGAGGAAATATTTTATTGTTTGTTTGAATTTAATAGGCTCCGAAAAGACTCGAACCGATTTGAATTTTTTTTAACCATTAGAATCCAAAATTTTTCATGATGAACATAGGCTATAAAGTATTTTCCTAAAAATTAGGTATCCGTATGAAAAATTTAATTTTTGTTAAATACCCGCGAGAAGCCGGGGCGGACCGCTAGTTACTACTAGCAGTCCGTTATTATTATTATTATATGTGCTACTTCCTAGAAATTGTTATCATCATGTTCTCCCGCTCAAATTCGATTCAAAGTGAGCAGGACAGCATTAGAAGCCTCTAAAGCGGATAATCTTATTTTTAAACTGTATCTATAATTGTATCTTTATTCTATATCTACCTAAGTTTATTTCAATAGCCTATTTTATAAAATATTTTTAAATTGTAAATTTTACATGATCAAGTTTTTTTATTGTGTGTTCCTATTGATTAACACGTCCAGTGCCACCGACTCTACCTACGTATTCCCGTACTTTTCATTCCAGCGAACGTGAAATGTACGCAGCATCCGACAAGACAATTAAAATGGTGGTGGCATTGAACGTGTTAATTAATGAACTGAACTGAATACACGACGTTATTCTCAATCCCATTCGATATGTACTCTAATTATACCAAATTCAATACTTTCAAGTTCAGAAACGGATGATAGATGCGACTTTACTTGAATTGAATGAATGAATGAATACTTTATTGTAATTTTTTCCTTTAAATAAACAGTTACATAATCTTATATCTAAATTATTTAAAAAAGTACAATGGGCGGCCTTATTGCTCAAAGCAATTTCTTCCAGGCAACCTTATTAGTAGCTAGCGATATAAGAACAAAAATAGAGTTGGTAGTACAACAGAAAAGAAATTAACTATATAAAAAACACAAAAAAAAAACTGCTATCAATATTAACTATAAACATAATGTTAAAAACCAAACTAGAAATAAACCAGAGACAAACAAAAAATAAATTATAACAATAATAACTAAGCTGCAATTACAACAAAACTTACAGGATAAGACGAATATGAGAGAGTGGAAGTAAATGTGTAAATGTGTGTAAATGTGGAAGTAAAAGACAGCTGAAGAGAGAAAATGAGACTTGAGTTGAAATTTGAAAGAGTTGATGGAAGGAGCAAGTCTTATAGCGACAGGCAGTTTGTTCCAAAGGCGTACCGCCTTTACACTGAAAGAATTGCCATAAAAGGATTGGGAATGAGAGGGAAACTTGAGTAGTAAGTTATCTGATGACCTAAGATGGAGGGAGTTGGAAGAATGAAGGAACTCGAATCTATTTTTGAGGTAGGTACGCAGGAGACAACGGATTAAATAGAATGGAATAGAGAAGACTTGCATTTTTTAATAGTACATTTAAACAACCTAGCTATGTATTAATTTCAAATTTAATTATTAGTAATTACCAGCTATACGGGAATGAGTTGAATTTGCGTGAACTGGCAACACTGACAACACTGACATCTGCATCGTGCAATCAGTACTGTACGTGCCCTGCCCTAATGTGGTTGGCGCCGTGTTTGCTCATGCTGGCCTCCAATGAATTTTAACGTGGTAGAAATAAGATTCATTTCTCTACTTCCTAAGCTCTACGTCGGGAATTCTCTATAAGCTATAACAGATGTATGTAATTAGTTTTGTAGTGACGTACTATCAAACTATGATACGTAGCTTTGTGAAAACATAACGCAATAAATTAATATGCAATTTAAGTAAAATTCTGATAGTCATTATGAGGACTTGTTCTACCTATTAAATCGTTAGGAAACATTAAGCACGTGGTTTTAGAAGTGCAGTATACCTTATATTGTATTGCGAATCAGTTAACCGACCGGTAGTTGAAGAAAAAGGAAAACAGTAAATGAGCCTTGCCTATCTTTCTGTAGAGCTGACTTTAAGCTGTGGCAAGAACTTTTTGGTTCACATACTGGGGGAGACACTTTGTTAGAACTAATTATATTATATTTTGAATGTGACATAATGGTTAATCAAGCTACGTCACTAGTGCTACGTTAGGGGTCTACGCCGCGTATACGTCACTAGAGCTACGTTAGGGGTCTACGCCGCGTAGACAGTGCTACGGTTAGCTACGGTGTGCTAGGGCGGCGCTTGGCGTTACAAACATTGGCAATCATTGTTGGTTTTATAATAAGACTTTTTCCCCAGGTCTGGTTCCAGAATAGAAGAGCAAAATGTCGCAAGCACGAAAGTCAAATGCACAAAGGTATTTACCCCTTTTTACTCAATTCTCAAACTTAGATATTCTTAGAGCTTCTGTAAATATTTTTTACCTTACTTTCTTTAAAATTGGTTTCTTTTCGTCGCACGATTTTAGTAGTAACTCAACAATGTCATTATTGAGTTCTTTTGTCATATTTATGAGCGTTAAGTCAATTACATTAGAAAAGTACTCATAACCGGGGTGGTCATAACTTCTTGAATAGAGTTCACCATCATAATTCAACGCATAATTGTAACTAATGTTCGAACAACTGGATTTAAAACAGTTCTGCTTAATGTAGTCGAAAACTACAAATTGCAAATGATTCTGGCAAACCGGCGTCCCCTGTTTTGGCACGCTGTATAATTGCAGTGAATATTTAGGTAGTTTTCGAAAGATAATCAGACGACTTTTGTGCCAGAATTTTTCATGCAGTCGGAGTTAACTCAATTTGTCAGAAACTGATCAAACGAGTGAATTCATTTGAGCAAAGTTTCAAAAATTACTATACCTACTAGAAAACTCATACGGTTTATAGAAGCAGATATAGATACGTTTCCAGTTTAGTAAATTTTCATGAACCATAAACCAGCTCTACCCTTAAGCTAAACAGAATCACATGAGATACAGCCTCCGCCAAGTGATTCGCCCCGTTTAATTATTCATCCGCGTGAGTTATTGCGGAATTAAAAAACTGTTAGACTCCAGTTCTGTACTGGAATACCTAATGTGCCTGGCTGAACGGAACAGACATCTGCAGTACTTTGTATTACATTTTTTTAAATAAATAAATCTGTAATTTAAGTGTAGCGATATATTATAATTGATACAATACGTAGGTAATGAAATGTTTTTACATATAAGTCTTACGAACTGACATATTACATGATTCACCAAATATTGGAATTTACTGACTCAAGTGCTTACACTTGCTGGCTTTTATTTTTAATCGTAAAAGAGAGTAGGCTAGATACGCAGTATCTCTTATTAACTATCTTAAGAAATTTAGACCTCTCTAAGCATAACTCAATAAAATATGTAGTAAAAAATACAGGGAGATGTGCGGGTAGCTATAAATTCTGTGAATTGCACAACGCACTTAGCGATCGGCCCTCGTGGTCAAGATTTGTCCGGGGGATCTCTGCGGACCGAGGATATATGTGGACAGTAACAATACTTGACCGGTGGAATTGAAAATCTTGGATTTTCAATTTGGTTCTTTCTCTCTTGAAATCTACTCTACCGGGGTAATCCCAAAAGGGTTTCCCAACGCCAATTCTGAGCTCTAATTATTATTCTCAGACAGACAGAATACTCTATTGCTTCTAGAATATTCTATTCAGTTCTGAGGAAACACAACAGGCTGTATCTTAGAGTATTCCGAGGTTTCAATTTTTATTTTCATTTGACAACATGGAGACCTCGCTGGCTTGTATTTAAAAAAGCCTTAGGCTGCCTGTCCATTGACGCGGAGAGAGGCAGCGGAGCGGAGAAACGAAGAAATATTAACCAATAGGATTGCATGAAATCTCCGCTCCGCGCCGTGGAAAGGGATTTGCGAGCTAGTTTAAATATTCATATATTATCGGAAGCAGCACGTGGTAGCGGTGCGAGGTAGCGGTGCGAGGCGGCGGAGCGGGTCGGCGGCGGGGAAACGGCCCGGTCTCGGGGACGGGGGTATGGGATATTGGGATAGTATGCTCCGCACAGTCCGTTACTCCGCTCCGCAATACTCCGCCGCACCGCTGTCTCGCTCCGCGTCAATGGATAGACAAAGTCCGCAACTCCGCTCCGCAATACACACTCGCTCCGCACCGCCCCGCCAGCTCGCTCCGCTCCAATGGACAGGCACCTTTAATATTGCATGCTTCTGCTTATTCAACAAAGTCGAAGTTAGTATCTAAGGCCAAATTAGTAACATTAGATGCCTATATCTGTACCTAGTGGGTTTCGAACAGCTGATTACATTAATAAAGGTCCGAGGGTACTTACTGCGATCTCTATATACCTATCTGAGGAGGCTTAATTCAATACTTTTTCTTTTTTTTGTTGGCTGTGTTTATGTCCTTTCAGGGTCTAAAGCCCAAACGAGTTCATTGCCACATTACGATATATTTAATACTACATTCGGAAAATTTTCCTCATAGCGGGTAATTCGATCTACGTAAATAAAACTGCGGGCTTCAAAATTTGAAAAAAAAAAACTGCTAAAAAATTACTATGAATGTTGCTTTAATAACTATTGGAAGTCAATCTATCAAAAAAATAAATAGCCTGATTCCTTCCATCGATTTCATAACTCGTGTCGTGTCCCATTTCCCCAATAACACTGAGAGTCGTAATGTAATCAGTTCAAATCACACTCGTTTTGCGGTAACTCGCTGTCTCCGCTTATAACATCACTGTAACAAATGAGAGATGATCTGTCGTACAGAGAAACATTTCTCGGAAGAGAACTGGGGCCTCGACTCCCGAGCGACTTCATTTTATTGAAATGATACGATACAATGATTCTCCTTCAACATTCCTTATACAGGACTCTTTTTACAGACATTTATTGAAGGCAATGCGCAGTTTTTTATCGTTGTTCAACTGCTTTGGAATTGTTCAGTTGGTTCTTTATTCGTGGAGACTAAAGTCTAGGGCTGAAATTCATCCGAATGATCGTTTATTATGCCTCAGAGTTGCGACCCTAACACTCAGCTAAATAAATAGATTTACATTTTTTAACTGTCATAAACGGAGTGGGTTCTCTTTAAGGATCATTTATAGAGTCTAAAGACTGTTATACATCGTGGCTTTACGAGATTTTTAAACTTAAATTTTAAGTCCTAAAACTGGTAGTAAATTGGTGCAGTAACTGTCGCATATTCTGTTCGACATCGCACTATCGTGATTGCAAGTAGGACCGCTAAACGGAGCGTAAAGCGGAAAAAAGCCGCTCTCCGGAATCGAATAAAATGATTCCCCGCGGGAGCCATTCGGACGCAATCCCGCCGTCCCCTGCTAAATGTCTTATTAACTTAACCCCCCGCGCCCCGCACCCCGGTAACACGAGAATAATCATGTAAAGTGAAATGAAACGGTTATTTGTTGCGTTATGCCCCTTTAGCGCGAGATGTTATTGATTACACAATCGTTTGTGGCTTTATGTTCCATGATTGAATGTGTTGTGATGATGCAGCTCTCGCGATGATAATGCGCTAAAGGCGGGTTATTGGCGCTTCTTCTGTTTCTACGAGTGGATTACCTTGTTTTGTTTGTTTATACTGAATATGTATCGTAACTTTCTTGAATGACTTATTCGTATTTCAGCTTTATAAGGTACATATTTTAGTCATGGATAAAATCATTATAAAAACATTTTAAATTACATTAAAAGAGACACACAATCTGAGGCCAAACATTATGGATGGATTGCGTAAATGTCACTTTTGACTAGGTTTTTGTAAGTGGGAAGATCTCTCATTTTAAGAAGGCTCCTTAGCGATGCAGCTGTAAATCCTGAGAAAATTGTTTTAGCACGAAAACAAGCAGTATTTTTCTTGTACGTCCCATTAAATCATAAAGAATAGGAGTTGAATCTTCATAAAATTAAGAATTCATATTCAACGGAGTCATGAATCTCTGCGAGCGCGCTCTTGCACGAAAACAATCACAGCACCCGTAAAATTTAAGAAAAAAAGAATAACACAGACTCTTAATTGTTCCCCTGTTCATAAAATTGTAAAATTATTCGCCTAGTGCGAGGGTGGCCATATTTTATTGCGGAGAAACCGCTGTAAAGATGTTCGGAACGGTTTAAAATAAGCGAGAGGAGATGGGGTGGCACGGCTTACCTTCTAATTCGATTAAATTAAACAACTCAGAGTTAATCAAATAAATGCGCAGCGGCCGCAGGGAGAGTCGGACTCTCGTATTTATGTCGGCACTTCGCGAAAGTAATTCGGTGTCAAATATGGAAATAACTCATACGAGCAAGGGGCATCCATTTTGATAATGCCGACGGCGACCGGAGTGCCTTTGATTTACAGCGATCGCGGCGCCCGCCCTCGCCCGCCGCCCGCCCAGCGCTGCCATGAAGCGAGGATTCATAATTATGTTTCGTATTCGCTGAGAAAGGTGAAAAATAAGAATTGAACAATGAAATTAATATTCAATTAAGAATGAATAAAACTTCTGGTGCGGGAGCACTGAAAGTAAACAATGTAGTTTTTGTATTGATATTTAAGACAGGCGTAGATTATAATTTAAAAAAAGAAAGGTTTTCTGAATCCATCAGAAAGAGTTTCTGTCCTTTCCATCACATCAGCCGCAAGGCCAATTTGCAGCAAGTACCAAGTAACTCTCACCTTAACAAAGGGCAATTAAATAAATGAATATTTAAAGACGAACACCTCAAGCCGGGATCGGTATCCTCGTTAATTTATTAATTGGCCTCTCGCCCCGGGCGGGCTATAAACAACGAATCTCACTTAATTTACGAGCAAATTATGCTTTACTTAAATATCAATTTAATTAAGTGTTCAGTTCGGCAAGGATTTGCGCTGGTGGCTTGGCGCTCGTTTGTCTCTGCCAATCCGGATCGGGTCGATAAGCTGGAGCTTAGCTCACGTACCTCAGCTCCTTACCGAGAGCTAGCGAGTATGAAGGGTTATGAAACTCCAATGTTTAGCGTTCTATAAATATTTAATAGCATTTATTTTACTTTATTTGGAGAACAAACAGTTTTACACACTTTATATCTAACTTAAATACTACCTCTTAACCATTTATATGTCCTCGCATATAGAAACTAAAAATACTGCTTGCTTGCGGAGGAATAGTTCAGTGTCTCAACAACTATACTACTTATATTATAAACTAATAATAACTAACAATTAATAGAACTGTACAAAAGGAAAAATGAAAAAGAAACAAAAATCTGATCCAGGCAAATAACAAAACCTAAAATTATAAAATACAGGAACTGAAAATAGAGAAAAAAAGAACAAAAATAACTGATGGCAATAGTTATCTTAAGATGTCGCATCAAACCAACGCTTAGTCAAAAGTTTGTTAACTCTTTGCGCTTTTAAGTCGAATAAGTCGAGGTCGCGGACTTATGCGATTTATATTGTTTGCTACGAATATGTTGGTGCTACAGCAGTGCTACGACGCTACTATGATGCTAGGAAGAAGCTACGGCTACGGTATTACGCATTGTGTGTGACTCAAACACTTCGAATTCCACATTCAAAGCCATGCATGCATCAGAAGATATACAAGTAGAGTAATTTTATTCTTTTCGCTGCATTGTAATTACCTTCCATTGATTACCTTCCATTTTGGTAAATACCGTTATTTGGTAAAAATTCTTGATGTGATTCTCAGGTCTTCTGGTCGGCGGAGGCGGCACACCCTTGGAGCCCTGCCGAGTGGCGCCCTACGTATCTGTCCCTCGTTTGTCGGCGATGCCGAGGCCGCCGCCGCCACAGCCGATGCCGCCGCTGGCGCCCCCAGCGGCCTTCGCGCCTTTCGACTCGGCTATACTGTCCGCCGCTGCTCATCAAGTAAGGATCATCAAGGTTCACACAGACTGCTGGGTAAAGCAGTACCTAAGTTAGCATTCTTAACATTCAGCCAGACTCCGTCTCGGGACTTTTTAGATGACTTACAACCTAAGGTAACAATGTACCTAATATTAAAAGTTGCATGCCTAAGCAAGAGGTAGAATATTAGTAGGATTATCTTAATTTTCTTATGACCTACGTTGTAACATATGTAAATTCTTGCAAATAGACACATTTAATTGTCATAAATGTAATTTTCAATTTAATGTTTCTCTTAGATCTTTACATTTATAATTCAACACAATTTGAATTCCGTCTGTCCTCCTATAATCGTTCTTATTTTTCTCCCAGTATGCAAGCGCAGCGGCAGCCGCCGCAGCAGCCCTCTGCCCGCCGTACGCCGGTCTAGCGGCGCTGGCGGCGCGGTGCCGCTCGTCGTCCATAGCGGACCTGCGACTAAAGGCGCGGCGGCACGCAGCGGCTCTCGCCGCTAGCGCCGCTCGAGCCTCTCCGCCTCTGCCCACTCCTGAGACAACGCCTGCTGATGCGTAATGGACTTTATTTTCATGGATATGAGAAGAGTTTGACAGGGCACGTGTTTGACTGACCTATGCGCTGCATGTGCTAGACACCGAAAAAGAAAGAGGTATAACGGTCTTGCCAGAAATATAGAAGGAATCTGGCATAGAAACTGATGAGTACGTACGATTCTGTTGTGGATGTTTATGTTAATGTTGACGTGTGAGGAGAGCGAACAGAGCGGACAAACGCTGTCCATACGGCGTGACAAGCTGCTGAGTGTGACTACCACAGTGACAATGCATTTTTGTTTATTGAACCCATACTTATTTTATCATACTGCTCTTTAAAAACTGCTTTCCTACATACCTGTCTAATTTCGTCCTGAAATCCTAGTATAGGTAATTTTTAATCTTTGTGTGAAACGTGAAGTAAACTGAGAACCATTCTTATAAGAAAAACTTAATGCATTGTATGTATGGTAAAAAATGACCAAAGATTGGAACGTTTAGGGAAGAGTAAATTATTAAGCTGTGATAAGTGCTATGTCGGACAAAATTGATCTCAAAGTTCTGTGCTTCATTGTTTGGATATTTAAGTCTCAAAAAGCAAGTTTCGATTAAAACTAATGTAAATAATAATATAACTGTGTTTATAGACTTTAAAATTGATCTGTTCATAGTTGTGTAATTGACTAACTAAATAAAATTATTAATTAAGCTCGATGTTGTTTGCTTTGTAATTTTTATAAATATCAATGGAAAGCATTGAATGCTTAACTTAAATTACGTTTGTACCTATAACATTTTGTTGTTTCTATTGCTACCAACAAAATACTATTTGGCGAAAGACGCGTGCTTTTTCATTACCTACTTTTCGTTGCTCGATATCGTTATAGTAGGACTAAAGATATTAGGTAAAATTATTTTACATGGGTCAAAGTACAATGTCCTCATGCATCAGAATTTCTTTATAACCTATAAATATCTAGTTACTAGCTGGTAAGTGGCATACCTGCCCAAAAGATATTACCTACATTATACAAAATGCTTGTGACTCTTAAAAAATTACAACATTGATCTTGCCTCTGTACCTATCATCATCATCATCATCATCACCAGCCTATAATAGTCCACTGCTGGACATAGGCCTCCCCTAATGAGCGCCATATATACCTATATATGCCTCTGTACCTATAGTTCAGATTATTTATATAACTGTTTTTTCTAAATTTTCATAAAATCCCGACTGCGCCTTCGTTATCAAAGATGTTTGCAGAAGTGGGCAATAGGCCGTTTGCTAACCCTTAAGTTTGACGCAGGTTTGTACCACACCACTAAATTTCTAAATTTTCATATAAACCCTACTGGGTCTCATTACCATAGGGGATATTTGTAGGTGTGGGCAATAGGCCGTTTTCTAACCCTTAGTTTGACGCAGGTTTGCAGCCACGCAGCAAAAAATATGCATTCAAATATAGACTTTAACTCGTAATTAGTTATTAAGATTAATTATTATTTAGTGATCGCATCAGCTTGCCACTTGCTTGAAGCTGGTAAGAGATATCATCACTATAAATGATTATATTACGAGCCCATATTTGAACGGGTGCTTATGTTTGTGCGATATCGTTGCTGAGGGCCTTCTGCTTAACCAATCGCTACATTTTAGCGAAATAGCCCTTCCTTAATATTATATGCTATGTTCTATGCATGCTTGTGCCTCACACTTATGTCAAGTCAACAAAATGATCTTGCCTCTACCTGAATTTCCATAATCCCGTGCACCGTGCATTGTCCAAAGTCTCCGTGTATTTGCCGTAGCTGTTAAAAAAGCCCGCCCTCGCATCGGGGGCGCTCAATTAGGGCGGCGACGCTGCTGATTGGCTGTAATCAGGTTAGTATCGGCGCAAACACCCCTGCATCCGCATGCTACAAACGTTTGCTAAATAAACAAATTCGTTTGTGCCTGTGCCCTCTGCGATACAAGTTGCGACTGTTGGTTTATTGATCTTAGCTTGTGATGTTTGCAATTGAAATCAGAATTGAATATAGGAAATTCCTTTTGATCTGTTCCGGATTGCATTTTAAAGAATTCTGTTCGGTAAGAGTAGAAGTAGAAGCCGTGTGGTGCCGGCATAGAATTTCACCACCCCAACTCTTCCCGTGGGTGTCGTAAGAGGCGACTAAGGGAAACACAGCGGGGGGTGGGCAGCAGCGCCTTCTGCAGAACAACTACACCGAACTGCGATCCCCAACCCGCATGCCCAGCGTGGGGATTATGGGCAATAACCCCCAAATAATGATGCCATCTATGGCGCTCATTAGGGGAGGCCTATGTCCAGCAGTGGACTATTATAGGCTGGTGATGTTGATGTTGTATAGGTAGACATTATTAAGCAATGAAGTTTTCAAACAATTCGCACTCCATGCTTGAAAAATGTATACGTCATGTTATCCATAACGGAAACCCTCTGATACCCTCTATAGCCCGTTAGCTGAAAAAGGTGAAGGTAATTCAAAAATCTAATGAGATCTCTTAGTTCGAGTCACCTTGTTCAACATTTCCATAGGAAACATTATTGTGAGTCAGGAAAACCAAAATATGTGTGAGTTTTTTTACTAAGGAGATCCGTAAGTATTCTTCAAAATTCGAACGGCCTTCTGGACAGAAGGCGAATAATGCCGCCCGCCAAACACGTTATTTAATTTTTATTATTAATTTATGTATGTAGGTACCTACATTTTTGATGTGTAATAATTTTAAAAACTAAATTTTTGATGTGTAATAATTTTTATTAAATAAAGACTACATATTAAGACTATTATTCTCAATATTTGTTTTCGAAAATATTACAATGACCACCAACAAACTAACAAAAGCTGAAAGCAAAAATAAAACATCAAAAAGTGAAGTTGTATTCATAGGATCCGAACTCAGGACCTTCAGCATGTCGAGCAGATGTCTGAACCGCTTAGCCACCACTTCTTATTAGTCATAGAACAAAAATCTTAAACGGCTCGATGTCATTATTAAGGGGTGTATCCTTTTCTCTGAAGCTTACTGTACTAATAATAACACTAAGTTGCTTAGGTTTACACTAGCGGTCCGCCCCGGTTTCGCACGGATATTTAACAAAAATTTAATTTTTCATGCGGGTCCCTAACATTTTTGAAAATAATTTTTATTCTATATTCATCAGAGAAAATTTAGGACTCTAATCATGAACCTATGAATAAGTACCTACATAATTGGTTCATGACTATAATATTGCAAGAACTTTTCAAATCGGTCCAGTAGGTAGTTTTGGAAAGATGTGGCCCCAGTCTCCAAACATAATAAAATCACTATATAGGTAGGTACCATGAAACTATAAATAAGTACGGAAGGAGTATCAGGAAAAAATAAAACGAAGCACTCCAATCAAACAAGCATGCCAATCAATCAAATAGTATGCTGGCCATCGCCATTACGGCTTTATACACCAACTGATGAACCCCATTGTAAACAAACCAAAATAAATGGAAAACGCCGTCTTGTGTGGTCAGATGTTGCAAAAATCACAATAGGTTTGTCAATAAAAAACACCGGATCACATTTCCTAGGTAAATTTCTAATTTCACCAACTTATTTCTTTGATTTGACGCAAAATTATTATGAACAAAATAATCAAAATAGAAGCACAAAATCTAGCCAGTGCTGCCAACATGTAAACATGTAAATTTTCCGGTAAATGTGGGAGTATATTAAATAAGTTTCAATTCTCATATTTTATTGACTTTAAATTATGAATCAGGTAAATAGGCATTGATTTATCATTCTGGTAATAATATGTATTATTTGAAATATAATTATGATATTAAATTTCTGTTTGTAATATCAAAACAATAGCTTAGCTTTTGATAGACGAATTATTATAGTGTTTATTTAAGCTAACCTCCAAAATAGCTGAACCCATTTTAATAATAATTTTACTGACGCTACGCAGATAACATGTTATATCGAGATTATAGGTAGCCGCAGGGCATTACTAATAGTCAATATTTTTTCAGATTTCTAGGTGATGAAAATTTGAAGTTAAATTGAATTCGTATAGGTAATCACTGTAATCAGAGAATCTCACAATGAAAATAATTGGAATCCCACTTAATCTAGTATAGCATGCAGTGTGCATTAAGATTTTTCATTTATAAGAATTTGGGCTATTAAAATTAATAATATTTATGTATCCATAAATTTTTATTTCTTATTTATCAAACAATGAATAATGAGAATAATGTATATTTTTTCATTATTAGGAACGTTTAATTGATCTTCCTAGTAACAATCGTAATAATAATATATGGCTGCTTATTGCCACTTTTAAATAAGTAATTTTTATTTGATTTTTGGTTAGGCATTTCCATAGGAACAACGCATGCGAAGCATCAGACAGAAAAAAGTCAGCCAGTTAATAGGCACAAAGAATAATTTATTCAAACTAAAATTAGACAGTGAACGGAGAGTTGGAATACACTGAAGGCTGATCAGATATTGTTGAAATTTCTTCGATTAGCAAATACGTTACTATTTGAAATCCCTATCCCGGGAAAGTACAGTGTTCTGTTCTGTGCTTGTGGGATAATCACATTCACTGCAGTTAGCACCATAAAGCGCTGGCGTAAATTGAAAATTATAAAAAGTAGGTCTAATAGACGATGACCGTGGCTAAAGCAGTACCTACGTAGATTTTTTATAATCTACATATTCATTTGTAAACAATTATTAGGAAGAATATTTATAAAAATTATGGGTAAATTTTTCTTCAGTTGGCATCTCGATATACAATGACCCTCAATGTCATTCCGCCATTGTTAGGATTCAAGTTTGATTTGACAGGATGCCATCCTTGTAGGTACTTACTTTCCCAGTACCACTTTATGACAAACCTGACAAAGGAATCCGTAAACACGTTAGAATAACCATAAATAATATTTATATAGATTGTTCAATGTGATAATGGTTCTTGAGCATAAATCTATATAATTCTGATCCTATAACAACATTGCTTGCTGCCGCTTTGCTGCCGCCAAAGCTTTGTTTTGTTATAACATAACCAAACCACAAATACGGAAAAGGAAAGAGATGTAAGGTCTATGGTTATAGGTCTTCTTAATTTTTCGGTTAGTAATTCTATTCCTTATTCTTGAGGTTGGTAATGGACTCAACGGTTGGTATAATCGCATATCTGTCAATGTCATATGTCTCCTCTCTCTACCCGACTCAACATCAACAATGCAAAAAGCTCTCCGCCCCGCGCGCCCTCAATATTAATAATGTTTGTTTATTTGATTCATTCTCCAATAAAATAAATAACAACAACCAAAAGTGATTCTAATAGTTAATAATAAGGAAAAAACCAAGCCTCTGTGTTAATGAACCCAAAGCTAAGCGTATTTTTTCAGTTTAATTTAACTCTCAAGGCTTTCCTGAAAGCATACTTATAATAATGTCGTGTAAAGTGCGTTTACTGCCATAGATTATATATTGCGAAGTTGAGAGCGAAGCGTGAGATATCAAATCAAATGCTAAAAAGGCATCAACCATACGTTCCTGTAATAAAATAGTATTTTAGAATCTTAAAATTCGTACATGTAACCTAGATCTGAACTTAGCTATATTTTTATGACTAAAATCGATCAAACCAAAGAACCCTGAAAATAATATTGTATTTTATAAACTATAAAAAAATCATGACACATAACTACGCGTTCGGGTTTTTCGTAATTTTACTCCTCCTAGTAGGTGTAAACATATATTTCTTCTACACCTTTACTGCTCTGAATAAACCTCAGAGTTTCCCTGATCTTGGTAAAATGGTCCCTACGATTCATATATTTAGAGAAATTTTCGAGCATCTTAATTATTTGCCTAGTCATTTATTATCAAAGAACCACAAATATTTGCCTATGCAACAAAGTCTTCTTCAAGCATTTGAAAGGCCACTAGACTCTGGGCCAATAACTAAGTGGCAAGAAGTGAACAAGGTAGGTCAAGGAAGAATAACTGGCGAAATAAAATACATTTATGTATATTAATTCTTGCTAAACATAATACTTTTAATTTTTAGTGGTCCAACGAAGAGTCTTTATATCCTGTCGCATTCGGAACTCCTGGTCAGATACAGCATGCAATCAAAACTGTACCAATAGCTTTAGTTGACAATGCACCAAAAGGAACACAGCTGAAGCTGTTATTTGTACTCGAGGTAAATTCAAAAATCACTTTAATTTTTTTTAACACCGTACTTAGTTGAGTGGATTTCTAAGAGTGTGGTTCTGTGTCCATTCATTGACTTGACATAATTTTGTCCTGTATGTTACAGTTATGATTTAGTATGTTTATAGCTTGCCTTTTTAAAAAAATATATAACACTAAGCAATTCACTGGCCCCAAGCTAGGCAGAGCTTGTGTTTTATGGGTACTGGATGACTATTATACTTAATTTAAATTACATTTTATCATCAAAAAAAACAACAAGAAAACACACAGGACAAATATCGGTTGGAGTGGAGTTTACGGGACGCAGGACTTAGAAAATTTTCGACGAATTTTTTTATGTATATATAACATGTATTTTTTTTTATGGCTACGTAAAGAGGGTCACTAGGGGTGCAACTTTAGTTCAGGTGATCTACCCCAAAGTTCAATGACCTCGGCGCTAGAGGTCAAAGTATGTCGTTCAGTTTAAAGGCGAAAAAGACTTAGAAAAATTTCGAAAGATGTTTTTTTGGGCGTATATATAACACATGTTTTTTCTTATGGCATCGTAAAGAGGGTCACTAGGGGTGCAACTTTGGTTCAGGTGATCTACCCCAAAGTTCAATGACCTCGGCGCTAGAGGTCAAAGTATGTCGTTCAGTTTAAAGGCGAAAAAGACTTAGAAAAATTTCGAAAGATGTTTTTTTGGGCGTATATATAACACATGTTTTTTCTTATGGCATCGTAAAGAGGGTCACTAGGGGTGCAACTTTGGTTCAGGTGATCTACCCCAAAGTTCAATGACCTCGGTGCTAGAGGTCAAAGTATGTCGTTCAGTTTAAAGGCGAAAAAGACTTAGAAAATTTTCGACATGTATTTTTTTTATACATATATAACATATATTTTTTCTTATGCCATCGGAAAGAGGGTCACTAGGGGTGCAACTTTGGTTCAGCTGATTGACCCCAAAGTTCAATGACCTCGGCGCTAGAGATCAAACTGTGTCCGATACAGATACCGATATAGAGCATTCCGATAAGAGTTGATTAGGTTCAATTTGAGTGGCGGATCCGACACAGAGTACCCCGACTCCACGTGGTCTTGTGCGTGGCGCCCCTAGAGTGTATATAATAAGCCGGAGGCGCGAAGGGAGTGCAGCCTCCGCCAGCCGTAACAAGGGACTGGCACCGCGCGAGCCACAGCGGCTGAGGCTGGTCGCCGAAGGCGACCAAAAAGCCGAAGCTGCGGAGGTGAGCAGTGGTGCCTATCCCTTGTTACGCAATGGCGGAGAGGCTGCACTTCCCGCAGCGCCGGAGCTATCGCGATCCTGAAACTTTCCGGCATCGACTCCAGCAAAAACCAACGATTTTACAAAAAAGGTCAGCGACCTTGACCCTAAAGGTCACTGACATGTGCTCGAAAATGATTAATTTAACTTTCCGGTATCGACTCTAGCGAAATCCAACGTTTTTACAAAAAAGGTCAGTGACCTTGACCTCAAAGGTCACTGACATGTGCTCGAAAATGATTAATTTAACTTTTCGGCATCGACTCCAGCAAAAACCAACGATTTTACAAAAAAGGTCAGCGACCTTGACCTCAAAGGTCAGTGACATGTGCTCGAAAATGATTAATTTAACTTTCCGGTATCGTCTCCAGCGAAAACCATCGTTTTTACAAAAAAAGTTCAGTGACCTTGAGGTTAATGACTCAAGGTCACTTATCTAAGGTGCATTGAACCTTAGGTCAAAGGTCAATGACCTTGACCTAGAAAAAAAAACATAAATTTTTTGCGTCCCGTAAACTCCACAGTGACCCAAATATCTGCTGATCATACAAACATCTATCCATATACTGGAATGAAACTGCAACCTTTTGCATCGCAGGTGAACTTTCGCCCACCGCGCCACCGAGGTTTGTAATAAATAAAACCGTCGTTACATTCAAAATATTGTTTGCAGGGGAAACAAAAGCTTTACTTCAAACCAAAGAGATACAACCTAACTCATGTAGTAAAGGGCAACATTTACGCTGGCTTCGACCGCCACAATTCAGAAGTCTTCGCATACTACCTAGCCATGGTGCTAAACTTCAAGTGGATTGCACCATCAACCATTAGGAAGGTGAATGTGCGAAGAGATGTGGTGCCCTTTGCTACTGTAGGACTCAAGATGACTATGCTTAAAAATGGTAAGATTAATTAAATAAGTGGCACAGGAATAAGGGTATAGTTTGCAGACTGGTAGATGCAAAAGTGAGTTCTGTAAAAAATTTACTGAATTTTTTTAACCATCCAAGGATCTCGAGTATTCTTGGTCTGTAGCTTTCCATGTCCACATTTTTCCAGCTACTTGGCTGATGTCATCTTTCCATCTTTTAAATGGTCTCTCTTTTTTTCGTTACCTCATATTCGGAGTCCATATTGCTGCAATAAATTCTAGATGGCTTCTAACCCATCATATAGAATACAAATGTAACTTATATTCTGTTCCAGAAAGTGGATCACACTGTATCTACGGGCAATGCTTCTACTGCAAGCCAAGCGAGACGGTATGCCCTGACAGTAATGGGGAGCTTGAAGGTGCTGCTATTTTATTCTTAGACAAAACATTCCAAGTTCATAAGTCGCCTTGGAGGAGGTCTTACAGCGACAAGAAAATGGACTGGGAGACTGAACGTGACTTTTGTCAGTAAGTATCTTTTTGAAGTACTTACTTGATGCTTTGATGTTCCTAAGACAAAATATTTTTTTTAAGTATGAGAAAAAGCATGTAATTATTGTTAAAAATATAATAATATAATTATAGCCGTTATCCATTTTAAACCATGGATACTGTGCTGTTTGAAAAAATTGCTGTAAACTTTATGATCAAAGTAACATTACATATAAAAATTTATTAAAGTAAATTTTGCTTTGTCTTCACCATAAAAATTTACTAAGTTTTTATTTAGTTAAGTTAAATGTTGCAACTATTATATATTTTTTTTTTAAATGATGCTTTTATGTTATTATAATGATGTTATTATTTTTCAGTCATCTATCCAAAAATATGAGCTTCAAAAGGATCCTTAATTTAGTAGATATCGCTATTTTCGACTTTCTTCTACAAAACGGTGATCGACATCGCTACGAGGTCTACAAGGACAAAATTGTTCTGATGGACAATGGAAAAGGCTTGGGAAACCCCAACGTGGACGAAATGGACATTTTAGCGCCACTTTATCAATGCTGCACGTGAGTTTAATTATAGAATAAAAATAAACCATTGATTTTAAAACTACTCAGGCTACATAATAAAACCTATTTTCCGGTCAACCTTTTAAACTTTCCCTCCTTCGAATTTGGAAATGTTGCCATCATTGAATTCATAGAGTATACGTATCCAGATTGAACTAAAGCATTATCATGACGTTACGGTAAAGCAATCTATTCATGGTCCAACATGTTAGTTTAGTTTTACATCTATGTTTTCCATTTGCCGCGCTTTATTAACACGTTGTACGCCATATCACCCACCGGTGAGCCTAGCTTACTTTTCCATTCGGGCCAAGCCAAAATCAGGTAATCGGTCATTTTCATCAAATTGAAATTTTCATTCCAAAGTTAATAAAATCAAGTAATTTGGATGGAAAATAAAAATTACCGTCTTTTACCGTGTAGTTTTTAAGATATCGTCAAAGGCTCATCGGTGGGTCCCGTGGCCTAATGCAAAGGATTTCGTGTTTTCCGTTGGCAGGGGCCGCGGGGTCACGATGCGGCCCACCCGCGCGCGTTTCTTTGTTTGCCTTGTTTCAACAAGATACACAATTTTTTTTTAAAAATGAAATGCTTTGATTTTGAATTTGTATTTTAATACATATTTGATTATTATTTTGTACTTTTGTTTTATCTAATAAAGGTAAAAAATATATATTCGACCGTATCGTTAGCACAACCCTAGCGTCATTACAAATACCCTGATAAAACTGTAAGTTTCTATTGGATTTGAAAACCACGCCGTCCGTATCTGCCACAGGGCCACGCGGCTCACTTCCATACGCGTTTTGTTTCATAGCTGTAATCTGTGGCTTGTAGGAAGCGTTTATGTCAAACTTCTGACGCGGCTCACCGGTGACCCCCATGGCTCAAATGGTTCAGTACGGGTAGGCTTACCGGTGAGCCCCATGGCCTGAATGGAAATGCTCGATTTTTCGTAAAGCGTTCAACGTGTTAATTTGTATTTTGTTTAGGTTGGCCGTATCGACTTGGCGCCAGTTGGAACTAGTTTCTGGCGGAAGTTTAACTGAAACTATCAAGCTTATATCTGCATCTCAAGGAGAAATATTAGCCACTGAAGAACACTTCAAGGCAGTCGAACGGCGCCTACTGAAGATCTATGCGACTGTACTATATTGTATCGAAAAACATGGCAAGAAAAAGGTGTTTAAAAACATTATAGAATAAGTTGAATCAAGAGTTTGTTTGTTTTAATTAGAATTTTCCTTGAATTACTGATCAACACAAAATTTCTCACTAAGCGACATGTTTCGAGTGTTATTAAATGTGTTAAGAATGTTGGCGAACATGTTCGCTGCTGATGAGCTAGCATAAAAATATCGTGCCTTTTCTCATGGTACGGTGTTGCCAGCTTAATGACTCAATCACCGCGGCGGCGGCGCAGCGGCCTGTCAAAATATTTTTATGGAAAGACCTCGGACGAAGAAAATCACCTTTGAGTTTTACCTTCTCTTGTTGAAGGATACCCAATTTAGGTTATGTTATTGTATACATTGGTCTTGGCTTACGAAAAAGCGAAAAATTTTCTTTATTTTTGTGCTACAAAATTATTAAGTGTTTGGATTCTTTAGAATAAAACAAGAAAATGTTCAAGACAATTCCAGAAACATTCCTGTACTTTGCATATGGCAGTAATTTATTTAAGAGTAGAATTCATATCAACAACCCAACAGCTGAGTTTTTGGGTATCGGCAAACTTGAGGTAAGTAACTAGGTACCTACTTACGTAACCTACCTACTTAAATAGGTACCTTTAAGTAAGCACTGTTAATATCGTGTTTAATTTGTAGCAAAATAACTACTTAAGAAAGCCTTAATTAACAAAGAAAATTACAATTATCTTACTAAATTAGAGCTAGTATTTACAATAGAAACAATTGAGCTGACTGTAGACTGTTGCAAACAACCTACAGTTAGCTCAACTGATCAATATCAATACCAGTTGGAAGTGTACCCAAGATGCTGGCTGCATTGCCTCGCTGTATGGCAATGCTGATGCGCTGCGCCAGATACTGACCAGACCAGCTCTCGAGTCACACGTCGCTTTGACGATTGAAATGGGTGAAGATTTTTTTTGCAATTCGGTCCAGTAGTTTCGATGCCTATTCATTTCAAACGAACAAAGAATCAAATCCTTCCTCTTTATAATATTATATATAGAGCTATCTATATTTTGAGAAGCCATATTAGATAGTTATTTCGTTGATATTCCAGCACCATCAGCTAGACTTCATGAAGTACTCTGAGAACTGGCGCGGCTGCTCGGCGACCATCATCCCCGTGCAGCACCAGTCCGACATCTGGGGGGCGATATGGAGGCTGCATAACAAGGACTTGCCGGCTTTGGATAGGTAGGAGTGCTTCCCCAATCGACCCAAGATTTTTTTACACGTACGTAGGTATATAGGGTAAAAATCTTGCGTAAAACCGAAAAATCTTGCGTATAAAGATAGACTAACTTCGCATTCCGAATAACATTATTTTATGTAAGTATATGTGCATTGTAAGTTGGGGCAGAAATGGAAAAAAAATATCGTCGTAAGGAAGTTTAGGAAGCACTACTTATTCTATAACTGATATAAGTTAAAAATTAACGATGAGGATGCATAAGTTATAAACTGTGTGCCAATTTAATTTGATTTAACAATAGAGAAGTTATTTATAGTTTTAAAATGCTATATTTCAGACAAGAAGGCGTAAATACCGACTGGTACTTCGCGAAGGAAGTTGACATCGTAACGCCCGAAGGTTCCAAAGTCAAATGCAGAACGTACCAGCAGAAAATAAACCCGTTGCCTCGCGAGAAAGGCGAAGAACTGCCATCGGACAGACTCCCTAGCAGTACATACATGGATTGTATAGTCAACGGAGCGGTCGAGTGCGAACTGCCACCTGCTTACATTAAGGAACTGAAGAGGATACCAAACAATGGCAACACCGCGTCTGACCAGATGATGGAGAAATTGGGGTTAAACAGGAACGCTGTGGCACGTTCTGAATAAAATGTAGAATCACAGGAATAATATTGCTGTGATTTTACGTTTCGTTTTATTTTTTTAACTATTCCACGAAGATCGTATTCACTATCAAAACGATCACTCACAGTTTTGTAGAGGTAGTAAAAAAAAGTACATACGTAAGTACCTAGTAGGTCTATAACTCTTATTTCTATTATAGATTATGAAAAAAGGATTCCATAGCCAACGAGGGATGGTGAGACAGGAAATCCCAAAACCAAACACATTCCTTTACTTCGCGTACGGCGCAAATATGCTCACGTTTAGAATACACATGCTTGTGCCCAGTGCGATAATGGTGTCGATAGCCAGATTAGATGTAAGTTTAATTTATTGCCATTGGGAGATGGGTGCATAGCTTCAGGTTGAAGCTAGACGACTATTTAGAAACATTTAAACCATGGTTTTCTAATACGGAATCGCACTTCCTTTTTGGAAGAAAAACCGGCCGGTGTTGGTGTTAGGAACCGCGGCTGTCGTTTTGTCATCAGCAATAAAAATAAGCTAAGATAAAGAAAAGTAAGTCATTCTCTGACAACCTCAATGATTCTAAATAGTCTCTTCTAGCTTCGCCTTGAAACTAAGAACAGTATGAACCACCTTAAACATTTAATACCTAGGTATATCTACCGTTCAACGCCTACTTATCGCGTTTATTTAGGTACCAATTTCCCCGAAGTTCCAACAGATTTACAAGCTGCATGTTTCGTCGGTGTAAAGCTATTGAAACGTCGGAAAAAATAGGTAAACAAACGAATAAATTATCCGTTGAATATTTATGTCATTGATCCTCTGAGGAAGAAGCTTCACACACCATTTACTTAGTTTTCAATAACTTTATTTCTTTAGGCCTAAAAACAAAGTAAGGACTCAAATTAACTCAAATTTTTTATAGGAAATTGACCAATCGAATATTAGGTAGGTACCTATGTACGACATTTATCATATCATGCATGTTTAAACGCGCCAGCTACTTCAGATACTACTATCACTATATTCCTTTGTTATCTACATAATATGTATCATCCATCATCCCATATCAGTCCACTGCCGGACATAGGCCTTCCCTGATGAGCGCCTAGCGCCCTGTCTTCAGCTTGTCGCATCCAGCATCTGTCAATAGTCTTTCTCAGATCGGCATCCCATATGTGTATAATACACTAGCGGTCCGCCCCGGCTTCGCACGGGTATTTATGAAAAATTTCAGAAATTATACCTACACACGAACACGATGGGTTTCACAGTTTTCATACGGATCCCTTACTTTTTTTAACAGCATTGGGGTTTTTGACATTGACTCGACACTCCATAACTGACACTGGCCGTAAAGAAAAAGCAAGCAGCGTGCGCTATAATATTCAACCTCTTTTTCTATTATGGCTCCGCGCCATAATAGAAAGAGGTTGAATACAAAGCGCACTGTTTCATTATTGAATTTTTCATGCGGATCCCTAAGTTTTTGAAAATATTATATAGTCTATGTTCATCACGGAAAATTTATGGTTCTAATGGTGAAAGAATTTTTCAAATCGGTCCGGTAGTTTCGGAGCCTATTCAATTCAAACAAACAAACAATCAAATCTTTCCTCTTTATAATATTAAGTATAGATAGATATAGATATATAATAAGTACCTACATACCAAGGTACTTACTGATATTAAGTACCTAATTAATAATTAATATTCTGCGTGTGCAGAGAAACACGAAGGCTCTTAGTCTGTCGCGTTTTATTATGTTATTTATTTTCTATAAGTAACTCATTTGTGATAATTGGTGCCCAAAATAATGGCAGTTCCTACATACCTACTATGTATAAATAAACTCTATCTATATTTAAGAAGGCTTTTATTAGCTGTGGTATTTATGAATAAATAAATCATTCTAAAATCATGAAGTCAGATAAACTTAAGTTTGTTATCCTATCCTAAGCTTTATATATAAGAACAGATAGTTATAATAAATCAGTTATGTCAGTGTTATTATAAGTCGATATAAATACATATAACACTTTTCATTGTAGAATTACAGGCTGGAGTTTATCAGATACTCGTCGTTTTGGGGCGGTCCCACGGCCACTGTAGTGCCCACGGCTAACGCCCAAGTGTGGGGCGTCATATGGCGCATTAATTCAGTAGAAAGTGATTTTCTTGACAAGTACTTAATATTTTATTTACAATTTTACCATAGTTGAATGCTAGATAGATAGATAGACATAAGTCGCGATAAACATTGGGATTGAAAAAACAGCTCTGATAACCGCTTTTCTTCATATTTGAAGCAATAACGGCTATGCGTGTCCGTATGAGCGTCGCTGTCATTTTCAATCCCAATCTCTATGCCATTATGCAGTACCAATTAAATCATTTGAAGACGGCAACTCACGCGAGTATCTACCGATTAAATGCGAGTTATTCAACAGGCTCAAAGAAGTAGATCATAGAAAATACTTCTTGAAGTACGTCAATGTCCTGACACCATATATGGGACACTTTAATGTTAGACTTTACATACAAGCAGTCAATCCGCTGCCGAGGGGAGACCGTGACCAGCTGCCTGTGGAGAACTGGCCCTCATGGACCTACCAGCAGGTCATGATCCTCGGGGCCAAAGAGAATGGAGTACCACATTACTACATATGGAAACTGAAGGCTATACCTAATAATGGTGAAGAAGGTGCCTTAAGAATGGTCTGCTTGCTCGATCGCTATGCAGGAGAGGATATCTGCGAATGTAGAGTCCCGGGCAAAATAAAAAGGGAGCCATTGAAGCTTGACTTAAGAAAACTTAGACAAAAACAAAATAAATAATTCCGTACCTAAATTAAACACTACGGTTTCAAAAATCAATTTTATTTCGAGAAATTGTATGTATAGGCATCGTAACTTGATATAAAATACGGGGTTCACAGGATACATTCGATATTAAAAACTATATTGGCTAATTTTTATAACGTTTTTTATTTATATAAATATTAAAATTATTATTAATAGGTACTCGGTTTTCATTAAAGTAATTATAAAATTGTACACTATCTCAATCGTTTGGTGAAATTGTATCTAAATTGAGCATATACCACAACGCTACCCCCACACTTACAAAATTACACGCACACTCACAAATCACACTAGGAAACTTGGAAATTATAAAAATCAGTCAAAATTATAAAGGTATGCATTATTTAAGTTACTAACTTGAGGTAATTTAACTGCCTTGTTTATTGAAAATCACATGAAAAATAAATACTGATAAAATAAGAGCGTGGGAAGTAAACCAAGTTCACGACGCTGTGTGAGGCAACGTTGTGCGAGGCAGGCCTACACTTCACTACCACGTGGGCCATACACAAGTCTCAACTAGACAAATCTTCTAGAAATTTCTAATTTCTACAGTAATGCTTTACGCCGACTTGATACAAATGGCCGCTATGATAGTTCTGTGATAATGAAGCGTAGGGCTGACTCGAACAGGAACTGGGAGCTCCCTCAGTCGCGAGGCGTACTCCGCTCGCAGTCAGCGTCGGCGGACCATCGATCCTTTATTTTCAAACACATGCGCCATTATGACCATTTGATTAGGTATAGCCAAGTCATTGCTTGGGTGTTTTGCATAATGCGCCGGCTACATATCACACATGGAGTGAGAAAGAACCACAGAATGGGAATAAATTCCTCAACTGAGAATAATATTCTTGGAATATTCTGCACTTGTTAGAATTCACTGCAGAGGTTCAAAACCAAAGAGCTATTTCGATGATATCGAAATCCGAGGTGGCAAATATATTTTATTTTTTGTTATAATTTCTTTAAGTTCAGGTGTACAATTATGAACACATTGTACTGTTCTCGATCTATGTATGAAGTTATATTTCAGACCATGTCACTATTTATGCCTGATTTACTGATATTTTACACAATCTTAGCAGAGTAATATATTCCCAGGGTTTTAGTAATCTAGGTGGTTACCTACTCCCCGCCGACGCTTTCCGCAAGCTAACATGTGGAACTAAGTATGGCTATTAAACATTACCCAGTACACTAAATGGTATAAGTACCTATCTACGATCATTAATTGAGCAAAAGGCACTATGCAAATGCTTAATATTAAACGAATATTTGGATTTGGAAACTAATAATTCCGCTAATGAAATGATTCGCTCGCTGATGCAACGTGCCTTGAGCCCTCCACGACGATAGCTGAAAAGAGGTCGCGTTTTCGCACACTGGAATACGAGAGCAGAGTTTTTATTTAATAATTTTCAAGAACAACCTTAACTGGTATAATAAATTGGCTATATTTTAGACAAGGAGCGAGAAACTGACCAATTCCAGACAGCTATCGTCCAGCCATATAATACACACACACCTACAACCAACCTTACTGAATCGAACTGCTGCGGCGTAGGTTCTTGATTGTGTTGACAAGGAACGTATACATTCAACGAGATATGAAAAATCTGTTAACTCATTAATTACATTAATTTACATAACACACAAATGGGTTCGAATCAACCGTATACCATCTGTGTTCACAATTTAATCATGTCCACTTCACACAATCAACAATCCCGCATTCCTTTGAAGGCTGGATGTCTAAAGGCACTCGTTTTATACCCTTACTTTAACGTTCTGTTAGGACGCGACCTCGCCTGGAGTGACACCAGTACAATCGCCGACTACGGCTACAGTTACAAGGTACAGTCGGCGAGTTGCTCGTCTGTGCGCGCCCTAAGCCCGACGCCGGCCGCCATTCAGCGGGACCCGGCGACATTTGTTTATTGGAGTCTAACTTTGGTTGGTTTATAATTTTACAGTAATCATTATAAAGTACCATTTAAATTACAATACATTAATGTAGCTAGCGTGTATTTTACTTAAGTATTGATATAGCTATTTAATTGATGATATAACGTTAATTGTTATCGGTTAAACTTGTGAAATACATTAGAATACTAAGTTTCCTCGCGACTCTATTCAATTACAGCTACACTCTTATTAAACAATGTTTGAATTTTGTATCGAATGAGGAAACATACATCTCGTGAAGTAAGTAATAGGAAATTAGATATAATCATAATTTTATCTTATACTTATTATAAACTTATATGTATGTATTTGTACACTAAGTACTCAAATATCTTTGAAATGTTTATCTTTATAGGAAACGTCACTCACACGATACAAAAAACTTACAATTATATATGCTGCCAAGTACATTCGAAATATTTATATAAAAATATCTTATGGTGCACAGGGTGCAAATCAATCCAGATGTTTTCTTATAGCGTATGTAGATTAAAGGTACATAATGTACTAAGTATATATTTTTAAATATTACAAATCAGTTATTGCAAAATAGTGCTGTAACAGTCGCCAATTAAACATGTAAATATATTTTCTTGTATGAACCAAATCAGTGGTGGGGGCTAGGTTTTTGTTTGAGCCAAACTAGAATATCTCAATAGAAAGAAAACTTTGTGTTTCTTTGTCGTTAAGTGCACTTAACCAACGCGATTATTTAAGCAAAGCCCTGAGTTCCGTTTGACATGTTCGAAGATATAATCGAGGCATATTACCGTGGCGTATCATTTTTGTAGGTTATAAGAGTAGTTCGCTGACCGCACAATGGAGGCGCTGCTGTACCAAAACCAATATAAAAACTAAACGTCACGATGACGTCTCGTCACAATAGCCAAACTGAACCCAGTGCTCAGCTATGGAACAGAAAACCTCGGAATCTTTAACTTACTCATCAATTTCCTGATCTACATTCGGCTATAAATAAGCTACGGTATACTTCTCTTTAATACTTCTTCATTAGTAAATAATAGTCACAGTAATAACATTAAATGGCAGGTATGTCTATTGCATTTTAGTCATTGCGGAACACATCGGTTTCATATAGAACGTAAAATCTTAATTAACTATAGAATCCATTACAACGATATTGTCAGATGTAAATACATGCAATCAAAAGTGATTTGGGGCACCTAAATTCAGCTCTTGAGACTCTTACGGAGCGTTTCCACCAGGATATTACACGGCTACTCGTGAAAAAGTCAAACTCGACTACTTAGCAAATCTATCGACAAAGTTGACTTCATAAGAACCACATAATCTGGTGGAAAGTCACCTTTAGGTAGAAAATCACCACTATTCTAGAAACAGAAGACTCTTCCGATATTTAATTTGACAAATGATTGCAGTTAAATCTATGAAAACATCAGGCGTGTGTATCCGGTATGAATATTTGAGTATTTCAATAAAAATAGTAACATTAACATCGACAAGGCAAGTGACAAATTCGTATTGATTCCCAACAAAAACTAACAACATTCAACGTGAACAAATAAATAATTTGATTCGATTAACGTATTACTACCGATATTTATACGTCAAAATAACAGTAAAATTAATTTGTACACGATCTTGCCCGCACTAGAATTATACAATACACGCTTTACATCTTATACGGTATACTTAACGTTAATAGGCAATGTCAACGAGACGTATATAACTACAATATGAGGTAAGCTATTTAGGATGAGCGCCGACCCCGTCGACTCAACTTATTCAGCTGTATATGGTACATAACGTCACAAGAATCAAACCTATCGCTCCTAGATGCCGGTAATATAACAAAACAATCAACTAATTAACTATACGTGACGCCTCTGCATATGCACTCATCTTGTGCATCCATTAACGTAGTAAATGCAGAGAAGATCAAGCGCTTTCCCTTACAGATAGAATTTAAACTAGAGTCGTAATCAGCAGCGTAACTGGGAACGCAGCCGCCGCAGCAATCCGAGAGGAGACTTTTAAAACATGTGCAGCATTAGCTAACGAAACTTATGTAGTAAACGGTAATAGGAACGTATTTTTATATGAAAACAGTGGAACCGTTGATATATACAGTATGCCTTTCAAAATTCACCTCAAGGCCTCGGCGGCGCTCACGTAACAACAATAATATCAGTCGCCAAATATAACTATCGGTAAAAATATATATACACTGACGTTTTTTTACAAATTACATTACGCGCTTTTAAAACGTACGTATATAAAATAAATAGAACAACGCGTCGATTAACTAGCTACTCTTAGAACTAGGATTCGAAGAGCCGGTCGCGTTCGCGTCCGGCCTGAGGTAGATAATGCACTCTCGAGTACTTCACACACGGTCACTCCGATCACAACCACTGCGCCACACCGTTAACGATGTCACTTTTAAATTCGACTTGACATCGTTCGAATTCGTGAAAAGATCGGCCGCTCGGCGTCACTCAACGTGACGCAAACTCACTTCCGTACGTTACGGGTTGTTAACATCGTTCAGATTCGTAAAAGATCGGCCGTTCTCGGCGTCACTTGTTATAGCGTGACGCGCCGTCACTTCCGTAACGGGTCGGCGCCGGCTAAGGTGGTGCGGTGTCGCGTAGTATCCCGTTGGGTCCCTTGAGGAGTGAGGGCGCTGGTTGCAGCGGCTGCAGCGGCTCCGCGGCCGCGTCTTCGGAGGCGCGCGACCGCACGGAGGACAGCTCGCGGACCCACGACGCGAGCCGACCGGACACGCCGAACAGGTTCGAACCGGATCCTGTCGCGACTGCCCCCACCACCGGCACCTCTTGCTCCTCTTCTGTAATACCAAATAACATTTTTACTACTATGTACACACAGCATCATTTAGTCTCGAGATAAGCAGAGACTAGATGACTTATATACATTATACAATATAATTACATATAGTTTTTTTTTGCTATACATAGAAAACGACCAGACACAAGAGATATCTGCAGATCATACAAATATTTGTCCCGAGGCGGGAATCGAATCCGCAACCCCCTGCGTCGCAGGCGGATCTTCGCCCACCACGCCACAGAGATCGTCAAATAGGTAGATACCCTTTATAACCCTTTTTCAACTAGAGCGAAACGCGCAGCAACCTCGAAATGCTGTTTAACCACTCAGTAAATAAATAAATAATGCCAGATAATCCACACAGCATGATCTAGCTCCAAGCTAACCAGAGCTTGTATTATGAGTACTAGATGACTGATATACATAATACAATATTACTACATTGATATATATATTTTTTATTATACTTACATAGAAAACGACCAGAACACCCTCAGTGTTAAACTTGTTTAGTTTTTGCCTTCACAAGACAGCGTTGCTTAGCTATTGCTCGAGTTAAGAAGGGTTCATAATCAAGAGGGAAATGTCAATTGAAACGTCACGTATTTTTGAAGCAGACGCAGTTTGTATTAAAGACGAGAATTCCTTCACAGTGCTTGCTGTGCTACACCGTATACCAGCATTGTGCAAGGTGTTTGCAGAACACCAATAAAAAACCAAAATCACCTCTAAACACCAACAATAACAGATAAAGTGGGCCCTGATCAAAACAATGTAACAAAAGAATACAACAACTCAAGTAAACTTCAAGAAGTTCTTTCATGCAAAGGAAATTCTACTGAAGAAAAGCTGTTTATTTACTTCCGATTTTTTTTAGCTGGAGATTAAGTTTAAAAAGAACCAGTACACAGATGGTGCTACATAGAACTACATGGTTCACCCAGGAAATGATAACAGAGGTGCGATTTCACACCGCGAAAGCTGAGACTCGGTAACAGATAGTGCATTTCAAAGCCTTTAATAAGAAGTTTTAACATGGACAGGTTTCGACTTTTCCTTTCTTAGTCGTTACTAAAAAGAGGGAGGTTTTGTTTGTGTACCTGAACGCCTGTCATTAGCACTCAGACAGATTAACAAAAATAGATCAAAAAATATAATGTGGTTCATAATTTGGTTCAAAGTAATAAGTTTTTGGCGGTTTTCTAATTTTTCTGTATACTAAAGTCCGACACTCAAAAATTTACTAATAATTTGGCACCAAAATTAGTATCGATAAAGTTTAGTTAAATGTTTATAAAATTTTCATAATTAAGGTATCAGAATCACAGATTTTCGTCACTAATTTCGTAAACAAAGGTCAAATTAAGTACACTAATTTTAAGTTTCATGAAGTTTCCATAATTTTGTGCCGTGTTCACAAATCACCGTAAGGCTCGGCTGCACGGTGTGAAAGGGGAAAGTATGCGACATGCAAAAAGTACCGTTTACTTACGGTTAGCACTCATCCGCCGCGGCGCAAGCTTCTATTGAAGGCACCGTGGAACAAAAAGGGTTCTTTATGTTAGTTCAATGACACTGTTATCATTTACTGATGCACCATTTTAGTGGGATCTAGTAGATACATATAGTTCAATTATAATAAAATATTAGTCACAATAAAGAAAGAAAGAAAATCGTTTATGTGGCTCACAATCACGTTCCTATATTTATAAAATGATAGTTATTGGTACCTACTAATTCTAATCGAAAGCATGCTTCAATTATGCCTGGAATTTGGTGTTGAAGCTTTCAACCCGGTAAAAAATGCCTCTTTTTTCCATGAGCATCATAATTTATTTACCCTGGTTTACCAAAACGCCAAGCAATTTTATTTAAAACTGGATATTTGACAAAAAATATAAATTTTTACACACTATTGGTTCCATTATTGAAGTTTTCATACGGATCCCTAACTTTTTGGAATAGATATGTTCATCAGGGATGTAGGATTTTAATTCAGAAGGAATTTTTAAATCAGTCCATTTATATTGGAGCCTATTCAATTCAAACAAACAATAAAATCCTTCCTTTTTATAATGTTAGTATAGATAAATTTTGCTTGGCATTTTGGAAGTACTGTCAACACGGAGTCACAGCTGAGAATCGCTGAGTCACCTGAGGAAAGCTTGTGACGAAGAAGGCCAACATGCCAAGTCGTGTTGTTGAGTCACAAGTCCTATAACTTTGAATCTTCTGCATCTCGGCCGGCTGCATCACAGTTGATGGATAGCCTACAGTTGTATACAAACCTAACCATGGGCAGACCCTCAAGATGATGGGCTTGAATGCCTAAGTCCAACTGTGGGCGAGTAACAACCACGGCATGTTGAATACAATTGCAAGATACGTAAACGAAAAGACCAAATGGTGTCTTGGCATAATATCTCCGCTAGCGAATATCGCGGAAAACCACTAGATGCAGACCGCAAAACCGTTAATTGTCATTGTTTATTTGGAATACAGACAGAACAAAGTTATATAAAGATAAAATAAGGTTTTTTTACACCAGCAAAGTTTCCATAAACATTTATCCACTACAACAGAAATAGGCGTATCGTGGTCATCTTTGTAGGTGCTACCTACAGCTGGTCATAGATCTACAAAGATGATTTCCATAACCTACAACCGGTCATAGACCTACAAAGATGATTTCCATGACCTACAACAGGTCATAGACCTACAAAGATGATTTCCATGACCTACAACCGGTAATATACCTACAAAGAAGATTTCCATGATCTACAGCTGGCCATAGACCTACAAAGACGATTTCCATGACCTACAACCGGTCATAGACCTACAAAGACGATTTCCATAACCTACAACCGGTCATAGACCTACAAAGATGATTTCCATGACCTACAAAGCTGGTATACTAACCTAGCGCGGATCGCTGCAGCGCGTACATCTCCTGCCCCTGCGGCGTGTGGAAGAAGCTCCGGTGCCGGAAGTAGGGCGCGGCGGAGGGCGCCAGCTCCGCGACGAGGTGCAGGAACGAGGGCCGGGAGGCGGGGCGGTGCGCCCAGCACGCGCGCATCAGCTCGTACAGCCGGTCCGGGCAGTGCTCGGGCCGCTCCATCACGCCGCCTTCCACCACGTACCGGAGCACTTGCTCGTTTGACAGACCCTGCCGGGGAAGTTGGGATTATACTTCGCGATTACTGACTGACTTCGGCGTTTGACAGACCCTGTCGAGTAAGTTAAGATTATATTTCACAGTTACTAACTGACTTTGGCCTTTGACAGACCCTGCTGGGGAAGACAGGATTATACTTCACACTTACTTGTTTGAGACAACATGATTGGGAAACCAACACTCTCAATCACTACATAGTATAAAACAAAGCCGCTCCCCGCTGTCTTTCTGTTTGTCCCTATGTATGCTTAGATCTTTAGAACTACGCAATGGATTTTGATGCGGTTTTTTTAATAGATAGAGCGATTCAAGGGGAAGGTTTATGTATCATAGCATTGCACCCGTGCGAAGCCGGAGCGGGTCGCTAGTACTCAATAAAATAAAATAGTTTTATTCAAAAATATCTTCGCACATAAAGTTTCCGGCAACGGATGAATTTCCCATACAAACGTAGTAACAAAATGATTTGTAATATGAGAATATTTTCACCTTGGTTTGGTATTATTTGTTTTAGAATAGTATGAGTATTATCTAAGTTCCTGCCACCAGTTCTTTACCTGATAAGGCTGCATAGCAAGCGTCGCCATTTCCCATAAAACGACGCCGTAACTCCACGCGTCGCTATTACTGGAGAATACCTAAAACAAAAACGATAAATTTATTTATACTACTATATTTTATGAGTACTAGAGATCTTGCGAAGTAGGGTCGGAAAACGTATGCTCTAGTATTCAATGTATAGGCTAGATGACCATAATATGGAGGCTGTTTTGTGAAAACTATGTTGTTCAAATGGTGTAAGTATTCCACGATGGAATTCTATGGGAAAATGCATTTTAACTGACAAATAAAAATAAATCTAATGCTGTACAATACACATCTCTGTTAGGGATAAGGCCGCCGATTATGCCAATTAAGATATAGTTAGTATTAAGATCGAGTATAATTGTAACCTTTTTACTGTATTTAAGGTGCAATAGGTAATATTCTATTCTAAAAAATAAAACTTTTGAAACTATCATGGTTATTAATACTAAAGTCATTTAAAACGGGATATTTACCATGATTTGAGGTTTCACCTTCAGTTGTTCCGTGATCATGGCGCTTAAAACTGTGCCGAAATATTGGAAAACTCAAAATACTTACTTAACCTACCTTCTGTTTAGTTAAGGCAAGGCTTCATTCAAAGAGTCTAGACCTTACCAAATAAGATAACCTTCAACACACAGATGATGTCAGCAATAAAACCTGGCCACGTGGCATACTCTCGCTTCGCCCACATGAACGCAAATCATGGTAAATATCCCGTTTTAGATGACTTGAGCATTGATAACCATGATAGATTCAAAAGTTTCATTTTTTAGAATATAATATTACTTATTGCACCTTAAATACAGTAAAAAGGTTACAATTATACTCGATTAATACTAACTATATCTAAAATAGCATAATCGATGGCCTTAACGCTAACACAAACTTTAGTTCTAAAAAACAGTCGAATTATCACTTACCCCATCCTTCAAACTCTCAGGGCTCATCCACCGAACGGGCAGTAGGCCCTTCGTTCCTTTCCTATAATAATCAGTCTCATAAATATCTCTGGTCATGCCAAAGTCCCCCACTTTGACCGTGAGGTCGCCGGCGACCATACAGTTCCGCGCCGCGAGGTCGCGATGCACGAACTTCTTGGCCGCTAGGTAGGCCATACCATCGGCTATTTCTATAGCCATCTGGAAATAATGACTCATTTAAAATTATATTGTTTAAATGGCTTAATGACAGGAATTGCTATGACATAAATGAATTTTTAAATCTTAAATTATAACTGTATTGATTTTCGTTTTTAATTTTAATTTATTATATATTGGTATTGTGTTATTTTAGAATTTTTATTGTTTTATTGTATTGTATTATTGCATGCTAGACTTTAGCCAGACATGAGCACATTATTGTATTATTCTTATACCACCTGTATACCATGTTTGATGCAAATAAATATATGAATCTATGAAAACAATTGCATGGTTTCATCACTACATAGTATAAAACAAAGTCGCTTTCTCTGTCCCTATATCCCTATGTATGCTTAAATCTTTAAAACTACGCAACGGATTTTGATGCGGTTTTTTTTATTAGAAAGAATGATTCAAGAGGAATGTTTTAGTATCAGCATTCGACCCGTCGTCGTCACCGCCGTGTGGTGCCGGCATAGACTTTCACCACCCCAACTCTTCCCGTGGGTGTCGTAAGAGGCGACTAAGGGAAACACAACGGGGGGCGGGCAGCAGCGCCCTCTGCAGAATAACTCCATCGAACTGCGATCCCCAACCAGCATGCCCAGCGTGGGGATTATGGGCAATAACCCCCAAATGATAATGCTATCTGTGGCGCTCATTAGGGGAGGCCTATGTCCAGCAGTGGACTATTATAGGCTGGTGATGATGATGATGATGATTGGACCCGTGCGAAGCTGGATCAGGTCGCTAGTAAAAGATAAAGATAAACCGGTGAAGCTGTCGGTTTGAATAATCTAACTTATTTATTTATTTTTAGGGGAACCATTGTATACAGAAATGGGTGATAAAATAGAGAATTTATGGGCCATTGATAGGAATCCACAGATAGTTACATAATATTGTTTTCACTTCTAACACACTATGTTATAATTACTTAATTTTAAAATCGTTTTCTACAAAAATAGATAAAAACATGATATTGCTTTTTTATAACAGTAATACAATCATACATAATTATGGTAGGTATGTATATTATTAGTGTGGAACCTAAGTATAGTTTTAGCATGTAAATGTAGTGGTAGGTAGTACAAAGGGACTTCATTAAGGGCCATAAGGGTCAGCCATTAAGGGTCTCTCTAAAATTTTGAAAAATAATTTCATGATTTTTTATGTTGTTGAAAATGATTTTAATACCATAAGTGACTGGCGTAAGTCGATAAAAGAGCGCAAGCACGGACTTAAATAATTACTTTAAATCAGAGAAAAATCGGTGCTTTTCGAACTTTGATAAAGTTCGAAAAGCACCGATTTTTCTGTGTTGTACTTTTATAAAATTCGATATGAACAGAACATTCTTTCTACCGACTTGTATCTATACCAGAGACAAAATCAGTGCTTATCGATCCTTAAGTCCATGCTAGAGCTCCTGCATCGTTAAATATAGCGACTTGCACTACCTTGGCTTGATAATGACAGCTGAATGAACTTCTATTTACGGCCATTTCCTTTGGGAACGCCAAACTGTAATACAAACCTGCAGAATATTCTGCAGCGTGGGCGGAGTGTTATCACTATCCTTCTTCGGTAACGAACTCTCCGAATCCGGTCTGTGGGACCTAAGATAAGTCTTCAAATCTCCAAGCTCCATCAGTTCCATAACTACTAAAGTGGGCTGTCCTCTCGAGACCACGCCCATTAGTCGCACCACGTGGAAGGTATCGAATGCCTTCATGACGGACGCTTCGTTCAGAAACTCGACGCGCTCCCTGTCGGTCGCATGCTCGTTGACAGTTTTCACAGCGCATCGAGTTTCCGGTTTGCCTTTTTCTAGATTCTTCGCTATGCCTTCATACACCTGTAAGGGTAATGCCATTCATATTATTGCATGTGTCGGTTGTCCATCCATATAAAAGTAAAATGAATTAACTAATACTGGAAACCACACATTACAATCTGGCCTCGAGTAAGGTAGCTTATAATTACATCAATGATGTAAATGCTTGGCCTCCATTCCACACCAATTAGCATGTAAGAAATTGAATGTTGTGTAGACACGTACTCCGGGTTCACGCTGGCGAACAGCTTGTGTGCCTCTGTTATGTGTACAACTCACCATGCCGAAGGAGCCCTGCCCTAGCTCCCTCACAAACTCGATGTTAGCCCGCGGCACCTCCCACTCGTCTGGCACGTACACAGTGGACACGTACTCCGGGTTTACGCTCGCGAACAGCTTGTGCGCTTCTGCGTTCGGCATGAAGCCTCGCTTCACGTACCTGGGGATTTAGGTGGTTTTATTATTAACTTTTTTAATAGGTAGAATATGGTATTTTATGGGCTTGAAGTTAAACCAGTTGTGACAAGCATACCAGAACTGAATATTAAATCTGTTTAATTTTCTTGGATACCCCTAGAAACCATTTAATCTTCAGAGTATCGTGCACGGGTACCCAAGACACGGGCCGAGAGCCTAGTGTGGGGCCGTAGCTTATCTCATAGACATACCTACCTATTATAGTTAGGAGTTAGGAGCTCCTAAGTAATTTCCTAAGTCAATGTATGCCTAAAATGTAAACTTCTGTTGCAAATAAATAATTTTATATTTTTGTAGTTCCGTGATCATCTAATTTGGTTAAGGAGAAAAATTTAAAACCCTTTGTTTTATAATTTTTTATGGGGTAGATTCAAAAAGTATAATATAGTAATATAGTATACTAGTTATTTAGATGATGTATGGCTTTGATGGCAAAAACTTTTGTTAACAAGAATCCGTAAAAGTCAATTTGAGATCATCAATCCATACATACGTAGTATTAAAATAATTTGTATTAAATTGAAAATGACGTCATGTCTCAATACAATTCTAATACAAAGAATACTAGTTCATGGTGAAAATATGCTCAAATTACAAATTATTTTGGTATTACGATTATATGGCACATTCATCTATCGCCGGAGCCTTAAGGTTGATGGTTGGCGCGAGATTTTTTTTTATTGTGGTTTTATTTTTATGCATTCTACATGGAGTAAAATTATGAAAATGCAACAATAGAAGATGACTTAGGGATTGCGGCAAATTACTAGGGATAATTAATTAGAATCTGTTAGTTTTATTCCTAGTAGAAAACAGAAAAAAATATAACCACAAAAATATCGAATATCGCGCCAACCCGTACCCACCTACTCTTAGATACGCATGTTATACCGCGAACGGGTTGACATTCATTTACTCGCCTAATTTTATCTTATATTAATGAGCACTACTTTGAAATATATACAGGGTGAGTAGTTTTTCACCCTATACATATATGTATATATATAACTAACTATAAATTTATTACTCTCACAGTTTCACACTTCCCCATTGCCCTGAAAAAAAAAACTGTATACTTGAATACACTTACCAAAACACGCCCACGAGTATCAGAATCATGACGAGACCGCCTCCGACCACGCCCCAGACCCACTCGTATCCATACTCTGCCGTTCTCTCCTAAAACATTACAATTTTGAGGAAATTGCTATTTGTTTTAGTTTGAACATCCTGTGCAACAAGTAAAGGTACAACAATTCGAGTTGTTACAACCCTCTTTTGTTCTTCGTAAGAGTCAGACAGATCTGTGATGGAGTTGTCGTTTCTACGAAATAACAAAAGAAGATCACGCCAGCTTTTAATAAGTGATGTACAGTGTGCTTATGACCACACGATGGAAGTAAAAACTTCAATGCACTCGTTAGACAGTTAACGTGACTGATGGATGACAGCAGAAATTTTCATGAACTGGAAACTGGCAGAAACTTGGCAATCCAGGCACATATTGCAATAACAACGATGTCAAGATAGCGTAACCAATATAAGCGTGACAGTTTCGTTCTCTGTTTAAAAAGTGCGCCTTAATAAGTTTTTACTTTCATAAACCTAATATTATATCATGCGTACATTAAAATCACACCCAAACTCGTGTATCTAAATATTGGTTAAAATAGCGCTGCCGTAAGAATTTCAGAAACTAAATAATCATTGATAACAATACCTTTCTCAGAGTTTGTTTATGTATCTATAATTTATCGTAGTTCCGAAATATTTACTGTGATGCCATGCATGTACGTTGTATAAAAATTATTCTTTGGTAAAGTTGTAGGCAATAACCCCCTTATTCAAAATGGCCCGCTTAAAACAGTTGCTACGCATTGTTATGTCTCACTCTGACTTATGTCAATTAGAGAAGACAGATTGAGAAATATAGGCTTTTTTATGAAGTTTATTTATGATACTCCATAACTGACACTGTCAGAGTCGCAGTGAAAAGCAATCGGTGCCATAAAATAAGAAATTGAAATAGACTTATGAATAAGGGGGCAGATAGATATTTTATTTTTAATATCATAAAACGTCAAAAATCTCGTTCCTTACCGGTATAAAAACGAAGACATCCGAAGAAACGTTGCCGAGTCCTTTCACGGTTATAGGTGTGATCTTAATACTATAGTTTCCAGGAGAAAGATTGCGGAGCGTCATGCCTCGTCCGTTGGTTTCGTAGTCGCTGGCTGGCAAGCAGCTTTGGAGGCCTACTTCTTGACCCTGTGGCAGAATAATTTAACATAAGTAGTAATAAACCATTACTATTTTCTAGGGTACGGAACAACTTAACAAAAATAGTAGTAAAACCATTACTATCTTCTAGGGTACAGAATAATTTAACATAAATAGTAGTAAAACCATTACTATCTTCTAGGTTCTTAGAAGGTTAAAATGTTAAGAGAATACAATTACATTACAAGGACATAAATCGTAAAAGATGTAAAACTCCAGAGAAAATGTTGTACAATGTACATCAGAAACAGAAATAAAAATCGACATTATCCAAGTCTGAATTTAGTTTTTAAGAAAAAGAAAATCACTTTCGTGGACTTATTTCCATGAGTAGATATTGCTATGCCTGCCCCTAGAAAAACCCATCTATGGAGGCTGCGACTTTGCAACTTGAGCTCGGCGACATTTTTGTTCTTACAACTAGGTCAAAATAAATATACATAATAAAAACTACCATAATTTATATTAAAATGGTTTTTTCAATTTGTATACATTTTCTACCTCCAATAAGAGAATTACCCGTTTAGCAGTGGACGATGTTTAACAACCTACATCCTCTTATACCTCCAAAAAGAGAATTACTCGTTTAGCAGTCGACATTGTGTAAATACGTAGTCAACCTACACCCCCATAACACTGAAAGATTAAGATTTTGTTAATCTTACCGAGGTATCATCATCAACCCGCGAGTAATGCACATTGTAGGCGACGACGAAACCGTTGGGGTTCTGAGGCGGTTTCCAGCTGACGTTCACATCATTGGTCTTGTTGGTGGGAGCTACCACTGCGTGGACGTTTTCCACGACGTCCGCGTTCGCTGAAATATACATTGGACGTTTAATGACATAGAAGGTTATTTGGTTTGTTTGCTTTATTGTTATTTACTGACTTGTTATTGCCTACAACTTTACCAAAGAATAATTTTTATACACGTAGTGTAGTTTGTACGACTTCTTTTATAATCTGTAAATCTGGCGCTGCCTGCTCAAATTGGTTCTTTAGTCAACAGAGGCCGCTGGAAATTATTTTATTGTCTGTATTTTTGTCAAGTTGGCACAGGTTTCATTTCCCGCATCGGGACAACCAAATGTACGATCAGATATTTGTTCAGGGTGTTCTGGTCGTTTTCTATATAAAAAATATCTATTTTTGTAACTGTATTCTATTATCATTTATCAGTCCTTTAATAACCATAACAAAAGCTCTGCTTTGTGCATTGTCTAGCATTATTTATTTATTAAATTTTATAAAAAATATCTATGCAGAAATTGTATTCTATTAGTATATGAGTAATCTAGTACCCATAACAAAAGCTCTCTGTGCATTGTCTAGCTTTATTTATCAATCTATAAGTATACTAATATTATAAAGACGAAAGATTTTGTTTGTTTGTTTGAATAGAAGGCTCGGAAACTACTGGACCGATTTATAAAATCATTTTACCATTAACATCTGAAATTTTCCGTGATAAACATAGGCTATAAAATATTTCCAAAAAACTTAGGGTTCCGTATGAAAAATTATTTTTTTGTTAAATACCCGTGTGAAGCCGGGGCGGACCGCAAGTATTTAATAAATTCGTTCATAAATTCATACCCAGGTCCAACGTAAGGAATGTATAGTATGATCTATCGGAGCACCAGCGCGTCTCCCAGGCGGAGAGAGATTCCCGCTCGTCCTTCTGCCGGCAGGCCCACACGTTCACGGTGTACCAGGTGAAGTGGCGGAGTCGCCTCACGGTCACGGAGCGAGCGCTCCCATCCAGCTTGTAGTATAGAGATTTTACGTATACTGTGGAAGGTCATCGGAGTTACTTCGGTGACGGATGAGTTTCCTATACAAACGTAATACCAAAATGATTTATATTTGAGAAGATTTTCAGCATTGCTAATTTTTATATAAAAATAGTATTTATTTAGGTTCGTGAAACAATTTTTGGAAATACTTATCAACAGAAATACTAAGAAAACATTTTCATTTTAATATAAAAACGCTAGGTTGAATTTCGGGTACCCAACTAGTCGAAAAACTTTGACTCTCTTCGAGGATAATAAATACAGTAAAAAGAGTTAGTCACAGACGCGTTACGCCTTTTAAAAAGAGGATTTTATGATATATTTAGACCTACTTTTTTAACCTACAGGCGTACATACACTTTGGGTTATACTATCGAAGATAAATACGATAAGATCTATGTATATAAAATCCCAAACAACATGCTGAGGTAACCCTTCTAGTGTCATGCGCTAAAGGTACGATAATCAATTATATTTTGTACTTATGTTTTCTACGAAAGAAAGTAAATCGCCAAATAAGCGATTTACTTTCTTTCTTAGCGAGATAGTTGTTCAAAACTTACGTTCCGCATCGGAGCTGTTCTCATAATGCAACCCTGGCTTCGGTTTGATGTTTTCCGTTAGCTTCACCAGCATACGGTTCAAAGTGGTATCCTGGTCGACGGAGCGCTTGTGCCGAGTGCTGTTCTTGTAGCGGACCTTCTCTTTCGACTTCTTGTACACCTGAGTATTTAAATGTTTTGGAAATACCTGAGTATAGAAATGTTATGGATAAATTTTGTTGTGCCTTATGGCACATCGTAGATGTGTGTCGAGACATGAGACATGATTTAGTTAGACCATAGTAATCGGTTTCAGGATAAAAACTGTTAATATAAATTAATGTAACGATTAACTGGAAACAAAAATCTTAACAAGTTTTCGCGGCGAACTCTGTGGCTCGGTGGGCGAAGGCCCGCCTGCGACGTAGGAGATTGCGGGTTCGATTTGCGCCACAGGACAAATGTTTGTACAATCTGCAGATATTTTTTCAGGGTGTTCTGGCCGTTTTCTATATATAAAATAAAATATCTATCTATTTAATATATTGTATAATCTGATATACATTATACAATATTTTAAATAGATAGATCATAGTCATCTAGCACCCATAATACAAGCTATGCTAAGCTTGGGGCTAGGTGATGCTGTGGGGATTGTCCAGCAGTATTTATTTATTTTGTTTGCGGTTATTCGTAAACAAATGTTAAAAAAAGTTTTTTAATGTATCTATTTATGCCTTCTGCCTTATAAATGGTTCTAAAGGCATAAATAGATCGAGTGGTTCTCATTTAAGAAGTCCAGGTAAGGGCCAACAAACGAACATCATTTAAAACAGTCAATGGATATAAAAGTCCAATGTAACTAACAGCTTACCCAATTGTTAGATACGAATCAATGGATATATAAGTCTATGTTACTAAAAGCTTACCCAATTCTGCAGCTCGTTTTCAAAATGGATGCTATCGATCCTTTCCTCCTCGACCGCCTGAGAAAACCTCGGTTTCGGTTTGTCTGCGTTGCATGCGCAAGTGCCGTTGTTCGCGTCCTCTGTTGTTTCCTGCGTCTTGGTGGTGACCTCGAGACGCTGGGCTATGAGGTTGGCTAGGGCGTTCGCTGGAATAAATAATATTTAAGAATATCAATAGTTGGGGTGAATACCGCTAGAGAAGCAGGTTTAAGGTTAGTGTTTCAACGCAGTAAGGTTTGCATTATTTGTTATTATTGTCCACTGATATGTTTAAAGATATTATAGGATTTTTATTTTTTAAAGATAAAGTAACTTAGAAATCTGTAATTATTATAAAGAATAAAGATTTGATTGTTTGTTTGAATCGAATAGGCGAAAGTATTGGACCTATTTAAAATTTATTTCGCCATTACAATCCTTAGCTTTCCCTGATGAATAGAATATTTTGAAAAAAGTTAGGGATAGCCTGGACTTTGATTGTCACTTTCGTATTGTGTAAATAGCTGGAACCGAAGACTAGTTCAATACCATAGACAATACCGACAACATTCTGACTGGGTCAACAACTGGTAAACGTTTTCAAGTTCACCGGTAATGGATTTCAAGTTAGACAATAAGGCTGCGGGTCTTGGGAAGAAATCACAAATTGCAGCAGTTGTATTATTGAGTTTGGTACAGACTTCCACTAACCTGGACTAACTGGTATCAAAATCAAAGTGCTTTATTTCCTTTAGACCATACTCTTGGACACGAAAGGCGAGAGTAAATATTTTTCTAAGTACTCACGGTTGGTACACCTCTCCGAGCTGTCCCGTCTGCCAGCGAGTATCTGCTCCTGGTTGTAGCTGTTAGCCTGGATCTCCACCAGGTACTGGATGATGGTGCCGTTGGGCATCAGTGGGGGGGACCAGGTGATGCCCACTGTGTGGGCGTCTAGAAGTTCCACTGTGAGTCGCTGCGGTGGGCTCGGTCCTGTGATAGAAGAGTTTTATTAGCGTGGTCGATTTTTTATTTTATTTTTATTATTAATTCCACAAGTAAAACTTTGTGCGCTACTGAATATACATACTATATGTATATATATATATATATAGGTATAGGTACGATATAAATAGTAAAATGAATCGGAAAAACAATAAATGAAGTTTGTGATTATGTTTTACCGTTCTGTTATTATCTATCTTGCTATGTACCTACTAAAGAATATTTGTATTGAATGGTATTGTATTAGATTTTCAGCAAATATCATTTTGCATGGTCTCAGACGGGACCTTATTCTGAGTTATTAGAAATAATTCATTATTATTTTTATTACAACTCACTTGCAGGAAGTGTAGTGAAGTAAATAATGGGACTCTGCGCCCCCTTCTTATCTTGCAGCGTAGTGAACGTCTTGACGTACGCCGCGTAGCGCGTGTACGGCACCAATGACGTCAGCAGTTGGAACAGAGGTTGGAAATCTGCGCATATGGCGAACGGGTCCAGTATACCCTGCTCTTTCTCCGAGGCTTGCGTACGGTTAAGTTGGGTTTCATCTATTGGCTTGTCTATGACGTTCCAGCTGTGAAAAAATATGCTTATGGTGAGTTTACGAAAGTGTTCGATTAGTCGAGTATTATTTATTTATTAATTGTTTTCATTTCCATTATAGGTAATTAATTGTCTCCTAGATAATTCACATTTCTATTATTCCTCTTTCCTATTTTCTTTTTTTTTTTTTAATTAGTGTTATCTTTGTTTTATATTTATCTGTGTAATAGTTTTTAGTCTTATTGTTGCGAAGTTTGAATTATTCTTATAGTGATGGTGGTTTTTTACCCCATAAATAAAAAAAACATAAAATAGCGGCATATATGATGCTCCAATTTTTAACTAACAGATCGAACTCTGGCAGGACTGAAATATAATTTATCTGAAAAAACTTTAGTTGCCAAGCTATATTAATACTTTTGAGTTAATACATGTAATATTTGCGGACGCAAACATTAGGGGAATATCATTAGTTCACCCTTAAAAAGTTTGTGAAGAATGTGAAGATCATCAATAGATGTAAATATTATTAACTAGCGGCCGCTTCGCACGGGTATTAAACAAAAATTTCAGAAATTATACACACTAAAACGATAGGTTTCACAGTTTTCATACGGAACTTTACTTATTTTAACAGCATTGGGGTTTTTGACATTGACTCGACATTCCAAAACTGACACTGGCCGTAGAGCTGAGAGTATATATTCAACCTCTTTTTCTATTCTGACGCGCCATAATAGAAAAAGAGGTTGAATATACAGCGCACGGTTCAATTATTGAATTTTTCATGCGGATCCCTAACTTTTTTGAAAATATTATATAGCCTATGTTTATCACGGAAAATAAAGGATTCTAATGGTGAAAGAATTTTTTAAATCGGTCCAGTAGTTTCGGAGCCTATTCAATTCAAACAAACAAACAATCAAATCTTTCCTCTTTATAATATTAGTATAGATTGATGTAACTCATCATTAACTATCAAAGCAATCTCACAAACTGGAGAAAGCATTTCTCTGCTGATACAGCGTTCAACATTCTTGGTTGTAGCATTGTAGTAGACAAAGTCGTTTCTTCATATCTCCCTAACAAAATATATCTGATAATAGAACGGATGAGTTCTAATTTTGGTGATGATGATTTAGTATCAATACGTAGGTACGAATCTGAGCAAGCATCCCTCTGCTCATACAGCGTCACATTCTTGTTGGTAGCGATGTAGTAGACCGAGTAGTTTCCCGATATCTCCCTAGCAGTATATATCTGAGAATAGAACACCTGAGTTCTCTTCCAGATTTTGGTGATGATGATGATAAGTATTGCCGTGTGGTGCCGGCATAGAATTTCACCGCCCCCCTCTTCCCGTAGGTGTCGTAAGAGACGACTAAGGGAAACACAGGGGGTGGGCAGCAGCGCCCTCTGCAGAGCAACTCCACCGAACTGCGATCCCCAACCCGCATGCCCAGCGTGGGGATTATGGGCAATAACCCCCAAATGATAAATAATGCCATCTATGGCGCTCACTAGGGGAGGCCTATGTCCAGGCAGTGGACTTTTATAGGCTAATGTTGTTGTTGATAAGTATCAATACTTACGAATCAGAGCAAGCATCCCTCTGCTCATACAGCGTTACATTCTTGTTCGTAGCGATGTAGTAGACCGAGTAACCAAGTAGTTTCCGCATATCCCCCTGGCAGTACATGTCCCAGGTCAGAACGGCAGCGTTCTGTTCCAGCTTCTGAACTGACAGCTGGATGTGGCCCGGGAGACCTGGAAAATGTTCAACGTCAACTCCGTCAGCATAACAATCATCGTTGCAATTTTAATACCAGACGCGACTATGGCATTAGATAGAAAGCATTTAATAAAAGAAATGATGACATTTTTATGTTTAGTAGCATCTGAAATCCTAAATTAAGTTTATCTAGACACTAGAGAGTTCTCTAATATTACAATCCAAAAATAATACATGTCGAGGGATACGTTAACGAGTGTTAGTGACTGTATAATGACATCGTAGCTTTCAGACGGATGCAACGATTTTCGTTGACAATGGTTACTTCAAAGAAAGTGTTCTGGTCGTTTTCTATGTATAATAAAACTAGCGGCCCGCCCCGGCTTCGCACGGGTATTAAACAAAAATTTCAGAAATTATACACACTAAAACGATGGGTTTCACAGTTTTCATACGGATCTTAACTTTTTTTAACAGCATTGGGGTTTTTGACATTGACTCGACATTCCAAAACTGACACTGGCCGTAGAGAAAAAGCAAGCACCGTGCGCTATAAAACCTCTTTTTCTATTCTGACGCGCCATAATAGAAAAAGAGGTTGAATATACAGCCCACGGTTCAATTATTGAATTTTTCATGCGGATCCCTAACTTTTTTGAAAATATTATATAGCCTATGTTCATCACGGAAAATTAAGGATTCTAATGGTGAAAGAATTTTTTAACTCGGTCCAGTAGTTTCGGAGCCTATTCAATTCAAACAAACAAACAAACAAACAAACATACAAACAAACAAACAATCAAATCTTTCCTCTTTATAATATTAGTATAGAAATATCTATCTATGTATTCGTATATTAATATGTATTTCAGTTATCTAGCTCCCATAACACAAGCTCTGCTTAGCTTGGGGCCAGATAATTGTAATTATTTGATGAAAATCGGTGTTAAAGTTTTCAGCTAATCATAATATTATTGGACGCACCGAACTTCATTAAATTAAAATATTTTTTTTAGCTCTCAACGTAACCAGTTGTTGGCTTGACTCATCGAAAACGGAGATCTTAGATATCATTAAATTTTATTTCCATTTACATATCACGTTTAGGATCGGGAAAATAAGGTACCTAATATACACTAGGGCCGTGAAAAGTTTAATTGGTTACGGATAGTTTCTGATTGCTACGGTCGAAAAGTTTAATGAAATGTTCAACATTCTCAGAGTACTTTTGTAATATTCGGTAATATTATGTGGTATATATGGGTTATATATGTAAAAAGAACGCTGGCTTTGAACCTGCGCAGAAGTCGATTTATAGGTCTATTTGATGGTAAGCGGTGGGGCGCGGGGCGGCGGGTCACACGCCGCATGCCTGCCGGTAAATATTAGTTAAAAATAGACTTTGCAAATTGGCATAGTACTATCGTGCGTGAGTGTACCCATGCGCGAACATACCCCTTCAACTTTCTTCCAGCGTTCTTTTTACGTGACGCGACCTATATTGACCGGAGTTACGGGGTGTAATGTTTCGTGTTACACAGCGAGCCTTCGTGCAGTCAGTATAGTAAAGTAAGGTTTATTTCAAAAGTGGCACTATAAAAACTATCGTATTTTGACGAAATTATTATGAAAGTTAGCGGGTTAACCACGAACCTATTTTGTGTTGGAAGAAAACCAACGTTTCATCCCTTACCGTCGCGCCCGTATCGCTTGTATGCGCCCGATAGGTGCGCAAGCGATAGGCGCGACGTGAACCGCAATCACCCTGATAAAGTCCCTCGTTAAGGGATAAAACTTTGGTGTTCTTCCAACACAAAAGGTTCGTAGTTAACCCGCTTACATTCCTACATTACATTCATAATGAATACGTCAAACTAAGATGGTTTTTAAAGCCTCAACTTACAAGATGCCAGGTACCCGTTCGTTTGATCAGAGACCTCGAGCTGTGTCAGTTCAGTTCTTGGATTCCTGGTCATGTTCTTCAGAGGGGTCAGCTGATTGTAGCAGAGCTTCGGGTTCTCGTGGATGTAGATGGAGCCGCCGGTGATTTCTATCGGGCCGTGCTTGTCCCATTCCCAAAGCAACTCGAGGTTTTGGTTGTTTAATATGTACAGCCCTCTGTAATAGAAATAAAATCAAATTATATATATTTATAACAAAATTACAGTACTTAACATTAGTTTTAATTATTAATTATAATGCGATAGATTGATGGATGGATGCATGTTGTGTTGTTCGTTACTTTTTCACCCCAAAACTACTGAACGGATCGCGCTGAAATTTTGAATAGATATGTACTGAAATAAAGTACTTATTATCATGTATTAATCATCTGATAGACGAAAATACATTTTGATACAAAGTAACTCAAAGCTTGTGCTGTGGGTACAGTTGATAGATATTTACATATGTACATAATTGACCAGACCCGAAGACAACTGTGATCGTGATCATACAAATATTCGTCCATCGGCAGGTATTGAACCTGCAACCTCCTGCGTGCAGGCGAATCTTAGCCCAATGCGTCACTAAGGTCCTAATATTATCGATGTAAAATAAAAATATATATGTACGAGTACATCAATTAGTTAGTACCAATAACACAAGCTCTGCTTTGCTTGGGGCTAGATCCTGTATCTATACTAATATTATAAAGAGGAAAGATTTGATTGTTTGTTTGTTTGTATGTTTGTTTGTTTGTTTGTTTGTTTGAATTGAATAGGCTCCGAAACTACTGGACCGAGTTAAAAAATTCTTTCACCATTAGAATCCTTAATTTTCCGTGATGAACATAGGCTATATAATATTTTCAAAAAAGTTAGGAATCCGCATGAAAAATTCAATAATTGAACCGTGGGCTGTATATTCAACCTCTTTTTCTATTATGGCGCGTCAGAATAGAAAAAGAGGTTGTATAGCGCACGGTGCTTGCATTTTCTCTACGGCCAGTGTCAGTTTTGGAATGTCGAGTCAATGTCAAAAACCCCAATGCTGTTAAAAAAAGTAAAGATCCGTATGAAAACTGTGAAACCCATCGTTTTAGTGTGTATAATTTCTGAAATTTTTGTTTAATACCCGTGCGAAGCCGGGGCGGGCCGCTAGTGTATAATATAATATTAAATAATGCTGCATCACAGCATTATTTATTATTATAGTATTCATTATCTATACTAATATTATAAAGAGGAAAGATTTGATTGTTTGTTTGTTTGTATGTTTGTTTGTTTGAATTGAATAGGCTCCAAAACTACTGAACCGAGTTAAAAAATTCTTTCACCATTAGAATCCTTAATTTTCCGTGATGAACATAGGCTATATAATATTTTCAAAAAAGTTAGGGATCCACATGAAAAATTCAATAATTGAACCGTGGGCTGTATATTCAAGCTCTTTTTCTATTATGGCGCGTCAGAATAGAAAAAGAGGTTGTATAGCGCACGGTGCTTGCTTTTTCTCTACGGCCAGTGTCAGTTTTGGAATGTCGAGTCAATGTCAAAAACCCCAATGCTGTTAAAAAAAGTAAAGATCCGTATGAAAACTGTAAAACCCATCGTTTTAGTGTGTATAATTTCAGAAATTTTTGTTTAATACCCGTGCGAAGCCGGGGCGGGCCGCTAGTACTGGTATAAACTGGCTTAGTTAGGTTTTAACTAGTGTTTAGGTTAAATGTTAATGTCCAACAATCGTTAACGATGCTAATTATTGAGAAGTCGCATAGCAACAAATCAACTATTCTTGCTTCTAGAACACTTGTAACTAAATAGATTTTCCTGCAGCTTCGCAAGCGCATTTTTGGTATAAAAAGTAGCCTATTATCTAAGTTAGACTATGGTCTAAATATACACCAAATTTCATCTTAATATGTTCAGTAGTTTTGGAGATCCTATGTAACAAAACAAAATTCACACTTCACAAACTTTTTTATAGGTAATAGAACTATTTAATTTCTAATGTAAAATTAAATAGCCCCACAATTAAGGAAAATTCTATTCAATGTTAGCACTATAAAACTACGAAAAACCAAAGAATTATAACGAGAAAATATTACGGTATAATTTAATTTAAACCATTTTGCCACATTGATTGTTATTTTTCTGTATTGATTTTATTATAATATCCTATAACTTAATAAAATAATGTTTTTTAATCTTAAGAAACTATTGTTTACAGTTTTATCGTAATAGTTACTCAATAATAAAAAAAAATAATGCCGGACAATCCACACAGCACCATCTAGCCCCAAGCTAAGCAGAGCTTGTGTTATGGGTACTAGAAGAATGATATACATCATACAATATATATAGATCTTTTTTATTATACATAGAAAACGACCAGTAAGTTCAATAAACAAATTTATATATAATTATATATATATAATTTTATGTGTTTACTAAAAATATCTTGGATACAAGAACCAAGTCTGCGAAATAGCAACCTATTTAGTAAACGAAGCTTGTCTCACTAAAGTAATTTCGTTCAGGGAAGTTAAGTTAATTTACAGAGGCTAACTTGTCTAAGGTCCTTTAAGAGATTGTTTTAAGCAATACGATCCTTTGTACGTTTATAGTACAAAGGAATAATAATTATAATGTTGCGCAATCCACACCACATCATCTAGCCCCAAGCTAAGCAGAGCTTGTGTTATGGTGACTGTATACATAATACAATATTATTACATATAATAGATATTTTTATTATAAATGGAAAACGACCAGAACACCCTGAACAAATATCTGCAGATCGTACAAATATTTGTCCCGAGGCGGGAATCGAACCCGCAACCTCTTGCGTCGCAGGAGACCTTCGCCCACCACGCCACAGAGGTCGACATAGGAATAGTAGTTTTTTTATTGAGTCACACATTTTGACACCGCAGTTAACACATACAACACACGGTCTATCCAATTTCGAGCATACAAAGATTTTTGTAATTCTTAATTCTGTCATTCAATCTTCATTCACTCACCATTCAACAATTAGGATACTTCATATCTCTCTGTGCTACATGCACAGCTAAACAGTCAAAAGTGAGTGAACGGGGTATATTTGTTTATTGTATAACTACTCTACAAAAATGCAAATAAAACGTAGATTACAAAATGTTACAGACTCACTTAAAATCCTTCGATCCTTTAGTCCCGGTGATCCGACGCAGGCTCTTGAGAAACATCAGCGACACGAGAGGGTAGGAGTGCGACACTTGCAGCGAGCCGTTGATCTCGCGGATCTCGCCGAGGCAGGATTCTAGTGTCGCGAGAGCGTTGCCTGTACGTATGGAAAATAGTATTAAGTCATAACTAATGGAAGTCTTAGAGTAACTAAGTTCTATAGCACATAAGTTAAAGTACATTGTTACCCGAGGGTTGAAAGTAACGTATTTAGTCCTGAGCGTTTGGCACCCTCGCTAAGTTCGAGGGACTAAATAAGTTACATTCACCCGAGGTAAACACTCTGAAACTCTCTCACTTTACGTTACGAATACAAGGAAGTAGAAGGTTTTCCACTACTTCTTTAGCCTTTTCTCATATAAAGTCAGGCTTTAAATCCATATTTGAATCAGATGAACGCATTGCGATACAAACAAAATTCTACAACTAATGCTGCTAAAAAAGATAGGGATCCGTATGAAAACTGTGAACCAACGTGTAAGTGTGTATAATTTCTGGACTTTTTGATTAATACCCGTGGTAACCGCGGACCGCTAGTGTAATAGATAAATCTTTATGAAGTAATATTACCTCCACCGGCCCGCAGATATATCTCGAGCTTGCCGTTGATGTGCGTACAGCCTCGGTATTGCTCGGCCGCCGCCACAGAGTCTATCTTATTGCCCATGCATTCGCGCACGCAGCCGCCGTTCTTTGGACACGGCGCGCATGTCGCGTCTTCAGTAGTGCCAACCTGACAAGAACACACTTAGGATAAGCATTAAAATTATTTGAGCCGGATGCGCCAGATTTACAGAATAAACGAAGGTATGCATAAATTGCCTTATATATCTGTCTGATCTGGGAGAATGAACGAATGAACACTTGCTCGAAATATTTACAATGGATAATATACCTCTACTTCCTTTGCCGTCAGTTTACTCTTTATTGCACAGCAAGATAGAGAAAAACATAACAGTTGCACAAAGGGCGGCCTTACTACCTCAAGCCAATGAGCGATTTCTTTCAGGCAACCTTTGAACACGTAACATATACAGGTATACACGTTGACATTTTACCTCCATAAACCCACTGGGGCAGATGTAAACGCACTGCGATTTGTTGTGTATCTTATAGGCACGGATGCTGGCCGCGGAGCTAGAATCAGAGGAACCGGTCGGCGGCGGCAGGGTTTGTTGGCGGCATTGCTGCTCCGTGACGCATCGGCGAAATAACTGCAAGAAAAAACATTAGGATATTGGATTTGCACGCTTACAGTTGCATGAGAATACGTGTACGAAAACGCTTGACTTTTTGCTACAACTCGAAAACTATCTAGGTAAAGGTTTATTGTTAGATTCTTAACTTTTCATTAAAAAGATTGAAGTGAACAATGAATCAAAGTGATCACTTTATTTCCCAGTAATACTATGTAATTTGTATTTTGTGATGTGTCCAAGAGTCCTGTAAGGTCTAAAGGAAATAAAGCACTTTGGATTTTGATGTTTTTACTCCGAATCAAAGGAAATTCAAGATACCATTAAAGGCCCCAATTACGGTTCCAATTGTTATCAATCTTAGCTAAGAATAGTGAAATCACCTTTTAGCAAAAAATTAATCAAATTTTACTTGTCCATTTGTGAGCGAACACAGTGCATATTTATTGTTTCAGGACCCACTCACACACTTTTTTGTCACACTGTAATTAAATAGATAATGCTGGACAATCCACGGCATCATCTAGTCCCAAATTAAGCAGAGCTTGTTTGTTTCGGTTTTTCTTGAGTTTAGATTCATATCTAAAAGAGAATAGTACATTCTCTGTTCCTTCTTTTTGTACCCATATTTATTAAATATTGTGTTTCGGAGGTCAGATAAATTTATTTTAGCAATAAAGGAAATTGAGAAATTAAACTTGTTGTTATTTTAAAACAAAAATGGATTTCTCTCCTCTTTAAAGTTTGAAAGCTTTCATAAAACAATGTGCATTTAAATGTAATCGCAACGGTTTCTCGAAATCGCTTAACGACCGTCCAAACAATAAAAGTGCAGTAATCTAACTGCAACGGCGATGAAATCACGTTATAGTTTTAAGGTTCCGGCGACGGATGAATTTTTCATACAAACGTAGTACCAAAATGATGTATAAATTGAGAATATTTTAAGCCTGGTCTGCTCTTATTTGTATTAAATTGTATTTACCTAGGTTCCTGCCCAAACAAAAACTTTACTTGCCTAAAGAAACTTTTTTTATAATACTTTTCAGAAATGCAATTAAATCTAATTATATTTTTACATCGAAGAAGACATATTATATTCTTAGCATTTGTTATGATAAGTATATTGAAAAAAGCTTGTGGCAGAACCTAATTAAATACCATTCTAATACAAACAATAGCAGACCATGGAGAAAATGTTCTGAAATTATCATCATTTTGGTACTACTCTTGTATGTTAAATTCTTCGGCCGCCGAAGCCCTTACTCTCTAAATTGGCATGTTTATGAAGCGACGCAATTAATGAGGATTATTTATGCGAAACGCACTTAGAATAAGTAACGGGGTCGTCGCTTCGCCTCATTACGGTTTCATTTATTGACTTATTTATGCTTTACAGCTGGGCAAAAGCTGTATTCGGTCACCTAAGTTCAAGCACAGTGTACATATTCGTATTTTAAACTTCCTGCTGATTAATATAAGAAAAATGTACTATTATTATTATTGTTATCGAATAATGAGTCCGTGTAATTGTTCTAATGAATTCTTTAATTTATTTGAAAATCCAGAATGAAGGCGGTTTAGAGGTTGTTGAAAGTCAATAGGTAGAATGAGAATATTTTATACAAAAATTCCTATTGGTAATAAAAAATTCCGACGTGTCGTAGCAGACGCAAGAACTTTTATGTGAATCATTTGTAATAATTAAGAATAAACATATTAAGAAATGTTTTTTAATTACTAGGTAGGTAGGAATCGCACGCATTTTCGTATTGAAACACGGTACGGTCTCAGCCGCTCATGAGCGTTGCCCACGCGCCACCTGCGCTGCAGTGTCTGCGCGCGCCGTAAAGTTACAACCCTAGTCCTATAATGGAGCGTAGGTATTTATTTCATCAACTAGGCTTAGTTTCGATACTGGTCATATGTGTACTGTGGTTCAAGCCAGCTTTGGCTTTTCATTGTCTTAAGTTATACTTTATTGCGTATCTCATTTACCCGAAGACAGGAAAATCTGGACGCGGGATTGTGGGATTACATTCGAGTGATATAATTGTATGTCAAAGGTATTATCGCGTAAGATCGCTTTTGTTCAGCCCTGAAGTAGTCGGAGTTTGTGAAACGGGTTCGACCTTTCGATCAGACTTTTGTCCGGCGAAATTCGAACCCTAGAGGTCCTACGTCGCATGGCCGATCTTCGCCTACCGCGCCACTACGGTCTCTAATTGGAAAAATAGTAAAAGCTTTAAAAAAATCATGGCTAAACATCCTATGTCATCTGTCAAGTCGTCATCTGTCAAGGCCCAAAATAGTGAACGCGTCAAAAACTCATGTAGGCTACACATAACCACCTCAAGTCCCAAAATAGTGAGACCAAAAAACTTTTTGATATTTAAGTTAGTCTATAGATTACCTACTGTGGATTGGATGGGATGGGAAATGAAAGATGTTTTTCACTTTAAACTGAGTCTTTTCAATATTAGACACGACTACATAAATTGCAATACTTTCTGTAATCCTAATTAAGGATATGTGTGTTCGCGGCGAAGGGTTGATGAGTGACTGCTTGGACTCTGCTTTACGAATGAATTTGCTTAATTGCAGAACGCAAAAGACACGACTACTTAACTATAAACTGTATCACCTAGACTATAATCACCTCATAAGTCCCGTTCGGACAGCGGTCGATGCAGACTCTGTCGTTATCTTCCCCGAAGGAGAAGTTACGGCAAGCTTTGCAGTCGCGCGCTGTGATGCCCTCGCAGCCGCCGAGGCAGGATGGATGGCAGCACGTGTTGTTGGGTAGACAGCCGCGGCTGCCGCAAGACACGGGGCAAGCTGTAAATAACAAGGTCATATTCACTACCAATAATAATAATAAATACTTTATTGCATAACAGTAATTTAGAAAAGCGATAAATAAGTGACAATTGGCGGTTTTATCGCTCAAGAGCGACCTCTCCCAGATAGCCTTGAATGGATAGAATCGCTGGATGTTACCTACAGTAGGTACTTTTACGCTCACAAAGCTTAGTAGCGTTTGTCCGCGTAGAAGTCGGAAATGGTTTGGACGGCATTTTTAATTGGTTTTTAACGTTATTAATTCGTAATAATTACTTAATTATTTAATTAATATTCCACGGGAACATGACGCCAGAATAAAAAGTATCCTATGTATGTATGACGTAGAGTACCAGATCATGGTGATTATAACAATATGCTCAAATTACAAATCATTTTGGTATTACGTTTGTATGGGAATTTCATCCGTCGCCGGAGCCTTAAGAACTGAGATGACCACAATGAATCTGTCCAGTTCAGGTGTGATGGCAGAGAGTTAAAGGTTTTTTTTTTTCGATTCATCAAATTATCGTTTGCTGGTATGACAAATTAAAGAGTCTTAAAAAACGGAAAACATTTTCTTGGTAGCTGTTATGCTGGCTCAAGTATTTTCTAATATATTCTTTCTGCACCCTTGCGAACTAAATTACTATCAACGTGTACAGTATTTTCGACTACGTCTAATTCCCTTGTAACTTGTCACATATTATCACATGCAAAAATTTATCACACCGCCGCTCAAGATCGAAGCACCCACCCAAAAGACTTTGTCTGAAATTCCCAACAATAACAACTATTGTGTCCCACATACATTGAGATAGGGGGGTACTTATATGCGCCGTCTGTACATCAGACTTGGCCCGTACTTACTCTTCTGACAATGGTTCCCGTCCCAACACAGGAGGCGGCTGTTCTTGGTGTTATCCGTGGGGCAGGAGGACTGGCGGTGATCCTCATCGGTGCGACTCTCGGCGTTCGGACAGAGGCCGCAGAAACGGATGTCATAGTTCGTCTGAAACAATACATGCACGCTGTAAATCACCTTGTTTTGGTAACCTCTTCATCTTCTTTGATTATTGACAATTTTTTATTACATCTGATATCTTTTGATTGTATTGATACTATAAGAAAAGACATGATCATACTAAGTATATCTGATATCGTTTTATTGTATTCTATACTAATATTATAAAGAGGGAAAGATTTGATTGTTTGTATGTTTGTTTGTTTGAATTGAACAGGCTCCGAAACTACTGGACCAATTCGAAAAATTATTTCACCATTAGAATCCTAAATTTTCCGTGATGAACATAGGCTATATAATATTTTCAAAAAAGTTAGGAATCCGCATGAAAAATTCAATAATTGAACCGTCCGCTGTATATTCAACCTCTTTTTCTATTATGGCGCGTCATAATAGAAGAAGAGGTTGAATATATAGCGAACGGTGCTTGCCTTTTCTCTACGGCCAGTGTCAGTTATGGAGTGTCGAGTCAATGTCAAAAACCCCCATGCTGTTAAAAAAGGTAAGGGATCCGTATGAAAACTGTGAAACCCATTGTGTTAGTGTGTATAATTTCTGAAATTTTTGTTTAATACCCGTGCGAAGCCGGGGCGGTCCGCTAGTGATACTATAAGAAAAGACCCTTTTCTATCCATTAAAGAAAACTTACATAATAAAAGTAAAATCTTTAATAGGTCGGCATCGGCGTGTCCGGTCCGTTATATCATTAGCCAAAACAGTTTTGCAAACTTTTTATGCCCGCAAGAAAACAATCAAAAGTTTCGTTCCGTTACTTGCCATTCACAAGCATTGTTTCGCACAAAAAAAATAACAGACGAGTTCTCGCTGTTGTTAATCCGCTCAGACAGCTATTTAAATGTTTCAAATTGCTAGCACCGTGTGCATTTTGAATAGGCAACAAAAAGCGTGTTTATTTTTATAACAACGTGAATGTGACATTAATGCAGGCGCGTAGGCAGTTTTACTAGCTATTCTGTCATTGTTGATAAAAATACGCACCGACAATAACCTACGAATCTGGTTACATGTTGTAGGACGTTACGATATTCGCAGTATAAACCGATAACCCGTACAAACGAACACGGAACTAATAACGAATAAATCCCACGGTCCAGTGGCCGAAACAAGTTTGGCAGCGAACAACAGTATTGAGCGGACCGCAAACGATGCTGTCATTCATTCATTATTAAACCACATGACGGGGCAGAGGCGCGTGACATTGACAAATAGGGCTGCGATCTAAAGCAGCTTAGTAAACATAAACAATAACAAAAGCTTGCCAAAGCGCATGCAAATCATGCAGAAATTCCTCTTGTATTGAAATCGTGAGGTACGAGTAAGTTTCCTATCCAAACTTGGACACGCTCGAATTGTGATCTTTGAGAAAGTAAACCCAACCTGCAATGGAATTCGGTTGAGTGACTTCTGAGAACTACAGGTCATTTTCTCTTTTTAACATACCACAAAGTATGACTATCTAAATGCGGGTAAAATAATTCCTTGATCAAAATTTACAGCCTATTTGGCTACGTCACTTCTATTCTTGGGTATTGTCTTCTGATTTGATTGCCTCATACCAACACCTAAAATTGCTTTCATCATTCAACAAAGTGTGTAGCAGCTGTATTTGGTGCGAAGAGCATTACAGTCATGCACGCCACTTTTTAAAAACCATAAACTTCTAACAGTAATTTGGTTCTTTTTTATACAATTTCCATTTGGTTGTTTAGTATTATTTTAACGGTGTGTTGCACGGGCTGCACCCTAACACGTAAGTATAAGTACATTCACATACGATATAATCTAAGAATTATACTTAAAACTTGCACTCAGTAAAGAAACCCGGATTAAAGTTCATCATAATTTGCAGCTAAAAAGCTTTGCTTTGTGGAGAAGTTTAGCCTAACGTAACATAACACGGATCTACCACAAATTATTTTATGATAGACTAGCGACCCGCCCCGGCTTCGCACGGGCGGGTGCAGTGCTGATACTAATGCATGTTATACGTCACTAGCGGTCCGCCCCGGCATCGCACGGGTATTAAACAAAAATTCAGAAATTATACACACTAACACGATGGGTTTTATAGTTTTCATACGGATCGCTTACTTTTTTTAACAGCAATGGGCATTTTATTCATTGACTCGACACTCCATAACTGACACTGGCCGTAGAGAAAAAGCAAGCACCGTGCGCTATTATATTCAACCTCTTTTTCTATTCTGACGCGCCATAATAGAAAAAGAGGTTGAATATACAGCGCACGGTTCAATTATTGAATTTTTCATGCGGATCCCTAACTTTTTTGAAAATATTATATAGCCTATGTTCATCACGGAATATTTAGGATTCTAATGGTGAAAGATTTTTTCAAATCGGTCCAGTAGCTTCGGAGCCTATTCAATTCAAACAAACAAACAATCAAATCTTTCCTCTTTATAATATTAGTATAGATATTAACCTTCCTCTTGTCTATCTACCGCATCAAAACCCGTTGCGTAGTTTTAAAGATCTAAGCATACATAGGGACATACACACCGACAGACTGCGGGAAGCGATTTTGTTTTATACTACCTAGCTAATCCTCTCTATTCACTGTTATACCACTTTATGTTCTACTAGCGGCCCGCCCCGGCTTCGCACGGGTATTAAACAAAAATTTCAGAAATTATACACACTAAAACGATGGGTTTCACAGTTTTCATACGGATCTCTACTTTTTTTAACAGCATTGGGGTTTTTGACTTTGACTCGACATTCCAAAACTGACACTGGCCGTAGAGAAAAAGCAAGCACCGTGCGCTATACAACCTCTTTTTCTATTCTGACGCGCCATAATAGAAAAAGAGGTTGAATATACAGCCCACGGTTCAATTATTGAATTTTTCATGCGGATCCCTAACTTTTTTGAAAATATTATATAGCCTATGTTCATCACGAAAAATTAAGGATTCTAATGGTGAAAGAATTTTTTAACTCGGTACAGTAGTTTCGGAGCCTATTCAATTCAAACAAACAAACAAACATACAAACAAACAAACAATCAAATCTTTCCTCTTTATAATATTAGTATAGATATAGACAAGCACTCACCTGTTGACTGTTCTACCACTAAGTTCTACCACTCTACGTTCTACAAGTGCTTACCTATCCACTGTTCTACCCGTACGGCACTTCTTTCTTTCATCTACAAGTACTCACCCTGATTTTATTCTCCGCAGCATCAGAGCTGATCCGCTTCCAGTCGATGGTATTCACGTAGCAGAGTCGGTCGTTGCGTTCGATCCTCACTCCACCCCGCTCTATCACCATCAGGGAGCGAAGACCGAGGGCCTGCAATTAACAAAGGCATGATCGCTGCACGCTATCTCCGCTGCACATTGTCTTCAGCTTGTTGCGTATTAATAGATGGTTTATTTGTTTCACGATTACTTGATTTTGTGGTGTAGTGTCAGCAGTACTGAGGGAGAGACATGGGTTCGAGTCCTGCCGAAATCTAAAACTTTTAGGATATATATTTAATTTCTTAGAGATTACTCCGAGTGCAAGGGCACTATAATAACAAAAATCTTATATTATTATTTATTTATTTCTTCATCCAGCATTGCCAATATTGCCATACAGAGAGGCAACGCTACAGATATCTAAACTCGTCCATATCAATATACATATGTATAGGACCAGTTGAGATACCTGTAGTTTGTGTGCAACAATGTTTCAATTGTAAATACTACTTCTAATTCGGTAATTTAATTGTAATTTTCTTTGACAATAAAGGTAAAACAAACGGTCGAATTCGACCAGTTTTGTTCGTCGCTACGAAAATCTAAGAAAAACTAAATTCTATATTGTTCTTGCCAAGACAGCTGCCGTTTCAGGCATTACGTTTATTGGTAACAAAACAAAACATGCATACTTTCGCATTTTATAGCGGTTCAGTCAAGTCTGAGCGGCGGGTTACGGCCGCGAAATCGAATCTAGTTTCAAAGACTCTCGTCTTTTACATTCAGAACATAAGTTCAGGAGAAACGGCTATAACGAGCATTATGCAGCCTTCCTTACATCAAATACGGCTAAATATCATTGATACGCAAATACACGACACGTGCGTCCAAGTGCCTCCCCGTCGACCCGTATCGTACAATCATGGGCATAAAGCCAAAGTTCGAAACAAACAGGCGAATTTATGACACGTGATGGGTTACCAAAGGCGCTTGGTAAATAGGAACAGCCCACACGTAACGCCGTGCTTTATGCGGCGTGGGTGCATAATTTGGATATATCGCTGGTCCAAATTGGGGCACTTCATGGGTCAATCGATAATTGACCTGCAATAATGTTGATCGAGCATTTCGCAATGAATTCGACATTCATTCAGTGATAGGCAAAGTCAATTATGATTTCCTTATTGAATAACAAAAATATGAATTGGATATGGTTATTTATTTATTTTTCTTTATAAATTACATTATGTATACAACATCTGGAACAAATATCTGCAGATAGTACAAACATTTGTTTCCCGCGGCGGGAATCGAACCCGCAATATCATGCGTTGCAGGCGGACCTTCGCCTTCCGCGCGCCACAGACATCCACTGTCGATTAGATGATGCTGTGTGGATAGCATTATTTATTTATTACTGCATGGATTACCTCAAGATCTTGATTATCAAATATAACAATGGCGAAGTCTTTGAACAACTGCATGCCCCTCACGACTGCGAGATTCGGGAACAGATCACCCAGATTGATGACACCCATCGCCCTGTAACAAAAAACATCATATAAACAGAGGCCTATGTCCAGCAGAGACTTATATATAGCCCATATTATGGGCTGAAGATGATGATGATGGTGAAACAAAGGTTGGCATAAAACAATCGATTCGATCCCTTTCTGATCGAGCTATATCACTCTATACTAATATTATAAAACGGAAAGATTTGTTTGTTTGGTTTGCATTGAATAGGCTCCGAAGCTACTGGACCGATATGTAAATTTCTTATACCTTTATAATCATACCTTATCCTTGATGATGATAACTATAAAATATTTTGAAAAATGTTTAGGGATCCGTATGAAAACTGTAATAATGTAACCCAACGTATACTTTTGCTAAATACCTGACCAATACTTGCATATGAAGACATCTCTACACTAGGATACCCTGTCCTTTTGTGACCTAAAGTATTATGGTTCTAGTTTAGTTAGATTGACATAGATAATAAATACCTACTAAAGTTAAATAAAAAATTTATGTGTAAGCCTATATAATTTAATTAAAATAATAATAAATTTAAAATTGTAACCTTATATAATTTAAAACTTCAATATACAGTATTTTGTATAAGAAACACACATGCAGACATGAGAAACAAACATAACACAACATTTATAATTTAATATATTTCTATAATAAACAGCGTGTTCGGATCGCGTATGTTTAAGAACAACATTTTGTTTTTACATCACTTCAATTCAATAAAATATAAAAATCAATCAATTCAATGCATCTTTGAATTGAGCAATCACGTTTGTTATTTTACCGTCGCGTATTGTAACACGAGTACAATTTTACTACACGCTGCGATTACTAAAGCCATAATACGATCGTAGTAAATTGTAAATGTGGTTATATAGTAAAACTATCGGTGCGCCCCGGCTTTGAACGAGTATTTAATAAAAACAAAATCTAATAATAAAAGCGACATTTTTGCACAATTTGGAATACATAATTCAAGTTATCATAATGAGTTTCTCGGGAGTGAGTACAGAGCGATAGACGCGCACCGTATTTTCTAGCGCCGAAACTGTGTTTATACCTAACTTTTTTTAAATATTCTATAGCTTATGTTAAGGGAGAATGTAGGATTTGAATATAAATACACTATTGCCTGAAATACGGGGACACATCCACAAAAAACTCCGTACGGAGCTATTTATATTTTAGAAATTTAGCATCAATTTTCTTGGAATGTATGTAATGGTTTTAATGGTGAAACATTTTTTGAAATCGGTCCAATAGTTCCGGAGCCTATTCAATGAAAACAAACAAACAATTAAATCTTTCCTCTTTATAATATTAGTATAGTATATAACAAACGTGAAGGTCTGGATGGGTGCCAATCAGACAATGGGAAAGACTCACGCCGTAATTCCCACAGGCATGGTATTTAGATGGGGAATGTTAGCATTGGAATGGACATAACATTCTAATTAAGTTCAAACGATGGAAACTAAGCAGCGACAAATGGCTATTGTAAATGACGGTTTACATAATATAATATTCAATTCGATAATAATGTACTTACTAATTTTTATGATATCAAAAAAGAAAATTGCTGTAATTAACAGAATAAAAAAATACAAACAAACAGTACCTATTTATTAACACGTATAGCTTAGTGCAATATTTTTTTATTTATTTATATTGCGTATCCTTGAACACTCAAAGTGTTTGTGCAACAATCAACGACATGGCAGTCAAATTAATGGTGCTTGTAAGTTTCCTGTTTTCTTGCCTGGAGTGTGCAATAACGCGAGATGGATTTAGAGCGTTATGACAAGTTACGACGCGACACGCCCGCGAGACGGTGGTGGGATGACTGCGAGACTCCAGCATCTGCCAGTCTGCGAGAGACTGGCAGATGCTGGATGTGACAAGCTGAAGAGCTGGCGCTATGGCGCTCATAAGGGGATGCCTATGTCCAGCAGTGGACTAACATAGGCGCATCATGATGATGATGACAAGATACAGTTTACTCGGGAGTGAGTACAGAGCGATAGACGCGCAGCGTATTTTCTAGCGCCGAAACTGTGTTTACCTAATTACAAGTTAAATAAACAACTAGTCGAAAGTGAAATAAAGAAATATTACAAGGTTTCTTGACAAAATAAAAACCCATAAAAAAGTGAGCTTTTTCTGAAACAAACAGAAAAATGTGTGCAAAGCGTCTTTAAAAAATAAACATATTATACAGACAATTTCCACCAACCGTGTTACAACTTGGCTTTTATTCTGTATTTATGGATTCTATCATTGGTCAAATTAGTGTCGATTATCATTTGCAGCTCTACAATTACAACTCTGCTGGCCTTGTATTTGACCCTGTTCATAAACGCATACGCTATTACTTTTTGCCGAGTCATTGTTGACATGAGTATAAACAAAGCGAAATAGAGCACACTTCACTATGTCATCATCATCATCATCAGCCCATATTAGTCGACTGCTGGAAATAGGCCTCCCCTAATGAGAGCCATATCACCCTTCAGCTTGTCAAATCCAGCATCTGCCTGCAATCTTTCGCAGGTCATCATCCTACCTGGCCTAAACTACGTTTGCCGAGTCGCGGTCTCCACTCAAGAACACGTTTACCCCAGCGGTTATAGTATACCGGCCAATTGCATATCAGTTTGCTGATCATTTAAGCTATGTCGACAGCTTTAGTTCTCTGCCGAGTGCACTATGTCATGCATGTATTATTTATAATTCCTTATATTTTATTATAATTTATTTATTTTATAATTAATTACTCTTATATTCATTTCTTATAGAATACCTATTAGATGCTTACATAGAACTGCTCTTTGAACATGCTGTGTACACATATTTAGGGATACAGTCTAGTCTTTGTAATCGTGACCTTTTATATACTATACTAATATTATAAAGATGAAAGATTTGCTTGTTTGTTTGAATTGAATAGGCTCCGAACTACTTACCTAGACCGATTTGAAAAATTATTTCATCATTACAATCTTAAATTTTCCCTGATGAACATAGGCTAAAGAATAGTAGGCTATAGGTATGTAGAATAGAACTGCACATTATGGTTATCTACCTCTAATATGAATTATTTGAAATATGATTATGATATTGAATTTCTGTTCTAATTAAATAAAAACTAGTATGACAGACTGCACATTAAAGTAAATTTAAGACCTACATTGTAACATTATTCTGACACATAATAAAATTCGGGAAAATTTGCAAGAAAACTTCTATTTTTGTTAAATACCCGTTCGAAGGCGGGGCGGACCGCTAGTTTGTATACTAGCGTATAATTTGATTGTATTCTTTTATTGTACCAAATTAAAATAAAATAAATAATTTCCGACTGTACCAACCTATAAATAAGGACGTATCCCGTGACCTCAGTGAGCTCCGGAAAGCTCATGTTCTCGAACATCTTCGGAGTCGCGTTCTCCATCAGCACTATGCTGAGCTGACCCTCGATCACGCGGCATCCTTTCAGCTGGTGGAACTGCTTCGGCGAGTTCCTGATGTCCATTGACTGGCATACTGGAACAAACGAATGAGGACATTTAGCACGAGACGGAAATTTTAATGCTTAAGCAGGTCCTGTCTTATTTTGTCTAAGTGCTTATTTTTTAAGCCTAAAGAAATAAGTTATTGAATCTGAATCTGACAGTAGTTAAAGACAGATCCTGTCTTTAACAGTAGTTAGTGACAGATCCTGTCTTTAACAGTAGTTAGTGACAGATCCTGTCTTTAACAGTAGTTAAAGACAGGATCATCTCATCTGTAACATCTGTTAGTAACAGAGGCATTAAATAATGCTTAAAATATATGTACTAGCGACTTTTGGACCGTTGGATTACATTATTAAACTTTCATTCGTGTCCCTAACTTTTTTGAAAATATTATAGAATATTTTCAAACTATGGTCGTCACTCGTCAGGGATAATGTAGGAATCTAATGGTAAAATAATTTTCTAATCGGTCCAGTAGTTTCGGAGCCTATTCAGTTCAAACAAACAATCAAATCATTCCTCTTTATAATATTAGTAAAAACCACCCACTGCCCAACGAAATCTTTAAAATTTCCTTTGTTCCACGTAATAACAAGACAAAATAGGCATGGGCTCTGGTTTGAGTCGGTGTAACGCCTTAACATAATGTCCTCACACGTGGACAGAATTAGATCATACCCGATTAGATTAATTTGTTATTGTTTTTGCGAACATTTCGATCAATGACCACAAACGGCCTCCCACGGTCTCGTAATTAAGTAGGCGACCCCATGTGGGTCTTTCTATTCAGACTGTTAGAAAAATAACGCTTCATTATTAAAGATGAGAAGCTGGGGAGATTCGCCAGGAATATAAATAATAAAATAATAAATAATGCTGGACAAATGGACAATCCACGCAGCACCATCTAGCCCCAAACTAAGCAGAGCTAGTCTTATGTGCCTTTGCTTCGTCTATCCAGTGATGACAGGATAGATATACTTAATACAATATAATTATATATTTTTATGATACATAGAAAACGCCCAGAGCACCCGGAACAAACGGAACAAATATCTGCATAAACATTTTGTCCTACCGTTTTGTCGAACCTTCTGCGTCATAGGCGGACCTTCGCCCACTACGCCACAGAGGAATTTGATAAAGTAGAGCACTATGGTCTCTTCAATTCAAACAAACAAACAATCAAATCTTTCCTCTTTATAATATAAGTATACATATAGAAAATAAATATTCTGGACTACTGATGTCTTAAGTCCGGAAAAGCTGTCATGGCCATCTGCGGTCAACAGAATTATAGTCCATTCGAAAGACTGCTGTTACTGCAGGATTTTAGTAATTGCATGGACATTACAATCTTATACGCTGGATACAATCCTTAAATGTTCATACTCTCTATTTCTTTCCGGATAAGTTCCTTAATTTTATAAGGATCAATAGATTCAGATTCAGATTCAATAACTTTATTTCTTTAGGCTTACAAAATAAGCACTTAGACAAGTCAAATTTCAAACAGATAATTATTAAAATAAGAAATAATTTGTTATTGATTTCTCTTCACTTCAATTTTTTGTCCACTAGTGGAAGAAGTGAAAAGAACTAGGTATAAAGCATAATAGAATAGAGCAACTAGGTATTTCCGTTTGTAAACATTAAACTTGTACAAAAGTTACGTGTCCATCCAAAGGTTGTCTGGAAGAAATCGCTATTAGCGATAAGGCCCATTGTGCGACAGTTTGTGTTTTTCTGTTCTGTTATTATCTATTTTGGTGTGCTGTAAAGAGTATTTGTCTTGTATTAAATAAAATAATAAAATAATTTATTCAAAATAACTTAGGGCTCAGGGTTCCCGCAGAGGTATTACCTAAAACTTTGCAGTAGCAACAGCGACAGCAGCGCGACAGCGACCGCTCCGCAATCGGTTGCAAATTGTTACAAGAAACCGTATTACGGAAGCCTATCGCCCGCCTATTGCCCGCCTGTCGCTGAATGCACTTTACTCGTGAACACTAGCGCCACTAGCAACAGAGCAGCAATCGGTGGAAACAAATAATTGCAGTTTTTATTGGTATCTGTGGTAAAATTTATATTCTGTGCGTCTTTCTTGATCTCATGATTTGTTTGATGTTGTTCTTAATGCTTCGACGTTTGCTAATTTTTTGTAAGATTTTAAGTGTTTTTGACGATTTTGCGTGCACTCCGTGGTATTTGCATTGTAAAGTAAGTTATCAATCAGTTCTAATTATAAATAATAAGTACTTAGTCTTGTTTTTTGTCTCAAACATGTTCTTGTTATTTCAGTGGAACATCGAGTTTCAGTCGCCCAGTTAGAAAAGTTGCTGCAGCACCTGATGATGCACTCCAGCCTTGCCAAGGCGTTGGCTTGGGTGCGAGGTCAAAGGAGACCATAGATCGTGCGTGAGTGGAACGAAATCGCCACCATGGTAAACGCTCACGGCGGAGGTGCAACAAAAAATGGGCAGCGGTGGAAACGTGTATGAAATCTTGTTTTACATCTAGATATCATGCTTGGGTTATCTTATTCTTTATACTGAGTGGACTTGAAGTTCAACGCAAAAAAAAAGGGCCGCAAATAGAAATTTTTTTGGCTATTTTGATTGGTTCCTAAAACGAAGGCAAAGTTAATTTACACTAGGTATTTATTTTATGTTGTTGTTTCCAGAAAGCCTGGTTTCACAGCAATTGAGACGGCCCAGAAACCGAAACAGCAACCATGTCATGAGGATAGCAGTTACTGTTAGGACTGGTAAGTCTTAAATTTACTTCCGGTTTGTAATGTTTTCTCATGAAAATGACTTGTTGTCTCAAGCTGACCTAAATTATTTTGACATTTTACAGACCAAAGAGTTAGACCATTGTGGGTGGTTGATTTGGAGCAGAGAAGAGTCGATGCAGAGAGCAAGCTTGCTGATGCCACCGCTAGAACGGCTGAGGCTGCGCGGACGAAGCGTGCCTGCAAGCGGAGGAATCTCTCTGTCGCACAGGCGCTGCATGAGCATACTGTGATGCTCAATAAATTACTTGATATAATGTCAATAAAATAAAACATGTTTTTTACTTGCCTAATATTATATGTATTTTACATACCTAAATAGACACAGTAGGTACAAACATTAGACATACATTTATTTACTAAGAATCACATAGAACTACACTACTTCGTCGTATCCTACGAATAGGGTCACAGTCGCCAGTGTGACTTTTTATTTTTATTGCAATTTTGGAATCTCCATTATGACTTACATCATACCATTTCGAAAAAAATTAAAAAATACTGAAAATAAAAAAGTTATTAAGATTTTAAAATATGGTCACAATTGCATTGATGGATTTAGCCCGACGAAAAAGTTAACAAACAGCTTTGGCACTTTCTTCCACGTGAAAAACGCAAAGATCACAAGTATTTCCCGGCGAATACGGTTACATACTCCAGAGTAACCATGTAGCGCGGGCGAAAAGGCGCGCGGGCGCGGATTACCGCACTGTTTGTCGACTACGAAGTGCATTTTTAATAGTTTGGCTAGGCAAATGAATTGTCTTTGGTTATGAAAGCACGGAAAATGCTAAATTTATATGTAATGCGAGTAGGTACGTGTACATTATATACATAATTATGTTCTAAAAACCTACTAAGGGTTGGGGATCGCAGTTCGGTGTAGTTGTTCTGCAGAAGGCGCTCATTAGGGGAGGCCTATGTCCAGCAGTGGACTATATAGGCTGGTGATGATGATGATGATGATGAACCTACTAAGGTATAATTATATCTTGCTAGTTTCTTCTGTGTGAAGAAAAATTTCATCGTTAAATCGATTAAAGTGTTAAAGCAACAAACAGACAGACAGGGTCTGACCTTCGTATCTACAGTATTAGTATAGATTTTATATGTAACGAATGTACATCTTTCACATTCGCGAATGCGGATGCAAACAATCACTTCATTTGCGAAGTACCTATATTATTTTGTCAGGAATACCTATTCCATTGTGAAATCTTAATAATATAAATAAATGAATATTTGTTTCAGGAAGTTTTTAAATACTCCTGAAAATGGACTCTAACGGGTTATACATGTTTGAGATATGTAGTTGGGTTTTGTTTTGAATTCTCTGTAACTTTTTAATATAGAATATCAATATTTATGAAATTATCATACCTTTCAGGGTTTTTTTATAAAGGTCTCTCAATAAGAACAGAGAACAGTGACACATATTGTTTGAACTATAAACCAACAGTTGTTCGAATTCTAAAAATATTTCTGACATTTGGTAAATCGGCAATTTAACCAAACTAAAAGATTTTAGTATAGGTTAAAATTATTTGAATTTTTGTATTGATTTTGTATTTACTAAAGTATTGAATTGATTGTAAGCTTTTTACATGCGGTGCTTTAAACCACAACTATTTGACTTTTTGTATAAAAGTCACTTGGAAATTAGAAAATGTAAAAGTTGCCAGAGTTCCCGATATTCCATTGACGACTAAATATATTAAACTATTTGCTTGTCCAATCCAATGTGAAAAATAAAATAAAGAGAAACAGGTTTTAAGGATTTTCAAGAGAAGTCAATAATTTCAGGATTTTTCGACTTCTACAAATAAGGTCATCAGACGACAGAGTACAAACCAGCGAAATAAATATGTGTTTTCTTTTTAATATTATAACGTGAGCAACCACATAGTAGTTGGCTTCAGACAGGCTCATTGACGAGTTCTCTAATCTGGATACAGTAACGAGATTAATAGGATGAATAAATAAAATGCTGAACAATCGACTAAAACTTGTATCAGATGACTTAACACAATATACCTTATAGATATAATTTTTTTTACTATACATACATAAAAATCAACCAGAACACTCCCTACAAACATCTGCGAATTTTAATTCCATTACTTGTTGTTTTTTTAATACACATAGCATTTAAATACTAAATAGGTTAGAAAATTAACAGCAAAAAAATTTATCGATGAATACGCCATGCCTTGGCTTTGATATCAATCTATTATGACAATAATCATGTAATGAATGCTCGTATAATGTAATGACAACTAGCTGACTCGCTTGTAATTTCATTGGCGTGGACGTGTTTAGGGTAAAACACTTTCACGAAATCAGCTAATTCCCTATTATAAGAAAAAATCGGAATTTCACCAAAATCTGAAAGACGCTTATGGTATCATTTTTATGCCCGTTAATTAAGTAGCTATTCTTTTTTTTTTAAAGTTTCCAGTATATTTTTTATTTAGTGAATTTGAAGCAGTCTTGTCATACGATATGCTTCAAACATTCTACCTTAGCCCATTTTGAGAGAAGTTTTAATAAATCTTCAAACATTCATTCATTGTTATTATTTCATTAATTTAGTGAATTGAGATTTTATGCAAGACCAATAGGATTGAAACTAAATATCGGGAAGTTTGACTTTTTCTACCCTAATTTAGAGATATGAAAATAGACCTTAAAACATGTTTAACCATTTAATGTATATTCAATACATAAATAAAATTTGAGGGCATTACCAGCGCACGTTAAATAGTAACAGTCAATTAAATACGTTACCAAAAATTACAAATCCAATATTTCAATAACCGTATTTACAGTTTGCGGAAATATTTTCAAAAATCCTGAAACACAGTGTTGAATAGTTTTGTATTTTAATTGTTCTTAGCAATTTTCCTTAAAATAAATCACATAATATTGCCTTTTTAATTTACTGTTCTATGATTACATAATGAAATTTGAAGCCAATAGCACCTTGCATTAGAAAGTTAGATATTTCATATATTTTTCATATATTCTATAGATATTTCAATACAGAATGAAATTATAAATCTCAAACTTTAATTACCAGTTTCACTAAATTTTTAGGAATATTTTGAAAAATCCTGAAACAAGTTATCTTGTTTCTATCATTATTCTTGTGTGTTTAGTAATTCAATGTAAGTATCTAACCAATCGAACCACCGGTTACAGATTTATAAAAAAACACCAAAAACCTCAAAACCCCCTTTTACCTCTTTAGTGGTGGAATAAGAAAAAGAAACCCTAATTAGCGGATATTTTGTGTAGTTAAAGGTTTGCCCACCAAATTTCAGCTTTCTAGCTTCATCTGTTTAGGCTTGGCGTTGTGGCCAGAAAACTCCATTATTTATTATAAAATTACCTTTTTTATATGAGTACCTACCTACCATAATAACTAAAAAATTTGTTCCAATCATTACATTAAATCATGCCTTAAGAAACCCTAGGACGAGTTTTACATAGTTTACGAAATTACAGAACATTTTGTTTAGTATGTCAGCAAAATTTGCACAGTTTTACACGAACTCGTTTTTGGCTTTCGAATGATTTGTTGCATTTTAGCTGTACCTACCAACCAGCTGTGACAAATCAGCGGCAATAAATGTATAAACATTTTTCCCAAGGCGAGAATCGAACCCACAACCTCCAGCGACGAAGTCCCTTAAAGGCCTTCGCCAGCAGCTGCGCCATATAGGTCGTCGATTAAGTGCTAGACAAACTAAATACATTTAATATCGTCTCTGGGTGTACAACGCATCCTAAGTACAGCATGAATAAACAATTTCTGAAGCAAATTATCAAGGTACAAAACCAAATTATGAAGGACAATAAACTATGACCTCCGTAAAATGTGTAATTGTCCATCATAATCCCGTCGAATAAGTTTACAAAGACGTTTGTTACCGATGTTGTTGTTAGTTGAGGACGTGAAGCGAAATCTGCGTGGAAAACGGTCACAATGGCGCTGAGTATAACGTCGATTTGAAACTTGCACGTGGAACAAGGTGCTAAGGGACAAAAACTAGGGAAAAAGGTTTTTTTTTTTTATGAAACCTTTATGATAATTTAGCAGAAAATATGATAAAACGTTTAAGCACAAAAAATCACACTTGTTCAATAGAAACTTTGCGAAATAATCAGAAAAAACCGTCTCCTGTAAAGTTGGTGTTTTGCAACTGTGACCGTGTTCGTAGGATACGACGACTTATGTATCTACATAGCCAGTATCATTACTATTACCTACATAGGTACTTTTCCACATAAAATTACAATTAAAAATAGAAATAAATTAGAATTAGTATTTACAGATTGCTACACTGATTCATACTCGTATCAGTAATATTATAAATTTTGCACAAATACATAGAGTTTTAGGAATAGGAGCACACAATGATGCTCCATAAATTAATTCATATATTTAAAAAAAAAAATAAACAGGTTTTTTGCTTGACTAATATTATATTTTACATTAATTTAGAAATACATTTATTTACTAAGAATCACATATATAACACACTACACTACTTATATAGGTTAAAATTAATCTTTATTTTAGGTTAAAATTAAATCATTTATTAAAATGAAGAAGACATGAATAGCCACAACTTTATGGGACAAACTAGTGTAGTAAAAAACTTTGAAAGCACTGATCTCAGCAGTCAGCTCTCTGGTGGTATAGTTCAATAATAATAAATGCAATAAATTCAATTAAGTTTGTTATTCCACAACCTTTGAACAATGATGGATAGTTGTTGGTGGCCATTTTGTAGCATCTGGGATTCATTCTGGTCTTCAACTTGATCCCTTTGTGGTTTCTTGCTGATTTCTTTCAGCTTGGGTGTCAGCTCAGGTACTGGAAGTCTATCTCTATTGGCCATGTTATGTAGGATACAGCATGCATTTATAATGACTGCCACAGTGTGTTGGTCATCATAATGCAGCACTCTATGAACCAGCAAGCAACGACAATGGGCCTTGAATACTCCTATGCACCGTTCACAGTGTTCCTGACTTTGCAGTGGACATTTGTATAATGTTTCTCAGTTTAATGTTTCTGCAAAATGCTAATATTATTCAATGATTTGGTGACTTCTTTCACAGCATTTGAAATGCTAGGTTGACTCAAGCCATGAAGAAAGGTCATGCCAACTGGTTTTTGGTATGATCCAGTGGCATAATATGAGAGTGCCGTTACAACCTGTAATAAAAAACCTTTTAGTAACTATGTACTAAGGACAAGGTTCCTATTGACTTAAATAGAAAATGAATTTAACTTGAAGATAGATACCTATTGACACCTTGCATTCCAAGCTCATTATTGTTTGTCTTCGCTTTGCAGGCAGGGTGTAAGTTCTTGGCACAGTTGCGAGAATAACTCTTTAGAGAGCCTATAGTGGGCTCTAAACTCAGTATCTGACAAAGTCAAAGGATTAGCTTGATCTCTGAGATTTCGCCGTAATCCAGCCCTCTCAAGTAGTTCATTTCTTCTATCTTCGCCATCAAGTGCCTCTAGGAGTAAGACAGCGCGTGCCAATCTTGAAACTACAACAAACACTAATTTATTTTGATATTTGTACACATTTCAGAGGGTTTAGAGGAGTATTAAATCAAAGTACAAACAAATAATAAATACAAAAGTAATTTTTATGTACCTGTAGGTAAATGATTGATATTTACTCAGATTTTTATCGTTCCACCGTAAAATCAGAGCGTTTCACGTAATGCTTTAGGGATTTTATAATTTTCTTGAGCTCACACAGGCACTTTCACTTCATAAAATTATTTTCTCAGCTCAAACAACCAGTAAGCAATCGCTAAACAACAGGTGCTGGGGTTGTTGTTAATTGACAGTTCAAATTGCTTTGTTACCGCTGTCGTACTGCTGTCAAGAGAGCTTACGTAATACCAAATTGTACTAAGAATGCGATCAGAATGCACATTTTAGTTCACCGATTGTCCAGCAGAGGGAGAGCTAGTGCTCGATTGCTATTTTTGTTGTAGCTGCTGTTAGGTAATACCAAATTGACGTTTGACAGCAGTGATCGCGAGATTTACGCCTGTTGCAAACCTGTCGCGAGATAGGTAATCAGCCTGCCGTTCATGCCGGGCCTGCTCCAACAAGCATGGGCTTATCCGCAAATACGGCCTCAACATCTGCAGACAGTGCTTCAGAGAGTACGCTAACGACATTGGTTTCAAGAAGCTGAACTAAGTACTTTATAAATAAAGCCCCTAACAAAATTACAAATAATACTGAATCTTATATCTTAAGGGATGAGTTAATCTACGTGCCTGAACTAGGTAAAACCTGTTTTTCAGGCTTAAATAAATGGCTTATAATTATAATACACAAAATAATAAAAATCCAATAGAAACTGTACATTAAAGTTGCTTTTACTTAAATTACTTAGGCTAAATACGCTAAACCAAACCAATAAAGGGTCTAAGCGTGCGCTACAAACAGTTAACAAGCACATTTAAAGCAGCATCTCATGAACTGTTGTTTTGAAAGAATATCTTACGTCATACCACAATTAAAATTCATTTCAGCTTACGTATCGCGTCCACAGTTATTGCTATTTATCAGCTACGTGATGTGATGACGATCGTAGAAGTCAGGGGCGGATTTCCCTAAGCCGAGTAGGGCCTAGACCGACAAAATTATTGGGCGTCGGCAAGACTTGGTGGCAGAAATCTTCCTCAGGTCAGGGGCGGCAAGGTATTAAATCCAGAAAATATAAAAGTAAGTGCTTCGCCTGTTGCGAATGAGATACAAAATAATTGTGCCCATTTTCAAGATCGTAAAGGCTGTGTTACACATCAAAAAACTAAGTTAATCATATTTATCTGATTGCTATAAACCAAAGAAACACACGAAGATGTTACACGTGTCAGCCAGCCTAGTTAGTTATCTATAGGCAGACATTAAAAATAATATTATGATTTGTCGAGATTATCATGGTACTTAGACACGTAAGCGCCTGGTTCCTAATTAGTTATAGTTCTCAGAATTTGAAGTTATAGATAGCAACTACCGAACGTCGAGGAAAAACAAAATAATAGAAAAACTAATTCCACGTTATCCTGATGTACGAGCTAGCCTTAGAGGCAAGCGCAACTGCGAACACAAGCGCAGTTTAATTCAGTCACTGGTATCGATAGCATTTAGCGTTATGATAGTAAACAACAGTTTTATTGCATGAGTCATGTGAGTCAATTAAGATTAATCTATGTGTGTGCGTTTGTTTTGCTCACGCAAGGTTAAAGCCTGCTGGGGCACAATTGGCACACCGCAGTGGTAAGAAAACAGATATGAATTCTCGAACATAAATACCACACGAGGAGAAATAGAAGTACCTATCTGCTTTATGGCCGGTAGATACCGCCTGATTGCAGAATGCAGAACCCTGGCCGTGACCGCTAAACGTTTTGCCTTCAATGCAAATGGTGTCTTCGTGAGCGTCTTTATAGCGACAAAAAAGAATAAAGAAGCGATAAACTAACAATACATATTTGACAAATTCTTTATTATTAGATAAATGCGCCGATGGCCTTCTTTTTCGTATTATGCAAACGCTTTGCTCCTTGAGAATGACCTACATTGACCCACACAGTGATTTCTGTGGCAAGGAAATATAAATTGCCGCCCTGACCTCTGCATAGACTGCGGGTCTGCGGTTTTAAACAAATCAACGTTTAACAACAAAAAAAACAATATCTTTTAAGCGAAATCATGCAAATTGTTATTTTATTCAAATCATTTATATTAAAATAGTTTTGAGTAGAAATTCAAAGAGATTATAAACCGGATAAGAGGTGGATTCAAGATCATGGACAGAATAAGGATGAAGGCAAACGAAGGATGTTTAGTGACAGCTGGATGATGTCAAGTCGTGCCAGAAGCCATTATTAACTAACCAAGGCTAAGATCGATAAATGTTTCACCCTTGAGAATGGAGACTGTTGCAAACATATCAATAACGGACAGAAACACGAGCACGACTGATATATAGTACATGATATCCAAGAACAGGGAAGATTGCCTGCTAATAATCGATGTAAGTAGATGGCGTGCAGAAACCTCTATCTATGGTTTAAGGGCGGAACTACTAATTCGTATCCGAACATTCAATATAAGAAAACAAAAGAGCAAACGCAATAAAACAATGTGCAAGGTTGTTTTATTGCGCAGTTATAAGCGGCTTTGAGCCGGATCTGTGAATAACGCATCTCAAGAAGCAAAGGTCGATCCCGATTCCAGTGCGCATGTGCACGAAATGCGCGGGAGGGAAACCGAAATGGCGGCCCCGATCCATAGTAAACAAACAGAGCCACGCTACCTCCACGTTATGGGCGGAATCCGATGGAAACATAGCCATGTGACTGCCACAAGGCAACGCGTTGATGGCCAGAGCATGAAATGTCAATACCATAATACATTAAAATTTTTACAGGTATACGAGGACGATCGCCTATGACAATCTACTTGCAGTAAAATTATTATGTTTCACGTGGATAGAGCGGCTAATAAACGTTAGGTAGGTACTCTACGAAAGTAAGAAACAATATTTCTAGCTAGATTATTATGATGCAGTTAAAGTAACCGTGTATTTTTCATGTTAAAGTAAACGAGAACCATGTGGTTAGGTGCTGCAAATACGATCTATTGCGGTTTGTGGCGCCAAGGTAGCGCCACGCAAACATGTGGCGCATAGAAAGGGGGCAGGGGGGGAGGCGCATCACATTGCACGTAACCAACACGTCAGCCGGTGCATTGCGATGCAAATGAACTCAGTCGCAAAGCCGTCCCTCCCGCGAAACGCGTCTCGGCCAATCAGTCCAGCAGATATAAATAGCCAGGAATGTTATTGTACAACATAATAACACTGTTTATGTATCGACAAATGATCGATATCACTTATTAGTATTATACATTATCGAACATTGGATATCCCAGTTTTGTTTTGCTACCGTTATCAAGTACAGATAAATCTGTTATTATTATTATTACCTACGTCATTGAATGATCGTCATGAGTTGGCGTCATTAATAGAAAATAGTTTTCGATTTGCGGCCAATAACTTTTCCATAGATTTTATGTATTTAAATAGAATCTCGCGCCAACTCATGAAGATCAACCTTAAAGATGTTCGCCATTATAGTATTTGCAGCTAACTAAAGACTGTTAGAGAATCTTAAAAACAAAACCTGTCTCGAGTGAGTCGACATATGTAGAATGCGGTCGCCATCATTACGCTTGTACCACAGTGTACATATTGTACTGTGCTTGTACTGTCAAACATTATTGAGCGCGAAGAGCCTTCCCCCTCCCTCCATCGCGCTTACTACGCTCTACTACAGCAGCCTCCACTCCGCCACCCGCACCCTTGGCCCTCGTACCACGACACCCACGGCAACGAAGGAACTCGAAACAACTCACTTCGCGTAACTCGTCACGAGAACGGTTGTGGCGCGGCGTAAAATCACAGCCCTATAGTGTCATAGTACGGGGGGCAGCGAGCGAAGCGTGGCTTGTTATTAATGGTGGAGCTCCAGGTCGGTTTTACGTCGTACGATAATTTTGTAAAATTATAGTCATTCAGTACGCCCGGCGATGTGCAGTGGATAAACAAGTTGAGTCATAGATAATACGGGCGTAGAGCGCGTACGAGCGCAAATCACATGCCCGTAATAATAATAGTGTTCGTATATGAATGCAGTTGAAGTGGCTTGCTGTGCAATGATGCACTCGATCTTCAACAATAGCGTAGGTAGCACGAGGAGTACTCTGAATGCACTCGTTATGCGTGAATCAATGTCATTCAAGTCATGAATGAATATTGTCGGCAGTGGATGGTACGAATCGATGTGAAGACACTCGGATGTTTGTTTCCATTGTCGATTGTGTCGGTTATCTTGCGATAGGTCAGTTATCCGAGAGCTCTCCAAACTTTAAAAACATTATTATCACTGCAGGAACTCACGAGTGAAAATAAACTGTCGTCCTGCAAAGATGACATCAGAAAAACACAGGAAAGTTTTCACCGAACATGTTATTTTTGAACAAAATAAAGACGCATTCATTCCACGAATCAGACGCAGTTTTTTCTCAATTACACGTGACACATGCATTTTCATCTTTATCAAGTATATCCGAGTAATTAGACTATCGCCCCATTACAGGGCCTGAGGCTACCTATTTCACTGTAGTTCGAATTCATTCACTCAACTGGGCATTTTATTGTTATCGATTTCTTTCACTGACCGGAGGGTTTTCCTTATTTACAGAGCTGTTTATTACTGTGCCAGTACAGGAAAAAATAACATACCTACCGGACGCTATATCAACAGAATCATTCATTTGTTGCAGTCAGATATGAGGAAGTTCGTTTTATCATTTCTATTGAAACCAGATTAAATTAACAAAGTTGAAGGTTACATTACGCATGTTGGTTAACCAATATCAAATTATGCTCTACCATGCTATTTATGAGATTTATATGATATGTCCACTGTATTTTAGCTACATAAGATTTTCTTTTATGAAGGATTACATACCTGATTTATTTAAATTAAACCTTCTCACTTTTTTTTTCGAAAGTCTAATTTCTAATGTCTTGAAAAAGGTTTTATATCACAAACTTACATGCGTTGTTCATAGACTTAGAGAAAAGTTCAGACTTAATCCTATCAAATCAAACTTATTTCTAACAATGGCGGAATGACATTGAGTGTCAGTGTATAGAGAGTTGCCAACAAAAGAAAAAAAAATACCCATAATTTTTATATATATTCTTCCTAATAATGGTTTACATATGAATATGTAAATTATAATGAATCATTTTAGGTACTGCTTTAGCCACGGTAATCGTGTTTATTAGTCCTACTTTTTATAATTTTCAATATACGCCAGCGCTTTATTTTTATTTATTCATTTAATTAGAACGGTCATACAACCACTTACACTAACTAATTAAAATTAATTAATACAATAAGTATCGCACGAAAGTGACCATAAAATCTGGATTTCAACAAATTCTATTTAAAATATTAATTATTAATATTTATGGTGCTAACTGCAGTGAATTTGATTGTTCCCGGGATTAAATAGTAACCCCTATTTGCTAATCAAAGAAATTTCAACAAAATCTGTTCCGGCCTCTGAGTGTGTGTGCAGAAGTAACAAACATAAACACATCCAAAGTCTCCATTCCATGTTTAATTTTAGTTTGAATAAATTATTCTTTGTGCCTATTAACTGGCTGACAACATTCTCTGCCTGCGGCTTCGTATACGTTGTTCATATGGAAATGCCTAACCAATAAAATTAAAAAAATCAAATAAAAATTATAATTATTTAAATGTACATTTGCAGCCACATCTTATGATTGTTACTGGGAATATCAATGAAACGTTCCTAATAACGAAAAACAATATACATTATTCTCATATTCATTGTTTATTGATACATAACAAATAAAAAATTATGTATACCTACATACAATGCCCGAATGCTTTTACATGAAAAATCTTTATGCATACTGCATGCTACACTAGATTTAGTAGGATTCAAATTATTTTAATTATGAGATTCTCTGATTATGCGAATTCAATTTAACTTCCAATATTCATCACCCGGAAATCTGAAAAAAATATTGACTAGGTATTAGTATGCCCCACGGCTATCGATAATCTCGATATAACATCTGCGTAGCATGATCGTCAGTAAAAGTATTATCCAAACGGGTTCAGCTATTTGCTCAAATAAAAAACAAACATAGGTATTTCAAAATTCGTAACCCTAAAGCTAAGCTATTGTATAGATATTACAAAGTGAAATTCAATTATCCTAATTATATTTCGAATACTTAACACATATTATTTTATATAACCAGGATGGTGAAATGCCTATTTACCTGATTCATAATTTAAAGTCAATAAAATATGAGAATTAAAACATTTTGTGCTTATAGTTTGATTTTTATGTTGATAACAATTTTGCGTCAAATCGAAATAATAAGTTGGTGAAATAAGAAAGAATGATGGCAAGAATTATGACCCATTTTGTGCATCGATCGCTAGGGTATCAATCGGTAGCCCTAAAAATTCTGAATAAAACTGCATATTTAGTTTTTCCATAATTTTTGCAGGAAAAATTAAATTATTTTTTGAAAATATGGTTATGGAAGGGTGATAACCGCCGTTTTAATTTTGACGTTGACATTGCATGCTTACTTGACATCAATCAAAACTCACAATTGTCAAGCGGTTTACAAACCAAAACAAACAAACTCCGAAAAAGAGGCAATTTTTGTTTTGATTTTGTAGATTAAAGAAAATAATACCACAGTACCACTACTTTCTTGTAGATTTTGTTGTGATTTCGGTAAAAGTATTTATTTTATAGAGATATTTTCGTTGGCATTATGATGATCTTTATTTATAGGTACTTAAATGAATCTTAGGTAAGCAAATCGACTGATTAACACCATTATACAGTGTTACGCTTGCATTTGTACTCTTTTTAGGATGTCTACCTACTACTAAACTTACAATATTATTATAAAATAACCAACAACAACGTCAGTTTGATCTGTGCAAATATGAAAATAAGGTGAAATATCCAAATGACACTCTTTTTGTGGCCGGTACAGGCTGGCAACAGGTAAATTCCTACTACTATGTTTGATTCCGAAGGTATTGAAGCTACCCGGTCAACTTACTCTTATAGTTTTTATCTAACTTTGCTGTACTTACCTACTTATGTAGGTAAGATAAACTGTATTGAAGTCCTGCAAAATGTGAAAATAATGATCAATCAGGTCAGGTTAGTTATTGCATGCCGAATAGGGTTTTGTAGCTTGTTTGATGCCATATAATTAACGGCTAAAAGAACAATAGAATTGTTGTTTCAGTTTCCCTATTGTTGCCAATAACTCCCCTTATTCAATAGATGAATTAGCAAGTTAACTTCACACAGAACAAGACATCTCCCATTATAATGTAAAATAATTTGAGGTAAGTAAACATAAGATTCCAGGATGCTGCATAGACTAGGTAATCTAAACTAAATATATAAGTATAAGTAGCATCCTGCAATTTCATTTTGTGAAAACAACTGTATATATCATAGTTATCAATTATCATACTAATACTGTAACCTAGAGACTAATACTATATTTCTATAATCATTGCAGCCTTAAAGCTTCTCCGTTAGAAAACGCTGGTTTCTAAGAAATAAATATAGGGAAAGTTTCTTTTTGTTTAAAGACAGATGTTTTATGCTTCAAGTATCACAGAACTATTGATATTTTTGAATAGATACTTCTAACTAAGACTTGTTTTTTATTTTCATCTAAGACAGAAATGCATTTTATTCTGTCTCCACTTCTTTTGAACTAGGTTGAGTTAGTGGGTTTAACAATACCTAGCCAGTCCATATCACTAATACAACTATGAGCATTTGCTCTGCCAAATAGGATGCTGTGTCAGAGAATATATGGAATCTGCCGTCCATATGCTGAGTGATGTGATGTCAGATTTTGTTTACTATCTCTCAACTATTATACATACCGCAAGCTGTGGAAAGAAAATGGGAGACCTATGCCTAGCTATGAAAAACTTATTGTATAATTATATATTTTCAGGATATATAAAAATATAGCCTGAAAAAACTAAAATATGCACCAGTTTTTATTGTCCATAACAGAATTGTTAAAAAATTATATTCTGTAAGAAGGTTCATAATATCAGTGCCTAGCTACTAGACAGGACCTGCAGTGTCCAAGAGTCCTGTAAGGTCTAAAGGAAATAAAGCACTTTGATTTTGAGTTGTTCATTATTATTAACCCATTCACTGCTTAACCTAGCTGGTGCAAGATAAAACCTACAGTGGTAATTATTCAACATGTTGCAGCCCCTGCTAAGTATATTAAGTACTATAATATGAGGTAATAATGGATAAGAAGGTTTCAAACAACCTATTAGGTTGACAATATGTGTAGGTAATAGAAGAGGGTATCAGGGCGAGGTACATAATATACCTTCTATACATTATATATATGTTAGTTCGAACATGTAGGGGACTGGTTCTTGGTACGAACAAGCCGGTGTGCATCTTAGTTACTTTAGGATAGGCTCGATCGGCTTGATCCAAAAAAAATCAGCAGGAACTTTGGCTGAATGACTGTCTGGGCCGATTGTTTTACAGCGATTCATGTTTTTTATTCATCCAATGAATTCGTATACAAATAAAAAGTTGAGTAAGTAAAGGGTTGCGAGCCATAAGCAAAGTGGTTGAATTTGGCGCCATACCTAATAAATATTGCCTTCAATAAAATTAATATTCTATAAATTAAAATGACATTAGCGTTGTATTCGGAACATCCTCCTATATTAATCTACATACCTACTGAGGAGCGAGACTAACAAAGGAGGTTAGTTTTTACTTAAAGTTAGGGTGCTGATACCAACCTCTAGAATTTAAACCTTTTTCGTCACCCTGCCGCCGCCATTTGTAACAATAGGATGCTATGGAACTAAAAACATTCTACCTATTTTCAAAAAAATATTTATTTTTTTCTGCAAAAATCAAAGAAAAACTAAAAATGCAGTGTTCCTCAAAATTTTGAGATGAATCGAATGGTATATTTTTTATCCTTGCTCAAATTTTTGGGACAAGCATGTATGGAAACTTGCCATTGTTCTTTATCTAAGAAATGTGATCCGGTGTTTTTTATTGACAAACGCATTGTGATTTTGGCAACATCTGACCACACAAGACGGCGTTTTTCATTTTGTTTTGATTTGTTTACATGATGTTATTAGGTTCGTGTCTATGGGCGTTATGGCGGCGACTGACATACTATTTGAATCATAGACAGTATGTCAGAATACCGAGTGCTTCTTTTTATTTTTTACTAGCAGCCCGCCCCGGCTTCGCACGGGTATTTTAAAGAATTTTAAGTTCTTACATACACACGTTAGATAAGGTAGTTTATTATTGAAGTTTTCATAGGGATCACTAACTTTAAAAATATTGTATAGCCATAGCCTAATGATTATCATGATGATTTTTTTTCCAAAAAGGTCTAGCAGTTTCAGATCCTATTTAATTCAGACCACAAACAAACAATAAAACCTTTCCTTTTTAAAATTGTACCTTTACCTCCTTTACTTATATTATACCTTTACCTCCTTTACATAGATAAAGAAAAACAGGGAGAACTTTATTTTTTGGCATTGACTTTTCTCTCGCACCGCTATATCGCCTACATCAGCCTATCGCATGGTTCCAATCTTGAAGTTTTTATATTTTTTGACATTGAGTTTCCTCTCGCACCCCAGTAACGAATTGTGATGTCTATGACAATCCATAACTGACACTGGCGGTGAAGTCGTCATAGCAAAAGCGGTGCCATAAAAAAAGAAGTTGAAGTTGAGTCACAGCAAAACTCAGCAAAAGCGAGCAGAGCAAAAAAAGAAAAAAAAAAAGAAGTTGATGTATATCGCTATGGTTTTATTATTGAAGTTTTTATGCGGATCTCTAACTTTTTTGAAAATATTTTATAGCCTATGTTCATCACGGAAATTTTAGGATTCTTATGGTGGAAGAATTTTTGAAATTGGTCCAGTAGTTTCAGAGCCTATTCAATTCAAACAAACAAACAAACAAACAAACAAACATACAAACAATCAAATCTTTCCTCTTTATAATATTAGTATAGATGAGACTCCTTCCGAACTTATTCATACTTTCATGGCGTTGTTGTTGTTATACCTCTCTGGTTTATGAGCAAAATGAGTTCCTAAACTTACCTACTATTCCTTTTTTTTAAGTTTTGAAATGTAAATTACGGGTGCCTTTTCGAGTAAGCCGTAATAATCTATGATTCCGCCATTGTTAGGATTCAAGTTTGATTTGACAGGATGCTATCCTTACTTTCATAAATCCATGGTAATAATGATAAAAAAAATGTAATGCAATTAATATTGGCCTAAATAAATAGTGAGGTATATATTTACTTCGAACTTTGGAAAATAAATTATTTATTAGTTTTTGATAATGTGTTATAAATAATATAAAAACTACTCCAACACCTATGACAATACGATTATAAAGAGGAAATATCAGATACAGACTCCATGACACCGATGTCATGGAGTCTGTATCTGATGTGATGATGACATATCTTTCGTTGGTTGAAGGATTGATTCCAATAAAAAATCAAATTACCTACCTACGTTTTGAAACTGAGTTTGAAACGCATGCAGAAATAATCAGAATTAAATCAAAGAAATGAGCACAATTATAGGTAATAATCGCACACGTAACAACATTAAATAAATACTTGGAACAGTCACGGTGACTGTTACGGTGACTGTTATTTATTATTAAATAATCAAAACTAGCGCAAGAATTTTCAAGATCGATTCAATGGTAGGTATCGGAGCCTATTTAATTAAAACAATCAAATCTTTCCTCTTTATAATATTAGAAGTACATCAACAACTGTTGCTAGCATTTCATAGGCGATTTATGTAAGTATCTATCTGTGACGAATGAATATTGGAAGTCGTAACTAAGCTACAAAGTCTGACGCGATCATGGAACAGGGAAATCATCAACTGTCATGTTTTATTTTGGTGTCGTCGTCGTCCTAAATAGATAGTTTAGCAAACATTAATGACAGAAGAAAATTCGAGTAATGATTGTCGCGTGAGCTGAGCTCTGAACCGCAGCGTGTGATTGCGCCTCGGCTGCCGACAAAGAGCGTCTGGTCGCAGCAATACAAAGGCAACAGCAGCGGCGGCGGCGCGAGCGCTCTATTTCCGACATGCCGCCGGCCGCCGGCCCGCCGCCCGCGCCACGCCGCCGTGATCATGACTCACTGCACTTTCACTGCAACTAGTACCGCTTCGCTTGTCTACCAGTAATTGGCCTCACTCTAATTGGTTTAGCCCGATAGATACACGTGCGGGCCGGTCTGCGGCACAAACAAGCGAGTAAGCCCCGCACTTGCTCATTGCCGGACATCCGCTAACCTGACACAATTCACTGAGAATTTCTCGAATTGTGAATACTTACTATGACATTTCATTTCCGTTAAGTACTACACTTTACATAAGCAGTGGTATTGTGTCCATATTTCGTTAGGAAACAGTCAGTTTTATTATAGAACGAGGTGGCTATGACCACAAAGCGTTGAGGAGTAATTGCAGGTTGAAGATGTGCGTCGCCCTCCTCGGTCTTCGCCGCGTTGATTTATGTTTCCGGTATCTGAATGAACATCCCAATGGACGCCTCACATGGTCCGCGGAGCGTATCACCATGTTATTGTTGCTGTTCATTCACACCATTCATTACGACAAATGCAAATGCCAATGTTTTTTTTACATCCGTTCGCGGATACGATAATATTCTTATTCAACGGCTCGCTGATAAAGTCGGTTGTGCATAATAATAATTTATTAAGTTATTAGCACTTGGTTTACAAGTTACTTCCGTTGTATTTAAAACATTTTGATAAAGGCGTAAGCAATACAAATATATCCAGAGCGAGCCCATTCAGATAAGAGTTTATAGGCTGCGAACTACTACGGCTATGAAAGTTGTGGATTGCAAGTTGCGTAATACAATGGAGAAACAGATTCTGCATCACACAATGCTTTGTAGCGGAATGGCTCAGCATTTTCAGGCTGGTTGTAATCCAGCAAACAAATCTCATTTAGTTATTAATAGTCAAATATCATACGCACCTTCGCAAATTGATAAAAATATAAGAATGTTTTACGACATGAATGTGTGACGTTGTCTCCGCGTCACTCCGAAGCCCCGCGGTTAGAGGTACTCGTATGCTCTGCTCAGATGTTTGTTAAAAGTTATCTAGTTCAAGAACTTTCCATGCGTATTCCGCATGGTGCTCGAATTTCGGAAGCGCAAGTATACAAAATTTATATTAAGCAGGTCACTGTTAGAGCGAAGGCAATAACGTGGAACTTTATGACTTTATTATTTAAATATTTGGATTATTATCACTCGAAGCGAACAGAAAATAAGGTCTTGGAGTACTTATGGAATTGTCGTCGAGCCTAGTCCTTAAGCAAACAACATGATTTATGATCATCATATCACCATTAAGAAATTAGGTGACGACGTATTTCGGTATCAGTACAGACTGACGTAGGTAAAGGTAGGTAAACATGAAAATGGTTTTTACCTTGGCTCAATGACCAACTGCTTGACGGTAACGAAAACCTTGAATGAAATGAAACATTGGATACGTAAAACCGAATATTGTGAGCGATTACAGGAATATTCTAGTAAGTTTCATTAGCAGGAGTCAGGTATAATATTGGCTGCCTTTTCTGGAAAACTCAATGAGAAGTCCAATAATGGCTCCTTAATAAATAAAAAAATAATACTGGACAATCTACATAGCGACATCTAGCCCCAAGCTAAGCTTGTGTTAAGGCGCATACAGTAGCTGATTGCTCCTCTTTGGAGGCTTTCTCCTCCTAGAGTAGTCAATTTTATGGGCTGAAAAAAAATATGTTATACATTGACCTTTTATCTGTAAAGTGAACGTACAAAAATGTTCTACGTGCTCGTTTACCTGGTGAAAAAAAATCACAAAGTGGAGCTGTTTCTGACTGAAAAAGTGTATCTACTTCTAAACTACTTAGAATTTTTTACTTTTTTTTTCACCATCATGTCGGCAAAGACTTTATCTTCAAACTGAACGTATGATTTTGTGATACGACGGTTTTTCACATAGAAAATCATTATTTTAAATTTTTGCGTATGATTAGTGGGCGGTAACCTTTGAAGGTAGTCTGCGCGGGCGACGGGCGGCAGTGAAACCCTGACTGTCGTACGGGGAGGTTGTGTTCGTCTGCCTCGCGCTCTAGGTGAGCGCGAGGCGTACTTTTGCTTTTTTACTATAATGCTATATTGATGCACATAGACGCTTTATTTATTATTCAAAGTTATCCGCGCATGGACGCTTTATTTGGTGTAAGACAGTTTGTAAAATATTGAAAATGCCGAAGATCAGTAAGCTGAAGAAAGCCAGAGCTCTGAAAGCTCGTTATTTTAGAAAATTTATGCTATTGTAACTACCTATTAGCAATCTTATGTAGATTTTACATATTTGTATATTTATTTTAGGAGATCGGGTAGGTACTAAACTAGGTAGGAACAAATGAACGACAATGTAAGTAAATACTCCTTAGACCTACCCATTTATTTGTTTTATTACTGATCTTACATTATTATTTATTTATAGATTTACAGTGACCGGACAAGTTGAAACTGGAGTGAAAATGTTTTGCTACAGGTAAAACATCCATTACGCTTAGGTAGGTAGCTAATATTAGGTAGGTAGCTATGATGTATTATGCGACGAAATAAAATATCGTACGGCATTCTTCCTAACGCGGTTCATGATCGTCTTCAGAATTCTAGTATGGCTGCAACAGTTCTATGACTCTCCGAAGTGAAGCACTAGGTAGGTACACCCCCACCTTACTTACTGTTATGAAATGGGAATGGGATTCAAAATGTAAAGGAGACTGGGTAAAAATGGTACATAGCCTTTTTTCATCTCCTAGAGCTCGGATATTTTTAAACTTACGCGATCTGAACTCATAATTATTATTACTATTTTAACGGGTAGGTATTTATCGTGTTTTTACGGGTATTTTTTACGGGTTTTCTTCGCGACGGCCACCCTTTGTACTTGTACATAATTATCTAGAATTCTAGATAAACAAGTACGACAATTGCGAGTGTAACTCGCGCGCCGAGGGTTTTGAACTTTTGTCGTTTAGGTTGTTACGTTTATTGACGACCTCTTGGCGCGGTGGGCTTACAACGCAGGAGGTTGCGGTTACTACAGAGATTAGTGGGTAGGTAAGTGCGTTGGTACCAACGCACTTATTTTTTTTTTTATGTTTTTCCTGTAAAATATAGATTTACAATGTGTCTGGTCACCGGTGTCGGTGACTTTGGGGGGGGGGGGTGAAATACGGTAAATTTTATCGACAAATCACTATTCCTATTTTTTTTCTACCTCCATGACAAAATGGCAGCCATTTTGTTTTCTTTTGCCTCGAAGCACGGGTGCTTATACTGATTTAGCTATAGCAACCCATGTAGAGGTCCTAGGAAGACGATAGAGGGCTTATTTGATAGACAATAATGTGGACAATAAAGCAACATTGTTTCCATTTCCATTTTATAATAGAGGAAAAAAGAATTTATGAAACCTAAAAAAAGATTTTATGAAAAAAAAATTTTGAATTATTAGCTTTTTCATAGAATCCAAACTGTCAAGCTACATGTTTTTTGTTTTTGAACGATAGTACTGTGTGCTTCAAAATAAGTCTTGTATCTTAGCTATAAGTAAGATAGTTTAGAAGTTTATTCAAAAAATCTTTTTAATTTTTTTTTTTGTTTTGTAAATTCTTTTTTCCTCCTCTACTATAAAATGGAAATGGAAATAATGTTATCATTGCTTTATTGTCCACGTTATTGGCTATCAAATGAGCCCTATATCGTCTTCCTAGGACCTCTACATGGGTAGCTATAGCTAAATCAGTACAAGCACCCGTGCTTCGAGGCAAAAGAAAACAAAATGACTGCCATTTTGCAATGGAGGTAGAAAAAAGTAGTGATTTTTCGATAAAATTTACCGTATTTCACCCCCCCCCCCCCCAAAGTCTCCGACACTGGTGACCAGACACATTGTATATTTATCTACAAACGCTTTGTACATTTTATATCGATCACTCTGCAATCTTCGGAGATAGGGAGGGGGGGGGGGATGGCCAATTTTTCGACCTTTATCAAAATATTTCGAAAAGTATAAAACCTTTTGAAATTTCAAAAACTGTTTTGGAATGTGCAAATTGATACCCCACCCCACTCGACGGGGGTAGTCTCCCCTTTAGAAATCCCCCCCCCCCCTTTTTGACCATAATTTTTAAAAGTAGTTATGTTCAGACTTCTCTGGTATTCACCACTTTAGAAATTTTTCCCGCCCTTTTTTGACCATATTTCAAAAAGTATTATTTTTACAGACTTCTTTATATTTTTCCTGTAAAATATAGATCCATATCTTCAAATACTTGGTACATTTTACATCGATCGCTCTGCAATCTTCGGAGATAGGTGGGGGGGGGGGGGGAATGGTAATTTTTTCGACCTTTTTCTCAAAAAGTATAAAATTTATCAAAATTTCCAAAACGAAATGTACAAATCAGTACCTTTCATTTCATACCACTTTAATTTCTGTAGGTCCCATTTCAAATTTCGATTTCAAAATTTGTACTGAAAATCTTCATTTTAATTTTTAATTTATTTTTCTATAAATCTGTGCGGGCGCACTAAATGTATTATTATTTCAAATTTCAAGTCAATAGCTGCAGTAGTTTCTGAAATATTATGGATTCAAAACACAAAACAGAATCAAAGTCATAAGGATCCCTGGACCAAGAGACAAAATTTATATATCGTAGATTTTTTTTCTTTTGTTTTCTTTCTGCTGGTTTTTATGGTTTTGACCTCGGTTTCAAACCCCTAAAAACAGCAGAAAGAAAATAAAAGAAAAAAATCTACTATATAAAAGTAAATTTGTCTCTTGGTCCAGGATGCCCTTTCTCCTCTTGCTTAGAAATTTACTGTTTTATCAAATCTTTACATCCGATTTCTGGCATCATTTCTTTGAATAGGTGTAAAAACCTATAATGTAAATACCATGTAATGGTAATTTTTTTCTCTTGGTCCATTATGACCTTTTTCCTTTAGCTCAGAGATTTATTGTTTCAAATTATTCCACCCGTATAACCTACCTATCATTGATATCCTACAAACATTGAAAATTAGAGAAGCTTGTATGAATGTTTGTTACCATGTACCTAACTACTAAACTGATTTGCATAAAACTTTCGAATGATTGGAATATAAGCTAGTTTAGAAGGAAATTACCTACAACGCGAACGCCCCGCGCCGCGCGGGTAGTAACAAGAGGCGGTAAGGCGGTAACATACATACTTATTACTTACCTAAAGTACCGAGTTCTGTTCTCAGACCAAGAACAAATACTTGCAGAATTTTAAAGACAAAGATAAATTTATTTAGCTTCACAAGAACAGCACAGACATAAATAAAGATAGACAATTTGTAAAAAAATATCCCGCAGTGGGAATTGAACCCGCAATTATCGCGTGTCAGCCGGCTTGGTTTACCACGCGGCCATGAAGGATTTCTACTTATCTTTTGCGGCTTACGCGCGAAATCTATTTCATTTTCTTGGCTATGCGGCGCACGCGGCGGGGGGCGCGCGGAAGGGTGCGGGCCGAAACCATAGCCCCGCCCAAATTGCTCAAGGTCATTCGCTCCTGTATGCGCCTTAAGGGTACCGGGGATACTATAGATAGATATCGTATACAATATAAATATTTGTATATCGTATAAATATTATTGGTCCCAAGGCAAGAATCGAGATCGCAACTTTCTTCGTCGCAGGCGGATTCCTGAACAGGATCTCATATCTGGTTCGATTATAAACATTTTCAAACAGATTGTTACGAAACTCTTTCTAAAAGTGCATGCATAACCCAGCATATTACTTAATTGGATGCAAAATCCCGGGCAAAGTTCAAGAATAACCATAAAAATGGCAGTGTCCCACCAACGATGCTAACGATATGTTTACGAACCACGAGACAACGATGTAGACACAGATCATGGGCCAAATGGAATATTCCGACAGTCAACACCATTATACGCTACTCATATTTCAACGAGTCCTTGAAATACTCTAATTTATCCATTCGTTATACGAAAGGGAAAGACTTCAACGCTCACCTACCTTATTAATGCGCTACTCTACTTTCAACTCTGTTTTGTATACCATTTACTGTATTTAGTACATCGAAAACTACATTCATCCCCCAATCACGTGTACAAGTGTACATTTGCATTTTTCGCTTTTGGGGCTTTCACAAATTGCGGTTTTATTTACACACACTGCTGACCACAAACGAATAATCCATTAACCTCAACTGTTACAATATAAGGGCTCACTGAATCAGAACAACGCCACTTTCGTAGTAAACAAAGTAAATCGTAACCTTGACCTGATGATGTGTTTGTTGTGCGTTTGTCTAACTCCAAACGGTTATAGTTCTCTTAATACGTTTTTAATGAAGGTTCACTCAAAATACAAGTAGCTTATTAGAGAAATAAACATTGACATGCAATAATATATTCATACAGCGCGGGGGAAGTAGAGAGCAGGGGAATTCAGAAGCCCAACAGACCCTGCGGAATAACAAATTAGAAGCTGTTGAAATACAAGCGGTACTTCCAGTATGTGACGTAAATACCCAGTGTACAATTCCCCTTGAATTTATCGCCAATGATAACGCAGGGCATACGTAATGAGGAAGAAAAGATCAGGCATCAGAGGCCTGCTATGTTACATATCATAAGAACGTGGAAGTTTTAATAAGAAGTTTGAATATGATACTCTTGGTTGGTGTTGAATAGCAATCTCAAGCATTGAAATGGAAAAAAGTTTCGAAACTGTCCGCGTAAATTTTAGGGCGAGGTTATTCATACTTTGTTTAAAAGCAAATATATAATGCTAAACATCCACACATCATCTTCTAGCTCCAAAATAAGCTGAGCTTGTTTGTGTGCATACTAGATAACCGATGTACATAAAAATATTAATAACATACTGCAGGATCGTACGAACAATAAATGTCCTGAGGCGTGAATTGGCCCTGTGCATCTCACTCGGACCTACACCTGCTGCCCCAAAGGTTTTCAAAAACAACACAATATGATCAAAGATCTCTGTTTAGTGCATATTTATCAGTTTCTAAAAGTGAACATTACGGCCAGGTGCTCTGAGTATGAATTCAAAAACAGGTAAAACCATGAAGAGCCGAATCAATACCAGCAGTGTAAAGGTAATTCGATAGTAAATAAAGGACACGCCAACGTACATTCGGGTCACGATCGTAAAACAGTACTGGCAACGATACACTAACGCTCAATTGATCACAATAGTAAGGTAACCTTAATGCTTGGCGGAGCTTAGTTTTATTGCTAGAAAAGGCATTAATGTGGAAACTAGGCGACATCAAAAGGACAGATTACATCGATATATATTTCAGTAACGTCTATTGCATCATCATCACCAGCCTATAACAGTCCACTGATAGACATAGGCCTCCCCTAATGAGCGCCATAGATGGCATTATTCATCAATCAAAAGGACAGATTACATCGATATATATTTCAGTAACGTCTATTGCATGAAAATAGTTATTTTGTATGTAATCATAAAGCAAATCTTAGACCAAACGAGAACAATTCACAATTTGTCGCATTTTTTATATCAAACATGGTCCATGTTTGATATACTTGCTTGACCACTATCCCGTCTGACGTTGATACGATGTTGTCGACGATGGAACACAAAGGTCAAGACATCAAACTATATTTCAAGCGCGTATTGTTAACATGGCATCAATAAACAATAATGGTACGGTAGGTATAATTCAGGAACTGGTGTAGGACAGACTTTCGAGGGCGTTTTATTCGGGGAATGTAATAAAAGTAGAACGAAGGCGCGAGCCGACCCGAGCGCGTGACTTGCCTCCAAATTCAACCCACCAATTCCGCACTGACACTATTTATTTACGCAACCCGCGCAGAATGCCTCCCTAATGGTACACTTCCGAACAAATGCAAATCTGTTGCGCGGTAAACTCATTGGAGACATCTGTGGGAATTTTTAGGCTTTCTTTACTAGCTTTTATAGGTCACGGCTCCTCGGTACAAGCATCTTTACTAAATTGTTTTACGATTTTTGAATTGTTTAATAAAGCAGTACAAACTAATATCAGTTAATACCCTTCAGTTAGTTGTTGTTTTGTCGGACACGACCACGCACGTTTTTTTTTGAAAATGGCAGCAGAAGTCCCATTAAAATGCTAACTCAAGTGCTCAATTCTGTAGCCCAAGATTCACGGCAGCGAATCAAAATCGTCCTCGTTGCATTGTTCGCATTCGCATATCATTTGTCTAGCAGCGCTGCTTTTATTTTGCTCGACGGTGTACCTTAATAGAAGTCTGATCCATCCTCTCTTGATAATGCTGCTACACATCCGACTGTCGGAAGCATTGTCCGATACTTACCTCCTTCTGCGACACAACAAAAATATTATACGAAGAACAAGAATAACGACAAGACAGTTTTATAAATACATTTTATACACAAGCAATAAAAACGTAATCTTTCAACTGAAGCATAACGTAGACAGCTCAAGCTTGTAAAACACGGAGAAAAATTAACGACTTAATATAATAATTTTATTGTGCTAGAAATACTTCAAGTAGTCAGATTTATCGCTACAATACTACAAAAGGCTCAAAATCAAACGAGATGATGATGATAAAATTCAATCGTAGATGATCAATAATCTTCAATTGAGATGAAGAATGTAGTCCTCTCAGATAAATTAATTTGAATCACGACGTGAAATTTTATTATAGACCGTCAAAAATCATTTCGCTACGATCAATCCAAAGGCACAACAAATTTGTGCGGAGTGCCCCACATGTGCTATAAAATGTCCATATGTATATGTATCAGGCAATCAATATACAGAACAGAGGTACGGTATGCTTAACGTGACCATTTATTCTATAACTCAAAACGGGACATCGGTTTATTTAGGTTGTCAAAAATGAAAAAATAAAAACATTTTTTTAAAGTTATTTATTCAGAAAAAGTTGGTTGGCTTAAAAGTTACGAATCACAAAATATAGGTAAGTACCCTAGGTAAATGTTTAATTATAGGTATTTATATTTATCAGAGGAACAAATTTGTTTTAATATTATGTAGCTGGTGACAATTTCAACTCGAAGCGGCGGCACGATCGGCATTTTTATGTTTGCCAGACTTTAAATGCTGTTCAATATCACCGCCACCACTGTGGGAAACACTAAATTCTGTACGACACTTTTCACATCTGACATCTGATGGAGTATTTATTTGCTTGATAAACGGATATTTTGCTTGTAAGCTAACATTGAACGAACACTTGCGTTTCGGCATTTTAACTTGTGATGAATTGATGATGAAACCTTGATGTGCTAAAGAAATTATTTACTACACGAGCATCAAATTAAAACAAAACAAATAGTGAGAAGTGGGCGAATGAAAGGTTTGTCACACAATAGTCAAAGTCAACAAAACACTAGCGATACACTCTCCGGTAGCGTTAAAATTTTAATCTTATTCGTTCTAAAACTGACATTGGCAGAATTGTGTCAAACTATGACGCAGAGCCAAATATAAAAGAAGAAGAAGAAGCGTTATGTTGACGACGACGCGGTCTCGCTCTAGCACACCGCTAGCAGCTCGTGTCCGGTTGTGCGGGCGTCACATCGCGGCGGCGGGTGGGCTGGGGTGCGTTCAGAGGCTCAGGGTGCGGTTGTTTGGTGTAAATTTTAACTTACCCAAAGGTTCAGAACGAGTCGGTTGTTATACGTCAAAGTTGACATTATCATGACAAAACTGACGTTACAGTTGCCGGACGTTCGTTTGTTTTGTTTTTGTTTTGCGGTTACTTTTAGGTAAATTGTATCTACTGACTGTAACTACGATCGATAACTGATAAATACTGAAAATTTTGAAATTTAATGTAGAAATCTTGTTACGTAGGTAGATAACAAACTATGACAACGAAAAATATGACAGCTGTCAATGTCAGAGTGTTTTTCGTCGATCGAATTACACCGGTAAAAAGTTGCAACCGTCGGAGGTTGTGAACGCTCTAGTTAATAACAACCGAGCGTTTCCCCTGAGGTTATGAACGACCTAGTTACACTCCGAGCGCGCTCGAGCGTAGGTTGTGAACGCAGCCCTGTATCCGACCGTCCGATACTCAAATTTTCGCGCGGTTTGAAAACGGGACAATTTTGCGTCCCACAGTTCATTTCGGGGACACCGGGACTCGTAATTGTAAAAAGGGACAGTCCCGTTCAAAACGGGACGTCTGGTCACGTTAGGTATGCTACGAGTATTGCGTATTCGTGAGCAAGATAGATTAAAATATTATTAGCCTTGTAAATTAGGCTAAAAATAATTACTCACACGTTACGCGTACGTTCAGTTTTATTTTTAGTTTGGAATATTATTTCTTCCGGGAAATAATAATCTTTTGACCTTCTGCCATTCTGGGAAGATTTTGATTTTGGATTAAAGGAAGATTTAGATAAATTTAACTATTATCATCATCATCATCATCATCATCAGCCTATGTTAGTCCACTGTTGGACATAGGCCTCCCCTAACTATTATCAACTTTGGATAAAAGAGAACTTTTTTTTGTTTTTATGGGCAAATAAATGAGATATTAAAAATTAAAACATAGGTCATCTGACATTATTTGAGAGATAGACGACATTTCGCCATACTTTAGGGATGTTAGCTTAAACCAATTTCCACAACTGTTCAGTTATTTAACCTTACTTATATAGATGGTTTGTCAATCTGAGCGCGGTGTTGACACAAGCGGTAAGTTAGTAGTAGTACGCGTTGTTTGATTCTTCCGTATAAAATATTTTCGATTTGCTGTGAACATTGTGCGCTACATAAACGATCAGATTGTTTAAACAGATGGATTTAAGGTCAATGAAATGGCCAAGTCTATTATAGAATTTAACGACGAATCTGATAACATGTGGATTAATTCTTATATTTTTACATTACAGCGCAAGACCTTGACGAAGAAGCGACCAGACAGACAAGGGAACATCATGTTTTTTTTGATGATGATGATTAGAGTCCATAAGAACTTTCAGTAGGCATACAAAGAATCGATAATAATTAATAACACATTGTAACAATCTACATAATTATAACTATTTCGTTAGGATGATGGATTTAATAGAAAAATGGAATGAAGATTAATGGCTTAGGCTCTAGACTAAATAGTTTGAGCTTAGGTAATCAGAGGCCTGAAAAGTTATCCATTAAATTAATTAGCATCATGATGATATATGACATCTATTCCGCAAGTCATCAAAATATATGATGTATCAAAATACAACGTATTAAAGCGTTAAATTTATCAGAAAGTGTAAAATTAAATTTATCAAATAGCAGAAAACTGGCAACCTATTGTCCTAAAGTCTTAAATAATCTGACCATCCGCAGCTTCGTCAGTTAAATCTGACGTATAATGTATGCAAACTTTTATCAGAACTTCAATTTAAATGTTTGATATTTTAGAAGAATATCTAAAGGGACTAAAAATTCTCCTCTCTCTCTCATTCCCTTCTAGTTAAAACGCCTGTCGAGTCACCGCTATCGGTTTGGAAGACATCACAGCAGCGTAAAGCTTCACTGCTTCTTCAAACTTAATGTACTTATTTGTTTGCGTCAAATTCGGCGGTACACCCATGTGAGGCGCGTTTTATTTGTGTGCCGGCATCGCCGGCCTCCGAGGGCGTAGCTCCAGCTTGTTTACGTCCGGCGGCGGTTGACGGTGACTCATTAACGGTCGCTTGATCGACGGCCGACAGCGTTTCTATCAAATTCTTCTAGCTCACATCTGTGGATTGTAAACATGTACAGTGCGCGACAGAAGCGATTGCATACTCCTTTCGCTTAACTGGATCCCTCGGGTTGATATTGATTAAAATTTCGCTTTTATTCTTTTGACATCTGTAATAATGATTGCCGTGTGGTGCCGGCATAGAATTTCACCACCCCCACTCTTCCCGTGGGTGTCGTAAGAGGCGACTAAGGGAAACTCATTAGGGAGCGGGCAGCAGCGCCCTCTGCAGAACAACTTCACCGAACTGCGATCCCAATCCGCATGCCCAGCGTGGGGATTATGGACAATAACCCCCAAATGATAAATTGTGCCTCATTAGAGGAGGCTTAGTTAGATGTCCAGCAGTGGACTACTATAGGCTGATGATAATGATGGGAAAACAGAAAATACTTAAAACTTAGTATTTTTGGGAAACCGTTCTACTTATTTTACCAAGGACCTACAAAATTTTTGGAGCATTGTCAATGAAAATAGTTCAAACAAACACATTCAACTAATCAAATGTATCAAGAACTCTTGGAAATTTTTCGTTTTCCACTTCCTACTATACTAAACGACCATAGACCGTCGCGTCGTCGCTTAAATTACGACTGTTAAAAACACGTTCTGCTTCCGACAGTACTTACGATCAAGTTTATGGGCAAATACGAAATGCGCAAAAGGGCTAGGTATCAAGGTCGAAACGAGGCGGTCGTCGACCCGGAAGCCCGCGGAATGAGGGTTCCACGTTCCACCACTGTTTCCGAGATTTGGAGGAGTGCCTAGGGCCGGCCGCCCCTGCCAGACGTCTGGATTTCCACGGATTCTTATTTTAGGGACACTTACTTCCGGACAAACAAAGCACGATTTAACTTAAAACGAATGAGTAGGTTTGATTACATCTTGCACATTAACTTTTTTCAATGTATTTGCTGTTATTTTTACATCAATATGTGTAATCCATTTGGCCTTACTGTTAACTAAATTTTATGTATTCAAATATTAACTCTAACGCTGTGGTTTACCTCAGTAAATAAATACACAAAGAAATGCATTTTTCAAGTTCTGTTGTTCTTCTGATGGAATGCAATATAGATAAAATAGACAGCCAAAGACATAGATAGACCCCCACTTAATACATACATTCCCGGAGTTTTATTGCGCATTGCGTTCGCAAAATGTCGGACGTCCTTTCCCGCGATAGTAAGTCGCCTATTATTTGTTGTGTTAGAGCCACATTCATGCGGATAGTAATCCGTAATGCGCACTAATGCCCGATAAAGCTGGCGGGATTGAATTGATGCTGTTACTCTGTATTTCGCTGGGAGCTTAGAGTTGTTTGATAAGATTGGATTTAGTATTTCGATGGCGAGTTCGATGTTGAGCCGACTTATTATTAGGATACCTTCGTAATCAGCTTGTAGCTCGACAAAAGCCACCCCTGAGAGCATCTCCCTTGATCCTTACCTTTACTGTTTTCGTAGTGTGGTAAAATGTGTTTCCTTGTTTTAAGAAAAATTTTTCTGAATGTTCGGGCGTAAAAATGATCCCAAATTTTCAGTATCCAAATCGGGCATTTCTTAATCTACGCACGCCACAACAGTTGAAGTTTTTCACGTAGCTTTCCCGTAATCAAATTCTATATACTTAAAACTTTCATTACCGCCGATGTACGTGGACCACTTGCTCTTGCTGGAGCGTCCCGCAAAGGCAGTGAATGCGTTAAGGCACTACGGCGACCCAAATCCGCGCTGCCTCCTATTTTATCATTATTATTACGTTGAAAAAACCAAGTTTAAATAATATTCTATGTATATTTACCTCGTAAAAATAATTCTCGTTAAAAACACTGTGCAATAATATTTTACCTAACAAGAATAATATTGTACTGAATTTTGATATTACTACAAATAAAAAGGGTTACCCTTTTTATTTGTACGTAGCATGTGTACTGAACGCATGATACCCACGGTCGTTGTACCGGAGTAATTTACCCATGGGGTCAATTACGTAGTAAATCGACATAATGTATAGATACGGCATTCCGTAGCATATTTGCGGGGACGACGACTAGGTCGATCGCCGGTCTGCGGAATGCGCTCGGAATGCAGCCTGACTGCGGATTGCCTCTCACCGAACCAAGATACTTGCCACTGTACAGTAGATACAGTATATCAGTTGATAAATGTTCTGTTGATAAATATAGACTGAAAGATCGATTAAATGTCAAAAACAAATTGCGTCTTCAATTTTGATTTAAATAAACTAATCCCAAGGTTGTTTGGGATAGATCTATATGACTAATTGTACCTTATTCCATACTTATTCTTTTGTAAATTATTTCAAGTTAAGTTTGCAATCCAATATTATCTATGTAACTTCTGCAAGTATTGGCCTTTGAAGCAATAAATGTTGCCAAATGTTGCCCTAAATAACTATTTAGTCTGTAATAGTTATATTCACTCGTAACTACTAAAAGATGAAATACTGCTAAAGATTTACATTGTACTGCGGCCTCCGCTCACAAACCGTCGTCCGCGACCGGTTCCTTGCGAATAATCCATCAAGTAAACATTTTAGTGGCGACTATCCTTACAACCGAGTTATTTATTGTAAATTGAAGACCCGCTGAGTAATCGAGTACGCCAGAATACTATACCAGAAAAGCCAGGCTTAACCGAGCCAATGATCCGTGGGCTCAATGAACTTCATGTTCTGTATGTAGGCGGCTTACAAAGAATAAAAACAATTCAGATTGGGTTTCGCTGTTTTATGAAAATGAGACCAACGCGCAAAAGCAACCTCTTTCCATTCATTGAATAATTCAATGGTAAGCTTAGGTATATTCACACTAACACAAGCAATGGTCTTTCTCATTACGCTCTTGCCACAATATGATGAAATCAAAAGTGTGGATTTCCCAGCCGTCCTGGAGTGAGAAACAATTCACAAACAAAATAACGAATTCAGTATGTACCTACGAGATGATAATCATGGAAGATTGGCAAGTCTAGGTGATAAGAAATAGCAGAACGATGAGTCGACGCGTCAATCACGTTGCGCCTGCGCTCATGATAATTGTTTGAGTGTGACATGTGCCCGACTTACGTCACTGTACCGACCGATGTAATAGAATATACCTAATATTTTATGGGTTTATCTAAATTAAATCTACGATTAAAAGAGCGTATGATATATTTTCAGTGGATATGGATACCACAATCTCAAAAACACAAAATTATTGGTAATGAAACGGAATTCCTTGTTTTTGTAGCAACGCAGTTTTTGGATATAAGTGTGTGATACACATGACTATGAGAAGTTGAGTTAGCTATTAGGTGGTTTAATTTTCTTGTCTCAAAGGAGCCTAGAGTCTTGCATTGCTGTGTGGGTGTGCGTGAGATTGGCATTTAGCCCGCTCCTTGCGCCCATCAATATGCAGCTTGAATCTCGTTTGGATCAAATTAAATGCAAATATATCAGACATTCATTGTTCTCATCTACGTTATACATAACAAACAACAAGTAGTGACTTGGATTCTGCAAAGTTATAACTCCAACTGGTAGGATCAAAAACTTAATAATCATGCAGATAATCGTTTCACGAAGAAAAAATATATACAAATGACCTGTATCGAAGAATCAGTTCACGGTGATAGTGTGCAAGTGCCATTAGATTTTCAGTTGGTTTGGTGTTCCAAGGAGCAAATATTAGGTCCTTACATATGAAATTGGCGTTTTTCGTACTGGCCACTTTAATCACAAATTTCTCCTCTTTGGAAGCGGATCCATCGCAAACCACGTCCGAGTTAGCTGCAGGCTGCGGTGTTAGTGATAAAACTGTTTTAATTCACTTGAAGCAAATTGGGAAGATTAAAAAGCTTGAAAGGTGGGTACCTCACGAATTGACTGAAGCAAACCGGCAAACGCGCGTCGACTGCTGCGTTACATTACTAAACCGGCACAATAATGAAGGTATTTTAAACCGAATCATTACCTGTGATGAAAAATGGGTTCTTTACGATAATCGGAAGCGCTCAGCGCAATGGTTGGATCCTGGCCAGCCAGCCAAATCCTGCCCCAAGCGAAAATTAACCCCAAAAAAGTTACTTGTAAGCGTTTGGTGGACTAGTGCCGGTATTGTTCATTACAGTTTTCTCAAATCTGGCCAGACTATTACGGCTGATGTCTATTGTCAGCAATTGCAAACCATGATGGAAAAGCTAGCGGCTAAACAACCTAGGCTGGTCAATCGCTCCACGCCACTGCTGCTTCACGACAACGCTAGACCACACACTGCGCAACAGACGGCTACTAAATTAGAAGAGCTTCAATTGGAAAGTCTAAGACATCCTCCGTACTCCCCGGACCTTGCTCCAACAGATTACCATTTTTTTCGAAATTTGGATAACTTCTTGCAAGGGAAAAAATTCAACTCCGATGGGGCAGTCCAAATCGCCTTCAAAGATTTTATTGATTCCCGTCCGACTGGTTTTTTTAGTAAAGGGATCAATGAACTACCTATAAGATGGCAAAAGTGCATAGAAAATAATGGTTCATACTTTGATTAATTAAATATATTATATTAAAAAATATTCGACTTTTTGTTCCTCCCATACAAAACGCCAATTTCATATGTAAGGACCTAATATTACTTTTGGAGAGCCCCAAACCAAGAAATTTACGAAAAACACAACCAAAAACCTCCTAAAGCTAAACAGCACAGTAAAGCATATTTTGGTAAAAATAAATCATCATCATCTAGCCCCATGCTTAACAGAGCTGGTGTTATAGCTCCTAGATAACTGATATATGTACTTGAAACATAAACTTGTGTGTCAGAAAGGGGCTGGGCGGGAGGGCAGCGCCGTCGTCGTGTCGGTGGCGTGACGCGGGCGCTCCCCCGCTAGGGGCCTCTGCAAAACAACACTTGTTGCGGAAATAGCGACCAAAAGAATTCTGCTCGTCGTGCCGTGACGATCAGCGCGTTCACCTCGCGCGTGTCAGCATCGATTCCTCGTCATATCGTCATGCAATTACCTCATGTAACTATCTTTACGGCCAGCTATTTACAAACGTACGCTCCGTTAATATCCTGGCCTAGAAGCTACATTATTTTCGGTAGTGCATTAGTCAGCGTCCAATTAGGTAGTCCAATAGCGTACTATTCTTGTTCTGTTTAGATTTCTAAAATCCATGCCAATGCCAGCCATATAAAGCAACTTACAACTACTAGGTAACGTGTATCTGCTTTGCTTTGTTTCTAATCTATACTTATAATAAAACTGTAACAGGTCCAATTCTGTACATTGAAGATATTTTGAAAATTTTTATTGAAGGGCAGTCTATTATCGATACTGAAGCCAAAACTGTATTTTTTTTCATTCATGTCTGTCTGTCTGTCTGTCTGTTTCTTAAACGCGCATCACGCCGAAACTGCTGGATGTATTCGAATGAAACTTGGTGCGATTTGAGTTCATACTACGAGGAAGGACATAGGATACTTTTTATCCTGGAATTCAGTAAGGTTCCCCTGGGAGAGGGGATGAAAGCAAAATTCTTTAACCTCGCATTACGCCGAAACTGCTTGATGTATTCGAATGAAACTTGGTGCGATTAGAGTTCATACTACGAGGAAGGACATAGGATACTTTTTATCCTGAAATTCAGTAAGGTTCCCCTGGGAGAGGGGATGAAAGCAAAATATTTTAACCTCGCATTACGCCGAAACTGCTGGATGTATTCTAATCAAACTTAGCGTGATTTGAGGTCATACTACGAGGAAGAACATAGGATATATTTTATCCTGAAATTCAGTAAGATTCCCCTGGGAGAGGGGATGAAAGCAAAATTCTTTAACCTCGCATTACGCCGAAACTGCTGGATGTATTCGAATCAAACTAAGCGTGATTTGAGGTTATACTACGAGGAAGAACATAGGATACATTTTATCATGAAATTCAGTAAGGTTCCCCTGGGAGAGGGGATGAAAGCTAAATATATGAAACAAATATATGGCAATCGCAGACAAAGTCGCGGGTACAGCTAGTAGTATTTTGCTAACAAAACAAAATTCCTACAGTGTTCAGTATTTTTTATCATTTTGGTATGATTACGTATCCGTTATCATATTCATTCGTGATAATAAAATAAACTTAATCGCGATCGTTTACAAAATAGCATAATCATTTGCTAAGAAAACACAGTCGTAATTTACTGCTGATATGACATTCTGTATCATTGGCATAAGTAACGAACAAAAGTAGACACAGTATTCTACCTTGCTGTATGCCGCCTCTGTTCTTAATTATCCAAGCTGGATATTTCACCTTTAAGTACTAACAAGAACTACATGTTGATTTAGTATATTTTTGCTACCTTTATATCATTCTACTTTTATTGTTTTGTGTAACGTTCGCGTGTTTTGGTAAGGCAGAAATCAAAACAAACCGTCTTTTGGCCCCGTCAAACGAGTTACGTAGAATATGCGAGGCGCGATAAAATTAGCCGATACCACAGTTTACTAAGCAATATCGTCCCAACGAACACTTGTTTCACTCATTCATAATAATAAACTATCTCTTGCACGCTTCGTCTCGAATATTTCAGGAAATAGATTATCAGCGCCGGAAGATGGTAACTAAGCAATCGGCTCAAGAAGTCAAGTTCGAGCCATTATGGCATTTTCGGCTATTTAAACTGTAAACGCGTGGTGTAAACGTAAAGAGTGACACAGGCCATTCGATAATGCTGACATTGAACGCAAAAACAAAGTGGAGCGAACCGTGGCGTGCGCATCGCAGATGGGTCTATAGCGCAATTTTAGCCGTCGCTAATGAAATTTGTATGCATTTGTATGCGGGTGAGAGAGGCCCAATTTAGCCTGATCGGTCTTACTTTACTTACATAGGAAAGGAAAACACACAGTAAAAAAACAAGGCGAACAATAAGGTTACATACAAGTTTACACTTGACCTTCACTATAACTTCATGACAATAACTTAGTCTAACTTCTGGCTTTTGAATCCCCTCGATTCTTGTGTACTGTTATTGTAAAAGAAGCCGGTCAACAAATGGCTGTGTAAATTGTTGCGCGTTGTCTTGTAGAACAACAAATCCAGCCATGCATGTCACAAGATTTAAAGGCTCCGCAGCAACAGGAGATTTCCATATTGAAGTTATATAAATCGAGAAGCAAACATGAATGACGTTTTGACGAGTGATGTAGTACAATCTTGACTATTATCTACTCAAATTGTGCAAAGATGACGGCGCGGCGGTGGGTCGTCGACCGCGGCACCTCGCGAGGACCTCGAGGTTGATGTCCGCGATGGTCGGTCCAGAGGCCGCTGACAGGCTGCCCGTTGGGGCCACGAGGCTCGTGACCTGGTAGAATCACTGACAGTATCCACAATGATCTGGCTAGATATACATATACCTACCTAAATAAGAACTTGTGGCTTGCCCTCGTAAGTCGACGCCCCAGACTAAGTCTATCCAGGCTTAAGAGGTCTGCAACTGTGACCTCTGAAATTCCTTTCAGATATTGATTGAGTACTGAACAAAATTATCTTCGGCGAATTGGTAAACTGTCATAGGTAAATGATCAAAGTCTAAAAAAATACATAAGTAAAAGGTACGTAAAAGTAGTTTCGGAAAAAACCACAATAATAACAGCACGTGTACGATTATGGAACTGCCCACGGCCTCACCTGCGTCACAGAGCACACGTCACCATCCAGTAAATAGATAGCATTCACTCAAAGGGGCTCCGACAATCATATTTAAGAAAGTGAAAGTTGGTCAGGTCATATGAAGGTACAAATAGGAATGCAGTCAATATAATATTGTATTAAATATCGTAGCATATCTACGTAATCGAAATTTCGTGGTATGTCAGAACAGAGATCAAAGATAAGGTTCTGTTACAAAATGATAAACTACTCTTTATAGAGTTTGTCTGTGATGTTGATACATAAACATCGAGGTATACATATACCTCGATGTTTATGCAATGTAAATAAACTAAACTTGTTTTCGTAATTGTGTAATGAAATCTGGGTAGACAAACAGAGTCCAGAGATAGGGCCCATCGCAGAGATAAACAGCCCGTGGCCTATATTCCACGATTGTTTAGAATATAGGACGATCTAAAAATAGCCGCGAGCCGCTCCCTGTCTATTTCTAACGCCTGTAATTAGCAAAGTAAACAGATCTGAGAACCGAAATAGCACCGGCCGAAATCAAAGTTTAATGTTCAATCAGAATACACATCTATGTATAATTAATTAGTAAAACAATACTTATCGCAATCAAGCCAAAAATAACGTGCGAAGTGAAATCTTTGTTGAATATTTATAAAAACTGTTTTCCAGTGATACCAGTCTGATAACAGCAGCGCCACGAATAAACTTTTAATATCCAAATGACAGTTCGGTAAAAAGAGAGCACTATATTATGTAATCAATCAGTGTGATATGCATGCATCCCCAGCTAATTTATAATACAGTTAAAGCACGTTGACACACATATTTCCTCATCTAATTTATAGTAAACATAACTAGTGAATAGCAGAACAGGCTGGTCATTAATAAATAATATCGCGCCTGTCAGTTACAGATTATACAGCAGTGAGTAACCACAGTTTGCGTAGCAGTGGCAGGAAACGTTAGCGTATCGGCCGCGGAGGTGGCACTATCATTTATCACAGCATAAACAAAGCTATTTTAATATTACTAATCTTCCGCACACACGATAGAGGCCGGGGCGTCGCGTCGCGTCGCGGCGGCGCGGCGCGGCGGCGCGGCGAGTCCGCCGAAACCTTGAAATTGCATTTTAAGGTGGCATTCGAATAACAACGAGATTTAGGCGGAATCATAAATAATGAGTTCACATTTTGGAAACCCCGCAGTTTATAGACATAAGAAACTGGAGTAGAAACCTGACGTCATTTGAATCTTTCTTTGTTTTCTGATTGTTCAGATGATTTCGACGTGAAGGCGTTCGTTTGAAATATAGTCGCTTGCGAGTTGCAGAGCAATTTTTGTTCCCACGAACTGTTTTCAGTTTTACAATACAATACAACGTATGTATATAGTTTTACACAGAAATCTGAATAATTATTATATAGTATAACTACAGGCTTATTTTTTTATTTACCTACTTATACACAATCATTTTGTTTGAAATTTGGCTTTTGTGAGATGAGGACATTTTAATGGAGTTATTTAAATTATACGATACTAGCGGTCCGCCCCGGCTTCGCACGGGTATTAAACAAAAATTTCAGAAATTATAAACACTAACACGATGAGTTTCACAGTTTTCATACGGATCCCTTACTTTTTTAACAGCAATGGGGTTTTTGACATTGACTCGACACTCCATAACTGACACTGGCCGTAGAGAAAAAGCAAGCACCGTGCGCTATTATATTCAACCTCTTTTTCTTTTATGACGCGCCATAATTGAAAAAGAGGTTGAATATACAGCGCCCAATTCAATTATTAAATTTTTCATGCGGATCCCTAACTTTTTTTAAAATATTATATAGCCTATGTTCATCAGTCATCACGGAAAATTAAGGATTCTAATGGTGAAAGAATTTGTCAAATTGGTCCAGTAGTTTCGGAGCCTATTCAATTAAAACAAACAAACAAACAATCAAATCTTTCCTCTTTATAATATTAGTACAAACAACTCATTATTTCTAAGATTGGTTTATCTTTACCACTCACCTGCTCGTCAAAGGATTTATATGTCACATAAGCACATTATAAATTACACTTTATGGGTTCAAAACAACGCCATTTTATAAATGGCCGGCCGCGTAGACAATATTTATTGAACATTAGTTGGAAACTGTTATTGGTTTTCATTTGCAATAAACCTTTTGGTTTGATGTAGCAGACTGCAAAATGTTTCTTTCTATTATGAAAATACGTGTATGCGAGGTTTTAGGTGTAGTGAACCTGTAGTGACCGTGAATTTGACAGGGCTAACTAACATTAATCAAATAATGCTGGACAATCCACACAGCATTATGTAGCCCCAAGCTAAGAGCTTTTGTTATGTTATGAGTACAGGGTACTTAGCTAGATATCTGATTTATTTAATTTTATCGACCCAAATGGAACTATTCGAAAAAACATCTATTATTAAACAAAGTATCCCTATAGTTGTCGCCCAAAACTAAAACAAACCAATTTGACAATTACGATCAAAATAAAAACGATGATGGCATTATTTTAAGAGGCATCCAATTAGTTTTAGCGATGGCGACATCACAATTGACACTATAGATTACACAAATGGACACACCTTTAGCAGATTGAATCTGTGCAACACGCGGTTGTCGTTCGTACCGGAGGAGTCATATTAAATCGCATCAGTGACCCCACCACGGGGGATTCTTTTATGCGCAGGCGCTAGTCATTTGGCGCCATTATTATCACACTTCATGCTCGAGAAAACACAGTAAACACGGCCAATTGCGGGTCAACTTGCACACGAAGGGTTCTGTACCAAACTATTTCGGAAAAGCAACCCTAAAAATATATTTTAATATTCGACTTTATTATTTAATATTTGAAGTTAGAGCGTCATCATAAATACATTCTCTTTTCATGAGACAATCAGCCCACTGACCGGACCGCGGAGATTTAGCAACAGGGTCCCGTTGGACCCTTTTGGGCACGGAACCCTAAAAACCAGGGTTGATAAAAATCAGATTTATTTGATTTATATCGGATTTTATTTGATTTAAATCAGATTTATTTGATTTTTTACTTTCTGGTCTTTTTAAATTTGGAAGTTAGTTAATAAGAAAAACAGGACATTACATGTATTAATAGTATTAACAAAAACATTTTATTTTAATAAATCGTTCATTTTTGTAACAGAATAGTTCCACCATATTTGGCATACGTAACAAAAAATAAATTAAAATTATCAAAAATCAAAAAGTTCTTCTAAAGCCAAATCACTTTTTAAAAAAAAAATTGTCATTCTAATGGACAGTAAAATACTTAATTAGTTAAGTCTTTTCAAAAGGAAGACTAATTTGGCTGCCTTCTCAGTGCCTAATCTATTTCTTATTTTGCTGTGCACCAAATTGAATGCTGAAAATATTCTTTCGAAAATATTCTTTCTTTCTTTATTTTAGTTTATGCCGTGGGAAGTCCCTTGACACATTTTCGTTGATTTGGTAGCAGTAAAAACGTACTGATTTAAATCATTGATTTTTAAAAAAAAATCACTTGATTTTAATCGCGATTTAAATCACTGATTAAAATCAAGTGATTTAAATCATATCAACCCTGCTAAAAACCCTCCCGACGACTGTTCCCGACACGCTATACTAATACAAGTTCAAGGAAATACCACATAAAACGCAGCTAATTAAGCAAAAAATAAAATACGCTTTACAGGTTCTAAAAACTACACAGGAAAGCATAAAACTTTGTTTTTGTGTCAAGAATTTCAAGCAGGTAGGTGTTTTTTACGATTCAAATTATGTTTACCGAATTCTTATCTGCAGACTTGACCGTCAGAATGAACAACCTATTAATTTTATGTTGAACATGATTAAATATATCATTTTTGGCGTGTCTTGGGAAAATTAGTAAAAATGTGCAAAAAATTTTCATTTTTTAGTAAAAATGTTCTAAAACTAAACATTTTTTGAACAGACAGACATATAGGTTCGCAACGCGATCGCTAGGTAGTTTTACATGTTTACACACATGTAATAATGAACTTTACTAGTGATATGTCACATACTATTATACACTAATTACTTCGATTTTTAAATTATTTAAAAAGTTTGAAATCTATACTGATTTGATTTAACAGAAAATCAATCCGAAGCCAACAAAGCAGCTAAGATTGCAGACAAAAAGATGAACTCCCTGGGATCAATAATTGGCACACGGGCACTGACAAGAATTTGAAGTCCAAATACCTTCTTCATTTGCTAACAGATTTTAAACACCTCTGAACCAGAAGACCTCTCTTCCTGGGGAAAACCCGCTAAAAAGTAACTGGCCTTAACAAAAAGTGACCGGCCTTATTGAAAAACGTTGTGCAACCAACGTTCGTTGCAAATGCGAAATACGACCAACAACACACTGAAAAAACACAAAAAACCAGTTCTTTTGACTTACAAACAAATTCTTAATTCCTAAAATGCTCCCTTAGATTTTATAACAACATTTCTACAACCAAAACCACGCATGGCGTTCTATTTGAACGCGTTTCGATATAACATAACAACGTACAAACAAACTACGGCTATCTTTATATGCATGATCTACAATAATTTACACAGCACTCGCTTATCTCCGCGTATTATTACTAAGCCAGACAGATAATGTTCGACTGTCTCCTGTACAGCTAAATAATGGTGTAGTATCAACAAACGAGACCGAAACCTAGGTCATGTCGTTTGAACAGGTCAAGTTGCAAAATGTCGGTTATTATTAGACATAGTGATTTATAACATCAAACTGTAATAAGACTACTAAGACTAACTGGAATAGTCTCGTCTCGCTTTTTTTATTTGCGGTCTCATATTTATTTATTTTAGTCTGACCACCCAATTTGAAGCGGGTGAATTTGAAACACGGACCAGTAATTTAACTACCTAGTTAACTGGCTGAGATTCTTTTTGAGTTCGGCAGTCAGTGATGGAAACTGAAAACTGAAGCAATTAGGAAGGGACCACAGAAATTACGGGCAACTCCCCAGGACGCAACACGTAGGTGTTGGTTGACAGATGAATCAACGCGACGACTGACAGCCGAAGATGGACAAAAGAAGCGTCTGTGGAGTCAACATTAACGCTTCTTCCCCGAAACATTTTCGTCGACACTCACACACACTTTAATCTAGTAAAGTGGGTCGACGAAAACGTCGCGGGGCGTCAATGGATGCGCCTAGAACCGTGATGGACACTACAAACTACAGGAGGCCTATTTCATGCAGTGGATAAAATCTGGCTGCATATGATTATAATGTATATCTCTGCGATAGGTCAGGCAGGATATGTTTTTAAGCTCTGCTTTCTATCAGAGATGTACTGAACTGCAGATGACAAAAAGCGTTTATGATGGGATAAAACCAAGATAAAACCATCAAATAGGATCGCTTGATTTTCTTAGCTTAGCGATCTTATTGGTGGATTTGACGGCAGTTTAGCGCAGCACTAATAGTCTGCTTATTGGAGACTTTGTAAACGCAGAATTTGTATTGAGGCAAAATGAGCACAAATGACGGCGCACTCGGTATGCAATCAATGTAAATTGCCTCATCCAATACGGACGTCGTCGGTCGCTAATGTAATATCCATGCAACAATTACACGCACAAAACCTCGCAGCACTGCGCGTGGATAAAAAGCGCCGGCAAACTAATAATGCCTAATCTAAGCTTTTATAGGATCTTTTGCTGGTTTGTCGCTTTTTGCCGACAAAAAGAGCCTCTAGAATGGGCTAGATGATGCTGTGTAGATTGTCCAGCATTATTTTACTTATGGAGTCCTCATTGGACCTTGAGTTTTCATTTCACGCAAAGGCAGTAAAGATTATACCTACCCGATTCCTGATAATGAAACTTACTAGAATATTCATGTAAGTAATGTAGGTAATTAACTCGTTGGATAGTCGAATTTAAAGTTTAAAGTAATTTTAAACTATTCGTGGAAATAATATAAAATGTTATCGCTAAATTTTTGGTAATAAATAACAACGATAACTTTATTTATCTCGGCGCCATCAATGTTGTTATCATTGATAACTTATATGTTCAACTATTATTATCATGTTTCAAAACTGGACGAAACGAGCAACGTATTATGAAACGACCGCAGAGTACTTCGACGTTACAATAACATTATTATTTGTCAACAAATACAACTGGAAAGATACAATCGTAGATCTTTCAAACTTGGTACGATTAATTTCAAAGTTTCACGAGAAGTATTTTCGCTCCAATTTCAGGAGTTTCTCGAGCTACAAAGTTTGGATTGCTTTACTATTTTTAGATTCAGTGCCAAAAAAAACTTAAGCTGTACAAAGTCAACAAAAAACACACTCAATTATTTATAGACAGAAAAACCCCTTTCACCCTTCAATAAGTCAATTTAAGTCAAAACTAAAAACAGCGAGGGGTGCCCGCATTGAACCCAACAGCTGGTGTTGTGTATGAGAAATATATTGGAAAAGTTTTTCTTCTGTATTTATTTATGGCGGTCAAAAAACAAAATGTGCGCGTTTTTGCGACCCGAGTCGCGAATGTCAAAATATCATAGGTACAACTCGCAGTGACTTGTAAAATTGCAATACGAGTCTAACTCAAAGCTAAATACCACTGGTTAGTAAACAAGGCAATAACCTACACAACTCGATAAAAAATCGGTCAAGATTGAGTCTGTCTCGCCAACGTGGTTCGTTTGTACCGGACAAGGTTGCGGATGGATGCACATGCACATGTATGTATATTGTATATGGTGTCATACGATGGGTAAGGAGTTGTTCTATAATACCTAGAAGTTTCAAGCTGGATCGAGTAGACTTCGAAGAAAACCAGTATAATAAATGCAATTCTATACATTTTTTTTACTTTTTTTTAGCTGACGATAAGTTTTATTAATTAACGTAATGGAATAGTTACATATTATACCTGAACTCTAACGATTGGCAAAAAAAAAAATTGTAAATATTGAAAAAAAAAATGTAATTCCCTTTTTCCAATTTTGGCCCACTAGCCGCCCGCCACGCGAAATTATGTGTACACAATCAAACGTTGTTAGCGCTTATCGTTTAATTGATACGGAACTCTAGAAAGAGGTACCAGAATCACAAGTCATCCTTGTCGATGGTTTTGCCTTCACACGAAGAAAATTATCATTGACTGGACTCTGAACATTAGCTTCAAAAATAATAATTGATTAGGACTTAGGCTGTTTTGTGACACGGAGTTGTGGTGGGCCTCCAACACGATGGACCGACGCACATAGGGGTATTTTGCATTCCTAGCCGGGCGAAATTATTTTTGTAGTTTTTTATGGCGTTAAGTAGGTAGGATGATACAAAATATACAAAAAATAAATAATAAAGAATTATTCATGATTTGGAATAGGTTTTATTGATCAACTAATTAAAAATATATATATACTTAGTCTAATTTGATGACGAAGAATCCCAGGGTTCATCATCACTTACACAAACCTTATTCTGATTGGCTACAATGGCGTCACGCACGTGGCGAGAAAGGAGATGGATTTTGCCATACAATTTTTCTTCCAAATTTCAACTGCAACGGTCCTACACAGCTTTGCAAAATGTTGGAGTCAGTAGAGTCTTCATTTTACATTTTCTGTTTAAATTGGGACTGCTGCAAGCCATCACAGCCCTACTTATAAATAAACTCCAATGAACCGAGATCTTCTATAGTCAAATGTTTTGAATTTTCTGCTATTAGTAAGCAGCCTATTAACAGGAGTGATTGCAGAAGATCGAATAGATCTTAATACATTCAATAATCGCAAATTAACTTCTGCAATTTTTCAGTCACAGTAATTGATGATTTCGGTGGGTAGTTCATAGACTTTTCTTTCTGTGTTAAGCTATAACAAGGGTATTATTTCTTATTGGAATTTCTGACGATCTCTTATTGTTTTCTTGAAAGATCTGCTTCAACAAACATTGATAGTGCTTTATAGGGAGATAATTGTATATCATTATTTTTTGTTGGCTTTCTTCGGTGACTTCATGACTTCTGACAGTAAACGGAAGACATTTCTGTGGCCAGACGTCTCTAGGCTATTTGACTGCATGTACTAACACTCCTTTACTAGCAGTTGACCGTAGCTCACTGGTTTTCTTTCGCTTGTTCCTGTCAGAGAGTTCATCAAAATGTTTTGATAGGCGACCAGCTCGCTTTTGTGGTACCTGGAACCCAAGTAGCATTGGCAGTTATAAATTTAGGAAGTACCATATATGCCTTTGTCCACTTTCTTTTAAAATAACTTTTTAAAAGTGACATTTTATGTTTAAAAACCTTTAATTTTTATTCATTAAAGTCAGACGATAAAAGTTCCAAATAATCGACTTTATCATCAAAACAGTTAAATTTTTGGTGTTGCATTTTATTAAACAGGTATTATATAGTTAAGACTTTTTAGTAAGAGCCCTCTGGTAATCCTAAAACAATAAAAAAGAAATCATTTTTTAATGTGTTTGAAAATAACGGTTATTACTTATTAGCTAACACCAACCACTAACGCGCAAGTTTTGTCGAAAGTAGCAAAAAGTAGCATTCAATTCGTGAAAAACATAATAACTGATAGATTTTGTCATACGTTACAATAGAAATCGTTACAGAGAAACACTGAGAAGTATAACTAATACCCTTTTGAAATGTACAATTCAAATAAAAACTGCTTAAAAATACGAGACAGTTATAAATTTAACTTGATGCTTACAAATACATGTAAACATAATTTAATCATAATAAATAAAACTGTTCTTACCTGTATTATAATCATCCATAATAGTTTTAGTTAAATAACTCACAATAAATAAGCAATGAGTTCTCAAACACGGGACTTTTTTAATGTAGCCAGTAAATGACGCTAGCGCATGCGAAAACAATCAAGTTCCTACTGCTCTGGGGATGGCTGGCGCGGGCGCACAACCCCGGAAAGGGTGCTCTATTGTTCAGTGGGTACCTGGCTCGCTAACAAGTATAAATTTTTGATTATATGTTTGATTTGTTTTTACCACTTTCGCCCGGCTAGGAATGCAAAATACCCCTATGTGCGACGGTATTTTGTGGTCACTGGGAGTAGACGACCCCAAAGTCAAGTCCCCAAAAGTCCCACTTTTTAGGGGGGAGAGACACTTATACCAGCAGGGGCGTATACAATTACATACGGGCTGATGATGATGTTTTGGAGTCATTATGAATAATAATAATATAGACACGATTTACAAAAAAAACCTATTCGTTCAGTTGCTAGTCAAATTTTTTTATTACACGTGTAGTGGTCTAGTCCACGTGTAAATTAAAAAAAACACTGACCAAAAATAATTACCATTAGAATACAGTTGATTAGAATAATTAATTCCGTTGTTTGATTAGATAAATACCTCATTAGATCTTTGTTCGGGAAGCTAAATTATATTAGTTAATAGATTAATAAAATAACCGTTTGTTCCAATCCAACAATCAGCGGTGTATTTTATTTGTTTATTATGCGGTTTTAATTGAAAAGCGTTGGTATGCGAAAATTGCTTAGTTTAATATAATCGCAAACATATTACACGGTCGAACAGTTCCGGGCCGGTTTGAAAAGATACCGGGCGCGCCTCGACAACACGGCCTCAGACTAGTGCTTGAGTGCACATGCTAGGATCAGCCTACGTATCGAATTAAAGGAATCAAATGAATCACTAACATTTCCTTATCTACCGTCGATTATTGGGTTCAATAGCACGCGTAGCAGAACATTTAGCCAAGTGCAAGTCCAATTTGCACACAGGTGCCGTACTAAACAAAGAATTAGCAAACAGCATTTCAAATCCTTGAGGACGAAGCTTTTTAGCACCTTTGGTTGTGTTGTGACCTTTATTTTTAGTATGTTGTTAGAGGAAAAGAAATTCACACATTCTGTTAAAGTTTTCAGCTGTCTACCTATACAGTTCACGAATGAGATACAGCCGGACTGATAGACGGTCGGCCAGTGGTGGCTTAAAAATAGGCTCCCATAGGAACCATTTGGGTACAGAACCCCAAAAAAAGTAAAATATATCGGAACAGATAACCCCCACAAAACCGGATCAACGGTCGCGGAAGTCTTAGCTGCATCCGGCAAGCGATACTAGCTGTTCGCTGCCGTCCTCTGACAGTTATCTGCATAAAAATATAAGAAATTATCATCAGATGAACTCAGTTAGGACTATAAAGGAGGGTATAAGTAATATACATATACTGGGTAATAACCTGCGTGGCCGGCGTTACAGGGAGTAAACTTACTGCACGAATGTTCGCTTTGTAACATATTGTTACAATCGTGGAGTAAGTTGATCTGTATAGTTAGTTGGTACGAGGAAATGCGCAACAACGAGACCGATTTGAGCAGACGGCAGCGACGCGTAACGTATGCTGCGAATGATACATTACGTTACGCCACGTAACGCAACATCTTGGCGCCGCCCCGCGCCGTTAAGATGTGATTAAGATTTTGATTTACATGCTTTAAAACTACCTTCTGCCCTTAGATTCTAGCTTAGCAAGCGATTTACAGAAAAAAGTACACTAGAAAAAATAATGTTAATCCATGTCTACAATATACTTATCTAAAATTTCCATCCGATCCGTTCAATAGTTTTAGTAGATATCATCCAAACTTTCGCTTTTGTGTGATGATTCGTGTCAAGGGTGATACTTGTTTATTTCGAATTTGCTCAGTAGGTAATGCGACTAGTTTTAGTTATTTCATCGTGAGAATGACGCAAGTATAGGTATGAGAAGCCTATTTTGATAATGATAGTCCGACACGCAAAGTTCTGCCAAAAATGGCAATCAAACTGAAATGACGCAATCTTACCTAATTTCTCATTGATAAAATCATGATAAAATTAACTAAATACGGCAGTAGGCACGAGGTGTAAAAAAACGTCCTAAAAAATTACACTGAGCAACGCGTGTCAATAATGTCAGACTGGTCTTGTCTATTATGCTACACTAACCGTTTTTGAGGCGGACAGCACGATTTGCTACTTTTTACCAATTATAATAAAACCGGCAAGTGTTAGTAGACTCGCTTTCTCAGGGTTCCGTGCTATCGTACAAAACATTTCGAAAAAGGAACCCTAAAACTTTGTTTTCAAAAATCCAGAAAAGCAAAAAATTCGACATGACGCGGTCACCCATCCAAATAATAATAATAGGTACTCAACGAGTAAGCTTATTCAATTTTCAATATTTTTACTAATCCGTGTGAGCCAAATATACGACTTTTCTTTCTAATAACTATAGAAGTGTAGAGATACCGTTGCTTTCTACACGTATTCTGACGAGTTCATAATGAATATACAACTTAAACAAGAATCGCAGCTACCCGCCATTTACCTGCTTACGGTAACACTATTATGGATTAAAAATGGTTTACTTACTTCTTCCCCTAGTGTTATTCCTGTGGTCCTCGGCGTGCGCGCTGGCCGCCAGCAGCAGCGAGCACGCCAGCACCGCCAGCGCGCGAGGGCTGCACGCGCGCATCACGCCGCGCCGCGCCCGCCGCGCCGCGCCGCATGACCCGAGCTGTAACAAACAAAACACATCAGTAATGCTGGACAATCCACACAGCATCATCTAGCACGAAGTGCTGAGCTTGTTTTATGGGTACTTAGATGACTATTCATCACATCATCATCATCACCAGCCTATAATAGTCCACTGCTGGACATAGGCCTCCCCTAATGAGCGCCATAGATGGCATCATTATGTGGGGGTTATTGCCCATAATCCCCACGCTGGGCATGCGGGTTGGGGGATCGCAGTTCGGTGTAGTTGTTCTGCAGAAGGCGCTGCTGCCCACTGTGTTTCCCTTAGTCGCCTCTTACGACACCCACGGGAAGAGTTGGGGTGGTGAAATTATATGCCGGCACCACACGGCAGGATGACTATTATACCCGAGTTATTAATATTTCCGAATATTGCATCAGGCCAATGCATCAGGCCGTGCCACTACACTCTGCTTATGTGTATCATAGACACTCTGTTAACGCATTCACTGCCCATGCTCAGGGGTGCGACCCCAAGAGGAGGCCTCTATACTCGAAGACCATGTGCGTCTTGGGCAGTCTGAGTGGCGAAATGTGTCAAACTCATCGAGAGACCCAGATGTGAGGCGTAGGATCGCTTAGCTATGAAAATAAATCGCCACAAACATTCCGACGAGGCTTGGCTCAAGAACAGATAGATCTCAAGCCGATAGGCATCTAAATCTAATCGTGTGTTTAAGCCCAGAATAGGTAAATAATTCGTCCCAATCCCAATAGCAAACCAAAACTGCTTTCAACTCATGTCCCTACGATCAAGATAAAAGATCATGTTACTAACCCAAACCCTGATCTACCAAGGCAAGACATGATAATTCCAGAAAATCATGTTTTTATTCAAAGCATGATTTATTATTCAATGTTTCGGGCGTACTTTGTCAGTATTTCGCTGTCAGATGACCTACATTATTGCTATAGATTTTGGTGATTTCGGAGTTTTCCTACATAAATTCCTGTTAATATGAGCACGATGTATTTTTATTGCGGAAAAATTGATCAACAAACTATAAAGCATTACTAGAAAAACCAGCTGCTGGTAAAGAAAGTAAGAATCTGTATAAATCTATAAAACTGAAGCGTAGGTAGTGTCGAAAATAGCTTTGTATTAAATCCATTATGAAATTACACCTAGAACAAAACGCCAAATCTTTTTATTTGTATATATTTGAGGTAACCTCAGAAAGCGATTTTAATGGGACTTTTACTGGCTAGCTTTAATATCAGATATCTGCTAGAAAACGTCCTATTAGCAGGTAATTTAACCTACTCATGTGTTAGAAAAACAAAGGTGCCAAAATATAAAAAAAAATTGTGTACTCTGAGCGACCAAAGCCACAGGCACAGTTAGTAATCAATAAGTGTCTCGTGAACCACGATATACATACAAATCGTAACTATCCATAAGTAATAAACCTGAGAATTTACAAATCAGGAACTAGCTTGTTAAGTTTCCTTATTATATTACGTAGATAATTTATAAATCATCTGACATTGGCACACAATAGCCGACTGCAAATTGTCAAGCCATTCTTATTGTACGTGCACAACAATGCTTTTCATTGATGAATATAAACTTCATTGATGAAGTGGATGACGTCTAAAGGCCGTAGTGGTAAAGACAGACGGTAATTAGCGTGGGAGCCGTAGCTTTTCCCACGACACACCCGCAACAGGAAAATAAAGATTAAAATAAAATTCACTAATCCTAGATCTCACAATCACAGGTCCATCTCCAATCATCTGATTCATTGCGCAATTATGCCGTAACCGCCAAAACGATTCAATGCATAATAGCAACAAGTCGGATACTCGTCAAACAGGGTGTGAGAGACAACAAATCTATGATGCCCTCATTTTGCAGACAACCTTGGTAATTCTGTTCCACACATTCCAAGAAAAACATCCCTATGTTTCAATGTGACATCATCATATCAGTCAACTTTCTTTCACAGCTGGAACCTAAAGATAGCTTTGACCGAATTCGAAGATAAACGAGCTATTAATCCAACGATTCTATTGCTGAGATACATTTGGCTTCACGTCTGTGTGGAGGTTGACTTTTTTTTTTATCAATAGATCTAAATCGGTTATTTAAGGTTTATGTAAAGAGACGTTATGGACGACTATGTACCATGGTCTAGAAGACACTACTCACTAGCTTCACCCCGCCTGAACCCGCAATGACCCCTAATCATTTCCTCTCTGGATACGGCTGAGTAAACCTTAGGCATCAGCCTAGCCAGGTCCAGGCAGCAGTGTCTGGGGGTCTGAGAACTGGTGTTCCGTAACGCAAGACATCGTTAGGATTCCAGGAAGCGGTGCATACATTTTCCGGAGAACTTCGTACCTTCTTTAGTTACTTTTGTAAGTTAGATACAACACAGTCACTGAAAGGGTTAAGCCAAATCAATGTTATGTTTTTACTTATACTTTTCAACCCGCGTTTTACGGACTTTACGATATTATAATTTATACAAAATTACAAACAAAACGTGTTTTGCCGATGTTTTTTGACATTTAACTTTGATTATGATTAATTTAATCAACTGAATGCCATTATGTCTTGATTGAAAAGTTTGCACCAAGCAGTTCGTTATTGATTTGATTTCTTATTTAGCTATTTTTATTTATCGATGAGAAAGTAGGTAACAAATTGCTAGATGCCTACCGCGACAAAAAATGTGAAAGTGAAATTTATTGTCTTGCATTCTTCAACTGTGCGACTTTGAGGTTTAATCGTATTGAATATGTAGTTTAAACAGTAAGAAAGAGCACCTACAGTAGATAAAGAGAAATAAAGCCTCTATGGTGGTGGAGTAGACAAACTCTTTACGAAAACTTTTAGAGGCAGTTACGCACTTTGAAACGTGATGGAATATGTCTAGTACCTTAAAATATTTTCGAAAATATCTATTCATTCTTTGGGTTTTAACCCCTTTATCAAAAATTAAAAAAAAAATAATCTTAGCCCGGCGAAAAGAAAATGACTTGACCAGTAAAGACATACATATATTTTACACTAAACAAAAGAAAATAAGATAAACGTAAGATGTCTACAACGGCTTTCGCCTGTTCACTTTAAAATGAACAAAGTAAGAAAAATAAAATCATAGCTCGGCTTAAACAGCAAACACCAATCGATCGCATGCCACCCCGTGACACAATGCAGTATGTATGCTGCATCAGTAGCAGCGAGACGGCGGGAGACAGGCGCCATAAATAGCTTACAAGTACCTTTTGTCCTAGGCTAGTGTTAATGACATGTAAGAAACTGTATCGTACGTATTTATGTACATTACATAGCACGTCACCGTGACGTCATTTACATAGGCGCCCGACTGACGCTGTATTCTGTTACCTAGATAATCTGATAACTTTATAACTTTACATGATTATTGATTTTTCAGTCGTAAATCTTATTAACAAAGCAAACCTTGAATAATAGGACAAGGGATCAGTAGAGCTACCTGTAGATTGTTAACAAGTGTCTGCAATTAGTTTAATTGTAAATATCTATACTAATATTATAAAGAGGAAAGATTTGATTGTTTCTTTGTTTGTTTGTTTGTTTGTTTGTTTGTTTGTTGTTTGTTTGTTTGTTTGAATTGAATAGGCTCCGAAACTACTGGACCGAGTTAAAAAATTCTTTCACCATTAGAATCCTTAATTTTCCGTGATGAACATAGGCTATATAATATTTTCAAAAAAGTTAGGGATCCGCGTGAAAAATTCAATAATTGAACCGTGGGCTGTATATTCAACCTCTTTTTCTATTATGGCGCGTCAGAATAGAAAAAGAGGTTGTATAGCGCAGGGTGCTTGCTTTTTCTCTACGGCCAGTGTCAGTTTTGGAATGTCGAGTCAATGTCAAAAACCCCAAAGCTGTTAAAAAAAGTAAAGATCCGTATGAAAACTGTGAAACCCATCGTTTTAGTGTGTATAATTTCTGAATTTTTTGTTTAATACCCGTGCGAAGCCGGGGCGGGCCGCTAGTTAGTTATATTTTGGTTCTATTATTGATTATGATTACCTATAACCGCTATGTTAGCTTGGCTATGCCGATTATTTTGGAATTTTCCAAGATCAGGGGGATCTTGGAAAATTCCAGAAGTTTACTTTCAAATCCACATTTTAACTTAGGTACCTATAATACATTTTCTCTCGTAATTCCTTTTCGCAAAAAACTATACTTACTTAGTTTATTCGTTAAAACAAAATACAGGAAGCCATCTAATAATTGAAATTTTTCATGAATATCAAGATAATTTGAATTTGAATACTTGTGTACCTACTTATTCACATAGTTGTTTCATTTTTGCAGGGAAATAAAGACTAATTAATTGAGAAGTCATAAAAGCCAGATTTTGTTGCCAAGTGTTAGAATATGTGTACAACTGCATTTACATCTAGTAACAATATCAATTTTATGTTACGATATTATATTTACCTATCACTTTTATTTTTAATTTGTTTGTGGTAAAGCCGTCCCTCCTTTGTACACCTACTTTATCTTCCTATGCATTTCCTATGTTTAACTTTTTTTGGACTCGCTAGTTCCTGTTTTTTTTTATTGATTACTAGCTGACCCCCTCGCAATTTCATTTGCGTGGACTTTAGGGTAAAAAATCTTGACGAAATCAGCTAATACCCTATTTTAAGAGTCGGAAATTCCTGAAACCCGCTTTATATATCATGTATCCCGTAATCCCGTTATAAGGGTTTTCTTTAAAAAATAACCATTTACTGTATTTTTTTCATAGTGAATGATAATGACACGATGGACTTCAAACGTTCTACTTGAGGTTCTACTTCAGCCCATCTCAAACTTGAATAACCGTTTTTATCCCATTTTCAGGATTCTTTTGAAAAATCCTAAAATACTTATTCAATATTTTTGTTTGTGTAGTTTTCTCTGTAAATTTCAAGCCAATAGCGTCAATGGTTGATAAATTTCACCACAATAACCTCAATAATTCGACTTCCTTTTTATAGTTATATAGTAACATTTTTGAAAAATCCTTAAACACGTAGTTTGATTTATAGTTTTTTCAATACATACTGAAAGTTTCAAGTCATTAGTATGCTATATTAAAAAGTTATAGACATTTGAATATGGAGCCAAACTACGAATCTCAAACTTGAATAACCCATTTCACCCTATTTTCAGGAATATTTTGAAAAATCCTGAAACACGTATTCAATATTTTTGTATGTTTAGTATTTCCTGTAAATTTCAAGAAAATTGGGCCACCGGTTACAGAGTTAGAAAAAGGACCAAAAAAACTTCGACCCCCCTTTTCACCCCCTTAGGGGTGGAATTTTCAAAAATCCCTTCTTAGCGGGTGCTTGCGTTGTAAAAGGAACCTACCTTCCAAATTTCAGCTTTCTAGCTTCAGCGGTTCAGGCTGGGCGTTGTCGCCAGAAAATCGCTCGTTCCTTTATATATATTATAAGATTACCTTTGGGAAACATTAAAATTGTATTGGAAACTTAATAGAAACGATAGAGGATAAGGATCAGGAGAGTTACAAAGGGAAATTATAAATAAATTAATTGTTTCACCTGGTTTCACCCTGTTCGTTTCTGTTATGTTTAAGTACCTTCTCGATGTCTCTAAACATATTTTTAACAATCTTCTAAAAAGGAGGAGGTTCTGCTCTATGTCAAAATTATAAGGTTTAATTTTTATTTGTTGACCAACAAAGACCTTTATTTTTGCAAAAATAAAATAAACGTAAGACAAGACAATAAATAGGCTTTAATGACTTTTATTCGAAATTTAAAAATCTTACAACCTCCCAGATGTCTCCGAGTAGGGCCCACGCCCAAGGTTACATAGGGTGCGTGCGTGCAAAGGTCCTGTGGGCATCGCAGGTAGGGGAGCATCCGGCAACTCGGCACTGCAGCGTTGTTTACGCGTGTACGGGGTTCAATGACCCCTGCGCCGCACTACGAGACGTCTTATGACTCCAAACATGATTTAGTGTGTTAGTAAGCCCTTCAGGGTTCGATTAAGTTCTCGCAAAAGTCAACAACTTTCAATAAGATCGGTATAATATGTAAGTAGTTTTAGCTTTAAATTATCATATCAACTGTATTCGGGCGAATTGTCGGTTGGAGTGGAGTTTACGGGACGCAGGACTTAGAAAATTTTCGACGAATTTTTTTATGTATATATAACATGTATTTTTTTTTATGGCTACGTAAAGAGGGTCACTAGGGGTGCAACTTTAGTTCAGGTGATCTACCCCAAAGTTCAATGACCTCGGCGCTAGAGGTCAAAGTATGTCGTTCAGTTTAAAGGCGAAAAAGACTTAGAAAAATTTCGAAAGATATTTTTTTGACGTATATATAACACATGTTTTTTCTTATGCCATCGTAAAGAGGGTCACTAGGGGTGCAACTTTAGTTCAGGTGATCTACCCCAAAGTTCAATGACCTCGGCGCTAGAGGTCAAACTGTGTCCGATACAGATACCGATACAGAGCATTCCGATAAGAGTTGATTAGGTTCAATTTGAGTGGCGGATCCGATACAGAGTACCCCGACTCCACGTGGTCTTGTGCGTGGCGCCCCTAGAGTGTATATAATAAGCCGGAGGCGCGAAGGGAGTGCAGCCTCCGCCAGCCGTAACAAGAGACAGGCACCGCGCGAGCCACAGCGGCTGAGGCTGGTCGCCGAAGGCGACCAAAAAGCCGAAGCTGCGGAGGTGAGCAGTGGTGCCTGTCCCTTGTTACGCAATGGCGGAGAGGCTGCACTTCCCGCAGCGCCGGAGCTATCGCGATCCTGAAACTTTCCGGCATCGACTCCAGCAAAAACCAACGTTTTTACAAAAAAGGTCAGTGACCTTGACCTCAAAGGTCACTGACTTTGTGTTCGAAAATTATTAATTTAACTTTCCGGCATCGACTCCAGCAAAAACCAACGATTTTACAAAAAAGGTCAGCGACCTTGACCTCAAAGGTCACTCACATGTGCTCGAAAATGATTAATTTAACTTTCCGGTATCGACTCCAGCAAAAACCATCGTTTTTACAAAAAAAGTTCAGTGACCTTGAGGTTAATGACTCAAGGTCACTTATCTAAGGTGCATTGAACCTTAGGTCAAAGGTCAATGACCTTGACCTTGAAAAAAAAAAACATAAATTTTTTGCGTCCCGTAAACTCCACAGTGACCGAATCGTCTTGTCTACTAAGCTTTTTAGGAATGTAGGTACAAACTCGTCCTTGCTAATTCAAGGACGAGCGCACAGCAAGAATGTTATGCGATCTGAACTATTTAATAAGACTGGGTACCTAGGTATTAAGTACATACATTGTTATGAACCTACCTCCATAAAACCAAGTCTTATTAGTTATTTTATTATTATTAGGTACCTAAATCAATACAATGTAATGCAGGTACCCACCTAAATACAAACAACCTCTAAATGTTTTACTTTGTTACAGTTTCTAAATCACTACCTTACCTATTATAGGT